>MAOA02000037.1:772500-3172500 GCA_002742255.2 Ceratocystis albifundus | reverse complement strand
AGAGTGCAAGAAACAAGCTCTGGTAAAAAAACTTCACATCTCGCCTCTCTTGCACTGGGATTGGGGCTTCGCAAGCCTTTGTATAGTGCCTATTTTTAGAGATTAGGCCCATTCTTACCCATTGGCTTGTAGCTTGAATGACATCATGAACAATATGATGCAAAAGGTCCGTTATTTATCGTAGAAATATATACTCTTATACTCTTGCTTGCTTCAGTGATTCGCCAGTTTCAAGGAAGCACCTTCAAGCTTCTCGTCCGAAAACTTCACAAACTTCTACCGCATCCTAGTGGTGCCTCAGAGAGGGCAAGTTTGGCATGGGTCAGGTGATGTGATGTGTATCGCTTCATCACTTTGATTAAGTGGGGATTATTATTGTTGGTGAAGTTGGATGGAATCTTGGTGGCGCTGTCGCGTAGTATGTGGCGACCCATTTTTTCTCTACTGCACGTGATCTTGCCACCCTATGAGATCCTGAAAACCCTTGTCTGTCTGCCACCTGGCAGCTAGTGTGACCACAGTTGCCAGACCCTCTAAAAGAGAAGCTCCTAGTTAGAGCTCCACATCAGCTTCTAGGATGCCTTAGTTATCAGTAAACATGGGCTCGTCTCTTCTCATATAAACTTGGTGCATGACACAAAGATTGACAACCTTCAGCTAACAACAAGACTATCATCTCTTTTGTACTATTTTTTTTTTGGCTACCTCAACATACTGGAAATGGCCGACATCAACGAAGACCAGCAAATAAAACTAGCCCGAGTGATGGAGAGCACCGGTGCCTCAGCCGATGTTGTAAGCCCGCCTCCGTTTTCTCTTTGCTTGTGCCATTTACTTGAATGTCATAGCTACCCTTGCCTCGCCATGAAATCAAGCAGCTAAAAGCTAACCATCAATATTATGCTCCGTTACTTGTAACAAAATAGGCCCTCCAGATGCTCGAAGCCAGCAACTGGGATCCCGAAACTGCTGCTGGTCAATACTTTGCCGACGTTGTCAGCGACTCTGAGACACCCGCGGATTCTTCTGCTGCTCCTGCTGCTTCTTCTTCAGCCCCCGCTCTCTCAAGCAACTACACTGGCCCTCGGACACTGGACGGTACGCCAGTTCCTGCATCACAGTTTCGAGCAACTACAAACTCCTCGAAGCCTCCACGCAGGACTGGTGTCGCTACCCTATCATCTGTTGGCCGCGACGACAATGATGACGATGACGGTTCAGAAGGGGAAGAAGATGAGCGTCGCAAGCGCAGAAACCTATTTGCTGGTGGTGAAAAATCCGGGCTTGCCGTACAGGACCCCGCTAGAGGGGGTGGCGACCACAGAGACGAAACTAATAGGCTTCTAGATGGTATCCGCAGACAGGCCATGGCGTAAGTATTAGTGGCTGGGAGGTTGGAAGTGATATTATTATTTATGATACTAATCCCCGTTGTGTTTTTTAGGCAAGGCCGAAGAATGAATGAAGAAGCTGCCAGTGCTCCTCCTCCCCCTCGGTTCACCGGGAACTCATACACTCTAGGTGGTGATGGTGTTGAGAGTCGCATGCATGTGGACCCTAACACACAAGCTGCTTCTACCGCTGCCTCTGCCGCTACCACAACCCCTTCCGCAGCCCATCAAGAAATTGTCAAGCGTGAAATTCATTTGTGGCGTGATGGCTTCAGTATTGGCGCCGGCCCTCTCTACTCTTTTGCTGACCCGGCTAATCAAGCCATTCTCCGTATGATCAACAATGGCCAAGCACCCTTGGAAGTTCTCAACATCAGTGCTGGTCAGCCCGTCGATGTTGCCATTATATCGCACAATGAAAACTGGCGTCAGCTGCCCCGTCCACGTGTGGCATTCGAAGGCGAAGGCCAGCGTCTAGGTGCCCCCGTGCCTGGCGCATCCAGTACTGCTGCCACTGAAAATACATCAACTACTGATATCACCCCTACTAATCCAACACCCGCTGCTGCCGTAACTTCTAGCCAACTGCCAGCTTCTCACGACGAGTCCCAACCTACTGTTGCCGTCCGAGTGCAACTTCCTAATGGTACACGCCTGCCCGCACGCTTCAACTTGAGCCAGACCGTTGGCGACATATATAGCTTTGCCTCTCAAGCGGATCCAGCATTGACAACCAGAGCGTTTGTCATTTCCACCACATTCCCCAATAAAGACCACACGGACAAGACAGCGGTGTTAGGTGATATGGCTGAGTTCAAGAAGGGTGGAGTAGCGATTGTCAAGTGGGCGTAGATCAATGTTTGTTTGTTCTTATTTCCGCTTTGGTCTCTACTTTACTATAAAGATGAAAACAAAACTGAGAGTGTTTTGTCTATTGTTTTTAACCACTATATCATTTATTGATGAGGTATTTCTTCTGCTCCTCACTTAACTTGACATCTGGTCCTGTTACGCAAGTGACGGTCCAACAACAAGGTTGACCTTATGAATCAATGAATGTCCTTGGTGTATAAATATTTCGATTACTATTTGTTTTTTTTTTTTTTTTTTTTTTTTTTTTGATAACAAGAAGGACCGTTTTGTTTATTCCATCATTCTTTCGCCGCCCCTGGCTTTTTTTGCTTGACCTGGTAAGATGTGCAGACCAGCCGAATAATTTTATTTCATTTAGACATTCGTGCCCTTTCCTCTTCAAGCTTGCGGTTAATAATACGGCTCAAACAGCTGCCGTTTGGTCTCGTTGTGCCTGGACATACCAGGATGGCAATGGTTTAGGCTCTGTGGGTTGAGTAGCGGTTGATGGTTGTGGTGGCATGTAGGCAAAGCACTGGAAAAAAGATGATTTGCGGCTTTCATTGGAGTCGTAGGAATGATGGCTTATAGAGCCAAGTTCACTTTCTGGATCATCATCTGCACTATAGTCTGAATCACCGTTTCCATCATTGTCTAAACCCTTATCCGCATTCTCTTCCTGGACTCGTGCCAAAGGTTCAATTACAGGTGAGTCGGTTAAAACTTTAAAGATTGTCTTAGGATACTGGCTGCAAACTAGCTTGATGAAGCGTGTGGGCATCAACGCCGGCCGTTCGGCAAATGAACTTGGCACAACAAATGGTGTTTCAGCAAGGGAAGGGGAAATCCACGGGACTGGGCCCTGGGAGCGGCCAGGAGCTGAGCGACTGGGGTTGCTGACGTTTAGTTGCCATTGAGGTTGTACATCAAAGATGCTTTCAAGTAGCCGTGTAAGCGATGTCGCGGGTGGGTTAAGAGGAGTGCTGGGACATGAAAAGAGAGGACGAGGGGTGTTCTGGCTGCGAGCGGACAAGGCATATTCATTAGGGTTACTATTAGTTTGTGGGGGCCCGTGGAGTCCGTTAAAGGATGTGGTCAGAGAGAGCGGATATCCTCCCAGGAGATTGTACTTATTCTCAGGATAGGACGTTTTAGTAAGGGATTCTTGTAGGAACTCTACTGAAGATACTTCTGTTGGCGCCTTTGGAGATCCTGGTTCAAAGCAAGAGACACAATGCGACGGTGAAGATGATATAGGGACGGTCTGTAGCATGTCTCCCGCGACCTGATCGTAGGCAGACATGTTGGTTTCGCCAGGTTGTGAATGGCTAGATGAAGGCGTCATACTGGGGCTTGGTTCATCCAGTTCTTTTACAGGAGTCAACTGCGATTGAGGCCATGCAGTGGTATCACCGCCGGGATCTAAGATAACCGTGTCACCCGAGTCGGGTATAGATCGGGGCTCTGCAGCCTTGTTTGCTTCTTCTTGAAGAGACATGATCCTGTCTTGTTCTAGCGTCTCACGGCAGATCTCGCCTAGAAAATCTACCTCTTCGTCATCGTAGCCTAGACCATCATGGTAAAAGCCTTGTCTCTGGGAATTGTAGTTCATTGCCAGGGAACTGGACTGGCAAGAATCAACGCCAGAGAGCCCATGACGTCTGTTCTCGAAGAAGGTTGGATCATGGCCTTCGCTGTCGTCAAAGCGGCACTGATCCTGCTAAGATGCAGCGACTCCAGCCTCGAGCGGCATGCCCTGACTCGGTGTAGGACCGTCTAGGAAGCGGAAGTGGCTAATAGCAATACGACAGTTCATCATGGCTGCATTGAAGCGGGCCTCACCAGGAGGCAATACAACCATGAGATAGGTGTTGGTTGTGAACTTTAGAATAAACAAATTGAAATGCAGGCCGACCTTGAGCTCCATAAGAACAAACTGCTCTGAGTTGCGAGGGGTTCCTGTGAAGCGACTGATGGACTGCTTAAATTGCTTCATGATATTGGACATGCGCTCTAAGCGGTCCTCAGTTGGGTTTTGCGTAGTGGACGAGACCCATGAGGACACGGCTAAAAACGATGTACGTTCGAAGAGTAGCAGCTCCTCAGCCTCAATAGCAGTGCCTAAATGCGCCAGATTGCGCTCGATGAGGGACAGATTAGGCACTAGATCATGAATAATGCCGGCCCACGCCTTGTACAGTGACTGGTCCCAGATGGATGTTGCGAAAGCCTGCACATCCATGAGCCCAGAATGCTCGCCACCATCCAAGCCAATGCCCATAGTATGAGCAAATTCGGCAGTGCGTTGGCGCACTTGAGCCACGCGTTCATCATAGAGGAGTTCGCGACTATTAGGAAGCACAAGGTCCATCTTGTGCACAAGAATGTAAATTCGGGCTGATGGTGAGTATTGCATTAGCACAGCGATTATTTCAATGTATGTAGCAAGATCACGGTCGGTGTCGCGGGATTCGATATCGAACACGTAGATAAGTACGCCAACGTTAGAAAAGACATGGACCTTTTGCTGTGACAGGTAGTGCTCCATAAACGCCTCCTGACCACCACAGTCCCATAGGTTGAGGGTGAGGTTTCCGAGGAACTTGACATGGGAGAGGTCAATATCAATTGTAGCGCCACTAAAAGAAGAGGGTGATATATTAGTAAAGACGGAGAGTATTAGATAAATGGAGGAGTGAGTCTCTTACAGTCTACGGGTATCCCTAGCGACATAGTTGCTGAAAATGATACTGCGCATGGACGACTTTCCAGAGCCACTCTTTCCCATCAACAAAACCTTCTTTTTCTTAGGCTTTTTGAAGTCATTGCGTAGCTCTGATGATAGATTGCCCATTTGGGCCGATGAGCTAGCCATTGTTGGATCTGTGAAGGGAGGAAGAAACTAGGAGAGTGACAAGTATAAAAGAGGAAGATATAGATGAGGAAAGTGACGATAAGATATAGTCACTGTGAAAATGAAAGAGCCGTGAGTCAGAGTCACGATAAGACGGCAATGGAGGCCTGAAGATGGTATACAAAAAGGGTCGAGGAGGTTTCGAAGCTGTGTCGAGTAACAAGAGAAACGATGGCTGACTAGGCAACGGACACTATGATGGCGGTAGGAAAGTCAAGTCAGACGCGAAGCAAAAATGAAGAAAACCCCGAGATTAAGAGCAGACGTGCTATTCTGCGCTCATCTGCTACGATAATATGTGACCCAGTAGCAATGCTTAGGCTTGAGCAAGTCAATGAAAGCTACGGAACTTCCTTGGTGATGCTTTGGGTGGTGAATGGGTTGGGCAGATAGCCCCACTTTATACCAGCCCAGCTTACCACCTGGTTAATTATCGGCAGATCATCATTTTAGTGGGGTAAGCTTGAGCTTTCTTGCTTGTCAGGCAGCTTGAATAAGTCCTACGTAGGGACTTGACGACTTGAAGACCCCCGGCACTTCGTTATTCCTTACAAGAGAGACCCTTATTCAACTGTTAATTGTCTGCATATCTCCTGCCTAGTATCTTGCTCCCGATTTCTCCTCCTCGAGATAATGTCCGACCAATACCTATCCCAGTCTGGCATAACCATGCACTCTGATAGCGAATTGTACATCGAGTCGCCAGAGATGGACTATGACCATAACCGAACACAACCACTGTCACAACCCGAGCCGGAATTGGTGGTGTACAATCCGCCGACCATGTGGATGTTGATTCGCGGCACTGCCATCAACCTGCTACTGCCCTTTATCAATGGCATGATGCTGGGATTTGGCGAGCTATTTGCACATGAGGCTGCCTTTCGTTTGGGCTGGGGCGGTACCAAGGTACTTCCAGTCTTCCGTCGTCACCGTTGCCACTGCCGCTGCTATCTAAGCCAGCTAGCAACCTGTTCTTGTTGTGCTCTTCTAACTGAGTTCAAACAGGTATTTCCCATCGCGAGGCGAAGGGCCCAGCCCCTTGACTATAGCGTCACGAAAAAGGCCAAGAGCTACTACCCTATTGATTGAGCCTACGTTTGTGCGCCTAGCCTCCATCTTGGCTTGGCCTAGCCTAGCCATGACCCTACGCTTTTCTCACGTTCTCCCTCACGCATACAATCGGCGAATCTGTTCCTAGCTCTCAGCCGACCCAGCCCAACTCACATCGCAGTTCCTATTTGAATACTCCTACATTTCCTACTTTTACTTAACGATACCACAACCAGGCAATCTCTCTGGCATGTTTTTTTTTGGTCTTTTGCGACTTTACAAATACACTGTCAACACAACTTGATGCCCTTTCTTTTTCTATGGAAGATGTGACCAGCCTTCAAGGATAATAAGATGGAGTTAGGGGAACAGAGACGGCAATGTCTTACAAACAAACAAGACCAACAGGCCAAAACATCACGCTGTTCCATACCAATCCAATCAACATGAATTTATGTGCAAATTTGCATGCATAGTAGAAATTTTAAAGGTCTGCTTTTAGCCAATTCATACAGTGAGAATGACGACGATGTTGGGGAAGGTCAACTCGATTTTGCCAGGTTTAACCGATGTTTAGCCGTCCCGATCTGCCAAAAATTTACTTCTATGATAATCGATCTTGCTGCGCTATGCCACGCCGGCTGTTGTTCCTGTAGGCTGTTTCTTGCTCCCGCTTGGTACTATTTGGAAGATTGCCCCTACGTGCCTTATATCTCGTGAGCCGGATCAACCACAAACTGCCCATTTGTCATTATAACGGCACTGGGGCTCGCAAAGCTGCACATAAGAAAGATAACCCCCAATCTCAGACCAACCAGCCCATCATGCTTCCCAGTCGAGGCGCGGTGCAGTCGCTGGCTACCGCCCGTCTCACTTCTCAGGCGGTAAGTCTGTTGCAGCAAAACTTGAGATCAAGACAAGACGTCCCATCTTATATTCCGATTTGACTAACCAACTACTACCAGACTCTGCGACCCCAGAATGTCCGTTCCTTTGGCACTGCCACCCTCCGCCGTACCACCACCAGCTCACTGCAACCACATTCCACCGCCGTGCTTTCACACCGCCTGAGAAACAGCAGCTCCGTTTTGTCTGCATCTTTGATGACCACCGGCTCCGTGGTTTCTGGCTCACGTGCCTTTTCCTGGCGCTTCTGGCAACGCAGCAAGCCCGCCGAGCCTGCGACCCCCACCGAAGTCACTACTGATGCCACTACAACAACTGCTACTGCTACTCCTGCCGATGCTGCTGCCTCATCTGCCGCTGCCGCTTCCGAGCCTACGTCTGCTGCTGATGCGGTTGCTGCCGCCACCACTACAGACCCCACGGTCACCAGTGCTGCGGGAGGCATTGATTCTTCACTGCTTGACTTGGAAACTATCCTCAACATGCCCGAGACAATTGGCTATCTAGAGAAGCTCGGATTAGACTTTGGCTGGGGTCCGTCGTCAATGGTTCAGTGGCTGCTGGAGCATGTGCATGTGTACTCGGGGCTGCCTTGGTGGGGCACTATTTTTGTAGCACAGTTAATCGTGCGGTTGCTATTATTTAAGCCGCTGCTCATTTCACACGAGACTTCAACCCGCATGCAGGTGCTGCGCAAGACAAACCCTGAGTATGAAGCTGCGCTACGCGACTTCCGCGACGGTCTACAACGCGCCCAAACGGACCCCCGCTGCAAGGAGGAGGCCATGCTGGCGCGCCAGACATATCTTTCAATTGAGAAAGAGCATGGCATTCGCAAGATGAACATGGCCTGGGGTATGCTGCAAATCCCAATTGGTATTGGTTTCTATCGGGTGTTAAACGCCATGGCTCAGATTCCAGTGCCTGCGTTGGAGAGCGGTGGTGTAGCTTGGTTCCATGACTTGGCCACTGCCGACCCATTGTACATTCTCCCTCTAGCTGGTCCAGCCATGATGCTGGCTGCTATGACTGTAAATTATCCCGCTTTCTTGCTCCTCTTAATCCCGCTGTTCATTCCCCGCAATGCTAACCCAACTCTTTTACTAGGCCAACGCTAAATTCATGCCTGCAGAGCAGCGCAAGTCCACCAAAGTGATGGCTATGGTCCTCATGCCTGTCTCTGCCATCTTCACCTGCTGGCTCCCGTCTGCTGTACAATGGTACTTCTTTTGCGCAGCCTTGTTCGGTGCCATCCAGAACGTCTTCATCGCCCAGCCGTGGGGCCGTCGCATCCTCGGCCTACCTGCTATGCCTGAGATCACTGCTAGCAGTCCTGCTACAATGCCGCTCACCAGTATACCCAGTGGTGTCAACTACCAGGCACCTCGTACGGCGAAAATAGAGCCCGAAAAGGCACAGGACATTGTTTCGGAGCTTAAGGGTGGCTTCAACACCATGCTCCAGAAAGGCAAAGACACAATGGACCGTCGCACGCGCAAGCAGGAGATTTCAGATAAGCTTGATCGCGAGGCTAAAATCCAGGCGGAGACGTGGGAAGCACTGCGGGCGCGCATGGCAGCCAAGGAGAAGGAGGTCCGTTCACGAGGCCGCCGGTTCTAGAGTTGTGGACACCACTATGGATATGGCTACAACCAGAGCCACAGCCACAACTACGGCCACGACTACAACTGAGAAAGGTTCTGCCTTGCTAACTGCCAGATTGGACCTGGACTGTATGTGTATTGATCACGAGCACACATACCTCTGTATTCTTCCTCTTCTTTCCCGACAGCTAACGAAAACAACCGGCTGTTTTGAGAGGAAAGGGTGGGTAGGAGCTTGAGGTCTTGTGTAGCAAAACAAAAGAGCTCTAAAAACGATGAAGCGGCCTAGAGAGAAGCCCTCCTTTTCATTACTAGACAAGTTGAAGCTTCTCTCGTGTAAACTATGTTAGACCTTGTTTTATTTGTACTTTTTTTTTCCATCTGTCTTGTCCGAATTCAATCGTTTCCCCATCTACCGCATTACGTCAAGCTTCGTCTTAAAATATCTACCAAGCCCTTTTTTTTTCGCAGTGTACATGTATGTTGTGTATATGCAAGAGAAAAGATTTGAGATTTGTCATGTTCTGGATCCAAAGCCAGCCAAACGAAGAGGTCAAGTAAAAACTACCAGCATAATACAAGGAGGAAGTACAACCAAGCCTTCCAAAGAAAACAGAAGAACGATACCAAGACCGTGAAAAGAATAATAAAAAAAGAAGGACTACGAAGAGATATGATAAAAGTGTACGGCAAGAGTGATATAAAAGAAAATGGACGGGCTATGAAAATCCATGGAGAAGTTGGGAGCCCTGGTGATGGGCAGTGGAAAATATGAGTAGATCTTGAAAAATAGAAAAGAAAAGACATCTTAAAAAATGGTGCCATTTCTATCAATCAAGATTGGGGGCTCTCTGGTGTTTGGTCTGCTAACCTCTGCCATTTCACGACCAGCCTATATGCGTGATATGTTAGTTTTGTCTGCGTTCATCTACTTGCCAGTATCCCGTAAGAATTGGACCAAAGCTTTTCTTTGCATACCTTAAAACTGCCAGCTTCCATAAGTTGAGAAAGGCTGATCTCGTTTCCAGCCAGCTCCTTAGCTAGGTATTTATTAACCTCATGCCAGAGTCTGTCTAAAAAGCCAATCGTCACACCTCGCCACTCTACAACGACGTCGTCAGATGTCAGGAATAGAGGGGCAACCTCCACTGCTCTATGAGAGCCGCTGTCGTAGTGTTTCTTAAAGTTTTCCAAGCCGCGAGCTTCGTCCTTGGGCTTCAGGCTAATTACGCCAAGATCAATAAACAGGCCGCCATTGCGATACTCGGGAAGACCGGTTAATAGTTCTGCACCAGTGAAATGAACTTTGAGAAGAGACTGCATTGGTTGCATCATGCTGTAACACAGCCATTGGGCGAGCTTGTGAAAAGGCAGGATAGATTCCCAGGTGGCGGGTGAGTTGGCACCAGTAGGGAAAGGGGAAAAGGTCGTGGGTGAGCCATTGGGTGATACGGATGGTTTAGGCATAGAGCTACAGGGCCATGCATCACCAAGAGTAACACCATGTATGTTAGATCGTGATTGTGGCCATATGGGTTCGATATGTTCCATAAGAACGTTCCAGAGAAGAGGAACAGGCACGATCAGCTTGGAAGAGGCCTGCGTTGAGGGATGTGAAAGGAGGTAGTCTGCGTGTTGTTAGCTATCAAGAGGCTGTAACAGGCTGTTGCATAAGTTTTTGTACTTACCAAGCATGCTTCCTGGCCTTCCGTGAGGGCCAAAAACGTTTTCGTGTTCAAGAGCAGCTCCTAGCTTTGAGAGAAGCTCCGCCCTTCCTTCTAGACCGACAATTTCGTTGCCTGGCCTTGACTGGAACCCATTGGCAAGCGCCTCAACAGTGAGTCTTTTCATGCCTTGTTTGTCAACCTGGCAACGATTGCTAGGATTTGAAGAAAAGAGACCCTTTTGTACAGTGGTTAGCCAATCATGGATGTCTGCAGCCATATAGGGACAAGGAGCAATAAAATTGTTCACATAGCCCCGGTGGTTTTCTAGTAAGAAGCACTCACTGATTTAAACATCTCGAAGGCAGCAATGGCAATGCCATCCGATCGGCGGTATATTTTGTTGTTTTCGAGGCTCTTGTAAGACCATTCCGAGCCGGCTCCTCCATCTATGACAATACTGACCACACAAAGATCCATCAAGCGGCGGCACTTTTCGCTATTATCGACATCCGAGAAGGTTGCCAGCATATGTGCAGGCCTATCTCGGCCACCAACACAAAAGTGCTGGTAGCGACAGTGTGGGGGGATGGAATTGAAAGGCGCATCGTAGTCACGCTGGGAAAACAGTTAGTCACTGATGAATGATATTGAGGGGGAATATATTTATCCATGGCTTTTATAGAATGAAAAACATACCTTGATAATGTTGGCTACAAACCTCACGACGTCACCAAATTTACTCATGTCAACGTCAAAATGTGTTAGGTTATTGCGGTTTGCTTTGTCTGTCATGATCTTGGCGCGCTCTCTAACAGCCTGTAGACTTCGGAGATAGCCAGCGGGGTCGATGTTCGGGTCAGGCGCTCTAGGAATATCAGCCTTCGTGGGTGAGATGGACGTCATAGGCGAACTAGGAGAGCCACTACCGGCCGAAGACCGGTTAAAACTGGGCTTGAATGAAGTGGCTGGCGACTTGATACTGGAGCTCCCTGAGTTGAAGCTGGCATTGGAGTTAGAGGTCTGGATGGAAGGCTTGACGGGCGGAGCCATGCCGCCAGTGCTCTTTTTACGGCTGAACAAGCCCATTATGAATGAGTGGCGAGAATGGGGTTATACAGGAGGATACGGATGACAAGTCAAGTCAGATTAAAATGTGCAGCTAGAGGCAATTAATCGAGTCGGTTCGGAAAACAAACAGCCACTTTCCTGACCAACAAGGCTCTTTATTGGAGAGGCACGTAAAAGAGGGAGAGATGTGGGGGAACTCTACGATAGAGCTGGTTGACAGTCACAAATGCGGTATTGCCACGATCTATAGAAGTGTCTTGACAAACAGGACAAGGCAAGGCAGGCCAGCCAGATTTGGGTTCTGATGTCGATTGATCCGAGGCAAGATGTGGGTGTTTATGGCTGGCGTGTGGGGAGAAGGCAAATCAATGGTCAGGGTGGTGGGGAGTGGTTCCAATGAAGATTGAGAAATTGGGAAGAGAGAGAAAGAGGGAAAGATATAAAGTCAGAAAGGGGGAGAAGGAAGAAAAGAGAAAGAGAAAGATATGTTTACTCCAGACAAGTAATGAACAAGAACAGGAGAAGAGAGAGATCGTAGGCCAAACAGTAAACTCGGCTGCAGGAGAAAAGATATTCTTTTTGAGGATTGGGGAGGGGACGGATCGCTCTCAGCAAGCCGTTACAAAAAGAAGAAAAAATCAAAAAGAACAGACGCAGACTGCTGATGCTGATGCTGCTGGGGGGTAGCTCCTGTCTAGTCGTAGAATCCAGGGGTACGTGCAATGTGTGCAAGGAGGCCTGACGTACAGGGGGCGAGTTTCCGTTTTTGAAAACAAGGTGAATAAAAGCCAAGCCAAAAGTGAGCGAGAAAGAGAGAGAGAGAGAGAGACAAGAAGAGAAAGAAATAAAGGAAAGGCAAAGAACCCGAACGGAGCGCAGCAACTTAGTTCAAGCCTTTAAAGGCCCAAGTTTGGGTTCAGGGGAACGGCTGACCGAATTAAGAAAAAAAGACAAAATAAGAGAAAGAAAACCGCACGTAAATACGCACGAAATTGGGGTGTGTATGTGTACAGTTATGGTGGTAGTAGTAGTTAGTAGGAGTGCTATTGACTTTTTATGGCCAAGGTTCAGGGTATCTAGCAACACAGGTAGCAGTGGTGATGGTGCACGTAGTACTACCTAGTTACCTCTTGGGTCGAGATTGATGTCAGGTCAGGACAGGATGGGATGGGGGTAGGCTCACCAGAAGCCCACAGTATAAATAAAAAAGAAAGTATAAAATATAAAAGGCCAACTAACAAAATGGCGAATAATGTAGGAATCGATCCGTTTAAGCAGTAGAGAGGTATCAGGCTGCTAGGCCGCTTTTTCTTTGCTAAGTCAGGAGCCAGGAGCCAGGAGCCAGGAGAGGAACAAGGAAGTCCAGCAAAAGTCCAAAGCCAAAGAGTAAGATAGACAGGGAGACGGACGAACGAACGAACGAACGCTTTTTTAAGCGTTGCTCAAGCGTTGGATGAACGCAAAGAAGGTCACGGACACCAATAATAACAAGAAATCGTTTGCCGTTGCAACCTTGGGCGTGAGGAATAAAAATTGCTACTTGCAAAATGAAGATCTTTGCACATCAAAAAATAATAAAGATAATAAATCATAAAAATAAAAAGAGTCCAAAGAAGAACATGAATGAGATGTGCTGTGCTGTATGATGCACAACTGTCTTGACCAGAGATGAAGCAAGTTTCAGCAGCTTCCATCAACCCAAGGCAATTGATGCAAAAGGGAGAATAAAGGCCAGAGAGCAAGCGCAAGAGCAGAAAAAAGCTTTGGCAGCGGAAGGATCAAAGACCAAAACAGATACTCGGACTCCAGAGAGTTAGCCCGTATACCCAGTAAACTGTCGAAAAGGATCTTTGGCTTTGCAGGTAGGTAAGTTGTGGTGGTCGTGCCTAGGGGGAGGAGGAGGGACGACAAACCAGGGTAAAAGAAACCCAGAGAGAAAACTAGAGGAAAGAAGAGATGAGTCGAGTGATTTTGCATGAACAAGATAGCAAGGAAGAGAGGATGGCACGAAACACACAAGACAACCCCGGATATAAAAGTGAGAACACTATAAGGTGAATAAATGCGAGGGTAGAAGGGCAAATTAGCAAGAACATAGAGATTAAAAAGAGCACTCACTTTCAACGGTCGAGCCCTTAGGTTTGAAAGCCCACGATGTCCGGAAGCAGACAAACGAAGCGAGAGAGGGAATATTATTATCAAGTGCAAGAAGGATGGGTAATCAGGCCGATAGAGAGACAATCACGAGACAAACAGAGAACGGCGGAGAGGGAGAGAAAGGGAAATCCCATGGCAGGTGTTGGCTTTGGCAGAATCAGAGAGCCAAACGAGCCAAGACTAGATCAATCAAGAGTAGTGGATAGCGAGGGAGCTTTTTCCTCTCTTGTCTGGTCTCTGGGCCTGGACCACTATGATGTTGAGCTCTGGTACTCTTTTTGGTGGACTAGAGGCCCGAGCGTTGTTTTTTGGTACTCCTACAGGCGAAAGGGACAAGACACAATGAAGCCTAGAGGGACAAGAGTCAATCAGAGAATCAAACACAATAACAGCATGGCAGCTAATAATCAAACAGTCTAAAGAAAACAGAGAAATCAAAAGCCAACAGGGCTTCTTTCTTCCAGGTAAGTCTGCCGGGTGCCAGTCGGATCGAGAAAAAAAAAAAAAAAAAAAGGCAAAGAGAGTGCATGAGAATCCGGCAGGGGTTAGCTGTAAGGACAAGGGAGGGAAAGAAAGGAAAAGGAAAAAAGAGGAGACACGACTTGCGCCCTCTGCCTTGATAAGATGCATAAATTGGCCAAGACAGCTGATGGGTGGGCTGTGGGTTTTGCTTGGGGCTGACCTGCGGCGGGAAGAGGAGGATGGGGGTGGGTTATGATGATGAGATCTCTTATATGCATGTTACCTGCATATGTGCGAAATGGACGTAGTTTTGTGGTGCGCTGTATTGCGCTGTATTGCGTGTACATAGGTGTAGATATGCAAATGCATGTTGCTGAAGGAAGGGCATGCTGTAATGTCGTATGTTGTACTATATGGTTAGGATGTGCATGCAAATATATCACATATGCATGCATATACAAAGGTGGGCTGGGTTGTATGTGTGCGCGTGTATCACCATGCAATCTGCAGGAACTGAAATCAAACCTGGCGGCGATGGGGCATGTGATGCGTCCACTCATGGCAAGAGGGCGTTCCCCTTCTCGTCATCAATGTATGCATGTATACATGTATGTATGTCCTTACGTACGTACGTACGTACGTACGTTAATTTGTATGCACATGCATGCATACGAGAGCAAGGAGTAAGTCGAGATAGCAAAACAACGACTTAACTTTCTCCTCTCTTCTATTTCCCCTGGCCCCTGGCCCTGCTTCCGTTCCCCTCCAAGACCCAAGATGCAAATCTTTTTGGGATTCCCGTCTTGTTTTTCTTTTTCTTTACTCACAGGGTCACACCAGAGCCCACCCACCATCCGCATTGCATCTCATTGCACTGTGCCAGGTGTGGTGCTGCGTTACCCCCTACACATCAAAGTTTCCCTAGCACAAGCACGTAGCGTACAAGCACAATAGAGAGAAATGAAAAGAGGAGATGCATCTCGCCAAAACAAAACGCATCTAGCCAAGGGCGGGAGGGTCCTGTAGTGGCAAGTTTTCAATAGAGTCGACCCCGATCCGTTCCCTACAGTTTCTTTGCCTTGCTCTGATTTTAGCCAGGTGCGAGAAGGAGAAAGAAAGAAAAAGCGCCAAGTAGCACTAGTATTAGTGGATAAAAAGCGAGGAGGGGCCAACAAGTGGGCAAAGCGACATGGCGAGTGACGGTAGAGATCCAAATTGCCGGATGGGATGAGACAACAGCAAAGATGGCGGGCGACCAAGACGGATTATGGTGGCAAAAGCAGATGTTCGTTATTGGAGGAGTCGATCGGGTCAGTAAAGCTGAATTAAGAGCTGATGCAGAAAGATGGCGGGCAAGGAGTCGTGGATCTTGGCAGAGGCTATATGTGGAAAAGAGATAAAACAAAGCAAAGAGCCACGAGACCTTCACGAACACGTATCCTATCCATTCATGTGCCCATTCCCCCATTCACACGTAATGTGAATGCAACTGCCAAAACGGCTGATCAGAAATTTCTTTTATCCATTTCCCCTCATTTCATCTTCCGGCAGTTGCTGTATTTACAGAAAGAGGGGCAGCAGCTTATGCCGAAAAGTCTTACTGTGCCTGCTGTGGAAAAGAGGAATAAAGTCCCATCAATATCAAGGTAGATAGATAGATAGATACAGAAGGCGGTCAACTCTCAACCCAGAATATTCTAAGCAAAGCTAGATTTTTGTACTCAGTATGTGCTCTTGAACTATTCGACAAGTTCGGTTTTCCCCTGCATTGAACACAACACAACACGACACGACACGACACAACACGACACAACACGACACAACACAACACACACGCCCCTCTCATCGCATTTTTGTCATCATCGCCCAATAGCTCAGCTGGTTAGCTGCCTTGCTTCCCGCTCGCCCTCACCTTGAGAGTCTGTGAGCTGTGTCCCGACTGTCTTGATAACCTTACGGTAAAACTTCACAGTTTCATTGTTATACCATCCCTTACTCTGCTGTCTGTCTTGTGACAGTGTTCGTCCGTGATCTACGTGATTGTCTGTGAAAAGACCTTTGTTGTACGACCTGTTCTTTTTTTCAGTGCAGCCCCCTCCCCCTTCCTCCCCTCGTTCATAGTTTCTTATTCCACCGGCGGGACATGGCTAGAGCCAAGCGTGGACAATTTGTGTACTCCCATGCTTGAAATTAGCAAGCTACACACGGCAGAAATGAAAAGGCTGCCAGCCGTCCAAGCCTCCTCCATGCATGCGTTGCATAACAAATACAGGATACACGATGATAGGTATCAGCAGCAATACGAACAGAGCAAATCAGGGCGGCACGCGATATACTGCACAATGCTATGTGTAATGTGCATGCGTTGTGCTTCAACAAACAACGCGGACGCGCATATACTTGCAAGTGCAGGTTGACATTTTCACACGCCGGCTTGTGTCATTGTCTTTTACGGTTTCGTGTTTTTATGCCAGAGAGATAAAACGCACTCAGACCTAGATCCACACACACACATACACACACACACTTCCAGCCAAACCTCGATACCGATTCCAACACCGACACCGACGCTGACACTGGCTAGCAAATGCAATAATACACAGAAAAAAAAGAAGCTTACACTTGTTGCTTGTGCAATCAATGGGGCTAGCCATCCGCGCTGCGAAGTTGAAGGTCCGTGACCAAGTCCGTGTTATTGTCTGTGTCAAGTCAAACCAATCAATCAAATCAAGCCACACATACCATACTATGCACCAACCATGGTTGGTGGCTTAAGCGGGTTTAAAGGACAAAAAAAAAGCTGGACATTTACCCGCGTCTCCGGGAGAGGAAAAGGCCTGTCTGTCTTTCTATCCATCTGTCTGTCCGCCTGTCGCAACACTATTGTCTTTCATGATGCGGCTATTTCCCAAGTGGCCGCTGGCTAAGATCTGAGCTAGTACCCAAGTAGGCCTTTGAGCCGTGTTTTATATCCTTGACAGTTCTGGTTAGTTCGGGTGGGATGGGATACAAGTCTAGGCAAGGCAAAATAAGCTGGTTTCCTTGCTGATTGATTCTCGCTTTTGCACGTGTTATCGCCGACCAACCTCACGTTTCTTTGGCCATTGGCGAGCTATTACGGCTGGGCTGGGGTTACAAGTATTTCAAAGCAAAGGACTTTCCAGTCGAATGTGCGATGGCCTCACTTATCTCCCCTGCTTCTCGGTCCATCTTCTTGTTTCTCCCCTATCCTTTCTTCCCCCGCATCCTTAACCAAGCACAAGGCACACACGCGACAAGCGTCTTGGCTTTTTTTGGGTATTAGTCCTGAACCTGTTCTAGCTCATGCTCTCCTTTTCCCCCTGCAGTTAAAGGACCCCTATGTAGCTCACTATACAGGACTATTGAGCCCTATGACTCTAGGCCAGTCTTCCCGGACTCTCTTGGGGTATCTTGACTGGCTGAGTTCCACATGTCTCGCTGACTTTATGACTCTTTACAGGCATATTTTTCATGCGCACGCACTTTCTTTTTTATCTATCATTTATTTCTTTACTTTTCCTCGTTCTTTTGTCATCTTTCTAGTCTTCCTTTTGCTTCGTCCCGCGCAATTTCTGAGACGCCAACGCAGCCTCCCAAGCCAAGGACTAAAACCCAGCCAGACCTCAGCCAAGCCAATACAACAAACAGTCCAGCCAGTGCAGATAAATACAAGTGTTCTCGGAGACTTAGCAAAAGAAGCAAAAGACTCAGGCAAAAAAAAGTTGGTGGGGCTCATCCTGTCCGGCCCGCTATGAACACGGAGAGAATCCTACTTCAAGCGAGCTGCTGCAAAATCCTTGCTAATATTGAGAGCCCGTCTGCCAAAAAACGCTAAACAACACATGACAGAATACACTTACTTGCGTTGCCGCTTGTGCTTACGTTTTATCTGTGTTCTGTTACCTTTCTATCGCTAGCAGCTTGAAACTTGTCAGTCAAGTTGGTCGCTGAGTCGAAGCCTGATCACGCCAAGGCTACCTAGAAGAGCAAGCATTTTCTGCTGCTTTTGGGACTCTCTTCTCTTATCTTTAGTGTTCCCCCTTGCTATATCAAGCTCGCTCTTAAGTTCCTAAAGAAGACACAGTAGGCACTACAATAAGACCGTGCTGCTCCCCGTGATCCGAGCTTATACGCAATAACGAAGGCGAAAAGGCCCCTCTAAACTAAACTAGACGAACATTAAAGAGGCCCAGCAACCAGCGCCTCGGGACACTCACTACCACCATTTGCCAGGACAAGCAGTCAATAATAGGGTTTACCATTTCTATTAGGGTCGGTGATATCATCTATAATAAACTCGTCTTACCTGAGTTTCTGCCCCTGCATCCTCGTTTCTCGTTTGTCTTTTTCCTGCTCAGGAAAACAAAAAGATGGCTGATCTGGGATGGAAGAAAAAAAAGCATTTCACAAACAGCAGGAATGAAGTCGCATTCCAAGTTTAGTTATAAGCGCATAGCAGAGACGTCACGAAAGTCTACGGCGTCATTTACAGGGAGATGACGAGGGAGGAAGAAAAAGGAAATGGCAGATTCCATGCTCAAGGAACAAGAAACAAAGGAGAAGGGGCCTGTAGACATTATATGGGTCAGAGCCAAGTCAGGCTAAGCCAGGTCGCAATTATTTTGCTAGAAGAAGAGCGACGGAGCTGCTGCTTGGTCGAGTCCAACGTCGAGTCCAATCTGCTTAACGAAGCGCAAATCGGCATCAGATGCAACTGCGCGCTGGCTTGGCAAAACAAACAGGTTGAAGAACCCAGTACAAGCTAGGTGCCCTTTCTAGCCTTGAATCCACGTACGTGTACTATGGTGTACGTACGTATGGACACATACATAAACACCCTAAGCCCACAAGCTGCTGTTAAATATTTCTGAGTCAGCCTCAGACTTCGAGGGCGGGAAACAAGGCATGTAGGCGGCTAAAGGGAGAAGGGCACTCCTATTTGTCCTATCGCTTTTCGCGAACTGATTTTTCTTGCTATTCGCAGTGAGCCATTATTTATCTTCTTTACATTGCTCAACGTTCCTTGTCTGCCCTTTATCTTGAGTTCCTATTCCCCTTCCTCTTTCTCTTCCGGGCATGTTCCCTTACTGACTTGAGGTGGGTATGATGTGCAAGTTCTGCCCTCCCTTGAGACGTCTGGAAGCTCCGTGATTGGGCTGGTTTAACCAGGCATCACCGCAGAATAGGGCAGCAAAAGGAATAAAGAATATATCTAGATGGTTGCGAGACATGGAAGAAAGCCGAACAGGGCTAGATTTCCGCTATCAAAGGGGAAGGGAGAGAAAGGGAGGGTCAAAGGTAAGAGAGAATGGAAAGGAAGGGCGAGGAACTTGGCATTGGTGGAATGATGGTGTTGCTACGCAAGTCATTTATAAGACGCTGGATGCTTCCAGAGCAGGTTGGACTAAGAAGCATCAAGAAATAGGGACCGCCACACTGGACTGGGCTTTTGAGGCTCTTTGTCTGCACATTTAATCCCCCCCCGCACTATCCGTTGTCCTCATCATTTTTGAACGCTGAGATTAAGCTGAAGGACAAAGGGGAGAAAAAAGACCGACTGAATGTCTGACAAAGAGACTGGTAAACTGGGCTTTATGGCAGTGCAGTACAGCTAACAAGAACTTCGTATTAGCTGTCTTGTCTTTTCATATTTGTTTCCTCTCATTTCTCTTTTCTCAACGCTGATTATCGGGTTTTCCTGCACATGAGATTTCTCTTTCCTGCTCTCTCGACTATTCTTTTATTCTTGGTTTCCCTTTCACTTACTCGCTTGCTCTATTCTTCTGATTCCTCCCCGTGCTCGTGTTTCTTCTACCCGTCCTCATGGTGTTCTACTCTAGCGGCGTTATCATTGCGTTCTTCTACCCGTCTATTTTAGACCAAGCATTGTAATACATGCTAAGAAGGGAGTTTGACCGCTCATAACGATATACAAAGGGCGAGACGAGACGTGTTGGCCCAGATATACAACACATATATAACATAACACGGCCTTTTAGGCCAGAGGCGAAACAGTGCCGATGAGCCTTTCGGATTCTTCTGCCGGCATAGCGCCCGTGGCCTCCATCCTGTTTGTCCGTGCTGCGGATCAAGATAGGGCTAAGGATGTTGTCACAGTCATCCCATGCATTGCGCTGTGCATGACTATTTCATGTCTAGTTGTCGCAATACGCTTCTTCTCTGTGCGACAACCGCTCCGGAATTGGGGGTGGGAGCACGGACTCTTGCTGGTGTCATTGGTAAGCTAAACCGTCTCGTATAGCCCGAGTCTGGGATAGGAGTTCGTTGAGACAGAAATACAGCTGACACTATACACCGTTGTAAGATGTTTGCGTTTGTGGCTATGGGAGCCTCAATATCGAGTAAGCCGTACTCTGTACCTATGCTGGCGGGTTTGCTGTTGCATATCGGAAGACTAGCTCTGCTAACGGACTGCCGGCATTGTTAGTGAAAGTCAACGGGCTTGGATATCACGCGAACGTGTATCAAAAAAAGCTCACTGTTTACGCCAAGGTAATTTCGCACTCTTTTCTGTCTCTCTGATGAATATTACCACTAACTTAATCCCCCCACCCCCCTAGATGTTCTGGCTCGATGGTCTTGCTCACATTCTGTGTGTGTCCTTGGCAAAGTTCTGTATCCTATGCACATACTTGAGGCTGCTGACCTTCCCAGCTCCACGTGTTCTATGTAAGCTGATCTTAGGCTTCCTGGTTCTCACACACTTGTGGATTGTCGTCGGCATCTTCACTACCTGTGTGCCGTTATCTAGTTTGTGGGATGTGAGCCCCTTCGGTGTCAAGACTGGTGTTTACTGCCACCCAAAAGCCGTGTTCTGGCTCAACTACGGCCTACATATTGGCACCGATTTTTTAATATTTGCTCTACCCATCCCGTTGATGTTTTATGTCGTCGTGCCGCTGGTGCAACATATTGCGCTGTTTGCCATGCCTATGGCGGGATTTGCGTAAGTTCATTGGAGGTTTATGCGCCCACTCCATCACACCGTCATTACTAACTAGCATGGCTAGCATCTGCGCAATCTCGGCTGTGCGAACTGCTACTCTCGTGTCGAATATTCACCTGGACGACATCACTTACACAACCGTTAGTTATGTCAACCTCACTATGATTGAGATTGGCCTGACAATATCTTGGGCCAGTTTATTGGCAATGCGCTATATCTACGACCCTCTCAGCGAGACACAGGACCAAAGCCCTACTATAGACGCTGCGTCTATGCGTCAACAGCTCGGCATATTCCCACATAACCTTAGTACTAGTACGCAAAACGTCCCTGGCGAACACAAAATACCGCTCGATTTGCAGCCACTGCCTCCTGCCTTGCACCGTTCACTACAGTCGCAAGAGACAATAGTCTGGGGCGAGGACATCACCGAGTATACACGACGCCACCGCCATCGTTTGCACCTCGATTCTGTCTCATCATCATACTACCATCAATCACTACATGGCTTGCGATTAACAGAGAGCCAAGTCGCTATCACACAAGTACAAAGCCGGCCACAGTCCAGTCAGTCACGTGCACATTCAAGAGCACACTCGCGGGAAGATTCACCGCCACAATCACAACCGCAAACACGGCGCAACTCAGATACGAGCGGTTTCCTACCAATATTTGCGCCTGCTGATACTGCCGATGATGATCCCATACCAGGACGGGAGTCACAGGACAAAGATGGCCGTAGATTGAGCTATAAAATTTTGAACATCCAGCGTTCCACAACGCCATCGTCAATATCGCTGCGCTTTGCTACAGCTCCTAAATCAAAGTCTACCAGGAAGTGGCGTCGGAGTCACGTGCAGGTCGATGATGATGAGGGCAACGAGGAGTGGGAACCACATCCGGGAGAGAGACGGAGTTTGTCGTCTCCGATATTTGTGCCACCTTTGCAATGACATTATGGGCGCTCGTTCACAGTCTTGGTCTCCTCCCCTTCCCCTTTAATTTTTCTACGTTGTGACTATCTTCATTCACCCGTGGGTAGTAACCCTCGCGATTTTGGTTTGGTGCTTTGTGTCGTGGCGTTATCATTCTTTGTTCTCATTTCATTTCATCTTTCATTTGTTATTCTTTTGTACCATAAAGAACCGATTCTAATAGATGTTCATTAATCCGCATATGTAGCGGTCAGGTATTTACAAATTCTTTTTCAGCCCTCTTAGTTCATACCGTCGTGATGTAGTTGGTAGTGCGTGGTAAGGTAAGCCCACTGGGCTGTTTATAGCCGTTGTTGGTTCAAGAGTATTTGGAGACGTGAAAGGGGTCGATCCGGTCTGTCAGCCTGCGTCACTGTTTACAATATGTCTCCGTACTTCCTGGCTGTAGATGTGCATAGTATAAGAAATGAGGTCCAAAGGCAGTGTGTGAGTCTGCGAGCGAAGAAACGTTGAGTTAGTAGGGAGTGCCACAACAGTTGTATATGAGAGCCCATATTAGCGACATACCAGTAAATCTTCTGGCCCTGTTCCTCCCACAATATATTCGCTCTGATCTAGCCATGACGCGACACTAGGTCTAGCTATCAAAAATAATGCGAAGGTAGCTATCTTCAGCTTGGGCACGCGACGTTTCTACGAGATCAAATCCGCTACGTTCATGGGCATCTCGTCGATTTGAGTGGAATAGTACACTGTCATGCGGTGCGTGCTGGTTAGCGACATCCCTCGGGTGCTGGCCCTTAGAGGCTCTTCCAATATGGTGTAAACTTACTTTCGATATCACGTAGAATGCGCACGTCCTCAGTCGTCACAAAATTGATGGCCACGCCCTTGCGTCCAAACCGTCCAGATCGACCAATACGATGAATGTAGTTTTCACGGTTACTCGGCAAATCATAGTTGATGACTAGTGACACCTGCTGGACGTCGATACCACGAGCCCACACGTCCGTTGAAATCAACACGCGGCTGTCTCCACGGCGGAACTCATTCATGATACTGTCTCTCTCTTTCTGCGGCATCTCGCCGTGCATTGAGCTAACAGTGAAATTGTTCTCGCGCATCTTGTCCGTTAGCCAGTCAACCTTCCGACGCGTGTTGCAGAAGATAACAGCTTGCGTGATGGTTAGGGTATCGTAGAGATCACAGAGGGTGTCAAATTTCCAATCTTCCTTTTCCACTGCAATGAAGTACTGTTTCAAACCCTCGAGCGTCAGCTCATCACGCTTTACTAGAATCCGCACAGGATCCGTCATGAACTTGGTCGTCATGTCCAGGACATCATAGGGCAGAGTAGCGCTAACTACCACCACTTGTGTTGCAGGTGGCAAGTAGCGATATACGTCGTAGATCTGCTCACGGAAGCCTCTGTTGAGAAGCTCGTCAGCCTCATCAAGGACTAGCATCTTGATGTTGCGCGTGCGCAGATGGCGGCGACGAATCATGTCAGCCACACGGCCCGGCGTGCCTGACACGATGTGTTGGCCGTAGTCAAGTTTACGGATGTCCTCGCCCACGTTGGTGCCACCAATGCAAGCATGACACTGTACGTTCATGTAGTCACCTAGAGCCATGACAACCGACTGGATTTGGGTGGCCAGTTCACGTGTCGGTGAGAGAACCAGGGCCTGGGTTTCCCGCACGGCAGTGTCGATAACCTGCAGCATGCTAATCGAGAAAGTAGCGGTTTTACCCGTACCAGACTGGGCCTGGGCAATAGTATCGCGGCCCTTGCAGATCTGGACAATGGCACGGGATTGGACGGCAGAAGGCGATTCGTAGCCGTAGGCATAGACACCACGAAGGAGGTTTTCTGTGATGGAGGATGGCGAGTCAGTCAATATTTCCCACGATGAAATAGCCATGAGTAGAACATGTTTTCTTACCCTTCAAGGACATGGCTTCAAATGTGGGATGAACAGTGACCTCTTTCGAGGTGGTAAATTCCATTCGCTCATCGGCCTTGCGGTCGATGCCGGCACTATTTCCGTCGGTCATGTTTCTGAGCAGCTGTGAATGATTGAATGACACGAATGGGTATAAACGAAGCGATTTAAATGTGCGTCTGCTGCAAGATGAAAAGAATAGTCAGAAGACTGTGGGTTGTATTAAGGGAAAAGAAAAATCAGAATCGCAAACTTGCATCAAAACTCAAAAGATCATCAACGAAAATTTATGTGGACCTTCATTCTGCGAGAGGCTATACTCACCCCGGGGTAACAGCCGATATCCACTTTTATCGCTTTACGACCAAAGTAGGAAAGAGCACAAGGCTGACAGACGGGGGTTTTTTACTTTTCGAAAGAAGGCTGAAAGATTTATTTTATACACCAGAAACGGCAAGCGCTTTATTGTAGTTATTACGGTGTCGGGCTCGTTTACGTTTGTATCTCCAAGACCCAAATCATCAGTCCTTCTGTCCTCTTTTGTTAGTCACCTTCATTTTCTTTCCACTATGGCTCTAGAAGAACAGCGTTACTTGCATGAGGATCTTGAGCGTCTCGAGCAGGGCATCGCCAACCGCATCTCGGATGAACCCAAGCACGTAAGTCCAGCCTACAGAGAGGTCTTCTCCCCGCGTATATACGGCGACACTGACATGTTCCCACGACCAAACTCTAGATCAGAGATAGGCTTAACCGCGACCATGAAATTGCGCAATTGCTAGATCAAATCCAGGTTCAATCTCAAAATCTACTGAACATCTATCGCGATACAGACGGCTCGCGTGCCACAGAGATTCACGAAATTGGCACGGATGATTCCTTTGACAAATTTTATGCCCAGCTTAAAGAAATTCGCGATCACCACGCCAAGTACCCTAACGAACAAGCGCAAAACTCAGAGCTAAGGTATCGCACCAAGCGGGCAGGCGACGGCGCAGAGTTTGGCGCCTCTATAGTAGACACCCTGTTCTCCGGAGAAGAAGGTTTTGGTCGCTTCTTTGATCTTTCAAGCTCACATGAGCAGTACCTCAACCTTCCTAATGTCAAACGACACACATATGTGCAATATCTCGACCTCTTTGACACCTTTTCTCCAGGCATGGGCGGCGTTAAACGTGTGGAAAAGTTGACAGACCAGTACTTCCAATATGTGCGCCAACTAGCAACATATCTTGAGTCATTTATGCGAAGAACACGGCCGCTAGAAAACGTCGACAAGACCATCGAATCCTTTGACAAAGAATTCGAAGAGGCATGGGAAAAAGATCAGGTTGAAGGCTGGGCAGCAGAATCCGCTACCAGCGCTACCTCCAATGGCACAACATCTGCTGCCGGTATTTTCTGTGACGACTGCGAAAAGGAGTTCAGCAACCAAAACGTTTACAATGCGCATCTAACCGGTCGCAAGCACGTCAAGGCTGCTGAGGCCCGCGCAAAACGACAAGCCGAGCAGGACAAGGAAGAAGCAACGGCAGCTGGAAACAACACAAACGGTCATGCTGTCTCAGCTACAAGACTGAAAGAAAAGGTTGTTGCCCATCGCGAATTTCTCGTCAAGCGACTCACCGCATCTATGAGCACAGAGCGTTCCGATACACGCGTCAATGTTGAGCGTAAGCAAGGCATGACCGAGCGCGAGCGCCGCCAAGAGCTCGAAAGCATCTTCAATGCAACCGTAGAGCCTGAGCCGGCAATGGGCGATGCAGATGGGGAAGAAAATGATGATGGCGATGACGACCGCTTGTATAACCCGCTCAAATTGCCATTGGCATGGGATGGCAAGCCAATTCCATTCTGGCTGTACCGGTTGCATGGACTGGGCGTTGAGTTTCCATGCGAGATTTGCGGAAACTTTGTGTACATGGGCCGACGGGCTTTCGACAAACACTTCAACGAAAGCCGCCATGTCTACGGATTACGGTGTCTCGGGATCACCAACACGTCGCTCTTTAGAGACATTGTGCATATTGAGGAAGCAACAAAGTTGTGGGAAAAGATGGAATGGGAGAAGAAGAAGAACAAAGTCGACGAGAGCAGTATGGTACAAATGGAAGACGGCAATGGCAACGTGATGCCGGAGAAGGTGTACTACGATTTGCAGAAGCAAGGTTTACTGTAAATCTTGACAGTAAGGAACTGGGTGCAATGATGTATATCCTGGGGTTATATATTTAATTAGGGTTAGATAAAAGTCCCCAAAAAGAACCAATACTTGTCACTGTCAACAATAGCAACTTCTTGTTTTGTGAAATGCGCGATGTTCAACGTCAAAACGTCAAATAAACCTCGTACGGCACAATTCTTCACCGCCTTGCAACTTCTTCTATCATTTTTTTTTAACTCTTCATCTTTCCTTCAAAGGCTTTTCCTTGTTCCTGTTGGCATTACAGAATGACGGTACAGACGAAACCCATACCACCAAATTACTGTGTTTACGTGTTGCGCTCTTCCATCAAGCCTAAAACTGCACAGCCATACGTCGGTTCAACGCCTAATCCAGAAAGACGACTAAGCCAGCACAATGGGCTTGCAAAGGGCGGCGCTTCGCGCACAGCACGGAATGAGTTGCGCCCGTGGGAAATGGTGTTTGTTGTGTCGGGATTTCCAAGCATGATAGGCGCCTTGAAGTTTGAGTGAGTTGAGTGAGGATTCGACTGTAGATTGAAACAAACTAACAGTGTTGTAGATGGGCTCTGGCTAACCCGCATATCACGTCACACATCCCCGACGATGAGCGTATTTCGAATTCTAAAGCGCGAAAGCGCAACGGTATGCCCAAAAGACCCCGTGGTAATATGCCGTCAGTCCTGGCAAATGTCCATATTCTGTTGCGGTCGCCCAGCTTCTCGCGGTGGCCGTTGGCTGTAAATATCTTTAAACCTGAGGTGTACAGTACATGGCAGAAATGCTGCTCCGAGGTAGCAGTACCGCTGCGACCGTCTTTGCAAATTCGAACCGACTTTTCCGCTCCGATAGCCCCTGCGGTACTACCAGGCGAAGGGGCAGACACGTCACTGGAACTGTCCAACTTGGAAAGCGAAAAGGAAGAGTGCGATGATGATAATGCGCCTACAGCTGAAGAAGTGCCTAAAACCGGCATAAAAAGCATACCCATAGACTACAAGCCACTGAAGGACTACGCTGAGAAGACAAGGGGTATTTTTGAGTTTGAGCGACAAGGGTGTTGTGTATTTTGTAGGGGTAGTATGAAGAACGGCGAGGGATTATATGTGGTCTGTCCCGGGGTTGGATGTGAGGTCGTTGGTCACCTGGACTGCTGGGCAAAACACGGGTTGTCTTCAACATCAACGGCGACAGATAGCGAAGAACAGATGGCAATGATTCCAATTGAGGCACAGTGTCCGGGATGTGGGAAAGTTGCGAGTTGGGGTGAGCTTATGAAAGAGCTCAGTTTGCGTGTACGCGGGGCCAAGGAGGTTGACAAGCTACTTAAGAAGAGACGTTCTACAAAGACGAAGGCCAAGACGAAGCAGACGGACGAGAAAGAAGCAGCAGCAGCAGCAGCAGAAGCAGAAGAAGAAGAAGAAGAAGAAGCACTTGTTTGAACTGACTGATGAATGAAAACATGAGTGGACATTGCGAGATACTGAGTGGATATACTATACTACATTGCATAACTGAAAGCTATTCCACCATGTATCGAAAAGTGATATTTACCATAAGCCGAAATCAAAAAAAAAAAAAAAAAACACACACAAAAGCAGATATGCGCACCCTCGGACTTAATCGTGATTGAGGATGTAGGCATGAGCTCGATTAAATCAATAAATGGCGCTTCAGAAAATAAGCGGAGGACTTCTTGTGCACCCAAGCCACCATCCTTGACTGTAGGGTAGACAGAAGAGTGGAGACGTATTTACAAGATTAATGAACCAAAGGTTATATCAGTCTGTAGCTTGGTAAATAGATAATGCGACGACAGACACCATTGGGAAGTTCTTGAGAGTCTTTGCTAGAATGGGGATGTGCCTACTAACAAGTATCCCTTTCTATTAGAGCTGAAGATGCCCAAGTAATCAGCTCAATACTAAGCCTACCCTTGTATTCAGTGTAGGCTTAGGGTGCTGTTGTAGCTTTGCGCTAGTCAGCAAAAGAAACGACAAAAAGGAAACGACAAAAAAGAATAAAAAGGAAAAGGAAGAGGAAAAAGGAAAAAGGAAAAAAAAAAACGAAAAGAAGAGAAAAGAAAAGATGAAAAATAACACGAGACTAGGCTATAGCTCAGCGTTCGGTCGAGTCCAGCGCGTGAGTTGAAATCTTGGGGCCCAGGAATTTTCAATCTCACAGGATCTGCACAGTCGTACGTGGAAAGCTAGGGGTCAAGCCCAAATGATTTAAACGGCGTGCATAACAAAGCTTCTGTCTATGTTTTCAAGCAAACATGGGCTAGGAAGAGGAGAAAAGGGTAGCAGGGAAGAAGCTAGAGGCTCGCTGCGTCTATGATACACCTGCTTTTCGGGGAGTTTCATGGCTTCAGTGGCGACAACTCGACAACAAGCCTTTTATTATTGCCGTTGGCCTTGGTACAGGGAAATGACGCTGTGTCACATTGGGTTTATATGTTGCTACTTATTATGAAGTACACGTTTTGAGAGAGCCACTTGTAGATATACATATAGTCATCAGCTGCGGCGAGACTGCCGGCAATCTTGAATAGAGGGAAATCACTCGGTGACGCGCGACTGAATGGGATCTAAAGGTTACAACTGACGAAGTGGACCTGATTCTATCGAAGCATGATCAGATTTTGGCGTTCTCAACAATAGAGCAGAGGTTGCAAGTCGAAGAATAGCGCACACACAGTCTGAGATTTTTGGCATGGCACGGTGGAGTAACTTGCTGAGTGAGTATCCATGGCATGTTTCTGAAAAAAGTCTAGAGCCACCCACCCAAGTGGAGCCCGCGTTACGAGTTAGTACAAGTTACAAGTGTCAAGTGGTCAGTCAGGTCAGGTCGTGCGTGTATGCCGTGCTATTGCGGGCAAACGAGCGGCTGCTGCAGTGATGTCACTGGACTAGTGCGAGGGACGACAAGTGGACAAGATAGTAAGCGGCCAAGTAAGTAACAAGCAGCATCTGGACCACCGACGGAAAAGGGATTTGAGTCTTTCAAGACCAGTTGCTATGGACGACATATCCCAGGTCACTCACATATCCCACCGGGAAACATAGTAAACTGTGGCGTGTCGTGTCGTGTCGTGCCGTGTCGTGTCGCTTGGACTCGCTTCGCTTACATTGTTTTTCTAAACATCGCAATTGTGCCTGACAAGCAAGTTCTTCCAACTGTCGCCGAAACGAGTCGTTGGTTTAAGGTGCAGGGACAGACTAGGCTGATCTTTTGCTGCTGCAACCATGTACATGAGACCAAGGTACCGTGGGCAGTGCAAAGTGTCGCGGCACACAGTAGAGGGACACCAACGACGACGACGACGACCTGATGCTGATGGGTCGGTCGGGTCGGTCCATGGCGACTGCCCTTTCTTTCGCTGTTTCCTGCAAGACAGACAGGACAGGACAGGGGTAGGTACATACACATGCTACTTGCCTCCTCCCGCCGGGGTCACCTGTAGAGGAGCAGGCGTTAGCTGGATGTTTTAGTGGCTACAGCGAGTATGGCACTGTGGGTCGGTAGGTAGCCTATAGACACGAAGCAGTTGCAACTTGTGCAAGAAAGACATGATGGTATACAGGTGAAGGATGTACCTCCCAACCTTGTAATTAGTGGTAAGTGACTCCATTTCTTTGCGTCGGTGATGCCTCTAGAAATGAGCAGCAGGCGATATAAGAAAGCATTTGGGATTTTGGCCTCTGGGATGTTGGTGTTATGATTATTATTATTATTATTTATTTTTTATCTTTCATGTACATGTACATGTACATGTACAATTTTTATATTTTATTTTTAAATTTTCCGTATGTTCGTATGTTCTTCGTCTGCTCGTTCTTTCCTTTTCTTTTCTTTTTCTTTTTCTTTTTTTTTTTTATCTTTTTTTTTTTTTCCCTCTTGATGCCCGCCCCATGCCATGCCAGCAGTCCGCCCATTGATTCATTCCCCCGTTCCCACTTTCCACGTCCACTTTCACTCCCACTTCTGACTTCTACCTTCCAACTCGCCCCAATTCTCGTCTTCTCTTTTTTCCTTCTTCCTCTTCCACATATACACCTAAACGCGCCATCAAGCTGCTCCATTTTCCCTTTACGTCTTCTCCCTTCTCTTTTCCTTCTTTTTCTTGTTGCTGCTTGGGCCAATAAATCTGCTGATATATTAAATTAATTCCGGCTGTCGAGGGTATCAGTTTTTTAAATTCCTTTTTTATGATCACTTTATCGCACAATTTCAGCCTCTCATCTAAGCTTGCTTGTTGCGACTTGACATTCATTGGCTTGTACCAAGCTTGGTAAATGGATATCTACATAGACATCGATACCAGTTCGTTTATTTCGTCTACACGGCCGTTCTTTCTTGTATTTGTTTAGAGAAAGGTATGTTGGCACTTCACTGGCTACTAAACTAACCCGTTTGTCGCCACATCAAACCTTTATCTTTTTTTCGGCTGTTCTGCTTCTGCTCCCGCTCCCGCTCCCGTTCCTTCTTTTTATTTTTGCCTTTCTTTATAAACACCTTCGCTCCGCCGCTATTCGTATGTAGTGTAGGTATAGAGTCTAACTAGATCGCCCGCTTCGTTCTCCTTTCTAGGCTCCTTCCTGCCGCTACGATCAATCAACGAAACGTCTTGTTACTCGCGATTTTGTCTACGACGGCCCTTTTCTCCCTTCTCGTCAATCACTCGCTTCCCGACGACGTCTCTTTTTTGCCTGTCAACTCTCCTGTTTTCACTACTAGATCTCAACTCGACTTGGCTCGAATCGTCTGCACTCTACCATTCAAATAAACGCCTTTATGCGCGGCCACTGCGTTTACGACAACATCTCCATCTTGGTCTATTGATCAAATGAAGCTCCTCGCGACAGTTTCCCAATTTTTGTAATTTCTGGCCTTCCCTGTGTAGCTTCGCAACCTCCTCCCCCCCCCCCCCTCCCCCGGCCGACCGACTACCGACGACCACCGACCGAACGTCCTTCTCAATTCTCTCTGTACAAATAGACCAGGTCACTAGGTTTTCCGCCTATATCTTCCCCGTTACATACCCCTCATACGCCCTAGAAAACAAGCCAACTGGCTTTTAATCCCGAAAACATCGCCATGGGCCTATCCCAAGCTGGCGTCACAAATGGCGCTGCAAGCACCTCCAACAGTACCCGTGGCTCTCCGGCCGTTGGCCCATCCACTAGCGCCGTTACTGGCAAATCTTCCAATAACTCTAAGATTTCTGCCTCTTCAACAAATGGCCTTTCGGCTCCTGCAGCCTTGAGCTCCATGAGAAGTGCACCTCTAGATTTATCAACAGTCGAACGCAGGGGTCAGCCAACGGCTGTGCGTGAGCCTGTCATAAAGAAGTCGCGCCCACATGATCTCGAGGAAGCGCCAACTTATACTCCCACCGAAGAGGAATGGAAAGATCCCATGGCATACATGCGCAAAATCTCACCGGAGGCCAGCAAATATGGCATATGTAAAATCATTCCCCCTGAATCGTGGAATCCCGATTTTGCCATTGACACCGAAGTAAGAGCAAATAGAAGGAATCTCTTTTTTTTTTTTTTTCTTTTTTTTTTCTTTTCCTCTTGTAATATCTTGGCCGTATACTAAACTCACCTCAACCCTATAGAAATTTCATTTCCGCACACGAAAGCAAGAATTGAATTCTGTCGAGGGTAGTAAGTCTGACTTTGTCCTCTTCAACCGTTTCTGTTCAAAATCAATCTCGTTTTCCTATTTGAGTCTCACCACTGACGCACTCACCACTTTCAAGGCACTCGGGCAAACTTGACATATTTAGATGCGTTATTCAAGTTTCACAAACAGCAGGGCAACAACCTTCATCGCCTGCCTTATGTCGACAAAAAGCCTCTTGATTTGTACAAACTTAAAAAGGCTGTCGAAGCCCGTGGTGGCTTTGATAAGGTCTGTAAGCTGAAGAAATGGGCTGAAATTGGACGCGATCTTGGATACAGCGGAAAAATAATGTCTTCATTGTCGACGTCCCTAAAAAACTCGTACCAGAAATGGCTTTGCCCATACGAAGAGTACTTGAGACTTGCTAAGCCTGGTGTTCACCAACAACTCGAGCTCGAGTATGGTGGCCCCTTGACGCCCAGTCCAGCCCAGACACCCGTCAAAAAATCTACCCCTGCCGCTGGCACTGAGTCTCCCAGCATCCGCCCGGTCGCTACTGTTAAACAAGATAACACCGAAGATGATGGCGACATTCATATGTCTAATGCACCATCACCCCGTAAGACAACTGGATTCAGAGCCATCAATTCTGGCTTCACCGCAGTCAACTCCGGGTTCACTAGCGTCAATAAGGCGGCAGCAGCAAATACCGATGATAGCTTATTAACCCCACAGCGTGCTGCTGGGAGCCCCAAAGCTTCGACAAAGAACACGCCATTATCAGACGTAAAGCGTCGTATGAGTCTTGATAGCACCGATGGCCACAAGGACGTCACCGATAAGGAAGATGGCGATGCGAGTGGTAGTCGCCGCAGCAAGCGTCTTAAAAAGGACAATGTACCTACAGTCGCCGGTTCCCACATGTCTCTCCTGCGTCCTTGTGCCCCTAGAATACATCGCGATGAAAATTCTATCCCAGGGGAGAATTGCGAGACTTGCGGAAAGGATGACTCGGTTGAGTCTCTTCTCATCTGCGACTCTTGTGATCATGCGTATCATGGTAGTTGTCTCGACCCACCTCTTAAAAGCCCACCATCAGCAGAATGGAACTGCCCTAGATGCCTTGTTGGCGATAACCAGTTTGGCTTTGAGGAGGGTGGACTCTACTCCCTGAAGCAGTTTCAACAAAAAGCTGCAGACTTTAAGCAAGGCTATTTTGAGAAGAAAATGCCTATCGACTTGCATTTAGGCTGCGCCCGTCCTGTCACTGAAGAAGATGTCGAAAACGAATTTTGGCGTTTGGTTGCTGACATTGAAGAGACTGTCGAGGTCGAGTATGGTGCTGATATCCATTGTACCACCCACGGCTCTGGGTTTCCAACTATTGAGCGCCAGCCTACCAACCGGTACTCGTATGATCCTTGGAACCTCAATGTGCTGCCCTTGGGCCCTGATAGTTTGTTCCGCCATATCAAGTCGGACATCTCTGGTATGACGGTTCCATGGGTCTATGTTGGCATGATATTTTCAACATTTTGCTGGCACAACGAGGACCACTACGCCTATTCCGCCAACTTCCAACACTTTGGTGCCACTAAAACATGGTACGGTATCCCGGCCTCCGACGCTGAAAAGTTCGAGCAGGCTATGCGGGAGGCTGTTCCCGAACTCTTTGAGACACAACCAGATCTCTTGTTTCAGCTTGTCACATTACTCACTCCAGAGCAACTGAAGAAAGCCGGAGTCAAAGTATATGCCCTCGATCAAAGAGCCGGCCAGCTTGTTATCACCTTCCCCCAGGCCTATCATGCCGGCTTTAACCATGGCTTTAACTTCAACGAAGCCGTCAACTTTGCCCCTGCTGATTGGGAGCCATTTGGCCTTGCGGGCGTAGATCGTCTCCAAGAATTCCGCCGCCAGCCCTGTTTTTCGCATGATGAGTTGCTGTGGACGGCCGCTGAAGGAACCTCAGGTCACGCGCTCAATATCCAAACGGCAAAGTGGCTAGCACCTGCACTCAAGGTTGTGCAAAAGCGAGAGCTGGCTTTGCGTGATAAGTTTGTCTCAAAGCACTTGGAATCTTTGCCCCATTCTTGCCCATTAGATGAGTCTGAGGAAGACATATCAACTTCCAAGTGCCCTCTTGAGCTTGTTGTTGAGGATGTTGATGTTCCTGAAGATGAATATGGATGTGTATACTGCAAGGCCTTTAGTTATTTTTCGCGCTTCAAATGTCTCAAGTCTGGCAAAACTGTTTGCCTCACCCATGCGGGGACATACGCCTGCTGTGAGTCTGCTGAAAAAGAGCGCTTCCAAGGCGCTGGCCATGTACTCTACTACCGCAAATCATCCGAAGAAATTGAGGCTACCTACCAACGTGTTGCCGGCAAGGCATCTGCCCCAGACTATTGGGAGAAGAAATATGCTAAAATGCTTGAAGATGAAACTGTGCCTTCTATCAAAACTCTACAGAAGTTGTTGCATGAGGGTGAGCGCATTCCTCATGATTTGCCTTCCCTACCCCAGTTAAGAGAGTTTGTCGAGCGTTGCAATCAGTGGATCGAAGAAGCCAGCTATTACATTGGGCGCAAGCAACAAAATAGACGCAAGAGTGACAGAGTTTCTTCTAGCAAACGACAATCAATTGACGACACAAATAACAAGGAAAATCATCGGGACTTGCGAAGCTTCTCCCGGCTGCTGCAGGAAGCTAAGCGTATTGGTTTTGATTGTCCTGAAATGGACCTTTTGGAAGAACGTGCGATTGCCATCAAGCATTACTGCGGCAAGGCCGACATGTTCCTTAAAGCTTCCCAAGCTTCTGGTGCCTTTGTCGATCAACAAATGAACGGCAAGCTTATACAGGATTTTGAAGCGATCTTGGAGGAAGGCCGCAGCTTCAATGTTGAGATTGATCAAGTCAAGAGCATAGAACGAGAGCTTGGCCGGCTACGGTGGAATGAAAAAGCCCAGCAAGATCGCATGCGCGTTTTGACGCTGGATGAAGTGAATGCAATCATAGAAGAAGGCGAGCGTCTGAACATTGCACGGTATAATGACCATTTGACATATTACCGCAACCAGCGTGAAACGGGCGATAACTGGGAGAAAAAGGCCAATGAGCTTGTGAGTGCCGAGAACATTCATTATGCGCAGCTTGAGTCGTTGTCTACACAAGTTCAGACGCTTCGTGTTCCCGTGAATCCTTCAACGCTGGTTCAGGTGGATAGAATCTTATCAAAACAGCGTGAAGCTTACAAGCAGATTGCTGAGATGAATGAACGAACTCAATGTGAGGATGTGCGAGATCGTCCTCGGTATTCTGATGCCCACGAGCTCACTAAGCGGTTGGAAGAACTCAATTGCAAGCCAAACGGCTCGGTCGAGCTTGATCGCGAAGTTAAGCGCCACGAAGATTGGATGCGCAAGGGTAAGAAGCTATTTGGCAAAGCAAACGCGCCTCTCCACATTCTCAAGACGCATTTGGAGTACGTTTTAGAACGCAATGTGGACTGCTTTGATGTTGTTCACGACAAGCCACGGGATCCTGCTGAGCCCGCTTCTCGCGAACCTAGTCCTGATTCAAAGCCTGCGCGATGGGAAGATCCAGCAAGCCGTGAGGTGTTTTGTATTTGCCGGCGTGTGGAAGCGGGAATGATGATAGAATGTGGCATGTGTCACGAGTGGTAAGTCTAACTTTTGAGGGCTCTGAGTGGGTGTATGGTTCAACACTTACTAACAAGTCGTCTGTTTTTTTTTTTTTTTCTTCACCAGGTACCATGGAAAATGTTTGAAGATTGCCCGTGGTAAGGTCAAGGACGACGAGCAAATGCACTGGTCTTGTCCGATATGCGATCACCGTGTTAAGATTCCTCGTGATGCCGCACGGCCAAAGCTAGAGGATTTGATTGCTTGGCGCGACGAGATTCCTCTTCTGCCTTTTCAACCTGATGAAGAGGATCTTTTGAACAAGATTATCGACAATGCATCGACATTCCGAGAACACATTTCCGGTTACATCAACCCTGCTATGTCTTCCCGTGCAGAAGCCGAAACCCAACGCTTCTATCTCCGCAAGGTTGAGGGTGCCGAAGTTCTTTTGGTGCGGGAGACGAACTTCCTCCGCCAAGAGCTTTACAAGTGGTGTAATATTGCGCCCGAGCCCCCGACTCTTATTGAGGAGTCGAAGAGTACGCGCAAACCCCGGCCGACAAAGTTGCAAAAGCTGCTTGCTGTTTACGGCGTTGAGGACCCCGACGACTTGCCCGAGGACGTTCGTGGCAAGGCAAGCAGTCTACGGCGTAAACTGCGGCCTGGTATGTCATCTGCATCTAACGGATCTGGTAGCAACTCCGGGACGTATGCGAATGACTCGTTCCGGACATCAAATGCAGCACAGCAATACAACCAGACTGGTCAGCCAGGCTCATCGACGACACACAACCAGAGTATGACGGAAGACGGCGATCAGACACACATGTCACTTGAGGACCGGCTGTTACGCGATTTGCCAACAGGTCTGGACTTCAGTGTTGAACAGGACAAGCAGAAGGCAATGGATGTGCTGGCTCGTACGCCACTAGGGCGCGAGAAGGCTATTGCCTTGTTTGGACCTGATGTGTGGGCAGGCGTGGCGCCGATTCCAGGGCCGGAGCCGCTGCGGCCAGGGCCCTCGGGGATACGAGAGAGCATAGAATCGGCGAGCAACCGGTCGGCGATCAAAAGTCTTCTTGATCACTGAGATCTGTCTGGTACAGCGCGATGAGTGAGTGCAAGAGGGGGTGGGAGTATGTGCCCCAGTATCAGGGCTTGTTCTTCTTCCCCATGACTTTTTGCATGTTTGCTTCTTGGCCTCCCCAAAATTGCCTTGTTTTTTCTTGTTTCTTTTCGTCTATTTTACCTTTTTGTCGTTAGTTGCCGCTATCGCATCTGCCATGATGACTGGGCTTGGAGCATGGACTGGATTCCCTTTTTGTTTTGCTTTTCTCGGGTTGATTGATACTTGTGTTTGTGTATTTTGCTTGTTCCCTCTACTATATGGGGGGCTCTCTTTTTTTTTTTTTCTTCATTTCTTTTTCTATCGTGGATTGATTTGACGAGCCATGTCGCTTTTTTGGGAGTCTCTGTTATTTATAATAATATGTATATCATGTTTATACTCTAGACAACACTTCGTTTCGACAGGACATAGTCACGTGACACACATAATGATGATGACGCGACTCTTGCGTGTATTAATCCAAACGGATGTGCACATTAAAACTACGAGATTTTCCTCAAGTGATGTAGATCGCGGCAATGAAACGACACCCAGATGCTCAAAAGTATTTCCGGGAATCGTGATCAAACTACGGATCGATTTTCTCTATGGAACCCGTTAAAGCGAGAGAAATACCAGGATGGCCCAGCCGCCAGTGGCATCGCAGATCGAAAAGAAGGCCGCGATGCCGGCAGCCAGAAGCTTTCCCTCAAGGCCCATGGAGAGAAAAGAAGAAGAAGAAAAAGGAAGAAGAAGTAAGCGATGTCGATTTTTTTCGCTGCCTTTTTGAAGGCGGCTGCCCTGGTGGGGCTTTTGCGGGGGCGCTTGGGAGGGGGTGGCTGGGCCTACTGATCACGTGAATATAGCTTAGATTTTTTTTAATTCTTATAATTTTTTACTGCCGTTTATTCCATCCTGACAGCTGGCAATGAGTGTCAGACAGCTCTGGGTGACTTGAAGACTTTATAGTAATCTAGCGCCGGTGATTGGCTGCACTTGGGCCGAGGAAATTCGGGTGTTTGCTCCCCCAGAGAACAAAGCCTTTGGCAAAGCTTGAGTTGAGCCGGAAATCTCGACAACGTGATCGTAACGGTGAACTTGAAGTTTTTCTTGTTTATTGTATTTCTTTGCGAGAAAATAATAAGAAGACAACTCTTTTGCTTCTTTACTGCATTTTCCTTTTTTATTCCTATTCCTGTGAATTTTTTCACTTTTTTTTTTTTTTCACATTCTTTCTACAATGGCTGCTCCGCGAATGGGACTGACGGCTCTGCGCGGTGAGTTTTTTTATTCTCCCCTGGTAATGACGGCCTGATTTGATGATCGGTCATTGGCAAGGCTGAGGGATCAAGCAGTTGGTCCTTTAGTATCTCGGTCTCGGACGACGGTATGGCTGTGATTTCGGCTCTGACGACAACGATATTCGTAGAGGTGATGCCGTCCTTTTGGGTCGGTCCCGAAGTAGACACTGTTCACGTGCGCTTGCTTCACTTTGCCGATCAGCTCCTCAGCATCGGTATCTTCGACCCGGGACCCAGTTGCCGTTGTCACTGCAGATGCAGCCATCCGCGCCGGTATTCTTTCTGGGGATATCCCCTATCGTCGCCCACTTACTATCAATCTTTGCGACCCGACAGATCCAGTCCCCTACTTGTCCAAGCCGACCCCAACATCAAATTATGCTATCACCATTGCCCTATGAACTACGGCTACTAACATTCCGCTTTCTCTATTAGCTTCAATGCGTCCTAGCCTGGGTCTTACTCAGAACCGCATTCCTCAAATATTGCTGGCTTCCGCCATGTCCACCTCGGCTTCTCGGTGCGTGCCTCGAAACCTTTTTCTTAGTCCCGGCCCCAACCCCGGCTAGGCTATCCCATCTAGACTTTTCTTGACCTCGTCATTTGTCTCGGCCCGCTTTACTAACTATAGTCGACTTCTTTCTGCAATGGCTAGCCCCGCCGCCGTTATTGAAAAGACCTCGATTGCTCAGAGCCAGGAAATCCTCGACGCCCAGCGCCTGCACCGCCCTGTGTCCCCCCACCTGTCTGTCTACAGCCCCAAGCAGACCTTCTTCACACCGTCCATCTGGCACCGTATGACGGGCAGCATTCTGTCCGGCTCACTATACGCTTTCAGCACTGCTTATCTAGCCGCCCCGCTGTTCGGCTGGCACCTGGAATCGGCATCACTGGTGGCCTGTGCCGCTGGCCTGCCGCTAGCTGTCAAGGGCGGCCTCAAGTTCTTTTTTGGCTTCCCCTTTGTCTTCCATTTCATCAACGGCATCAGACACCTGACCTACGATGTGCTGCTGGGCTTCTCTAAGCCCCAGATCAAGAAGTTCGATGTGCTGATCTGGTCGTCATCCACGGTTGTTGCCGCCTACCTGGCCTTCCTATACTAAACAGTCTCAGGTTTTATATTCCCCTATTATCTCTCTTTATCTCCGTCGCTTTTTTCTTTCCCCTTATCACTGTTCTTTTGTCGCCTGGTTGGTTGGTTGGTTGGGTCGGAGCCCGTTGTAACTTAGATTCCAAAAAAGAACAGTGGAATAATGCCTAACATAGACAGCAATCGTCCTCTTGTTGTAGGTCACTTCTATCACACTGTTGAAATATCTAAATAAGAACCAAGAAAAAAAAACATAACCAAAAAAATGAACTCGGAAGACATTTCAGCCTTCCCCGTATACGAGTTTGCGAGTGTTGTGCATGCGCCGTCCCAATTACACACTAGCAGTACATGTGCTTAAAAAATCGCCAGAATTTCCCATAAAAGCAAACGCCAAACTAGGAACCCAAACATACCAAAAGAAAATAGAAAAAGAGAAAAAATAACCCCCAATGAATAGTGTCGTGAGAGAGAGACCCAAGGCTGGAGTATGTCAGAGACGGGAACAAAAAATAAGGCACGCACAATGGGGCAATCCAGTAGGACAGACCAATAGGGCAGTCGAATTGGTGATAGCACCCTTCGCAGTCTTGTGCGTTGGCTGAGATTGCGTATAAAGCTTCATCTTCCCTTGTCTTCTCCCCCCCCCCCCCCCCTCTCTCCTTTCTCTCTTACTCAATGTATCGCGCATCTAACACCAGCTTGTTGAGCCGATGGTTGCCGATCTGGAGGATCCGCTCGCCAATGTTCTTGCCTAGAAACTCCACCATTTCCACGCCTTCTGAGCTTGTGCCGTTGACGCCATTGGATTCAACACTAATCTCCGAGCCGGAAATTGACGAAACAGCCTGCACAATAGCACCCAGAAGCATCTCGTAGTCCAAACTGCGCTCAGTGCCCTTCTCTTTGAGAGGCATAAGTACTGCAGCGTCAAAATCTTTAAGTGTTTTGACAACTAGAATTCGAATTGATTCGGGGCCTCCAGCAGCTGCGAGACCAAGTATGGCTCCGTATAGCACAGGCACAGGCTTGCTAGGGTCTAAGAAGTACTTGAGGCAAGTGCGCGTGAGCTTCGGGCGCAGCAGGTGATTGGACGTCGCATAGCGTGCGGCCAACTTTCCGACAAGTGAGGCAGCAAACTCGCGTAGCTGGTATTGCGTACGTGTGCTTTCAGGTGAGTCATCAGCCCCAAGCTTACGTGCCATCAGACATGTAAGCACCGGCGATGATATGGGACTGGCGTAGGGGTCGAGAAAGAGCGATGTGTTGGAGATGAGTGCACTGGTTAGCTCCATCATTTGTCGCAGCACAAAGAGGTCATCCAGCCGGTGTGTCACTTGATTGGCAATGTAGTTGACAAAGTATGGAACCAACTGGTGCAGGCCCGGATCATCGCGCACTGATGCTAGGGCGGCTTGGCGCAGCCGTTCGACTTCCTCGTCGGGTGTCTCGTCTAGCACCGCAGCTTGAATCTTGTCAAAGTACAGTACCATCTCCTTGCTGATGACGTGCTTGACAGACGGCTTGAGCGGTGCGCCATCATTGCCAGCTAGTGCCGAAAGGGCAGGGTTTGCGCCGGCGCCCTTGGGCACAAGCTCATGTGACCGTGATTCGGAGAAAACGGGGTTTTGCGGGATGGCGGGCTGCACGCCTTCGATGGCTAGCCAATGAGCTGTTGGCAGAGAGCGAATGTTAGTCGCATAGTTCACACATGAAGAAGAACAACAAAAAAGTTCAATCGTGGGCCACACATACCGGTAAACATGATATCGCGGGGGACTTTGGGTAGCGGCGCGTTGATTAACTTCTCGAAATCCACCTCCTCGTCCTCGATGTAGTACAATGGCTGGCCAGGCCCCAAGCTTGCCTCGCCATAGCGCAGTGGCCGCGTAGAATCATATCCATAAAGAGGCTCGACATCTAGAACCTTGAGTGCCATAGACACATCGTTGACAGTCAGTGCTGTGCGGCCACAGGCACGCATAAAACGCAGCGCCTCAACGGTTACCTGGCCAAGGCGATACTCGGTATCTTGTGTGAGAGTGCGAAGCGCCTCCTCGCCAATATTGGAGATACCGACGGACTCAGCCACATCGCGAACGTTTTCTGGATTCCAGAGGAGTTTTGGCTCGTCGCTTGCCATTTTGTAGCCAGTTGATTAAGGTCAAGTGGGTGTTGGTGAAAGTGTCCAATATACTCTTACAGCCAGAACTTGTTCAAACCTACAGAGCAAGTATTAGTTACGCAGACAAGGCTGAGGGAGCAAGGCTGAAAGAGCAGCTAGTAAAGTGGGGCCTATGAGTACAGTTTGTACTGCATCAAATGGGGCAACACCCATGATACAAGATAGCATTCAAAAAGAGAATTCCTATTTGCACTCCAAATTTCATACCCCACAAATCTGGCAGAAGTCCAGCCAATCACGTGATAGTATTAGCTCCACCTTCAACACCCTACTCCTTCTCAGTTCGAGGTCTATTTTGGGCCTCTTGTGCCGAGTGTTGTATGCAACCTGCTCCGGTCTGTCTCCCTTCCTCTACCTACTGTTCTGTAGTACCTCTTGCAGTGCTTCCAGTGGTGAGGATAGTATGGCAAAAGGCGTTGCTAAAATGCAGCAGATGCCATGCATTAGGTCATATCATTTGCCCAAAGGCTCACCCACAAATGTGTACACGGCCATTACAGCATGGTTCAACTTCAGGTCTGATCTTTAAATACCGGATACTATTCTGGATCAAGGCCAACAGACATGATGATATAAATATTGGCCCCGTCGTTTTCTGAAGGAAGGACGAACTGTAGTTCCAGTCGGCTCGTCCCGACAAACACATCAAGCCAATGATAGGCACTTTGTAATGCGTGCTTCAAACGCGGCAATGTATGCTCAACAAAATGTACAATAAACATGCTCTGCTCTATACTTGAACCTCGCAAATCTCATCTTCTGCCCCTGTCTCCTCGGCCTCTTCATCCACGCCAATGTTGCTCACAATGACTAGTGCGCCAACATACAGCCCAGCTGCTAGCAAAAACGGAAGACCAATCCACGAGCCGCCTATCTTAAGGCCTAGGCGATACAGAGCGCCCATGACAGGACTCGCTAACACAATTCCAATGCTCTCCAGAAATCCAATGACGGAGTAGAGAACGGCATTGTTGTGCGGCACCATTGACGTCATCAGGCCACGCACAAAGATGGAGTATCCGAAGCCAAATGCAGACAGTGCGACCCCTCCAAAGAGAAATACAGAATGTGAGGCTCTGGCTACTACACATATGCCAATTATTTTAAAGATCATGCTGACTCGCGCTAATATGAGATCTTTGGTTCGTGGACCGACGATCTGCAAGAGCATATTAGTCGCCATGGGTAGAACCATGAGGAGCAGTGTTAGGCTGCATGCTGACTGAACCGAGACTAAGAGCCCAGCCTAACAAATATGTCAGCATCGGTCGTCGTATAGAAAAAGAAAAGATGAAAAAAAAAAGGCTTACCTTCCCCCATGACCACTCAAACTTGTTTGTCACAAACTGTAGAAGCACCACTTGAGAGTCCCCAAAGGTTACTAGCACTGTGCTGATAAGCATCAGCCCTACTTGACGTTCTTTGGTGGCTAGAAGATGCAGAAATTCGCGACACCTGTGGAGATCAGCTTTGGCCGAGGCTATAAAGTCCTGCCAGTGTGTTGTAGTTGGGGACTGCGTATGTTTTGCCAGGGGCTGAGACGGCATATCCTCAGGCAGCCGGGTCTCTGGCATGCAGTAACCAAAGATACTGAGCATGGCCATGATAGAAATCGCAGTGTATATCGATATCCACGTGCCAATGCGAACGAGATAGAAGGCGATGCCGCCACCAATAAGACTACCACCCATGAGCGAGGCGCCGAGATATGAAAAAGTAGTTGATCTACAAGTAAACAGTCAGCAAACAATTGAAACTAAGCCCTTCAAATGTCTGGTGTTGCACATAGATTGCCGCTTCATACCGTTCATCAGGACCACAAACATCGGCCACTATTGTGTACAACATGGTAGGGAACATGGCGATTCCGCCGCCCAGGAAACCGAACAGCGAACAGATCCATATCATACGGAGATTGAAAACTTCGGGAAAAGCACCTATGATGTTGTCAGCAGGATTCAAATGTATTCTGCTCATTCCTTGTTCTCCCTATTGACTATTTGTTGGTGTATTTATCCCGTCTTGACTTACAAATCACAGCAACGCATATATTGCACAGCGTAACTCCCAACAGAGAAGTGCCCAGTACCAGATTTCTTCCATACCTGTCGGCAGCTAAGCCACATGGCACTGACATAATCAGACATGGAACTAGACTAAACACAACAGTCCATGATTGAATTACGGACAGCTCGTTCTGTACTGCCTGGTCTTTGCAGTGTACTACGCGGCCCGTAGCCATCATTGCATTGCACAGAAACTCTTCCTGCGCCTGGACCAGAGACGTACTCATGATGGTCAGGTCAGCCATGGTGATGAGCATGAACAAACAGCACAGGCCCACAATGAAGAGTCGTCGCGAGCGAGGGAGATTTGTCTCCGGCTGGCGCAAGGCGGCGCCAAGAAGAGGGCTTCGTTCCGAGGATGACATGGCGGAATAGCGGTTCTAAAGTATTGATAAGGGGGTACAACAAAGGCAAAGGCGTCTCTGAATGGTGGTTTCGCCGCACAGCCAGTTGTAGGCTGGCTGCAGCCGTGGGAACGCTTCAAGTAAAAGCTGAAATGGCTTGCTCTGCCAGCGCTTGCTCCATGGAAGTACGAACTGGTTCTTGAAGACAGGCAGTATAGCGTTATGCGGAACGAGCAAACCAAAGAAAAAACTAAACAGGCAAAACAAAATAGCACAAATCAAGCCAAACGCCCAGGACAAGACAAAATAACGGGAGCAGGGAGGAGGCAAGCCAAGCAAGCAACTGGCGAGGTTTTCTTTATCAATCAGTAAATCGGCCACGACTTAGCACGGGGAGAATCCGGAGAAAAGAGAGCCCCTATGAAAAACACTAGTCAAACGCTAGACTTATCAATCGGTGAGTAGCATTGTGTGTAGGAGCATCTTAGTCAAGTTAGTCATAGGGGAGACGCCGAGCAGGAACAACCCCAAGCGATGGATGCTTTCGATGCTGGCTGGGGTCGGCCTAAAAAAGGCTAGAGAGAAAAGACCATGAGTCGACAGACCGGCACTAGGGAGAGCCCGACCGGGCTGGTGCCGTCCAGCCTTTGTCAAACAGGAATAGGACAAGCAATATGTTCACCGACAGATAGGCATCCATACGCCGGGTAGTTTTCGCTGCAACTTTCGACATACATACCACTAGGAAGTACTTGTAGATGAGATTCCATTGTCAGAGATGGAATACTAGATCAACTGTTGCGAAAGGCTAATCCGAGACAGGAGCCCCCAACATCAGTAAAGGCAACCAGATCATCCATTCACTGGCGCTGATTTCGCAGGTCACATCTTTGCACACGATCAATAGGCAGCACTCTGCTTATATAATACTGCAAAACTGTGCTGCCCCGTTTTTGGGCATGAGAAAGTAATTGCTTCTTACAGACGCTGTATCAGGTAGGAACAGAAGTTTGCCTTGCCGAAAATAAGGAGAATAGGCGGGGCTCTCTAGCTGAGCTGAATTACTCTACAAGCGAAGGCGCAGATGACATTTTGCCGCTATTAGACAAGCGCCCCCAAGACCGCAGCCTTTGATTGGCCAGGATGGATGCTTCTTGGCTATACTTCTTGCCGAATCTTGCTACCGAAGGAGACAGGAAGCTACAGGCAAGAAGCAAAAAGGAAAAGGGAAGTTACTTGAGTTAATAATCAAGTAAGGAGTTTGCCCCACTGTGGAGAGCTCAAAGTCGCGAAGCTTCCGCGGGAGCTTTGGTCATTAGGCTCGGAGCTCTTCCAAGTCACGCATCATCACATAAAGCATTCTCCTCCTCCTTTATTCCTCTGTTGCTTAACTCTTCAAAGTTACTTTTCTCTACTTCTTGCCAACAACAAAAGCAAATCAAAGCTTCATACAAATATCTATTCACAATGGCTCCCAAGGTTCTCGTCGTGCTCACCTCGTACTCAAAGATTGAGGCCATGGACCGGGAAACCGGCTGGTTCTTGGTAAGCTGACAAGCATTGAAACTGAGGTCGTTCTTTCATGGCTAATTTCTTCCCGGTTTCTCTTATAGCCCGAGCTTGCTCACCCCTACGATGAGCTCAAAGACAAGGTCGAAATGGTCTTCGCATCTCCTAAGGGCGGAGTAGCCCCGCTCGACCCGGGCTCCATCAAGGCATTTGAAAGCGACGCATCGTCGCAAAACTTCCTCAAGAATCACAAAGACCTATGGGAAAACACACAGAAGCTGTCGAACTTTGTTGGCCGCTCTAGCGAGTTTGATGCCATTTTCTACCCAGGCGGCCACGGTCCCATGTTTGACCTCGCCACCGATCCGGACTCTATTGCCCTGATTGCCGAGTTTCACAACGCCGGAAAGCCCATTGCTGCTGTCTGCCACGGCCCTGGCGTGCTAGTCAACGTTAAGGGTGCAAATGGAGAGTACATTGTCAAGGGTAAGACTGTCACGGGCTTCTCTAATTCAGAGGAGGATACTGCTGGATACACACCGTATATGCCCTTCATGCTGGAGACTGCCATTCAGTCTGTATCGGGTGCCACGTATGTCAAGGCCGAGAAGGATTGGGACGCTAAGGTTGTTGTGTCCGACAACATCATCACGGGCCAGAACCCCGCCTCAGCCAAGCCGCTTGGCGAGGCTTTAGTGAAGGCTTTGGGTCTGTAGATGTATTCATATGTTCATATATTGCATCCTCCACATGGTGCGAGATAACTAAGATGGGAAGAAAAAGAAAAAGAAAACCAGACAACAGTTAGTTCAACGTGCTCCATTGCAGGCAAGACTGCAAATGTTAATGATCAAGGTTTAAAGTGCGACTTTTCAACCCATAATATAAAATAAGAAATTATCAGGGAGAGAGTAAAATGCAATGTATAGTGTGCAATGGAAAGGCAACAGAAATACAGTAGAGAAAATAGAGAGAGAGAGAGAGAGAGAGAGAGAGAGAGAGAACCCAATAGCACAGATACTCCAAAGACAACGCAGATAGGATACACAAAAGAAGCAAAATCAGAGCCCAAAATAACCATCCCATCCTACCACCACCCAGCCATAGATATAAAGAAAAGCAACACAAAGTAGGCCGTCTGAATAGATCCAGAGGCAGCCTCGCCGTCTTTTAGTCCCATAGCGATTCTCATCTCCGCCCCCGGCCACGGCCGCCCATTCCGGGCATACCACCCATTCCCGGCATGCCACCCATGCCGCCCATACCCATTTGCTGCATCATCTGCTGCATCTGCTGCATGCTGGGCATACCGCCACCGCCACCGCCACCGCCGCCCCCGCCTAGCATGCCCATGAGGCTACTCAAATCTGGCATGCCGCCACCCATACCCGGCAAGCCGCCCATGCCTGGTAAGCCGCCAGCTCCACCGGCTCCGCCAGCTCCCATGGCGGCCATGCGCTTCTGCATGGCAGCCATTTGTGACTTGCTGTTGGCGCCACCCATGGCACTTTGGGCCCGTTGCAGGTTTTTCATGCTGCCGCCCATTTTCTTGGCCATACCAGCCATCATACGTTGTTGTGTAAGGACATCTTCAACCTCCCGCACTGAAGTACCGGAGCCTCGGGCAATCCGCACCAGCCGTGTTGGTTGCTCGGTGAGTATCTTGCCATCCGAGTCTAGCTCGGCCTCGGTCATTGAGTCGCAAATGAAGATCATGCGCTTTAGCTTCAGCGTGCCTTCTTCGTCGTCCATACCCTGCATCATATTACTCATGCCAGGAATCATACCCGCCATCTTAGATAGCGGCCCCATCTTCATTATATTGGACAACTGATCTCTCAGGTCACGCACAGTAAATATACCTTCTTGGATGTGCTTCATCGTGTCTTTTTGGTTGAGATTGAGGTTCTGCACATGCTCAACGAGGCCCATGATATCGCCCATGCCCAGCAGCTTCTGGATAAAGCTTTGCGGTACAAAGCGCTCAAAGTCAAGCATGTGCTCACCAGTACCGATGAACACGATGGGCGTGTTGGTAGCAGCAACAGCAGAGATAGCACCACCACCGTGGGCATGACCGTCGGTCTTGGTAATGATGATGGCTCCAAAATCGGCAGAGCTCTTGAAGGCTAGGGCCTGTGCTTCAGCCTGTTGACCAATAGAGGCGTCCATGACCATGATGGTTTCGTCGGGCTTGATGGCGTTCTGGATATCCGTCATTTCCTGGAAAAGGGCAGATTCTTGGCGATGGCGACCTGAAGTGTCGACAATGATGACGTCAAACTTTTCTTTTTTGAATTTTTCCACTCCGTCACGGGCCACAACTGCCGGGTCGGTCTCAGTCAGAGAGCCATAGTAGGGGATCTTGGCCTTGGTAGCGTTCTGTTTCAATTGATCAAAGGCACCAGCACGGAAGGTATCAGCACAGACTAAGCAGGCCTTGAAGCCACGAGATTGGTAGTGGCGAGCCAGTTTGGTACACGTGGTAGTTTTTCCAGCACCTTGTAGACCAACAAACATGATAACGTTGGATTTGCCCTTCTTTATCTTAAGCGGCTCGGCGTGCGGGTCGACTAACTTGACGAGCTCGTCAAACACGGCTTTCTGAATCAGCCGTTTCTTGTTGACGGCAGGCGGGATCTCTTTGAAATTAACAGAAGCACGGATGGATTTTCGGAGTTGGCCGACAAGGCGCACGTTGACATCGGCTTCAAGGAGAGCGCCGCAGATCTCCTTTACCATGCCCTCGAAAGCCTAGAGAGAGAAGGCCAGAGATTAGTTTTAGTGAGCCTAGGCTAGAAGTGAGACGTCTCAAGGTGCCGCTCGAATCTGCCAGTAGTATCGGTACATCTGATACGACGGGAATGCAAAGAGCTAGACACTGAAGACTGAGCAATGGCAAATGCGACGAGAACTTGCCTGTTCATCGACATTAGGCTCTCGAGTGAGGGTATTGACAGCCCCGTTGATGCGGCGGCCGAGATCCTGGAGAACCATGGCGGTAACGGCGACGCTGTTGTCGTATCGTACGGGACTTGGATAGGAGTTTTGAAAGAGGGAGGAAGGGGGGAGCAGTAGATATCTTGGATTGAAAGAGCACGAATGCGTGTAGACTGAGAAAGTTGGATGATGTTGTACGTCAGGTTAGCCGAAGCTGCTGTGGTTAATCGATACTCAAATCATGATGATAGCGAACCTTGTGGGGGTCTTATTCTGAGCAGCTGCCAGCAGCTGCCCCATGATACTATCGGTAGATCTTCGGATTCTGAGAGCCTTTTGTCCTTGTAGTGACGAGACTATTCACGAATTACAATAAGAGGGGGTCAGAGCCTAGATATAGGTAACGCTATGACAGATATCAAATCATTTAATCATCTCATCTATTCATCTATTATCATTTGTGTAATTTTGTTGGTCTTTGTTGTATGAGGCGCCTTAGTCAGACTATCATTCACTAACCCTAGCTCTGCTGCCAACCCTATTGATTGCTCGCTTTCACGCAATTAGGTGGCCGGATCATGACTTCTAGGTTTTGCTTCGACCAGTGTTCGAAATTGCGAACCTCGTCGACTGGATCTGTCTGCGATGTTTGGTCAAACATAATGGTGCCAATCTTTTGGAAGCCTCTTTTCTGGTAGACTGGGTAGCCCATGGTTGTTGATTCAAGGTAGATGGGTAGCCCGAGTTTGTCAGCCTGTGTGATGCCCCAAGACAAGAGAACTCCCGCGAGTCTTTTTCCCTGGTGATTCCCATCGACACCAATCATGCTGAGGATAATATGAGGCGTGGTGCTGTGAATTCTTTCGCGCTCAACGCCCATTTGACTAAAGAAGTGCTCGGCTAGGTGGGGGTTAATCTCGGGCAAAGGCGGGCCATCATGCTGTGGCTGTTCGTTTATCTTGTAGCCATTGGGATGATATGACCATTTGCAAAAGGCAATGACTTTGCCTGTGCTTGCGTCTTCTACAACATGCACATAGTACAGTTGTTCATGCATCAGCCAATGACGCGCTTCACTTTTCCACCAGTTCCGGGCAGACGACTCGGGACCTGTCTCCGCGAAGCAGTGCATACGTATCTGGCAGTCGGTAAAGGCTTCAAAGAAGATAGTGGCTATGGCGTCTTCGTCTCCAGGTCGGGCCCAGCGGCAGTGGTAGCCGGAGGGCATGGTTATAGAGCCCGTCCTGTCTAGCAATGGTGGCAGAGGATGGCCGAGACCAGGCCTTGAGGTAGCAGCAGAAGGTGCCGTCAGGGGATCAGCAGAGTATAAATTATTACTGGAGGCGGAGGGCTGAATGTCAGACAGTGTAGGGGCTGAGGCCGGAGAGGTAGGAGAAAGAGAGGTCATTGTGTGTGTGTGTGTGTGTAGGTATGCACTATGCTATTAAGCAAACAAGAAGTGAAGAAACAAAGAAATACGTGGGGATCGAAAAGTGGTGATTGTGATGGATGAATGGAAATTTATTGAGCTTAAGCATGCGATTTAAGAAGGAAAGTAGCTGAGACAAAGATACATGACAAGTAACAAGCCACGGTGAGCCTCGCAGAGATGTGTTGGGGATTGTGTTATAGAAATAGAAAAAGAATAAACAAGATCTGGCCCCCAAAAGGTCAAAAGGAATGCGTCATATCTTTCTTTGCCTAAATCCTATGGAACTAAATGTCAGGGAGTTGGAGACGAGGAGCTACAGGAGGAAGAGCCAAAATAAGGGTGGCCCCTCCCGGCCCCGAAACTGCATGATATCTAAGAAATAGCAAAGCAACTGCTTACTAACTACGACACGCCACTTGCTCACAAGTGGTAAATAACATTCAAGCCTCAAGGCGCATTTCTTTCGTAAACATGACCATCGCAATTACGACTATCAGAGGACTATATATAGATCTGATTGTTATCGACAACAACTGGTTCAGGCTCGTGGACAATACAATCATGAACTATCATATCCACCTCTTTGATACCTACAACTCTAATGGGACTAACTTTGAGATGGAATTCATTGAAAGCCGGATGCTTGTCACAGGGGTGAAAAGACCTAAAAGTTCGAAACCAGTATAGACTACAAATCGGACATGGCTCACAGTCACTCGGGGGATTGGTGATGGAAGCTGGATGACTGCGGCATTCATTGTGGTTGCAGGCCAATACCGCCCTTATAACTTTTACCGGGAAGGTAGCCTCCGGGACAGCTGGGATATTGCGACCACCCGAAATGGTTGGACCGATAATGAGACTGGCCTCGAGTGGCTCAAGCCATGACCAACACACAACCAATCGATCAGTTGGTGTCTATCGTCTCGTGATTCTTGATGGCTAGGAAAGTCGCCACTCCCTAGAATTCGAAATATATTGTGAGGAAAAGAAGATTGTCAGGGTTGACATGCCACCTCAATGGTCTCACCCGCGTCAGCCCCTCTTGGCATCGGGTGCATTGGTATGCTTGAGAATGCTTACAGTCAAGAAATAGAGTATGATTAGAAGCTCTGTAACACACATTTCTAAGACAATTCTTCTCAGTATTCTACGTTGCATTTCAGGCTACTATGACAGAGAAGAACATCGAGTCAGCATTCAGTGGAGCTAGATTTGTTCCTCTTCGCCCAGAGAGAGTTGTTTCAAAGCTTGATGTGCAGCAAGGGACTCCAACGCCGCCCGAGGAGGAGGCCAAACCCTTGGCCTCTTGGGTTTCAAAGACCCCGAAGACTATGCTTGAGGCTCAATCCCAGTCAGATTACCTCGAGAAACAAGTGGTGAGACATAAGATAGCTCTCCAGAGTCTATTTTAGAAGCCATAAAGTCTTCTTCTAATGGAACAAAGAGAGTTATGCAAAAGGTTGCCTTAGTAGAGACCAGGGTTAAGGACCTTGAACAAGCGAATGAGATGCCTAGCCGGCGCCGGAAGGCAGAAAGAACCCGACTACCGAGAAGAAGCTCTATAGCCGCAGATGAAGAAAATCAAGCAACTGATCGAGTGGATGTGGATGCGCAAGTAGTTAGTTGGCTGAATCATCGAGAAGTGGTGGTGTGATCAAGGGAGGCCAACACAGCCAGGGGTTCAGCCTTGTAGTATCCGCGGCAAATCTAGTCATGAGACAAGAACATGTCAGGAAGTAGTTACGACATCTGGAGAAGCGTATAATAAACAGTTTTGGATTGATTGAATGGTTTGTTGTGCTTTTATCGTCATTTCTAGGGAGAGGGTTGAGATTTGCGTGTATGTTGGATAAATATAGCAATATATGTGTAACCTGTCAGGGTTATCAGGACTCGGCCAGGTGTTAGGGTTAGCAACAGACATCTCCGGGGGCAAGAAATAGATACGGAACAACTTCAATAATCACCAACTCTTTCATTTCCTATTTGGAGAACGTTCAGTACGTCCGACGTCAAAAGGTCTAGACGCGCGCAGATTGAAGAGAAGAGTCGCACCATTGGGCACAAGCTGAGGACGCACGAAGATGGCGAAACTCTTGATTTACAGTTTCGAGTGGGATAGGTGTGTATGGCTGATATTGCGTGTCGAGTTATCGCCAGGCAGTTGAGATATGCAGCGTTGACCCCACGTTAGTAATCAGCATTTGGGGTTATTATCTACCGGGAAGCTATTCGTTGCCATGTCTAGCCGCAGCAAAGACGTGATAGCTTCCATCATCCTATGAAGAGTTCTCATGCAGCCCTTCGAGTAGGGTATTGGAAAAGCCACCCTTCATCTCTCCAGCGTACTAAAAGCCACAAGAATGAAAAAGCCAATAAGGAGAGAGAAAAGAAAGAGCACAAGATATTAATTCAAGCGGGACAGAGCAAAAGAATGAAGCGGATAATCGTAGTACAAAGGGAAAAGAGGAGAGGAAGAATGAGTCAGAAATGAGAATCTTGCACCGTTCGAATGCTGATGACACTACGTTTCCAAGATTGGACTACATCATCTTAGGTCTTTTCATATTGTAGAAGAGAGACTCGAAGTGGATAACTAAGCGCTAACCAGACTGGTATCTTCAATATAGCTTAACAAGTACAGCTTTCGTTTCAATAGTTTCTATATCGCAGGAAGCCTCTTGTAGTTCAAGTGCAAGCCCGTACCATGTAATTTCTTGTACCCACCAAGATACCAGCCAAGCCCAAGCCAATATCAACCAGGTGACAGAATAGTCTGTTCTATAGCATCCAATCACACACATGCTACCATGAATATGAGGTGAACTCATTGCAAGTAGCACAAGCCAGAAGCGGATAGAATAGAATCAAAATATAGACATAGGGTCATAACTAGGAGAAACACACTCAAGTGGTGGCTGGCATTAAGATGAAGACCACACATTTCTAAGTCTCATACCGGTCTCCTTTTGTGATCTGGCCTGGATACTCCGAGTCTTGACTACTAACCATGGTGACATGAACGGAATCAGAAGACAGCTGCTGAGCAGCAGCAGCAGCAGCAGGACCCAGGCCAGGCATATTCGGGACTGGCAAAGGACCGCTGCTAAAAAGGCGAGCTGGCTGATAGGTGTGCAAAGGAATTTTTGTTTGTGCTGGGGGGATAGGTCCGGGGGAGGACAAGCGCAAAGACGGCAGGGCATCGGCTGTGGGGGATGTAAAACTGGAGGTAATGTTATTGCAGGTAATTCCAGAGCACTAGGAGCCTTGGTCGCCGAGAAAGGCTCCAGGAGCCCGAACCGTGCTATGTTTTCTATTTGTTGCTGTTGTCCCTGAAGGACTTTCGTTTCACCAACATCTTGTAGCGACTTGGTTACTGAGCCACCCGCAAGTGAGTGATGCTCCGTGATACAGAATGCTGGCTCCCGATTACGAGGGACATAGGAAGAGTTGTGCCTTTTCCTGTGCCGCGCAAGCAAATCCGCCCGTACAAACTGCAGTCTGCAACCAGAATAATCGCAACAAAATATTTGCTTGGGGTTATCTACCACATTTCACTTGGTCAGCTGCAGGCGGGTTTGATAAAGAATAGAGCAAAGACTAGCCAAGCTTACGGTTCAACTGATGCCGACTGAGATGCTCGGCGCGTGAGTAGAGTTTGTGACAGCCACTGACAGGACAGGCAAATCGTCGAGGAGCGCCTTTCCGACTTGCGCGCTTGTATTTCTTGGTAGTAGAAGCAGAAGCAGAAGCAGAGGCCAAAGTGGAGGCTGACGTATACGCTTCATTTGGATAGGGGGACTCGGCAGATCTCGGAGATCCAGAGGTTTTCATGATGGAATAAAAGATACTGGTATCCGCTCGTACAGCTGTCTGTATAGCTTCCGGGGTTTCACAATCACATTCTCAAAGAGCCTTGGGAGAGAGCATTTAGAGGCGTCTTTAAGACAAAGCCAAAGGGAAAATAGAGAGACAAGGAAGAGGGGAGGAGATATGAGAAGAGAAAAAAAGAGACAAGAAGAGAAAAAGAAAGAAAAAAAAAAGGAGAAGAAAGCAGAGTTAACGGGTAGCAGTCTGTTTTTGCCTTGCCAAAGCCCACGACCGTACATGTTCCAGAACGCCCCTTCAACGCCTGTTTATCATTTTTAACCTGCATTGTACCATTTTCCAAGCAGTGACCCCCACGTGTCATGATAGAGATAGATTACCGTGGGGGGGGGAAGGGGAGAGGATAACAACACACGATAGGAAAACCAGCGTTAATTAAATAAATACCAGTAGAGGAGGGTATAAGGCAATGCACAGGTACCTTTAAGAGCACAGGTAATATTACAAAGTCACACCGGTCGTACAAACATTCGATTTGTGGGTTCAGTCTTGATCCCTGGGCGTTTCAAGTGTTTTAGGGTTAGGCTATGTGTAACAGATATCGGTGAAGTCGGTGAGCATCGGTGAGTAGCTTCGGTAAGACTATCGCGAGCTGATAGTCAAGGCAACGAACTCTCTAATCGTGCTAGCAATTGTGTCAACATGCCACGCCACATTTGGTACGCACAAGATGTTTGATTTGATTTGAATGTATTTGACATCTATTGCGCACAGGATGTAATCAGGATATTCGTCCTTATACATTGCGGCCCTACCATATTTAATTTTGCCCATAATCGACATCAACAGCCTCTTCTTCCCAACTAATGACATCACTGCTGGGACTAGCATCATGCAACTCCCTGGACACATACGCAGCAATGCTGTCTGTGATAGTTCACTGAGATCCGAAAACTCGAATCCGAAGCAACCGCAAACCGTCGAACACGCTGTTCTGAGCCACTACTTCACGCGAATACAGACGCTCCGAGAATATCTGCTAGTACAGCTCCCTAGGTCCTCGCGCATTCGGCGCAAGAAGATCGCATCTCTTGGTAGAAAGCCCGGCGCAAATGAAAATGAGAATAGCCATGCAATTGCTGCCTTTTTAGACTCAACGTTGGTTGGTGTCCCCAATACGGTAAACGCGTCTCTAGCTATAGCTAAAAATGCGAACCGCGATTGCTACGGAGCCGCAGACGCCGGAAAGAATTCAAATACATCAAATAAGTCTGCCCCTACCGCTATAGACCCCAAGCTTCCAAATATGAGGCAACAGTTCCTAGAGCTCTCCATGATGGACGAGTCGTACGTCACCATATCCGGTTCCCAGCGGGTCGATAACTTCTGCCAGTCCGAGGTGAGCAAACTTTCCTTTTGAAGCTGGCCATGAAACAGCACAACGCTAACCCCCCAGAGTTGCGCGCCTCATCTCATTAGATTGTGGACTTCTGCATCTGGTTCATCTTCCAGCGCAGTGCCGGAGTCGCCTTCCCCCAGCATGTGCTTTGTGAAGGCTATGAACGGGCAAACGGTAGCAGATTCTCTAGCCGCGACCTTCTGGATCGGCCTATTCCTGGACTGTTTCTCAAGCGCCGCAACGAACACGTCGAAATGATCAAGAAGGACCCTTGGCCCCAGATTCTGGCGCTTCTTGGCTGCGCCGGCGAGGATATCATGGTGCATATGCTTTTAAACTGCGGTGTATTCATTGCGCTCAAGGGCGGCGTTGGAAACTTGTTCCAGATCAGCGGTAGGTTGTGCTGGGTGTAGATCACAGCGCTACCCACACCGCCACACATGGAAAATAGAAATGCTTCTAACCCACTCACAGGTATACCGCTCACCAGCATGTCGATGCTACCCTCAGGCCACGAGAAAATCAAACAGACGGCCAAGGTATCTACCACATCTGTCGATGAGCATAATCACGACCACGATGACAAAACCCCGCTATATACTCCACTGCAGATTGAGTTTCTTCGCAGTCGTATGCTGTACGGTCGCGCAGCACTTACTGCCAAGGGTAATGTGAAGGCGGGATTTCGGCATATCCACGTGCTTAATCGCTATCCTCTTACAAATAGTGCTAATCATGCCGAAAATGATATCAGGTTTGCTATCGGCGATCTCTCTACCATCAAAATCATGGCGTACATCTTTCCTCGTCAGTTCGGCCTACACAACGTTTTCACCTCCAAGGTCGACTATTTCAAAACAAGCCACAAGTTTCAGGACTACACAATGCGCGATGACGAGCTGGATCTGCGCTTTGGGAGGCTCATCGGCGGCACAAGGCAGCTCGACATCAAGATTCCAAAGAGACTTCGAGGGGACACCCACAGGCTCGTTTGGCGACTTCAGGTGCTGCATAACCGCTGTTCGTATTCTGAGCTGCTGAAGCACTACTGTCCGACTCAGTTTGACACTCCAACTCGGAGCCTTGCTCGTCATTCCGTGTGTCAAAACATTGCTTCTACTGAGCTAGTCCCTACGTCTCACGCTCAATGCACCACAAACGTTGCTCCCAGCCTGAGCCTCACTGCTACAGCAAGACGCAAGATGGGCAAAAGGTTACGTCGCAAAGCTCGCAGGACCATCACCCTTACCAATGGCCAAGAAATCACCGACTTTGCAACCCCAATCTATCAGGTATCAGCCTTCTGCCAAGCCGTGATTTCCAACATCATCCCCAACGAGTTCTGGGGGACCGGCGAGGATCAACAGCACAATAAGGCCAAGGTTCTGTATATGGTTGACCGGTTCGTGCAGCTTCGCCGCTTCGAGAAAATGACGCTTCATGACGTTGTCCAAAGTCTAAAGATAAACCAAATGGACTGGCTGGCCCCGCCTAATCTCCGTGGCAAGAAGATGAGCCAAACAGACCGCAACAAACGGCTCGAGATTTTGAACGAGTTCATGTACTACCTCTTCGATTCCATGCTGATTCCCCTCCTGCGCAATAGCTTTTATATCACAGAATCTAGCAATGATCGTTACCAACTCTCTTACTTCCGCCACGATATCTGGAGAGCGCTTTCGAGCCCAGCCCTAGCTGACCTCAAAAAGCGTATGTTTGTTGAGATGAGCCCTCCACATGTGCAAGCTCTCCTCTCATCACGACCTATTGGCTTCAGCTCTCTTCGCCTACTGCCAAAGACCACGGGCATGCGACCCATCATGAACCTGCGAAAGCGCCAAGCTTCCAAAGGACCCAAGCAAAATCTCGGGCCGTCCATCAACTCTCTCCTTGCGCCTCTGCATGAAGTTATCAAGATGGAAAAGAAGCGACGCCCCGACCTCATGGGCTGCTCTCTAGCAGGAATGGAGGATATCTTTGGGCGTCTAAGAAAGTTCACTCTAGGACTCCCTGTTCCGCTGCCGCGGCTGTACTTTGTCAAAGTCGATGTCCAGTCAGCCTTTGACACCATTCCACAGTCGGCCGTGCTCGCCCTCATGAACCAAATTCCTCGAGAATCATATTACGCTATCAGCAAGCACATAGAGGTAAAGCCAGGACCCAAGAGTACCACCGGCCCCTCAAGCGTCGCGGAATCAGAGAAACCAACCAGGCGGTGGGTTAGTACAGCAATCTCAGGGAAGGACGAGCGGCTATTCATCGAGCGGATAGAAGATGCGATAGCGCCCACAACCAATCACGGAGGGGATGACAAACAAGGCTCCAATGGCACCGCTCTAGAGCCGGCTCCAGGCACCAAACGCGACACCGCCTTTTACGGCAGCTTTGCCTCACGTGTATACACGACGCACTTCCTGATGAATAAGCTGCTCACCCAACACATCAATACCAATGTAGTCAAAATAGGCAAAAAGTTCTATACCCAAAAGCAGGGCATCCCGCAAGGCTCCGTGCTCTCATCTGATCTATGCAATCTCTTCTATGCTGACATGGAGGCCCGCGAGCTAGGCTTTCTATTCGAGCCTTCTGCTCAAGACTTGATTAACAGGAAGGCGAAGTCGGGCCACGCCAAGGACACTCTGCTCATGCGCCTAATTGACGACTCGCTGCTTATTACCACAGACAAAGTAAAGGCACAGCGCTTTGCAGAGATAATGTTACGAGGCCTGCCCAAGTACGGTGTCACCGTCAACCCACAAAAGAGCCTGGTCAATTTCGATTGTGTCGTGGACGGGGTGCGTGTGCCGCGGGGCGACGAAGCCGCCTTTCCGTACTGTGGTACGCTGATCAACTGCAGGACGCTAAACGTTATGCGCCTGAGGAAACGGCTAAGCAACAAGGGTAAGCTATTGCTCTCAAGTAAGTAGAGATGTCTGACCTTGCCTTGTTACTAACGCGTATTTCTTTGCGTAGATCTCTCCCAGGCCCTAGTCGTGGAATACAGCCGGAACCCCGGACGAGCCTTCCAGAGACGGGTTCTTCGTAAGTTACACAACGCCGCCAACCAAAGTTAGATGTCGTATCGTGCGTCCAATGGCAGCTAACCCACCCTATTTTGCACGCAGGCCTCTTCCGCGTCCATTCGCAGGCCATGTTCTATGACTGCACCCACAATTCCACACGCGTCGCACACGCCAACCTGCAAGGTACTATGGCGGACATTGCTCGACGCACCTGGGCATATATCCGGAGCCTCCCACAGAGCAAGAAACCCAGGTCGCAAGTCATGATTCGTAAGGGACAATAACTCCATTCAAAAGATGAAACTGGGCAGTCGTACTCAGCAATCCACAGATGGCCAAAAACTAACCGACTTGTGTAGAAACTGTTGCAAAGCTGGCTGAAATCGCCCACCTTCTGCTCAACGCACGCTCCAAGACTTCCAAATTCCCCGGTTACAAGTGCGACATCACCCGGCCACAAGTGTATCTGTAGGTCAATCAAAAGCCCGTCTAGCGTTGCCCCACGATCTAATATCCACTAACACACATGGGTCTCTCCTTTTCCCGCTGCTCTGTAGGACTGTCTTCGAAGCATTCAACGCTGTGTTTGCCCCAAAACGGGACAAGTACACAGACTTTATTGACTGGATGCACACTGAAGCTCGAGCAACAGTGTCATTGGCTTCGGGGTTTGCTAAAGAATAAGGTGTCACTACAAAACAAACACTTGTCGTTGATCTGTCTACTACTTGTTTCTAGACATTTCTATTGGTTCATATCTAGACAGTCTAGTACAATCTAATCTAGTTTGCCTTGTTTCTTCTTTTTTTATTAGTCTCGTTCCGTCTAGGCTCCGTAGCCGATTTCCCACCAATGCTTACCCACGTAAAGGGAGCCCATATGATCCCTATCCCATCGCCACGGCGACTCGCCGGGATATCCATATCCCATTGCCCTGAGGACTGAGTATGGCGATGGCTCAAGTAGCCAGACGCCGCCAGTAGCAAAGTCATCGCCGAGCAGTGGAGAGGTCTCATAAAGCCAAGCCATCACAAACAGCAAATTGCCTATTCTACACAGCCACCGTGGCAATCCCAGCGGCCTCACAGCTTTACCAAGTGTTTTCTGCAGGCCGATCCCAAAACCCTGGGCCAAGAAAAAGAGCAGAGGCCGGAAATAGTCCGTAGAGGGTGTGGATGTGAAAGATGCACCAGCATGCATCAAGCCCGAGCCAATAAAAGCTGAAGCAAGCAGGGCAACCTTCTTTCCGGGGTAGCGGCCCTTTCCATGGCCCCATATGTATCGCACGGGGGCCATGAAAGGCGCCCGGAATGTTTGGTGCCAAAAGACACCCCAGAGCCCGCTCAGACCAGTCTCCCACACAGAACTAACAGGGCCGAAAATGGAGCTATACATCCACGGCTCAGCGCGCATTGGAAACAGATAGGAGAAGACAAAAAACTGCACGACCTCGAGGTGGTGGAAAACGACCTGGAGCGCTGCTAGAATGCAGGTAAGGAAGAACAAGGCGCGGTATGCCGGCAGCAGCATGGGTGGGATCCAGGACAGATGAGCGGGTGGGTACTCGAACGGAGGGTACATGCCACGGGGACCAGCTATGAAAAAGGGATCCATTTCAACAAGAATGGTGAGAATATCTAGCATCAAATAGCCCGGGATGACAGCATACAGGGTGCGCTTGAAAAAGTCAGCCCTTGTTTGGCAGCGGGTGTGACCAGAGCGAGAGACCAAAGGAATAGTGGAAATGTCAATTATTTCCATGGTGTGTGGCTTGGAAGGCGGGGGAGGATGCGGTATCGTTGAGATGGCCCAGCTCCATCCTGAAGGTTGCGTCAGTCAGTCAATCAGTCACTGCCAGGAACGGACCAAGTTAGACTTACCTGCACCTCGAATCGATGTTACAATGTCAAAGCCCCAGAGAAACCGCTGACCAAAGGAGCCGTTGTATGGATAAGACTCCCAGTAGTACTCAACCTCCTCTTCAACCACTTCTGCTGTCAAGAGCTTGTCCTGGCGCTTCTGCGCTGGCTTTTTTCTTCTTCGGGATGATTTTGTCGTCTGTGCTCGTTTTTGAGCTCGCGTCAGCGCCCGAGGTCTAGTCCGCTTTGCCACTCTTTCTAAGTCCTGAGCATCTAAAAACACCAACGCCATGGCTGCGACCATAGTGCCCCAAACTGCGACCATGCCAATACCATAGCCACAGGCAACATTGGTGCTCGCCGAGCGTAGAAACAGATCGACATTGAATGCTACGATAAAAGCCAATACGGCCCAGCGCAGAGATCTAAGCCAAGGACGACCACGTTGTGGTATAGCTAGATACAGCGGTGGGATTACAAAGCAGCCAATGAACGTTGTTGGCACCAGGAATGGCAGATGTTTGCCAGAGGAAATAGATTGCCGGGTAACCGAACCGTAGAGCTCACTCAAGGCGGCTTTTGGATATGGAGAGGCTAGTATGGCGGCAAACTCTGCATCAGATGGCTGAACCATTGTAGTGGTTGCTGGCCTAGGTAGAGGGTTAGGGTTATTAGAAAAATAATGATAGATAAGAGAGGGAGTCAGCGATAGACTGGAGGGCTGATGATGGACTTGAGCTTTGTGACTTACGGAGAATAAGAAGCCTTGCAGCTTGCAGGGAAGAAAAAAAAAAGTGTCTTGCCCGTCCTTGTAGCGTAGCCCAACAGATACAGCCGGCAAAACAAGACAAGCAGGCAGGAGGAAAAACGAGAAAGTAAAGTAGAGAAAGCGAGCAGGCAAGGCTGTCACGCAAAACAAGATCGAATATCAAGAAGAGCGCAAGGCTACCGCACAGAAAGAGTTAACACTGGAACAAGAAAAAGGGACATTGGCTAGTTCCTAACTACTGCGAAGCAGTTAATAGGCGTGATGCTGATAGCCAATGCAAGCGAGCCCTGCAGCTTGAAGGCCCAACAACAAAATATTTGCTGGGATTTGTAGCTGTTTTGTTGTTTACAGGGGCCAAAGCTTTGATTGATGCTCGGGGACGAGGGGAGGGTTTAGCTTTGAGGACTGTGCAGGGCGGCCTTGGGTCAGCACCAGCCTTCCCCTTCCCCCTTTCTGAAGAGTAAATGCTACAGCCTTGTCATGCCTTCCTGTTTTGTTGAATAATCCTAAACTTGAAAACTGGCCTGAAGCCAACAATAGTAGAGCGTGGTAATGAACTACAGGAAAAGGGAAGGAGCAGACACACGAGCAAAGGAGACAGGTACACAAGAAAAAAAAATATAAACGCAAATAAAAGAAACAAGAATAAAAACACGACATCTTGTCACTTGTTAGGAGTCTATTTGCAGCTGATACCAGCTGACGTTTCTCTTTCCTTATCTCTCGTCGATAAACTGGCGTCAACCTGCCCTCCGGGGGTAGTTGCTTCGGTCGGTGGGCGAAGAGCGGTCGAGTTAAGCTTTTGGGAAGGAGGTGGCTCGAGCATCAGATGAAAAATCCTGTATCGGGCAACAAGCGAGCGGACTCGACGACAACAGCAAGCAACACCAAATGCGACGGCCTTTGTTCATTTCTTATGTATTTATTCTTAGGAGAAAGAGGGGTGTACACATAGTTACATTATTACTACTATTGCTACGGGCATTAAAGCCTCTAGGCTGCTGCTATAAGCCCGCTTTGGTCTATTCCTTCCTTCCCAGCCAGCCATGTCCCAGGCTACAGCAACCCTTCAAGCCTGTCCTATTCTCTCGCTTCAGCTGAACGTTTTTTTCTTTTTTCTTTTTTTTTTTTTCTTTTTTGGCGGTTGTTCTCTATTTCCACCCCTGTCTTGTTTCCTGATCTGTGCTCTTAGTCCCGCTTGTACCATTGTTTATTGGCTAACGAAAGGCTGAATAGGTGGGCTTCTCATCAACCTGAAGAGCGGGAGGATACCACCATAACCACCCTGGAACCCGGCGAGTCTTTGCAGCTGGGAGCCGTGAAGCTTTTGCATCTTCCAGCTCTCGCATCTCCCAGCTCTCCCAGCTCCCAGCTCTTACAGTTCAACAGCACAAATGTCCCTCGCTTTCTGATGGTTGCCTCTAGCTTGAAGTTTTGTGATTTGCTTGTCTTTGTGTCTGAGACATCAGAAAACCCTTTCTTGTTATTCCCTCCTGCTTCCTAGTTTTTTTTTTTGTTTGTTGGATCCCTCCTTGCTTCTTCAAGTCTAGCTCAGGAACTTGACTTTTTTTCTGTACTTTTTTTTAAGTGGCTTGTTCGGGGAGGAGATCATCTTCGCTCATCTATTCCTTTTCCTTCTGATCTCGCCGCGCCCTTTTTTCTTCTTCTTCTTCTTCTTCTTCTTCTTCTTCTTCCCCCTCTTCTTGTCTGGCTTTATGTATTGACTGTTTCTTCCCTAGACTGCTTGGCTCTTTTCATTCTCTTCTGCATTGTTCTATCACTATCATTTATAATATTAATTATCGACTAACTGTCTCTCTGCTTTGTGATCAGCTTTGCGCCCCTACCTTACATATCTCACTCTCACTCTACGCGAACACCCGTCTCTCTTTGTCTCCGACCCCCTATCCGGTCGTCTTAGTTCTCCCCCAAGTTATCCTTTCCCAATGTCAAACGCCGAATTCTACCAGCAATCAGACTACGATCCGTTTTCGCATCGTACTAGTGCAGAAGCAACCGCACCTGCGATTGTAGGCATAGTCTAGTTCATTACAATCTGCCCCCATGTTCTTCTGCTAACCCCGTTCGTCTGTCACTAGATATATGCTGGCCCTGATGACCCCGGCTGTGTAACGTCTTCTCCTGCTGCTCCGCACGATCGCCCGGTCCAATATACGTCTGAAGCACAGCTACCTGCCCATGCTCAAACATCCGCACAGTTGCCTGCTAATGCGCCACTTGGGGCTGCGGCCACGGCGGCGACATCAATACCAACTACGGCGCCCCCCGCTCCATCTCTCGGCACACTGAACTCCGGCGTCCCAACACTAGAGCTTCAATCGTCGAGCCCCGAGCTGGTTGTTCAACCACACCAGTATCCAGGCCCTGGCCAAGCTCCCGGTATAGCTCCACCACAACACCCACCCTTCGGTGGTCCACAGCGCATGCCAAGCCATCAGTTATCGCCATCACCATCGACATTACATGGCTCAACACTGTACGACGAGCCTCAAACGCCTAGTACGCTGGGCCCGCATCAACAACAGCTGTTTCAGCAGCGTCTGCAACAACAACAACAACAACAGCAGCACCAGCAACACCAGCAACACCAGCAACACCAGCAACAGTTCCAACAGCCGCATTCATTTTCACCTGCGCCCACTGCCTTTTTGTCCAACGGCTATGCGCAGCAGCCGCTTGGAATGCCAATGATGCAACCACAGCCACAGCAACAGCAACAACTGCAGCCACAACCGCCAACTCAGCCACGGCCATTCCCCCAAGCCCAAAATCAATCGCAACAAGCCCGGCCGCAAGTTACCTCCACCTCGGCTCCTGCCGCACCAGTAGCACCGGCTGCTTACACCAAAGATTCTAATAAAAATCGAAATTTTCTTATTGTGGGGTTGTCTGCCATGTGCTTTTGCTGCGTTATTGACGACGTATGCGAGTCATGTGCAGATTGTTGTGATTGCTGTATGGATATTTTCTAAGGTGCGAATGAATGTTTTGGCGAGAGCCTCATTGTATCTTGAACAAATTCGTCATAGAGGGATTTTTGTAATTTTGAATAGACTCCCTGCCTCAAAAAAAAAAAAAAAAGAAGATATGACATGAATGGAAAAGAAATACCAATTGTGCATGAAGAAAGAAAGAAAGACAACAAACAACAAATCAAATAAAACTCCTTCATCATCAAACAGCGCCACTTGGAATAATGATCATTATCTGTCTCGTTCCCATTGTGCGCCTTTCACAATCTTTAATATGGCTTGTGTCTACCGCAGCTCAACATAGTTGGCAGGGAATAGACCAGACTTGCCATCATAGTGACCAAACCACCAGTCCTCGTCGGGGAACTCGATGTTCGTGACGATAGCACCCTCAGGGAAAGATACCTCTATATAATAAACAGTGGTTAGTATCAATATGAATAAACTATCAAGCGATATGACTTGAAATAGGGGAACTTACCATTGTCTTCGGCAGCCTCGTAGTCATACTGTGCAACAGCAGTCTGGCCTTCGTCACCGCCAGCGGCGGGGGGCGCTTCTGGCTCCGGTTCCGGTGCGGCAGGGGGCGCAGGAGGTGCAGCAGGAGCCTCTTGCTGCTGCTCGTTTGCTTCGTCCCCATCAACCAAGGTGACATAGTTGCTAGGGAACAAGCCCGATTCCCCATTGGCAGTAAATCCAAACCACCAATCTTCGTCTACCATCTCAATGTTATACACATTCTCTCCCTCCTTGAGCTCCAGTTCGTTGTCTTCGGCACGCTCGTAGTCGTATTGGGCAATTGCTGTTACACCTCCAGCGGCGGGGGCAGAGGCGGGAGTAGCTTCTTGCTCTTCTTCTTTGGTGGCAGAAGAAGCTGCAATAGCGGCACCAACTGCCCCACCAACAGCAGCCGCGCCAGCCGCGGCAGCAACAGGGGGTAGAGCAGGAGCTCTCATAGGGCTTTGGGCGCGCACAGGAGCAGCCGGTGCAGGAGGGGGGGACGGGCTACGGGCCACAGCAACGGGGACACGTACAGGCGAAGGCTCGCGTTCCGGTTCAGGCTCGGTTTCAGGTGCGGGTGGCGGCGCTGAGCGCGTGGGAAGGCCAGGCAATGCATGTCCACCGGCAGGCTCTGGAGGGCGCGTTGCAGTAGGCACAGGGGGAGGAGTGCTGTCTTGGGGAACAGAAGGGGGGCGAGGTGCACCAAAGCCAATAGGCTGAGCTTCTTTGAAGCGGTCACGGGCAGAAGCAGCCGAAATAGATTCGGACTCCTGCTGAGGCTGTGCTTGTCCTGGCTCATCAACATTGCCAGTAGCATTGGGAGAAAGAGCACGGCTGTAGGTAGGGGCATTGACAGACCAAGATTTGCCAGTATAACCACTCTTCCACTCGTTACCGCTCTTTTGGGTGGTAATAGGAGCAGATGCAATTGAAGGGGCAGTAGCAGGAGCAGCAACAGGAACTTTGCCTTTCTTCTCAGCCCAAATCTGAGCAGGAGTTTTCCCGCCCTGGTCCGCAAAGGTACGGCTAGCTGCGCCTACGGGGGGTACAGTGGGCGCGGCGGCGGCAGAAAGACCAAAAGCTCCCGGCAAAGGAGCTTTGGTCCCGGTGAAGGAAGGCGAAATGGTCTTCGTTACCTTGGGTTTCGGCAGGGAAGTCATGCGGCCAGACTGAGAAGGCTGCGTAAAAGCAGCACTGCGCTCAGAAAGACTCAAGGGGCGTTCTTGTGGTTCGTTATTTCCGGCGCTTTGTTGTTGGCGCGGGGGTGCATCTTCTTGGGGCTTAGCACGTGCGCGAATGGCGGCAATGTCAACCTTTCCAACAGGTTCGTAGGCGCCCTTAACAGGAGTGGGCCGTAGATCCTCTTTGTTCCTAGCCTGGGCGCGGATGGCAGCAATATCAACCTTCCCTACAGGTTGGTAGCCACCTCTAACGACATCAGGACTGGGCTCGACAACGTTTTGCTCAAAATGCGATGTTTGTTTTTGCTTGGTGAGCTCAGCAATGTTGACCTTGGTAGGCTGGTAGGCAGACTGGACCTTTTGAATTTCGGAGCGAGTGACCGGGGGCGCATCCTCACCCCAGCCATCTTCATCGGTGGCACCGTTATTACGGGAACGCGCGGCAACAATAGGATTGACACGAGAAACAGCACTCATGGCGGTAGGGGTGAAGACAGGCTTGGAGGCAACCGGTGGCCGGGGCTGTGAAGGCGCAGGCGCTGAGGCGCCAGCATATTTAGCTCCGGAAGCGTCGGAAACCTTTTGGATGATGGATTCGGGTGTGAGATCGGCATCGGAACGAGCGGTTATTTGAACATGGTAGCCGTGAAGCACCTTGGAAACGGCGGCCAAATGGCTGGTAAAGTAACCCTTGGTTCTTTCGGGAACGCCTCCGCCACACCAGCAAATAAGCACACACTTTGGCAAAGTCGAGTTTGGATCCTTGACTTTGACGAAAGCAAACTGGATGCGGCCTTCGTTGAAGTCTTGGATGAGCTCGTCAAGTTCGCCCTCTGCGTGGTTGAAAGTTAGCAAAAAGCAGGGCTAAGACGTTGTTTGCAAGGCCAATTGGCAGAGGAGGGAAGGGAAGGGAAGAGCTTACCATCTGAACCCTCGACTTTTAGCAGACTTTCTTTGTTGCCTGTATCTTGAAAGGCGTTGGCCAGAGGCGCTTGCACGGAGAATAAAGCCCAGTGGGCAAAGGTAGCAGAATTGGAAGAGAGTTTGGCATTGAGGACAGCATTGTAACTGCTTCGGATAGAGGGGCCATTGGCTGAAAGGTTAAGGGATGCCATGATTGGGCGCAGATAGATAGATGTAGATGTCGGCTTCTGTTGGGGGAGAAAGAGGGTAAGGGAGAGATAGAGATGGCCGTGGCTGACCTTGGGCTGAACGCGGAGAAACGAATCAAATGGGCGCAAATGGAATTCAATATAGAAAAAGAATGCAGTGAGACAGAATAAAAAGAATAGAAGGAGAGAAAGAAATGAGAGCGAGCAATTGGGATTGGGATTGGATTGGGGAAGAGGATAAAGAGGAGATAAAAAGAAAAAGATGAAAGGAAGAGGAGGCTGGCTTGATAACTGCGGCTTGCTTGAGCAGGGAAGGAGAGGCAAGGCTGAAGTTGTAAATGAAGCAGAGAAAACGAAACAACACGGGAAGGCAGGAATTGAGGCCTTGTCCCGGAAACGGCAAGAACCTCACACTCAAACTAAACAACAGACAAGAACTTAGAATGGATAGAAGCCGATGGAATCTTGCGAGAGGGGAAGAGACTATGGATGACGTGGTAGGCTGGAGCAGTTGCAATTTATTTTATTCTCGGTTTCAGCTTTCAAGGTAGGTAGTTGCCAATGGATTGCACAGAGAAATAGCAATAGTCGCTTTGCTTGTTTCTTTGCTATAGAAATAGACGGAAGGGAGGGGCTGTGTAGTTGTAGCACATTGATGCCTATTTCATGGGGAGCTTCCATGCTCAACGCTATACTTATTTAGTAGCTTTCTCTGCCCTCCTCTCCCCTCCTCTCCTCTCCTCTCCTCTCCTCTCCTCTCTGCCCCCCAAAGAGCTAGTCAGTCTACCCTATCCTTCTCACAAGCTTGCCTGGCCTGTCAATTGGCCACTCAGTACAAGTAGAGCCAGTCTGGGCTTGAGCTACAGTGGCTAAGGAGAAAACATTCCCTGCTTCAGGCAGTCTGGCTCCACTAAAAGAACCCTGAGCCCCTCTTTAGGGATAGCCCAAGCTTCTCAGAGTGGAAGCCCCCGAAACATCACCCCCTGTTTAACTAGAATGTAACTACTTTGGACTAAAGCCCATCTCCTTTACATTAACTACAAGCGTGGCATCAACAAAGGGGAAGCCTACTTTATCTTTATAGGGCCTTCTAACTGCTCTGAGCTTGGCCATGGAGGCCTGAGTTGGTACTACACACGAGTGCGCAGCGCAGCAGGCTTTTTTTTTTATAGCGGCAAACGTGTAAGATCTGCTTCTCTGTCCATATCTGATAGCCGAAGCCCTTCTCTCAGCCTTGTGCATTATCTTGGTTCAGAACCTCCACTCTGGCTTCCAATTCGGTTCTCGATCCGCCTCTGCTGCTAGCCTCATCATTTACTTATTTTCCATTGCTTGTTTACCTCGCATTCTGCCGCATTCTTCCGCAATGGCTCCCGGAATGTCGCTTTTCTCTGTCAATGCCGTGCTCGTGCTAAACGGCGAGGACGGCTCACGGATATTGACCAAGTATTACAACGCACCCCACCAAGGCACTGGTAAGCTCTCTCTCTCTCTCTCGCTCTCTCTTCCATACTTTCTTTCCCTTCGTGACAAAAGCTTGCCATGATGCCTATCTTGGTTTTGGTCTTGATACACATCATAGCATAACTGTCTGCCTATCATCTCTAATTCTTTCTCTTCCATTCAGGCGCCCCCACCACCTCCAGCCCGTATGCCGACGTCAAGTCACAAAAGGCCTTTGAAAAGGGCCTCTTCGACAAGACAACAAAACAGAATAACGATATTATTTTGTATGACAACCGCGTTGTGCTGTACAAAATCGACTCCGACGTTATTATCTATGTGGTCGGCAGTCTAGATGAGAACGAAATTCTGCTATACAATGTGATTCTAGCGTTGCGCGACTCGCTACATCTCCTATTCAAGTAGGTTGACATCAAACGGCTAAAACTCCAAACCACTAGCTTGCTTCATAAACGCTATACGCTCCCCTCCTATATCCTCTACGTACATCCCTTCTCTTTATAATGTCTTCATACTCATTCCCTACTCTCCCACAGGCAATCCGTTGACAAGCGCACCATCCTTGAAAACTACGATCTTGTCGCTCTTGCTATTGACGAAATCGTCGACGACGGCATCGTTCTCGAAACGGACCCCACTATCATTGTGCATCGTGTTAGCAAGGCACCTACACAGGATGTAAACATTGGCCGAATCGATCTTAGCGAACAAGGCGTCAACAACCTGGCGCAGCTCGGTCGCGCAAAGCTGACTGACTGGTTGCGACAGGGTCTGTAAATAGAAGGGGGGGAGAGAGAGAAATGGTTGCATGAAATAGAAGAGGAAGAGAAAGGAAGAACCAGCCTTGTTGTTTTTTTTAGTCCTGTTCTTCGTTGACGCTGGTCGGACGCAAATAACTACGATATACCATTACGATAACGATATCATGCTTCACTTCATATGGCAGATAGAGTGCCCCTTTGCCAATAGCTCTAGGTGCCTACTGTGTGCTTTTTGCGTTTGTGGTGTGTGGTACTATTTCCTGTAGCGCATTGTCTTATGGCTGTCCCATATCGTTGTCTCATGATGCTGTCAATATCAGCCTTTTTTTTTCCTTTTAGTCCACTAACAGAAGAAGCCTACCAATGGTATAGCGTGCCATTATCTTTTTATCTATATCCCTTTATTCCAATCTTAGAGTTCCAAACGCCTTCTTTTCCTCAGGCATATATCTCGGATGCTGCCTTGCGAAGCCGATTCATGACTGCACCACCAATGTCAAGATCGTCTACCACACCGTCTACAAATATCACATTTGCTCCGCGACGGTCGAGTGCCCTCAAAGCCGAGAACAAGCCTTGTGCAATGACCTTCATGTCCTTGGATAGGTCAACATCAAACACCGTGCCGTGCAACGTCTCATCTTCGGTCAAAATATTGCCTTGCAGCACCACAAACGACTCGTCTTCGTCCTCATAGCCCTGAAGCTTAGGCGTCACGCTGAGCTCGCCTGTTTTTATGCCACCTGCCTGGCCCCATCGCTGCGTCCGGATGACTCCAATCTTGATATCACCGCTGTTTGCAAGAGCCGCCTCCATATGGCTGGTGACCACGCCGTTTCTGGCATCTACCGCTGACGATTCATAAAGAACAACACGCGCCTTAGGACTGTAGTGTTTATACTTCATTCCTGGTGCGCGTGGCGTAGCTTTTCCAACCTCACTATGGTCCTTATACCCCACCACCACATTCTCCCAACCTGGGCATTCACGGATCTCATCAATGCTGACTCCGCCGGGCCTCAGAATTGCAGGCGGGTTACTCAACCCGTCAACCACTGTGCTCTCCACTCCCACGCTACATGCTCCTCCGTCAATTATTAGCTCGATGCGACCGTCTAGGTCATCAAGTACGTGGCGCGCAGTCGTGGGCGACGGCTTGGTCGATGCATTAGCCGACGGTGCTGCAAGTGGCACACCTGCCAGCTTAATCAGACTTAAAGCTAGGGGCGTCTGTGGCATACGCACACCCCATGTTTCCAGGCCAGCCGTAACCTCGGGTGCTAACCGGGAGTCTGTCGCATTGGGAAGTAATATTGTTAAAGGCCCGGGCCAAAAACGCTCAATCAATGGCCGGTATACGACAGGAATTGGGTCGAACTTGGCGTCTGTATTGGCATTGGCGCGCCACGAACCGGATGGGTCTAATAGGTCCCGTAGCATAGTCAGGTCGGCAATGTGACTGATCAACGGATTATCCGATGGTCGGCCTTTGGCAGAGTAAATACCGCGCACAGCTGGGCTGCGGGTAGCGTCAGCACCGAGTCCATAGACAGTCTCTGTAGGGAAAGCCACCGGACAATCGCTAGTAGTTAGATATGTAGCGGCAGATTCGAGGTCGGCGATAGCGGGGGCAGAAGTAGTAGACACAGGCACCCATGTTTCGAGAGAGCCAACGGGCGAGAATGCGCCGAGAGGGCCTGGCCTTATTTTGACTATACGAGTCTGCATTAGGGCTGCGGTAGAAGTAAAGGGCGAGAAAAAAGAAAAAGCGACAAGATCAAGTCTGAAGCGAGCAACAGAAGAAGCGAAGCGAGCAAATGCTGCTATGGCAGACAAAGTCAACGGCGCCACGGCTGGAGTTAGTAGAAAAGGATAAACTGTATGAGAATAGGAGGATTAAATCAATTCAAGACGCGCTGGCATCAAAACACAATTGTCCAGCCTAAATTGTACAGAATGACGTCGGCGGGGTTAAAATTCACACACAAAAGCAAGTCATGAATGATTGATTAGATAACTACATATTAGGTAGTTGAAAAATTATTATAGAGGGGCAAGTCGAGCAGCCAAAAAAAGTAGTTGCTTAAGAATTCCGATGGGCGGCAACTGAGTCATTCATTGTAAAACCTTAGACATCAATCATCAGTTAATTACCCAACAAAAAATAGGGAAATTTCCATATGAAACCTCCGTAGTTTGTAGTTACTCTTTTGCAATGTTCATCTCATATTTGTGCTCAAAATAGCTGCAATTTCCCCGTTAAGAAAGTTTTACAACAACCTCCACTAATGTGTGTATTCGCATCATAAAAAGGCATAACATGGAATGGTAGGCCGTATTTATTTGACCAAGGTTCTTGCCTTATTCCGCTCTTCATCACTGAGCACCCAAAGGAACCCATCCTCGTTTCCAGCATCCGCCTCTACTTCTGCCTGCGCGGCAATTGCCATTTCCTCCCACTCTTCTTCCTCCATATTAGCCACCATGAGGATCTGCGATACTTTGGAAAAGACCTCTCGGACACTATAGTTTCCCTTGGCCACAGTACTAATAATAGCGCCAAAGTCTTTTTCCATTCGGATGGCGCCAAAACCGACAGTGCGGCCAGCATAGCTCCAAATACGTTTTTCAAGCATTCGGGCAAGGTAACGCGCTGTGATTTCGTGAAGTTCAGCATATGTCTTGGGCGTCATGATACGAGCAATGGGCCGCACAAGTAGATCCCAGCCATGTTCAAAGCGACGAGGTACTTGATCAAGCAACTCCATAATGTCCTGGCCATCTTGCTGTGAAATTTCTTCGAGATCCTCCTCACTAAGCGAATAGTCAACATCGCGGAAGGTCTCTGACAGAATCGGACGCAGGCGCAACTTGACGACGTTGCTAAAGAGAACTTGGATACCCTCTAGCATCAGCTCTGTTGTTTTGGATGTGAAGGAGTGTAGCATGTTAGTCAGGTGACCAGCGGCAAAGGCCGCATCCTTAGAAAAGGGGAAACTATGTGACACCTGTGAGCTAGGCGCTGGTATCAAAGCAGCCGAAGATGGTCCCGGGGCCGAGGTTGTAGCCGACCCCGAACCCAGGGCTGAGGCAGCTGCCATAGCTTGTTCCGGCGTAGTGCCAGTCTTCCCAGCCACAATTCGTCCCAAATAGTCATTAGCCATGTCAAGGCTGTTGATGAGTACCGTGAAGCTAATGATCTTGTCCTCTGGTGGGAAACCGCCTTGTACTAGAGGCTTGGGATAGGACTCGTCTCGCATCTTACGCTGTATCATGCCCACAAAATCAGCGCCAAGAATACGAGCCACGGTAGGTATGACAGAGGCAACAATATCCTTTTGTGATGTCGACAGGCACTTTTCTATTACAGCGTTCACAATGAAGACAATGTCATCCACTGCCATTATGATGAATGGCGGACTGCTGCCCAGTGTTTTTGAGGCATTGAGAGTAAGGCCGGTCGGGTACTCGTCCATCTGAAAGGCTTTTTCAACAGAACGTCGAAAGAAGAAGGTCGACATGATGTTATAAGGCGTCGTAAGCTTTGAAGCAATCTTTCTGTTGATATTGGACTTGACCAGCACATCCGGAAGAACTAGGCTGGCATCTTCTGGAGCAGTAGGGTCCTATAGGAAAAGGTTAGTTAGTTTAAATAGAACCGAAACGGCCCAGAGCTTACTGTTGTTGCATACCTTGCTCTTTGCAGATAAGAATCTCGTATATAATGCCCAGCGGCTGAGCATCACAGAAATTTCTCCCAGCAAAGCATCAACTCCCTTCATGTTGACACCCTCATCATCGCTATCTCGTGCATTTGCTGCTGAGCCTATTGCCGGAGATCCAGTCCTAGGTGCAGAACTCCGTTGCTGTTGTGGTAAAAAGCTCTGCACTAAAAAGGAAAAGGGATAGCTCTTGATGTCTTTCAGCAGTTTCTCTATATTCCGGTCTTCGCTCCACGAATCCAGGATAATGCCTCCCTGTACATCAACCTCTTGCTGTAGTCGTTCAATGACCCGCACCATTTTCCCACTACCATAGTGTCTTTCCACCAGCCCACCGTGGCCATCTACCACTTGTGCGATGTGTTCAAACAGCTTCGTCAACGCATTAGCATAGAACAATCCCTCTGTTTTCTGGGCATCTGTTGCTTGCCTCAATGTTGTTCTTGCTGTTCCCGAGACACCCTGGCACACGTACTTTCCATAGATATCTAGCCCGGTATCACCACGCCCGATTAACGGAAACAATTTAAAGAAGCGCGTGACCTTTGCTGCATCGCCCTCGTCAGCGGCCTTTTCGAACTCGCGCAAAAATAGTCCACACAGACTTTCCTTGGCATTCTCTAGCGTTGTCCATGGCGCATCTGGTACTTCGACACTAGGTACAATCGCAGTCGCGAAGCCACCACGTACAATGGTTTCAGGCACTCTTGCTGCACGTGCAATGTACCCCGCTGCTGCTTCCCAGTCCTGTGGTGCGCCCATGCTGCCGACTACGCCGTTGACACAGGCCTTGAGTTCAGCAACTTGCTCAACCACCCCCAGTGTTGCCTCAACGCGACTCTTCTCCAGATCGAGCTCGCGCACTTTGTCGCTTAGTCGCCCGGCCGTCTCAGCGGCAGACGCTACCATTTGCGAGCTAATGGTGCGTACAGCAATTGCCTGGCTGCCAAGAGTAGCGCGTAGGACGTCAAGTCGGGTAAGCTCGCGCGCAAGCTCAACCTGTGAGGCAACGAGGCCATCAAGCTTCGCGGTCAAAGCGACATCGCGTTGTTGAAGGTTCGCAAGGGCTGTGCGTACAGCAGATATATCACTGGCATTGTGGATACTCGGTAAGACTTTGGAGTCTGACTTGGCGGCACTGGGCCTAAGACCAGGTGTTGCTGGTGGACGTATGCTTGTACTCATCATAGAAAAGTTGGTATTTGCTCAAAAGTGTGAAGAGGTGGCGCTGTTAGGTTGGTTTAATCTATAACGTGAGAGCCTGATGCCGGCTAATAAATCAAGCATATCCCAGATGTGGATTCGATATAGAAGATTTTGCAAGTAAAAGATTCAAAATGCCGTTAATTTAGCCTGGCCGATAAGGCTGAAGGCTAATAGACAAAGAATATTTTATATTTGAGACGACGAGGCTGAGCTTGTAGCTTTTGGCCGATAAATGAAGCTATCGACATCAAAATGGGAAGCTGCAAGCTTGGTATGTGGGGGGCCACGTCGTCAGAGCTGTTGTGCACTGTAAAAACACTGTAGCGTACAATGGAGAAATGTCAGGAGTTAGGGACTATTGACCACTAATAAACACCAATATTCCCAGTATTTAAAATACTACGCACGGCCCCAAGCTTCTAGACTTACACATATTCATCATATAAGCAACAGTTCACCATCGTCAAATAGTTTATATTCAAGCGCAAATACAAATTCCACGTAAAACAAGCACTTTTGTCAAACGGCTTGAGAATATCCAGATCCAAGTCGTTTGACACCATATTTGATGTACTTGCATAGCTCATCCACCCAAAATACCGTACTGCACAGCATGATCAGAGTAATTAGGTCACCCAGACTAAGGGCTTCTGTCTGGAAGACGTCCTGGAAGAATGGGAAATAGATAACCAGAAGCTGTCCAATCAAGCTCAGCGAAACGGCCCAGTTGAAGAGCGAATTCGAAAACAGTCCGACCTCCCCTCGTAGAATTGACTTGGTCGATGACCGACAGCCCAGCGCATTGAACATATCAAAGAGCACGAAGCATGTGAAAGTCATAGTCGTATCGCGGCGCGTAATTTCACCATCGGCAAGCATTTCCCGGTAGTAAATCATCATTGTTCCAAACATAATAACTGCTGCTGAGGTAAGAACGCGAGTAAGCACAGCTTGCGTAAGAACAGGGTCTGAGCGGCGGCGAGGGGGTTTGCTCATAACGTCCTTTTCAACAGCTTCTACACCGAGAGACTGTGCAGGAGGGCCATCCATGATAATATCTATTGGGGGAGAGGGGGGGAAGGGTTAGTAAAATAGGGATAATGGATACAAAAAAGGGTAGATGGAGAGAGGCAACAGATAACTTACTGATCCACAGAATCTGCATAGCGTTAAGCGGGTTTCTAAACCCAAGACAGGTGCAGAAAAACACAAGAGCCAAGCTGGCGGCACTCGTGCTGAGTTGAAAGGTGAGAAAATTTTGAATGTTCGAAAATATACCCTTTCCTTCCTCAATGGCATGTAAAATTGTCGAAAAGTCATCGTCTGTGAGAATCATGTCTGCTGCTTCCTTGGCGACATCGGTACCATTGCGACCCATAGCAATACCAATATCTGCTTTTTTTAGAGCCGGAGCATCATTGACACCGTCGCCAGTCATGGCAACAATGTCCCCACGTCGTTGTAGGGCCTTGATGATCTTGAGCTTGTGGTCGGGGTTCGTACGGGCAAATATAGTGGTGTTTTGCATAGCTTCGGCTAGAACCTCCTCTGACATTTGGTCGACGTCTTCGCCACGAAGAACGGGGCGGACAGCCACTTGGCCGGGAGTAGCCTCTTGTGCGGAAGCAATAGACATACCTAGCTGTCTCCCAATTGCCAAAGCCGTAGCCTCAGAATCGCCAGTGATCATAATAACCTTAACTCCACCACGCAAAAGTTTGCGGATGGAATTAGAAACACCAGAACGGGGAGGATCACGCATACCGACCAGGCCAGCAAATGTCAACTCTTTGTAGGCACTGTCGTAGCCAGATGATGAAGGTGCATTGCCAAGAGGAGTTCCGCTGCGGCTTCTAGATCCACGGAAGGTTCGGGAGACAGGGCCACTGGCAAAAGCAAGAACACGAAGCCCCTGAGAGGCCATAGCATCTGCCGCTTCCATAGCCTGCTGCCGTGTTTGTGCATCGAAAGATACCTGACGGCATTCACTATCAAAATACGTATCGCAAGCTTCAAGCACTTTGTCAATAGAGCCCTTCATGTAGGCAAACTCCTTGTCGTTGTGCTGATCACCCATAATAACACCCATCCATTTACGGCTAGAGCTAAACGGCATCTCAGCAACCGGAGGGCCGAGCGTATCACGGGCATCTAGCTCTTTGAAGCGATCCATCAGGTCCATCATGGCAACATCAGTAGGCAAGCCAACCCACCGGGTCAATGTGCTCATGTGCTTTTCGTCATCGGTCGATGAGAGGACAGCACGAGCGCGATTAGTATTGTCTCCGCCTTCAGCAAACTGACGGGCAAGACGGGCATTGTTTGCAACTGTTCCAATACGGATGAGGCGCAGGGTAGCATTATCGGGTTGAACCTCGGTGTTGTCCACTTCTTTGTCGACATTAATCGCATTCGCGGCTCCGAAAAACCACACGCGGGTGGCGGTCATATGATTGGTGGTAAGAGTACCCGTTTTGTCCGTGCACACTACATTGACAGATCCCAAAGTTTCAACCTTGGGCATGCGACGGACAATTGCATTGTGACGGGCCATGCGATGAACACCCAGGGCTAGCGTGACAGTAACAATGATAGGAAGACCTTCCGGAATAGCTGCAACGGCAAGTGAAATGGAGATAGTGAAGATGTCGAGAAGATTCTTCCCTTGCAACCAGCCGACAAACGAAATCAAGCCAATGATGACAAACGAGACTTTGCTTAGCTGTGAGCCAAGGTCGTCCATAGAGAGTTGCAAAGGTGAACGGGGGCTCTCAGTACCAGATACACTGGTCGCAACAGCACCAAAATTAGTAGCTCCTCCGGTAGCAAAAACAATGCCTTGACCATAGCCAGACTTGACTAGTGTTCCCATGTAGGCAATATTGGAGCCATCGCCTTCCTCATGGACACTAGATGGACTAGAGGGTGGAACAAGATTGTTTGTATGAAGCAGCTTGTTGGGAACTCTAGCCTCTGCGACAATACGCACAGGCTCAGTCTCGCCAGTCAAGTTGGAAGCGTCAATGGTTAAATCAGAAGCTTTGGTTACACGAACATCGGCAGGAATGCGGTCTCCAGTTGTGAACAAGACTAGGTCTCCAGGAACAAGTTGGGAGGCCATGACCTTGGTAGAGGTAGCTTCAAGGATCTCTTCTCCAGGGGTGGTGATCTTTTCGCCATTTTCGTCGGGACCAGGTTCAAGAGGCGGCCAGGTGGCAGTAACAGAGGATTTATGAGAAGGATTCGGGCCGGAGCGAATGAGGTGGGCATGGTTGGGGACAAGGTGGTTGAGAGCCTCAATTGACTTTTCCGAACGATACTCTTGCACAAAGCCAACACTGATGACAATGGTGACAGCAATGGCAATGCTCAATGCATCATCAGTATTTCCCAATAGTAGAGAGGCGGCAGCTGACACAAGAAGTAGGAGAATAAGGGGCTCTTGAAACTGCTTCAGAAAGCGTAGCCAAATAGGCTCCGGTTCTTCATGAGGGATCTCGTTCGGGCCATATTCGGTCAGGCGTTTAAGGGCATCATTTGTAGAAAGACCATGTGTCAAGGAGGTGCTAAGCTGATGTGCAGCTTCGGCGAGGGTCATGGCCGAGTATTGTTCAGCAACAGACTATATAGCAAGACGCGCGAGACAGTGTTAGCCAAGTTATCCTGCACCGTTTGTTAGAGGGAGAGATGAGAAATAGCCACGCAGTCCTGCTGGGAGGCTAGACTTGCCCTTGTTTGTGAGGATGTGGTACGAATGTGCCGGAGCGGCCTTGAACGCCGTGAATCTGATTTATCGGCGATTGGAGGCGGGATGCCAGGGCTCGAGATCGTCGGGAGAAGGGAGTCACTAGGGCCAGCCCCACGACTACCCCATGACGACATGTTCATGGCAGGCGGGATATTTGGCATCAGAAACGGATGGACATGAAATCGTAGTAGAGGACGAGGGCGATAAGGAGCAAGAAACAAAGAAATAGAGCGGTGGAGGCCACGACAATATAAAGGAATATTTGACTATGTTGGTAATAGGCAGGATGGCGATCAAGTGCCCAATCCAATAGAGGCAAATGGGGCCGTGTGCGTAACAGATAGCTCTATAATGACAGCGCAGTGTCTAGGGGGAGAAATATCAAAGGAATAGGGAGGAAGAAAAACAGAAAGAAAGCTTGAATTATGTAGGATTTGATATAAAGTGGCGATGAAGCTGTGGCCTTTAAATCGAACGGATATGAAGGAAGAGGAATAAAGACAGGGAGCAGTTGACAGGACGAAGGACGAAGCTGGGGCGAATGAAAAAGAGGTGAGAATAACAACAGCCCAAAAAAACAGGGAAGATGAAGACAAGAAAAGGAGATCTCAAATATCAAGGGGGAGAGGGAAGTAAGCACAGAGGGACAAAACAAATATCACGACTTAGCTAAGAAAGAAGGAGAATTGATAGAAAAAGAAGTACCCAATGGACAGTGAGCACGGCAAAGGATTCACGATGCAGTGTTGCAACAAGACCGACCACCAAGTCAAGCTTTTTTATATGCGTATCAAGAAGCTATAAAGCCCAGTCACAGCCAGCCTAGACAAGGTAATGGCGCATCTAAGCCAAGCCAAGCCAAGCCAAGCAAGTCTAAGCAAACCACAAGGGGATAGATCCAGCGACAATGCTTCGCTTCAGGGCAGCGCAGCAGCACAAAGTAGATTGGACGGGTGGTAGCAAAAGAGAGGACGTGGCCTGCTGCGCCTATGAATCAGTAGTGAATTAGCTAATAAACAATGACTTGCGTATTTTTTAGCTATCTTATCTAACAAGCGGCAACAACCTCAACAAAAGAACGCGTAGGCTGTAGTGACGAGCAGCCTATAAACCAAAACCAAAGAGCCCAGCTGGCCTGTTTGGTACAGCCCCAATTTGCCTGTATCCCAAACAAAACTTCTTCACTCTTTCCACATCTCTCTACTTCTCTACTCCAATCACCAGGACTGATTCCAATACTAGGTCGAGATATACTTTCTCTCACAATGTTGACTGCTGACTGTTCTGTAAACGTTTATTGTAGGCATAGAGAGAGTACTGTTAACCCCACATTTGCGCTAAGGCCCAGGACTGTGATAACCAGGCACCCGGGGTTTTACCGGCTCTTACCCTCTGTTTACCCGGGCCTCCCATTTAATCCTAGCCACGGACACCTCGACGAAGGACGAGGGGCACGTGTCGTACTCGACGCGTCAAAGCTGTTCTTAATAGAGGCACCTTCCCAGCCACCTCTATTAAGTGGACAAAAAAACGGAAAGTGTGGCGCCTGATCCTGGCACTTTTCTTCTCGCCTGCCTGTTGCCTACCGCGTTCCTCAGCGACCCTTTCTTTTTTTTTTTCGTTATAGCAACGGTTACTGAGCTTCTTTCTTCCCTCGGTATTTTCCCCTCTTTCACAATCCACATCATATCTTCAACTTTTTTGGCAGACTGAGCTGGTGCAGTCACGATTTCCAGTCCTTTTCTCGTGTTTTTTTCTTTTTTTTTCTTTCGCTGTCGCAAAACTTTATATTTTGCTCCATTTATGTGACTTATTGTTACTTGTCAGCGTGTTCAATTGCCTCTTGCTTGATATTGTTAGGCGTCCGGCGCATTACTCTCGCTCTCTTCTATTGCTTGGGCTCTATTAGGCCTGCTAAAATTACGCCGCCCCTACAGTTCCATTACACGCTATCGCAACGCGTCTTGTCAGCCTCCGGTGCAAGTAAACGCAAAGAGAATAAACTGCATTGGTTGTTTCTTGTCGTTTTCATCGCGTTTGTATCTCACCCTTGCTCTCCCATTGCGCGCATTTTATCACGTCCTTGCCTCACAGGCTTCTTCTCCTCGTCGACTTGACACCAGGGCACATATTTGCTTCTGTTCTATATCCATTTATATCTAGATTTCTTATATCGTCGCCACTCGCCCTTGCTTGTGGTGCTGTAGCTACGCTACTTTCTTGTATACTCGCATACTATCATATAACCTCCCACTCCCATCAGTGTACTTTACCCATTTCTACCTAAATCCAACCCTGCCCATAAGCGATGTTTTACTCCGAGACGCTACTCCAGAAGAGTGGCCCTTTGGCCCGGGTCTGGCTCTCTGCCAACCTCGAGCGCAAGCTCTCCAAAACACACATTCTCCAGTCGGATCTTGGTGAGAGTATCGAAGCCATCATTACTCCGTCACAGGCCCCCATGGCCTTGCGACTAAGCGGTCAACTACTGCTTGGTGTTGTCCGTATATACAGCCGCAAGGCGCGCTATCTTTTAGATGATTGTAACGAAGCTTTGGTCAAGATCAAAATGGTGCGTCTATGTCTGTCTTCCAACCCAAGTCACTTGTCTAATATTCTAATCTTGCTCCGGATCCCCTAGGCTTTCCGCTCAAGTGGTAACAATGACCTCACCACAAACCTGCATGCTCCAACCCGCGAAGCTCTTATGCTACCCGACAAAATCACCCAGTACGACAGCCTCGAGTTGCCTCCCCCGCCTGACGCTGGATGGTTGCTTTCACAAATGGAAGATCCCAACGCCACTGGTGCTGCTTTGGGACGCAAAGGTCGCGTTAGCAATCGCGATATCAACCTCCAGGAAGACTACAACAACAGTCAGTTTTTAGACATCAGCGATAACCTCGATGAAGAACTAGCACTCGCGCCACTCGACGATATCCAACTTGATCTTGATTTCGGCATGGATATCGATGAACGTCCCAGCAAGTTCAACCAGACCATGGAGCTGGGTCGTGACGCTCCTCTCGCACGCTCTGTTGAAGACGATATTTTCAGTGTTCTCGACGACGCGCGTGGCGGAAAAGAGCCTTTAGACATGGGTCGCGAGCCCTCTCTCGCTCTAGATCTAGGTGACGACACTGTGCGAATTGCCGATGATGAGGGCGATATTCACATGAGGGATGATGACTTCCAGTTCAATATTGGTGAAGATCCATCAGTAGTGCCTGCCGGCACCTCAATGGCCCCATTTGGTCGCGAGCGTATCTCCGAGTCCCCCCTCTCCGACATTGACGAAGATTTTGCCAAGGAGGTAGAGGAGGAATATACCCGCCACCAACAAACAGACTTCTATGAGCCCGAAGAAGAACAAGAATCAGTTGTCGTTCGCCGTCCTGCCGCCAGAGTCAAAAAGCCCAAGCTTATTCTACCCGACGAGGAAACAATGCTTTCTAGTGCGCATATCAAGGAACAGCAAGCCCACCACGACAATATTCTGCGTTCCCAGGCCTTTGTGCCCCGAAATTCTTACCTTGCATCTCTGATTGAGTATCAAAAAGTCGGCTATTTCTCTAGTAGTATTCTTCATGGAAAACGCACCTCTGCCTGGTCGCCTGCGCTTAAAGGTCTTCTCTCGATGTCTGCCATCCGTGTTCCTGTGGAAATGAAGCGCAAACGCGAGCATGTGGAAAATGAGACAGATGCCGAGAACGTCAAGTCTCCTCGCCTGGAGCTTGGTGAAGAGGAAGAATTTGGTATGAGCATTGCCCATGCTGCCGAAGAGTCTGCTGCCGTTGAGGAAACAGTTGTCGAGCTTGCTTCTGAGGAACAAAACCTCGACGATATGACACTCGAGCGGGAAGAAATATCCATGGGTGGCCCTGCATTTGACGAGACCGTTGCGCCCCTAGTGCACCCTGCCGAGAGTGGACCCGTTTCAATTGGTACTCAACATGCTGTTCACATTCTTCGCGAAATCTTTGGCCCTGATGCCGAACACGATGCGGAGAAGCGCAAGGAGAGTGCTGTAGTTTTTCAGGACCTCCTCCCCGAAGGCCGCACATCCAAGGCCGATGCCACCAAGATGTTCTTTGAGTGCTTGGTGCTTGCCACCAAGGATGCCATCAAGGTTGAGCAGGGACCCGATCTGGGCGCAGCCATCAAGATTCGTGGCAAGCGTGGACTCTGGGGAACCTGGGCCGAAAACGAAGCGGGTGGTGAGATGGCAGCGCAAATGGGGGCGGAGGTCGAGCCAGTCTCCGCAGCATCGCCCAAACCTACTGCAGCGCCTTCTTTTCAATCAGAAGTAACACCAGCAGTGTCTGTTGAGGCATAAGAGGACGAATTGAAAAGAAAAAAAAGGAAACGCCGCAAAAAACTAAGTGAAACGACATCGGGGTCGAAGTACATTCACTTCCAATCCCCCTTTTACGCCTTTTCTTTTGTTTCTTTGGACCTTGCTTTCTGTTACTTCTTGCCATCAAGTCTTTCTCGAGGGTTTTGTCTACCAAAGGATTGACTCTGTTCTGTTCTGTTTTGTTCATGTTCTCCTTTTTTTTTTCTTTTGTTCTGATATTTGTTTTCTTGTTATGTGATATTGGCGCTAGTTGGGGGTCTCCATTGTTTTTGTCTTTCCTGGTGAATGAACGTTCATGTATCAACATTTGTCGAGTCTGTTTTGTCGCTCGAGTCTGCTTGTTTGGGATATTCTTTGTTGCGTACTACACATCTGCTCTTCTTTTCTTCGTCTCTTCTTCTTCATTTCTATACCTCTTCATTTCTTCACTTACCATGGTTGATTATTACTCACTGTTATCGTATTGTCGATCCATTTTATTAATAAGTGTAGATGGCACCCAGTGTTCCTGTGCAACCATCGTTGCACGCCTCAAATGTTAGGGTTTGGGTTATTTAAGACTTTATTTCGCCCTCTCTATGATTCACTGCTTCATGTTGATATATACCACTCGGCCCATGAAATTGCAGGGAATAGAGGGAGTCATAAGAACAATTTGAGCCAGTTGGTGGGAGAAGCCCATGCCAAAAACAGCAATTGCTTTGCAAAGAGTGTGTCATAATTCAAATAGTGACTGTTTTTCTTCTTCTGGAAGTTGCCTTGTCTGTCCATTTTCCATCCTTCCGAGTTTTTCTTTTTTAGCCTTGTTGCATATCTTGTATCTCTTGTCCTTTCCCCGTTCTTCCTCTCTTCTTTCTTGCCCCTCCCACAAAGTTTATTTGCTTCTTTTCTGATGCTCAATCTTTTCACCGATTAAATACGCACAAAGTCGCAACAAAACGATCCAAAACTGGAGATCGTGTACCCCGCAGAGCCTTTTATATCTACTTCTCTTTTATTTAGCGTATTCTACATCAATTCATAATGGTATGTCAGGTGAGAACTGGGAGATTGGGCGTGTACTATCGCAAGACAGAGCTGCCGCGTTTTACAACATGTGTAACTAACTTCAAATCTGAGTCGTCTTACAGGCTTACTTCCAGCCCAATCCTAATGTAGGCAACACTGCGTCTAGTGAAGACTGGAGAAGTACGTTATTCCAATAGCGAGAATCGCATTACCCTATGCGCCGTCCTTATATATTACTCTGTGCTTTTTATCTCTGACACCCTGCAACTTTATCATCAGTCAAGGGCTACAACCCGCTCACCCCTCCCGATCTGCTTCAGCATGAAATCCCGCAGACCGAAAATTCCAAAAAGACTGTGATCTCGTCTCGTGAAGAGGTTGCTGCTGTGGTCAATGGCCGTGACCCTAACGACCGTCTATTGGTGGTCATTGGCCCTTGCTCGATCCACGATCCTAAAGCTGCGATGGAGTACTGCGACATGCTTCTCAAGGAGAAGGAGAAGTACAAGGATGAGCTGCTGATTGTCATGCGCTCGTACCTGGAGAAGCCGCGTACCACTGTTGGCTGGAAGGGCCTGATAAACGATCCAGATATCGACAACAGCTTCAAGATCAACAAGGGTCTGCGCCTGTCTAGACAGCTGTTTGTTGATCTGACGGACCGTGGAATGCCTATTGCTAGTGAGATGCTTGATACTATTTCGCCCCAGTTTCTGGCAGACTGCTTGTCTGTGGGTGCAATTGGAGCGCGCACTACGGAGTCTCAGTTGCATCGTGAGCTGGCATCGGGTCTCTCCTTCCCCGTCGGTTTCAAGAATGGCACAGACGGTACTCTAGGTGTTGCCATTGATGCCATTGGTGCTGTGCGCCACCCTCACCACTTCCTGTCAGTCACTAAGCCTGGTGTTGTTGCTATTGTCGGCACTGTTGGAAACGAGGACTGTTTTGTAATTCTGCGCGGTGGCAAACGCGGCACCAACTACGACGCAGTTAGCATTAAAGACGCCAAGGAATCGCTGGCCAAGGCAGGCCTGAGCTACAGACTCATGGTGGACTGCAGCCACGGCAACTCAAACAAGAACCATCGCAATCAGCCGGTTGTGGCGGCAGACCTGGCACAGCAGATTTCGAGTGGCGAGGATGCCATCATGGGAGTGATGATTGAGAGTAACATTAACGAGGGCAACCAGAAAGTGCCAGCCGAGGGCAAGGCAGGCCTGAAGTACGGCGTGAGCATCACAGATGCTTGCATCTGCTGGAGCGATACGGAGGCAGTCCTAGCTAACCTAGCGGGTGCTGTCAAAGCACGCAGAGAGCTTAAGAAGGCGGCGGCCTCTGCTTGAGACAAGAGTAGAAGGATAAAACAGGGAAAATGCGATAGAAAACAATCTACGCATACGTGTATATATATACGTAAATGATATTGATATGGGCTTCCGGGGTTACACGTCAACGTGATGATGCCATCAAGGTACACCATCCACCGTCTTGTAGAGGGGGCGTACGTAGTTTATGATTCTACATTGGTACTTGGATGCACATGGATACAGGTCACGATGTAGACAACAATTCTGACATGGCAGCAAATCCCTTGTATTTTATTAGTTTTTGGCATCTTTTACTTGATTTAATTGCTTCTATTTTCTGGTTTCGCAAATTGAGGCTCTATTTTTTGATAGCTTATTTGCTTAGCTCGGGTTCTGTAATTTTTTTGCTTGTCCTTCCAGCCTATAGCATGCTGTGCATTCAAGGACAGTCATCAAAAGCGGGACTCGAGCACCGCCAGCTGACACCAGCTGCGCAGTGCAGAGACTCCGGCAGCAGCACGTGACTACTAGCCAATGAGCATCGGGCTAAATCGGGCCCCTCCTACTTTAAAGGCCCGCTTTTATATCTCCCCCATTGGATCCGACGAAGGCGAATTAAACAAGGCCTTGATAATTTTTTTCTTGTGTCTAGCCCACTTTCTTTTTTAGTGCCCACTGAATGGCCCCCGGAATAAGGCCGTTGTAAGGTATGTTTAGCCTGTAAGTTTAGGTGAACAAGGCGCTGAAGAGTTCTCAATTTAGCCCTGTGTGTGTCGCCTCCACCTCTGTAGTTTCTGTCTGCCTCTCTAAGCCTTTGACTTCTCTTCCGATAACTTTTTCTTACCCTTTCTCCGTCCTCCGTTCTCTTCCCTTCTCTCTCTACCTCTATTTTCTACCTGCTTTGACGTCCCTCCCGCCGGGCTGAAGGAGTTCTTGTTGTCTTTTTTTTTAATTTCTTTCATTTTATTTGCTTTTCTTTTTCTTTCCCTCTTCGCTCTTCACATAGAATCCGACGACTTTTTCTTTTCCAAAATGTTCACTCGGTCCGGTCTGCGCTCGACGCGCATATTCACACAGGCGAGAACTGGCTTCGTGAATGTGGCCAAGGTACATACATACATACATATACACACACAATATACACATGCCCTCTTTACTCTTCTTCGTCACTTGTTCTTGTGTGGTTGCCATTGGCTTGGTGGCTGATGGCTTCTGAGCTGGGTCGGGTCCCAACTTGGCTTTGTTTGAGCTGAGCTGACCTCTGCTGAGTCGGCTGGCTGTGTACTTTCTCGTCTTCACCTTGGAGCAGACAACAAGCTTCTCTTAACCCGGTGTCACGGAAAATAAAACCAAACACAATGCGTCTCAAGTCCATCCTTAGCTTTGCTAGTTTGAGCTGGGGATAATTGGCCTGCCTCGGAATGTTGATACCACTAGCTCGCTAATGTAGATGCATACGCTATTGGCGTCTCATCCATTATTGCCAACTATCTCCAGCTGGCTCGCTCTGTTGGCTGGAAAGGGTTCGCCAATTGGCCATCTACGTGCTTGTTCTTCACACATCCTCTTGTTCCGTCCCTCATAATCTACCTGCTCTGTTCTTTTGACTAACCTTGTCCGTCTTTGCTCTCCTCTCACAGCGCGCCGCCTCCAACAGCTCCAATGCCTCCGAAGCTTCCTCGGCTCGCCTAAACATGGCTGCGATTGCCTCAACCGGTGTTGCTGCCGGTACCATGGCCTGGTACTACCATCTGTATGGCGAGACTGCCGATGCTTCGGCTCCCGCCGATGAGGGGTGAGTTTTTTTTAACCCTTGCTCCGTGCCCTTCCGGAATTTTTTCGCCTTATATTATTGCCATGATGCTATGCGTTACTCCTTGGCCCTATGCTCTTCTCTATCATTCTGCTCTTTCGAGCTTCCCGAGCCTGTTGGGGTCTCCTCGCTCGTCGACTCTTCCGCCGACTACGCCTGTCCGAAAAATTTCTCTAGCCCAATATCTACAGCAACCCACGACCGTAAATCTTTGAAGATTTCCAGCCAAACCCTTCCAGGCACAACCAGCTTTTCATAGTCACAGAAGAAGAATCTCGAAAATAGAAATACCTGCGAGAGTCGAGGAACAGCGATAACAACGGGCGCGGCTTTTCTTTCCTTCTCATTTCTCATTGACCAATGTGCTAACTATGTTACTACAGTATGCACGCTCCCCACCTTCCCTGGGTTCACCAGAAGTGGAACAAGACCTTTGATCACCAGGCGTAAGAATCTCTTTAACCCCTGCCACCGTGGCCAATAGCACTAGCCAGGCGCTTGTTTGTTTACAAAACTTTGTTTTTCTGCTTTCTGAAGCTGACTGTTCCTTGCACATGACAGGCTTCGTCGTGGATTCCAGGTTTACAGAGAGGTTTGTGCCTCTTGCCACTCCCTGAGCAGAATCCCCTACCGTTCTCTGGTTGGTACGGTCCTCACCGTCGATGAGGCCAAGGCCATGGCCGAGGAGAACGAGTACCCTGGCGAGCCCAACGAGCAGGGCAACATTGAGATGCGTCCCGGAAAGCTGTCCGACTACCTGCCTTCGCCCTACAAGAACGAGGAAGCTGCCCGCTTTGCGAACGGCGGTGCCCTGCCCCCGGATCTGTCGCTGATTGTCAAGGCCCGTCACGGCGGCTGCGATTACATCTGGTCACTGCTGACTGGCTACCCCGACGAGCCTCCTGCTGGCGCCCAGGTTGCCCCCGGCATGAACTTCAACCCTTACTTCCCTGGTACCGGAATTGCCATGGCCCGTGTCCTGTTTGACGGCCTGGTCGAGTATGAGGATGAGACCCCTGCCACTACCTCGCAGATGGCTAAGGATGTTGTCGAATTCCTGAACTGGGCTGCTGAGCCTGAAATGGACGACCGCAAGAAGATGGGTATGAAGGTTTTGGTTGTCACCGCTGGTCTGTTCGCCGCCTCTGTCTGGGTCAAGCGTTACAAGTGGGCTTGGTTGAAGTCGAGAAAGCTCACCTACAACCCCCCTGCTGGTGACCACAAGGTCCGCCGGTAAAAAGAAAAAGAAAATGGAAAGAAACTATCTTGAGGGAAAGAACGCTCTCCATGATTCTTCCAGTCTCTCTTTTTTGTTTCCCTGCGCATCCTCCCTCCCTCCAGCACCCTTTTTCGTTTAAAACAGTCCAGAAGTGAAGGAAGAATGAAAGAAGCAACACCAAACAAAGCAAAAGCAATAATGTAAGAAAGCAAGGAGAAAGAGAGCGGCTAGATGAAGAAGCATGAACGAAGGCAATATCATCGACAAATGGATCTACGGACGAGGAATTAATAGACACGGTTGGAAAGTGCTTGTTTGGTGTTTGTCGAGTGCTTGCGCTTTTTCTCCTTTGAGGCAGCGGCAAACCACATCGATAATGAAAGCACGAAAACGGTGGCAATGACAGCGGCGAGAAGAAGCGCAAACTAGACTCGGAAATGGAGAATGAAATGAGATAATGTGCCCATGGGTCGGCTCGTTGTGTTTGTCTCTTTCTCCCTCGTTGTTATGTGCGTACATCTCTTAGCCTCTTTTCTGTCTTGCCTTTGCTATCTAATCCACAGTGTTTATTTCCCCTCTCCCCTCCTTCTTCCACTTCCTTCTTCTCTCCTGAGTCTATCGTTTTCTTGTCTGCCTCTCTGCATTGTGCTGATATCTTTAGTATATCACGCTTCTCTTTTCCTCTCTTTTGGGTCTATGTCTTCCATCTACCCATCCTTCTTCAAACCCGCTTGTACTTGTCTATCTATACCTTGTTTTTTTTTATACTTAAACTGTTTTTTTCTTCCTCTCTCGCTCCCGTCACCTCCGTCTCCCAGGCTTCGTTTGCCATGTATGTGTCTTTCCTACTCCTTCAATTTCCCATGTTCTTGTTCCGGCCATTTGCCCTTGATATTTGCTTGCGTCTCTCTGTGTGTGTGTGTGTGTGTGGAATGTTGCTGTTGCTCCTGTCAATCATAATCATCCTACAAAGCAGACAGAGAATCAATCTTGATTTATTCTCATTCCCATCTTGCCGCACACTCTCACACCTGTTGTTCTCTTCCTAGCTCTTCCTCACCTCTTGTCTGTGTCTTTCCTTGCCTCTTCTAAGTCCGACAACCAGCAACCACAGTGAAGTCGTTCTCTGTATACATCTATCATCTCAATCAACTCTCTCCCTCCTCCCGTTTTTTTTTGCTGTATTTTCGCTTCTATAAACGTTCTCCTCGGGGCCTGTATAAGTAATATAAAAAAACCAAACCCTCCCCCAAGAAAATAAAAACAAATAACGGGAAATGAATGAGCAAAATCAAAAGAAAAAGAAAAGCTACTTAACGTTAGATATAAGGCTTCTAGAAAGGGTTTCCTAGGAAAGATAATATGAGTAAAAAAAGAAACCTCTCCCCCCCCCCCCTCCCCCGTATTGTCCTCACGTGAAACTCGTGATGGGCGACATCACCAGTCTCTTGAGGCCGGCTAGAAGAAGCAAAGCTCTATGACGGCCTTGTTTGTCCCACTGTCTTACGGTACCTTTCCCTCTTCCTTCCAAAGCCTCTTTTCCTGTACATTGTCTTTTTTGTTTTATCTAACTCTTTTGCCCCTGAAAACTTCTTCCCCGGCCCAGCCCGTATTTCGTCCTTCTTTACCGGCTGATAGCAATGTCGTCTATCCGCAAAATCATTTTGACCGTCTCGGCAGCAAGCTCAATAGCACTGGTGCTAACCAGCAAAGGCTGGAGTACATTTTCACGGGCAATGTTGGTGTTGACACCCCCTGATTTAATGCTCACACCAGCGTTGCGTTCGCCGTTTTCGTGTCTGTGACGTAGATCTGTGACAACCTTGATGCTGTTGAGACCAGCATTTTCGGCCAGCGTCGTAGGAATGACCTCAAGCGCGTCGGCAAATGCCTTCCAGCAAATCGCCTCGGTGCCAGTCAACTCACGTGCCTGCTTGTTCAGCTGTGCCGCTATCTCAACCTCGGCTGCACCGCCGCCGGCAATCAAAGCCTTCTTCTTGACCAGGCAACGGACAACACATAGGGCATCGTGGAGGGAGCGATGGACTTCATCCAGAATCAGCGAATTAGCACCACGAACAACCACAGACACCGTCTTTCCCGTGGCCTTGGCACCCGTCACCTTGACCATGCGGGCACCGTTAGCCTGAACCTCTTCAACCAGATCAGCAGAGCCCAGCTTGTCCTCGGTAAAGGAGTCAATGTCGGCAATAGGTTTGCAGCCAGTTGACTTGCAGATGAACTCGACTTCATCGCGCTCAATCTCCTTGATAGCCATGATTCCCAGCTTGGCCAGGAAATGCAGTGAGAGGTCGTTGACAGCATCACGGAGAATAGACTTTTGGATGAGCAGGACATTGCACTTGGCTTTCTTGATCTTCTTTACCAAATTGAGCAGGTATAACCGCTCCTCCTTGACGATCTTGTCCATCTGTCTGTAGTCGTTAACCTGGATAGTGTTTTCCATCTACATCATCAAAGGTGTGTTAGTGATGCTTCAAGCAAGATCAAGGCAGATATGAAGGGCCAATGGTCTGACAGAAAAAGAAATGAAAAGAAGACGCAAACAAGAATCCTATCATGGAAGACGAAGAGTTATCAACTTACGTCAGGTTTGGGGGGGCTGAGCTGGAACTGGATAAGACCGATACGGGCTTTCTCTATTCTCGAGGGTCCACCAGCGTTTTTGAGAACAGGTTGGTTTAGAACCAGACCATCAACTAGTTCGCTGTCCTCAATAGTTCCTCCCACCTTCTTGATGACGCGGATGTTCTTGAGGTCAACGTTGTCGGCATCCTTCGAGTCGATGACCTTGGTGACAGCGTTGACGGCCATGGGGCCCAGCAAATTAGAGTACTGCGAAACAATCTTGGAAGAAAGGGAAGTGTTTGCAGCCTGCAACAAAGAAGCAGTATCGGATAGGTTGATTGGCTGTGACATGTCGTGGAGGACAGCGACAGCTGCCGCTGCGGCGCGCTGGAAGGACTCGGAAATAACGGAAGGGTGGATGCCTTTGCTCAGGAGGCGATCGGCAGCACCCAGAAGAGAGCCACAAATGACAACAACCGATGTAGTACCATCACCAGCTTCAACATCCTGAGCAGCGGATAAATTGACCAGCATCTTGGCAGTGGGATGCAACACTGACATGCTCTTAAGCATGGTATTTCCGTCATTGGTGATTATAGTCTCACCCTTTCCACTACGGATCATCTTGTCCATGCCTCGGGGGCCCAGGGATGTTCTAATGGCATCGGCAACAGCTGTGAAGAAAGGAGAGAAGAAGGGGTTAGTATGGTAGGCGCGTCAAAGGGCATAGATGGCGAGGTGCTAAGCTGCTGATCTGGGGCAGAATTGGTAGGATATTATCGTGAATTGAGGTCTTCGGCGTGATTACTTACCACGGGCGGCGACGATGTTGGCGGAGCGTACAGCGGTGGGCTTGTCCTTGTCCTATTGAAGCTGTTAGAGCAGGACCAGTGATGAGATGGCAAACAAAGACACAAAGAAAGGGTAGGATAGGGTAGCTTTGAGATGAGACTTGTTCTGAACAGCCCGGAATGACTTATGTCCAGGACATATGTGTAGATAGACATAGCAACAGCATATCATACAGAGACAAGGGCTTACTTTGAAGGCAGCATTGGCGGTGTTACCACCAGATGGTGTAGCAGCAGTAGTAGCCATGGTGAACTCCTGATATTACGTGGTAAGAGCGAGAGGTTGGGCACAAGTATTAATTAAGCAAGATGAAGAAGAATAGGCGAAGAAAAAGAGGGCAGAATCAAGGAGTTGCGTTGGTTGCGGCGGGTATCTCGAAAGGCTTCTGTCATAAGGAGAAGAAGAAATCGTGGTGGTGGTTAGTAGGCTGACAAAATGTTTGTAGCTAATGAACACAACTATAGAAGAAGTACCAAGGTACAAGGTGAGTATGTGGGACAAATACAGGCGAATAAGGCCCTGGAAGCACTAAAAAACAAGTTGGGCAAGGTGGGTAAAAGTACTGTGTACTTGGAGAACTATAAGCCCCTCGTTACTGTATTTTTTTCTGCGTTGCTGAAGCTTTCCTTCCTTTTACAATCTATCCCCTCCCCCACCAATAGTGGGGAGGAAAGAGAGAAGCAAGCATTCCCGCCCCTGAAAGTCGTCAGCCTCGTCTGTCCATGCCCATGTTTGGCACTCATCGCAAGTGCCATCAGCTGTCGAGCCAAAGCTTGCCCAAGTACAAGGGTTAACTCAATAGCGCTAGACTACTTACCCTCAGAGCCAAGGCAGCTTGCATTACGGAAGCTTCCACTCTTGTCTTTTGGACAATCGTCTACTTCGACATCCATTCACCTTCATACTTCACGTATCAACACCACCCAGAAAATCGTACAGAAACATTTTCCCTTTGCCTTTACAGATTCATCGCCATATTTATCTACCAACGGTTCAAAGCAGGCTACCTTCAATTGATTAATTGCTCTTTTTTTTTTTTTTTTTCGGTTGCTGTTTTGCTATTTTCCAACTCCATCTCTCTCATCAAGCTGCGCAAGTCTGCAGCCTCGAATCTTCTGTCGTCATGGTAAGCATTGGGCTCCTCTGGCTGCTATTCCTTCTTTGTGATTGTGTCTCCTGTCCTTATTTACACCCTTTTTTCTCTCTACATACAATCTCGTCATAGCTTCCACCAGTCTTTACTCTCAGCTAACTAACTATACAATGCTTCTACTTAGCCTTCCGCTACTGGTAAAGACTGGGAAAAGTACCAGAAAAAGTTCGCCGACGACGAGATAGAAGAGAAGAAGATCGACCCTCTTACTGATGAGTACGCCATGCCGCTACGCCCAGAATTATTCCCTATCCCGTCATAAGCAATAGAGGCTATAAATTTCTCCACCTTCTATTGTGTTCCCTTTCTGTCCGATATACCCGCTAACAATATTATCTGTCTTCCGCCCTGAAAATAGAGATATTCAAGTACTTAAAACCTACGGCGCTGCCCCGTATGGCGCTACTATCAAGAAACTAGAGCAGCAGATCAAAGAGAAGCAAGCACGCGTAGACGAAATGATAGGCGTCAAGGTCAGTCGCCATGATATCTCCTTCACTAACCACCAGCTACCGTCCACGCACGAGGCCTCGTATGCTAACTTGCTTCCATGTCTCATCCATTAGGAATCAGACACTGGTCTAGCACCACCCCATTTATGGGATATCGAAGCCGACCGCCAACGCATGTCCGAGGAACAACCGCTGCAAGTCGCCCGCTGCACCAAAATCATTGCCGATCCCAAGGGCGACGAGTCCAAATCCCAATACGTTATCAATATCAAACAAATAGCAAAGTTTGTTGTCTCTCTCGGCGATCGAATCAGTCCCACTGATATTGAGGAAGGCATGCGTGTTGGTGTTGACCGCACCAAGTATCAGGTTATGCTTCCGCTGCCTCCCAAAATCGACGCCAGTGTAACCATGATGACGGTTGAGGAAAAGCCCGACGTCACCTATGGCGATGTTGGTGGCTGCAAAGAGCAGGTTGAAAAGCTACGTGAAGTCGTTGAAATGCCTCTGTTGTCGCCCGAACGCTTTGCCAGCCTAGGTATCGACCCCCCCAAAGGTGCTCTTCTATATGGTCCTCCCGGAACCGGAAAAACTCTTTGTGCTCGTGCTGTCGCCAACAGAACCGATGCCACTTTCATCCGCGTCATTGGCAGTGAGCTAGTGCAAAAATACGTTGGTGAAGGTGCCCGGATGGTCCGTGAGCTGTTTGAAATGGCCCGCACCAAGAAGGCCTGCATCATCTTCTTCGACGAAATTGATGCCATTGGTGGAGCCCGTTTCGATGATGGCGCTGGTGGTGACAACGAAGTGCAACGTACAATGCTGGAGTTGATCACGCAGCTCGATGGCTTCGATGCCCGCGGAAATATCAAGGTTATGTTCGCCACCAACAGACCCTCAACCCTGGACCCAGCTTTGATGCGTCCTGGCCGTATCGACCGCAAGATCGAGTTCTCGCTGCCTGATCTCGAAGGACGTGCCAACATTCTCCGCATTCACGCCAAGTCCATGTCGGTTGAGCGCGATATTAGATGGGAGCTTATTTCACGGTTGTGCCCCAATGCCACTGGCGCCGAACTGCGCAGTGTATGCACCGAAGCTGGTATGTTTGCCATTCGTGCCAGAAGAAACGTGGCGACCGAGAAGGATTTTCTCAGCTCAGTCGAGAAGGTCATCAAAGGAAACCTCAAGTTCAACTCTACTGCACAGTACATGCAGTACAACTAATTTCTATGTTTCTTTTTATTTCCCTGTTGTATGCGCGTCTTTGTCTTTTACAAGCATTTCAATATCATCGATGCATGTCTTTTGTATTCTTTTTCTACTACAAGCTTGCTTTTGCATATACGACAATGTAAAATTGCTCTTCATGTCAGCATCGGTGTTTTGAAACAAATCCAACTCTCTCTCTCTTGTGTGTTTCAACACTGTCTCCATCACGTGAAAATCATCATCTTGTTTGTGTAACCAGCACATGTCATTTAGGGTTTCATAACCCCTAGTATTGAATACATTGAGAGACGGAAAATACGAATACAATAACGAGTACAAAGGCACTTTTGTTGCTATGATAGTACCAGGATAGAAGGGTAGAGGCTATTTAATATAAAAGTCGAGCAGAATAGGGGAATGAAAAAGACGCCAAATAACAAAAAAAAAAAAAAAGGAATAAATTAACAACGTAAGCATGCGGACAAACACGTCAAAGAGTAAACGAGCGGCGGAGCAAGAGGGTACATGTGAAGACAGTGATAATATGAAAGGTTTGCGAGGTATGTAGTAACGGAAAAAACAAAAGGAAACAAGAAATGGCTTGATAATCATGAGCAAGAAGAAATAGCACAGCAAGTGAGCAGGACAAAGACCAAGAATGAGGGCGAGAGGGAAAAGACGGAGCAAAAAGAGGGATAGACTGATAGGTGTGAAGAAGAGACATCGACGAGGGGAGAAGCCATGTCACAAAGGCCATATCACACGAGCAAGATCGACAAAGAGATAGGGACAAAAAAAACCTTAGACTCCCCCGCTCCCTGATCCAGCCAGACAGCCCAGACACATAACATCCCCATCAACTCCACGTTCTACACAGCAGCGGCTACAGACTAGCTCACAGTGTCCGTGACCAAGCCATCCGTGTGTCTGTTCCTGTAGTTGCGCTGCCTTCCCAGCATCTCTGAAGGAAACTAGATCAGTACGTTCTGGCCTGGCAGTGCCTAGACAAGATTTACCATTCTCATGGCTGTCGCTGTCGCGAGTAGTGTCACTGTTGTCGCCAATAGCAGAAGCAGGAGGGGCGTCCTCCATACAGAACGATTGATTCTGCACGCTGTCTGCATCCACACAGGCTAGGCTCTCCTCCCCGTCCGAGTCAAGCAAGAGGGCCGGAACAGCCCAACCGGCGCAGTGACGTATGCAGATGTAGCAGACACGAGCACCGCAGCCGACACAGTCCATGAAGCCTTCAAGATCCGACTTTTTGGTTGGCCGACGATGGCATATATGGCAAGGAGTCAACTTGATAGCATCACTTGTTTGTTGCTGTTGCTGTTGTTGTTGTTGTTGTTGTAACTGGAGAGCCTGCTTCTTGGCTGCATCTTCAGTTGTGCGAACTCGTTTCGACAGAGGAATGGGAAGGATTCGGCGGGCCGCCCAAATCGAGGGCGTTAATATCCCGGATATCGGACTGGTTGTGGCAGCGGCTGATGTTGGAGTAGAGATGGGGGAAGCGGCGGTCTTGGGATCAAAGCGCGCAATAGAGAGGTCGAGAAAGGGTGGAACGCGGTCGTACTTGGCTTCGCTTTGGGGTATATTCATGTCGATGTGCATATCAGGCACATTAAGTATGGCGACATCATCTCGTCTACGCTTACGTAGAATTTGATGTGACCGTTGGACCGACTGTTCGCTGGCTTGTTGTTGAGACTGTTCAGGTAGCAGCCATCGGTTGCTGTCGTCCATTACTGATGGCATAGCGTACACCTTTGCCTATTTAGTGCTTAGAGCATGGCATGCAAAGCAAAGCACACACGATAATTAGTAAATATAGTGTAAAAAAAAAGAAGACGAATAGACGGGCTTTTGATAGGAAACAAAGAAAAAATGAAGAAGGCCGTCTAATCACGGGATTGATTCCTAGAGACCGGACAACACTAGGCATGGTATGGGCAAAGCCCTTACTAAGAAATCTGCTAAGCCTGGAGCACGAAAAAGGGTTAGGGTTTGAATTGAAAAGTTTCTAATAAGGAGAAAAAACGGCTAAAGGCGAACGGGAAGGTATAACCAAGATGACATAAGCAGTATCAAAGCAAGCAAGCAAAGCGCTTAAAAAGAAAAGTGGATGCTTAAAGTCTGATAGTAGGACGTTGAAGTTTGTAACTCCGTTTGCCAATTTTCATGTGTTGATATGCGTTTTACAGGGACACACACACTGCCTTTTGGAACGATAGCGAAATAACATGACTGCCTTATGAAGCCTCTTCCCTCCCGCCCCGCCCTTTTTCCTTTTTTTGGTGAGACGAGGAATGGATGAAGTTTTACACACAATGATCTAGATAGGTTATGGGATCTCCAGCTCGAAATGTGCAAGTGTGTCATATGCAGACGTTGGCGAAGATCCTGCAAGTAGTAGTCTTTTGTTTTTAGGCTCCTTGACTAAGGGAGTAATGGTGTTTATTGATTCCCACCGCCAGATATAGCTGCCTGGTTAGGGTATAAGACATTAAATACAGTCCTTCGCATTGACTGAATAAATGTTGTCAAGACAGAGAGAGAGTTGGGGGTAGTTTCCCTGGCTGAAAATATTTGGTAGATAGTTACTGGTGTTTCTTTGGACCAATAGAATAGTAGTATCATGAGACCCACACTGGGGTAAGAGTACTTTAACTCGACTTCATATTAACATAACCACGAATGCACAAACAAATACAAACATCTGTTAATTTAACTCCGACAGATAACATGCCCAGAGGCATGATGAAGATACTAGGCTGATAGTCTCTTGTTTACGGTGCTTGTCCTATGACTATCGCACCGCTTTAATGGATGTTGCTACTGGAAAGTCAAGGTCTGGCAGAGAGCGTGAACAGTATCGTGATGATAGAGAGGGGGTGCTTTGGCTCGTTGATCAATCTAGTGGCGCTTTCTCCTAGCCTATGAACTTGACTAAAATGGCTGGTTAGCAGTTTGTCTACTCATGGTTGCGTCCGTCTTATGAATGAGCTCAGCACTACCATTATGAGGTCACTAGCTCACCCATAATGAGCCTCTCAAAAGCCCAGACTTCTCCAGCGGCAAGATTTGCTAGCTCACCAGTGGCGCCCTTCGTAGAGCATGAATAGACGCAGCGAAAGCTTGAGGGCACCGTTGTGTCATGTTCCGGGTTTACGGTCGACTAACTGACACAGTAAGTCAGCACCCCTCCCCCGATTGCCCTCTTTAATGCTTGTCTCATGTGCATCTAGGGACACAAACAACTGTTTGTGTAATGCTGATATTCTACGTTACGAAATACCCACAAAGAATCTTCTTGTCAACGACGACCAAGCCATCTCTCAGTTGGCCTTCGTCAATGACCTTGAAATGTCTACGAGCAGGAAAAATCCTGCTACTAGAAGATTGGCATCTTGATGATGTCCATAGATAGGCATTGGTGTCCTAAAGACAAAGCAGGATGCATTCATTCATGACGTAGATTCGTTTTTTTCAGGTCTTTTACTAGATCTGCATTCTTATCACTAGCCTCGAGCAACCTGGAGTTGTGCAGTACTGCCGCTCCAAGTTCATTCTTCACCACCTCGTCCTCTATGTAACTGTGAGCATCGTATTGTAGCCCATACTGTCGTGTTATGCTAGCCAGGGCTCATCGAATAGGTTGTTAATGTTCAACGCCTCAACAGGTAGGTGGGGCCTGGTAACACAAGATTGATACCGGGCAACTACCTGCTAAACTTGAACTTATCAAAAGCCGGGGCGCCGGGACCTGGGTGCAGTTGTAGATGCTCCGATATAGATCGCTTTGGTTTACCTGCATCGCTACAACGAATAACACTGTCACACTTTGGAGGCGGCTCATCGTGAGGGGGGGGAAGTGAAGACCAGATACAAGGAAACATACTACATAATACGTCCCACTAACCACAGCTTTCCATCTATATATTGACAAGTAGCTGCTGTATACAGGCATCATTCTTCAATTCGAGGGTTTTCACGACTCTAGGTTCTACGTCAATAATGCGGAATGAATTAAAATTCAAAATGAAGATGATATAAAGGGCAAGCGAAAATAGCAGTAGAGGGGCTTGATAAAGAGCCAGAGGAATATAAAATCAACAGTATCAAAAAAAAAAGGAGACAGACAGACTGACAAAGCCAACCACTCAAGAACAAAACAAACAAAGAAGGGTTGGCTCGTTGGGAGGCCTAATCTCTTTCAAGGCCCTAGAAGAAAAGAGACCAAGATAGACAACAGAACGATTAAGAATAAAAAGTAGCACGGAGACTTGGGTTTGTCTTTTTTGGTTTGCAGATAGTTGGCCATGCAACCTTGTTTAGTAGTTCAACTCACTACCGGCGCCGCCACCAACCTGATCCAAGTCTTCATAGCTTTTCAGGCTTCGGCCTTGAACTGCCTCGCGTGGCCCACTAGTCGAGCCACCAGAGCCGCCATCGCCCCAGCGGCTACCACTGCCGCTCTTGTTGTTGCGGTTGTTGCTATCCCATCGACCGCCATTTTGCCGGCGGTCATATGGGCCAGCCCGGTAGTTGCTACGGTTGTTGCCGTTGCGCCGGATAGGCCCTGTAGACCCATCACGACCATCCCAGCCTACTGGCATACCCATAGGAATCATTCCTTGACCCATGGCGAATGAAGCGGGGTGGCTGCCAGGGCCGCCTATGGACATATTATGAAGACTAAATCCACGAGGGGTACCAGCAGTTGATTGCCCATTTGACGGGGGGAAATGGCCATTGGAGTTCGCATCGGTGCGTGATGGCGCAATGTGCGATGGGTCAATGGCGTATGAATTAATCAAAGTAAACTGTTAACAAGATAGGCGGGTTAGCATAATGCAATGAGATGAGGACTAAACAAAATCAAGCACTCAAAGAAACTCATGTTTCAACAACGGTCAGCTGATCTTTCTTACCTCGTGTTGGAGTGATTCATACCACTCAGTATGGCGCTTTTCCACATGTTTCTTCCAGAAGTGTTCTTCCTTGAATAGTTTGTTGCAATCTGGGATCTTGCAGCGCCATTTGTGTTCATCCTCTTGCTTGACAAACTTGGCCATCTCCTCGTCCATCGCCTCTTCCAAAGGACGACCACCGAGCTTTTTCATGTCAACCGTGTCAGGTTCGAGGATTTGCATAATCTTATCCTCAAACGTCTTGACCCAGTTGTAGGCACGCAGGAGCTGTTGCTCCGTTTTTGATGAGGCAGACCGGAACTTCTTGTCACTTTCCGACTGCTCAGCTTCACCCTCTTCCATAGGCTCAGGCTTCTTTTTGACTGGGAAGGGCTCGCCGGTTACTGTGGCAATAGCAACTTCTCGAGAAGCCTGAGTCAAGGTACTTGCAGGGCGGCGAAGATGGCCTCCAGGACATTTGCGCGTAAGCTCGTGAACCGAGTCACTTTCAAATACGCAAAAGAAGCAAAAGTTGAAGACACGGCGTAGGTATTCAATCAAGAGATCGAGTTCCTTTTTCTGAGCAATAAAATCCTCAGATTCGTTACCCTCATCATACATTCCCTCTTCATCAATCTCGCCATCATCATCGTGTAATTCACCATCATCCTCAACGTCCATATCTACAACACGCTCTTTGCGAGCACGGCGTCCTGGGGTTATAGGCTTCAAGAGTCCGGCATTTTGCAGATCCTGGACCTTTTCCTGAACACGAGCAATGCCGCTGAACTCAACACCAAAGTCCTCTTCAAATTTGTTAGCCAGACGATGGACCAGACTCAAGTCTTTGCGAATGCGATCGGGCGAAGAGAACAAGTCCCAAAGCGCCTTTTTACGCGGATTAGAGGGGGGATTATGGACGCCAACGTGGCAAACAAAGTCGCCACGCGCTTCATCCTTGACTGTTTTGCCATTGATGGCCTCGAGGGCCTTTTCTGCAGTACTTTGAGAAGGGGCAGAAGGTTTGATTGCATCCATATCTTCATCATCGTCACGAGGATCCGCACGGTCAATGGTTGTCAAGACTTCAGGAGCGGGATGAAGCATCACCCATCCAATCCGATGGTACCGCTTGCTGGGATTAGGATCTGACAAGGAAAGCCATTTGAAGCCGCCTTCACCATCACCAAGGTGCTCTTTACAAAAGCTCTCCAGGTTGGAGCGGCTGACATGAGGGGCAATAGTTTTGATGAGTAGAGTGGGTTGATACAGGTTTTCATCGCGAATATCGGCTCCAAGTACAGGTACCAAGTCACTGACACCAAGGACTTCGTTACTAGAAGTAGCCTCGCCCTCTTCCTTTTCTTGAGCTACAGCATTTCCTTGTTCGCCTTTGTTGACGCCTTCTAGAGAAAATCTGTCAAAAACACCCGCGTCCATGTCTTGTTCCCATTGGGCATATGCGCCACGGCGGAATTCGCCCAACGCAGCGCGGAACTCATCACGTGTAGGAGGATCATAGCGTTCTTTGAACCATTGCTCCTTCTTGTGCTCGGCAACAAAATGACGCGCCATCTTTGCTTGAAGTTCTTCCTTGTAGCCGTCGTAAGCCAATTGGATTCTTGTCTTTTCGCGCTCGCGCTCTTCTGCTATGTCGCGGGGGCTCTTATTGCGGTCGGGTTCACGACGACGTCCTGTGCGTATGCGCTCTTTTTCTTCCTTGATCTTCTCATTGAAACGCCACCATTCCCCATAGTACGAAAAGCCAACTTGGTAGGGTAGTTTGGAAGGATCGGGTACGGGGTTTATGGTTATCCCAGTACTACCGGCGGGTTCCTGTCCTGGAACGTAGCGATCAATATTGGCTGGAGGTGAGATCATACGACGCAATGAGCGGTCGTCGCCACGGTCAGGGCGGTCGCGAGAGACGTATTCATCACGACGACTACCTACTCGAGGCTCATATCTGTCGAGACCAGGGCCGCTGGTGCTTCCGCCACTGCCGGGCGAGCGCGATCTTCTACGATGCCCACGGTCATGAACTAAAAAAAAAAGACAAAAAAATGGTTAGAAGTGATGTACTTTGCGGGAAGAAAACGAGTCATGTGTTTTTTTGACTGGGGTTGGAAGAAAAAAAACGCAGTATTTCTTTTGTAATTTGCGACCCAGGGGGAACAAACAAGCAAGCTTGAGGGTATTCATACTTGGGGAACGCATTCTGTCGCGGTAATAGCCAGGCGAGCCACGCTCTTCTTTTGATCTGATAGGGTCGCGCGATCTCATACGATCATGAGGCGAGCGGCCAGAGTCGCGGTAGTAGCTATCCATTGCTGAAACGGTGGTAATATTATGTCGATTGGACGTCCACAAAAACTGACCACGCACAGTTCAATGACAATAGGTCGACGAGTAGGTAAAAGTCGAGTGGGTCGCGATAGGGAGGACAAGCAAATTAGGAGGGTTATTTGATAGTCCTAGGGGGCAACACAGACTGTTGTGGTATAGAGAACCAAGACAGAAAAAAGACAGAAGCCTAATTGGGGCGGCAAGCAACGATAAGTTAGAGAAAGTGAGCCAAGAAATGAGGTGGTGAGTAGAAAGAACCAAGAGAGTCAAGAAAGCAAGAAAGAAAAGAAAAGAAAAGAAAAGAATCCGCGACAAAGAAAAGAAATATGAAAAAAAATAAAGATGGAAGAGAAAAAGAAATGATTGTTGGCGCGTTGCCGCATCAAGGCAAACGATAGCCGGCCATCAGGAAGAGAAACAGAATTATCTAAGAAAAAAAAAATCCATCATCTCATGGATGAGGTAGAGAAGAGAGAAAAAAAGCCCACGATCACAGAGACCATTGTGAGGAAGAAGAAAGAATAAGGAGACAAAAGGCTGGATAGCAACAAGCAACACAGCGACAATCTAAAGCTAGGAAAGATAAAAGAGAAGGGGGGGAGGACAAAAAGACACGAGATACAAGAAGCGCGCTTCGCGAAAAGAAACAAGGCTGCACAAGAGGGAGGAGATAAAGAAGATAAAGAAAAGGTGATAAGAGAGTGATGGAAAAAGGAAGATTTCAGAGGTTTAGAGGGGAGAACGAACTTGGTTTGGAAGAAGAGAATGGCGAAGATAGTGGTGCAGAAGCCAAAAGCGATGAAGCTTTGCAGAGATAATAAAACAATGGGCGGCTCTCAAAGAAGTGGACAGCGGCGATGGGCTGAAAGCCAAGCAACGAGCAAGAAGATGTGAGTAAAACGATTCAAGATCTTCCAATAAAGATCGTGATGTTTTTTTTTTTTTTTTTTTCTTGGTGGTGATGATGGTTTGGGTTGAGCGAAGGAAAAGAAAGGAGGAATTAAATAAATGAAGAAAACAAAGGGAAAAAAAAAAAGACCTTGTGGCTGGCAGCAACCCAGGCGCAATTGCCTATTTCAAAGGATAATAACAGGAAAGGGAGTTGCCTACGAGCTTTTGGCAGTCAACAAAAAAACACTACACCAAGTACCCGATTCAGCAACTTCCCTTCAGGAACAATAAAAACGCGTGCCTGCGGGTAAATATCGGCTGATTATGCGACAGCTCCCCAGCTACAGCTATGGGTACTGGCTTTCATTCAAGGCCCTTCCCCCTTCCTTTGGCTCTGGGCAATCTCTTGTTACCAATATCTAATGGGATAAAAAGGTGGAGAATGAAGGGACCGGGGGGGGGGGGGGAAGGGCCCAAAGCTGTGGAGCGCATGCCGATCACGCTGTGGGTCCAACACGCTTGAACATGCCGGAAGCTCGTAACTGCAACGCAACAGTTTTAGTAATAACTAATCAGCTTTCAATGGTTGTTTGCTGGAGAAAGAATAAACAAAAACTCGGGTACAACTATGAGTACAACTAAAGGCGTAACTACCTCTTGCTGGATGTCCCCTGGGCCACTCAGTGACTCCTCTTATCACCATTTCTGTACCTGCATGACGCCTTAAAAACTCGTTCTTCGTTCTTCGGAGACAATGCAGTTATGCATCGATAATACGTAGGTAAGTAGGTAGACAGGTAGGCAGGTAGATACAGTATATATGCAAGTCATTATAACTGCTTGCTCATACATGTGTATGTGTGCTGGCGTCGCTCCTCCGCCTGCTTTTTTAGCTTGGGCTCCAAGCCTGAATTCGACTACAGCCCATGCCAGCCAATCATAAAGCTTGATGCGCTTGCTCCCTTTATATATCCATATCCACGTATACATGCAACGTGCTCGCCCTTCCAAACATCTTGATCGCTAACAAGGTTCTTGTTGCCTACAAGCTTAGCCTGTATCAAGTCAGCCCCCACCATGACCACATATATACCATCTTTGACTATCCCCGACGCGGTCTTCACGAACCAAGCAGCCAGTATTCTTCTGCCTATTGTTCTCGGCGGTATTACTGGCCACACATGCTCTCGTAAGCGACTCTCTGTCGGCCAATTGAACCATCTCTCCAGGCCAAGACTCTCATGCTAACGGCATTCCACCACCCCTCATGCTAGCTGCACGGAACAAGAGAGCCGCTGCGCTCAAGATTAGACAGCCGCCCGGTATGCCACCGCCCAAGGCCTTTCCCATCGCCTGGACTGGGCTGTATGCGTATGTCTCTCTGATTTTTTTTTTTTTCCTTTTTCTTCTTTTTCCCAGCCTTGAACAAGAAACGACCTAGCTGACAGTCTACGCAGCCTCATGGGCTATGCAGCTAACCGTGCTATCACCGCGGGCCTCTCATCCCCCCTGGCCTCCGATATGACCCTAGCTCGTAAATGCGCCACCCTCTACACTGTCCAGCTTGGGCTCAATGTCATCTGGATGCCGCTGTTTTTCGTGGCTCACCGTCCCATTGAGGCTACTGTTGATATCGTGTCTTTGGTGGGTGTAAACAGCTATCTTGTATACACCATGGGTCAACTTGACACTATTTCTGGCTGGTGCATGGTGCCTTATGTAGCATGGCTGAGTTTTGCGTCGTATCTCTGCGCTGGTGCCGGTGTGCTGAATGGCTGGAACTTTAGCAAGAAGGCCCGCAAAGATTGATAAGCTCTTCCTATCGTCTGGTGACCTCCATGGCGATGCCTGGTTATCTTTTTTGGTGACCTAATCAATTGGTTATGGAATCCGAAGAAAGGGGGAAGAGGGGCTCAAATACTCCATGAGGAGGCGCATGTAAATGTCGCCTTTGAGCCTCTACCAGCGATGCAGATACAACGGATACAGCAGTAGCAGCAGATGGAGTCAAAAAACCCAGTGAAGATCATGTGTTTAATAGCTCTGAATAGATAATAGGGCACCCCATAGAAGTCATTATACGACCAACCCGACGCTACCTGCTACATTTTGAATTTTCCTCTTCGTAGGCTCAGCAAGGTCAAATCTAGACGGCTCACGCTTCATACTTGTGGCCGACCGAGTAGGTGTTTTGACAGTCAGGCACTTCCGTGGTCCTAATCCTACGATGTCTGCTACGTCATCTACTGTATCTGCATCGCTAGCGGGCATGATTTAGAGACCCTTCAGACGATCTCTATGGTTAGCCCGTACTGATTTTTGCAAAGGCCAGGATAAGAACATACAGGAAGCATATAAGTAGGTAGACCGTAGACCTGAATCTTATGCACCCGGAACATAAGGGTGTTGCTTGGTAACAATATCCTGTCTACTCTCGATGTGCTGGCCAATATTCATATTTTATAAGTATATGAAGCTATTCAAATGACTGGATTGTTATCAGATCGGCTATGCTGTTGATTCAACTACTTGGTGTGTAGGAGACGTTCAGGTGCGAATAGGAATTCTTTAAAATACATCCAAACCGAATTGGTGATGTCCACTGCGTGATGCATTTACAAGATTATGCAAGTATTTTGACGTTTACGTAAGCATCAAGTAGTATGTGCCTGGTATGAGGCGCATGTAGCCGTCCGTCGCCTTATTATATATTTATTGATTATCCGAAACAACGAAAGAGAAGAAAGAATAAAACTCAAGAATTGCAGCATTCCACCGCAACTCATCTATATATCCTAGACTATACCTATATGTCTAGCTATCTGCAACAAGTTCCCATTATCAAAGAAGAAGAAAGAAAGAAAAAAAAAAAGAACGCCGTAACATGTATAGGTCATGATATGCAGAACAATAACACATTTGTCGACGGTTTCGTTGTTGCGAGGCAAGTTGCGGGAAACCTCGGCCACTTCGCAAACCAGACGTACCGTATGACAGCCCCCTCTCCCCCCTAAGCTTTTTAGGTCATGGGAAAGTATCGCTTTAACCCGTCATAAACCATGAAGATGAACGCTGAGCTTGGAGCTGACCTGAGACACGTGATACCACACCCTCTGTACAGACCCCGAATGCCCATCTGTCTCCATAACGCTAGAAATTCCTGTCCGAACGAGCGTGGTTGAACACCTGGAGTCATGGGGGCAGTTTGCATGCGCGACTTGATTGTGTCGGCAGGGAAGAACAAGAAGTTGTATGTAACGCCTGCCATCGCGCCGGCCAATGCTTGCTGCCACAGTGGCAATGCTTTCGTACGTGGTGATATCGCCTGGCCTGACACTCGCTCCAAGCTTTCGCGGCGGTAGTAGAAGAACTCGGACACTGTCTCCTTTGCGCCGAACCAGCCAGCACACCCTCCCACCTCACGAATGAGGGTGCCCATCTGGCCATTCCAAAACCCGCGGACGCCGCTGTGCTGGTAAATTTCCTTGATGACGGACATGGGACGTAGGTTCTGTTTCGCCGTTGCCGAGTTCGAGTCTGGCACTTGGATCTTGCATTTGACCAGCTCTATGGGCGTCAAGACAACAGAGGTACAAGCGCCAGAAAACGCACCGGTAACCCATAGCGCGCCTAGGGCCAATGGTTCATTTTTGCCTACAAACCCACAATCGTACATCAGAGACCGTCCCAGGCCCTCGAAGAAGAAAAGACAGCTGTTTTCTATGGCGGCACCAACTAAAGGGGCACTAATACCGCGGTACAGACTGGCAACACCGTCCGCACGAATTGATTGTTTGAAGCAGTCAATCGGGCCCTTGTACTGTGGTGGCAGATGATCGGGTTGCGATTGCAAGCGCACCTTGACTGTATCAAACGGGTACTCGATGAGTTTCCCCACGATTCCAGCTGCCTAGAGGGAGCGGGTACGGGTTAATATCTACTGATAAGGCAAAAAAAAAGGGGGGGGGGGAAACGGCAGCGGGTGAGTGAGTCAAAACATACCGAGCCATAAGCCAAATCCTCCACCACACGGATAGCACCAGACGACGGCTCTGGGCTTGGCGAGAGATCAGCATTAGAATTTTGTCTTGTTAGGGCGTCCATGGCTTCCAGATGCGCGCGTCTCTCTCTTTCCTTCTTCTTTTTTTCCCCCTTTTTTTTTACTTGAGAGTAAAGACGAGCGCAATGGAAGAATCAAACAAAGAGACGGAGAGGGAGGGAAAAACGAGCAAGAGTAGGTAGCCAAATCAAAAAATAATGACGGAAGGAAATTTGATGACTTTGACCAGGGAGGATCCAGAGCGCTATTTGAGCTATGGCTAAAAGTGGAGATCCCACGTTTTTCCAATGGGCTTGGTGTTAGTTACGTTATCAGTGAAGGCCGGTGAATAAGGCCCGTTTAGGGGTGGCTGGTGGTGACGGAGTGCGGAGTGGTGAGTGCGTGAGTGCGTGAGTGCGTGAGTCTATGTGGTGATGGTGGCTTCTTCTCGTAATTGAGACGAAGGGTAGGAAGGATGGAAAAATAAACACTGAGACAAGAATCCTGGGAATTTGGAATAAAGAAGAGCGCAAGACGACAAGCAGCAGCAGGAATCTTCCTATGAGCATTTGTCTGAGATGGCTGAAAATGACTGAGAAAGGCCGCATGTCTTTATTTGCTCCGATGCCAGGGCTTCAATGTCCCGCAGTTTGTACTACCAAGACAATACAGCACAGCACAGCACAGCACGCACAAAACAAGGCGATCAAAACACGAAATCGCAGAAAATCCAGGACGGGAAAAAAACGAGGGAAGCAGTTTTCAGGCCTAACAGGCTCTACACAAAGCAATAGTGCCGATGAAGGAGAGGGAAAAGAGAGAAAAATATCAATACAACTAGCCTGGCAAGACACCAGCCCCCGGATGCGTCGTACCTTCCTACTATTATTATGCGGCGTGGCTACTTTCGCTCCTTCCTAGGCCACAAGTATCAATGTGGCTTTTCGTTATCAGATGGACTACAAGACGTCGGAAGAATAAGGGCAAACCCCCCGCGCAAAGTAGTAGCGCTAGAAAAAGGAAAGGAAAACAGACAAGGAAGGGGCCCGGTAGCAAGCCACAAAGAAGGCAAGAGCCGATCCGGAGTGGATAAGATGCAACAAACCGCCGAGTCTAGTTCCTTCCTCCGCAATCCTGTCCCTGTAGTGTGCATGCGCATGAAGAAATTGCACCAATGTACTACAGTACATCTGCACTGTATTGCTCTGCTCTGCTCTGCTCTGCTCTGCTATTGTTATTGTTATTATAATTTTATTTCAGACCCCAAAAGCAGTACCACCACAGCGGCCAAAGCCACCGCCACAGCCACAGCCACAAACAACATACATACGTCCATTAGCATTGCTCAACCAATAAGCCTGTTTAGCCCCACCCATATCTCTCTTTATTCAAGTGGCTTCTGCTGTTTCATGCGATTTGGCTTTTGCTGGGCCGCTTCGTGGCGTCTCAGCTCATCTGGCACCTTGGAAATAGAGCTCTTGGATAGGATCTGCTTGAGGTCGTACAACACATCCGAATCCTCGTTACCCAAGAACGTAATGGCTACACCACTCTTGCCTGCACGGCCAGTACGTCCGATACGATGCGTATAACTCTCGATATTGGTAGCCATGTTGAAGTTAATGACCAGACTGACGTCAGGCACATCAATACCACGACCCGCCAGATCGGTAGCAACCAAAATTTGCGTCTGGCCGTTGCGGACCGATGCCAGCGCTGCTTCTCGCTGCTCCTGTGTTTTGCTTCCATGCAATGTCACCACTGACATACCCATGTGCTTGATTTCACGCGCAACTGTCTCACAGTTACGCTTGATGTTGACAAACACGATAATAGGCGGTGCGTACTGGTGTGACATAATAATGTCCTTGAGGCGCGCCTTGCGACGATCTTCGCCAGATACAAACTCCACCCTCTGCTCTACCGTATCTACCGCCTCGCCAGCGTTACCAATGGTAACAATTGCCGGTCGCCGGAGATATTTCTTGGCAATACGCTCTACCTGCGCCGGCATAGTAGCTGTGTACATCATCGTCTGCCGGTATCGGTCGCGGCCGCTGATATATTGCTTCATAGCTAGAGAATCTTCAGCGTCCTCGGTGTCGGGCTTTTGGTTGGATAGCGGCAGAGCATCTAGAATCTTGTTTACCGGCTCCTCGAACCCCAAATCAATCATGCGGTCGGCCTCGTCCATGATCACATAGCAGCATTGCGCAAAGACAATCATCCGCCGTTCAATACAGTCAACAAGACGGCCGGGTGTGGCCACGATAATATGCGCGCCGTCTCGTAACGCATAGGCCTGCTCCTCAAGAGAGTGACCACCAACAATGCTAACAACACGGTACCCCATTGGCCGGGCAAACCGTCGAGCCTCCTTTTCGATTTGCTGCACCAACTCACGTGTCGGTGCCATGATAAGTGCGTAGGGTCCGTCGTTTTTGTTAACCTCCGTTAATGGTGGTAGGTCGGAGATATAAACTAGTAGTGGAAGTAGAAACGCTAGCGTCTTACCCGAACCTGTCACGGCAACACCAATGAGATCACGGGCTTGTAAAGCAATAGGAATTGCTGCTCTCTGAATCGGTGATGGCTCATCGAAACCCACCGAGTCTAGTATATGCAGGATATTGTCTGGCAGATCTGACTCGCGCCAACTTCGCATAGGGTCGGGAAGACCACCTCCTTTTGTTGCAATACCAAAGTCCTCTTTGAAGATACGCCAATCTCGTTGTTTCATCTCCGACAGCTTCTTCTTTGACCAGTGTCGGCCCATGCCCGTCTTGTTGTCCTTTTCAATAGCTCGTTCCCGGCCTCTGTAGAATTCTCGTAACAATTCCTGGCCACGTTCACGGCCAGTCTCTGGATCTTTTTGCTCGATGAACTTGATCTGCTCCTTGAGTCGCTCCTCGGCATTTGCATCAAAGCGCTCGTCCCATGTGTAGAACTGCTTAGGTGCCGAGCGTTGTTGCTTCCGCGGAAGTTCGGTCATGGTATCGGTGCGGGTGGTGTCATCTTCGGGACTCCAATCAAAGTTGAATTGTTCGCCAGCACGAGTGCGCTTGCGCTTAACGACAAACTTGGATTCTTTGTTCACGTCAGGGCCCAGGTAGTGCTCACGCCACTTGCGCTCCTCTGTTATGTCGGCTTGGGTGAGGCCAGCAGCGAGCCACTTCTTTGTGTCAAACTTGCCAGTTCCGCGCTCGGCACGCATAGCTTCGTGAGCTGCAGATATAGTTCGTGGAGTTGGCGTTGAAGTAGGGGTTTTGGCTTTTTCGCCCTGCAGCCATTTTCGGTCGCGCTCTTCGGCAATAGCTTTTGACTGCTGTTTTTTGAGCTCCTCCTCTTCCTTCTGCTTCTTAGCTAGAGCTTCGCGCTGGGCCTTGGGGATCCATCGGGGCTTGCGGGCGGCTTCTTCAGCTTCTTTTTTCTTTTTGAGAAAGTCGTCGAGGTCAAACTTGGGTTTCTTGGCTGAGGGTTCCATTGTCAATAGTCAACAGGGCTATAAGAAAAAAAAAAAAAAACAGAGAGATATTCAACCGTACGTAGTATTTATTGAGGGCACAGGAATCTTGAAGTGCGGTTAGTTATTTAACTATCTACATATTGAGGCATCTTCTGCAAGGCTGAAAGGAGCCATAAAAAGATTCCCAGTCCAGTCGGTTTGGCCCCACCTATTTTCCCACGTTCCCTCGCATATAATTGGTTGATAAGTTAACGAGCTACAGCCTTGCGCCACCAAGAATTCGACATCACCAAACCCACCAAATTCTTGTAGATCATCGGAAGAAACTGCTGAACGTTGTTTTGGCTTTCCGCCTTTTCGTATATTCTAGTTTCTGTTCCGGCCATATTGAGTGGATTTGCTGGCTGTGTCTCCTCCCAACTGATCACCCGCCCAAAATGTCAAACTCTGCAAGCAATCTTGTGGCTTTGGCCAAAACCCTGCCTCAACCTCTACTACGCTTTCTCTCCCGGTACCCCCCGCGATAATTCAGTCCGCAGGCTCGACCGACACGGGCGCTGCAGCTAAGACTGGCTACCAACAAGACCGGCCAAACCCGTTCCTGTACTACAAGCACCCCGTGACTGGCAAGTGGAACGACCCTGTGTACTCGTTACGACGACAGGCGGAGCTCGTCAAGATGGCCCGCGAGCACGGCGTCGAAGAGCTGTTGCCCGAGGGCCCCAAGTCGACGGCCAACACGCTTGGAAAGAGAGTTGAGCATGGTCTTCGTGTGCGTGGTACGGGTGTGGGCCAAAGAGTCAAGGGTCACTCTTTCGAGAGACAGCTCTACAACAAGTGGGTGGATCACAATGGAGTTGAAGATGAAGGCAACACTAGCGGTTGGGAATGGACGGTAGCTAACAAAGGGCATTTAGGATTGCCAAACGGAGAGAGGCCATGCTTGCCATGCCCAAGCTCATCACAGAATGGAAGAAGGTATGTTCTGGCGCTGCTCGGGAAGTTGTACAAATACAATTTAGTACTAACCAGTCTCTACTCTCCTTTAGACGGGCAAACGGTGGTGGAAGCGGTTCCCCAAGATCTAGTCTGTTTCCTTTCACGTCGGGCCAGATATCATTCTTGTCCAGTCTCGGTTTTACTCCATTTTGTATTGTACTATATTGTTGCTTCCTTGGCCTTTTTTACCATTCCTTCCACCGCCTGCGTCCTCAAGTACGTAAGCCGTGGAATTTGTACTCTACCGCAGAAAAGAATATTGCGATTTTTTTTTTCAATCCATTACCATATTGCAAGCTATCCCGTGCCTCGCAAGAGAAAAGTACTTTGTCTAACATGTACTTTTTTAAATGTTGTATGCTTAACCTTTTGGCCGTAAGGGTGATAGCAAATTCTAGTGGCCGCCTAATGACTAATGTGGATCCCCCACTACTACTATCATGGAACCTCTTGCTACTCAAAATGTTCCTGTAAATAACATCTCTCGTGCGTGCCGCTTTGTTTCTTTTTTCTTTTTTTTTCTTTTCTAGTGAAAGATTTTGCTCATGCAAGCAACTCGGCATCTTAGTTACATTGCAGTCAGTCTGGTTCAATTCCATCTCTCTGTCTATGAGATGAGTACTTCCTTATCATAACCCTAATAAAATTTACTCACATCACTCCCTGAACAACGGCTGAAGCCTAGTATGGGTGACCCAACGTATTACGAGATCTTGGGCATATCTCAATCGCTATTATCTTCCCAGGAAGATACATCTGGCATTCTCAAGCGAGCCTATCGCCGTGCTTTACTACAAAACCACCCAGATAAGGTCACTTCATCTGCGTCCACCTCCACCTCCACCTCCACCCCCACCTCTACCTCCACATCTGTCAGACTATTCACTATTGACGAGATATCTACGGCATACAAACAACTCTCCACGCCTTCACTCAAAGCTGCGTATGACAAAGCCCTTTTGACGGCCCCCACCTCCCGGTCTCAGCGTAGAGATAGTTTTCAAACTGCCGAGACTGTCGACCTTGACGACTTGGCATTTGACACTGCGACTGAGACCTGGTCGCGCTCGTGTCGCTGTGGAAACGATCGTGGGTTTTCTTTTGGCGAGCAGGATCTCGAGGACGCAGGAGATAGTGGCGAACTGTTGGTGGGTTGCCTGGATTGCAGTTTGTGGCTCAAGGTGCACTTTGCAGTGGTGGAGGACGATTGAGTGAGCGAGCATGCGCGAGAGAGTTGTCTAACAACCTATGGCAAATTGCGCATGCCCAGATGTAGAAGAATGAAAAGAATGGCGTCATAGCAGCTAGATAGATCAGATGATACCTCCCCCCCCCCCCCCGCATATAAAAGTTATGTTTTATTTTGCCACTACACGCCGTTCTCAACCGTGCAGTCGATTTCACATTGCACGAACAGCTTGTGACATAAGCTGAAATGACGGAAGTTGTCTCAAACTTTGAGACTAATACCTCGTGACACGTCGTGTAAACCTAAGAAAACTACGCCCAGAGAATGCCAGGTATGGGTAGGGCAGGTAGTGTTTGACTGAAGTGAGATCAATAATAAAAAGTATGACTCTAGTCTATAGAACATAACAATGGCGGGAAAGACGAAACCAACAGGCATGAAAATGCAACCTCCAAGGTGCAAACAATAGAGCACATCAAGAAGGGCGAAACGAGGCACGGGGAAAGGGGGGAAGGAGGAATAGTCCATTTCATAGTCAACTAATCCGTAGACATAGGGGAACGGGAATTTCACGGGGCCCAAGAGGATAATTGTGTCTTTGTTTGTCAACGACGCATCAATTAAGTTACCACGCCGCTATCTTGGGTTTTAATAATGAGATTCCAAGGATTACTCAGGCTTGGCCTCTTCGGTCTCGGCGGCAGCCTCAGCAGGCTTGGCTTCTTCGGCAGCAGTCTCAGTCTGGCCAGCAGGAAGCGAAGACTCGGCCTCGGAAGAAGTCCACAGGGTCTGTGAAAAGAGATAAGTGTTAGTCATATGGCCTACGTATCGACATTGTTAGGACAATAGGATGACGATTAACTTACCAGGTTGTCACGGAGAAGCTGCATGATAAGAGTAGAGTCCTTGTAGCTCTCCTCAGACAGGGTATCCAACTCTATATGAGGCGAAAAAAAAAGAGAGAGATAGCGTTAGTATTGGTAAACATAGAATCGGAACTTAGCTGACCAGAATTTTCAATGAAAACTTACCAGCAATGGCGTCATCAAACGCCTGCTTGGCCAGATGGCAGGCTTGGTCGGGGGAGTTGAGAATCTCGTAGTAAAACACGGAGAAGTTCAGGGCAAGACCAAGACGGATGGGGTGGGTAGGAGGGAGCTCGCTAGCAGCAACCTCGGTAGCGGCCTTGTAGGCTTCCAAGGACTTGTCGGCAGAGTCCTTGCGGCGGTCACCAATGGCAAACTCGGCGAGATAACGGTGGTAGTCACCCTTCATCTTGTGGTAGAAGACTTTGGACTCGCCGCTCTTGGCAGAGGGGATCAAGTGCTTGTCGAGAACATCGAGAATGTCGTCGCAGATCTTGGCTAGCTCAGCCTCAATCTTGGTGCGGTACTCCTTAATCAGAGGAACCTGGGTAGAGCTACCTTTGCTCTCCTCCTTCTGCTCAATAGAGGTGACGATTCTCCATGAAGCACGGCGGGCACCAATGACGTTCTTGTAGGCGACGGACAGCAGGTTGCGCTCCTCGACGGTCAAGTCACGATCTTCGGACGCAACGATCTTCATGTTGTCAACCATCTCTGTGCGGCGAAGGCACGAGGAGGAAAAAGGCCACAGGTTAGCAAAAAAAATGCAGATAGTGGGTGGTATATTGAATTAAAGTAATATCGCATTGCTTTAATAGTTGGCATCGAAATGGATCGGAAACTTACCCTCGTAGCGCTCAGCCTGTTCGGCCAGCTTAGCCAGGTAGACGGCATCGTCGTGAGAGGCAGACATTTTGATGTGTGGATTGTGTGATTGTTGTCGAAGTGACTGAGGTTGAAAAGTCGAGAAGATTAGCAACTTGCAGTTGGCAGAGTACAGCAAGAAAAAGAAAGGAAGGTCAATTAGACGAAAGGGAGAAAGAAAGAGAAGGCTTGATTGATTGTGAGTGCAGGAGTGTGAGTGTAAAAAGATAAGAAAGAAGGAAGTGCAGCAAAGGAGACAAGGCGGCGGGCAAATCAAGTAGGATTGGAGTATGGAGATCGGTGAGGCTTGCAAGTGGATGTGCTAAGCGGGCGGGCTTCCTTGTTGCTTTAATCGATGTGGGAGTGACATAGCAACCAAGTTCAACAGCACAGCACAAAGTTGTGTGTGTGTGTGTGTGTGTGTGTGTGCTGTGCGTGGCCTACAGAGGGGTGGTGAGTGGGTGGCCTGGCCTGGCCTGGCCTGGCCTGGCCTGTTTATAGCACAGAACAAGCGGTAACATAGCTCTGCAGCAGACGGCAGCTCATTAGACCTGGTCAGACCTAGGTTTGACCTAACTAGGTATAGGCCTGTTTGCGCTAAGCCAGGGTGCGAGGGCGGGGAGGGACAGAAAAAGTACGAGGACCAAATGTATGTATGCTTTGCTGGCTGCATCGCCGCCTATTTGATCAAAATCCACAATCCAGCCATTGACCAAAAGAACAATTCAATTGCAAAAGCCAAGAAGCCGAAGCCAATGGAAGTAAGCCCGCCGGCCGCTATAGCCGTGGGGTATCGCCACTATAATTTTTCATTTTTTTTTTTTCATTTTCGTCTGTAGTTTCCGACATAAACAGGCTTCCCAGACGGACAGAAAGAGGGCTGCTGGACGACTGGCTATCTGGTGACTAAATTGGCCGTCGTCGCCATCCACAAATGTGAACAGGGTGTTGGTGGGGTATCTTGCGACTACGCAGACAAAGCTCCTAGTCAGGGCAACCGGTCCGCTCTATAGGGGATCGCAATCGAGCTGAAGACTTCGCTGGCGGAGACACAAGACAGGGCGGTCGAATTGAGCGAAAACAAAAGAGATTGGCGATGACAGCACTTGTTTTTGGATGAGTCGCTGATGTTGAGGGAACGGGTAGGCTGGTTGGTTGGCTTTTGAATTGGATTGGTCTGACGGCAACGGCGTATTTGTTTTTGTTTTTTGGGGGGTTTCTTTTTTCACATTTCTCGAACTATAGTCAAGGCCGACCTTTTTATTCTCCGGAAAAGGCCAAAATATATTCGAAGCAAAGCAATGGCAAGAGTCGATACATTGATCTTGACAGATGGGGTAGATGTGATGTGATGGGTAGGTTTGATGGGAGGAGGGACAGAGGAGGAGGGAAGAGCAGAGGATAGATAGCGAAGCAAAGCGATGAATTGGAGCTTGACTCAAAATCACGAACATACCTAAGAAAGAGATGGTTGTAATTAGAAAAGAAATATGTGCAGTCAACTGCAAGAAACAGACAACAGTCGCGATAGCAGAGAGCAAGAAAAATCAGGGAGGGTTGATTGAGAATTGTTGGAGAACAAGAGAGAAAAGGAGGAAGAGAAAGTACTGCCAGAGCGAAAACGAAAGAAGTGGGCTATGGATTGGGAGGAGAGCAAAAAGACGAGAAGGAGAAAAGAAAACAGCGAGGCAGGCGGTAGAAGGATAGGGAAGGCACCTACCTGTCTACTTGGCACAAGGAAGTGACCAGAAAGCAGCAGCAGCAAGAAGCAAGCAGCAAGCAGCGACAAACAGCATAAGCTTGTTCGAGTTTTTGCACTAAGAGACTTGCCATGCCGCTGTTAACTATAGCGCATTGTATATATGTGTAAGGAGGAAGGGTGTACTTTCTCTAGGCAGTAATTCGCCAAGTGTGACAAAGTATCTTTCAAGTTCCGCCTCCCTTGGCTTGGGGCTTCTGGGCTGCTAACTATTACTACACTACAATAAGCCCTGCGAAGGATACAGAACCCCTCTCTCTCTCACTTTCCCTCCTCCTCCCTCTCTCCCTCTCCATACCGCCCCGCCCTCAAGCTGAGCTGGCGCTTGCTAGATATACGATTTTCCTCTTGGTTTTGTTGCTGATAAAGCCAAAACTAATCAATCGACTTCGACTTGATTTGTCGGAAGCAAAGGCAACTTTCCATGTCCTTTTCGTGCCTCACATTTTCTTTCCTTTTTTTTTTTTTTTTTTTTTACTCGTGCCCATCTACAGGTGGGAAAGGTGGGGCAAAACACTGCTGATCAAAACTGGCATGCTTCCTTGTCCTTCTTTTCTATTCTACCAGGAGTTTCGTCGTGATTAGTTGGCCAACTGCCGTCCCCTCCATCTCCCCCTTCCCCCTCCCCATCCCCGTCCCCCAGCAAAGATCAATAATCAGGAAGCAGGCCTAATGATGCTAAATTCTCAGCCAGGCGTGCAACTTGTCGACCAAATAACGGGGCAAATTCTGGACGGAAAAGGAAGTTTTAGCAATGCTGATGGTATCAAATTACGATGAGACAAGATAACAGGTACAATACGAGACGAGACAGAACGGTTTCGCAACCGGGAGATGACGAAACGATGGAGGCAGCAAATCGACGAAGCAAGGCACGGACCCGAACCCCAAGCACCGTAGTTAGTTCTAAGTTCTAGAACAAGACTACCAAAAGAGCCTCCGGCCCTCGTCTGCCTATAGCACACAGGCCCATCAAGCCACACAACGGTTACAATTGGCAGCTGACTACTGCTCAGCCCTGCTGGAAGTCGGAACAATCCTCATGTGTAACAAGGTTGCAGTGACATGGAATGCAGACTTGGACTGGCTCTATCTTCCATCCCACGACGCCCGTGAATCAATGCTCAACATCCACCAATGTCGAGTCGTTGCCAAACGACTCCTAAGAGAGCGTTTAGGCTAGCCTTGGTATTCTGTAGGACCGACCGTTTGATGGTATAGGTGCCGATAAGCTAACCCGCACTCAATCGACTTGCTTGCTGTCCTTTCTCTAGCTATTATATAGTGTATCTAGTGTATTTTGCAAGCAGGCATATAGTACAATGCATTGTAGTCGTCTCTTGCCTAGTTCTCTGAACATTGGACTTGCATTCTTCTCGCAGCATGTACTCTTTTTTGTATTTGATTTTGGCGTTTGGAGTATCAGAGGCCAAAGTTATATCCTTTTAATTCTTTCCGCGTGCTCTTTTTTGTTTTTCGTTGTTGTCTTTTTTGCCTTGGAGACTTTCCGACAATAATACCAAGACAGGCCAATTAATGAGGCTTCCCTGCGTCACTGGGTCTCCCTTGATTAACTCCGCCACTTATGAGAGCCAAATCAAGCAAGTCGTCGTGTTGAACAGAAGAGCTAGCTTTTGGTGACATACTGGCGACTGCTGCCCTTATAACAAGTGGATGGCGATGCAATTCTATGCCAAGTTGCTAAGCTATGCGACTTCACGCCACGCCACTCCACCCCACATCCATTCCACGATGTGAAAAATGTTCATGACATCAGCCAGTAACTCACAACAGAATAAAAACGGGTTGATATCTTGGTCACCTGGCCTTCTTCGGCAATACAAACCCAAACCCTCAGAGTGGGGCAACAAAGACGTCAGACAGGTAGGTGCTGTTGTCCACGTGACTCTACTTCACAATAGAGGCGGCCCCTTCACCTTCCATTCTGCCGTGGAACCCTCCCCGTAGTTGTTTGCCTTGCTTTTATGGGCCACGGGCAAGCGCGGAAGAGGGAAATAGAACGGGCACGATAACGAGAGCGAGAGCGAGAAAAAAAGGAGAAAAAAAAAAGGAGGAACATCATACTTGTTGTTGATTTGGTGGCTTTTACAGCAACACCTTGCCTTTGCTCTGTGTATCCCAAACCTGAGAAAGAATAGAATCGTGTGAATTCGTTGCCTTTGCAAATGCATCGCTTTTGGCAACTTCCCTTTTTCCTCTTTAAGTTAAGAGAAAAGGTAAATTCTAGCTATTGCTACTAGTTTCTATTCCTGCAGTTCAAAGGGAAGGCACCCAATTATGTCCTGAAGCTCAAGGCAGTTAGCTGTAGCCAGTCAGCAGGTGGGATACAAGCTACAAGCTACAAAGTGACAAGTAAAAAAAGCTACATAGTTACATACATATACGGGCTTTCATCTTGCTTCCCTCTCATCCTTGGTGATTCGTTCTCTTTTATTTTCCAAGCTCCCTCCTCATCATTGAATCGACCAATTCTAATCCATTCATCGTGGCTTAATATTTCCCTTTTTTTACTATACACATATATTCACCGTTTCTCTGAACAATGATCCGTCCCTCCGTTTCCAAGGCTGCGCTTCGTGCTGTTGTTAGTGGTCCTAGAGCCTTTTCCGTATCTACCCGTGTCATGAGTGCGGGCGATGTTGGCTCCCCGCCCAAGACTGGCGGCCAAGGGTGAGTTCCGAGATCTAGGGTTGCCTAGGCCTGCCGATATACTGAGCTGTCCAGCTATCGAGGTGTTTCTGTTATCTTTTGCCTTGGTCTAGGCTAACGTTCCGTCTTGTTCTTCATCTTTATAGTGATGCCTTCCAGCGTCGCGAAAAGGCCAACGAAGACTACATCATCCGCCAGCGTGAAAACGAGAAACTACTGTCCCTGAAGAAGAAGCTCGAGGAGCAGAAGGCACACCTTCAGGAACTTTCTGATCATATGTAAGAGACACCACATTTTCCCCTATTCCATACGTGTGTAGAAAGCTTGATTTTCGTAAACGTTCGCAACTAACAACTATTTCTCTCTTGTAGTGATGAGCTCACCAAGGAGGACAAGAAATAAATCGTAGCCTGCCTCATGCATCTACAGCGGCTTGATTTACTCAATTATATGCAATAATAAATTATCAAAACCTACGCCCTGCTCGATTATGTCTACCCATACCAACCAGCCCTTCATGCACTTGACACCATCACTGTACACATCCACCCCTCTCCCTCTCATACTCAAAGCCAATGAAAAAGGACAAGATTCAGGGTACAGAAGGAAAAGGAAAAAAAAAAGGATTCGCTCATGTATGTGATCTGTGGCATACGCGTATTAACAATAAGTAAACAAAACAAGAAAGCAAATAAGACAGAACAATCCCCGCCTCTTCTAGACGCATTCTCTCAAATCCTCTCCCCGATGAGGTCTATCAAAAGCACATACAAGCCCATGCTACGAACTTCCTAGCTCAAACATACAGTCCTGACTTATTTGCGCGGCATGTATGAGCGGTAAAAGCTTTCTGCTGCATCGTTGTCCGACATTCCGTATTGACTGCCTAGGTTTCCGCCAGCCTTTTGAGTTGCCGCAATCTTGGCTTGAAGTGCGGCGGCGTTGGTGTCGATCCATTGTAGCTGACTGAGATGACCGTTCAGTACTCTGACAATTTGGCTGACCTAGAGATGGGGAAGGAGGCAAGGGAAAATGGTTAGTAAAACTCGAAGCTTAAGCGGAACCAGCGGCAGGCAATAGCATGGTCAATTGCTGGGATAGTGGGTAGGCAACACAAGGAAACTATACTTACAGGGTCTTCCGGCCGACTACTCTTGCTGAGCGTTGATGAAATCTCGTTGATCTCATCAACCATCTTGCCCAGATCATGGCTCTTCTCGTCTAGCGTTTGTGATAGTTTTTCTGCTAGCTTATATGTGCGTTCTCTTTCCTGGTCAGGCCCACCAAGCTGGTCATTGGCACCGTACTGCCGCGACACCATTTCCTTGACTTCACCCTCGTACTTGTCAAGCCATGCCTCAAGCTCATCTTGCTGGCTTTCGACAGCCATCAGCTGCTTTTCAATCTCATTACTAGCCCTCTCGGCCTCAAATGTATTGAGATATAGCTTCTGGATTTTCTCGCCATTGTCAACTAACAGGCGGTCCCAGTCAGCGACCTTGGTGGCTTGGTCCTTAAAGTCCTTCTGGTACTTGGTGAGGTCCGATGCCCAGCGGGTGATAATATCATCCATCGATTTGTTCTTGAGTCTGGGAAGTTGCGACGCGGGCCCGACAGTCGAAGCACCCAGTGCATTGGATGTCGTGGTTGTAGCGGCTGTCGCGGTAGTGGCTGAGCTGGTTGCGGGGGCGGTGGTGGCAGGAGTGCCAAACATTGACTTGGCAGGGGCGGTAGCGGTGGCTGCAGTCGCGGTGGTTGAAGGCGTAGAGGTGGTGGCTGGAGCTGTAGTACCAAGAGAACCAAAAGACAAAGCAGGCTTAGAGGGGGCAATGCTGCTAGTCGTAGTAGCGTTGTCTGTAGGCTTGGCGCCAAACAAACTACCAGCAGCGGGAGTAGTAGTGGCGGCAGGAGTACCAGCAGCCGCCGTGGTTGCCGGCGTAGAGCCGGCAGGCTTGCTGCCAAACAAACTAGGAGCAGCAGTGGTAGTAGCTGAAGTGGTAGTAGCTGAAGTGGTAGTAGTGTCAGTGCTAGTATTAGTAGTAGTAGCTTCAGCAGTTTTGTTTCCAAAGAGGCTACTGGTGGCAGGGGCAGCAGCAGGCTTTGCACCGAACAGACTTCCAGAGGCAGGTGGCGTAGAAGTAGCAGGAGTGGTGCTAGCAGCAGCTGCTCCAAAAAGTGAGGTAGTAGGTGCAGTAGTAGGAGTAGCTGAAGCAATAGTACTAGAAAGGCCCAAAGATGAAGGACCAGAGGGCTTAGTGACAGGAGGGGCGCCAGCAGGCGTAGTCGAGTTAGCACCGAACAAGCCAGGCTTCGCAGGAGTAGCAAGACCAGTTCCCAAGCCTCCTAGGCCAGCGGACTTGGCAGCTCCACCACCGAAAATGGGAGCAGGAGTTGTGGTAGAAGTAGTAGAGGTTCCAGAGGTGGCACCGCCAAATATATTGTTAGTAGCAGCCGGAGCAGAAAAAGCAGGCGTAGAACTACCGTCAAACAAACCGCCAGTAGCGGGAGCAGAGGAAGTGGTGGTGGCCGTCTTAGCGCTGGCACCAAAGAGACTACCAGAGGCCGGTGCTGAGGTTGAAGGCGTTGAAGAAGTGCCTAACGTCGCAGAACCACCAAAGAGGCCACTGCCAGAAGACGCGGCAGAACCGAATAGACCGCCACTACTACCAGCTGCAGGGGTTGCTGGAGTAGCAGGCTTTCCGAACATAAAGCCACCAGCACTATCAGAAGTTGTATTTCCATTACCGAAAGCCGGAGCCGGAGTGGAAGATGTGCCAGAGGCAGCAGAAGTACCAAAGCTAAAACTCATTTTAGTCTATAGAATATGGTAATACGATAGAGAGTAGAGATGGTGGAAGCGATTAGACGTATCGATCGAAGGGTGTGATCGTGGTTCTCAAGGCGCAAGGCTGAATAACGCAAACAACAATTTTGCGGCGCGTCGCAAAGGAGATATTTGGAATCGATCGTCGCTTGATGGGTTTAAACAGCAAAAAGGAAAAAGAAAAAAAAACAGAGCAACACCGCAAAGTTAATGGACGTCGTGAACTGTCGATGGAACAGCGATGGCTTCACCCGAGGAAATAAGAGAATTAAAACTACAGAAATCCTTTAAACAAAGAATTGCTGGTTGATCCAGGGCCGAAAGGTAAACAGCAACTGCTCTACCTTTTTTTTTCTTGACGTTGCTAAGCTATAACACCCAAGTATTTTTTTTTCATTGGAGCTTCCCAAATAGGCTCTTCCTGCCTCGCGTTCTTCAGGATTCCAGCGCCACACTCTCCAAGAAATAATTTGAGCAATTAATGTGGCACATTAGTGTGGCTGTATACTAATAGGCTCCCCACCAACGACATCAGCACCCCTGCTCAGAGCTTCCCTCCAAGTCGCCAGAATTGACGACGTCAAGCCATAGGACAACAACAAGCTAAACTTGCACACCTCAGAAGATAACAAGTCCTATGTTTATTAGGAAAAACGGTAGCCTTTTACCCCAGCGTTTAAAATAGAGACTATATCTCCATTGCTCTTGGCCTCAGTGTTGGCTCTATTATACTTGCTTTTCCCCTACCGCCACAAATTCCCCCCATCTTAGACGCCACCAGACGGCTCATCACAGTGAACAACCGCCCTTCTTTCTTATCACGACTTCCCATAGTCTAATTTCCTGGGCCCGCTACACGTAACCATGACAATTTCTTCGGAAACGCACGATCCTGACCGGCTAGAACCTCCTGCTCGTACAGGCTTAGCTGATCCTGGTGCTCATGATCTAGGTAGTCTTCACCACGGAAAAGAAACTAGTAGAGTGTTCACGTTGCTAATATAGCTTTCTTCTTTCAGGGGAGTCTTCTGCTGATGAGTCGGAAGATCACTTTTCCGACGCCGTTTCCGACATGAACAGCCCAAGCTCCGCCCTATACTCCGATGCCAAAACAAAGACTGGGGCCAGTGACGCCAGCACACAAGCGGCCGAGTCTACGGCTGTTGATGCACTAAATGCAAGAGCTTCCTCTGAGACTATCGATGCGTCGCGCCCGACTGCGATTAAGGAGGAATCCGAAGAGGAAACAATTATTGAAACCCAGTCTGAAGTCGAGGTTGAGGCTGATAAGGAGACCAAGACCGAGGCTGGTCCAGAAGAAAACGGCCCTAGCAACAAAGAAACAGAGGACATGAGTAACCCGACAACAGACGATATAGACGGCCAAGTGAACGATAAGTCAGACCACCAGACACAAAATATAGCGCCAGTCGAATTGGCAGACGATGTTAAGGGGCATGCGCTTGAAAGCCAGAATTCTAAAGACGACAAGCCCAAGGATGATGACGAAAAGGATGAGGAGCTCGATGAAACCACTGAGATTTCTCTTCCCGGTGGCATGCCTATACCTACAACTATCCTCGAGGAATCAGCTGGGCCAATTCCGCAAAGATTATTTCACGTTGAACATACACATGCGACTGACTCAGCCCCTGACATGGTCATAAAACCTGATCCGGATGAGCAGCAGAAAATTATCGACGAAGATGCAGCATCCCAGGAGACAGAGAAGGGGCTTAAAAGAGAAGAACTGGCGTCAAAAGAAGACGCTAACGATGCAATCACGGCAAATTCCAATACCCTGATACTAGGTAACCCACACCAGCACCCCGTAGTTTTTTCGCAGTGTACTAACTGACTTATCTATTAATGCAGAACCCCCTAAATCACCCTCACTCTCAACTCCCAGCTCACCTCGTGCAAGGCGGAGGTCGTCCGTCAGAAAATCTCAGAGCCCAATTGGATCTACTCCAGGCCCTCCAAGCGGCGACGATTTTGACGACGACTTTGGCGATTTTGACGATTTCGAACAAGGTGGCGATGACGATGGATTTGGTGACTTTGATGATGTTGCTTTCCAGGAGCCTGTCGCCGCGCCTGTTGTGCAGAATCCCGTCCCGCCACAAGCAGTTTCTACAGCGCCGCCACTTCCCTATGTAAGTTTTACAATGCGTCATGGTCTTTTTCCCCATAGCTAATGAAGTTTGTAGCCCGTCCCTGACTTTGAAGGCCTGGATGAAGATGATATTCCTGAAGCTCTTGACCCATACATGAACTTGCTCTTCCCACCAGAAGATTTAGATGTTATTGACCTTCCCCCACTCAACAAGGCCAATACCTCTTTTCTCACACAGCGCAGCGCCTCCTTATGGTCGCAGTTGGTAGCACCACCTCCTCTAGCCCCACCCGATTGGATCCGGTCTCGGATACGCAGGCTTTTCCTCGTCTCACTTGGAGTACCCGTCGACCTTGATGAGATTCTGCCTGCCTCTAAGCAAAAGAAGCTGGTGCTCCCATCATTACAAGTACCTTCAACCAAGTCCCCCCGTACATCTACCGATAGTCGGTCCAAGAAAAGTGGTGGCAACAATGACGGCACCTCTACTTCCCAGTCCAACGGGGCCTCTAAAGACAGTAACGTAAGCCGCAATGGGAGCAGCCGGCGCCGCAAGGGCGACAAGGGCCCGCCAGAACTAGATTTAGTCTCTTCTAAGCAATTGTGCATGACGACGGAGGAAGCCCTGGCCGGCATGACACTTGGTGAACTCAAGGCACATCTGAAGAAGCTCAAGGCGTTGAAGAATACGGCAGAGCAGTCCCTAGAGTACTGGCAGAAGACAACAGCGGAAAAGGTCAGCGAACGAGACGCACTAGAGGGCGTTATAGAAAACTTGGTAAAGCATGCTAGAAAGGTACGCAAGTGAGAGGATATGGATGGGTCAGGCTCGAAAAGAAATCAATGAATAGTCATGACATAACGTATATACAAGACTTGATGTGGCGCAAATACTACACAACTACGCAGTGTGCAACGGTGCGCATATCAATAATTAGAGCACGACATATTGGAGCTTGTTCTTATACCATTGTCGCACACAAATACATGTAGATCTACAGCTGTACAAAAGACTTCAAAGAGAGCATACAAGTCCCACGAGAAACATAAACAAAGTCAAATAGAATAAAATAGAAACACAACAACGAAACACGTGCAAGCCAAAACGTCCGTCAATGAGGCCTGTCATTTTATCAACTCCACAAATGGGCAACCTGCGACAACTCCCTATTTTATATCTCGTCATGTTCTCCGGCCGTTTGGCGCTTGTTCGTCTTGCCCGACCCCGCCATCATCATAACTTACCCTCTGTCCTGTCTGCTCTGTTGTTCTTCCCTATATTGCCCTTACACTGTTGTCTTTCCTTTGGAGGGGAAAAAGGGGGGGAAGGGTGTCCCAAGTTTTCTTTTCTCCACGTTAGAAATCAAGACATCTTAAGAGTATGGCAAAGAAAGAGAACAAGAGAGTGTAAAAATACCGTTCAAGAGTACAGCTAAAACACGAATAAGAGCAGAGGAAAAAGAAAAAGCAGCTATGAGCATACAAACAACTGACCCAGACCCCGTGTCCGGTTGATATAAATTTTTGGAGGTAGAGACAAGGAAAGTAAAGAAGAAACTAGTTTGATTTACTTCTGACCGGCTTCATAAAAGCATGGTATAAACGAGACGCGAGTCGTTCAGCTGGTGCTAGGAGCCAGGGTGACACCACTACAAAGAAGCAATCACGAAAAATGTTAGCAAAGTTGGCCACTGAAGTTATGTGTGTGCAAGTGTATGGGTATAGATAGATTCCACAGCACCCGGCGGATGTAAACTTACGCAGCAATGGTGGCCCAACCAATCAGACGCCAATGCTTTTCAATACGGCGAGACAGGGCGACTTTCTCGCCAATATTAGTGCAGGCAGGGCTGGTCAGGATCAGCTTAGCAGCATCATTCTTGATAGCAGCGACCTTGGCACCAGTCGAGGTTGAGCCAATGTTGACCATAATGACCTCGTTCTTAGCCAGCTTAGCAACCTTAGCCTGCTTGCCATCAGCAGTACGCACACCCAGAAGGCGACGCAGCAGGAAGAAGTTGACCTCAATCTCGCTGTAAATCTCAGGTAGTCTACCCTTAAGACCCAGCACGAAACCAACCAGACGATCAGCACGGCAGAGGGTGGGATCAATGCGAGTACCGACACCAATCAGACCACCAGGAACAGCGTACTTGAGGTCATTGGTCTCAGAGTTCAGCGACACGATACGACTGAAAATGGGGGTGCACTTAAGGGCGCCCTTCTCGTCACGGGTGACAATACCAGGGCGGATCTCGATCTCGTCATCCAGCTTGAGCACACCGTGCAGAATTGAACCACCAGCAACACCGCCTTTTAGCTCGTCAATGCCAGCACCGGGCTTGTTGACATCAAAAGAACGGATGACGATCATATGCGGGTCCTGGGTGAAGTCTCTAGGAGGAATGGGAATTGTGTTGACAATGGCCTCGTTGACAGCATCAATGTTGAACTTGAGCTGAGCCGAGATGGGAATGACTGGCGACTTTCCAGCGACAGTGCCGCGGATAAACTTCTGAATTGACTCGTGGTGCTGCTTGGCAGCCTCTTCGCGCATCAGATCAACCTTGTTCTGTAGAATGATGATCTTGTCTAGCTTCATGATTTCAATGGCAGCCAGATGCTCCGAAGTCTGGGGCTGAGGGCATGATTCGTTTCCGGCAATCAAGAGCAAGGCAGCATCCATGACAGCGGCACCTGAAAGCATAGTGCTCATGAGAATATCGTGACCAGGGCAATCGACAAATCTAAGAAGAAAGAGAAGGATCCAGGTTAGCCACAATATAAAGTTGAACGTGTAAAAACGCATCGCACACATGCAGACATCAACCGCGAGGCTTGGGTTCAAGACTTACGAAACGTGGCGGAAGAGTCTGTAGGTGCCTTCACAGCCTTCGCGCTCACAAGGAGGGTCAACCTCTCTGTCACTCTTGTAGCTCCGGTAGCAGCCTGGCCGAGGGCATGCATCATTGTCGCACTTGTAGATCTTGGCATTGGCGTAACCCAGCTTGATGGTGATGTTGCGGATCAACTCGTTCTTGAAACGGACAGTCTGCACACCGGAAATAGCCTTGACGACGGTGGACTTTCCGTGAGCGACATGGCCAATGGTGCCGATGTTGATGGTTGCTTGGCGGGCGATAATCTCGGGAGTTAAAGGTGACAGTGTCTTGAGGTCGAGGTCCTTAGGCTCTGTCTGAGGGGGGAGGTAAGGTTTGGGCTCAGTCGAAGTGCCAGTAGCAGGGTTGGTTTTCTTCAGGGCAGGCTTGAGAGGCTGCTCATCAGCAGATTCGTGATCGGACTCCACATTGGCATTGTTGTCGACATGCTCGTCGATCTTGGGTTCTTCGACGGAGGACATTGTGATGAACAGTCTATGATATTTGATTGATGGGAGGAAGAGTGTTGCAGTAGTAGTAGTTGGTTTGTAGTTTGGCTGGCGAACGGCTTTGATGACTCAATACACTCATAAGAGAAAAAAAGGCGGGGCACTTTGATGCTTGAACGTTCGTCTAATGAGTTACGATACAGAGAAGGAGAGAATTCTCACACAAGCTGCAAGCAAAGATGGAGGAACACCCAAATTTTCCTGCCTAATGGAAAAAAGGAAACAAGGAAAAGATATCTGCAATCTGTAATGCTGGTGTTGTCCACGCAGCTTTGGCTTTTGGTGCGCAACAAGACCTTGGAGGGGTTTTAGCCAGCTCAAAAATTAGAATACTGTTAGCGTCCCAGCGAAAAGAAAAATTGGCCATGCCCTTGTTAGTCATCAATTTTCCTTGCTGCCTTCGTAGTACAGAGCGTGCACAGTACGTGAGTACAGTACATGCTACGTGGCGCACTATACCTGTTAAGTGGCGTCCCCTACATGCTCCACTTCTTCATAGCCAAACCCCCACCTTTTGTGGCTGAGAACCCATGAAAGGGTTGACACCCTATCGTGAATTTTCATGAGCACAATGCAGAAGGAATGAAGTCCAAGGACTGCTTCAAACATTGAGATTTATTCTACACAACTTGGAAGGACATGGGATGATGATAATTGTCTCCACCCTCAGGTCTCAAAGCAAATTATCCATAGCTCCATAGCTTCTAGCCTCACAACGACCAGATGCATCAAACTTCTACTAAGAGGATATAGAGGGGGATAAAACTAATTGCGAAGCTGCCCTAATCTAGCTATCTCTATGTTTTGTACACCCAGTACTCATCGGTTATCTAAAAAGTTGTGGGAGGATATCTGAACATGAGCGCGCACAAATGACGATGTCCGATAAGAGATAAGGAAAAGCATTCTCCACAATCTGCCATAAGAAAGATACCCAAAAAGCTTAGGGTTATAAATAAACCCTCAAGTAACACAGGCAAAAAGAAAAGCTTGACCAGTCTTTTCAATGAATTGTTGAATAATGAGAAACGGACCTTTCTAATCGTCGATGCTTTGGATCAGCGTCACGTAGAATTACAATGTCCACTCCGATTCGTCACCAAATCCTGACTTACTAGTCAAAATATATCGAGAAAAGACCGAGATAACACACCAGATTAAGCCAAGACTTGGTCTCTATGACAGTCTAATGTTATGTTGTGAACTCTGCAGTAAGTAAAAAAGCACAGCAGGAGATGCACTGTGGTAGTATGAGGGCTTTATATCATGAATCATTAGACGTTGGACGCACATGGCACGTTCCTTTAGGCAGTTCCGGTTCGTGGGATGCTTTCTACTGTGCGGATCAGAAAGTAGTACACCACAGAGAAACTGTAGTCCTTCCCAACCGAGACTAATTCTCTATGCACATCAATTCAATACATCTGTTAGTCAGAAGATGAAAGAACGCGTGACCTGATTTGACGCATTCTTGATTCTCCACAGCATTCTTGTTTCTTGAATATGCCAATTCGAGCTCTAAAGCATGTCTAGATACTCTTCAGTCGACTGCTTCGCGCACCCGTTCTCATTTCAACAGTCTAACAGCTGGAATGTTTCGGCAAAAACTGAGTTCTTAGACTTGAATATACCTATGTCAAGTGTAATTCCAACATCAGCCAAACGAATATGTATCTTTACTCCACTGTAGCTTCCACGAACGCGGTATTACCGACGTCAATATACTGGCTTTAAATGATGGACAAAGGTTGCGCTTTAAATACTGCTAAGCTATCGTGTTGGAAAGTTGCAGGTACAAGAGTTGGACTTGACCGCATCTCTGATTAAGCCATAATAATAGGCTTCAGAAACACTGGCCAGGCCGAGCTGCTCTATGTATAAGTGAAATGATAATAGTCTAAAACAAGGGCAAGGCATCAGAACAATAGCAGACACTGAGTTGGAGTTTATTGTCTATGTAAGTAACGTTACTAAAGTTTATGACGCAACTAGGCCATCTTTGGGTCATTTCAACTACCCGAGAAAGCCTAGCAGGCATGATATCCAACATGTCTGCTCGACATATATATGGCTATCTTGTATTCTAACACCTCGCACGCGTTTCTTAACGGAAAATTAAGTACACCATAAGTTTGGCATTGTATTTGCTTTTTTACCTCTACCTACTGGGTTTTTGACAGCAATAGGACGGACTATAAGTTCGGGTCTCATGGGTAACTGGAGTTTTTTTGTGCTGTTTAACGTCTACCTACTGGCAAAAAGCAAAGACACCATCACCAACAATCGTAAGCCCAGGCTAGTCACCTGTGCAGATTCGTCATTTAGTGTTGCACAAAAAAGAAAGCGGACATCCAATATCCTATGATTGCTTTGACCCCAACCCGATTTGAACGGATAACCTTTTGATCTGGAGTCAAACGCGCTACCGTTGCGCCATAGGGCCTTTTCGCGGAAATTTGAGTCTTAACAACTATTATATAGTCACCACAAACTCGGGCCGAAGTTTTATGCCGTAAGCCTGCGGTACTTTGCATTATTTATTACGCAATCGCTGTAAGCCATGGATGTAATCTCAGAATCTGCAAGGTATTTCCTAAAGCTACGATAGAAAGATGCAGCTCTCTCGTCCCAGTAGTAGTCCCCCAAGACTTTGCAGAAGACGCACGAAATTCATGTGTACATGCAGCTGCCAACAGCCCAGAAGTTGCACCGGATGATGACATCAGCCAAATAACACTGCCCATAATACACAGTTATATTGCTACGAAATACAAGCAGGCGGGCGCAAGGAAGTATCATCAAGTAGAAAGGCGTCTTTTCCCAACTGCAAAACTTCGAGGATTTGTGGACTGCTCAATGCCACTGTACAGGCAAGAGCTACAACACCATCTTAAACCCTTCCCATAGCAGCTCATGTCTAAGAGCAAGCGCCCATAAGCCAGAGGAACACTGGACACAAGTTCTTTCGGTATTTATCTCCTTATTGAGCTGTGTGTTAAATCAAACAACTGATAGTGCTCCTACTTCTTCAGGCCGCATAACATTGTCCGGTTCAAAGCTCTTGATCATTATCTTCTATGCTTCTTGTCAGCCTTTAGTTATGATAGAAAACGAGAAACACTCTAATTTTAATCCATCGTGCCATAGTTCTTGTGCACTTCAGACAATAGCTAGTGGCTGACATGATACCACTTTCAGTACAGTTTCTTTTCTATTTTAGGATCTGCTCACCTGCTGTCAGCACTTCATTGGTTTTCTCCCACCTCCATATTTTCTTTGTCTATCTTTATCTGCTCAGCCATTCTTACCTTTCTGTTTCTCTCCCATGTTTCCACGTCTTTCTCTTAGCGCTGACCACCGCCTCTTTCATGCAGGTTGTGACATGTCTTCCCATGCCGAAGAACCTCACTAGCCAATAGGCAATTGCTGTGTGGTGTTACAAAGGCTGGCTGCAAGTGCTGGGCTTGGAGGCCCTAAGGAAGAGAGATTTATACTCCTGGTAAAAGTACTGGCCAATCAGACGAGCCAGCCATGCTCTGCTGACAGAATAGGCTTAGCGTCAGCGGCAAATAGCTTGGCCTTTTTGTATAGCGATATGGAACCGTGACTACGACCAATAGAATGTCAAAGAGCTTGCATAAAAGGTGGAGACATCAACGTCAAGAAAGCTCAAGATCCGGGAGGATGCCTATGTATGTACAGTACATACAACATATGTGCTTTGCATTGGTTATTTAACGCGTATACCCGTACTTGTGTGTAATTCTCGTTGTGCTGTTCTTAATCACGACTATGGCCTTATATCTTAAGCAGCTGTTGGATATCAACATATTGGAGCATCATAATGAGTTTCTGATATGAAAAAAAGAAAAAAAAAAGAAAAAAAAAAACTAGTATCATCTAGCTGTTTGAATAGAAAAATAAAGTCTTCTTTTGTCTGAGGCATCAGTAGACAATATTCGAGAAAAGTGACATGAGGAGGTACGCAGATAGGTACCTTCTTGTACCGGGTACGCAGGTGATTAACACGCACTCTCAAGCAATGCTACACAGCATGTGGGTAAGAGATCACATATTATAATTCGCGCCAACAACATTATTTTTGAGCTGCTCAATGGCTGACGAAAAAAAAAAAAAAGAGCAACTGCCTACTCCGCATGCTCCCACTCCGCACGCTGGCCGAAGTTGTTGCCTAAGAGCCTGGAACCTGAGCATCGTAGTGAAAATTTTGCTGGTTCTTTGCCCTCATATTCTCAACCTCAACCTGTCAAGTTCTTGCTAACAACCTTCAATCTAGGCCCTTATGTTCTACCTCCATTTTGAGAGCGCTTTTCCTGTGGCATACCAGCTTCCAAGGCCGAGATCCGCATTACCGAGTAGGACAACTCAGGCTCAGGGATCCGGGCGTTTAACTCTAGCTGATCATCCTATCAGAACACAGAGCCAACTTGCAGGTCGCATTGTCTCTCTCATCTGAGAACTTTTCTCCCATCACACCCCTTTCTAACACGTTACTACGTACAAATGCAGGCCTGTATCGAGGCCGAGGATACACACTAAACAAGCTGCAAGCGCCCGCTCCTAGTCTGTTGAACATGGGGCAGAAAACGAAGCTGGAGAGGTCGGGGATTGGTGGTACATCCCTTCCTCTGCCACAGGTCTCGTAATTAACGGCATCTTTCTCGCTCTTTTATTCTCGCCCAATTCTCTCCGTGCCGTCTGCATGAGGTTTCTGACTCTGACCACTTCTTGGAAGCACCAAATATACCAACTGGGCAAAAAAGAAAGAAAACTACGGTACAGCCCGCTCTGGTCGATACATCTTTTTTTCCCTCTCTTCTCTTTCGATCTCTAGCTGGTCTCACCCTGATCTTTTATTTCTCTTCTGGTTTATTTCTTGTTTCTTTCTTCTACTTCTTGATCTGACAATCGCCCTAGTCCGATATCATCTCAAGGCTTTTTCCATATTGGATGTTTTTCCCAGCAACTCAACACTTGCTGTGCATTGGTTGAAGACTGGTTCTTTTCATACTAATCCACATCGCTGTCTTGAGAAAACTCCAGACCTCTTTGTACTTGTGCTATCCCATAAACAGCACTTACACATAGACACTCAGACATAATGACTCAACAAGGTGAGTTGAAACCGCCACAAGCCTTATTACAACCGCCTCCCGTCTTCCAACTAACACCTTTTTTTCAGAGGATAAAAAACGGCCAGCGGCTCTCGATCTGAAACCCTCGCGGAGCCTTTCCAGTGAATCTTCTACTTCTTCTCTAGACTCACTTAAACACCCCCGAACTCCCCGCTTTGTGGAAGCAACTGCCGTGCATTCTCCTGTTGATGGCAAGTCTCCTTTTACAGACCCCAAAGTAGCTGATGTCGGCTTTGGATACATTCAAAACGCCCCTGCTCAAACCACTCATCTCGCACCACCCATGTCACCTCTCAAAAGTGCTCTTCGTTCGCCAACTGCTCCCCGGAGGTTTGCCGACGGTCCCTTGAGCCCAACGTTCCGTGAAGAGCAGATTGTGGACAAGCACGAGGCCTTGACAGACAAAGAACAAGCACGCGATGTGGTAAGTACTAGAAACATATCTTCTTGTTCCCTGGTTGTTTGAAGTTGCAAGACATTAACCCTTTCTCGTGAAATTCATACAGAAAGTCAAGGGCCGCGTGAGACTTGCCAAGTTTGCACTGCGCTTCGTCAATTTCGGCTGCTCGCTCATCATCTTGGCCATGATCTCGTCTACTCTTGCCATCTTCAACAGCACCAAATCTCTGCCTTCTCAAAGCTCTATGCCAGCATGGGCCAAAGGAACAACCACATGGCCTCAAATCTTGGTGCTCTCCATGGCTTGTATCTCGCTGACTGCCTGCCTAATCGTATTTTTTGCATACTGCAAAGGCGGCCATCGCCGCGCCGAGAAAGTCCAGACATACTACACTATGTTCGCTATTGGCTGGTTCATCTTGTCAATGATTCTGTGGGCTATTTCAGCCGGCATCTTCCAGTACAAGCGCAACAACAGCGGCAACAAAGACATGTGGGGCTGGTCGTGCGTTGAGAACAAGCGTTCGGAAGTCTTTAGTGACAAAGTCGACTATGCTCTGGTGTGTCGCCTCCAGAACTGGGCGCTTATCTGCATGATTATTGAGATTGTCGTCGAGGTAATCTGTATTGCGCTATACACTTTCATCTTCTACCGCTACTACACTAAGCGTCGTCTTCGCAAAACTATGGATAGCCGCGACAAGGCCCGCTCTGACATGTATCTGGCACAGCTACGCATGCAGACCGCCCCGAACACTCCTGGCTTTGGTCCGAAGTCGCCGGCTTTGAGCAACTACGCTTTTTCGCCGCGTTTCGCTCCCGCAAATTTCGCTAGCATGAATGATATTGAAAGCCAAACCATGACTAAGGAGTCTCCTTTCACTCCAAGCAACCGTGTTGCTGAGCCGCCATCGCAGTTTGAAACCTCGCTCAAGCCTTCTCTGGCTGTGTCGCCTAGCGTCCCATTCAAGCTGCAAGCGCCGCCACCTAAGGCACCAAGCGCAACACCTAAAGCATCAAACAATGGCCTATCCCCTATCACACCGACATCCCCACCGTTCCCTACTGACACGTTTTACGGCTCGCCTGCGAAACCCCGCACGCCTTCCCCGCCTCCATCGTTACCAACAGTAGTATCACCCGTGGCTGCAGATGAACCGGTGTACGAGTCAGTTCCCATTCCGGGGGCGTATGCTGAAGGCTACACTCACGCTCGGTAAAGGTTTTCCAGCAACGAAAACTTGAAAAAAAAAAACTGAAAAACTGAAAAAAAAAACCCAGGCGGAGACCTATGTGCTTTGTTCCTTCTAATACCCTCTTTCTCTGCGTGGTTCCCAGCCGTGACGGCTGGATTGTTTATTTGGTTGTTTTAGGCTTGGTTTGCGCTGTTTAGCATTGCCTTATATTTCCTTTCTTTACCCATTCTTGACTTTTTTCTTTTCTTTTGCTCAAACAAGCCCAGACGAGCAGTTTTGTCCTGGAAGGGCTATGATCAGTTTGGGTTTCATCTCTGTTAGTAGATGAGTTTCTGAGCCAGGCGCATCCAACACACACTATTGCTTTTCTTTTCTTTTTGCCTAGTTTTCACCATCCCAACTATCTATGTATATATTTACACTATTATGTATAATGAACTTCTGTCAAAAGACACTTTATCATTTATTGGTGATCATCATGTTTAGAACGATATGAGCGGACCCAAAAAAAAAAAAATAAAAAAGAGGCTGATTTTCAATCTTAACATTGGGCCTTAACGCGACAACGAGCCTAGTTTGGTGAAGCCAAGACAAAGTATATAAATGTTGCTCCAAAAAGAAACAAAGCAAAAACAAAACAAAACATAAAAGTAAAGCCCAGGAAAAAAAAAAATTATAATCGAAGATCGAGAAGGGCAGAAACAGCAAGCACTTGTTCTCCTCACACACACACACACAATCTCTTCATCCAAGAAAAAAAAAAAAGAAAAGACAAAGCCAGCCAAAACACAATAGTGTGCCTTACCACACTCCGCGTTCTCTGCCCTCAAAACCAAAATTCAATGCAACAGCTGCAAACAAACAGCCACACAAAATAGAAGGCCCCCAGCGATCGTAGTATTTGGCCACCCGTTTAGTGCGGATTGCCTCGCTACGGTATAGGTAAATGCCTACCGAATATAGCAGAGCTAAGATGGCAATAAGCGTGAAGATTCCTGAGACAATGAACGATGCGGCAGTCGGCTTGGTGCCAAAATTGAGCAGAGTTACAGCAATAGTGCCAATATAAATAGAGTACTCGAGCTGTAAAAGAGCAAAAGACACGGGCGTGTCCATGTTGGTTAGTCATGGTCAATACGGAGTTTAAGTGAAAGCGGAAAGCAACAAAGACTAGTGAAATACTGGACAAATTAACTTACCCAACCAAGAAAGGTACGTTCAGCCGCAAAGTACACCTTGGGTTCAATGCGCACTGGCACATGAATCTTCTTGCCTTTGGGCGCCTTGAAGCGCTTGCTCTGAATCTCCTGTGCGCCATACAGCATACGCAGTCGGTCATTTCGGGGAATTGCTGAGCCACGAGAGGTAGGGATCATGTTGGACATAGTTGTCTTGACAGCAGAACCAGCCTTTCGTATCATGCTCTTAGTTACAGCAGCATAGTAGGTAATGCCGCCAATACGTCGTGATTCTTCAAGGGCATAGTCTTCGTCGTACTCATCTTCCGAGTCGTAAATGTAGTCGTTAGCAGCAGGCGTTTCGCTTACTTGACCCTCAGCATCGCCATTGGCAATAGGGTTGGCAGCCAGCATGCGCAGGCCTTGGCCATTGCTCTGGCCGCTACGGCTTGTGGCAGGAAGATCGTCGTCGTCAGAAGCAAAATCATCATCGTCATCGGAAGTAGAAGCAGCAGCTTCGATCGAAGGCCGCTTGATACCAAAGTCATGGGTAGCAGGTTTGCGGATGTCAACGTCCATCTGAGGGAACCAGAAGGGAAGCAAGTTGATGCGGTCAGGGAACATGGTGGCAGTTCCGTGAATAAACTTGGAAAACTTTGGAACAGCTTCGACTAGGTGACTGGAGATCAGCTGGCGAACCCACTCTGGAGGTTCTTGGCCCATCTGTGTTTGGAGCTTGACTTCTAAAACAGCATAGGGAAAGCGCTCAACATCACCAGCGGGCAGCTGTGAGAAAGGCCAGTCAATGCCAATATCCATACGTCGCCAGTTGTCACCACTACGCGTGCATCCATCAAGGTTGTCTTCGCGAACCATGGTGAGCTCGGTGTCGAGGGAGATGCGCACACGGGCGTCGGCGGGCAGCTGGAAGGCAGTACGGTTGTAGAAGGAGCGGCACACGGGCTTATATCCGCGTTTAAGGACTTCGTACTGGATTTCAGCGGCAAGACGCTGATCTTCGGCAATGGCCTTCTCGGACTTCTTGCGTTCCTTGCGGGCTTTTTCGAAAAGGGCGGCGGGGAGCATCTCGCCGCGCATGTATGCATTGACGTTCTTTTCCTTGATGCCAAAGCGTGCCTTGACCGATTTCTCGCCAGTCCAGTCCTCGCGATGCGTTTTGCGTTCAACAAAGATAGTGTCTGTCTTCATGCCACCGTACCATCTGAGACGGATGGCTTCGGCTCCCTCTGTCTTCTTCAAGCGACCTTCGTATAGCTCCCAGGTATCGGGGTTGTCGTAATAGATTGACGTGATGGCGGAATCGGCAGTCTCAAACTCTTTGTTGGGATTGAAAACCAGCACAGGTAAATGCTTCAGGATGATGAGCTTCAACTCAGTAACATTGTCGGGATGCACCCAGTATTTCGTGGTTTGGCGAACGAAGCTACCTTGGCTTCCACCAGCCGCACTATCACCCTTAACGGGATTTCCTCGGGTCCGGACCAGATCCCATAGCTTGGAAAGCTTGACGACCTGTGCATCGTAGTTTTCTTTATAAAAGGGCTTTGCCTTGAGGCGAACGTCAAATACGGGCTTAAGGTGCCAGCCAGTGAGTTTCTGTACAAGAGAGAGAGAAAGAGGGTTAGCTTTTTTTTGTCGCAGATAGGGAAAAAAGAATGGGATCGCTGTATAGAGAATCTTCATACATCATGCTTCTTGATGATCTTGTAGAAGCCGGTATAGTTGAGCTGCACAAACTTAGCAAGGTCATGCACATCAGCAATCACGTCGCTGAGATCCTGTTCCAAAAGCATAAACTCCTCCTCGCTAGGCGCATCTTCGCCTACGGTGCGCTCGTTTAGGCGGCCAACAACTTCGCCGACTTCCTTCTCACTAAGTTGGATGCGCCGGGAAATTTCCATGGCCTTGACCTTCTGTTTGGTGTGCACTTTGTCAAGCTCGGCGTCGAGTTTAGCAACAAAACGCGCCTCGTCGTCCTCGGACCATCCCTGGGCGGCCGGAGACTTGTCCTGGGCCTTTCCTTTGCCCTTGGCATCGCGAGCTGTAGAAGAGCCCCGACGACGTGCACCATCTAGCAAGTCGTTCTTGAGACCTTCATAGTCGATGTACGACCATTCATACTCGCGAATGACGCTAGTGCGCAGCTGCTCGCCAAACTTCATGACGATAAAACCAGGAGGGATTTTAGGGACAGGGTGGCCGGTATGATTCGATTTCCAAATAGTTTTTCGAGTTTTCATGTCCTGAATCACCAACATGGACGGGTTGAAGAAACAAAACAGGACGGGGGGGGGCGAAAATATATGAGGAAATAGACTACCCAAAAAAAAATAAGAGTCAAATAGTAGCAGGTAATAATTAATACAGGCCTCAGAGCGCTAGCTAAAAAGGGCTGCGCTTGGCTTAGCTTGACTGACTGGGGGCTCGCCTCTGGGCATTTGGCATGGGCTTTTTTGTCGTGTTTTGTGTTTTTGGTATCTTTGCACTGCCTGGAATGAAGGCGAAATTTGAACAGCGGTGCGAGAAAAAGAAGAAAGCTATATGATAATTGATATATAAAGACGGTTCTGGTTCTTTTCCAAAGAACTGCAAAATCAAAGGAAAGAAAGAGGAAAGAAAATAAGACGGTGAGAAATATTGAGTTAGCCCTTCGCTGGCATGCATCAAACCAGTCCTGCCGTTCTAGTCCAACTCGCTCATGATGCTTATAACGAGTTACTACTTAGTTAACCCGTGTCTTTGATACAAATTAATTTCTTTATCCTTTGTCATTGTCTTTTGTATGCACAAACGACACAAGACCAAGACAGAACGCGAGCTGTCCCAAACATTGACACTCTATCTAGTCTTTAGTAGCCATTGATTTCTATAAGCCAGTGCAGACCGCAAGCTACGGCTGGGATAATTTACTTCATTTTGCGGTCAAAGCTTGGGGTATGCTAGGGACGCAGGGTTAGGGTTAGAATACATCACGCTTTGTTTCCCTTGCATTTACTAGTAACTTTCCTCTAATTTTCTAGTTTGATTGAATGGTTGGCAAATGAAATAACAAGCTAGGCGAGGAAAATACTAGGACTGTCAATGTAGGAAAACTATCAAACATCAAATCGTCAGCTTGCCCAATACTCTATCACCAAACCAATCATCACGGTAGTGCCTATGCACGTGCTAAGCCAGCAGACCCACTTTGATCATGTTCCTGAATGGGCTGTGTTGGATGGCACTGTCCGGCACGGTCCAGCTTAGGTGACACAGACAAGTCTAGGAAATTTGACAAGTTCATGGCGGGGTTTTTCCCATTTGTGGCCAGCCTTGTGTTGCGGAACTGCTATAATGCCTTTTCGAATTTTCAGTCTAGGCGGAGAAACTGACTGTATACTAATGGCCCTACCGCGAAACAATATACCCATGTTTCCTCCGGCCTTGTACTTTACAGTCACCATGCATCTCGAACCTGTCTCTCACTGGTCTATAGTATAAGCCCACCGATTAAATTCACGGTCTAGGTTTTCTGCTATTCCACTCCTCATCATGTCTGCTCCGACCTCCGAAGCGGTTGTTGCGGCACCAACCGCTAATCCGATTGACGACTCTCTTACAGCCCGCATTTCTACCACCTGCCCTTCGCCAACCCGAGAAATATTGCATCATGCCTGGGTGCATGACAAGAGCGGCCTCCGTGAACTGCTTAAAGAGCCTGGCTCAGCCAGTTGCATGGACCCTTCTACGCGCGAGACGCCGCTCCATGCCGCAATTCGTGCCTGTGGGCCTGCAGACCCCGAGGATACGGGCTCTGATGGCGAGGACGGTTGTGTTGAGGAAGCTCGCGATGTAATGCAAGAGCTGTTCTTCTGCGGCGCTATTTGGAATGATCTAGACGACAATGATGAAACACCTGGCTGTGTGGCGCTGAGATTGGGACGCAAGGGCCTGTACGAGTTATGTGTTGATGCGGGTGTACGTGCTGAGATGCTACTGTCGCTATTTGACAACGATGGTTATGAAGAGCTAGACTCAGAGGATGAGGTTGCTGAGATGAATGGAGATGATGGTACTGCTGTTGTGGAAAAGACCGAAACACAAGATGGTACCGAGTCTAGCGACATAGCGTTAGCGCAAGAGGGCAACCCTGCATCTGCCGCCCAAGCCTCTGCTCCTACTGAGGCCGATCGAGATGTCAATAGCGAAGACTACCTCAAGGCTCAACTAACCTACTCCGATGGCAAGCTTGTCGATGACGGCGGTAATGGCGTGATGATGGCATGGGAAACGGAAATTATGCGCCGCAGCGTCGATGCCCTACTGCCAGATCTGCCAGCTGGGGCGCGCATTTTGAACATTGGTTTCGGTATGGGAATTGTGGATGGCATGTTTGCTGCCACTAAGCCATCGCGGCATCACATTATTGAAGCCCATGAGGCTGTACTGGCTTATGCAGCTTCTAAAAACGCAGACGGCTCCCCAGCTTGTGCCTTTGGTCCCGAATGGGAGGCATCGGGCCCTGAGGAAGGTGCTTTCAAGATGTACGCGGGAAAATGGCAGGGAATTCTGCCCGAATTATTAGTCACGGGCGAGCAGTATGACGCCATCTACTTTGATACATTTGGCGAAGACTATACGCAGTTAAAGCTATTCTTCACTGAGTTTGTGCCTGCGCTATTGGCTGAGGGTGGCCGCTTCAGCTTTTTCAATGGCTTGGGAGCTGATAGACGTGTGTGCTATGACGTGTACACAAAAGTTGTCGAGATGCACACGACTGAAGCCGCGATGGACATTGAATGGATTGAAATTCCTGTTGATATGAAGGGCATGGAGGAAGCCGGTAAGGGAGAATGGGAGGGTGTAAGGCGCAGGTACTGGACACTGGATAGTAAGTCATTGATATTTGAATACTTGTGGTCTAGGACATTGGCTAACCTCGTTCAACTTAGCTTACCGTCTACCGATATGCACGATGTTGTCTTAGAATACAAAAAATGGACATGTAGAACGGAAAAAGGAAAAATACAAATGCTAAATGCCATGAACCCCCAATATTTTGTACTTTGATTGTCTGATATCTCTCTGCATGGGGCTTGTGTCATCTAACACCCGTGGATTTGCTTGTCTATCTGATGTATGGTGATCTGATGTATATTATATTCATTATTTAATGACGTCCCTTTTATATCCAGAGCCAGCCAGGTTTATGTTGACAAGCATATTCGTTTCTTTTGTATAGGAAATGCTCCTTTTTCTTTTGGCCTTTCTTTTTTACTCCCTGTAGATCAGCGAATAAATGGAATGTTGATTGTTTAGATTTTGCCTTACTGGAAGTTCTCGGGGTGCAGAATGCCGGCCATGTTACCGGCCTTGACGCGCTGGAGAGTCAAGGCTGCAATCAGAGCCGCACCAACACCACTACCATCCTCGGCAGCTAGGATCTCAATAGGATCCTCGGCAGTAGGATCCTTCTTCTCGGGCCAATCGAGAATTTCGGAAAGTGCTTGTGCGCCGCGCTCCTTGAAGTGGGGGTACTTATTAAATACGGAACCATCAGCACCAACATGGCAGCTCTGATAGCCCATCTTCTTGCAGATGGCAGCAACACCGCAGGCCGAGAGACGGGCAGAGCGAGTACCGATAAGTTCGCAGGCGCGGCGGATCAGCTCAAGTTCGTGCTTGGTGCAGGTCAGGTTAAGCTTGGATTGGAACAAATCGTAAGTCTCCTGGAGGTTCTCATAGGGGTCCCTATGAAAGTAAGAGCGTTAGTACTTTGGGAGTTGAGCTAGGGGAAAGGAACGAACGAGGCGTCTAGTTCATCTAGATTATCGACAACTTTGAGCATGAAGGTGAAGGTGAAGGTGATATTACACCCTGATGACGAATATGAACTATAGGGTATGGCTTACTCTTCAATATTAGAGAGAAACGAAGCGTCCAAAGTGTAAGGCTTCTTAAGGCTGGAAATATCCTGATCTTTGAAGAACTTGCACGGCGAGTTTTCATGTAAATCAACCATTAGGAGACGCAGGATCTCGCCCAGGTACAGGCCGGCAATCATCTTCTCAAAGGCCTGCTGGCCGGGACGGGGCGAGTCATTGTCGATCTGGATGTCGTATTTAGTAAGGGGAAGGACGACGTGCTCATTGTCAAAAGCACCCCATTCGCAGTTGATAGCCATGGGCATGTCAGCAGGCAGATTGAAGTTGGCCAACTTGGGAATGTTGCCACAGACATCCATGTAGGCAGCATTGCACCCAGTGCCAAAAATACAGCCGATCTTCATTTTGGGGTCAGTGTAGGCAGAAGCAATGAGAGTACCGGTGGTATCGTTAATTAGGGCAGACAGTTTGATGGGAACTCCCTATTAGGCTAGCGCGTTAGTTAATGCATCTTTGGCGTATTTTCATGGGTGTTGTCGACTTACACGACGAGCAATGGCAGCCTCAAACATAGGCACAACATTTTCACCCTCGACACCAGGGATATCAAATCCTTTGGTCCACCGTTGCAGAACACCGTGATCAATGTGGCGCTGGTCGGCAGGATAGGAAAAGGTGAAGCCCAAAGGAAGCTTGTCAATCTTAGTGGCATCGCCGTGGTGAGTTTCGATAAACTGCATGAGGCAGTCGGCAACATACTCCCATAATTCTTCCTTGTTACCGGTCTTGAGTTCCTCCGGCATGCGGTACTTGGACTGGATGATATCGAACTCTGACTTCTGCTCAGTTAGGGTGATCTGGCAGACACGTAGATTGGTGCCACCCATGTCTAGGGCAAGGAAGGTGCCGGTCTCATGACCAGTGGGCATGTTCATGACCCAGGTGGGGTTCATGGGCTAGAAAGAATTATAGTAAGTAAGGGCCAAGGTTAACTGTCAACTCGGCGTGACGGTGATTAGGCGGACGACGGGAAGAGAAATGCGGCTGTTTGCTTGGGATGGGGTTTCTGATTGTCTACAATAACTTACAATATTGCCGCCCTCAACAGTTAGACCTGTGTAACAATAAAACGAAACTGTTAACAAAGCCGATTCTCGAGTTTTGGATTCGAAAGTCTAAATTGAAGTTGAAACAGCCCAACAGACTTGGGAAGCTGTATGGAACTTTGCTACTCACCCTTAGCTAGCTCGTTAACAAAGTGGTCGCTAATCTTCTTTAGTCTGGCAGAATCGACGGTGAAGGCCTCCTCTAACTTTTTCATCTCATCTAGGAGGGCTTGGGGCGCAGTGGCCATTGAGCCTATGAACAGCTGGTTAGCGCAGGAACAGAGATACACCAAGCTACTATGCGGGCATAGGGATCAGCTGGCTTGCCTTCATGGTGAAATGACTTTGCCATAGTGGCAGGGGCAATGGTGTGGTCTGTTGGAATAGCGGCCTCCATTGTGACAAGTGGCTTTGTCGGAGCAATTACGATGATTGAATGATAGAAAAGAAAAAAAGTAAACAGGAGAGTGTAGGAATGACAGAAGAGAGGAGCTAAATGAGACGGAGAGATTGATAGGAGGATGGTGAAGAGCAGAGACAAATATTTGAGAAAGAAGAAGAGAAAGGAGAAAAAAAAAGCAACCAGTCCCTTTAGGAGGACAGATGGGTGGCTTAAAGACTGGTGGGCAGTTGTTAGGCAAGAGCAAAGATTTAATGGGGCTTGAGCTAAGCTAAGCTAAGCTAATCTAAGCTCTTGCCTTACCGATGGAGTTGGAACGAGGGGGATCCTTCTCCAGTTTGACGAGGGGAAAAAAAAAGGAGGGGAAAGCCCAAGACAGTTGGTTTGGGGAGGGACAAGGCAAGACAGAACAGGCCACAACGGAGGAAGGAAGAGATTCATCGTCGCAGGCCCAAACTGGCAACAGCCTGAAGAAGTATCTGCTTCCTCCTTCACAAGAAAAGTTTGACATATTCAGCAGTGCAAACAGCATCACTTGAGGGACAGTAACACAAGCGCAGGCGAAGCCTACTTGGTCTTGAGTCACGCATGTCAATGAATGAATGTGTGATCCAAAGGGGTGATTGCTGCTTGTGTTGAAGTCCCCCGCCTCTTAGTTGTACTGTGATTGATATGCACTGATGGGGTACTAGCTGAAGTTTGAAACATTGTTGGTTTTTTCCCTTTTGTTTCAACAGCAGCTTCAGCCTTCAATGGAGTCCCAAAAAGAGTTAGAAGCAGGGTCAGCTATAGCTCCATGCCATGACATCCCCTCCTTCTCCCCAGGAATCTAATGGCTAAGCGACGTAAGATTGTGGACGGTGAAGAGCCTCTGGAAGACCACGAGACCCTCGAACGGACCAGTGAAGAAATAAACGTGAAAGATATAGCGCGGGTCATGGGTCAATGCTCCTGATAAGGCGGGGGGAGGGAGAGGGGGAGCTTGGTAGTAGCCCCTTCCATAAACTCAGAAAGCCGTGCTTCGATTTCCCCCCAATGGTGGTCAATAATCGTTGGGCCTTAAGCTGAGCAGGCAGGCAGATGTTTGATAACGGCTTAAACTTGCCGATGTCTCTTTGTCCTGCGGCTCGTCAGGTCTGACCTTGGCTAACTTACCCTAGTCCAGTCACCCTAGTTTACCCCATCCAAGCCAAACTTTCACAGCAGGGCCTGGGGAAACAGAAAAGAAAAGGCTGGCGGAAGGAACATCCTAGCGATAAGCAAAATAGGGCTCTCACATTGTGATAACTCCAATGTTGCGAGATTGCCTGATGCTATCTGGAAGGGGGATAGAATGAGGATGAGGAAAGGCTCGAGAATAAAGCAAATGTTCAGTTTGCTAGCATGCATGGGTCTAAATAGTTGCTCATCCTAGAAAAAGATGCTTGACTAGACGGGGGGGGGGGGGGGGATTTGGAGGCACAAGAAGGACACGGGGTAAAGGGAGCCAGCCACATTGAGAGCAGGGAGCAAGCTCCCAGAGGAAGTTCTTGCTTGGGGAAGCCACAAATATATTGTGGCGCATGTGGCGCTTGTAAAACTTACCTTCAGGCCTGATCAACACCTTGGAATTAAAAGTGACCATTGCTTTTTAACTTTTTGGGAATGCAGAATGTCGAGTAGGTGAAAAACCCAGCAGTGAATAGGAAATGAGGAAATGTGTAGAAGATAAACATGGTAAGAGAACGAGACAAGCATAACCAAATACTTGAAGTGCTGACGCTTTTCAACGTGTCGGTTATCGTCATCGTCATACACGCCAGAGTTTGAGACAAATCGCCACATGATACATGATAACGCCACACTAAGACCCTCTGCACTGTGGCTGAAAAGTACGTAGCGCTCTATTCAGCCCCCTGTCCAGTATAATTTGTTATCACCTTATCCTTGGATCCAGCAACGTATGCCATTTTCTAGAGCTCTAGAATGCGACTGTTGAAGCTTGAGCCTCGTCATCACTTTCTAAGACGTTGGCTTTGTGATTTCTATTTTGCTCCTAATTTTTTGTCAAGACAGGGCTTTGACGGATTCCACAATCGCCGCTCTCCAATTGAGCCTTGAGTCTTGATTTGAATTGTATTTTCTGTCTCAACAAGCACCGCCTACAAAATACACGCTCATACACCCTCCACCATATACATACCGGCAGAATCATGAGGTTGCTAGCTCTCTACTCAACTTTCGTTAGCCTTCTGGCTACGGCTGCCACTGTATCGGCGAATGGAGACACTATCGACTCAAGAGCTGTCGTGCAGCAACCTGTTGGTTTTACGCCTCCAGCTGTTTTCAAGAACAACAATCTCGTGCGTATCGTCTCGCTAGAGCGAAACTATGCTCGCGAGACAGTCAATATCCAAGTCCAAAACATCGCCAAGGAGCCTCAGGACGAATACTTTTTGGCCTTTGACTCGGCTGAGTTCCTTCGCATTGGTGGGTTGGAGGTCAAGAACAAGAGAGACTCCGAAGCTGGCGATTTTCTCATTGCTCCTGTGGAATACCAAGCAACCAAGTAAGTTAGCCATATTGCCTTGTTTGATTAACGCATGGCCAACGTGTAGAAAGAGCCAGCATTTAACAGTTAATGGTTTTCTCAGCCCCATCCAGTACTACCAAATCAAGTTCCCGACCCCTCTGGCCGCTGGCAGCCAGATCACTCTGGGTATTAGCTTCAACATTCTCAAGGCATTCAAGCCTCTCCCTGCTTCGATTGAACAAGATGATCGCCAGTTCCTCAAATTCGACTTTTCCGCCTATGCTCTGTCGCCCTACGATACTACCAAGCAGAAAACTGAAATCAAGTTCCCCTCCTCGAAGGTTCCTAACTATACTAAGATTGAGGGCTTGACTGAACTCAGGGGCCCTAAACTGACATATGGCCCCTTTGATTCTGTGGCTGCCGGTACTTCGTACCCAGCTAGCGCGCGTTACGACTTTACGAAACCCGTGCTGCACGTGGAGACTCTAACTCGTGATGTCGAGGTTAGTCACTGGGGCGGGAACATCGCCTTTGAGGAGAACTACGACCTGTACCACCGTGGCGCCAACCTGTCGAGTTTGTTTAACCGTGTCAAATGGGCTCAGGCTCAATACATGCGGCCCGAGACTTATGCTGCCAAGGAGCTGACCTTCAGCCTACCTGTTGGCAGTCTTAACCCATACTACACTGACATTATCGGCAATGTCTCCACCTCACACTTCCGTTCTAACAGCCGCGAGGCTCTTCTCCAGGTGAAGCCTCGCTACCCTATTTTCGGTGGTTGGAAGTACCCCTTCACTGTGGGCTGGAACTCGGATGCGAGTAGTTTCCTTCGCACCACCACTGATGGAGGCTATGTGCTCAGCATTCCTCTATTCGAAGGCCCCAAGCAACCTGAGGGTGTGGAGTACAGTTATGTGAACGTTCAGGTTCTTTTGCCGGAAGGAGCTGAGTAAGTCTAGCCTTTGTCTTTTTTTTTTTTTTTTCCAAGGACCAAGGACAAGTTAAGAACTAACAAGCTTATTTAATATTGTAGAAATGTTCGCTACTATACCACCTTGCCTAAGTCAGATGTTGTTGAGTCATCTGTGACCAAAGTCAAGACCTACCTCGACACAATAGGCCGCACTGCTGTCATCATCAAGGCCGAAAACGTGGTAGATGATTTCCGGGATCGCCAATTGATCATCGCCTATGACTACCCGACAACGGCCGCGTTGCGCAAGCCCGCTGTAATCTTTGCCACCGCGGTTAGCGTGTTCATCATGACTTACTTGTTGGCATCAATCGACCTTAGCTTTTCCAGAACATCGTCAAGAAAGTTGTAAGAATTTGTTACAGTATGGTTTGAGTTATGAGAAGGACAGAGCTACTCATCTACTCATTTACAAAGAGACAGTGGCGGAGATACATATATGTTAATATCAGGCCAGGTGACCTTTTATTATCCAAATCTCGTAAAACAGAGGCCAATTATATTCACTCTTTGTTATTTTATATGCCATTTATATATACATGGCCAAAGTTTACTAGTTGATAGAACGGGTTTCTAAATCAGACGACAATACCTCACCGGACGCCACATGCCTAGCATAGGAGTTTCCTTCTCTAATTTTCCCTCTGCCAATGTTTGCACACTATGAGATATCCAAAAAGCTCGATAGTACTGTGGAATAGCATCACATCACGAACACCAAATGCTAGTAAAAGTCTTCTGAGGAGTTTAAGCGACATTTCTAGAAAGCCGTTTTTTTTCCATAGATTTGCCTGTAGTAATGCATTAAGTAAGTAAGGCATCATTGACGGCTTGGTTTTAGGCCAGTGATCGTGGTAAAACCTTTTCCAATGACATGATTTCTCAAACTGCGGTCATATAGGCCAATATTTGTTTCCTACTTCACTTCACCATGTATTTCATGGATTTAGACATTAAACTAATCATCCACGAGGTGAAATCGAAATGAAAAAGATCACAACACTCCTTTGGTGTCATTCTAGGCTCCGTAATGAGTAGTAAGACACTATGTAAGGTTTGGCACTAAGTGCCCAAACTTTGAGTATGCGTGTATCAAGCTAAACTCATGCTTTATTCAAGGTTTCTTTTACTTATGTGCTATGAAGCATATATCATTTACAATAGCGTTATACCATATATGAGAGCGCCCGCGAGGAAATGAATGTGAATTACAATACAACCAATAGCCCAACAATGAAAAGCAAAACTGGCCCCGAGAAAGGCCAATAAAGATTTTGCAGGTGTCGTGATGACACAGCCGCGCTTTTGGCCGATGAATTTCGCACCGGGGATGCTTCGTGCACAACTGCAGTGTATATTTCACCAAAACCAAAGTCTGTACTATTGAAACATACAGACTGGTTAGAGGCAGGAATACGGGAGTCATCGGGCTCAACGAAGGTGATATCGGAGCACTAAGAAAATGCCAAGCAGATGTCAGTAAGTTAGTCAAGTGTGGGCGAGTAATAGGGGGCTGTATCATAAAACAAACTTACAGCAAACAAAGAGGCCCCGTGTGTTGCCAGCTCGACAACTTGCAATGAAGCATTCATGCCAGCCGTGACACCTAAAGATGCCGGGACCTGCACATTTGGGAGGCACATGGTGCCTGGGAAAGGGCCATTAGATGGACCCTGTAGCTCAAATGGCATTACAAGCTGGTTGGTGAAGTTCATGGGCCCGCCATCTGGGCCGTCACTGTCTAGACCAATGTTGACATACAGCATGGCCGATGCATGTCCGGAGAACCAACCAGGTTGAAAGGCGATACTTCCGCCATTGACGGGCCAGTATGTCCGGTTGCGAGAAAGGGGGATGCCACCGCCTGTTGATATGAAGGGAATGAGAGGGGCAGTGTTAGTTAAGCATTATCGTTAATGGGCTCTGGGATAGGATAAGGGAGATAAAGCAAAGAGGCGTACATGGATAGGACCATTGCATTCCAAATGGGAAAGTATCGTTGGTTATGAAGCTGTTTCCTCGCGAGCCTGGGTAGGTGAGAAGAATGTGCGCTGAAGTCACAGAGGCCGTCAGGAGAGACGTCACTAGGGAAGACCACATGGTTATCGTAGCTGGCTATGCTAGATTCTGGATGTGTGAAAGAGGCGTTGAAGGGGATATCGTCTTGTCGTCTTGTCGTCTTGTTGTAAGGGACTCTCTTATACCACATCCAAGTTCAGATGTGTATGCGAGAGAAAAAGAAGGAAAAGAATCAAGTGGACTGTCAGAGGAAGCATGTCTACGAATGTGCATGTGTGTACATGTATACTCAAGTATTACCCCTCCATCATATATTCCTAGCCAATGGTGCCATGCCCTAAGACAAGCAATGCTTTGATTAGACTCAAGTGAACAATGCAGATGACTAGAGGAAGAGCGGTTACATGCTCAATTCAAGGTAGGCTTCGGTTCAGAGGGGCCGGGGAGGATCACGCCAAGACTGGACATGGCCGCTGGTTCTTCATAGCCAGGGCTGACACGGGCAGTACAACCAACCCATCCATATCTCTTTCTGTTTTCACGTGTTGTATTTCCTTCTGCCGCTGCTGCCATACGCTATTTCTGTAGCCATGATTCACGGCGACTTTTGATACATGCGTTACTATTTATAGCATGCTGCAAGTGATAGTATAGCCAAGATGAGGCCAAGGAGAAAGCCAATCCTGGAAAAATCACGGCGCTTAAATCTGGCCAACGACGAACCGTCATTGGAAGGTTCCAGCAGGACGGGAAGCGTGCTTTATTGTGTAGGAATTAGCGAAAATCTAAAGAATTTCGGGGATTTTGATGAAGAAAAAGATTTGCCGGTTTGCGTAACTTTTGAGTGAAAGGAGGCTGGTAATTCTAATCGAGCTTCATCGTGAATGTCACGATTCAGAACATGTTATGTAAGCATAACCCTAGGATACGGATTCCATAGGGTCGGCGCTATCACGTGTCACATTTCGCCTGGCTCGGCTCCTTCCCGCTCGAGCTAGTGTCATGTTCGACACTCAGACTCGTCTCCAGACCTTTGGACGTCTCGTTTTTCAGACGCTTTCAGCCTAATCTTACACAAGGCTTAAGTCCTCTTAGAGAGCTACGTTATTGCGGATAGCTTTAGCTGACTGGTCTTACGTGGTGCACAGCTTGATAGGCCGACTCTTAGTGCTTCCTTTAGCTTTGCTTAGCTGTCTCCTAGCGTTGAAGATACGTGTTTTGACTGGGAGGCCATCGAGAGCTGACGAGGCCTTTCGTAAATCCGAGTACTGAAAGCAGTGTAGTTGCGGAGTGGCCACGTAATGAAGGGAGAAAAGCATGGACGAGAGACAGCTGAGGAGCATGAATACACTGGAGTCTGAGCTTGCGTTGTTTATTTGCACAATGACGATGTTGACGCAACAAATGAAGTGATGGGGGCTATTATACGGTAGGTTGTATCTATATAAGGTTGTGTGTGTCCGGACGGCAACAATGTCGCCATTCTCATTTATCTAGGCAACCAACAAAGTTTTTGGACGATTTACTTTTCCTTCATTTCATCCTTAGTGAGCTCCAGCCACGATTAATTAATTGCCTTTTCTTTGCTCTCACGAGTCTTAATACATTACAAATTTACACCATCTCAATCTTCAAAATGGTCTTCGGTCTCGGCCACCATCACCACAACGACAAGAAGGAGGGTCACCACCACGGCAATCACGGTGGCCCTCCCCCTCAGGGCGGCCAGGGTGGACCTCCCGGCCAGGGCGGCTTCGGAGGTCACCAGGGCCAGCAGAACTTTGGAGGTCACCAGGGTCAGCAGAACTTTGGAGGCCCTCATGGCAACCAAGGAGGTGGTCCTCCCGGCCAAGGCGGCTTCGGAGGTCATCAGGGCCAGGGCCAGGGCCAGGGCAGCTTTGGAGGTCACCAGGGTCAGCAAAACTTTGGAGGCCCTCATGGGAACCAAGGAGGTGGCCCTCCCCATCAAGGCGGCCAGGGTGGACCTCCCGGCCAGGGCGGCTTTGGAGGTCACCAGGGTCAGCAGAACTTCGGAGGCCCTAATGGTAACCAAGGAGGTGGTGGCCCCGGCGGCCCAGGTGGACCTGGAGGTTGGCACTAAAAGATGCCTGGACTAGACTTGCTTATAATCCTGGAGCTAAGCCTGCGAGGCAGAGAGATAGAACGATAATAAATCCGCGATCGCTACAAAAAACCACCACATTTGTGTAGAAACTGATGTATATTATATCATACCGCACTCCATAGTAAGGAGCACCCATAGCCATAGGATCGACTCCATTTGCGTTCTAGCCCTTAGGTCTCATATCCCGGTGGCGACGATGTTGTCTTCAGCTCCACAGAAAATGGTCAAATGGAGACCAAGCACTAACACCTAAATAACCAATGGGGGGAAAATCCCGTGACGTCAGATGGCAACTTTTGTCTTGATAGCTTCTTAGCATCAGCCATCAGCACGACTCCACGATAGGGTATTTGGTGATGACGCTGGACGCTAACCCTCAAGACGGAAAAGTTTGCTATAAACATGACATCCTAGGAAGGTACTAATGCGTACCTTCCCAGTCACATTCAACCGGATTCGACAATCGCCGCACTGCACCTTCTTCAGTAGCGGATGTATTATGGCTGTACAAAAGGCGTCGCTTTCCGCTGTATTTGGCGAAGGCGCCATGATGATCTCTCTTCTAAATTTTCTCTCCTCTATATTCTGCCTGTGCCATTATCATATTGGTTTCGTAACGTTATTTGGCTTACTATTACCAGTTATTTTTGACATCTTGGATATCTCATAATCCGCTTTTTCCTATCGCTATTGCTTACCCCCCCCCCCCCCCCGAGTGTTTTTCTTTTAACGTATAATAATCGCAAATCGCCATCATGCCTTTGATGTACGTGTCTGCCTATCAGCTTTTGTTTCACTGTCCCTTCTGTCAATAACTGACTGTCTTATACTTTGTCTCTAGGAACCGCACCCTTTCGATTCGGGGCAACAAGCCCAACAACAACAATCATCGCAGCAAAGGCTTTTCGTTCAACCGCTTCGGTGGCGGCAGCAACAGCAGCCATAAGGACAACACTCGCCGTCTCTACCAGCTGATCAAGAGCGAGAACAACCTAGTTCAGGCCCATGAGACCGCTGCGCGCGAGAGATCTATCATTGCCACACAGCTAAGCGAGTGGGGTGAACAGACAGGCGATGACGCCGTGAGCGATCTATCGGACAAGATTGGTGTTGTGCTGTCGGAAATGGCCGACCAGGAAGACAACTATGCCCGCCACCTCGAGTCTGTTCGGGGCCGTCTCAAGGTGATTCGCAACACAGAGCGCAGTGTTGCTCCTGCCCGTGAAAATAAGGTCAAGATTATGGACGAGATCCAGCGCCTCAAAATGAAGGATCCCGAAAATCAGCGTCTGGCGGTACTGGAACAGGAGCTTGTGCGCTCCGAGGCTGAAAACTTGGTTGCTGATGCTCAGCTAACCAACATTGTAAGTAGTTGCAGACGTAGGACTATACCTGTCAGGACATGAGGCTAACCTCAAACCTTTCCTCTTTTCCCTCAACCTTACAGACCCGCCAAAAGATGAAGGAGGCGTACAACGACGAGTTTGCCGCCATTATCGAACGTGCTGAGAAACAGCTCATCCTTGCCAAGCATGGCCGTCGCCTGCTTGCCCTGCTTGACGATACTCCTACTGTGCCTGGAGTTGGTCGTCCCGCCTACGAGCATGCTCTCCAGGCCCGCCAGGTGCTAAATGATGCTGAAGATGACCTCCGTGAATGGGCCCCAGAGGCATACGATGACTACAGTCTTGAGGGCAGCGACCGTATCGAAGAGGAGGAGGAAGAGGACTTTGATCAAGAGGCATCAGTTAGTCTTACTACTGAGCCGATGGCCGGAAGCAGCAGCGCTGCCGATGCTGTGCCTCGTTCCACCAAGAAGAACAAGAAGAAGGCTGGCAAGACCACAGAGGCCACTCTCCATGTTGTGGAACAAACTGTCTAAGCAGCAGAGTCTTGGCTGGTGTAATAAGGGCCTTCAATGGGCCCAGTCTAATTCCTCTTTGTGTCTGGTGCTGTTTGTGGATGTGTACGTCAGATGGCTAGTCTGGCGTAGACGGCGATTTTGCGATGACTATTTAATATTTCTGGATAATTCTTTTCCGTATTGTTTTTTTTAGCAGATAAATCTGCTCAACGATACGATGGATGGATATTGATTGAAGAAGAAACAGTACCAAGTAATGATAATACTTTCAAAGACAAACAAGAGACGTTTGCTGTTAATGGACGGAGATAGTTTTTATACTTTACAAGGTTTATTAAGTTCTGAGCACAAACATTCACGATTGATAGTGACAGTCACTTGTAGATAGATAATCAGCTACACATGTTGCTTTCACCTGTGATGGAAAGGGCCTCAGTCTGGTCTAAGAGGTGATTAACTATGATTTTCTTTCTTTTTTTCAAATTTTTTTTTTTTTTTTTGTATTTATTAATAACGGCTATCAACTAGGTTCGAGTTTCCTCGACTATCTTGATAATTAAAGTGGTTTTAAAAATAAAAAACAAAACAAACAAAACAAACACATCAGATCAGAGCAAATTAATTATTATAGTAGTAAAGAAATGAAACAAATAAAACAAAACAAACAAACAAAACAAATACATCAGAGAAAATTAATTATTATAGTAGTAAGGAAATGAAACAAATAAAACAAATACATTCGAGCAAATTAATTATTATAGCAGTAAAAAAGTGAAAGACTCAAACAGCAAATGCGAAGCAAGTGAAAAGATGACGCCAGGCTGGCGCGTGGAGGCCATCAAACAATCGGACCACTGACTGATTGACTATTTCTCGCTCTTGATAGCCAAGGGAAGCTCAATAATCATCAGATCTTTGTCAGGACAGATACGAGTTTGGATGTTTTCGCCAGTCACTATACGGCGTGAACCCGGCAAAAAAGTATTTCCATACTCAAACATCGACATATTAATGGTGCGTTTGAAAACCTTGGTTTTAATTTCTCTTGAGAGAACGGTGCCAAGATCAGCAGGATACTTTTGGGTATTGAGCGAAGTGGAGAGCTCCAGACTCTTGGTCTCGGGTTGCCACATAACAGAGAATTTATCCCTAGGCCCAAAGAGGGGGACGACGACAGTAATCTTGCTTTCGGATTGGAGGATATCGATTGGGAACAGAGATTCAATCGACGAAGAGGAAGATAAGCGGGAGGATGTGGTATCTTGGGATATAGCCATATTATGAAAATGGCTAGAGAGGTCTGGAAGCTTGGAAAGGCCAGGGGTTCCAAAAGGACCAAGAGGACGAAGAGGGTAACGAAAGCCAGGAAGATTGGCAGGGCCAGAAAGACCGGCAGAGCCAGGAAGACCGGCAGGGCCAGGAAGACCGGCAGAGCCAGGAAGACCGGCAGAGCCAGGAAGACCGGCAGAGCCAGGAAGACCGACAGAGCCAGGAAGACCGACAGAGCCAGGAAGACCGGCAGAGTCAAGAGGACCTTGATAGAAAGAAGCAGGGCGCAAGGAGGGTAGATAAGGAGGGGTACTAAAGTGATGGGGCCTGATATAAGGCAAATCAAAATCTCCGGAGAGTCCATCATAGTAATTGTCAAGCCCATGTCTGCCGAAAGTGTGTTGGCGGGGGAGATGACGTCGGCCATAACCGCCTGCATGGCGATGCATATTGAAATGGCCACCTTGCCCGCCAAAGTGACCTGCCCGTCCACCCATGTAATCTTCATGACTGGTAGGACTATGGCCGTCACGTCCAGCAAAAAGACGACCACGATCCTTCAAGGGATCATGGCGGCCGTGATGAAGGCGGCTAGAGCTAGGATTACCCTGCTTGGATGCTGCTTCTTCATCAGCGTCATTTTTCTCCTTCATCTCAGTAGGTTGAGGATCTAGACCGGCGCTTTTGGTCGTAGGAGTGCAGGTCACATCCGAGTAACTATCGTCAGAGAAGGAATCAGGGGAGTCCTGTTCATTATCATAATTCTGAAACCGAACGTGATAGCCGGGGGGGCGATGATAATAGTGGCTAGGGTGTTTTTCGTTGTGACGTAGTATACCATCTTTCTCAAGGCGAGGTGGAGTAACACTTTTAGAAGCATCAGCCCCGTTAGAGGGTAAATTGTGAGGAGAAGTAAGCCCTGTCATTTTTACGATGAAGGAATTCGTATGGAAAGGAATTTGTATGGAAAGGAATTTGTGTAGAAAGGAATTTGTGTAGAAAGGAATGATCCGTTATGTTTAGGGCGATGGAGGAGGTTTATATGTGCGCTTCCAGCACGAATGTTGATAGCAAAACAGAAACGCGGCCTATTCAAGTTCGGTGAGAGAGACAAGCAGCTGACTTGGCTATAGAGATCATGCTGAGGAGGGACACCACACCCATTATTCATTGCCACAAAGCTAGACCACAGTAAGCCTAGTAAGCACCAGAAAGTCAAATGTGAGGCTGAGAACAAGCTAATAGAAACTAGTAGCTAGCAATAAAGCTAGGCCACAGTAAGGCTAGTAGGCACCAAATGGTCAAATGTGAGGCTGAGGAGAAGCTAATAGAAACTAATAGCTAGCAGCAAAGCCAGAGAAACAAAGAGGCAGCCCAGCTGAGGTTCTTAGAGCAGTACTTCTTTTCACCTCTTTGCTAAATAGATCACGACAGAGGCCTCAGCTAGCGTGGATGAATGTGGGTCAATTAGGACTTTTTGAACTTGTTTACGTCATTTACGTCTGGTCACTTGCAAAACCCCCCACGCGTCTTTTCACTTGGAATATTCATTCGTGAGTATTGCAAGAGTACCTAATATGATAGTCTATACATCACAGACCTACTTCCTAGACCGACCTTCTATCATTGAAGATAGCTTTGTAGGCAGGCACGTGATGTGGCGCAACCTAGCTCCCGGAACGCCACATGCATGTAGATCAAATTCAGCCACAGCCCTAGCTTTGATGCTCCAATGTTACACAGTGCATGTGTTACCATGCTATGCATTGTACTAAGTCTCATCATGGCACATGGAAGTATATATGTATACATGCCATGTATGTACCGTGTGTATTTAATACTATATCATTACTATTTGTCGCTGTGGAAACTCGCAAGCACCAGTCGTTCCAGGAATCGATATGTGTTGAAGATGACTGAGGACATGGCTAACCAGTCACATGGTCCACAAAGATATATATTAGGGCTATGTGCATAACACTTTTCCATAGGTTTGAGCCGGCTAGGTGCAAGGGAAAACTCTCAGACCAATACGCAGTTTTCTAGTGTCTGTAAGTCTTCATCTTGTCTTTGGAACTCCAAGATAGGTTCTCCAACCACAATTTACTAACTCCCATCTGGTATCATCTCAATCACAAAAGCCAGCCACTACAAAATGTACGCCATCAAGACTCTAACACGGTCTCATCATGACTTTGCTCCGCAGTTCTATTCTGCGGCCCTCCAGAATCAATCGACGCCAAGATTCTATGCCGCCAAGAAGACTGTCCGAAGCTACTGCCAGTCTGGACAAAACAATCACGGACGTTCAAGTAACTCGAAAACAAGTAAAAGGAATTCTCGTTCAGTCAATACAAAGTCCATGTACCCCAATCTGCATAGCAAAGTGGAAGACCAGCTCCAAGGCTCGGGGCTATCTTACAAGTTCTACGAGAAGCCAAAGGAACAGCCCATTGATACCTATACAACCAGTATCATGGGCAAGTTTTTGTGCCATAATAGTGGTTGCAAGGCTAATGGATGGGCCAGTAAAAAGATTTGTATAACAATACAGCATTATCGAGACAACAGATACAACGCCAACGTATACCATCAGCGATGCATGAAGTGTAACCACCTCAGCAAGCCCAAGCTTGATTTCTCCTACGCTGATCGGGTGGCCTATCGCCTGAAAAGATGGAATAATATACAACAGGTACCACCAGTATACATCTATCAAGACACTGGTGCCCATCAAAAAGACTTTTGCGAAGCTTGCAAAGCCGGTGTCTGTTCCATGGCTTCATCAGAATTCTAGCCATTGCTGATGTACTAGACAATTATGAACTGGAGCAGAATGTCGGCATGAAAGCAGCCACCCAATGCTAATTAATAAAACTATTCTTTCAAATAAGCAGTTGTATTAGCTCCGTAGTTTATGGTGTTTGTGAGTCTTTATGTATACATCACTTGACACTACGTTAAACCCATAATATGCTGTGTATATATTCATAGGCCACTCTCCTAATAACCTCTTCATTTTTTTGGTGTTCTCCCCCAGATCTAGCTTGATCCCTCAGAATGAACCATTAACTCATGGATACCTGGACACTTCAAGATGGCTGGCAGAGTAATGACGAAATACCGAATGTATCAACGTCTACTAGAGTTATTAATGCTGTAAGATAGGGTTGCTTGAACAGAATACCAATGTTGAGCTTCTACTAAATTGACAGAGGTCATATAGTCCCGAATTGACTAACAACCTCTTCAAGTGCGATCCTGGAGCTTTTACGAGGGAATCTCGAATACGTCGGCGTATCTTATCTGAGAGAAACTTGCTAATACCAGGCAGCCAGAAGCTCGTAAATTCCGAGCGTCTCCTATAGCTTTCTCCGAGAGAATCCCTCCACAACTGGGAGGCCAGTCATCAGTTCCTCCATATTTCCTTAGTGCGACTTTCTTAGACAGGACTTGTATAGTCAACTCCATGTAGGCCCAAACTGTTGTTCCTACGGGGTAAACACGACACTGTGGCGTAGTAATCTAGCGGCTTCAGCTACCTATTTTCTGTTGCAAAGACAAGATTAAGATATACCTCCGTTACAACCAAGCTCTTGTATTACGAATCGTGGGTAGAAGTTTACTTTGTCTCGCCCGCCGTGTTATGTGGTGCTCTATTTCTGATGGGTAGCTTGCGGGCGTTGTCCACTGTTCCTCTATACAGGAGCGGCTAGGCTAGATATCTCTGGTGTCCATGATGAATGTTATTAGAAGGGTCCTCTCAGTTTCTGTCTGCTTTCTCTTGACGCCTATCTTCTCTTCCAACTACGGCTCGGGCAGCATGTCAAGCCCTCTCTTGATCTGGCCTTGACCTGGCATAGTCATTCCATCTGCGTTATCAGTAGTCTGCATAGACTTTGCGCACTTTGGTTACATTTCGGCCCTCGCAGTATATGTTAGCTAGCCAGCACGTTATATACACGGCATTCTTTGATTTCTCATTTTCTAGGAATGGAGTATAGCTCTTTTGTTTGTTTGTTTGTTTGCTCTATCTAGCATATACTTAGTAGGTTTTCCAGAGTGATACGACAACATGTTTTAGACCGGAGAAGCTTGAATGGCGTTGTCTTCTGACGCTACTTGCAGGTAAGAAGTAATTGTGAATTCACCTCCACTTCAAGGATCTCCCATAGTTTTCAAAAGTCCAAGCTTTGCACTAGACAACCTTTTCGCTATCATCATGCGGTTGGTTTGTTTGTGGCTTATATGTAAGCTGTACATACTAGCTACTAGTCATTGTATCATTTTATGTCTGCCCACCTCCCTGGGCTGGCTGAAAAAGAGATAATCGAGAGAGTTTTGAACTTTAACTCTAGCCTATTCAATATCTATGAGAAATCCAGCGTTTAAACGGCGCCGGATCGATTAATGCTCTACGAGGATACCACAGTTCACGGACGAGAGAAACCCCGTATGCTCCCAAATAAGCTTGTTGCTTGCTCTACTCCTGTGATCGTCGTTAAAAGAATAAAAAATAAAACTCCGTTCACATTTCTCTTATAAAGTCTTGTAAGACCGTATTTTAATAACATACGACCATACAGCACAAACTACACGCATTTTTCACACTTTAAGTCCATCGTATAAACATTCAATTTATTTTCAACACTGAGACCTTTCAAAAAAAAAAAAAAAACACGCCCAACACACCATGGAAGACACCGATATGGTGGACCATGAGCGTCAGCCTCGCAAGGCTGCGCAGCCCCCTCCCCCTCACCGACCTTAAACACGACTACAGGAAACCCCCAACGCGACACAGCACCCGCCGCTGCGACCACCGAAAACGCCCTGAACCAGTCAATCCACGCTGGAAACACCGAGACGAAAGCACAAAAAGGCAGCTTCGTCGAATTACTGGACGACATCTGGAAAGAGACCAGCTCGGTGCGAGAATCCAAACGCATCGGGGCAGCCATGATCTTCTCTGTCCTGGACAAGCTGGAAGAAGACGCGACGCGCTCGAAGATGGACAAGATTTCCAAAGATTTTGTCACCGACATCATGAAAATGGTGAAGGAAGCAGCCAAGATCAAGCTGCGACAGGACCTCTCAGGGACCCCAGCCCCTCAACCGACGCGCACGCCTGCGCGCCCCCTCGCGATCCCCCAGATGCCGCGCACGACTGCGCGCCCCGTCGAGATCCCACAGACCAACAAGCCCAAGACCTGGGCTCAGAAAGCGGCAGCGGGTGCTAGACCCGCCACAATCACGCTCCCCGCGAAGCCTCCCGCGGCATCAAGAACTCTGGCCAAGCCCCAGTCCCAGCCGGAGAGACGGGAAGGAAAAAGATACCTGGCACCACTTTATGACGACTCAAAGTGGAAGAAGGTAAACACTGCCGTAACAAAACAAAAGCTGAACCAGGCAGTGTTCAAAGGAAACGAAATGGTAACGAAAGTTACCATGACCAGAACCGGCCTCGCCATCACTACCAAGGAACCCATCCTTGACAGGGACACCAAAGAACGGATGGGCAACTTCCTGCAAGCCGTGGAAGTCGAGAGGGAAGCGGTATGGGATAAGTTCTTGATCCCAAACATCCCGACCACCATCACTACGGTGGAAGACGATAAGCTGGTCCACAGACGCACGACACTGGAGGACGTCAGAAGTGAAGTCCAGGCAGCTTTCGGCGGCTCGATTAAGAGCCTCGCCTGGAGGGACTACGAGAGGGACCCGACTATGCAGGGCCTCCGCGTGGCGATCCACAACCCTGAAAGGGTTCCCCGCTCCATCGAGATTCTGGGACTCTCTCGTGCGGTCCGGAGAGCCACGAGCAAACCGTTGCCCCCCCCGCAATGCGACCGCTGCGGACGGGCACACCAGACAAAGAACTGCAACTTCCCCCTGAAGTGCAAAAAGTGCGGTAAACCCCACCGCACGAGCGAACACCAGGAGGCCCCAGCAACCCAGCAGGCCTCAGAAACCCCAGCAGGACCCAAGGCGGGCTCACCAACTCCGAATGAGTGTGAGACCCTACGGGAGAAACCACCGCAGCGACAAACATCTCAAGATAATCCAGGCAAATGTCCGACGCACGCCTAGCGCGCAGAAAAGCATACTGGAGACGGCCTTCCACAGAGGAACAGACATAGTCCTCATCCAAGAACCCCCGTGCACTCAGGACCGCACAACACTGCACCCCCAATTCATCTTAGCGGAACCAATATTAGAAGGACAGACCAGGAAAAGAGCGATTTGCTTTGCACGCAAGGACTCGCTTTTCCAAATCTTCTCCTCCGGGAGTATACCCTCACACCCAGACCTCTGCGCCGTATCTGCAAGGCGTGGAGACGACTCATACTTGGTGATCGGGGTATACAACGCCGGAACTAATAGTGTAAGATCAAACGAAGCTGCTGACAAACTCACAGGGATAGACACGAGACTAGACAACACTATAATAATGGGAGACTTCAATTTACACCACCGGGTATGGGACGAAACGGTTACCCGAAACGACAAGAAGGCCGAGGAACTGCTAGAATGGTCAGAACAGATGAGGCTCATCTGTGCCAACGAAAACAGCGTCTCCACCCACGACCGGGGAGGAGTGCTGGACCTGACTCTGGTGTCGGCAAACATCTGGAACAAAGTGAAACGCTACGAGATGGCCGGAGACCTGGAATGCGGAAGCGACCACTCCCCACAGGAAATCACGATAAGCACGGCGCAATCCGTAGCAGCACACAATTCCACGAGACGCCTCAAGGACACAGACGTGGAAAAGTTCAGAGCAATCTGTAGAACGAAGGCAGCCGCGCTGGTGGAATCCCTCCCCACGAACTGGCAGGATAGAGACAGCGCATTGGAAATAGCAGCGGAAGGGACTATCCGGGTTATACAGGAAGCCTTTGAAGCTGCAACCCCCACGCGGAAAGTCTCGGGCTCAGGATACAAATGGTGGAACGACTCCTGCAGCGAGGCCAAACGCAAAGCAGCAAAGACCAGAAGGATCCTGAACTCTCTATACCAGATGGTGAAAGCAGGGGCCACAAACATGGACACAGAACTGCGGACAGCCAGCGAAACCCACATAGAGGCCAAAAAAGAGCTGGCAAACACCATCTCCAAGGCCTCTAGACAGTTCTACAGAGACCTGGTGACAAACATGACTTCGCTCTCGGATGTTCACAAGGCAGCGAAATGGCTGACTCGCACACAGAAAGCCCGCTCCCAAGCAATGACAGTGAATGGAGAGACCCACACGACCCCTCAGGACAAGATCCGCGCCCTCCGGGAAGCGCATCTGACAGGGAGCGGTCTCCCCGACACAATCAGACCGACCATCCAACTCGACCCGGAAGGGACGAAATGGGAACTGTCAAGGACAGAAGTGGAGATTGCCATCAAGAAACCGCTGAATACCGCCCCCGGCAAGGACGGAATTCAGAACAGCCTGCTGGCGCTGAGCTGGCCATCTCTGAGTGATCTCATCACAGACCTCTTCAACGGATGCCTACGACGAGGCGTGCACCCGGCACGCTTCAAGGAAGCCAAACTGATAGCAATCCCAAAGCCTGGAAAAAGAGATAGGTCCGACCCGAAATCGTACCGCCTGATATCACTCCTTCCGACCCTCGGCAAGGCCCTGGAAAGGGCTATAGCCAAGAGGCTCACCAAGGTGGCGATGCAAAAAGGCATCTTTTACGGAAACTACGCATGCGCCCTCCCCAAGAGGGCCGCATCGGACCTAACCCTGTCACTGGTCAACGAGATCAGGGACAACATGGACAAAGGGCAACTATCTTCGATACTGTCATTCGACATACGCGGAGCTTTCGACGGAATACTTCCCAACAGAATGGTTAAGAGACTGCAGCAACAGGGCATGCCAAGCCACGTCTGCAAATGGGTCCAATCCTTTTTGGACCACACCAGCGGGAGCCTCCCGCAGGGATCTCCTATCTCCCCAATTCTGTACATGCTGTTTATGCACCCCTATACTACAGTGGGAGCAGATATCTGAGAGGGTATATGGACGACGGGCTATGGCTGATAAAAGGAAGCAGCTGGGAAAACTGTAACCGAGATCTAAAGGCCGTAATGGAGTACACCATTAACTGGTGCACCGAGAACGGACTTCAACTCGACCACAAGAAAACCCAACTACTGCACCTGACAAGGAAACGCAACCACGACAACCCGGACCTGGAACTTTCGGGCGCCCCAAAAGTGACAGCCACGCCGAAAAACGGGTCACTCAAGTGGCTTGGCATCCGCATAGACAGGAAGCTGAACTTCACGGCCCACGTGAACGAAATAGCCGGGAAAATGGACAGATCTGTGCACTGCCTCTCGATCCTCAGAGGATGCAAGCACGGCGCTCCGGTGAAACAACTGGTCCAAGTGATCAAGTCGGGGATCCTGGCGACGGCAACGTACGCAGCAGCAACATGGTGGAAACCGGACCAGCGCGGCAACAAGGGCAAAGCGAAGAAGCTGGGAAAACCTCTCAGGAGGGCACTCCTAGCCGCCCTTCCGGCATACCGCACCACTCCATCAGCGCTACTGCACATGGCAGCCAATTGCCCCCCAATCAACATTGTTTTGGACACGGCAGTCAAGAAGGAAGCAATCAGGTGGCACACCCTAGACGTCAGTCACCCGCTCTACGGTCTGAAGGACCACAAGCACCAAAAGGAAATACTGCGGCTCCTCCCGAAGGCCCTACCAAGGTACGGCCCACTGTTCTACGACCCGCCCCTGATGTCTGTTCCCCCGACAGGAGCTATGACAGAAGGCCTGCCGAAAGAAACAGCCGCGAAGAAACACGCAGCCTGGAAGGCCAGCTGTCCAACTTCGGACACATGGCTCTACACAGACGGCTCAAAGCTCCAGAACAGCTGGACTGGAGCTGGCTGGTGGGCTGAACGCAATGGTGAAGGCTTCACAGAGGGAGCATTCCCGTGCGGAAGAAGGGCGGAAGTCGCTGACGCAGAAATCCGCGCAATCAGGCTCGGACTGGAAGACCTCCAAAAGAGAACTATCGCGGACAGCAAGACCATCTGGATCTGTGTTGACAACCAGGCAGCGGTGGACAGAATGAACGCCTCTACGAGGAGAACAGGAACCTCCCAATACCACCTAGACGAGGCCAGGAGAATCGCACAGAGTCTCAGAGAGACTCCTCCTTTTCCAATGGTTTACTGCATCTGGGTCCCAGGACATAGCGGGATTGAAGGCAACGACAAAGCTGACGCCCTTGCCAAGAGCGCATCCATCGAGGTCTTTGACTACTCCATGACACTGGCGAATGCCAGGAGATGGCTGAAAGAAGACCTCCATCGAGCGCACAAAGCCTGGTTCATGTCTCAGCCCACCATCAGAAACCACCAAACCAGGAAACTCACGGAATTCCCTCGGCAGAAACTGCTTGGTATCCCAGAGGGCCCCCGCGCGCATCAAGGAACAGTCATGGCGGCCATGTCAGGACACGGAGACTTCGCGTCCTATCACCGCAGACTCGCCCACCAATCGGCGGCCACCCAGTGCCCCAGGTGCGGCCAAGACAAAGAACCAACACACGAATGGACATGCCGAGGACTTGCAAAACCATGGAGCAAAACCTTCGTCCAGAAACTGCTGGTCCACACCAAAGGCAAAGAAACCTTGATGAAGGCCATCATCAAGCGGGACAATCCGGCGTAAAACCTCTCCAAGGCACCACGCAGACCCCGACCCCCCACTGACACAGGCACAACCGAAAACGCACATACCCATACCCGAAAAGTCTCCCACGGAAAGCACAGTGTCAACGAGTCTATCCCGAGCTTGCCTCGCTTCAATGATTCCCCACCCCCGCTAGGTGAGACAATATGGATGACATATATTCCCCCCCCCTCTGACACAGCTGCTGGCTCTCCCCTAGGGAACCACACACTCATTAGAACTAGACACCCGCTGGATTCGATGTGCACATGACTGCACACCACTAACCTTCTGCTTCCATCTCTTCGTTTTTCCTTTCTCTCGTTCCGTTTTTGATTTACTGTTTTTCTACTACGTTCTGCTTTTTCTGCTTCTCCGCACGCATGTTTTACCCTCTTTGTATTCTGTCCTTCCTGTTTCTTGCTTTTGCACCCCTGCAGGAAAATCTAACCGGACAAGGATCCCTACGGCGCCCCCGGTGACCGGGATCTGAGACCGGCAAGAGGATCCACGCAGGCCTAAAACGGCGCCCGAAAAAGCAGTCTCCCCAGGGTCGATTCGGGGAGTCTGGACTCGAAAGGCCAACAGCTTCTCGGCCTGACTAAACGCTGTAGAGATCCGCAAGGAGCCACAGTGCAGGTTGAGCGCAGATAGTTAGGTAGAGAATAAATACAACAACAACAACAACAACAACAACATACGACCATAGCCTGCGTAAAGTACGGGGTCCCGTCCGCTCCCCCTTAGTCAAGCCGCAGAGCGCCGAACTAGTAGTATGGTGGGTGACCACATGCGAATCCTCGGTGTTGTATGTACTTCTTTTTTTGCCTTCGCATATCAGGCGACAAAATTCTCCATCAGACCGGATATCTCCGGAATCTCGCAACATACGACCATAGCTTGTAGAAAGCACGGGATCCCGTCCGCTCTCCCCTAGTTAACCTACAAAGCGCTGGACTAGTACTACGGTGGGTGACCACGTGGGAATCCCCAGTGTTGTATGTCGGGGCCGTTATCTTTTTGTCCGTCATCCAGCTAGAAGGCTTGCTCCCGTCCCGATACCCTCCCTTCCTATATATCTCGTATAGCCATGGTCTAGAAGTTTCATGGAGGCAAGGGCCGCACGCATGATAATGAAATCAACAGTTTCACCTATCCTCTAGGTGGATACCAGACCTTTTGGGATACACAGACGATGAGGCACTGGTAGTGAAGGGCTTATCTTTTGACAACTGCCAGGATATCAAATCACTAACGAAAACAGTGATAGAATAGACGGTGCACAACGGTTTAGACCTCGAACCAGGAAAGTCAACACTCATGTCCTTGATGTGCAGGAGGAGGGTCACCAAGAACCCGTCTGTCACGATTGAAGGGATGGGAGAGGTGAAGCCCAAACCGGCAAACAAATCAATGTAGTGATTGGGACTTCACATCGACGTCAACCTGCTTTTCAAGGGGCACGTAGAAAGGACGACAGCAAGCATTAACCGGGTAGCCAACGGCCTGAGATACCTGGCCGGATGCTACAAGGGAGCAGACACAAAATGCATGCTGAACGCAGTCCGAGCATGTGCGCTGAGCAAAGCCCTATTTGCAACGAGTGCATGGATGGGAACTGAGACGACCAAAACAGCAACGGACAAAGTGAACGTCGCACTCAGAAACTGCCTTAGGGCAGCCCTGCCAATGTACTGCACAACACCAAAAGAGTGCCTGCACCATGCAGCAAGCCTTCCGCCGATTGAACTCCTGTGAGAGGACGAAAAGAGAAGGGAGGCCATACGCTGGCACACACTAGACAAAGAACATACTCTGCGAGGAGCAATGTAAAGCCCAATCGTTGTGAGACTACGAATATTGCTTCCGGTGAGAATGGAAACACACACCACACTGAAGGAACAAGAAGACAAGTGCGGATCGAGATGTCGAATGGACACAGAAGAGAAGTTGGAAGATCCTTTCTCCTAACGCCCAGGGTCTACTTGAAATACCGCAACCGTCTCGCTGAACAGAGGGAAACCCCGACGTACTCCGCCAGAGCCAACACTCGGGGCCGGGGCCGACAGCCGTTGGCCTACTAAATAGGTAGGGCGCCAAAAGCCAAAAACACCAGGTAACCAATCCTGGAAATACAGCCAACAGGGAAGCCCTTGGGCAAAGTCTCACGGATAAGGCTGCTGGCCGCAAGGCTGGACCCTCAAAAGTCATAGGAGCAGTTTGAAGAAGACGCACACCTGCGACTGCTGACTGCCCGGAAGATGGATCGGAGGACAGCATCTTCCTACTCCCCTTCCTTCCAGAACCTGTCATCGTATTGCTGTGGAAAATCAGTAAGCAGACGTTAAACAATACAACCAAACAAAAATATGTTTCATTTTCATATTTTTTTCTTCAATATAAATTACCGCATCTATAGTCTTGAAATAGCTGAGGCATACATACATATCCAGTCAACCATCACCATTCTAATCAAGATATCACAAGACCGCTCGCTATACATAAACAACCAGCAAAACAAGCACGGCTGTTGCCTACCTCATTACCAAGGCGCAGCAGCTCTACCGACATCTGTTTCATAAGGACTACTCTGATTTATAAAACAGGGGCTACGGGAGCGGGTGCCTCAGTGTTGCTGCCCCGAGCAATAGGGGGAGGCATAAACATGGGCAGATAGGTGACGACCAAGGCCATGACTAGCAGACAGACACGTTTTCGCATTAGTACAAGCTCAAGATATCCGGTGGATACAGCTAACACTGGCCAATGCGGGTTGACCTACAGGACATTACAACAGAAAAGTAGCCAGGCGTTGAATTGCTCTTGCGTGTGCTTTCACTCTCCCCAAGCCAGTTCTGCATGCTGAAGAAGAATGAACCCCTATAACCTCGAAATAACCCATGTTAGTGGTTTTAAACTCTGTGAGGAAGGGGATGTTAAGTCACGTTATGTTTCAATGTTTTGCGACTTCCAGCCAGGCTTCCACTCAGTCCAGTGACCGACCAGGTTTATGTTTTTGTTTCATGGAGTACGTATGAGCGGGCCCAAGCCAACGCCGGAGTCGCACGTTGGTTAAGGAGACAAAGGAGAACAGTGGCACGGGGGCGGAATAACGGAGCAAATCTTACCAGCCAAAGTACCGGTTGCGCGTCATCATAGCAGCCATGGGCATGGTAGATGACAAACTGGATGAGAGATCGACCGTCTCATTGTCCTTAGGAGCGGGTTCCTGGTAGGGCACAACTGGAGGGCGAAAAAAAAAAAGAAGGAAGAAAAGTTGTTAGTCTGGCCTCGAAATACATATATCCAGACGAGATAGCTAAGGCGCGAGTACGGGCTGAGTTTATTCCATGGTTGTCGTTTGTTGGGCAAGTAGTCGAGGCTAAAGCGCCAGTCGCGCAACGGACTTGGGATGCAGGGCCGAGCTAAAGAGACGGGATGGGGCAGTAGTAGAGAAGGAGGACGACTTACTGAGATCGATCCGGCGCTGGTCCTTTCTGGCTGACATTTTGCTTTGATCTGGCTGGCTGATTGCCTGGTAGTTAGTAGTTAACGTCAAGACCAAGACCACAAAGCTACAGTTAGCAGCAGCAAAATGGCGATGTGTTCCAAGATAGCAAGGCAATCTAGCTATTTTGAGATCAGCGCCACAGCAAAGTGGAGACTAGTTCATTATCGATAAGGCGCGTTGCTTTTATCCGTTGTCACCAGGACAGATTGTGGCGCACAGAAGAGGCTGAAACAATAAGGACGACGACGACGACGAGACAGCAAGAGACCATAGCTAGACATTATTATTATTATTATTATTAATTATTAGCACGAATAATAATAACCGCCATAGAAGCTATAGCAGTTCTGCTGCAAGTACTATAACAACTGAGACAATCAACATATTTGTCGAGGTTATAATGTCGTAGAAATAGTCTCTAGTCTCGCTGCTTGGGGAGCCCCCAGCTGGTGATGGGTGCTAAGCGCGTGTCTTAACCCTAAGAATAGACTTCATGATTAATAAGAGCAAATATGATGTCGATAGAGTTCCTCCAGGATGAATTAGATTAACCTCAGCTTTGACGTTTTCCGTATATTTGTTGGCAAAGCCTGATCTGCCTCAGGAGTGAAATGTTGCAGCTAGGGCGAGGCTCAAACAAAGGGGTAGGAAAATTGTCCATAACTGACTGATATTGTGCGTTCTTGTGGGATTTCTCTCTCTCCAAACGTAAGGGTTGGTTGGGTGACGAGAGGGGGAGTGGAAGGGGAAAAAGGACAGTCGGAGTGATTTAGAATGTAAATGCCGTTAAATCGCCTCGAAAGCGAAAGTCTAAAGGGTGCGGGCATCAATGAATATTGTTTCGTGAAGACGCGCTAGTAGAGCAGCTAGCCGTGGCGACAAAGGGGAGTATCCCAGGCAGATGAACGGCGGGTCTTGAAAAGGGGCATCACGGACGTGGAGAGAGGGGAGCAGAGAAGAGGGTGGTGTGCAGGCAGGATAGACAAGGACAAAAGGAGACGGCCCTGGAAGCCCAGCAGGGCGACGAGGATGACAACGATATTAGACACAGAAGAAAGTTCCGGGGAATTACGACCGCCAATAGTCTGGAAACGGTGTTAATTTCCATAAGAAAGGATAACATGGCATCAGTCTCCAGCATCTAGTCTCCAGCGTCTAGTCTCCAGCCTCCAGCCTCTCCGGTCTGGCCCTGAGGCTCTAGCGTTAGCCCGCTTGCTCGCTAGGATCTGGACTCCTGTCCACTTTGCCACTATTTGCCAATATGGAAGGACACCTTGGATCGGGACTAGACGAGGAGCAGACGACAGGGCGGATGATTCTAAATCACATGCTTCCAGCCCTTTTTTTTTTTTTTGCTTTGGGATGAGACTAGTATGTAACTGCAGTAAACTATGTGCTCGGGAAACGCGCTTGAAACAGGGCATTGGAGTGGTTACGAGATGGAACTGGAAAGACTAGGCCGCAAAGAGAATGGAAGCAGCATATAGGACAGACTGAGCTGAGATGAGGATGACCTAAGTATGTCTACAAGTAGGGACGAACGACTAGTGTCGGATTGTTCTACGGTATATCGTGAAGAAGCCTTGGCATCTGAAGCCAAGATGGGATGTACCGTAGATACAGAAAAGCCAAGAAAAAGCGGGAAACCAAGATGGCCAAGCATTCTTGGCACGGGTCCAGCAGAGTGCCATGGCAAAGGACTCCGAGAAGAGAGTCATGTCATCTTCTCTCGTTTTTCTTCCCTTTCTTCTACTTTTCTCTCTGGGGTTGAGCTCGGAATGTTGTTTCAACGCACAGAATCATGTCAAACAGAGACTGACTTAGGAGGCTTGCGTGGTCAACATGAAACCCAGAAAAGCATGGCTTTGTTATGTCTACGTGGTATATGAAGCAGGGCCTTGCTACTATACCCTTGACACATGGAGAAAGCAGGGAGCGTGGGGGGGGGGGGGCTTTGGCGATATGAACGAATATCGACGCACGCTGTGCTCGACAAGAAGGGGGGAAGGGGGGAAAGGGATCGACGCGCGGAACCTAGTGGTCAGGAGAATAGAGACTTTACAGGAGACAACCGAGGCAAATACAAGACATCAAGAACAGGCGTAGAAGCATGAGCACGCGAGAAAACTAGAGCGGCTAGCTGGGACGGCCAACTCTAAATAAAATTTCAGGGGCATCTGCATGGAGCTGCGCCAGGGTTGTCTTGTCTAGTGTCAAGAGGAGCAACTAGGAGAGGAGCATGCATGCAGGGCTCTTGACTACAACTTCATACTGCTTGTGTAAGGCAACAGGGAACTGGAATTGCAAGGAGCCCTGCAAGATGGAAGAAAGAGCCAGTGTATGGAGTTGATATTGGACGGACGAATGAAGCACATCTAAAGTCTAAAGCTAGGATTTCGGAGCCAGCCCAGAGAGGAAGCTCGCTCATGGCCGTATAGCCCACGCTCCTTGGGCCCGGGCCAGAACAGAGATAGTCAGGGCCAGGAGCGCAGGGTATGGGTAACCAATCCACTCTGTCTGCCTCGACTGTCTGGCTGGCACACTTCACACTAGGTAAGTGACACTGGCTCTCGCTTGTCGTGACCCAAGGTGGCCCAAGGAGTATAAGAAGACATCGTCATCCGGCCTTCGTCTGTCTTCTTGTCCTCCCTTTCTCCTCCAGTCCTCTGCTCACTCATTCTTTCTACCCCCTCCCCCAACAGTCTTTTCTTTCTTTTTCTTTTTACAGTTACTGTGTAACTTGTTTATTCTTTCTTTTCCCAAGCTCCTAACCAAGTCTTTCTTTCTTCTTCCTTGGATTTATCACTCCCTTTTCGTCTGTTTTGATAACACGGCGGCTTCACTTCCTAAACACCATAAACTCTTGCCCAACATGGTTTCTCCTACCCTCTTTGTTCTGGCTGCTGCCGCCTCTATTGCCTCTGCCACGCCCGTCCTGGTTGAGCGGGCGGGATGCACATTCACCACTGCTGCTGCTGCCATCAGTGGTGCTTCCAAGTGCTCGACCGTGACTCTCAACAACATTGCTGTGCCTGCTGGTACCACTCTGGACCTCACCAAGCTGGCTGCCAACACCAAGGTAAGAAGAACAAGAAATATTCTGCTCCCAATGTCGTGTTTGCTTTTCTGTTTGCGTGCCAAGTATTTCTTTTTGGTGGCACTGTTTGTGTTGTCGTCAATACAAGCACTTGCCAAGAGATCGCCCCCAGAAGCTTGGCTCTAGGTTAAGGAGAGCCAAGACTTTTTATGATCGCCAAGACCAAAATACCTGCTTCTGTGCGCCAGGAATCCTCGTTGCTCATATCACAACCGCATGTTCGTCCCAAGCCCGCTAGATCTAACAAGCTTTCTTTTCTTTTCCCAACAGGTCATCTTTGCTGGAACCACTACCTTCGGCTACAAGGAGTGGGAGGGCCCTCTTATCTCCATTGCTGGTACTGGCATCGAGGTCTCTAGTGCTGCTGGTGCCAAGATCGACTGCCAGGGTCAGCGCTGGTGGGACACCAAGGGCTCTAACGGTGGCAAGACTAAGCCCAAGTTCTTCGCCGCCCACAAAATGATCAACTCCAAGATCACTGGTCTCAATGTCATCAACACCCCTGTCCAGGCCTTCAGCATCAACGGTGCCAAGAACCTGGGTGTCTACGACATCAACATCGACAACTCTGCCGGTGACACTGGTGGTGGCCACAACACCGATGCCTTCGATGTCGGCTCGTCCAGCGGTGTCTACATCTCTGGCGCCTACATCCGGAACCAGGATGACTGCCTGGCTATCAACTCTGGCACTAACATCACCTTCACCAACGGCTACTGCTCTGGTGGTCACGGCCTTTCCATTGGCTCTGTCGGTGGCCGCAGCGACAACGTTGTCTCTGGTGTCACAATCACCAACAGTAAGATTCTCGACTCAGACAATGGCGTCCGCATCAAGACTGTCTATGGCGCTACAGGCTCGGTCAGCGGCGTCACCTACTCTGACATCACCCTGTCGAACATCGCCAAGTACGGTATTGTCATTGAGCAGGACTACCAGAACGGTTCCCCCACCGGCACGCCCACTGCCGGCGTTCCCATCACTGATGTCACCATCAAGAACGTCAAGGGAACCGTTGCTCGCTCCGGCACTGATGTCTACATTCTCTGTGCTTCTTGCTCCAAGTGGACCTGGTCCGGTGTCAGCGTTACCGGCGGTAAGGCCTCAACCAAGTGCAAGGGCATCCCAACTGGTGCTAGCTGCTAAGCAGCCAGTATACAGCCACCAAGAGTATGGTGGCATGTGCTTTGAGAAGCCTGTATCTACCTTCTTCTTCTACTCCTTTTTTTCCTTTCTTTTTTATTTTGCTGTCCTGCTAGCCGGAACATGTGTTTCTTCATCTTCTTATTTGTTCATATTTTCATACTTCTTTTTTTCTTCTTTTTCTTTTCATATTTAATCATACCTTAAGAGATCTTATCGTGAGGCCGCTTGGCCTGGCTATCATAGAATCATATACTTTTGTTTCCATACTAATTTCTGTGACAATGCCGTCGCTGTTAATGTAGAGTAAACTGAAACACTATGTTGCAAACAAGGACTGTGAATCCAACAGCCCCTATGGTGTCGACAACATGGCAGCAATTCACTTTGCTCGCGTGCAACACATGTATGTATGTGTGTGTCTACGCGGAGTCTTGAGGCGGCATACCACTGCATTAGGTAATATCAAACTAGCATCAACCTCATCATTAGTCTTGTATATTCAACGCCTACAGTACGCACTTGCTTGCGTGTATATATGTGTGGTTCAACCTCTGCCTACAACTGTTCTGCAGCAACACGGCTATGTACTCTCTAGGAGGGGGTGATCCTGGGCGGTTAGGAATGGTGAGCCAGAATAGGTTTCGAGCCTGTCTTACGATATTCCCAAGACTGGCTATGAATATAGCAGGACTCTCTATCCAGCGTAGCCATAGAGCGTGCCTGCGGGGGTTCCAGAGTTGGATACCTGGTGTTTTTGGTCTACGAAGACCGCGTGTGATCCAGTCTAAAAGACTGCCAGCTTTCGGCACGGGGAGTAGGCTCCGGAGGAGTACGCCGATTTTATCCTTTCATGTGCATGGCCGTTGCCGCGTCGTTTAATGTTTTTTTTCCTTTTCCTTTTCGTTTTGCTGGTGGCCGGTAGTAGATCTCCTTCATTACCTTCTCATGGAACTCTCCTCGACATCGCCTTCCTATCCCGCAGGCGCTTTTTCCTCCCACCCTTTCTCCCTTCCCCTTCGTCGTTTCTGCCCTTGCTGTCTTGGAGTTGGCTGTGTCGTGCTATGCGGTCCTTGTTGAGATTGCTCCCCCGTAGTCTGCGGCGGCGGTGACCTGTCTCTCTGAACTTCTTGAGGGGAGGTTTACTTTATTGTGTCTATACAGTCTAGCTCGTACTCGGGCTGCCGTGACTCCTGGATGAGTCTGAGGTTGCGATGCAGCACGCTGGCGACGTAGCTCGTCGCTTTCGTCTTTTTAAGGAGCTTGTCCGCAAACCGTTGGCTCCAAGGTCTAGGCAGTGTCTTGAAAGTCTACCAGTGGTCTCTTCCCTTTGCATAGTTGCAGGCTCTGCATCCAAGTGGGTAGTTGTGTTTTTCCATCGCCTGTTCTAGCCGGCAGGATATAGCACAGCTCAATGCAGGTAAGCCTCTTGTAGCGGGAGGTACGGTCGAGATGCCCGTTCCAAGTGGACGGTATACTTTTTTGTTCTTTCCACCACCCTTTGTAGTCGAGACGTAGGCGGTCTCTCCTCCATCTCCGTGCTCCTGCGAGGCTGAAGCGGTGTTCTGTTACCAGTCCTTGGCATCCTAACTTGGCTTGGGCATCGGCTAACTCATTGCCTCTAATGCCTATTCGTCCTGGAACTCATAGCACTCGGGCGGGCCTTCCTGGTGTCTTGTCTGCCTAGGCTTTTTGGATTCGCCTCGTCTCGTCTGCCGCTTCCTGTGATGTGCCGTTGGTGGTGGCTGTATTGCGGAGTCTGTCCACAGCTCCTCTGTTATCTAGACACAGCCAGATTTCTCCAGCTTCTTCACCAGCTGTAGCTCGCTTAGTCGCCTCGAGAGCGCCGACTGCCTCCGCATCTGCCATCTCCATCCACTTTCCCAGAGCTTTGTGCTCAATTTCTTGGATAGCTCCGTCTTCGATGGCTGTTTTGCCCAATTTATTGCTACAAAATTTAATCCCGTTTTTTGGCGATGTTATTCGTGAAGTTACAATAGCCAGCGTAATTGGTGTAGTGGTAACATTAATCGTTGCCATAAACGCAATGATTTCGATTAGCCCTGGGTTCGATTCCCAGATTACGCAGCATGACGTAGTGTCGTCATTTCTTTTTGCTCATTTGTGATCTTTTTTGGCTGTGAAAACAACACTCACTTGCTTTCCAATGCGAGTACGAGGTTATACATGCTACCCTACTCATCTTACCCCCTCCTCTCCCTCCCCGTGGTCATCTTGGTTGGAAACAAGACATTCAACACGCGAACCACCATTAGAATACGTAAAGGGGCAGGTCTGCATCAAAGACCGCGCCTGAAACATGTCTTTCAGGGTCAATTCCAAGGCCTTTTGCGAACAAAAGACAAGCTCTTCAAAGGCTCATATAGAGCCTCATTTCAAAGTACAGTCAGTCGGTATATCATGTGCCTCTTGACTGCTTCCCGCCTACGGGCTTCTCTATATCTAAACTTGTATCAGCGGAAGGACAAGGACCATATGTAAATAGAACCAACAGCTACTATTCATCTGCAATTCCCTGCGTGGTATTGTTGCAGAGTTCCCTTCTCCTGCTGGAGCATGTCCAGGTCTGCCATTGGCTCTGTATGTACGACACTGACTGATTTGTATATTACAATACGCGCTCGTAGTGGATTGAAATCGTAAAATGGCATTAATTGTTTCATTGTCAACGGCATTTCCTAATATCAAAATGCTACTTGTCACATTACGACTTGGATCCCCGCACGTTGTGGAATGCTCACCGCACAGTCTTTACTAGAGTAAACATTGCTTGGAGGTTTGGGTTACGTACAAATTCTCTTTCAATATACCGCTACCTCTTTGTTATCTCGGGTGTCCGGCTCTATGCAGGTAGCTATGATGTGTTCTGGACTGAGATCATGTCATCATGCGGACCCCAAGTTCCACCAATCTCAGACTTGCTGTCGAGGCTTTTTTGATCTTGCGCTGAGCGAGCTTAGGTATAATAGGCCATCCAAGTTTCGAAAAGGCCCTGTGAAACAATGATTTGATGTCATAAAGAGGCTAGTCGCTTGTCTACCAACCATATCAACGAGCTATACTAAGCCTCACATGAAATAGATATACTCCGTCCCAGGTTTAGACTAGCCGGGATTTCGAGGAAACAACGCGAGGGCCAGCTTGAGTCAAAAACAAGCTCACGGCAAGACTTACGTCCAAAGCTAGATTAATTCTCGTGTAATAACCAACAGCCGATGAGGCTTTACCACCTGCAAGACATCAACTCAAAACTCCAAGGCAGTTCTTGACACAGCCGGCTAGGTGCTGTCTAGCCCGGCCAAGGCTCTAAATTCAAAATACCGTAGCACGTGGGCGTACACGTGATTTGGCCAAAAAAATAAAAGATACAAAGGGGGGAGAAAGGGTTATGGAGAGCAATCAAGCCACCAGCTTCTGTGCCGGTGGCTTTGTTGAGTTGACAATGGAAGCTTGGAGAGCAAGACCGCAGAAGTCCCGATTGAAAATATGACGAAGGATTGGAGATCACTCGTGCGGGCTTTTTTTTTAATGCAATAAGGAGAGGCGATGAACTTGGGTTGGAGAAAGGATGGTTAACCCAGTTCTAGTTGTCTTGGGCTTTCTTTTCTACGTGCGCTCTATTTCCGACTAATGCAGCGGGGGGGGGGGGGAGGCGAGAGCTTGCTGCAGCGACAGGGGCCTCTCTGCCTGTTTGTCCTGTGGTACACCTACCGCGTATAGTGTTTTCCATTAGTATACGATAGGCCTGTTGTATAGCGAGCGACCTTTGCTCGTTGTTGTCGTCCAGAAGCACCCAGACAAGGCTAGGGATAGGGTGCAAATCCAGTCAGCATCAGTGGGGCAATAGGGTGACGATTTCACGACAGGAGAGCTTGAGTGCTTGCTGTACTGGCTCACATAGATAAAGGGGCAACGGGGAAGCATGGATCGACACGTTTGCTCTTGTTTTGCTTGCCAAGATCTCAAAGCCGCCTTCCTTGATCGTTGAGATTGAGGTCTAGCCGGCCGCCAGCGCGGGCCCAAGCCAAAGCCAAAGCCGAGTGCCTGTTGCCGTGCATGATGGTGGCAGCCGACAGCAGCTGTAGCTTAAAGGCCCCACGGCTATAGGGCTTGGCTGGACCTGCAGAAATTGTAAGCAGGGCCGCCCTGTATCGGCCGGTTCTTGTTCATCACACGCCCCATTGGAGTGTGCGCACACCCACTAACGATAGATGGATGGGCGGGTGTATAGGATTGAAGAGGATACTTGGGAATACTGGATGGATTGAGCTGTCGGACCCCGTTGCCAAGTCTGGATCCATTTCTGCAGTTCAGTCGGATTGCTCGATTCGGCATCGTGCTTGCTTGCTTGCTTGCTTGCTTGCCTGTCGCTCTGGCTCTGGCCTGACTTTCTAGCCGCCTTGCAGGCCAGACTCAGTCTGCATTTGATAGTCCCGTTTATACTTTACAGATTAGAGGGAACTAATCGTACCGTGTTGTGGCATAATACATGAAAGAGGCTTGTGGCAACATGCACAGACAGACAAGTATATAAGGGTAGTACTCGGGTGATTGTTGTTATCGTTCGTTGGGCATGTCACTTGCTGGAGATGGGCGATGTCTATTAGGTACTCGTATTAGTAAGGGCAACAAACATCCGGGTCGGTTGCTTTTGAAAATGAGACTTTGCTGATCGTGACCGTGACTTGTCGCTGCTTTGTGTGTGCTCGTGTTCTCCACTGGGCTTCATTTTGGAGCATATCTTGATCCATGATTTTCTGATTTTCGTTCACTTCTTTTTTATTTTATTTTTTTATCTTCATTTTTTATCATCGCCTCTTGTCTTGGGTACGGCGGAAACAAATGAGGATAAAGTTGAGAATTGGGGTTTGTTCAACTCTGTGTCGTTTTTCTCTCGTGGCCTGTTGTCTCCTTTCGCATCCACAGGCTATAATAAATTCCATTTCCTTATTTCCTCGGGAGTTTGTCAATCCACGTCACGTTTTTTTTATATTTTTTTTTTATATTTTTCTATATTTTTTAATTTTCTTTTTATAGCGATTGGCTCCAGTGCTTCAGTGCAGGCTTCAACAGTTATCTAGCAGTTGTTGTCTCCGTCTCCCCCCCTGGCTCAGCCTAAAGCTTCGTATTGCTTTTTCGCTAGCAGGCCATTACTCAGCCACTAAGCCAGCACTTCCACAGCACTTCCACAGCACTTCCACTGCACTTCCACTGCACTTCCACTGCACTTCTCAGCGCTACTCCAGCATATCACCGACCGACCCACTGGCACTGTGCTTGATTTGGCTGGCTCTGTCTCTATCACTCAATTAATATCCCTCGAACATTTTGCTTCATCACCAACGCTACAACGAGGCTATATCGCCTTATCCAACGCTAACGTCCAATATTGCTCTATCCGAATCATTTCCCGACTTTATTCTATTCACTGCTCTCCTCTCATCCGTCCATACATCCATCCTATCTGTCCGATCGCCAGCTAGAGGCTACTCTACTCTACTCTACTCTACTCTACTCGACTCTCTCCCTCTCTCTCCAAAAAAAGATCGCCTAAACCTTACATTCCCTCTGCTTTGTTTATTGGCGTCTCAACCCTTTCCTTCACACAGAATTAAATAAGGCATTTTGGCGGCCGTTAATCGTTCTACTGACTTGAATTGCATCATTGGCCATGGAACATCAACTGCACCTGCAATCATGACCTCCCGGACCCCAATGGGCGTCCAGCAACGCCTTCCACAACGAGCCATCGCTGGCTCATCATCTGCATCTGCATCCGCATCATCATCATCATCATCATCATCATCATCATCATCGACTCTTTCCCACAACTCACAGCATACATCATCACAGCAGCAGCAGCATCGCCAACAGCAGCAGCAACAACAACAACAACAACAGCAACGCAATCTACTCTCGTTGTCGCAAAAGCAACAACCACAATCTCCTTCCCGCCGCGACCCGCAGAATCACTCACAGCAACAAGCCTCATTCGACCAAGATCAATCGGATCTCGCGCCTGTCGCTCAGAATCGCTATGGAACTCTGCCGCGTCACGGCGGCTCTCGCCTTAAGACGGAAGTGTCGAGTGATTCGGTTGTAGTCGAACCCCCAACAGAACCAGCAACTATTTCCACATCTATGCGCGTTATTCCGACGTCCGCCGCGTCCACTGTCGTTCCTCTTGCTGCTTCACCCGATGGCGGTGCCAGCTCTGTCGACTCTGTCATGACTGATGCCTCGACTTTGAATCCCACTGTGGCGCCAGTCGACGATGGCCCCCCTCCCCTGCCAAAACGCCGAAGCCGCCTCAACCGACCAATACAGACCACACAGGCCTATGCGCGGCAACCTGTCGTCCAAACATCTCAGAAGAAGGAAACTAGACCACGGCCATGGGCCCCGGAAACACCACCCGAAGCCCCTCGCTTCAAACCGGGCTGGAAACCCGACCCTGCATTGAGGATGGATGCTGGCTCTACATCCGTTGTCCGGGCTACTAACTCGGGATTTGCCGACTTCTTTCCATGGAATGGTAACCACGCCGAGGATCAAATGTCCGAGCAAATCATCCGCTCTGGCTACTTCGATAAACCTCCCTCCACACATCCCGAAACGAATACTGCTCGGCCAACCGTTTTACCACAGATAAAACAAAAGACTGGTCTTACTGCTCTCTCCACTATCTTTGCTAGTGTCATGGCCCAGCGCCGTGCTACTGGCCAAATCACATCAACATCGACATTTAAACCCCCTCCTCGTGTCACCCTTACAGACACCAAGCGAGAGCTTTGGCTTAAGGACCTGGCTAGCCCAGCAAGCTCTCTTCGCAAACTTAGTCGCACTATTCCGCACGGTATTCGGGGAAAGTCTCTTCTTGAGCAATGCTTGAACAAAAAGGTCCCCATTGATCGCGCTGTTTGGCTGGCCAAGTGTGTTGGGGCTAACGAGATTCGCGCGTTTAAACGAAAGGGGACTTCAGGATCCGTCGTCATAGGAGGCGAGGTGAAGTGGATTCGAGATTGGACCGTTTTTGTAGAGCAATTTGTTGAGTCTCTTGTATCATCTGTTGATTCTCCTGAATGGAAAGCCAAGGTTTCATACGCGTATGTCCCCCGCCCTCCTCTCCCCTTCTCCATCTATATCTCCGTGTTAAAATGACTATATGCTAACAGACTGCTTACAGCATCCGATTCTCCGCCAACCTTTATTCCGAAGGACTTCTTGATCGCGACCATTACGTTGACTGGCTTGTTCAGTCTCTAGAAAACTGCCCACAATCCAAATTGCCAATATGGCTGCTCATTTCTAAGATATACTGGGCCGATCTACTCAAAGGCCGCAAGAACGGAAAACGCTTGGTAGTGGCTCTTCTATCCCACCTTACTGCAGTAAGTCAATGCAACACAGGTGCTAATGCCAGATTTAAGCTAATTCCATGGCGTAGATATACACTGACCCCGACGGCGATGTACTCTCACAACTCTCAACCAACCTTATCGTCCTTATCAAATCTATTATTCTCTCGAATCCCGACAGCTTCATCTCGCCTTCGACGTGGTTCAAACACAAAGACGCACTTTACGCGTACCTCTCCCCCAGCGACCAATCACACATATCAGCCTTGAACATCATCAACTCTCGCAACCAATGGCTCTTATCATCCAACACAACGACACAGTCGACTGGACGCCAAGAACTTGTCCGTCTTCTCGATGCCACGATGTTAACCCCGCCTGCAGACGTAGCCATCCAGCGTTGCTGGAATCTCGCGAATGACAAACCCGTCCTGGCTCAAACTCTACTTGAATGGGGCACTTCAGCACACAGGCCAGGCTTTAGTAAGGTCTATGTTGCGGTGCGCTTTTTGCGAGAGGGTGGCCGCATGGGCATTGATGTAACCTCTGCTGTACTCGACTTTATTGACACCATTCCAATTACTGCAAACCATCGCAAGAAGGCACTTTATATCCTTGTCTCTGAGCTAGTGCGATCGAAAGATTTGTGTGTTTCTCGGTATATCTCTTGGCTTATAACGCAGGGAAGCCTCTCACAAGAATCTCAAGCCCATCCCGACGGGCCTTGCATGACCAGACTCTTGATCGAGTTACCCTTGGATTCATTGGATGAATCTCTGATTACTTCCCGGGCCAATCTTTTGCGGCGTGTCAACTACTCCTGTAAGGAAGAAGCTGAAGATATACAAAATGCTTTGAAACTGGCTATGCAATCAATCGGAATGCTACGAACAGGCACCTTGACGCAGGAAGATTGCCCATCCCAAAGCCATACTAGTAAAACGTTGAAGGCAACCAAACTAGCCATTCCCATGCGTAAGAGCAGTCGTGCTCTTCAAACAGCTATAGGGTCTGCCATAGCCCAAGCCTTTGAAGAACATTTTCTCCTGCCTGACGGATCACCTCCAATTACAGTGGAATCTTTCACTTCAGCCCGTATCCTCATCGAAGCTGGATCAGACTTTAGCAAACTTGGCGTGGTCCTCAGAGTGTCAACAAAGAGTACCGACCCTGAAGTACTTGCCTGTTGTGCTGACACTCTGAATGCAAACATATTCTGCTTGGCTGCTCTTGGGGAATGCCGTCGCATATATGACCTGCTCCTTGAAGCTGGCACTTCCCCTCATATAGACAATACTGCGTCTAAGCGTACTTACTTTTCCGCCATGGCGTGTTTGGCAACTCGTATTCCTGGTCAGGAGGCCGTCGCCGAGCAGTTTCGTCAAAGGCTGCGTATGGCGAACAGAAACACAACTATAGACGCCTGTTCTCCTGTATCCGACAGCATGGCAACCGCAATCAATGACCGCGACTTTGATCTTCCCGAGGAGATTGAAAAACTTCTGGCCAACGGAAATGTCGCTGATTCTAGTACTATGGATCGCATATTCCAAATGATTATAACAGGCCTTGAATCCAGCTGGGAGAAGGAAGAAGGCGATCGCCAACGTTCCCTTGCCCTTCTGCTCTCGCGTCTTCGCATTTTTGATCCTATTCGATTTGATACCCGCATGAACGAGTGGATGAGGAAAGTCATGGCCAGACAAACCCGTCCACCACTAAACAAAATCTTCCCTCTCACTATCAGTCTTGGCTGCGTCGAATTGCTCATGGTGATACGCGCAACTTTGAGCGAGGCTTCAAGCTGCCCTCTCCCTCGAACCAATAACACGTTTGTCCAAGAAGTTATGCAGCTTGCGTCTATTAATCCTCCCTCGAATGACATCTTGGCTCCAGAAGAGAGCTATCGGGTTCACGTTCAACAGCAAATATTGCTACTAAAAAACCCCAAGGAACTACTTATGCTTATCAGAGCCGCACTTGAAGAATACGTCAGCCTTGGTGGTCGTATCAACTTGACCTCCGAATTTCCGCTGGATCGAAAAGGAAGATGGGAGGCCATAATCCAACAGCTGCAGAGTCTCATCATTGCCGACTCAAATCTTGTTTCAACATATCTCGGCGGCAAAAGCCAAAACTGCGCTATGGGTAATCTAATCAACAATCTCACCACCCGGCTGTTACTTGGCACAGACACCACCCAAACCGACATTTCTTACGATGATATCCTCAAGCAAGCCAATGAGCTTACTCTTCCCTTTTGCCAACTCAAACTCTCGGTAGCCTTGACTGCTGATGACCCCATTGACGAGAATGGTGGGGAGGCTGGCTTATCGCAAATTGAGCTGTTCACGAAAGCTATGGAGCATGCCATCGAAAGCCGTCATGTTATGTGGACCAACGCCCTACCCCATCACAACGAAGATATTGCACAGCAGCTTAAAGCTCGAGCTCAGGCTAAGTTCCTCGAGGTCATCCCATCGCCACGCAACCCTGATGATCTTATCCGAACACCAGAACAGATCCAGATGGCCGAAACCTTATTATCGATTGTTGACTCGCTCTCTCGCGGTCGCACTATGCGTGGTGCCAGCCAGCTATCAGCAAATATTACTGAGAGGTTGAACGACCTCTGGGAGCTACTCATGATGAAAAAGGTGCCGGAGATGGCTCAGGTTCGCCAGCAAATTCTGACCAGCTGGCTGCCTGCAATGCTCAAGTTTTTGCTTCTACATGCGCCTCCAACCGATGCCGCACCAGGCCCATCCTCTGTGCCCACGCCCACAGCAACAAGCAGCAACCGCCTACAACCCTCAGGTGCCTCTGGCGCGCAAAATGTGCGTCCTCGCCTTGTAATGATTCTATGTGGTATTCTCCTAGAGCTTGATGAAGTATCACAAAACGAAGCGAACCTAGCTGCTACACCCAGGCAAAAGGTATTTGATGTTGCTCTCATGCTCATAGACAGCCTTTGTGACGAGGTCCGGATGCATTGCTCACGCACGATCCTAGCCTCACTTGAATCGCCTGGCCTCGTCAACTCTAACCGTACGTCGGACGCCCGTGTCCGCTATCTATTCAGCCAAGCAAACGACATGCCCACCGACAGCATCCTATTAGGTCATCGCGACAAGTCGCTTCTGGGCCCTGGCGGACGAAGCGTTGCGCTTAAGCATGCAATGGGACAGATGCAAACCCCTGTTTTGATGCAAACAGATAAGTTAGTGCCGTTTGTTCTACGTCGTTGGGAGGTGCTTAGTGAGCCGACGCCAACAGTAGGTGAGAATGACACGAGCATTAGCTTGACGCTATTTGATGCCATTAAGCTGCAGTAGGTAAACTCTAGATCCTAAGAGTTTATTTATATTCTTTTCTTCTTCGACTTGTCTCGTAATGGCGGACCTCTTTTCAATTCTTTTCAATTCTTTTCATTCTCTTGTTTTTCCTTGTTTCTTTACTACAACCTCCTCGGCTCCCACCTCTCCCCTAGTCTAAGGGCTATGGTCAGTCTCAGTCAGACATACACATCATATCTTGTCTTGTTATCTGTTGGTTTTATCGTCTTATTTTGCCTCACTTTTTTTTTTCTTTTTTTCTCTTCGTTTATCTTATTCTTGTTTATGGGAGGGAAGAGCGACTTATTTTCATGTTGCTGTTATCATGTTACTATTGTTCTTTTCTTGAAACCAGTGTGTGGTTTATCGTGTTTCTTCTTTACCGCTTCTTCTTCTTTTTTATTTTTATTTTTTTTTTATTTATAATGTACTAAATGCGGAACGGAGGGAATTTCTCTTATTTTCTTATTTTCTTGTCTTATTCACCTTTCCATCATTATCACGCTTCTACTACATTGTCTTTTTCTCATTCGCTCTCACTTTCTGTTCTCTGTCCGTTTACTTACTTATCTATCTCTTGCGGTGTGGTGTTTGTTTGGGTCCAGGGGCTTTTTCTTCTTCTTCTTCTTCTTCTTCTTCTTATTGTTTCATGTTTCAAATACCGTTCCCATTGTATGTGTTCTAGCGTCACGACGAGGTAGGCTTTGGTGTTCTGTCCATTTACACATTCACTAGGCGTTCTATTATAGTTGCTACAGGCCATAGTTTCAAATGCTCTTGTGTGTTTTCTTTTTTTTTTTTCTTCTTTTTACAACAACCACTCAGTGAACACACGATTCAACATGACGATGTTTTTATGTCCGGATTCCTAAAGGCCGGGCAAGAAACAAAGGCTGTCTCAACGTATGTGTATAAAGGTTTGTCGGTTCACTTGTATTCATCCAGCGACCAAACGAAGTAAGCCATCCATCATGTCCTCTCAAAAACAACAACAATAACAACGACGACGACAGATGTGATACTAAAACCCAAGAGAGAGAGAGAGAGAAGGAATGAAAACATCACAAAAAAGCGCATGAAAGATGAGATGCAGAAAAAGAGAAAAGCAAGGGGAATAAACATGAAAACAAGTTATACAAAAAGACAAAAAGAAAAGATGAGAAAAAGGCAAAAAATAAAGCAATAAACCCTCAATAAAGTTTCATAGGGCCCTTTCCCATCCATACACTCAAGAAAAAAAATAAAAAATAAAAGGCTAAAGCAACCCACTAACACGAAAAGCCGCGTGTTGCTCAGTCGTCATCAAAGATTTGGTAGGTATTCTGCAAGAGAGTATCAACCACACGGATCTGCCATCCAGCATCAGCCACGCTAGTGCTCGGGTCCGAAGAACCCATCAGCGTCGGACCGAAAATAACAGCCAGATTGTGCGAGTTCATGCGGGTGATGTGGGAGTGCTCCATGACTCGGTGAAGATGCAGCGTCAAGGCACGCAGAGTAGCATAGTTAGGGTCGGGTAGACTGTTGATTATGGCATGCAACGTGTCCCTGCGCAGGGTATCGTCTTCAATCTCTGTAGAACCAGGAGTTGTGAGGTTAGTGGCGCGCTGCAGAAAGAGAGTAAAAGAAAAAAAAAAGAAAAAACAGGGACAGGTTGAAATGAAAAGGGAGAAAGTTACAGGGCTTGCGACTTACGGGCTGCTTCAATTAGGCTCTGATGGTTATGGCGCGTCAGCAGCGGGTCAGGCAGTTCGCGTAGGAACAACTTTAGGAGACCCGTGACAGAGTTGACGTCGTGGAAGAAGTTTTCGGGTACACGGAAGTCAAGTTGCGGCATGGTAGAGTCTGTATCAAACATATTCTTCAGACGGGAAATGTGAGCCTTGCTACCGTTCTGGCGGTAGATACCCTCCATGCTAAGGCCGTACAAATCCACAGCCTGGAGGCACTGGATTACGATCATGGGTACTGCTAGACTATCCCGCTCATACAGCTGCTCCAACGAAAGTCCAAACACCTTCTTGGAAGGATCGTAGTTTCCGCTGGGCGAAGAAGCCGGTGGGGGTGCATAGGCACGCATATCGGGACCCGGGGATGTCGATGATTGCGGTGGTCTGTGGGAGGTTAAGCTTGAAGATGGCGGCGGTGGCGACGATGACGATGGCTGGGTGGTTGGGGCAGTGGAGGAAGATGTGGCAGCGGGATTGGCTGGCGAAGTAGCTGGCGAGTTGATTGAAGACTGGAGCTGCAAATGCGAAGATAAAGGCACTTGAGCAGATGTGGCGGGTGGTGAAGCAGGGGGATTATTATTGAACTGAGTCATATTTGAGTTGGGCTGGCTCTGAAACGAAAGTGCGCCCAACTGTGGCGGGCCTGTTGCGTTCGTTCCGCTATAGGATATGGATCCATTACTATTGGATGATGGCAGCATTGGCGTCTGGTTGCCTGCAGAGCCTGGGGCTGTTGTTGCAGTAGCAGACTGAGAGCCGGCTAGTGGTTGTGTAACTTGGCCGGGGGCCGGTGGCGACTGTGGCTGAGACTGGGACTGAGACTGAGAGCCGCCAGCAGTGGTTGAGGAAGCATCAGGCTTAGGCTCGTAGCCTAGCATCGAGCTTATACTAAAGTTTCTCGTATGCGACGGGGCTGGTGAGCTTTGTTGTGAGCCTGGGTTTTGCGGGTTGGGTGGCTGGAAGGCATTGGAGCTTAACGGACCATTTGAGTTCGACTTGGGTCGCAAGTTGCTGTTACTGGGTGGCGAGATGGGAGTAAACGAAGTTGTAGGGGGGTTCGGGGCAGCCTGGTAAGACATGCCTCCAGGTGTAGGTCCGAGAGTCTGCGCATAAACCAAAAAAAAAAAAAAGAGGCCAGTCAGTTTCTACGTGTGCTCATCAGAAGAGAGCTGACTCTACTTCACTGCCAAAAGGGCGGTTACACTTACGGGGTGGCGCTCATAATGCGGGACAGGGTGCGAAGGCGGCAGCTTAGAATACTGTGAAGCTAGATACTCGCTCAAGTCCTTTTCGTTGTTGATCCCCGCGACAATATCGCGTAGGCTTAGGCTACCGCTGCTCTCGGCTTCGGACTTGAGCGGGCTCACACAGAGACCGTTACTAAGTAACAGCTTCTCATTGTACGACACTGTTAACGAAAACGCCTTGTTAGCTATTGAAACGTATATCCCACATAGCCTCAGTTGTCCTGGGCCTGAACTGGCAAGAATCTCACCAAACTTCTGCATCTGCATCGCCAAGCCCGAGTCAGTTTCCCGGATGAGAACCTGGAGGGCCGATACGGCTTCAGGACGCGACTTGGTCATCAAGTCACTCATCTCGCTCTGTAGTGTTTGCACGCGAGTGCGGTAGTCGGTGTCGGCAGCCTGGGTTTTCCTTAGTAGGTCCTCTTCTTGCTGGGCAGCAGACTTGGAGGCCTTGAAAAACATCTTATTGGATTGGCGGATGTCGCCGGTCTTTGCCCTTTCGTATTCGTCAGCAATCATATCATACTTATTCTTAGACTTGCGCATAGCAGCCTCAAGATCCGAGACACGCTGCTCTGCCGAAAGGCCTGTAGCTTTCCAGACTTTGCGGTTTCGTTCGGCACCCGTGGCAAGCTCCATGAGCTCTTCTGACATGCGGTATAGAGTTTGGGCAAACAACATGCCGTTGTCAGCCATATGGTCCTGGATGGTAACAGTGCCTTCGTATGCTATGGCAAAGGTGCCCTGCTTGTGATCGGGGCGGTTGATGTTCTCAAAGGTAAGCCGACACAGTTTCTTGATACCTTGAGCATAGTCGTCTTCGAGCAGCGAGCGTTTCTTGAGGAAAGTAGCAAAATCCTGGAGATAATAGGTCAGAGTTGTCAGGCGAAACAAGGCGACTATCAGTTGATTTGATGGCATAGGAGAGTGCCCGAAAAGGTTGCATTTGTTTGGCTTACTTTGGCGGCTATGATGCTCTGCTTGAGGCGATTAAGCATGGTATAAATGGCAATCTAAAGCGGTGAAGCCGGAGAGTTAGTGATGTGATTCAAAGCAAAATGTCCGTAGGAGTCTGTGAATATATCTGCATGTATGACCCGATGGTGTGTCCGTGTAGACTCATTTGTCTGTCGTGACTTGCCTCGGAGCCCAGGACCTCGTTGACCTGTCTCTCAACTTGTCGGTCATAAGGGCTTTTTTCTGGTGCGACTTTGTCAGCATTGCCCGCACCAGCATCATCACCAGTGCCATTCCCATTGCCATTGCCACTGTTTTCATCACTGGAATTGGCCGGGGCAGCGGCATTGCCAGCACTCTGAGAGAGATCAACAGTGGAGTCGGCAGCCTCGATAAACAGGCTCGCTCTGTTTTGGACCATATTTCTTCCCAAGATTCTGGCCGAAATATCGCACCAGCTAGATCGATGGGAGAATTGATGCGGACTGGAAAAGATCAATCAGATCGCGATGGAGAGAAGGGATTGTATACGGCTAAGCGGTTGTCTATCGCTAACGAGCGAGCGAGGCTAGGCAATGATAGAGTATGATTTTGACTATTGTGTAATGTATAAGGCGGTAAGGACAAGACGACAACGGCGGCGGCGGCGGCGGCGACAGCGAAATCTTGGTGTAGAAATTCTAAGAGAGCGGGGTTTTTGCCTTCTGTTTCTTCGATTTCGTGGCGTCAAGAAGAAAAGGGCTCGCGGCTGTCGCGATAATGAATAATCGGAGAGGCGGCTTCAAATGATGGATGGCCCAGTCGAAAAATAGTCTAGATGGGTTGGTAAAGGGAGAAGCGATGGGGAAGAGGGGATATGATGAGTGAGGGAAGAATTGAATAAATCGATGTGTTTGTACTGTTCTGTATTGTATTGTATTGTATGCATTATATTGATATTATATTGTATGAGAGCCAAAGTACTGCTACTAAACTAGACCTGGCTAGACTTTGCTCCAAAAAAGCATTGACCCAAATCGCCCCAAATAGGGCCAGGCTAAGGCAAAGGTCTTGGAATTTTGCAATAGTGCTGTATATGCACTAAAAAAAGATTTTCCAGTGTCCATTAGCGCCTCTTCCCCCCCTAAAAAAAGAAACAGCCACTAAAAGAATTGAAACAAAACGATGATAGCGATTCTATGTGATATGGCACAGGGCATCCGACAAAGTTAGGCTTCGAGAAGACTGCTGCTCACACCACATGGTAACAACGGCAAAGAGCCCAACAACCGGGACCAAATCTTGCGTCGTTTACGATACATACTGTGACCCGCCATAGATCGTCCATCCGTCCATTACTGCTACTACAACCAACTGCCGCACTCTCGCCCTAATCCAATCCAAATGCTCAACTGAGACCTGTGGCGTCTGTCAAACATCTCTCCAATGCCCCTTGCCCCTCCTCCCTTCCCCTGTAACTTCAATACGAGAAAACTTTTGGGCCATCTTCTCGTGATCAAAACATCTAGAAGAGTACATTGTGCCATGCATGCTGATCATACTTCATGCAAAATCTTGACTGGGATACTACTGTCAATACCCTAAGCATGGCTCCGCGTCTTTTTGCCCACCAAAGTTCTCCACGCCCTAGAAGGTGTTAATCCTCCTGTAAGTAGCCACTAATAACACTATACTGTATTATTTTCCAGTCGTCTTAGGCCTCTATATGCCTCTCCAGGGGGCCAAGGCACCTGTAGCTCCTCTATGCTAATGCATTATTCAGCCGTGCGTATACAGTGCAGGTACTGTCTTCTCTCTGTCGCTCCCCTGCACCTTCAAAAATTTTGCGACACCACAGAAAACTGGCTTCGTCCTACTCGTGATATTAGCCAGCACCAATCTTCGACATCGCCATCAAGAAAACTCTCCCTGTCGCATAAGCATATCAAGTTCTATATACTCATCTCACTCTAGTTTCCTGACTTGATCAGGTCCCCTCCCCCCAATCCGCCGTTTTTATATCGCAGTATCTTCATACTATTGCCATATCCTCTGTCGTGTCACATATTCGCTGTATCATTACTCTGTCAGAAATCTATCTAGTGATACCCGCTGTCTGCTTATCTCTAGCATCTCTTGCCATACTTCTTATTTGATATGTCAAAGCCATCTACCAATAATAAGCGTCCCCTTGAGGCGGACGATGCCTCGCGCAGCAAGCGCCGACGTAGAGGAAACAAGGCCAGAGAGGAGGAGAACGACCTTTTAAACATGGAACTCAAAATCAATCATCTATTCAAAAACTTAGACTCGCAGTTGACAGCCGATCACTATCTGCGACAGCTGACGCGCTTTGGTAACGACCTGAGTCCCATCGAGCTTGCTGACCTGACTATCTCCAGTAAGTTACTGAGCTAGACCAACACTGCATTTCCCAGCACCGATTTAAACTAACTCTACCCTACAGCCAATGCTATTAAGGATACGTCATCATGGGCCCAGGACAGAGTCACGGAAAAGCTGCCCGAGTTTCTTGAAAACTTCACAGACAACCCTGAGATGTTGTCGCGGGCAGATAAAGCCAAGGGCACACCTCACACCATTGTAGTGTCAGGCGCGGGACTACGCTCCACTGATATTGTGAGAGTGCTGCGCAAGTTCCAGAGCAAAACCTGCACAATCGCCAAGCTATTCGCCAAGCACATGAAGGTTGCCGAGCAGGTGGAGTTCCTAGGCAAACATCAAACCGGGCTGTGTGTTGGAACTCCATCGCGACTCTTCGATCTCATTGAAAACGGTAGGCTCTTTCTCTCTTCCCTGTCTCTCTTCCTATCGCAATCCCCTTTGTCTCCAGTACCTCGTTTTTAACGCCATCCTTTAGGTGCCTTGAAGCTGGAAAAGCTAGAACGCGTAGTCGTCGATGCTTCGTACATTGACCAGAAGAAGCGTGGCATTATGGATATGAAGGATACAATGATGCCGCTGGCAAAGTTTTTGACCTGCAAAGAGTTGCAGGATCGCTATTCAGACAGCGAACGTCCTGTTGATCTGATATTTTATTAATGCGATTAGATCTAGTGTCAGTGGGCGAAGTCAAAATAAAAATGCATAGATAGAATAGAACATCATGATAGCGGCCAAGCTAACGTCATCGTAACCCTTGCATAATGCAACCCTAGTTATATATCTCAGTATTCAAACATTACCTTGGCTACTCACAACCGCAAACACCACACCGTCGCTGTTCAGCTTTGACCGTCATCTTTCTCGGTTCAAAGACGATTTCGGCTTGCAGTTGTAGATATACCCGAGATCTTGTACCTAGAACAGGTCGGTGTTATCTATACCTTCACTGCCTTCCCTGCGGTTCTTTGCGGCTTTGTTCTTTCATGGAATGCGTTCCACGTGTAGATCTCAAGGCGCAGCAGCAAGCAGTCAGAAAAGGGCCCTGAAACTCCCTTCATTCCACATGGATTAGAAGGCCTAGTGGAGAAATAAGCCGGTGTTAACGTTAACTTGTGAAACCAGGCAAAATGGGTATTGGGCCACGTTGTTGGGAAAAGGAAGAGGGAAAAGAGCGAACAGCATTGGATACAATAAGAAGGAATATTGACACATAGAGAAAACAATGTCACCGTAGGAGGCCGCCATGCGCTAGAATCACGCGAACTTTACTTTTTCAAGGGGATAGGTGGGCTGGCTGAGAGATTTGTAACTTCCCGTGTACAGCTCAGCCCGTCCGATCATGCATGACATAGCTGGTAAGCTAGCTGAGATGGTGTCAATAAGGAGGAACGAAAGGACCGTTAAACGACTACCGACATGAAGAAAGACCATCAAACAAAAAATGAATGGGCTTGAAGAGAATGGCGGGCGAAAGGAAAATACAACGTCGCTTGGCCAGCATGGCGACAAACAACCATTGCTCTCCACGTAGTTGCATTGATTTTCAACAAGCTTGTTCACGGGCCACGGAGAGTGCTGTGAGCTGTGAACCACGGGCTATAGAGAGGAGCTTGAGCCCCGAAGAGCAAAGCCATGCATGCGCCGCTTTGTATGCAGGGGAGCGAGGAGGCCGATGTGCGAGTCGGAGTGGGCAATATGGAAGAGGAAAGAGCTCCGATACTGTTTGTTGTCTTGTTAGTTGCATGTATGCTGTGGTGTGGCTGGGCAAAGACCGACTGCCGAGGGCGAACCCAGACCCCTGTTTCTTGTCTTGTTCCTCCTAATCCTGTTCTAGGATGTCTATTTTTAGTATACATTACACAGGAAAGCGAAAGCAAGCCTCGAAGGGTTATTTCCCTTTTCTCCAGTGCCGAGGTCACTAAAGAGTGCAGGGCGGGCTGTCAGAATCATTCCACCACCCCGCCTCGCAGAAATGACCACCGAGACAGCATGTGCAGGTGTGTGTATAGAAGCACCGTATGCCTGTGTGTCTGCCTGCCTGCCTGCCTGCTTGCCTGCGTCGGTTGGCGCTTGAATTTAAGTTTACTGTCTCGGCAAGAGGGCGGATAAAACACAAATAAAGTCCGTTCTTTGACAGACCAGACCAGCATGAGGCCATGCTATGCTGGCAACGACTGTACGAGGCCTCGGCCAGTTTGTCCTGTTATGTTTGATATTATCAATGCATCTGATATCTAATATCTTGAGGCAAACCAAGGGCAAGGCTGATTTTGAAAAGGGAAGCCGGAATCTCAGCAATACTTGTTCGTATGCCTTGTTGATTCCATTTAGCGAGGCTGGCGTTATGCACACATCAAGAGGCCACCTCAAACAACTGACAATACAATCTGGAAGAAGAGATCATTTGTGGGCAAAACGTGGCGACTGCCCTTAAGGGACTATAGCGACATTGTTTAATTTTTTGGTACCTTGTGTGTGTGTGTGTGTGTGTAGAGATGTAGCATTGGGCTCGTGGTTATTCCGCAAAGCTACCCAAAGGTTTACTCCCATCAAATTAACCTGCACAAGCAGTGGTAAAACTGGCCTTGTTTAGCTCCGCCACAGACGCCACGCCTCACACAGAGAATATTAGCCACATGACAGCCCCCCGATTGGCTTGCTTTGACTAATGTGGGCTAATAACGTCATTGCACGTTCACATGCTCACATTCTTAGTAACTACCTCCACCATCTTGGGCTAGTGGAAATTTTTGGGCGGGTTTTTTTGTTCCACCTGATGAATAATCCGGATCCATTCTGTTTTTATTAATTTTTATTAATTTTTAGTGGATTTTTTTTTTCCTTTTTTTTTTTTTTTTTTTTCTCAGTGATGAAGAAAGAAAAGTTCTGTTCCCGACAAAAAAAAAGAGAGACAGTTCGGCGGTTGTTCACGGTTCACGATGTTACTAGTGGGGCTGCTACATGGTCAAGGACAAGAAGAAAAAAACATAGGCAAGTGTCAGTAGTTTTCATGATTTATACAATCTTCTGTTTATGAAGGAAGAGTAAGCTTCGACGCCCCAAGCTAAGCACCCGAAATAGCTGCCAGGAAGTTATTACCAAGGATTTATGTTTTTTTTTTTTTTTTTTTTTTGCTTTTTTCCTGGCCAATAACATCCTGCTATTCCGCGCCCTGGTAAAGTTTTGGGAGGCCGCCTTGCCTGCCACATTTTCAACTTGTTCGTAATAGAGCACAGCACGCACGGGGCAGGCGAGTTATTGAATGAACAATCTGCACCGATGCATCGCACTGTAGCTTACTTTGTGACATACCCCCTTAACGATCTTGGGAAAGCCCGGTTCTGATTTCTAGGGTCTTGATAGGAGTGTATTTTGGATGGCTTTCTTCTTTTTCACTTTGATTATTGTTTGTGGGGGGGGGGGGGGGGGGAAGACTCACTGGAACAGCATGTCTTGAGTTGTTTTATATCTTCGAAAAAAAAAAGCACTGAAAAAAAAAAAAGTAACGCATTACTCACAACCCCAATTGAAGCAATAGCCTTTCCCAATGCAGCTGCTGTCCCGGATATAGTGCATTACAGAGATATTGGTAATTACCTGTAGTGAGGTGTAGTGCTGATATTGGGTGATGTACACTGACAGCTCGGAGCTTACAGCGCTTGACAGCCCGACAAAGAGGCTCCTTCTTCATGTGCTGCTGCTTATCTACTACGACACCATCATATTTCTCTCGTCTTTCCAACCGCCCTGATTTGCACAACCTGCATCGCACCATAAGGCTTTGTCTTGGTTTCCTGCCTCCTCAATTCCTCTTTGAACCATTTCGACCTCCCACTCAAGCTGAACGAAAAACTGGTATTTTTTTTTCCCCCTTCTCTTAATCAATAATTCACTATCAATTCATTAGCTTTGCTATCACTTTATAGCAATAGTGTAGCAACAGGTTCTAGCAGGCAGTACCACGTTGCCCTGCACAACAAACCAGCCTACCAACCTACCAACCTACCTACTGGCTGGCCTGTTCTAAGAAACAGGCTAGGGCTGCCCTTTCGACCCTCTCGCCAACGATAATCTCTGACCTGGCAATCAAGCGAGGCTGAGTAGTATTCACTTGCATTTTCCTGCATCGTTATCCTTTCCCTCCCTAATCTTGCTCCGAGACGTCACCCCCTCTCCCCCATCTATCGCGACACACTCTGTGCCCTCCGCTCATCATGGCGCCACCATCTCCGTTACCAGATCTCGCCGAACAAAAAACAAGCGATTTGCTGCAGGAAGCTATGAACCTGCATTCGCGAACGACTTTGGCCACGATGGATTCATCGGCCATACTACCCAGTACCCGGTGTATGAAAACCTTAGATCGTCGAGAACTCAGTAAAGGCGGTGTCGCTGGTGTTAGTATTGGTAGTGTTGTCGGCCTTTCCATTGTTTTCTTCATCGCCTACCCATTTGTTGCTCGGAGCGTACGGTTAGGCTGGAATCGATGGAAGGCGAAGAGAAAGGTTATTAAAGATCAACCCCAGGACTCGTCAAAATCCGATGCCAGTCAAGATGTCGAGAACAACGAGCCAGATACAACAGAACATAGCTCTACGCAACAAGAGCTTGGCGCGTCGTTGCAGCAACCGCTATCCCGCCAGGTATCGTTAAGTTCTTCTCTTGATCATTCAAGTGGCGATGAAAGCCCGGCCAGTCAAACACGGGCTATGTCGGATATTTCCAACCCCGAAGAGTCGAATCCAGACGGTAACATAGGCAGTGAGCCTCCCGAGTACATACATTTCACTACCGGCCTCAGCTCTACATACTACTCTTCCGATGTTCCCAACTCTGCCTTTGGTCTCAGCAATGATGCTGCGATGCAAGATCCCGATGAATTCCAAAAAGCGCAAGACAGAGCATCGACCGAACCAGAGAATCGAAAGAGCTCTACCCTCATCAGCACAATCCGTAAATTCGCCCAAGGTATTTCTGGGAGTATCAGCGATAACTCTGTGACCAACTCGGCTTCTCGGGCGCTAGGCGACAACAGAGTCACGGACAGGAATATGACCGAGTCACCCACCAATATCGGGTCTCATCCCACTGCTAATTCTGGGGAAAATTCTGCTATTGGTGATCGCGGGTTTGTGCTCCCGCCCGACGCTATCCATAGGAAATATCCTCCTCGTATGGATGAGAATACGCCAGCGCCAGAACCAACTACAGTCTCGGATACTGTCAATCCTATGGAAATCATGGGTATGGGCACTCTTACTGAAAACGAGCGAACATGGCGGTTCACCCATCTGGGCACTGACCCGCAGCGCAATGCTGATGAAGATGTTGTCCGAGCTTTGCTAGACGCAGCCTATGCAACTGGGGTTGACTTGAACTTGAGCGATCTAGCTTCAAGTATAGGCGCTGTGAATACTACTGCTGATGGTGCTGCTACTGGCGAGCCCTCCTGCAACAACAGTGGTCTTAGCAGTAATTTTAGCGTTAAGGGTGCTGAAAATGCTTACGCACTACTTGACAATAGTATGTCCGGCAGCACTGCTGCTCCAGGATATAGTGGATCCCTGCAACCAACGGCCACTAAAGCCAACTCTAGCATCCCTAGCACTACTGCTAGCATTACTGGAACTGGCAGTGCGGCTGTGCACCAAATGCACCAAGGTATTGTTGACTCGGTTGCCTCCCACTACTATAATTCACACACCCCTGCTAATCGTCATACACCTCTAGACTATAGCCACAGTGCTGGGGTTAGAACCGAAGCACCCCTGTCTACAGCCGGAAACTTCGCCTCTACTATTGAACTACCACGGCATGACGTCGCCGTAGCGGCTGCTATCACACCATCATCCGTGAATGCGTTTCCTTCACCTATATCAATGACCACAGCCGCCTCCCAAGATGGCCCCCACGAAGACTCTTCTAACACCAACTCTACTTCCAACACCAATACGAATATCAATACAAATACCCAAATCGGTACTCCCATCCATACCGACACTAGTTCCTCTACCATTGCCCAGTTGCAACCACACTTCAATATTGCTACTGATCCCCTTTCTGCATTTACAACCAACGACCACCATTCTTTTCCCCAGCAATCACATCTTGCACTACAAGCCCAACAAGTCCAGTTGCCGCCGCAACTACAAGATCAGCAACAACTATCCGCCTCTCAAATCTCCCAGCTACAACAGGAAGTCATCAATCTGGATTCTTCAAATACTTTGCAACAGACTGCTCGTCACCCACAGCTTTCTGTTTCTAACCAGACTCAACCCTGGAATCCCCAACAACAGCGGCAGCAGCACATTTCGGTTTCTGCTGGACCACAAAGCCTGATTCCCAACTCCAATATTTCTGAATTTCTCCCTTCGCCACCACAGGCAACTGAAAACCAATTCATGGATGCCTCGTACTCTCCTCTCTATACGCAGCCTCAAGCTTCATACGCGAACCCCGTATCCTACCCAGCCTTCATAGATATGAGCAACAGTACCGTGATGCCGGAAGATATGCTGCATCAGCGTCGGATGAATATGCCATACGACCAGGCTCAGCATATCATGGCTGCCAATGTTCCCAACATGCCTATGGACTCGATGAATGTCGATCTCGAATTGATCGAGTACCTTCAATCTCAGCCCCCCCAGTACGCCGCCCATCGCTACACCCTGAGCAATGCATCTGCCGAGTACCGAGCTGATGCTTCGGATATGTCAACACCTTATCATTTTAATTCGCCCTCAGGTCATTCTGTTGCCAACACTCCGGATACTCGCATATCAGTTACACCCTCTCCCAAGGTCAACTTGATGCATGACATGACTTCGCCCTACACAGTGATGGGCCAGTCTTCTCCTATTGCTGCTGCCTTGAAATGCGACGAGTGTGGCCGGACCTTTAATCAGGCACACAAGCTGAAGTAAGTCATATTCCCACTGCCCCTTCTTTTCATTTTTCTTGTCTTTTCCGGCGGCATTGTCTTTGTTTACCAATGATTACTAACGAGCCGTCATCTTTAGTCACCACAAACGTTACCACGAGCGGCCTCACGAATGTACCCATGACGGCTGTGGCAAACGTTTTGGCACTAAGACTCATCTGGAGCGCCACGTTAACGACAAGCACAAACAAACACGAAAGTACCACTGCACTGAACCAGGCTGCGCGTACTCACGTGCTAGTGGAAAGGGCTTTCCGCGCAAGGACAACTGGCGTCGTCACATGCTCAACATTCACGGCTGCAGTCCTGGCGCTAGCATTCAGGCTGATGTTGTTGATGAGTCAATGATGAACACTGGTGCCTAAGGCTTATTGGCTATGTATTGCTACTTTTGTTGCACAACAATGCCTCCTGATATTGAACTGGCCTTTTGCCAATGGTCTCTCTGTCTTCTGCCTGAAGTTTGCCTCGATTTTTGTCATGTTGCTTGATGCATCTTGATGCCTGTTTTTCTTCCCTTCATTTCTTTTTCTTGATCTTCTTTTTCGGGTTGAAGCTTGATGCTTGCCTGATAGGAGCCTCCTTTTGGCCTATCTATCATGCTCCTTTCTGGATGTTCGTCTGTCCCTTTGGATGCCTTCTTTTTTTTTCTTCCTTTTTTTCCCTTTTGTTTTTCTTTTCTTTTTTTTTTTTTCCATTTCCCATTCGTATTTCTCACGAAGCTTGTTGCGAGTTTGAAAGACTTGCGCGATTCTCTCGCGAACTCTATCTTGTCGTTGATCTTTTCAGCATCACATCTCATCGACATTTATTGCATCTTACTGAGTCCTCACAAGCCTGAACGATTTATGACCAAAATCTCCCACGTATTTACCTTGGAAACTAAAAATAACAATCGACGGGATCGTGTCCGCCTCTCTTAGCATGATGGCTGTTTTCCATCATTTCCGCTCAATTTCTTTGCTTTTCTGTTGTTTCTCCGGGGGGCTTTTCTGCACTCTTGCGTTCTCATCTTCTTGTTGTTATTTGATTTTTCTTATTTTTTTTTACCGCTGTTCTGGTTATTGGAGTGATGCTACAGGCTTAGCACCACATCTTTTATCCACGATATAGACATACAGACAGACACCACAGTACCACAGTACCACATTAGCGCTCTTCTTTCTTTTTCCATGTTTTCTTTTTTATTATTATTATACTCAGTACTATTGGGCGTATATTCAGAGATACACTGCTGGGTTGTTGTTCTACTCCATAGGCTGGGTTTTCGTGTATTTTAATCTTTGTGTGAGGATGAGATTTCTTTTTATGACTGGACGTTTATACAAAATTCGGACGTGTTGTCCTATTACATGCTTCCTGCACTGTATTAGTTGTGTGCATCACGTCCTTTTATTTTAATAATTATTCTTCTGTAAAGGGAATGACTAAACGCATGGTATCATGTATGAAAAAGCAAAAGCGTCCCATGTACGAGGGGCAAAGGCCGGCCATAATTCTGGAAAATAGGTCTAAGATGTAGAAGAAGAGATAAGGGAAGGCATAAGCGGCCCAGTGTGATTGGGCCCTGGCCCAAAAAGGGCTGATACGTTCTTTAGATTGACTCCACGATCTTGCGTGCAAGCTTTTTTTGCGCCTTGACGTCCAAGTTCTTCTCATCGACGTCTTGCACTGCCCGTCCCACCGCAATAGTCGTCGCCACCTTTTCACTGGTTACCCACAGCCGGCCATTACGGCCGACGGCTGTCTCAAACTGCAAGCCAGCAGCGCCCAGCTCCTCGAGAATCGGCATCTTGCCGTCTTGCACGGCTTTTGGCATAAGTAGCCTCCGAGCCATACCTAACGAGATAGGGAAGAGCATACCGCCGGTCAGTGGGCCGAGGCCATCGGCCTTGCCTGTGGTGGCTGAAACACAATCTAACTCTGCGTCCATGTGACGGTGGGCGCTACTGACGCGGGCATACACGACGGAGCCAGTGGAGAGCATGGGCCGGGTCTTTTTATTGGCGCCTTCGAAGGAAAGGTTGTGAAGAGCTGCTGGGAGGGTGTAGTCGGACAGCGAAACGAGGTAAAGGTCGCCAGCGTTGCGCATGACAGTGCCGATCACCAGATCGCCGGGTGCAGGCACATACTATAGCACAGGAATATGTGTGTTAAACTAGATACACAGATACAGCTTATGGGTATGGGCATGAGGTAAACTAAGACTTACTCGACCAGAGCCATGCTCAACCCATACAATGTTCCTTCGCACATCAGACGTCAGGATGCCTGACACAGTTGGTATTAGGGTGCTGGGCGGCTCGATATTCAAACCAGGCCCTAGACGTAAAGGCTTCTTGTCATTTCTAGGAACTGATTCTAGGTCAATAGGCTGGCCTGGTAGGACAAGTGTTGAGGATGAAGCCATGGCGATTTACTAGGGGAAAAAGAACAAAGGAATTGCGAGAATACCCGTTGTTGGTCTCCAGAACAATAGACTTGAGAATGCGCAAGGCTGCAAAAAAAAAACCAAAAAAAAGTGGTGATAAGCCTCAAGGCTGACGAGCTATCAGTGGCGGGCGGGTCATAAGTATACTGACACATAGACATGGACAGACATGGGCACATCCTTAATCAATGGAGGGGCAAGAATGAAGCAAAGGCTAAAATAAAAAGGCCCCACATTTTGGGCGAGAGATTAACCAAAGGCGCAGAAAAAAAAGGCTGAAGAATTTAACAGTCTTGATTTTTGTTTGCTTGGTGATACTTTTTTCTTGCTGTCTTTGCTCGTTTCTTGCTGATCGCTGCTCGTTGGGAAGTTACTTTCGTATCCTTTGGGCTCTTTGATTGACTTTTCTGGTCAATTTGCTTTATCTATCTATATCCGACACATTTACCATCGCATCTTCACTAACCACCATGTCTGCTACGACTGTTGCTCCCAGCGAGCGTGTTGCCATTGGTATCTCCTTTGGCAACTCGAATGGCTCTATTGCTATGACCGTTGATGACAAGGCTGAGGTCATTGCTAACGAGGACGGTGGTATGTATTAATTGCGCTTTTGAGGGGCTCTAGGGAGAGTGTCCGCTTAATTGGGTCCAATATAGATTTGGAAGACTGGTCGGATTTAGCATCTAACATCATATATTCTCTTGTAGATCGCCAGATTCCCGCTGTCCTCTCCTACGTTGATGGCGAGGAGTACTACGGCCAGCAGGCCAAGGCTTTCTTCGTGCGCAATCCCAAGAATACCATTGGCTATTTCCGCGACTTCCTGGGCAAGGAGTAGGTTGCTCCCATCGTTCCAATTGGTCTTGAAATACTACACCCGTGGATGTATGTACTGATGATGACCCTTCCCCTCTCCCCCTATAGGTTCAAGTCGATCGACCCCACCCACAACCACGCCTCTGCTCACCCTCAGGAGTCGGCCGATGGCGTTAGCTTCAGCGTGAAGGACAAAGATGGCGACGAAGTTTCGACTGTTCCCGTTGACGAGGTTGCTACTCGCTACCTGAAGCGCCTTGCAACTGCTGCCTCTGACTACCTTGGAAAGGCCGTCACCTCGGCTGTCATCACCGTTCCCACCAACTTCTCTGACAAGCAGAAGGAGTCCCTAGTAAAGGCTGCCAATGCAGCAGGCCTGGAAGTTCTGCAGTTGATTGCGGAGCCTGTGGCTGCCGTTCTGGCATATGATGCTCGTCCTGGTGCCGAGGTTAAGGATAAGACCATCGTTGTTGCCGATCTTGGTGGTACCCGCTCTGATGTTACCGTTGTTGCCTCGCGTGGTGGCATGTACACCATTTTGGCTACTGCCCACGACTATGAATTTGCCGGTGCCCAGCTGGACACTGTCCTGATTGACCACTTTTCCAAGGAGTTCATTAAGAAGTACCAGAAGGATCCTCGCACGAACGAACGTGCTCTGTCCAAGTTGAAGTTGGAGGCTGAGAACTGCAAGAAGGCCCTGTCTCTGGGAACCAACGCTTCGTTTAGCATCGAGTCGCTTGTTGATGGCCTTGACTTTGCTAGCACCATCAACCGTCTACGTTATGAGATGCTGTCTCGCAAGGTTTTTGACGGTTTTAACCGCTTGGTGGAGAGTGTCATTGCCAAGGCTGGTCTGGACGTTCTTGACATTGATGAAGTCATTATGTCTGGTGGTACCTCGCACACTCCCCGTGTTGCCAACAACCTGGCTGGTCTGTTCCCCGAGACCACTGTTGTCCAAGCCCCTGCCACCGAGGTTACTGCTATCAACCCCTCGGAGCTGTCGGCTCGTGGTGCCGCTCTCCAGGCTTCGTTGATTCAGGAGTTTGACCAGGAAGATGTTGAACAGTCCACCCACGCTGCTGTCACCACTGTCAACCACATCTCCAACGCTATTGGTGTTCTGTCCACTGATGCCCACGGCAAGGAAGTTTTCACCCCTATTGTCCTCCCCGAGACTGCTGTTCCTGCTCGCCGCATAGTACACCTGTCTACCCCTGCCGAGGGCGGTGATGTCCTGGTTAAGATTGTCGAGGGCAACACTCACATCAAGGTCACCAAGCCCGAGCCCAAGCCTAAGGCTGATAAGGCCGAGGATGACAGCGACGAGGACAGTGAGGAGGAAGAGGAGGATATTCGTGAGAAGGTGTGGAAGGTTGGCGCCACCCTGGCCGAGGCCGCGATAAGAGGTGCTAAGAAGGGCGGTAAGATCGAGATTTCTGTCACTATTGCTGAAGACTTGACGACGACATTCGCGGTACGGGAGGTTGGTGCCAAGGGTGGTGTTCGCGGTACCATCACTGCTTAAGTTGTGGAGTTGATAATGGAGAAGGGTAAAAAGGCGGTGTACTTTGTACGCAGAAGCTGCAGCTCGAACTTGAATGACGGCTGGCTTCATTATACAACATACGGGATACAGGATATACACAAAAGTCCACGTGGGTGTGAATGGCAAGGACATTATATATTGTCTATGAATGCAAAACAGTAAAACAAAAGTAGCTTTGCCTGCCGCGTGTAATTGTGATGGTAGCGTATATGGGCTCTAGGGTAAAGCGGGCGATTGAAAAAGAAAAAGAAAAAGAAAAAAGAAATGCTATGAAGCTTAGAGTATAACAAAGAAAGCCAAAACTCCAGTAACGCCGCCTGAACTGAACGAAAGATAAAGGAAAGGAAAGGAGCAAACGATAAAAAAGAGGTTGTTGCATCCATACTTTAAGCTGTTTGCTGCGTCGGGACGGTCCATGCAACCATATTTTCACGGATCTCGTGCTCGCGAACTTCCCGGCCTGATATGTGGCGCAGCTCTATGTCGTATGCATCTGTATCACGGCTGTAATCGTCTCCCGAGCCGTCCATTGAAGCTAGGCTAGTAAAACTACTGCTGCGGCTGCGCGCACCGAGAGTCAGGTACTCACTGCTGCTTCTACTGATGTTTCTTCGGTGAACGGACGGAGTACCTGTCAATGGACGGTGGGAGATGCGGTCTTGTGTTGGAGCACGATTGCCGCTATATCCGGATCGTGTGACTGTTGCAGCACTGGTTTCGCTGAGGCCGCTGCTGGTTCGGTGGTGACGATGGCCTCGATGTGACTTAACACCAGACCTATGACCATGCCCGTGACCGTGATTATGGCTAGTTGAGGCATAGCTTTCGTCGCCCGAGCCGCTTTCATCGCGGCCATACGTAGAGGAGTAATGGCTGTGGATAGAGCGTTTGGTGGATGATGAGGCCGTGGGCGTGGGTAATGATGATGCGGTATGTCGATGGGTATGGCCATGTGAGTGGACATGAGGTGAATAGGGTGAGTGTTTGCTATCACTCTGGTGAAATATATCCTCGATTGCCTCGTCGGCACGTAGCTCGTCAAGTGGGCAATTCCACGAGGCTATCAGCATGGAACGGTAGAGATCGACTTCGGCGACATCGCGAGCTTTGCTGGACGCTACCATGGGAACCTCTGTAAGGGGTCAGTAGACTGACCGAGTCGGTAGAGGAGCTTGGACGCAACTTACTATTACCATCTTCCTGATCAGGTGCCTCCCCAACAAATACCCCGGTAAGGCCGCCAAACACTGGGGCTGTTTTTAAAGGCGGCGCAGCATAATTACGATCGCCATCTACTTGGACCATCAGAACCCCGATCTTGAGCGTGCTGTTGATCTTGCTGTCTTGCAAGAGATATCGCCGGATGATCCCATCCTGGACATCATATTGGCTAGATAGTGGCGATCCTGCAGCCGAAGAAGCCATTGCCGCGGGCCGGCGCCGAGACAGTAACTGAATATCCATGTTCATACTCTCTTCGACGAACTCGCCTAGATTAACGCGCACTTTTCCAAGGGGTACTTTCTCGTCACGTAGGCCACCCGACGAGTATTCTTGAAGCACTTCAAGTTCCAGCCAGCACTCGCTTAAACGCAAGGACTTGTCGATAGGGATACGCACGTTTCCGACAAGCTTTGAGTATGAGTAGTGTACGCGATGATTGGTGATGGCACGGCGCTCTGTTGCGCCGCGATGTTCAGCGTGCATTGAGTGGACAATATGCCATTTAATGAGCGACCATCCGGCAACCAGTGGGACGTTATTCAAATCATAGATCTACCCAGGAGAATAGCGAGGTGTAAACGTTAGCAGCACAGTAGAGGCCGATGGGAGTTGATGACGTATTAGGAGAACAGCCGGCTGGGTCCGAGAGTTTACCTTGAGATGGAGCTCAAAGCGCGGTTGACGCACATTGGCTTCATGGGTGCGAAATAGCTTCTTCATTATGGATATAGAGCGTATATTCCGGGATTAGATTTGTTTGAAGATTGCAAGAAGAGAAGCCGGCCGCGATCGAGAATCGTTGATGTGGTGGCCTTGGAGCTTGGACAATAATATCAGGCGTAATAGAGCTTTAGGGAGTCTTACGGCCATAGACTTTATTTGGTGCGCTGAAGAGGCCCCACTAAAATGCTCCAAGGAGATGAGAAATTACAGGGGCTATCCACTATATAGGCTGAGCCGGGAAGGCTTACGTCCTACGTCAATGACCGACAGTCTTATCGATAAGAGAGCTCAATCGCTTGGTGGAGAATCCCTAAACATTTTTCTATTCCTCAGTTGATCAATCGATTATGATATGATATACTAAGCTGAATTATCTAGGCCGAGATCCTTCCAGTGGTTGACCTTACATCAAGCCTCTGTATCGAGACCCCGATGCCACCGTCCGTCAGAATGCCACTCCGACCCGGATATGAGGGTGCTTCTAAGCGCAAGGGAAACTTCACCCCCGAAAGTGCTGGCGCCGCCAAGCGTCTCAAAGCTCGCCGTGACGCTCGCGATATCATAACACAACCAGCAAATGCAGCCCTCAAGGATGGCGCCCTTAATCTAGGCGCTTTTCTAGAAGCCCACCAGTTCGAGATATCGGCTCTGGAGGAGAGTATGCGCCTCAGCAAAGCAAGCAGATCACAGCGTGCCTTTCAACGTGTGCCTCGAGATATGCGTCGCCGTACGGCTAGCCACAACCCGAAACGAGTCCCAAGGCGGCTTCGGATGCGTGCCTTGCGCGAAATGGCCGAGGACAACACCCCCACAGTCACGTCGCGGCGTCGTAAGCCGCGGACAACGCGAGCCCGAATTCGAGCTGAAACAGCCAAGCGGCTGGGTCTGTTGGCCCGGAAGCGTAGGCAGAGAAAGGCACGTGCAGAAAAGAAGCGCTCAAAGAGCAGCAAAAGTGGTCAAGATGATACCACAATGGCAGATGGAGTGGATGGGCAGACTGTCAAAAGCACAAGCACATGTAGTGCAACGCACGTCCGGGTACCAAGGCCCAAGATTCGTAGAAATGCCCTCAACGAGCCTCCTACAACCCGATCCAAGTTTCGCAAGCGCCAGATAAACAAGACTTGGCTGCCCACACATGTCTGGCATGCTAAAAGAGCACACATGACAGACCCCAAGACTCCTCTCTGGCGGTTTGCCATTCCGTTAAGACCAAACGAAAAGATGTTTCGCGTCACACATCGCACACTCAGTGACCGTGGCGCGTTGGCATGGGATATGAGCTACATAAGCACGATAGGACTGTATGGCCGCTTTGCTGGTGTAGAGAGAGTGCTCAAGAAGTTGGGCCTTTGTGCCCAGGGTCTATGGGGCGATAAAGGGCGGCGGTGGAGAGCCGGAGTCCGAAGCTGGAGTGGCATGCTTAGCAAAGAAGACAGCGACCATGGCTCGCGGGAAGATATTTGCCCTGGGATTGTAATCTGGAACCCTGTTGCCACTTCTGACTCTCAAGCAAACCAGCAGGACGCCCAAGTCTTCATCAGGGTCCATCCAGCAGCCTTCTTCGAGGTCTTCGAGACCTTGTTAATTTATACAAAGATGGAGACACCCAAGGTCTATATTGAAGATCTAAGATTTGAAATCGGTAGTATTGACATCACAGGGCCATCTTCCATGGAGGCTTTGCTGAGCGTCATTAAGCCCTACCACACGGAAGACAAGACAACAAAACATGCCTCTACATTTATGAATCTCTGCGGCTTGACAAATCCTAGCACTCTACCTACCGGCGCTATGCTTGGATTCGACATGGTTGATCCTCGCCTTCATTATCCGCCCAAGACTGTTCAGTTTACAGCCAAGTCCACATCAACTCTAATGGACACGCTAGAGACATGGAATACTAGTGTCGAAGATGACCTGAAGCCATATTCTATATGGAACCGAGCAGCTCGCCATACTGCTTCACAACTTCCCACCAAGAAGGCACTTGACCGTCGCAAGACCCACAATCCACCCGGGAAGCCACTCCCCGTTGGGCCCAACGACCCTCCAATTCCAGTTATCCTCCTAGCCACACGATCGCAGCCTGGTACACGTGCAATAGGGTCCCTCTCTGTGCTTCTACCATGGAAATGCGTGCAGCCACTGTGGCACAGCCTGATGCACGTTCCACTAGCATCAGGAGGAAACCCGCGATTTGGCGGGCTACGCGAAATCGCCCAGGCTCACGACGAGCGAAACATGCCGTTGTTTCCCCGAGACTTTCCCGCTACCCGTGCTGGTGCCGAATATGAGTTGCAAAAACGTCAAGAACGCGAGAAGGAGTGGACGAAACGGCCTAAATGTAAACGGACATCGTGGGCTGCGGTAAATCTTGGTGCAGGCCGAAAGGGAGAGCTGGGAAACCCCTATGCGTCGGATTACGGCCTAATATTCTCTGGGAAGACCGGCGATGCCTTTAACCTAAATAAGATGCGTCAAGTCTGCGCTATGGAGGTCAAAGGCCTGACATTACCTCTATCACTGCCCGAATTTAGTGTTATCCGTGTCAAAATCACTTTTTTTTCTCAAGGCATCGCAACTCCTGCCGCCCGAGTCTACCGTCTCCCCAGTCTCCCCTCTCAACCGCCAACTGCCACTACGGCTTCAGAGTCTGTTGAAGTACCAGCCACACAGCCTTACCTGTATTCATCCAACACGGGCCTGCCTCCTGATTTGCGTCAGCAGTGGATTGCATTAACATCGCCTGCGACAAAACCGTCGTCTAACGGTGGCCGGCGTACGTTTCGCTTACCGACCAACACATCGCCCAACTCCAAGAAGGAGGCGCTGGCTGCTCACTTAACAACAGGCCAAATACGGCCGTTCCCACCAGTGCCCAACTACCAGGAAGATATCCAGGGCCACCCAATGTGCCCGGGGGCCGATCGGCTTGTAGGCTTTGTTACTTCTGGTGGCTACTCTCTCAATTGCGGAAAGTCTACCGCTATCGCAACACTAAGAGCCGATTCCGCTTTGGAAGATGTCCTTGCTGCGCGCAAAAACAAAAACAAGCAGCAGGAAAAAGAGGCGTTTTTGTGTGTTGTACGTAATCCTGGGCGCGAGATTGCGTGGATAGCCAGATGGGAGATAATTTAATGACATGAAAATAGTGCCATAAACTCTCGAAAAAAAAACACCGGATAGAAGTACGTGCATTAAAACATTGCTCTCAGCAATAGATTGATGCGTTAATAAACACGTTAAACCCGTAAAACATCATGTAATCGTTAAAAAAAAAAAGCCAAGACAATGCCGAGGGAATCTATGCCGTGTGAAAACTTCTTTCCACAGCACTCCAAATTGCAGAACTTCGGCCTCTTAACCTCTAAAAACCCAGACCATCTCCAAATAAAAGTCATAGAGATTGGCGGGTAGTCTTGCGAGCTTTCTTCCACGGTCGCACAAAGTCATGGTAATCGATATCTTCACTGTCATCCTCGCCTTCATCCTCCCATTCCCATAGACTCACGCTGTCTGACTCCTTCTCCTCGCCTGCCAGGCTTCCAACTAGTTGGTCGACGGTCTCTTTGCCGTAGTGTGTAATCAGGACTGAGCGTAGCGTCGTGATAGCAAACCGCACATCTTCCTTGTCTACCTCTTGGAGCCATGCTGGCCGAAAGCGTGCATACTGTCTATGACTTTCCAGGCGTAGTTGCAAGCACAGCTCTTCCCAGCGTAGGGCCCATAGCTTCCACAAACCCTCGAGACGGCGTTGGAAAGAAGTCTGGAAAATACTTTCTTCCCTAGAGATCATATTTGAGGCTCTTCGCTCTCGTCGTTGCTGCGTTTCGGCAGCAACTTTTCGTTCCTCAATGAAGCGTTCTTGGATGTCGTCCTGGATGCGTTGTTGTGCCTCTCTGAGGAATTTTATTTCCAGGGAATGACGCCTTTGGAGTCGCTTTAAGCTTTCCATTTGCTCCTGCAAGTGACTTCGATGGAGGGAAGAGTTTGAGATGATGCTATTCCAGTGTTTTTGTAAACGTTCGATGTGAACATTTAACTTCACTTCTTTCGAAGATTGCTGTTGAATGAGCTGTGCTTCCTGGCGCACGTGTAAATCATCAACTGACGATAAAGTCTTGTTTTGGCGTTCGACCACGCTATCCAGGAGAGTTTTATCACTATTCCATTTAGCCTTCAGGGACTGGCTGAGGTAAGATTCGTGGCGGGCATTCAGAGATTCGAGCTGCTTCGTATAATAGCCGAAGAACTGGCTCAGTTCTTCTCGGGATTGGTGTTCGAGCCGTGCAAAGCGCGGATTTTGAACGGTCCAAAAGACCAGTTGAGCGTCTTTTTGTGCAAGGTTATCAGCATCTCGCTTACGGGCCATCTCGGCTTGGTGGCGGTAGCGATTGAGCCGGGAAATTGAGCAGTCTTTAGAACACTGACCAGGCTCCATGCAAATATAGCAGAAGAACGCACCACACGAACAGCGGACCTGTCGACAACCTTCCTTGAGCTCCAATAAACAGTGACATCTAATGCATTGCCGCCATCCATATTTGTATATCATATTTAAAACGGCAGGAGGCTCCAGGCCTAGCACGCATCTCTCATTTTGAGGATGGTTATACTGCTTGCAAGAGGTGCAAATGCTTGTTTTACAGGCCCAACAACGCAGTGGCGAGCCAGAGTGTAGATCCTGGGGCTGAAGGGCGGTGAATTCGCTACATGAGGGTTTTGGACACCACAATCGGCACACAACGGGGGTTATTGCAATATAAACCGCTTCAAGGAATTGACAGAGCTGGCTCTCATCCAGGGCTGCCGCTATGACGTCCCCAGTGATGGCGACTCCGCAGCATCGAGGCGGCAATTTAGCCTCCTCCTTGATGGAAGGCAAAATCATTTTTCCAAGGCATGATAGACAGCAAACGTCACCACACTCTAGAGTACGGTAGCTTGAGTAGGGGAAAGAGTCACAGCAGCACATACACATTCTGCAGTTATAAGAAGTTAGTTGGACGGCGCACAATTCTTGGCTTGGGTTGGTGTTGAAGGGACGGGTTGTGTATTTGCTTCTTCTTCCCTCACCCTTCGCCGTCAAAAGAAAAAAGAAAACCCATACCTCAGTCCTGGTTGAATTGGTCCATCTCTAGTTCTGGGACGTTGGGACTTGGTCTTGTTGCTACCGCCACTGGGTTTGTAAGCATGATTTGCCCAAGGCCCACTAGGTTGCCCGTAAGTTGAAATCAAGGCCTCGTATTGATCCAGGGTAGCCGAAAATGCTTGTGACCGAGTGCGAACGTTGCCTGAATATAAGTCTTTTTGTCTGGTATTGGGAGAAGTAGGTGCTGATGACGTGAATGCCGAAGACGAGAGCCGTTCATTCAAGTGGTGAATGTTTGTTTTGAGAGCAATGACTTCAGCGTTGAATTTTGTTTTGGTGCTCTGGAGAACCGTTGTAAAATACTCATCATCGCTGATCTCATCTAGTGAATCTAGGGGCTTCATGCTTGTGGGATTTCCTTTGTATATGGGAACAGGCCTAGCAGCCAAAGCTGGATCTTCTTTTGTAAATTTGACGCCAAAATTGGAAATGGATTATTCTGGAAAAGGGGAGATGAAGTATTGTAAGTGAGAAGAGATATAAAAGAAGCAGAGACTGAAGAGAAAGGGAATCCGACAGTCGCTTCTTGAGATCAGCCGTCAATATTCTGAGGGCTGACTGGTTACTGGTTTTGTTTTCTCCTCTTCTCACGAGGGCAAGCCAAGGATAAGATGAGACGAGGCGACACAAGAGACCAACAGCGGGTGCGAAAGGAGGTAGATGTTGTTTCTATATGATTTCCCTTCTTGGTTCAAGGCTGTTTCTGAAGTCTGAAGTATGTTAGCCTGTCTGGTATTAAAGCTTGGTTTTTTTTTTCTTTTTTTTTTTGTTACATCTAGCACAGCTCCAAAACGAGCCATAATCCTGAGAACGAGAAACACAGGAACTTCCGTGAGTTGGAACAAGGCACAAAGGAAAAACGTGACAGCTAGTGAAGCCTGAAAGATGGGGGATAACGAAAAAGCGAAGCGCGCAAAAGGCGTGTACATAAGATGCGTGCTCTCGCTCGATTTGCTTACCGATATTCCTGGTGAGTGCGGAAAGCCGGACAGTAGAAAGCAAAGGCCAACCAAGTGCATGCATGTCCTAAAGACAATGAGAGAGAGAGACCGAAACTCACTAAGGCGGCGGTTAACTGGACAAGACCGTGTGGCTAAAACCAGAGCTGATCAAAGCACACGCTTTATGATCGAGTTGGGGGCCACACAGTGAGCTGGATGGAGATGGAGAGGAAAAGAAGAAGAAGAAGAAGAAGAAGAAGAAGAAGAAGAAGAAGAAAGGAAAAGGAGAAAAGAAAAATTGATGAGAGGATACTGAAACTGCCTGTTTGAACAGGGCAATAGCTTCATGCGGCAGTTGCTTGCTTGTCTGGACTTCAAAAACCAACTAGTTCTTTCCCTTTTTTTTGCTTGTTAGATAGAAGTAAGCATGTATCATGCACTCACTAGCTTAAACTCTGCGGAAAGAACGGCAAGAGCGGTGGAAAGAGCAGACGGGAAGAATGGAAGGGGTAGTTGCATGTCCTACGAGACTGCCATAAACCTAATCCAGTTGGTGTTTCCTCAAAGACTTACTTTACTACTAGCCAAGTTCTAGAAAACATGTGTGGGTGGGTTATTGCGCTCATATATAAGCACACTATACTTACAGCACAGTGTTTCTAGGCCAGCACACAGTACCGGCGCTACCCAGCCAATGAATGACCTACGAGCATGTACATATATGTACGCATAGTCCAGTACGTACGGAAAGGTTACACTTCTATCTTTCAAATAGGGTCCCATGAGTGTAAATCAGAGTGCTAGAAACAAGGGAAGTGTTCCTTGCATCCTTATATCACATGTGGTGGGTGTGTTGAACATGCAGCACGTAATATGGGTACTGTCCCCCGAGCTTTCGACCGTTTCGTTTCCCCTTGGCCACTGCTTCCATAAGCTAACATGGCAAACACGTCTCTCGGTAGCTGAAAGCCTCCTTCCAATAGCTTGATCTGCAGAATCGACACGGACTGGGTGGCGGTCCGCTAGGTAGGTAGGTAGGTAGCTGTAACAATCTGTTCGGCGATGCTTGCTCCACGAATACAAAAAGCAACGGACCTTGTTGTCCACATGTACTCGTAAGTATGTCTACTCACTGCTTGTACCCTGTCTTCCCAGGTCTCCATTGGCTCTTTCTGATGCCTAGTGTTTTGCCCTGTCTTGACATTGTCTTATTTTTCTCCTTCTCCCCTCCTTATCAACCAACCCCTGTTTGTTGGCGCAGCCATTTGGTGCTCATAGCTAGACATAGATAGCCATGTGCTGGCGGTTCCTCCTGCAGCGAGGGATGCATGCTGAGCTGCGTTGTATGCATATATGTTCCTAAGGATTCCAGTAGAAGTTGCAAAGCGTGAAAAGAAGCCTAAACGAAGGGGACTTGAGCGGGCAAGATATGGGAGATAAAGTGCGTGGACAGGGTACCAATGATCATTGAGTATTAGGCGCTGCCTAGGGCTGGACATCTTGCAATGGCTCTGCCAGTCCGACTATGTGACCTTGGCCACCACGGAGTCTGTCTATAGTGAGTCTCTACCTTGGGTTTTGGGGGCTCTTCGCTTCTGCTCTTGTTCTTCAAGCCATTGACCGACTCAAGCAACCACCACAGACAGTCCATTGGTTGGTTGCAAGCCGTTTCTTCGGCGTGTCTCATTCCCTTCTCGTTATTTCTCCTTGGTTACAGCCAAGATCTCTTCTGTTGACCTCCTCAGCATGGCTGGGTCTGACTTGGACTTTGTACTTGACTGAAACATTGAAACGCCGATTTAATAGGCGTGCTGGGATAGAGACAGTCTTGTCTTCCTTCTTTCTTGCCTAGCTCTACCTACTATCTGGATTGGGCCTCAATGCTCCTTATTTTTCATGTAAGAAATAGGTCGGCCGTATGGAGGAGGGTCCTGGTACAATAGAAGAACCCTGAACAATAGTACATGACAAATGCTTACTTTGTCACATTTAGTGGCTCGAGGCTTGCCTACATATGCACACTATGAGTATGCACTGTATTGTACCAAGTGCTCATGTGCTTACATCGTCCCGATGTTTTTAAGAAGTTCTATTCTTATTTCTCCTGGTCGTAGCTCGTATATTCGAGACCTTAGAAACTGATCTCCTCACACATCACCGCAGCTTTAGCCAATTCGCTCATGACTAAGCTGCAGTACCATGAATCGTGCTGCCACATTCTAGGTCTCATAGCTAGCTAACCATTTGATCACCTCCTCATTCATGGCTCAATCCCTAGCTTCGGGCCGCATCTAGAAGCACCTTGCAGGCTCGCTTCCGCATAACGTCCCACAAGCCCCTAAGTCGTTCGCTCTTTGTAGAACTTACTCTCCTCTAACACCCATGCTTTCCACGTTTGCATGTCCCAGCTAGCTTCGTATCCGCGTCCAGTTACCACGACACTCACCCGCTTGTTGTTTCTATCAGGTACTTTTATAAGATTACCTGTATATCCATCTAATAGAGCAATAGAGCTATGCGTTCCACCGCCATAGTATACAGAAGTTAAAATTGGTGATACACACCGGACGCCTCATCTTAACTGCCCAGTCTTCTCGTCCATATTACAAGGCAGCCATTGCCTTCATAGCTTTACAACAGCAGTGTTGCGATCGGCGCAAACAATATTGTTATTTGGCACTGCATTCTAGTGCATCTTGCTCGTCACATGCTAGTAGTGTACTTTGGTCCACATACAACCGGATCGTCCACCTCGATTCTTCCATTTCAGTCTCGCCAAGTAATAGACTACTGCCAAGCCATTTTCAGGCTACCATTACTCTGTCAAATTCACCGTTTCTATCCTGTATCGGCCTGGAAAGCCTAGCCCCTGCTGGCACCCCCTCTCCTCTCAGCTTCAGTGATTCTGGCCGTGAGTGTTTTACCGAGTGTCAGGAGAGTTGTGTTTTCATAAGTATCTTTAGATGTATCAAAGTACATATCTTCATAATATGGTCGCCGCTATTCTCGCGTCAGTACATCGGGTTCCAACATCTGTCTCCAATCTTCAAATTCGTAAGAGCCCTCGCCCTTGTTTTGAGTAAGGTCATCGGCCTTTCCACACTGCCTGTTTTGAGGCTGTGAACGAGAAGGCCGTAAAGTGTTTATACATTCGTCTGTGCGACCAAGATGCTCTTGTCGGTTGAACAGATATGGGTAGCTGAATTCTCCATCGTAATCATTGTAAGCATCTTTGCCTTTCTCACTGCTAGGCGTAAAGTCCAGATCCTCATCCATAATAGGACTTCCTTCGTTCCCATCGTCCAGCTCTATAGCCATAGCATCTGCCAAGATACGATCGCCCTCATCCACTGAAACCCCGTCGGCTGCTAGCAAGCACTTCTCGATATGCTTGAATAACACGGCTGCCGCGCATGGTGGAAATGCATTACCAATTTGGCGAGTTCTAAATGCTCCTACAAATTCATGATACATTGGGAAGCCTTGTAAAAGGGCAAGCTCTCGGATCGTAAAGCATCTTTTGCCACTATAGTGGTAGTTCTGGCCCCCGCTGGTAGTCACACACCTCGTTAATATGCTGTTATTATTCCAGCGTGGCATGTTCTTCCGCTTCATCTCTTGCGGCCGGTGTAGAGGGTCATCTCTTTGCAAGTTGAGCTTTCCCAGAGCCTGCCGCACTGTGACTAATGGCAGCAGCCCTGTCTCCCAAGGCCTATCAGAGTGTGTTGGTGGCGGAAACGTAGGGAGTGGCTCTCCCGGAGCAGCTCCAATAACTATCAGTCGTTTGCGACGGGCAGGCAGGCCCCATTCAGGCAGAAACACGCACTTCCACCGCACTGCGTAGCCATGTCTAGTAAAGCTGGCAATAAGGTTGTTGAACACGGGCCGCCAGTGACGATGCAAAAGGCCAAAGGTTTGCTCAAACGTGAGCACGCGCGGTTTCACTCGTGCTATAATATCCTCACAAGAAAAGAGAGCCGCAAAATTTGCCTCATCCTTTTCTTGGCTGTTTATGGTGTGAGCTGGCGAAAAGACTTGACACGGCGGTGACAAGTGAAGGACGTCGCATTGGAACCGAGTTCGGCTTTCGATATTGTCGCTGTTTTCTGGAGGCGCAGACCGGCAAATCCACTCGTCTATCTTTATACGAAAGAGATTCACTTGGCTGAAGTTTTTCTCATAACTATCGCAAGCCAAGTCCCAGGCATCAACAGCGTACTTGAGGTGCAGGCCAGCACGCATGGCCCCCCGCGACGCCCCCCCAGCCCCGCAAAACGAATCGAAAAATGTGTACTTCTGGCCGGGAAGCCGTCGTTTCGTGTAGTCTTGTCTAGACTCTCTATTTTCGGGATGCTCCCGAGGCTCAAGATCTCCCGATCTTGGAGAGATGTAACTCCCACCCGGGATTCTGGTCTTTTCTGCCCATACTCGCCGAAGACTCTCGGTGCTGACTCTACAATCAGGATCTGCATCGCTCTCACTGCTCCGAACTAGAGCCGCTTCTAAACCTTGATATAGAGAATATGACTCTAAATGGCGCTCGCGAACTCGTGCCGAAGGAAAGTATTGGACGAACTTCCACCGGCATATCAGCTCGTCACTCGCCGAAGCATGAATAGGCCATAACGCATTGCTGGTCTTGAGAATGAGAACATCAATGACTGATTTCAGGGGCACTTCAACGGAGGCTTGGATTTCTTCATCTCGGGCGTCGTCCAGATCAACATGATAGACGGCACAAACTTCATTTCGATGCTGTTCAGGCGACCACGGCAACATGCCTTGCATGTCCACTAGATGCACGTATTGAATGCCCCGCAGAACAACCCCGTCGTGGCCTTGGATGATCTGTGATATGCGAACATACCGCTGGCTGCCAAAACCACTGACTTCCACAGTAGTTCCGGATGTCAAAACATGCCCGAGCCAACCGATTCTGTCAAGATAGATCAGGGGAGCTATAGGTTCGTTGCTCCTCGGAAGTCGTCTAAACTTGCCTAAATACTCATCCGCAAAGGTGAATTCTATAGCGTCTTGCTCCAGTTCCTGTTCGGCTTTTTCCCAGTTCTCCAGCAGAAAAGTCACATCGTCGTCGTCGTTGTCGTCGCTGCTATCGTCTCCATCATGATCGTATAACCTATTTTTGGTGCTCACTGTTGTGTGTCCGCGACTGAGCTGGTTGGTTATGCTTTCTTGTTGTCGCTGTTTTCTAGAACAGGCATATCTGCCAGCTTCAGTATCTCTGTTTTCATATTCAGAGTATACTTCTGAAAAGGGGGGTCTGTCACGGGTAAAGAAGCTGACTTGGGACATGGCAGTGACGAGGCTGATGCGTGTGACTGATGGTCCAAGTCATGGGGTGTCAGTCACACTACCGCAATACAGTAGCAAGAGATAGAAATGGATCTACCATGGCCAGTGACCTAGACAGAGGTACATACAGTACAGTCCGAATATTTAAATATTTTGCAGACACTGGTAATGCATCAAGCTTGAATGTCTTGCTCCTGGCGGGTGTCGGCAAGAGTAGTGTCTGCGAGGCCTGCAGCTTGGAATAAATTGGACGCTGGTGCCTACACCCATCTTGATCTATATAGTCGTAGCTTCTGATGGAAGCCTTCAGGCTCTAATGTCAACATATCAACAGTCTCGTCTTTGCAGAGATCTGGAAGAGGGCTACCACGATACCGAGTATAATAACCCTATTTAGATTAACCCTAGTATAGATGCGCAGTTTCCACGAAGGCCCATCCATCATCAGACCATCTTTATAGCTCTTGCCGGATCGGGCATCTCGAAATGGACTAATTTTCACTAGCACAAGACCTCCTCCAAGCCTCCAAGATCAGGCTATGAACAGAGCTTTAGTAGATGGACAAAAGCGGGCATTTTACGTCATAGGGTCTTACACATTACCACTCATGCTACGTATATAAGACACCAACGTCCAGCCCAGACAACAACGCGAAATCAAGCAACGTTCAAGTTCTTTGCTACTGCCAAACCCACGACACCCTTCATAACCAAACTATTCTTCACATTTGGAATTTCACACTACATACAAACAAAACCCTTGTATTTAAACCATCCAGATTCATCATTCACCATGCCTGGAAACAACAAGGTACGCTTCTTCTTCTACCTGATATTCTTCTACTTTTGTTATCGGGTGACTGCATCTGTGTACGTCTCTCTTGTCCACGGCCCTAACCATGTTCTTCGGAACCTGCCTACACAGACAACTGAGGGTCAAGAGAAGGAGTTTACCATCCAGCCTGTGCCTGGTGCCGACCAGCACAACCAGGGACAGGCCGACCCTAAGTTTGCGCCTTTCAAAGCGAACCCTGGACCGGTGCGACAAGAGTTGGGCGGGGTGCCATTTGAAGGTACCAAGGAGGACCGACAGGCGCGTGCTGCAGAGTTGAACAAGAAGGGGGGAGCCAATTAGGCGGTCTGATTCGTTGATATCTCACGCCTATAGCTAAATATACTACTATGACCTTCTGATACATCATTTGTTATTTGTTATTTGTTTTCTGGATAGGTCTCTGGACAATATCTCATCATGACGTTCATCTTTAGGCTGCCGTGAAGGTGTGTTTGTGCTAGGGGAATTGTGGGCCTGTCTGGAGATAACAATATCGCCGGGATAGGCGGACTCTCGGGCACGCACATAAATACATAAATATGCTGGCCAGGGATACAAAGGATAGAACTAGGAAAAGAAGAAAAAAAAAGCAAAAGTAGAAAAGACAACATACGATGTACGTGTGTACGGTGAGAAAAAAGAAAAAAACCACGACTTGCGGCTGTAGTTTTGCACACCTAGCAGCTGATGCTGCGTCTATTGGCCTGGGCGATTCTTGCCACCTCGGTTTTCCTGCGGTATGGGATCTTAATGTGGGTCTTCTTAATGATTGCCCGGCCTGGCCTCCAACAGGTTCTGAGTACACATAGAAAGGGGTGGCTCAAGTGAGAGAGAGAGAGAGAGAGAGAGAAAAGAGCCCATGGTAGATACATATATATATATATATGCACGGCTTTCTGTCTTCTCCGGTTCTCCGGCTAATTAATTGAAGACTGACTGATTGCTTCCCTTGCAAACATTATTGAGATGGAAAGGAGTTTGTTGTGTGCTGTGTAAAGTGCGCCCATTAGCCAATCCCATCAGAGCTAATAGGGCTGGTCTTCACTTGGTGCCCTTCTATGGTAGCACTGTAATTACAGAAAACTACAGAATCCCTGCCCCCTAAAGCCTCTAAGCGCCCTGTAAGCTCCCGAATATAAGCCTAGGCTAAGCCTTAGCTTCCCCCAGTCTCTAGTTTCTTAAAGCCTTGTCTTTGTAATCCTGTTCCACATTCCACTAATCTCTAGTCTGCCTTCAGCTACCTTTCTGCCTTCCGTCAAAAAAAAGCTCAGCCTTGGCTCTTCTTGTCGTACTATATTCTGTTGTTCTCATCGCCCCCTTCTTCATCACTTCAGTTCATGGGAATTCATCCAGAACAATCGCCCGAACTACGCCAAGTCGACGCCGCTGTTCTCCTGCTACCGACGTGCTGAGGGTACTGTCGATAGGTCAACCAAGTCCCTCGCGAGCTCGCTCTTCCTTTAGGGAGTTGTAGAGCCCAGAACCCCCTCCCTCCTCTCCCTGCTTTGTCAGAACTCACAATCCTCACCCGGCTCACTCAGTGTTGTTGTGCCATTCATATCCCATCATTCATCATCCATCATCCAATATCGCTATTTCTATATTGTATTACGAAACAGAGTCTCGCCCTCGAATCTCGATCAATCGATCTCCCGCTCAACTAATGCCACAATGCCAACCATCCTGAATGACGACGACAAGGAGACGGTCCGCCGCTATGTCCCCAAACAATCCAACAAGATCCAAGCTGTTGCAGTTGCCAAGCTCTATGTTGCGCATCCAAGCCGGTCCCATTGGACCGACACCGGGATCCAGGGAGCAGTAGTGTTGTCTAATGATTTGGTTGGAAACACCTTCTGGCTGAAGATTGTTGATATCTCTGTGAGTACATATACTAACGCCTAATCGAATGCCTGGACTGACACACCGCCTTGCTCGTCTCTACAGCCTTCGAACCGCGGTGTAATTTGGGACCAAGAAATATACGAGTCATGGCAATACAACCAGGATCGCACATTCTTCCACACCTTTGAAATGGAAGAATGTGTGGCTGGACTTTCGTTTGTTGACGAAAAGGAGGCCAAGCAGTTCCTGAAAAAGATGAATGATCGTGAAAAGAATGCTAGCAAAGCCACCAAAGCTACTCCCTTTGGCGGCTCCGGCCAGCCTGTGAACCACAAGCACGGCATTCTCGGCGGATTGTTCGGCGGTCATCGCCACTCTTCAGCTCCTACTGTGGGGGCTCCTCGTCACCAAGCATCATCATCATCTAATGGCAACTATTCCGAGTTTGCCTTGCTCGATGCCTTTGACCCGCAATGGCGTGAAAACTTTGGCGAGGACCTCAAGCAAATGGGTCTTACCGAAGATCTCATCAAGGAAGACCAAGAGTTCATTGTGCGTTTTTTGCGAGAGGAGCAGCAAAAGCAGCTACGCGCCAGCGAACCTGCACAGCGACACGCACCCCCACCACCCCCATCCGCAGCTGCCCCAATCTCTACTACTAGTACAACGAGCGTCAACAGTAATGGGAAGTCAGTGAGACAACCTCCTCCCCCTCCACCTACCAGTCGATCAACGGAGCCTCCAGCCCCTCCACCTTCTCGACGAAATGGAGCTCCGCCGCCTCCTCCAACTCGTCGGTCCGCAGCCGGTGTCGATATATCTCCTAACCGAACCCGATTTGCTGCCCCTCCGCCCTTCCCCGATGCCGGTAAATATGCTCGTAGTAGTGCTCCACCGCCTCGCGAAGGTGCAGCTACTTCTTTAGCCAACCCTGGCCCTCCTCCGCCTCCTAGACCAGGAAAGGTTCCCACGGATGCGCCGGCGGCTTCTACAAACAATCGACCTAGTGTGCATATGATGCCACCAGCACCGCCAGCGCCGCCTGCGCGTAACGCTGTTCCACCACCACCTCCTCCCCGTGAAGCAGTTGCTACTCCGACTCCCCCTCCTCCTCCGCCAGCACTACCTCCAAAGATTGCTGCTCCGCTTCCTCCACCTAGAGTTACCACTCCTCCCAAGGCGCCTGCATCGGCAGTCCGTCCTGCCGTTACGCATGCTCCTGTCAACAATGCTCCACCTCCAGCACCGCCATCCTTGCTTCCTCCAAGCAAAGCTCCTTTACCAACCAACAACGCGCCACCTCCTCCACCTCCGGCACCTCCGGCACCTCCAGTATCTTCAGCTCCCCCAGCCCCCCCGGCGCCTCCTGTGCCATTCAACAGTGCTCCCCCTGCGCCTCCTATGCCCCCACCCCTTCCGTCAAACAGCGCTCCTCCGGCTCCGCCCGCTCCCCCTTTGCCACAAAGCAGTGCGCCCCCACCACCTGCACCCCCTCTGCCTCCTTCAAATGCAGCCCCTTCATTGCCATCAGGCGCGGCGCCACCTGCCCCTCCTCCTCCACCGCCATCCAATGCACCTCCTTTACCTTCAGGCAGTGCTCCACCCCCGCCTCCGCCGCCTCCACCACCCCCGATGCCCGCGCCCTCCGCTGTTGGCGCTCCTCCTCCACCACCGCCTCCTCCAGGCCCGCCACCCCCGCCCGCTACAAGCCGGGACTCGGGATATGCTTCTGGGACACCCCCTGGTGCGGAGACTGGCGGTCGCTCAGCTCTGCTTGCAGGTATCCAGGGTGCTGGTGGTATTGGTGGACTTAGGAAGGTTGACCGCTCCCAAATCCGTGATCGAAGTGGTGTTTCAATTGCTGGGAATAACGAATCTTCCTCGTCACCTCCAGCCGCTGGTGGTGGTGCTCCTGGTGCAACGCCATCAATGGCTGACGCACTTGCTGCAGCCCTGCAAAAGCGCAAGGGAAAAGTCAGTAAAAGCGGTATGTCTTCTCTGTTTCCTCACTTTAGCAACGATTTGCCTGTACCGATCATATACTAACCTAAATAAATGTAGACGACGAGAGCGACAACGACGATTGGTAAATGGCCTCTCCGCGGAGTCAATATTTGGCGTCTTTGCTTGCTCCTGTGTTTTTTAGTAGAGCAGAGCTTCCTTAGGATGTCATGGTTTCATTGCGAACTTGACCTCTTGGTTTTTCTTGTCTCTTGTTTCTCTGATTATCTTTCTTGGGACGTTCTCACTACCGTGGTAGATTTGGTGCAGTTCTCGGTTCTATTTTATAGGCTCTTTAAAGTTTACATTTCATCTTTATGCATTCCGTTACTTGTTTCCTTGTAATCCACAGTTGATGTCGAGTTCATTGGCTGCTATCGTGATCTAGCCAAGCGGTTGGCTACCAGTCGGAAATCTGTATATTCTTTTGCTGTGCATAAAGTAGGAGTACCTTGCGCCTAGCATATCTCAATTCATTCATAGAGGAAACGAGAAAGAAAAGACCATGGCACGGCATTGCATCACGTGTAAAGCATCATCAAATTGGAAGAAATTCGGGGTTTTTTTTTTTTTGTTTCTTAATCGCGGCGTCTCTCCCACCGCGACTCATATATAGCCGAGTTTGATCTAGAAAATGTCTATCGGAAGATTGTCCATTTGTCGAATTCTCACTGTCTCGCTGCCAACTGGGAGGAACATCCGAGCCAGACCGAAGTTTGAAGCATGAGCGTGGCTTGCCGACACCTCAAAACTCAGGAAGCACAAGTATTCTAACCTGTTTTGACGCGTGAGAAGAGAGCTCTAAGGGAAACGCTGTCGTGGGAGTGCACTACCAAACAAAGAGTAGCGTTTGAAACCATCTTTGCGGCTAATGCACTTGGAGAGAGAAGACAGGGTGCTATCTACACTATCCTTGTCAGAGGAAAGTCAGGATAGCAGGAGCCCTCCATGCAGTGGGAACAACAGAGACATCTTTTGGCAGATGTGTGGTTAAGAGCCAGAGTTTGCAGGGGACGGCGGAAAATTGAAGGAGAAAAGAAAAGCAAAGAGATGGAGGGGGAGGGGAGGCGGGTATTTCTTGTCGAGTCGAGACTTTTGAAATGCAAAAAAAGCAGCAGACTTTTGGTTGAAGAGGATGGACTGCGACGTTGCCTTGTAACGTAAGGTGGACAAACGCAGCCGACAAGTATAAAAACGCTTAAATGTCGTCAACATCAATATCGCCGGTCTCTTCCTCCTCTTCGTCCGAAGCAGCGTCGGCGAACTCGAAGTTGCACTCCTCACCGCCATCGCCACCATAGGTATCGGTCTCGTTGATCTTGGCCTAAAAGGAAGGGAAGCACGGTCAGTGAAAATGAAAATTAGGCTAGGTAGTGTGTTGTAATCTGATGCGCTTGTCTGAAGGCTTTGACTTACGTTCTCGGGCAGCTCGCCGTAAGCCTTCAGGGAACGGGCCTCGTCAGCGGTGTACTTGAGGATGACATCACCCTTGCTGTCCTGGTAGTCACGAAGCGACAGAAGAACTATAAAGTTGTTAGAACACCAAGCTCAAAACATTGCAAGGCCTCATGTTTTCCTGACGTACTAATATCACCCTGGTTGATCCAGACCTTCTTGCGCATGGTACCGCGGATGTTAGCCAGACGCTTCTGACCGTCGAAGCACTGTGCCTCGAGACGACCCTGTTGTTTAGTTAGTAGTGTGTTTGGTTCGCTGAGGGAGGGGGGAACATACGTTACCAAGCATCTTTACCTGTATAGGAGAAACAGGTTAGTATCTGTTATCCTACGATGCGAAAGTCCATAGGGAAGGGTTGGCCGCTAGACAAAAGCCCGCTATGGGCTCATCAAAGACCTGGTAGCCACAGATCATAGCCGTACCAAGCAATTCTGCACTACCACGCCATTTCCTTGCGGTTTTCATGCATACGCACAGGATCGTATGGATTGTACTTACAACTTGAGCATATTCCTGGCCGTCCTCCTTGAACATAAGCTCACGCTTGGCCTTGTCTGTCTCGTTCTTGCCTCTTCTCCGGTTCTTACCACCCTGTTATGTCACGATAGTTGGTCAGTCTGCGTACGCATAGAGGTTTTTCTGGATCCAAAATTTGTCGCCGCACATGGCCGCCATTCGCCCCTCTCTTTTTTTTTTTTTTTTTTTTTTTTTCGTTTTTCGTTTTTCGTCTTGGTACAGAGCTGGGTAGCTCATTGTTGAATATCAAGACTTGCAACGGCTCCAAAAATTTTGCATGTCGTGCGAGAGGCGGTGGTTGAGGCGGAGGGGCATGCACTCAAGTCCCAAAACAAGGAGGGGTAGAGAGGTGTTCATGTTTCGTAGGCGAGCAAGAAATACAAGCCAAATAGAAATCGGGTTATTTGGCAGTTTGTCGTGTTATCCAGAAAGGGGGAGAGAGAGAGGCAAACATACTTTTCCCTTGTTCTTGGGCATATTGACTGGTTTGTATTATTTGGTTGGAGTAGTTAACCGAATCACAAAGATTGAAAGAGGGAAATGAAAAAGGAGAAAAATGAAAAGCACAAGGCTATGATTGAGGCTTGAGGGTTTCCACAACTTGAACGTCTAGAGAGAATACGAAGGTAAAGTAGGTCCGGGTTAGGCCAATCAGAGCGGGTATAAATGGTTATTTATGGGACAGAAAGCACTAAACTGCAAACAGTATTATGGCTCCTGGGCACTTTAGCTGGAGTCATATTTAATCATAGGCAAGGCAGCAAATGATGTGAAATTGGAAAGATAGACCTGGTTCACCTTTAAACAAACATATAGAACTGATGAGAGTGATCATGCTGAGTTGCTTTGAATCATTTTGCATCTACATCTGCCACAGGTTGATTTAGTTGTTGTTTCAAGCTTTTAGCCCTTGACTCTTCTGAATTTTCAGTCTTGAGGTAGATCACGTGATGACATACCGTAAACCCTTATTCTACAGCCCCACTTGTTATCTGACTCTTCTGCCTGCACAACGTGAGCTTATCGTAAACCTCAACAACCACTTATTGCCATGTCACGTACTAGATTACAATGAACATTATATTAAGGGCAGTATACTGCTTCTACATGTGTCTATTATACTCAACTGCCTGGCAACCACCTTGAGGTTAGCCAGTACTGCACTGGTAGTAGGCAAACAAAATGGATGGCTGCCTAGATCCTAACTGTCTTGCCCTCATCCATTGGTAGCCTCATTTTTATATAAAAGTGACCAAGCCCAGTATCTGCTCTGCGTCTAGCTTTCTGTTCTCTTGAAATGGATTTCATGACATCGCCCATCTCTATCAAACAGGCTGTGTCTCTTGTCTTGCACACAACTTTACGATTTCTCCTGAAAGGAAAACGCTCTTCATGATGGCTGAAGACACAAAGAGGTCCTCTGGGGCATCTAATATGTTGGCCCTTACCGAGAAACTAACCTGCCGTATGGGGTTAATGTCTCTGCCTTGCAAAGGGTCAAAGTCTATGTTACAATCACCAAAGGATGCTGAAAACAGTGTAAGTATTAGCCATTCCAAAGCTGCCCTCCAACTTGGTCTTCTAACAAAATTCCTGATCATACAGACCATCCCATTTGTTCGTCCCCTTCATCCAGATAAAGATGGGATATATCTTGCCTTTTCGTCTGCTCAAGACATGGCAAAGATACACTTGAAGGGTGCCGAGATTGAAAATCAAAACGATAGAAATGATACCGAGCGTTTCAACAACACAAAATACCAATGGGATGCCTGGATCCTTGCACCGACAAGCTCTACCACACCCCTCAACAATTATCAGCGCGAGTGGGTGTTGCTTGTTCAGCCGCCAAAGAACAACGAAACTCGTTTTCCCGGCCTGGAGGACCGGTTGAGAGTATCGTTTGCTAGGCCGCTTCTTTCAACCGAATTCACAGAGATCTCTCAGGTCAACCTTGTGACGGAGCGGGTTGACAACCCCTTTGAAACATTACAAATTGACGGTAAAAATAAGCATCTTGCTGCTTTTAATATTCTGCCTAGTTTTGACGCCTGTCTGGGCACTGACGAGCAGATATATGGTCCTTATGCTCTCGCAGGCGGACTCTCATACACTGACCTGAAAGGTGTAAGACTGAGTCCCGAGAAGAAAGTTAGCATCTTCTTCGAGTTAGACCATAACGAGATTTCATATCAGATGGAAGTAAGGGCAATGTCACTGTTCTTAGATGCGGAAAAGAAGGCGAAGCAAAGCCTTCGGGACGTATCGCTCGACTTTCTGGACTTTTCACAACAGAGAGGTGAAGCTACCTTCGAAGAATTTCCTATGGATGCTGATAGGCGGCAAATCGCAGCCTTCAAGTATATTCTTGATCCACGTATACCACCTGTGGGATATGTAGATATTTTCCAAGTGTTTCCGCACATGAAAAATCCCGAAGAGAGCGACACTCTCCCGCAATCTCTCAAGGAAATGTTCTTGCAGTTGAATTCGCACCACAAGGACGCATACAGACAAATGAGCAGGATTCCCTGTGGCTTGCATTTTGTGTCTGGCTGTCCAGGCGCTGGAAAGACGCACTGGAACGTGTTGACAGCAGTAATCGCTCTTTCGGGTGTCAAAGCCAACAAGAAGCGGGCTAAGATTCTATACTTGGTAGACATGAACAAGCCAGTTGACGACGTCGCTAGCCGTCTTTTCAAACTCTGCAACGACGCAAAAATCGCCATTGAGATGGTGCGAATGCGCGGTTGGAACAGAGAGATCAAAAACAGCGAAGTTGTCAATAGCGATTGGCGTTTCTCGACTGATTCGAGCGATAGTTCAATTGCTCTTACGAAAAGATTCATGTCATTTGTTCAGAGAAATGCCAGCCAAATGACGAATGAGGACTCTGGGACCTTTGCCCCGTCTCTTGACCAAGCAACATGGAAAAGATTAATTGAGAACCCCGACCAATACCAAGAGCTGGCCAGATTGATTGCCTCGGCGCTGAAAAGCGGGAAGGAAAACATCAAACTTCGGAGTATGATCAAGAAGCTTTACGCTGAAACTCTTGAGGAAGTTGACTTCATAGCCACTACGCCAGTCGCAGCTTCTAACCCTGAATTTAGAGCAATGTTTAAACCTGATATAGTCTTTATGGACGAAGCCCCTCACGCCCGGGAACTCACAAACTTGATCCCAATAGCCATGCATCGCCCACGAGTGTGGATCTTCTCGGGCGATCATCGCCAAACACTTCCCTTTGTCACCAACATGGGATATAATAACCAACGAAAGGCTAAGGAGGAGGTTCCGATATTCCTGGAAAATCCCCACGTGCCGCAAATGCAGATTAGCACGATGGAACGTGTGGAACTTCTCCGTGGTCAAGTCAGCTCGTTGATGATAAACCATCGCGCCTATGGAAACCTAGAACGACTTTCGTCAGAGTTGTTCTATGACTCCCGCATGTCTAGCGGTATGAGGGCTGTTGAATACAAAGCATCTAGAAGCATTACGCGTGTCCGGGAGTGGCTCTGCCGACTTGGCCAACTGGAAAAGCTGGACGAGTCGCGCATACTAGTTCATATTGAGAACTCGGCGCAAGGCAGTATGGGAAGTTCAAAGTTTAACCCCCAACATGAAAATTATGCTCTTGAGCGCATTAAGGAGCTGCTTGCGGACGAATGTTTCCGCAATGTCAAGAACCCCCGAGAGGCCGGCCGTATTCTGATAATTGCACCGTATCGTGCTGCTATTCAGAATTACTTATCCAAGCTGAAGATGCTACCAAGGAAAGACAGTGAAAGAATCGATGTACGAACGATTGATTCTGCACAGGGTCATGAAGCAGACCTGGTAATTCTTGATCTTGTGAGGACAGATGGCCCGGGGTTTTTAAACGATAAACATCGCATGAATGTAGCGATAACTCGTGCCCAACAAGGAGAGATAATCCTAATGCATCCTAGGATGAAGTGTGCTTTTGGCCGCTCCAAAAGGAAATCAGTGTTGGCGAATATTTGGGAAGATCTGGAAGAGAGGGGTCAGATAGTGCGGGTACGAGCTTGAAATAGCTCGACCTCTCCTATGATACCAGATAGATAATTGATGCTTCCATCTATGACAGGCAAGGTTGAGGTTTTGACTTGACATCCAGCTGTATGATCATATATACGTGACCAAAACACACTATGAGCTAGTGAAGTTGGAGCCTGAAGTGATGTAGTGTAGTGAGCAATTAGTTTACGGGCCACTTCTTCACTGGAGTGGATGGGATTGCAGAGGAAGTCTTTGATAGTCTTCAACGCAAGCCAGGCTCAATATAGGTTTAGTTCCTGAGACCCAAGTTACCACGACTAAGGAGTCCAGCCCAGCCAAGGCTGCGAGGTAGTGTAGAGGTATCAGCACCAGTAGTGCGGTTCTGGCCTGCGGAAATCTTTTGGTTGAAAGGTTGTAATGAAGCGATTCTGGGCTGAAATCATCTCTCAATAGATGAGGCCATGATGAAGATGCCTTGAACCAACTAGTATTATACAAGTCTTAGCTGGAAAAAAGAAGGTATGACGCTTGTCTCAATTTGCGGTCGGCTCGTCCTGTCACATGACCTGGGGTCTACAACTTCAAACTGGCCGGTAATGATGGTTTATTAAGAGCTTCGACCGAAACCAATGCTACATCAACTACATAAATAACAAGTATAGCCTCCTTCATAAATCTATGCAAATGACCGGTTATTTCGCCTTCAAGGCATTATCAAAAGACAGAATGGTGGTTGTGGTGCCGTCCAAGACATTGCCAATCCCAGGCACCATTCCATCGCCGTGCTGCATGATGTTTGGGTAGCTTTCGGCCATGAGTTTGAGGCTAGAGTAGAAGTCCACACCGTCGAAGATGCAGTGTCCGCCTTCGGGGTCGTTGTTAACAGTCTGCAGCTGGTCCAGAAGGTCGTCAGAAACGCGCATATCAGTTGCGGTCTTGGAAAAGATATCAATCGTTTCGACGATGAGATCACCCAGGCCGGCTAGCTCGTTCTTGGTAGACTGAAAGTGGAAGCGGGTGTTGCCAATAAACTCCTTGGGTTTAACCCAGGGAACTTGCGGAGGCATAGCTCCGCAGAGAAGCAGGGCACCAGTATTTGGGAATTCGTGCATGAAGGCAGGGATGAAGTAGCCCGTCAGTAGCATGGCCCCTCCAGAAATGCCAGTGAAGAATACGTTGTCTGAGTCAAAGGACAGAATCTCGGGAAGGAACATGAAGATGAATTCTCTGATAGCTTCAGAGTGTTGAACGCCATCCGGGCGATTGGTAGCAAAACCACCCCCCCAGTTGAGCTCCTGGTTGGGGGCTTGAAGGACAATTCCGGCAAGGTTTTCTCTAACTCCCTGGTTGGGAAAATCGTCAAAGCCTTCTCCGCCATCACCATGTAGCAAAACGTTGAGACCAAGATTACTAGAAACTCCACGGATAGCAGCAGCACCCGGGATTCTAGTGCCCGTCATGAACAGCTCGACCGGAGCACTAACTTTGTACCGAATTGCAAGGCCTCTGTCACAGTTTGTTAGTAGGAAGGTATCGCAGAAGCCTCGGGGCCGAACAAAGATTAGCTTTCAAAAGACATACTCAATTTCTACTACACCATCTAGAATCTTGGAGCCATCAGTTGCCGTTGTTAATGAACGTCCGTTTCGGGGAGGAGGAGGAGGAGGCGATGGTGGAGGCGGCCTGGAGAATTCATTCAGAATATTGTGAGTACCAAGGTCACGGCGGGGAGCCAGGCTCCTGTGAGACGAGAGCGAGGTCCGTAAGGCACCATGGACACCAATGTCAGTAATGCTTAGACCCAATGCGATAAGCAGCGCTTTAAAAGCAGCACTGGAAAAGAAGGCCATGATATGTAGCGTCGAAATCAAGCTAGTAAGATAGGAAGGGAAAGTGGAAGATTGGGATTGGGTGAGATGATGGACTCAAGGCAAAAGGAAATGAGACGAAGAGAATGCAATGCGAGGAACACAGGCCGTATTATACTTTTCTTCCCTTTCACCGTACCAGTTCAGACGAAGGATGGCAAGGGGTGGGTGGGGTTGCTATTTTGTAAGGCGGAAAGGTTCAGGTGAAGGCCATGCCATGTGCAGCGGCTTGTCAAATTCGATCTATCAGGTCGACAGGAAGGGTCTTGTAGTGGCTGTCAGGACGATGTAAGAGCAAGCCTCTTGTTTTAACTAGATACAGCGGAACAAGGGCAGGCAGGCAATGGAAGATGGAAGGGGAAGGGGAGGGGGATGGCAAGCCCGCGATGCAATGCAGCGGAAGTATACAACACGCGAAGAGTATGAAGTTGGACAAGAAGGGGAGGAAGTGAGAAAAGATAGTTCCGCCATCTTCCGCTTCACCCCTCCCTCCTGTCCATCTTATTACGAATAGCCTGGCCTCTCGCCATTCTTCCACCGGATGAAAGAAAAAAAAAAAGAACCGAGCATAGGCCAGATATGGGCTGGCCAAAGTTCTATGTGGGTGGGTGCAGTGTGAAAGGTGTAAGGGCCCGTTTCAGCACAGAGTGGCCAGAGTCACATAAGCGGTAGCCAAGTTCCCATCCAACAAGGTATTTCTGACCATCAACTTCTGATTCTGGATTATTTTGAATTAGGCATGGAATGTCAGTGCACCTGCCAGGAGATTCAAGATCTGGGAGGAGGGATGGGCCCTGGCGCCTGGTATTTCTTTTGCTCATTTGACGCGGCCATCCTACCGATTTCCCTTGTCGTACATAGCCGGGCCAGGGAAGAGAAACAGGCTAGATAGGCTGAATTCAGGTCAGGTCAAGCCCAGCACTTTTGTTTTAAGCGCGTTCCCACTCATACTGTGGCGTTTGGAAATCGATGGAAAGAGAAGAGAAGGCGAAGAAGAGGAGCCTGTAGCACTCTTTGCCATGCCATCATCATACAAGCGTAGCCTTGACTTTTTCCAAGATGCAGCCACCAGTCTCATGAGACTCGATCTCTAGAGTCCTTCAGCTCGCCCAGGCTGGGGGAGCCTAGCATTGAGAAGGGAGGGCCACCAGCGCAGAGGCCCGTTGCTGCGACATGATAACGGTCTGTCCCCTTGGTTTAGTCTGTGCGTGTGCAGAATTGCGCATAAGAAGCGGCATTGGGATGTGCTTTTGAGATCCAACACCCAACTAACTCAGCTGGCAACCATATGCTTGGACTAGAAAATAAACAGCCTGTATTTATTTCTTTATTTGTGCGCCCGAGGCATAGAAGGATGAAGGAAGGTCGGTAGAGCAAAAGAATAGGACTAAACCTAGACAGCGACAGATCCTGCAAACACAATGAACTGGAGCACAATACAACCATCAGCCAGCCTTCGGCTAGCCTAGCCGTTGTTGTCCAGTTCTGTCACAGGTCAGTTTAGAGTTCAGCACAATCGTATTTTGGGGGTTCTCCGTCCTAATATACGGGATGGAACTCACATTGCCTAGGTACCAAGGCTGGTCACATAACTGGCCTCGATTCAACGACGTAAGCGATACGGGTTATATCGCAGGCTGCCCCCCTTATCTACAGGGCTGCCAGCCTATGGTTCTTTGGGGCGCATGACTTTATACCATCATTGGTGGTGTAGAAGCGAAGCACACAAGAACAGCAAGAGATAGTGGCGATGGTAAACTCCATCACGTGACTTGAAAATTTGACACAAGATGCTTGCTTGTATCTATGTATCTATGTATACACAGCCGGCCTTCAACCACGCAAATCAAATTGTCCCAGCCAAGCCTATTCCCGATATGAAAATAAGACCTTGGCCTTATTACAATCATGCCGAGCCAAAAAAAAAACAAGAAAAAAAACCCCCAAAACGGTTGTCCCGTACAAGCAAGCCCCTCTCCTCTTTTACTTAAACATGTGCACATACTGTACACTGCCATGTTACCAGCTCACCCACTTTCCGACGAGTGCTCGGCGCCTCCATGTTCTCATATTATTGCATTGTGCAACTCTTCCTAGCAATTCCCTTCGCCATAGATGTCTTAAATCTGGATATTACAGCTTAGAGAGCGAAGGATTTGCATAGATACAATCTTGGCTTGTGAGGTGCATTGGGCAGTATCGCAAGGCCGCTAGTCAAGGGTTCATAAATAGCACAATTCCTTTATTGGCTGCTCCGCTAGTCCCTAACCCTAAACCTATAGGGTATTCTGTGCATCCGATATTGATCGTGAAAACAACTTTGTCTTGTTCACTGTTTTGCACACAACGGGTTTCAAGATTCCACCATGTGTTTTCGTCACACGGACATGACTTCACCTTCACTTTATCTTCGCCTACGTTGATTACGTTATATTAGCCGGTAATTTGATTGTCTCGCGGTGGATCGGGGCGGCTGGCCCCTGTCTATAGCAATATATTGTGTTGTCTAGTCTTGTTGTTGTAGCAGTAGTAGTAGTTGTTGTTGTTGTTGTTATTGTTGCTTTTTTTTTTTGCTTGTTTCACTGCTTGTTTGCCATCATGTCCAGACTCAGTGGGCAAGTAGGTAGAACTCAGCTGTGTAGGCAGACGGCCGCCTTTGTGCCGAGTCTCACTGGCAGGCGCCTCTTTACATCCACGTTCTAGATATCAGTCTGGCGGAAGAACCTGGTTCCTTTATAATTTCAAAGTATACCGCTGTGTCTAGATCATAAATGCACGTGTTGCAACTCCTCGCTACACATAGTAGATCATGAAAGACTTGTCGGATATCCCTAGTCATGAAGCGACTATAAGAACCAACATGCCGGGCATCGTAGGGTCAAAGGTCTATCAGTCGAGCTTGCCATTATATCCCAATCCCTCTATCACTACTGGATAGCACTCGTTTACCTGACCTTTGACAACATGTCTCTCGCTACTGGCCCCTCGCTGTGGTCCGGTAACTATACTTTCATACCTACTTTGACGGGGGCTTCTCCTAGTATCGTCACCACCACCATCGCGGCTCAGACTACCACGGCGTCTCCATCTTGGATCTACCACCCTGCTGCTGCTGCTGCTGCCGTGTCAAGCAGCAGCTCGAAAAGCTCCAGATCGCCTGTCACCACGGCCCGTGTTGGCACTCCGCTGTTTTTCACTCGCAGCCCAACAGCTTCCACCGCACAGGCCCGAAGTACGGCTCCGGACTCTCCACCTGACGCTCTAGTGAACTGGAACGGCGACCTGGAGATTCTAAGCGATCTTTCGAGCAAGCTTTTAAAGCGGCAGGATACGCCCATAACCAACCCTTCCATCATCGCCCATGCTGATGAGTGTTACCCTGAGCTCCAGGTTTCTGTAGAGTCGGGACTTACAGAGACGGGCTTCAACTCTGCCGATGAAGATCTCCTGGTTCAGCTTCAGTGCAATGATGACTACAACATCGCTTTCTGCCTGGTAATCGCCGATGGAAAGGTGATTGATGATGTCAATTGCACGGCTAATACTGTGTACGCCCCCAATATCTTTGGCAGTGGTCGTGGAGATATATCCCATGTGTCTGTGACTGTGGCAGACTCCCTACAGAACATAGTCACCAACTCGTGGACTTTTGTCTTTGGTTCGAGTGTTCTGTCGGTAGCTGTCAGCAACTCCGATGGAAATGCTGCTAGTGGCGCCAGGGTTGAGTTACAATCTGTCACCCACCCTGACGCCCGAGAGTCAGTGATTGCGGGTGACAACGGTATTGCTTATTTCAGTAATATTCCGAGGCACAGCATAGGAATCACAGCTTCGCTTGAAACCGCCTTTGCCGTCAATGCTATTGCAGGCGGAAAAGAAACATCGGCCTCTTTGGTCTTGGGACAACCCCTCCAGAGTGGCCTTCAAAACTCAACCACGTTCCCTACTGACCGCAACTTAACCAGATACACTAGCTGGGTAGGAGACGTACATATGCTGCCTTCGAACTCGGCCCATGAACAAGGACCCAAGAAACACCAGCGCATGGCGACTGTTTGGACGGCTGAAGAGACCGAGACAAATGTTGCCCAGCGGGTCTTTGCTGTGCCCAGGTCGCCACTAGCCACACCCCATACGACAGCATATCTTGTATACCGTTTTCAATCCACTGAATCCACGGCCCAAGACCTCAACACCTCCTATAATGACTTTTTCCACTTGTCCATCCGTGCTAATGATGGCACAAACCAGGTTCAGGTCCATGGTCTCGCTGACCTAGGCCGAAGCTACTTTGACCAGTATGGCTACGCTCCTTGGAACACTCTGCAACTTGCACTCCCGGCCAATGTCACAGATGTGGAGGCGACGGTCGCCGTATCGAACATCGATGATGCTAGCTTTCAGTCCCAAATCACCATCAAGCATAGTGGACTCTGCGATGAGTCGGCTCACTGTGATGACTGCCCTGGACTAGCTCGCTGCCAGAAAGCCTGCAAGAATCCCACTCTTGACACATGCTCTTTTTACTGGTCTTGCGTGAGACAGACTCTAAAGTGCGCCAAAGATCAAACTACTCTCAAATCCTCTGCCCACATCTGTGACCATTTCCAACGTACTAAGCAGAATCTCAGCGCTGCTGCCGCACAATACTTTGCGCGGGCCGAGCAGTGTGTGCAGAAAACTCTAGTCCCAGCCTTGGAAATGCAAAGTGAATGCCAAGATGCATCCAATCTTGCCCTAGCAGCTCTTCCTGATTGCTATGTTCAAGATGGGCTATGCGATCTCCATGCTCTCGACTACATCCAGATCTTGGGGCTTTTGAGTAGCCATGATCATCGTAATGCCTTTAGACAAGCTATTGCCACCGCTGGCTCACAGTGTGTATCCAAGATCATACAGACTTTTGGAACATCTGGTAGTAGTTCTCTGGATGAGAAGCTTGCTATCAGCAAAGGATTCTTCACAGACATCAAGCCTGACACCGATGGTCCCTTGCCTGATGTCAAGAGTGTTGTTTCCTACCTAGAGACAGTAGACAAGGAAATCGCACAGTTTGGCTCGGGGAATCCTCAGTCTCTCCTTGACTTTTTGCGCTGGCCTACCTGCAACAACTACCTGTCCCGCCAAATCATTAGTGATGTGCCTCGAAAGCTCACGGACTTCATGAAGCGTGCGGATATCAAAGTCTACCAAATCTTTATAGATGGGGAGCAGACCGTGGGAATCTCTCAGCTGTTCTGTTCTGTTGCTGGTGTTTATTTCAATGGCCCCTACACCACTAACTCGGATCTAGCTAGCTGGGCTTCCGTTCTATTTTCAGCTTATAGCGATTGGCGCCAAAGCACCTTTTCTACGTCTTTTGAAATTTCAGCTGTTAGCTTTCTCACCAAGTGGAACAAGGCCCATGCATCCTCGGTGCGTGAAGCTATCGATGGCTATGTTATTGCAGAACAACTCAAAGCCGGGAAGGCATCTAATGGAGCTGAGGCGCTTGGCAAAGCCCTGACCGACACTGTGTTTACCGAGAGAGTCGAGAGCTTCAAGACCGCTCGTTTTGGGGGTGAAGATGAGGCCATTATAAGACGTTGTATGAGTCTTCTATCTGGAGATGAGGATCGCCAAGAGCCTCTTGTTTGGGCAATGAGAACACAGAAGCTCGGAAATGCCACGATTGGAGAGACAGCAGTAGTCTCTGGCTTTTGCAGTGATTTTGCCAAGACGATGGGCAAGCTGTAAGGCGGATATATATATATATATATATCCTAACCAAAGCCTCCATTTAATCAGGGTCCCGATCTAGATTCCTTCTTGTTCTCCCGTTCTTCCTCTCTTGCTACATTCTTCTTTGCTTTTGTTGTTTTGATCTTCTTTGCCTTGCCTCCAACTACGGCGAGAGGCATTATTTCTTTGCGTCCTGCTTCTATTCCTTTCTTTTCTATGCTACCTAGTTATAATCGTGCTATTCTTCTAGATATAAATATCATTTCTACTATCAATACAGATTGCTTGCCAAGACACATAGCTCGTTTCTCAGGATAACAAAAAAAAGAGTATATCATAAGTAACATACGCCACATTATTATATCGGACAAGTATTGCTGGCCGTCTCTACAGCTTCTCCTTTATAGGCTTATTCTCTTCTGTTGCATGTTTAGGGAAATCGGGGTTTATAGGGTCAGGGCCGTCTTGGTTCAGCCGCGTGACACCCTCCTGCACACAAGTAGCCAACAAAGTGCCATCCTGTGAGTATATATGAGAAATTGCCACACCTCGGCCGTCGCCAGAGAATGGACTCATGATATCCGACAGCATCCATTCATCAGCCTTAATAGCTTGTGGGTTATGGAAGTAGATGCTATGGTCGAGACTGACCAACATGCCCATTCGCGGTCGTTCCCGAAGTTGTGAAAGCTCTAGCCCGTTGAACTTCCCGTCTGTTCCGACATCCTCACGCAAAGCTCGACGGAAATACTCTGGGGCTGGAGCCTCTGGCGGCGAATGAAAGCGCCATACGCCATGAATGCGAAGCACTGAAGTCACGAATCCCGAGTCACTCATGTAAGCAAGAGCGGCAACATGCTCCGCTGAGCCAGCTGGTTTGCTGATTTTACCGCGCGCCTTCATCCAGTGTTGGCACCTGCGCTGGTGAACCCCAGGTGCATCCAAAGTGCCAGTAATACGAATGGCCCGCACGATGAATGGAAGCGAGGGATCATCCCTATCATCATCCTCCTGATCATCCTCGTCCTTGGTTGGGACAGGCGGTGCATCTCCAATCTTCTGTGGCGTTGGAAGAGCATGGCGAAGGGACTTGGTGCCACCAGAGCTGCGCCTGACAAACGATGCGGTAATGGTGAAAATACAAGCGCCCCTCTGGCAAGCCTGTATTGTGCGTGTGGCAAAGGACCGGCCATCGCGTACGCGCTCGACGTGGTAGACTAGTGGAATAGTGGAGGATCCGGCAAGAAGAAAATAGGAATGACAGCTATGAATCGCAAAGTCTGGGGGCACTGTTGACTGGCCAGCCGCAATGCTCTGAGCAATCACGCCACCCCCAAAAATTCCGCGCGCCGTAGGAGGGTGCCATAGCGGTCGAGCGTTGGTGAAAATATCCTGTTGAATAGCATGTGTTAAATGTATACCTCTTGTGGCAGCATCAAGATCGTGACTAGCCTACTGGTTCAATTTGACTCAACTCCTGGATCTCAAGAGTATTTTCGATTGGTGCTTTTGTTGGGTCTTCAGGTTGGGGCCTCAGCAGGGTCGCCTTGCGTGACTCCTTGTCCTGTTCCTGTACGATAGAGTCTGGGGGCAGACGCTGCGCGTTGAACTTGGACCCTATCTTGGAAAAAGGGCCGTTGGGTGCCATGATAGTGGCGTGCCGGCGCCTTGAGCAATGTTTCCGCCTATGACGATAGCTGGTGGGCTGCGTACTAACAAACAGGGTTTCTCTTTTTTTACTCGAACGGATAACGCAGAGATGATGAAATGACCAAGAGAAACTCTCGCAATGAAGCCGGGAGAACTGGAGGGTTTATATATTCGGAATATTTGGTGCGAGGTGTGATAGTAGTGAAACTTGTCTCTGCGATTCTATCCTTAGCGGGCGCGTCGATTCGTTCAGCCACTATTCAGCAATATTTGCGGCCTCGTATTCCACCAGTAAGCAAAGTATTTTTGAAATTAGCAAAGATAATTTAAAATAGGTTTTTGGATATGTAGTATGGGAAGCTTGAGCGAAGCTTGGTAAGTCGCAGGCGTTTAGCTGCCGAGCTTTGGCTCGCTACAAGGCGCGGCAAGCTATCCAACCTTCAAGTCCCAGACCCTAACGCGGACCCTAACATGTGCATAGTGTGGAGTACAAGGCCCCACTTAAGCTGCACTCCTTCTTGCTTATGTTAAGCTTGGGTGTAGCTTAGTCATAACTGCAGCTTGAGACAAGCTCTTGTGCTGTAGTCAGCATGACAAAGTAGTTTGTTAGCATCGCCAAGCTTCCTATAAGCTGCAGATCGCCGCACACCATCTTTAACGACTTTCCTCGTCATTCTGTTGAATTCTTTGCAAGTGCTTGTTTAAGCTTCTCCTTGGGTATAAATGCGCCTTCTTTCCCCCTGGTCCGCGGTTTTGGTCATCTTTCTGGCCATCATCATTTCAACCACCAACTACGGTCACACTCTGCTAGACAAGATCACCGAGTCTGTCTCATCTTACAAAAGCTTCGAAGGTACTGCAGCAACCACAGTCAGCAGTATTTCTGCCTCCTCAGTCTTGGGTAGTTCTCCTATTACTATCACACCCGCCTCTACTCTCGTTTCTGCTACTTCTCCCAATATGAGCACTGTCTCGAAAGCTTCGAATACAATGTCTAAAGCTCTCCGTCACGCTAAGATCACTCCTCACCGGTCATCAGCCCGTGGCCACAGCGATCACGGCTGGCTAAACACCTACCACTCCTTCAGCTTTGCGGACTGGTATAACCCCAAGTTCTCTCATTTTGGCTCTCTGCGTGTGCTTAACGAGGACAGAGTCAAAGCCAACTCTGGCTTCCCTACACACCCCCATCGCGACTTCGAAATCTTCAGCTACATCCTTTCTGGAGAGCTTACACACCGCGACTCCATGCTGAGCAAAGGAAATGAGGGCGGGGAAAGCGAAAAATTCAAACAAATGAAGCGTGGAGACGTGCAATTCACCACGGGTGGTACCGGCATTTCCCATTCTGAGTTCAACGAGCATCCGTCAGAGACTGTGCATTTCCTCCAAATCTGGGCCATCCCTTGGAAGAAAGGCCTTCCTCCCGCATACCACACCCAGTCCTTCTCAGAGGAGGCAAAACGCCAGGCCTTTTTACCAATCTTGAGCCCACTTAAGGCCGGCGAGGACGCTACCTTGACGGAAGAAAAAGAGGCCGTCCCGGCTATACCCGGGACCATTCCTATCCATGCTGACTTTGTCATGGGCGCTGGCATCATTGAGCCCGGCAAGATATTTGATTGGAGAGTTGGCGCCAAGGTAACCAAGGGCACCAAGAGGAAGGTCTACATACATGTCACCATGACGAAGGGTGGCAGAAGCAAGATTCGTCTAGATGGGCGCGAGGATGATGACGCTATTCTTGGCGAGGGCGATGGCGTGTTTATTGACAATCTCGCAAGTGATGATATCCTGACTGTCGAGAGTATCGGGACGGCGGAGGCCGAGATTGTCGTGTTAGATACCGCCTAGACACAATTGTTTTGTATATCACGCTGTTGCTCAAGTAGTACATGTGGGAGCCAGGCTCAGGGTCATATGGAAGTTAAAGCTAGAGGCTAGTAATCAGAATCAATCGAATTTTAAGCCAAGGAATGCTTTGTTTGCCTCCCAAGGACACAAGTGTATGTGACAATCTCTCCGATGGATTTGTCTCTAGGGCTTTGCGAGGCAAGCCAGCCTGAATGACGGGCTAGTGCAGGCTCAGGAGATGCGAACGGTCTCTGACATGCTGGCACGAGCTTTTGTGGTTGGGGCTGCTCAGGGCCTTAGGGCCTGTGTACTAATCTTGAAGCTCTTATTCTCCCTAAAGATCTGTGCAAATCCTCAGCCAAACCTCCCTTGGAATTCCGACTGTTCGCTCCACACAGTATGCTTTATGTTCGGCATTGTGATTGGGGATCCGCACAAGTGGAATGTTTGGCTGAACATTCTTTCTTGTCACTCGCTACTATCCTGTAAAATCAGCCACCCGTCCAGCGCCCGCCCTTGGAAGGTGTGTTTGATCACTAATATGCATGTGGTTCACAGGTGCATCTTTATCCGCATCAAAGCCTAGATATAGTGTCACTAATGCTAGCACAGCGGATAACAGAGTTCTTGGGCGGTGAAATTTTGCTGTGAACTTTATTCAAACTGCCATATGCTTCTTTCCGGCTAAAGCTGATGCTGTTGGTCATGACGGATGTACTGGGCCATCATAGAGATAACTCCGTACTATCCAAGCGCATCGAACCGATGATGTCAGTGGGTTGTTAACCCTAATTACGCAGATAATATACAAGCACGTGATAAGCAGTGACCGGATTGGCCAGATTGCTCAACGACCAAGCTTGTGGCGATCATGGTTACAATCGACGCAGTTGATTAGATCAATGAATATTTTGTGCCCCAAGGTCCTCTTTGCATTCACGCTTCTTATCTTTGAATATTCTCTCTCTCAGTTTTTTATTTTCACTTCTTTTTTTCTTCTGTTCTCTTGCAATTTTCTATTACATTGGATAGCTGGATTGACTTGTCGCCCAAGCCAACCTGTCGCCATTGTAAATCCCCCCCCCCCCCCCGCCACCAACAATATACAACCAGTCTTGGAGCTATATGAGCTCTGCTATCAGTATTACTGAAGTCGGGATCATCGTTATCGGCCTGTTCAAAGCCTGTCCCCCTTCTTCTCCTCTACTTCTAGTTTTTGCCCAATTGCAAACACAACGAACACAGCTAGAAATCCAGCCAGCCAGTTGATCTCAGTTCGAATTATCGGCTTCGTCGGTCGTGTCTCTGCACTGCCACAATGTCAGACACTGGCGAAAGGTACGTTCTATGAGATACACCATTGCAGTTTCTTACTTTTTCCATGTTTGTTCCTATCGAGATTAGAGCTGCCTAGAGCAAGCTGAACTCGGCCGCTTCCATCCCCGATACCTGTTTTATCCGCACACAGCAGCAGCCGATACAATACTGGCTTGGTTAGAGAGGGGAAAGGAAACAGTATTTGCCAAACCGGTCATGGTTGTTATACCAGTATGACTTCGATTTTTGCCCCATGAGTATGAGTGCTGCTCCAAGGCCGCCGCTTTAGTCGCATAGACTCTCAAACAATATTAATGGCGGAATCGCCAAACTATCTGCAAGTTCTGCTGTTTGGTGTGGGTAAAGAACTCGAAATTATATGTCAAGTGCTGATTCTGAGAGCCCTTTGTCCTGTTGATACTGGGCTTGCCTTATGGGCCCACTCACTTCTAATTACTTCTAATTCCATCCCATACATTTATTTGCCTTCTCCTCCCTTTATGTTGCCTTCTATACTTGCTTTGCCCTCCACCGCTCCTCTCACGTCTTGTCTTTGTGCTCCCTTCAACGTCAACGTGCCACTGCCACTGCCACTTCCCCCCCCCTCCCGCCGCCAATTTTAATCTCCTCAACTGGGACAGCTAATGCACCGCACTTTCACATCCCACTTCTGTACCCGGAAATATCACCCCATCATCGCTGACGCCCTTGGCTTTTCTACATCATTTACAGCCTCGCCCATAAGCGCTCCCGCTCTTCGGCAGCCAAGGTCTTACTACGCCGTAAAACTACCGAGCCTAGAGACGATACTTCTGCTGCCACAACTGAGGAAGACACCGGCCTGCAGCTCGACACTCGACCTAATACCCTCAACGTTGCGCCCTCACCCTCAAAAGCCACACCATCCTCACCGCAAATGCAGTCTTCGAGAGGCCACAGCTCAAAGCTGTCTACTACCTCCATGACGGCTAGTCGCGTCCCATCTCATCCCTCAATAGCCGCCTCTGTCAGCCCCCCTTCTGTCGCAGTGTCTGTGCCTTCCTCTCACCCCACCCGCAATGGCAGCGTGAGCTACACCGATAAAGGTGCTGTTTCTCTTGAACAGTCACTACGGAAATTCCGCATAGTCGAAGCCCTCCGCAACGGTGACACCGCCTCTATTTCCAAGGCAATTCGCGAAACCTGGGAGTCTGCCTCCAGGAGAAGCACTTCGTCCGCCTCCGCAGTGCCTGTCACCGGCCCTCTTGAGGATACCACCATTTTGCATTTGGCCATTCAATGTGCTGAAATCCAGGTCATTGAGTACATACTTTCTGATGGTGCGACTCTTATCGACATCAACGCCAGGGATAAGGATGGAAATACCCCGCTCCACATAGCCTCGCAGCAGGGGCGGACGCAGGCTGTACAGCTACTTCTTGATCAGCCTGGAATTAATGACTCTATTGTCAACTTCCAGGGACGCTTGCCTATCGACGTATCAAGAAGCCCCGACATTTTCCAGCAACTGCATCTCTCCAAAACTCTGTTTGCAGAGACCAAAATTAAGCAGGTCCAGGATCTCATTGCGGATCAAAACTACGGAATTTTGCGCGACGTTTTAGAAGAGCCTCGACTAAAATCCGTGCTTGATGTCAACAGTACCGACTTTGTCTCGGAGCCCATCACAGCCCAGTCAGGCGGTACACTGTTACACGAAGCTGCCCGCAAGCGTGATTCGCAGCTTATCCAGCTTCTGCTTTTGCATGGCGCTGATCCCTTCAAGCGTGATAGAAAGGGCAAGTTACCACAGGATGTTACCAAGGACGATACGACTCGTGCCATGCTTAAGAGATCTCCAGCCGCTCAGGCTGCTCAGCGGGGCATCCAGGAAAAGGCAGTTCTCGGTGCTGCATCTCAAGGTGGCTCTGCCAGCTTGACTAGCGACCCCCTTGCTGGACGGGAAGCCCGTGAAATGCGTGGCTATTTGAAAAAGTGGACCAACTATCGCAAGGGCTACCAGCTGCGTTGGTTTGTGCTTGAGGATGGTGTTTTGAGCTACTCAAAACATCAAGATGATGCTGGTGCAGCCTGTCGCGGTGCGATCAACATGCGCATTGCCAGACTCCACATGAGCCCAGATGAAAAGACAAAGTTTGAAATTATTGGCAAATCTTCTGTCAAGTACACATTAAAGGCCAATCACGAAGTGGAAGCTAAGCGTTGGTTCTGGGCTTTAAACAATTCAATCCAATGGTCTAAGGATCAAGCAAAGGAGGAAGAACGCCAAAGACTCCGCCGCGATGAGTTTCTACGTCACGCCAAGGAGCACGAAAAGCCATCCCAACTTACCCCCAGTGAGGGCGCCAGCGAAAATGTCAGCGTCTCCGAGTTTGGTGGAAGTTCGTCAAAGGCCGCCCAGGTAACTCGCACAGCCTCGACAAGCCGCCTCAACCGTTGGCCCGATAACGCTGGCACCAGCAATGGAAGCGGCGACGAGGATGATAGATACGATCATGAAACACGCCCTTCGGTGAACCCCGCCGACTCTGTATACCACGACGATGATGACGATGAAGAGGACAATTATGTTGATGACTCGAGTGCTCGTAATGTGGCTCCTAGCAAGGATGCATTCTCGATTATAGTGCAATCGGCTCGTCTGCAATTGGATACCATGGCTCAAGTCAATTCCGCACTCATGTCTCAGGTGCCCCGTCAGGGATCAAATGTCACAGCTCCATCTCTCGCCGACCCAGCCGTAGTCCAAGCCCTGGCCACATATGACGGTGCCATTCGGAGCCTGACCGGATTGATTGGCGATCTTTTGAAAATTGCCAAAGATCGTGAGGGCTACTGGCAGTCACGCGTAGACCGCGAGGTTGATATGCGCCGCATGTGGGAGGAGAGCATGGCCAAGTTAGCCCGTGAACAGGAGGAGCTGGAAACCCAGTATAGCCAGGCTGAGAAGAAGCGGAAGATGACCAAGCGCGCCTTGAGACAGGCTCTTACTGCTGAAGCATCTGCTGCTCCACCTAACACCATCCACGAGCACGACAGCGAAGATGAGCTGGCCCGTGCCAACACTGGATTCACCAGTGCCAACCGCAAGCCGCCTATTGACATTTCTCTTTCTGACTTTGAGTCCGAGGATGAGGAAGAATTTTACGATGCTGTGGATGCTGGCGATATTGAACTTGCCGAGATGCCGCCATCTGAAGAAGCCGGTGAATCCAAAGCTATCATGGTTGTCAACGACGATGAACACGACATCTCATCTTCTTTCCGCGGATATGAAAATGGCATCCGTACTCGCTTGAAGTTGGATGAAGATAACCGACCCAAGGTTGGTCTCTGGGTAAGTTTAATAGCCGTCCCGACCTCTACTTGACGAATGAAGGGATGGATGCTAACACGCAAGCAAATAGGGAATTCTGAAATCCATGATTGGCAAGGATATGACCAAGATGACGCTGCCCGTTTCGTTCAACGAGCCAACATCTCTGTTATATCGCTGTGGTGAAGATATGGAATATGTGGAATTGCTTGACCAGGCAGCCGAGCGGTCTGACTCCATGGAGCGACTGATTTATGTTGCTGCCTTTGCTGCTTCGGAATATGCCTCAACCATTGGACGTGTCGCCAAGCCGTTCAACCCTCTTCTAGGAGAAACGTTTGAGTACGTTCGCCCCGATAAAAACTACCGGTTCTTCATCGAGCAGGTCAGCCATCACCCCCCCATCGGTGCTGCATGGGCTGAATCCCCTCGTTGGACATACTATGGTGAATCATCGGTCCGGTCGAAGTTCTATGGCAAGTCGTTTGACATTAACCCTCTCGGCACGTGGTTCCTCAAGCTACGGCCCACCTCGGGTGGCAAGGAGGACTTTTACACATGGAAAAAGGTGACTTCCACTGTCATTGGCATCATCACTGGTAACCCCACCATTGATAACTACGGAACCATGGAAATCAAGAACTGGACGACGGGCGAGGTTTGCTACTTTGAGTTTAAGCCACGTGGCTGGAAGGCATCAAGTGCATACCAAGCGGCCGGCAAGATTTTGGATGCCTCTGGCAAAGTTGTGTACAGCATGGGTGGCCGGTGGAACTCTAGAATTTATGCCCGCAAGACACCTGGCTACGAAGCAGCTTTAGACGATCCAGGCGACGGTGCGCAGAATGGCAGTATCAACGACCCGAACAAGCCCTTCTTAATCTGGAAGGCCAACCCTCGGCCGGCCGGTATTCCTTTTAACCTGACGCCATTTGTGCTTACTTTTAACCATATTGACGAAAATCTGCGACCCTGGCTAGCACCGACCGACTCTCGTTTACGACCCGACCAGCGAGCCATGGAAGAGGGTGAGTATGATTTTGCGGCCAGCGAGAAGACGCGACTGGAAGAAGCTCAACGAGCACGCCGTCGTCAACGCGAGCAGAGAGGCGAAGAATTCAAGCCAGCGTGGTTTAAAAAGGCAAAGTGCGAGATTACAGGTGAAGAGTACTGGAAGTTCAATGGCGAGTATTGGAAGCGCAGAGACCACTCAGGCCCCAGTGGCGATCCAGGTGTGTGGGATGGTTTGGAGCCGATTTACGAAGATTTCAAGGGTCCACCCCCGCGTGCGTTAACGGAGTCGTCTATGTAGACGAGAGGTTGATATAGCTAGCATTGGAAGAAAAAAAAGAGGGAGTTTGTCTTTTTTTTTTTTTTTTTTTGGTTAACTGACTGATTAGCTGACTTACTACTCATCGGTTCATCTTTGACATTTATTTGGATAATAACGAAGATGAAGGCAAGTGAAGGTCTTGTTGTTTTTTTTTTCTTTTTTCTTTCTTTCTTCTTTTTCTAGGTTAGTGAAGAGAAGGAAACTTGGGGGTTCTTCACCGATTTGTCATACTTGTTGCTTGTGTTATTGTCCGCTTAATATACTGACTGAGAAGACTCTCGTAATGTATTATTGATCATGGCTGTTATTGATATACAAAGAAGAGCGTTTCCTGTGCCTCTCTTTCGTAAGCCATGTGCTTGTCATGTGATCAACAATAATAGTGGTATACAGTTGTTCTTGTGAAGCTGTAGTGATCTGGAACATCAATCATTGTAGTGTACTACACCTGGTTTGCTATTGTTAGGACTGGCTGGCGTGTAGTATCAGCTCGTTGGTTTCAACGGTGTCTTCTCTTGGCCAGCTGTACATGTACATGGCACAGTTAGCCTGAAGCCTTTTCTTTTTTTTTTTTTTTGGGAGGGGGGGGGGGAAGGGTCTCTTGTAATAGTGAATCATAAGATTCCTCAGCTTTCTTTAGGAGTGCAGACACCAGCAGGCCGACTCAGAGGTTCATCCTGTTTGGAGAGGGCAAGATCGAAAGCTCATCTTCGAGGGCTCGAAGACAGGCTAGGCATCCGTCGACTGTGCAGTAGACAGGTGGAAATACCCACCCAATAACGAGAGGATGAAGATTGAGGGGCGAGTCTTCGATACAGGGGGGTCTAGGGACATAGCATTTCCCTCCCTCTCCCGGACGGAGGCCTTTTCGGGAGTAAGAATGACTCCCTAGGATGAAGTGTCTAAGGTGCAGTATCTCTGTCTAACCTCTGACCTTTTGGATAGCCTCCAGGTGTGGACTTAAGGGTGCATAGCCAGCCCAGCACTTGCGTTCATTGTTGGGGGACAAAAGAAACCCCTCGGCAATTTCGTGGTTAGCATGTTCAGAGACAAAGTAAGCTGCCTTCTTAGAATAATAGACAAATAGTGCGCGTCAGGTAGCAACGGGCGATGATGCTATCATCAACCGTGTCGCTAGGTTATGACGTAATCAGGCACATGTACAAATTTACTTGGGCATAACAATTATACATATCACGTGAGTGCGGCGCGCTACGAGCAGGGCATTAACACCACGGTAACTTTGCTTTGTTATTATCATATTTTCCTCTTTGTGGTGAGTCAAGGCCGGTCAAAGGCTGCATGATTCACGATGATGAACTATTTCTTACCAACTACAGTACACCCTGGGCTCAGGAGAAGGGTATCACTTGAAACGGGGCTGGATCTGGCTTAGAAATAAGCCCAAGCCCAGGGCCCACGGTGTTCAGCGGTCAGCAATGAATACTGGAGAATACAGAAACAAAAGACACATACCAGGGACTCTGCGTGTGGCTTCATTTTCTTCTTGCTGTCCGTTCCGTCCCTGGACCCAGTCTATAGAATAGATTCCCAGTTTCTCTCGCGGTGGGATATATAATGGCCATCGCGGAATGCGGGGGGGGGGGGGGGGGGAGGGGGGGGGGGGTGGGAGGCGTATGCTCTTTCAGCCACCACCACTAACACCAACTTTGGATTCCCACGTTGGACTTGTTCCTTTTCCAAACGTCAAGAAGATTGGATATTTACCAGTGAGAGGAACGAGCCTCAGCCAGCGGGAATGACTCGCCAGAAATGAAGACAAAGAAGAAGGGGTGGGTGACAAGGTGAAGGGCGTCTCTCTTTTCGCCCTGATGATATGCAATTCTCTTACTGCGAGTCACATGGGCTGAAGTGTGGCACAAAGGAAAGGAGGAGGAAGATGAGGGGTAGGGGTAGGGGTATGGGTAAGGGTGTGGGAGTGTAGGAGTGTGAATCCCGGCGGAGTTGAGAGCTCGCTGAACATAGGGTTCCCGCTCGGGACACGGGCTTTTGCCGCGCGGACGAAATAAAGCACGCCCCCTCCCTTGATACTACAAAAGTCAATAAAGTAAGAGGAAGATTAGTCAGTTGAATTGCGAGTGCCGCGCTGCGCTACGGTAAGGTGAGATGAGTCCTTGTGGATTTGTAAGCAAGCAAATGAACGGCAAACAATATCTGTAACGTGCTCTTCTTCATGACCATTCCATTACACAGCGACATGCTGACATATGCAGTAGAAAGTTGACTGCTGTATATACGAGATCATTACGCCGTATCTTCATTCCAGAGTCGTCTTCTATGTGTTTGTTTTCTGACATCATCCATCTCCCAGCACCAACAAGCGCCCCTTCAAACTTTAACCACAACGCGGAGTTCCAACTGTTGCTGATAATTAATAAGCTTGACTTGGACCCACAAAAGAGTCTTGCGGCTCTTGCTTGTTTTTGTCTCCTTATAAATCGAAATGTTTACTTTTGCAATTGATCAGTGCTTCTAGTGGAGATAAATTGTGGGGAAAGAAGAAGAAAGGAACAGAAGAAGCACATAGCTACATGGCTGGGGGGGGGGGCGTGGGTGGGGTGGGTGGAGCGGTGTCGAGTCGAGTCGAGTTCGAGTGGGGCGTGTATCATGCAACAAAGCGGGCAAGAGCTTTATTGGGGGGGGGGGGGGAAAAGCGGGGCATCATATGAGTGGGTTCTTGCATATATCGTCTTATCCCAAGACATTGGACCAGGTCTCTTAACGCTGGAATATGCGGCTGCCAGGAGAAGGAGGGTGAACAGATGCTAACATTAGCTTCCGAGTATACTCGTATTCGTTGGGTTATGGAAATCTCTAGACACAGAGTAGAAGCTTCCCAGCCGTAGTGGCCTTCGGATTTTAGCGCGGCCTTTGAATGGGCTATAGCCACTACACCCCTCCCCCTCCCCCTTCCACCCTTCCACCCTTGCCATCTATCGCCAGGCAGAAGTGTTTGGCGGCGCTTGGTGTCGTCTCCTATTCTAGACTAATATTCCCCTCTGTCTCCTTTCCTGCGAATGCAGACTATTTGCGTGTCATCCCATGCATGACGCGCCATATCATGAAGTGGATATGAGAGGGCAGCTTTCTCTCGGACTTTTCCTGCCATCCATCCAGAGTCTTTCCTCATTTACTAGAGCGGGAATTTTCAGTTGATGGGCTCTCATGCGACAGCGCGATACCGTCGGCCTACTGCTACTATACCCCTCTTCTCCGGCTGGCTGTGTTCAACTCCGCTCGGAGATGCCTCACTACCTGCATATCACCACCGACGAGCACTTCTCGCCTTCGGCTTCCCCTAGCATTTGACTGTCGATAGTCCAGGCAGAGAACAGCCGTGAGGAAGACATGTAATACTGACATCCCAACACCAGGGACGCCTCTGGCATGGTCTAGTCTGGCCCGTCGCTTGTACCCCACTAGCATATATATCCCTCGAGAACGGCTGAAACAAGAGGAACTTGAGGCCATGAGGAAACAAGTCCTCTCAGTAATCGACATTCTACCATCCCTTTTGGAGTAATAGGAGAAATAGACTGGGGAGTAGTAGACTAGTAGTATGCATGCGGGGCTAAAGATCGTTCCGCTTTGCGCTTCGGGGCCCGCAGCGACAGCGATTCCGCTGAGGTGTGTCTGGAGCGTAGCACTGCCAATGCTTCATATGGGTAGTACACAGCACGTCACACCTACACATGAGCTCAGGGTGTGTGTGTTGACGACAATGAGCCCCTTTATGTCTATCAATCTTTGAATCTCGAAGGGACTAAAGATCTCATGCCCTACTATTGCTGGGCATATTTGCAGGGAACATAAAGGGGGGGGGGGGGGGGGGGAAGGGGGCTCTTTTGCTCTCACGAAGGGGCGCGGTTCATGTAAGCTGATATTCATGGACAACATTCCGTTCCGTCTTGTCATGCGCCAGCTTGGTATTACTTTTCCTTCCAAATGTAGCTGGGGGTACACCCCGCTACAGGCCCAAGCAGCAGTGCAGCAGTGGTGAGCTTACAATGCAGCCTGTAGAGGCCAAAGGCCAGACTAGCGGTTGAGTGGCTGTGGAGCTGGGACGAGGGTGGCTCTATGAAATAAGGCCTCGGAATCAGACGATGATATGTTGCAGGTATGGTCAGGTCAGGCTTGATGATCATGTTATTATACTTTTTATTTTTTTTTCTTCCAACTCAGGCAGAAGCGGCAGCAATTCGGTATTCACATTGGTTGGCGCAGCAGCTTGCGATATATCGCTGCCTTGGGGCCCTTTTGATGCAGGATTGGTGACGGGCCATAGATAGATAGCAGCGTCTTATTATGGTCTAAACGATTCAACCTGCAGCAAGTCAAATGGAAAATACTGATGATTAGGGGGCCACAAAGAGACTACTTTGTAGGTAACATCTGACGTACAAACGATAGACCGGCTGGTAGAGTATGTGAGGTTCCACTGGAAAGGCGGTCAGAACATAGACAGAGCAAGGCAGGGTAGAAGCCGAGGTGAAGGAGAGCATCCATCACACCATAGAGCGAGTAGTAGGTGAAAGAGGAGGCAAAGCAAAGGAGACGGAAGCAGAGACGGAAGCAGAGACGGGAACGGAAATGGGATATCTGAGCAAGCCGCCAGTGAGAATGGAGAGCTAGGACGCAAGGTTATTTAGTAGATAGTAGCTTCCAAATTGAGCCATGTGCATGTAACTAGCCATAGACAAGTCCAAGATTAATTCAGACTGAGTTATCATCATACGCATCATCACGAGAGCGAGGGACTGTTGTAGTTGTTGCTCCCCCCCCCGACTCCACTTTTCTTTCAAGAGCAGATAAGCGGTCAAGCGGAATATGCATTTACCGAGGGTGAAGATAGGGTTATATTGGAGCTCGTCTCCGGGGTTTCTGGCTACACAGTCTGCACACAGGACCATGAATATCTCCTTCAAATGCAGCTGTAACAGAGGCCGAATTATAGCTGAGGATACGCTGGCTAAGCAGTATGGCTGATCTGACTTCTGCTTGTGTCTGTGTTCACCTGTGGGTATTTGATTCGTCTCTGGGCAGATAGATAGACTCGTATCGCGTTTGTATATATGCATATGCATATGCGCGTATATGCATGTATCGAGCTAGATCGCCAGCTAAGCCAAGCCAGGAGACCCCAGCTAGAAGAGCGTCACTATGATGGTGCTGGAATGCGAGTACCATGAATGACGGGTCGGAGTTTCTCTTGGCGGCGTCTATATAGACACTCCCCTAGCCACTTGTTTTACCAATGGGGCTTCCTAGGGGTGAACCTATGTATGAGATGAGCGGAGCCTGGGCTTTTGACATCGGTGAAGCGGGCTTTCACTAAACCCCGACAAGCATGGCGGACAGCTTGTGGTGAGTTTGCAAGTTGGTTCCCGATGCTGATGCAAAAGCGAAGTTGGACCAAACATGGTGGCGAGCAAGGCCAGAGCTCGTAGGCGTGTGAAATTAAGCCGTGCCAGTTGATATGTGGGAGGGAAGTAAAGCCAGCAGCACGCATAGTTTTATCGTGATATCTCAGAAAGAAAATACGAAGGATCGACCGACTACAGGCAGCAGCGCAGTGCAGCACTGCTAGCTTCTTCGGCGACCCTTTCCGTACATTGTAATACCACAGTAGAGCAACAAGCTAAGCAGCCAAGGCATGCCTTGGGTCTTCTACTTTCTTTCTACTAAAGAGCGAGAGAGAGACAGACAAGAAGGGAATGGTAAAACAGGGGGTTGCCGCGGACCCAGGAAATGGCCAAAACAAAGCAAAGCCAAGGCCAGGCAAGCCCATGTAAATAACTTGTACTAGCTTGTGGGGGCCGGGGGCTTTAAGAGGGGGGGGGGGGCAATGCAAGCTTTGGACAATTGGACAACTGTGTGTGTGTGTCCTGAAGGGGTAGGTTGAGTTCATCCGTATAGCACGTGTTAGTTATTGGTGGAGGGATTCTCCGCCGGGTTACAAATCAGGAGCAATGACACAACCAACACAGACAGACAGACCGAACAAGAAGACGCAGCGAGACAAGGTAAGGATGAGAGGCCTTGGCTTATGCATGTAAGTGGAAAGTGGAAAGTGGAATGAGATTGCGAGCTGCTGAGTTGAAGAAGAGAGGGAGGGTATGAGCGACGGGAAATGCCATTATTGGGAAAGGAGACAGAGAAGAAGAATAGAAACAAAAACGGCTAAAATAAGATAAAAAGCAACGAACATGTGTGTATGTACATATAGACAAATAAGGTTGGGATTGGTCGAGAACTGAAAGTGCAACTTGACTCATGACACAAGGACGGAGGACGACGCACTCTCTCCTCTCCATCTCTAGAAACGAAGGCGGGCATAACGAAACGACAGCAATGTCAGAGCGTGCTTGCTTCTGTGGCGGTACCAGAGATATGCGCGTCTCCGAAGGTGTGTCGGCAAGAAAGGCATAGCAGTGTGTGTGTGTGTGTATGTTGTATGCGAGTGTCCGCCCCCCCCCTCCCCCTCCCCATCCACTTGCTTCCGATACATCAACTGGATACAGAGCCGAAGAGGGCAAGGGACAAGGCAGGGCAGGGCACAGCGAGACCTTGCTTTCAAAGCAAAGAACACACGACAGCAAGAACAGCAGCAGCAAAGCACTATAGCTCTCTCGCTCATTTGTCAGTTGACAGCAAAAATATCAGATGGTCTGTTCGTCTCCTCCTCCTCCTCCTCCTCCCTTACCACCCCTCCCCCATGCAAGAAGCCCCCAAAAGACCACGGAGAACAAGTCAATATTGTGAAAAAAAAAAAAAAAAAGGGTCCTGTAAGTCGGACCGCCCTGCCGGCATCGCGCGTCGTTCTCTCTCTCTCCCTCTCTCTCCCCCCTCTCTCTCTCTCTCTTCCCCTCCTGCTCTCTTCTTCTCTCCACCCACCCATACTGGCGAGCTAGCCAAAGTCAAACTTGTCTTAGCTGAGCCTGCAGAACGCTTTGGTATGCAAGCAGCTCCAGCTCCAGCTCCAGCGACTTGCTCACATTAGCCGCCACCAAAGCCTCGTTGTTTGAGACCTTGCTTGTGGGGCGAGGAGGGTGGAGGACGGAGGACGGAGGCTTTCTACGCTTTCTATGCTTTCTACTGCTCTCCTACCTAGCTGGCAGTGCAGTGTAGCGGTGATGTTTTCTCCGTCCAAGCTGGCCCGAGTCAAGTCGCCACCCGTCCACCAAGAAGAGTAGAATATCAGTTGGAAGATACCAGGCTAACGGAAGAACGCGTGCTATCTGTGTGGTGTGTATACGAAGGATTAATATAGCTTGATATCTCTTCTTGCCTCTGCTACTGCCAGCCTTACGCACCCGTCTTGGCTTCTCTGTCCGTTCTGCTCACTCTTATTAATCTGGCACGGAACATGACGAAGATATCTCTGTTGACCGTGACTTCTGTGCTTCATTGCTCCTCCCCCTCTTTCTGCTCCCACCACACTACACTCCACCCCTTCCCTCCCCCCCTCTGCATCCTCTTCCTTTGTTTTCTTACTTTTTTTTTTTTTTTCTTCTTCTTTTTTAAAAAATTCTCTTCTTTTCTTGGCTCATGGGCCAGCAAATTTAGACTCCTTTCGCACTGTCGGAAACCCACCACCCCGTTCCTGTCTACTCGGGACCTAGTTTTGCCTCCTTGCGGGTTTGCATTCCTCGGGTTCTATCGCAGTCCATGGAACCTACCAGGATATTGAGGAGGCAAAGCAGCTGGCTGGGAGGCGAATGAAAAAAAACAGGAGTGATATCGGGAGTGCATTTGTTTACCGGTAATCCTAGAGTTGGGTGCTAGTAGGGTAGGCTTACTTACATGTAACAGACAGTAGGTCTTGACCTAGGGAGAAGAAGCTTACTATGCCGGCCTGTCTGAGTTGCGCATGCTGGGCCTAGGCCTAGGCCTGGGCCTGGGCCTGTATTGCCAGTGCCTTATGCCACATTCAGAGACACTACGAAAGGATAAAAGATGAATATAAGAATGCCAGAACGAAGGCCAGCAATGACGTTGCTAGCTGTATTTGACAGTTACAGCCTTTGTTTGGGGCTGGCCCTCGGCCCTGGCCTGAGCTCATAGCAATAACAAAGTTATATGAGACTACATTATCTTGCATTATAAGAGTCGTCTCAACAGTAGGCGAGCAAGCAAGTTCTGGGGCACAAAGGCGATCATCTCAGTCAGTTCATTATGTCTGTCTCCATGACGTGTTTGGCGCGCGCCGGCTGTCCGTGACTGGCCCTCTGGACCTTCTTGGGTCCAAGGTCTTTAGGTTGTTCTGGTTTTGGTTAGCTATAGTCTCCATGCCAAGCCTCTTCCCTCCCCAAAGACAAAAGCTCGGGATGGAAGCCGAATGCGAGGACAGCTTCAAATTTTGCCCTGGTCAGTGCATAAAATGAACGGGGCGCGTGTTTGTTATCAAGTTCAAGTGCACGTACTTGATGCATACAGCTAGGCGTATGCATAAGTGTGGTATAGTGTAGACGAGAAGAAGAGAGCGCATTGATTTGCTTGGGCTTGGCTACATGGCCTGTTGATAACCGGTACTAGTTAGGCCATACTCTGTCCTGAGAGAAGCTTGCAGGAGTCAAGGTATCATGAGGCGAGGCAACGAGGAGGAGTAGAAAGGAACGGTTATTCAGCAAAGGTCGAGTTTGGCTAGAGGCACGCAGGTGATGTGCTGTATTGTGTGTGTGTGTGTGTGTGTGTGTGTATAAGTCATTTAATATTCAAAACAATTATGTACTCCAACGCCACCTACAGCCGTGCCTATCCCGAGCCAGATAGACAGCCAGACAGACAGAGACAGAGAGCCGTCCATAATGGAGCAGAGAATGTAGCTTTGATATCCCACCAAACGAGATATCATAGCTACTTTGCTAAATCAAAAAAAAAAAAAAGAAAAAAAAACGTTGCAAACACGCGTGCAATGTTGAAGATATCTCAAACCATCCCAAGACCCAAACCCCCAAAAACCATCATCCCCCATAAAGCAAAAGAAACAAGAATCAAATGGACAATATGAAACAAGAAATCAATCAGTCGTTGAACCAAGCCTGTAAACCTGTTGTTGTACAATTTTACCCCCCAATCTAGAAAAGAAAAAGAAAAGAAAAGAAAAAGAAGAAGAAGAAAAGAAGTGAAGAATAAACAAGACGCTGATTGACCGCACATAGCTTTGAGAGATGGTGAGCACAGCAAGATCTGTGAATCATGGGAGAAGCAAGAGAAGAGAAGAAGAAGAAGAAGAAGAAGAGAAACACAAACATAAAACGTATACAGGACGTAAGAAAAAGAAGGGAAAAAAAAAGAAAAAAAAAAAAGAAACAAGAAGCGAACGTGGGCGAGCGACACAGAGCCCGCTGCCGTCGTCTTGGCCTGCCGCCTTGCCCCCCCTTCCCCTAGATCTGCCCGTCAAACATCGGGTTGAAGTAGGCCATATCATCAATCAGGGTATTCACATACGTCGTCAATGGCTGGCCAATCCACTCCACATTGAACGCCGCGGTTGTGCCCAGTCCGGGTCCTGCGGCCGACATGGCGCCGTTGAAGGGGGCAAACCCTGCTGCTGTGACTACCGGACTCATGCCGTACGACGGGTCTGATGTGGCGAGAGCCAGTTGGCTGGGGTTGACAGTCATGGGCAGCTGCTCGGGCTTCATAGCCATTGTTGTGGCATGTGGGCTGGTGGTGGTTGGTGCTGATGAGGTGGCCACCGCCATGGGTGTGTCTTTGAAGAGGGGCGCCCCCATGACTTGTGGTGAGAGCGTGTGTTGGGACGTGGTAGCGGGAGACACGTTGTGGCTTTGAGAGGAGATTGTTGAGTTTGAGGTCCACGAGTTGGTTCTCTCCATTTTCACGGATACCTTGAGATTTCTGTTGCTGTTGCTGTTGCTGTTGGCGGTGGCAGTGCCGCCAGTGCTGAGGGCCGCCATGTTGGTCTCGAGCGGACACTCGGGCGTCACGGGCGTCGTGTTGGAAAACTCGAGACTCGGTAAGCTGTGTGAAGAATTGCGGCGGATAGAGTCGGAGTTTTCGGTGTGGTCGCTAGTGAGCGATGCCGGCGAGTGGCAGTCTGTGTCGGTGGTAGTTATGGAGCCATTGCGCAGGCGGATCTCGGCAGCCAGCTCGTCGCATTCTTTCATGTTCTTGGGGAACGACTTGACCGGGTCGATATCGAGCTGTTCGCATATTTGCAATGTTTGCTGCGAGATGGGGTTCATGCATGTGACAATGTCATGCAGGATCGGACTGCCCTGTTCATCAACGCGGATCTCGCCGTGCTCCCAAAGGCCAGCACCAAGGAGCTTCTTGTACATTCGCACAATGACATCGGCCATCATGAGGTGGTTGTCTTCGACCATCTCGCCATAGCTGTTACGCGGGAGCATGTTAATACACTGGAACCTACGGGGATGAATAAGAGGGCACAAGGGTGCAGGGGAGAGAGGAGGTCATACCCAGGTGGCAGCTGCTTGAATTCAATCTTCTTACGAGCACCCATCTTGCAAATGGCGCCGTCATGGGCGCACCGGGTGCAGCAAGTAGGCACAGATCCAAAGTCGCACTAAACCTTGACGTTAGCCACTATCCTTTCAAGACGGGTGGAGGCCGAGCTTCTGGCATCAAACAACAAGCGCCGGCCAGCTTGTCTTGGACCATATGAGCCATCTTACCTTTGTCTTTTTGGTCTTGCACCGCTGACACGCTGCTTGCGAACGCTTGGCCCTAACGGCCTTTTCGGGAGCACCGTTGCTTGAGACGGCAGCTCCTACCTTGCGGCTAAGGTCCTTGTCGGTGTCTTCCTTCTTCGGCCGGCCACGCTTCTTGGTGACACCGGCAGGGTTGGTGAGAACGTTGCGAGGGGAGGTGGCGGTAGTTTGATGTTCGGACATGGCGAGAGAAGGGGGAGGAGGGGGAGGAGGGGTAGGGGGTAGAGGGAGCTAAGTGAGGGTGAGGGCAAGGGAGGAGAGAAGCTTTGATGAGAGGCCTGTCGTAGATATTGACAAAGACAGACACTTCAATGACCGGGAAGTTGATATATAAATATATGTGAGTGTGTGTATATATATATATATATATATATATATATATATATATATAGATTGATTGATTGATATTGGTGAACGAGCCACAAAGAAAAAGTAGAGACTGCCAGTGCCGGTCCTTGGGATAGATACAAATGGGGGCCACTCTAAGACGTGTTTGACGGACTCCAGTGAAGATCAGGTACGATGAGTTCAGGTCGTGTCATGGAACGTAGTGGTGAGTGCAGTTGAAAGAGAGTGAACAGAACAGAACGGACGGTAAAGGTAGGTGGCGGCGTAGCGTGCAGGTCAAGGAAGGTCAAGGTTGGTTGGTTGGTGATGGGTTGTAGTTGTAGAGCACGGCAGGGCGTGAGAAGTCAAGTTCACTTGGGAAGGAGAGGAATAAGATGTACAGACAGAGAGACAGACAACTTGAAGACTGGGACCAGCAGTGGTAGCGACGATGGTGGCAATGATGATAGGATAGTAGCAGTGATTATGCAATAGAGGTTATGCCGAACTGAGACGCTTGAACAGAAGTACCAAGACTGATTGATTGATTTGAGCTTGTGTGGAAACGTACACAAGAAGAAGAGAAAAGCAAGAGATTTTCGAGGGAGACAGAGACGAAGGAGAGGGTGGGAAGGAGAACAGTAAATATAAACTATCATAGACTCCCAGAAGTCGCTGCAGAGTCGTTGGTCTAAGTATAAAGCCCGAAGAAGGCTTATGGGCTTATAGAGGCCGAGAGCACTAAATACAGGGCAAAGCCACTAACAAGGGGCACTGTAAAAGGCCGGGATTAGGCTACAAACTGGATAAGCAAGGACAGCATTTACAGGCAGGCAGGACAGGCGCAGATAATTTATGGGTATTTTATGTGGTAATTTCTTTTTTTTTTTTTGTTTTAATTGTGGTGTTTTATTTCAGTGATGTTTGGCAGGTTTTTATTTGTTTTTTTTTTGTTTTGTTTTATTTTTTTTTATTTGTCTGCCTATTTTGTGATGAGCCGCTTCTATTCAGTAGGCGACAGTAGCAGCTTTACAGGGCCTGAAGGCGCTATTGGGGAGCCACTGAAATAAGAGAAAAAAAAAAAAAAAAAAAGAAAAAAAAAACCCCCCCAAAAGCACAGCACAGCAATAGTGGGGTGGGTGGTAGTTCAAGCTTCCATAGGCCCATGGGAAGGGCGCTCCTTTCACACCCTCCCTCACTGTGGAGTTTTCAGTAATTGCCGTGAGGGGCAAGTGACTGGGTGGTGTGATTCTAGTAAGTAGTATTGAGAGTCAGCAAAGCAAAGCTCGTACCGCAGAAACGGGGTTGTGGTGTTCCGTCCAAAAATGTCAACCGGGTGTGTGTCTAGTGACGCCGAGTAATATGCAGCTACCAGGAATAAGATCTCGGGTTCTTACTCGTTACGTTTATAAGCAAAGGGAACAAGAAGAAAAGAAAAAAAAAGAAAAAAAAAAAAAAAAAGAAATCCCTGCTTTTCTTCGTCCATTTTTATTTTATTTTTTTCGCTTTAATTTATCAATTCTTTTTTTGTTTTCCAACAACCCTCTCTTCTTCCTATTCTCTTCCCACACGCCTGAAGAGCCTGTCAGCAGGAGTCTCTCTACTTGGTTCCTGAGATTCTCTTGGTAGTAGTAAACCTCCGCTCAACTTTCCTTGTCCCAAGTCGGCCGCAGCTTATGTCCGATCTGCCTTCCTCTCACCAAAAAAAAAAAAAAAAACAACTCCTTATTTTATTGGATTTTATACCCGGCCAGCTGTTCCTTGGATTGCCTTCTTTACAACGCTGTCTCCTCTTGTATCCAACTAGTTCCCAATTCCCCTCTTCTGCTCCTATTCAGTCTGTTGTTTTCTTATTGTTCTTTTTCTTGCTCTCGCCCCCCCCCCCCCCAGTTCGGCTTCCAGACGTGATGACATTTCGTCGTAGGATCGTCATACATGCACTCTGCACCGCTCCAACATGGGAAACCGGACTCCGATCGCAGCTCTGAAAAGCCATAGGGCACGAAACACAAGCTGTAGCCAGACAGGAGAGAGAGAGAGAGATTCGCAAAGAGAAAGGTACACGGAGCACCGCCAGCAGCCCTGTTACATCTTGGCTAGGCAGTAAGCGTATGCCTGATAATATTCACCTCATTCTGTGATAAGATATCATGATATATATATGTGTGTGCAGTTCTCTGCGTCTTCAGGGACATCAATGACATCTATCTATACGCCCATACGTCTATATCTTTGCTTCATAGCCCACCTCCCTCTACAAACCACACAGCATTCCCATATAACGTGTCTACAACAAACACATCGGGACTCAAAGTGCCATGGGACGTCTACGCCTATTGCCTCCAACAACCCAAAGATCTACCTTTAGGCACAGAGGCATTAATTAGCCCCCCTTTTCCGCATCAAGCTGTAAAAAAAAGGAGTCGGTAGCAAGCGAGAACTATCGCGATACCAAGCTCCTCGGTGTTTTAGTACATCCCGGTGGATGGATGGGATGATGGGATAATTATGCCCAATACGTCCGCCCATGACTCGCCGGCAGACACAGGATTAAAAGCGATATAAATAAATAAAAATACAAATAAAAAGCCGAAACACTGGCCAATATGAAGCCTACTTGCGCTAGCTTACTCTCCTCCAAGTCCGCTCCATGTGCGACCTAACCACACCCGGAGCCTGCCTGGAGTCGACGTAGCACAGAGTATTACCGTCTACCGTCTACCGTCTTCCGTCTACCGCCCATCATCGCCTAACCCCCCGTCTCTCTGTCTTGTTGTTCTTTTGCTAAAGCCAAGACAAGCAAAGCCTCCTCCGTTCTCCTTTTTGCTTCCCTCGGAAAGAATCTTCCAGGGGCAGCGGCCGCCAGAACAAGTCACCGAATTCTTACCTTGCCCTGCCCTGTCCTGTCCTGTCTTGCTTGCTGCTACTGCTGCTGCTGCTGCCCCGGACGTATCGTATCAGCGAGCTAGAAAACACCAAAGAAACACATCCAACACCTTGCTTTGTCCCCCCCAAGCCAGAACGGTTTTCTAACAACGTTCATCTCGCTATACACCCTTCTTCCTCTATCCACCACCCTTGGGCCTGGAATGACCCGGTCGTCGGCCAAAATTGCCGACAACACCATGGAGATCATAGGGCAAGTAGGAAGGCGCTTTTCATCCAAAGGGCGTTGCTTATTCAAAGCTTGGTAGTAGTTTAAAGTTTAGGAAATCCGTGGGCGGAGTCATTTTCCGCCGATGGCCGCTTCTGCGTGCGTAAGCGGAGAGACTTAAACTGGCTAGCCATTCTACCTTCTACCACGGCGGCGTCTTCATCGGAATCCGTTGGATTAAGCGCACAACAAGCCACAAAATCATAAACATTGTTGTCACATTTGCTAGCTTGCTTGGCGGGCTATTCTTTGGGGGCTGATACATATGACTTGGTCAACTGACAACGCAGAATTGGTGCCGTTTTCTTCTCTCGCGATAACTCCAGTCGGGCCTTACTAATGCTGGGCTGGGCTGGGCTGGGCTGGGACTGAGACTGAGACGGCCAGGCCAGGCCAGGGAATAAAGTAAGACGGAACTATAAATACCGGTGCTGTAAGGGACACATGGCGCGCGCTCCGTTTTCGGTCTCTCAGCTCGCCAAGTGGCGTCTAGGTCAAGTAATAGACGGCGATGCGTATCCTAGATATCCGCCATGCCTCGGACCGTGCTCCTAGCTGTCGAAGAACAGGTTCTAAAAGCAGTGCGTCAGAATAAAGTTAGGAAGAATAAAGAGAGTTGGAGGAAAAGAAAAAGAAAAAGAAAAAGAAAAAAAAAAGAAAGAATTACGCAAATATACATGTCCTAAAGAGCCTCCAGGGCCGAGTGGTCCGTTCCTCTTCCTGCCCCCGATTCACAACTTTCGCCTGCAGAGCCATTGCATATCGGGCAAACGGCCATCAAAGACGCAAAGAGTTGGAAGAAAAGACAATCTGTAGTTGGCTTTATCTGTCGACATTGTTTCTCCGCTGCCCGCTTTGCCATCGCTTGCAGATATTGTTGCCGCTGGGTAGCTGGTGAGAAAACCAAATCTTGTATCTATCTACTGCAGCTGATGGCCCCCTCGCGTTCCACATATATATATATACACGTCTGTATGAGTACGCACGCATAGACTACGCTACCCGTACACGTACTTACTTATGTGAGTATATTATGCAGCGTCCATCTCAGTAGGCAGTGCCACAACCTCAACTCAACACAAAGGGAGAGCAGCTCAAGCTTCCGCTCGGCTCTGTTGCTCTATCAGACTCCCGACAGAGCATTTGCTACCACGTACCCACACAATCAATCCTTCGCCATCTCTCTCTCTCTCTCTCTCTCTCTCTCTTCCTCTGTAGCTTTGCAGCTGCTTTCTCCTGATTCTGCTTCGTTTCTGCATCATAGAGAATCGAGCTTTTATAAGGGTCCTTATCACGATAACCCGATCTATGTAACAGACCAACCCTAACCCTACCAGTGACTACATCATCTTCGCTTCCAGTTCATCCATCTTGCCACACAAGCAACATGACGCAGGTCTAGAGCATACTTTACGCTTACTTGACAGCCAAACTATAATCATCGCCATATCTGGAATAACGCGTGCTATCTTTGATGGGCCATAAATTTCTTCTCGAAAATCTTGGGGCCAAGCTTGATTCGTGTCATGTACTTGGCGAGGCACCAACCATATTTAAATCTTGGCCACTCACTCTTACTTCCGGCCCGTCCAGGCGAGCTTGGCTTGAGTGAGATTCCCTCTAGTGTTCTGGCCTGAATGATCTTCAGACAGGAAGACAAACTGCCGTTCATGTAACGTACATGCATAGCGAGTGAAACAAAAACCATAACCCTCTTCCCAGAAATCGCAACAAACCATTTGATCAATCCAAATCATTCGCTATACTCTTCCCCTGATGTCTCAACTACTACCTGACATGTTCTTGCGTTGTAGCCCGATTTGCCGCGCACGCTACAATGCTGGACCCTCGGCTGTGTCGATCTCCCCTGACCACACCACCTCTTACTTCTCGACGATTCAGCCCGCTAGCTACCTGCGCACCCACATCCATTTGATCAATTGCTTGACCAAGGTAACCTCATGCATAACCTCGTCTCTCGAGGGAATCTGACTGGGATTAAGCTTCAAGCACAGTCTTTGGGGTCTTTGAAACCCAAGGGGCCAAGGGCTCGGCCTCAGGCGGCGTTGGAGTCTGTAGCTGAACATCAGGCTTCGGTACCACTCTTTCTCGGTGAAGAGAAACAAACCTAGCCCTCCCGAATGCTGACTTGATGTTCTTCTTTGTCATAGTAGCCTGAAATGCTACGTAGAATGCCGAGAAAAGTCGTCTTAGAAATGTGTGTTACTGAGCTTCTAATCATGCTCTATCTCTCGACTGTAAGCATTCTCAAGCTCTCAAGCATACCAATGCACCGGATGCCAGGGGGCTGACGCGGGTGAAAGGTGGCATACCAAGCCTGACAGTCTTGTTCTCCTCACAATATCTCTCGAATTCTAGGGAGTGGTGGCTTGCTCAAGGCCAGTCTCATTAGCGATCCAACCATTTCGGATGGTCGCAGTAGTCCAATCGCTCGGCCTTCCGAATTGACCGGATGCCATACTCTGCGATTGTGTTTTCCGCAAGTGTGAACCGGTTACGGATAATAGCCAGGTCTTAATACTTGGCTCTCTGGTAGTCGTACTTCCGGAAGAGAAAAGGAATAAAAAAAACCCCCCAAAAAGACATGTCTTGAGCTCTGTATGTCGCCTGACGAAGTTTGAAGCCCGCCGCGGTCTGCAAGCAATTGATCAGCCATTTCTCTTACACCACACATCCCGGGGAGGGAGATCCTCGCGAATCTAGACCAAAGATAGAGTGAATTATAATCTCGTCTTCTAGATCGGATAGTTTATTAGTTCGGGTTTGGATGTCCTTCTGTCGACGCCACAGGGCTGTTAAGCTGACTATAGACCACTGTAGCGTGTCGGAGTTCTAATTCCGGGCTACGTTGAAGGACCTGAAGGGCGAGAAGCATTCTAGCCTCATGATTAGACTGTGTCATTCTGGGTGATTGAGAATCAATTGATCAAATAGAGAAGGTATAGGTTGAGGGATTTCGATACTCACTACTCACTATATGCATCTACGTCGGCACATGGACGGATCTGTATTAGGACGAAAGAAAAGGAAACGAGATGCCGACTCGTCTGTCTCTTAGTCTTTGGTTTGTTTTGTTTCTTACTTTATTTTTTTTTTTTTTCGCCGCCGCCGCCGATCTGACGTCGGGATATCCCAAAGCACTCATAGAGTCATGTGTGTGTATCAATCTACTTTGCTTAGCAGTCTTATGGATATCATGCTACATATTTGCCTTCTTCCGCCTCCCCAAGGTGCGGTTTTACTTTATGAGGGTCATGGCAAGAGGAGCCAGCTCATCTTAGATACATGCTTAGATAGTACTGGCGTCTGATGGAACTTTTGCAATCATCTTTCTTAATCTGGCTGCCACGCCGCCAATGCTCTAGTCTTTGACTCTGGTTTTTATCTCCAGAGACCCAAGCCCGGACCGTAGACTCGAGCAAGGCAATCTCATACACAGGGCAGCCGTTCCAACCTGCAAAGCGAGAAGAGGGGCAGAAGAAGGGGGAGGGGGTCAGTGTGTTGTTTAGGTCCTCCTCCGGATTTACTGATTATAGCTTTATTCTCCGCAATGGCTGTACGGAGATACCATCGAGATATGCAACAAACCACGACACGATCAGTTAAACAAGAAGGGAAGAAAAAGGGGGAAGAAAAAGAAGCAAGTGAACATGAGCACCAAAAACCACCGGGGAAGCTCTGTTCAAGAAGCACAATGCCATTCAGAGCAAACCCCCCCCCCCCCCCCAATATGCGTGTGTTTGTATGTCAGACATAGAGACAAGGGAAGGTCAGGACCTCCTTGATCTTCGAAAGCTGGTGCTTATTTTCTGCTTGACTTCTCCTACAAAGCCTCTTTACAAGACACAAGATCATCCCAACAAAGGATGCTCGGGGTGTTGGTAGAATAAGAACGACAACCTCAACTTGTCTCCAACATTGCAGCCTTGCGGTTGCTTTCACGATGCCACAGACTATCCTTAGTAAGGGTTTAACCCTACGCAAAATCTCAAAATTACGTGTACCCAGACATATACTGTGCTGTTTTTTGTCCTCCCTCCCCCCGCCTCCCCCACTTGCAACCCCTCCGTTGAGGTGGGGATCTCAAGCACAGCACAGAGCAGTAACCAGGCAATTCAAGAATCAATACACATTTAGACATACAACAGAAGGATGGCCATTGATTTGGGTTGCAAGCAATACATCTACATCTACAGCGTGCATAGTTTGTGTCGTGCGTTGTAGTGTAGCAGTCAGAGGTCAGGCAGGGAAGAGAGATAGAGAGAGAGAGAGAGACAGCAGAACATTTACCAGAATACAAGAGGGCAAGGGACATCCCCCCCCCACATTGCTGGCAAATAGAGACTTTAGCCTGAGAACGTAGTAGTTGCCCTGCTTAGTTGAGAACTATAAGCTGGCTGCCATAATAAACGGGCAACTCCTTGTACGCCAGCCTTTCCAGCCTCGTGACTTTTTATGCATCCAGGCAGAACCCATGTATTACCCGTAGAGAGAGAGCCAGCAGCTTCGTCCTATTGTGCAATTTTATGCCGCAATCATCACCACGGAGCAAAAGCCATCGTCGTTCGAGATACTTGGAACAGAGAGAGAAGACCAGGTTTTCAGCTCATTTGCAGGGCTTCTTGACGCAGCCATTTATTGTATCATCCCCTCCTCCCTTTCATCCTCTCCCCTCTCCCCTCTCCCCTCTCCCCCACCTTCTCACCATGTCGTCCTCTCTTGGAGGCGGCACCAGCGGCAGCGGCAATAGCCGCGGCTCACGCTCTTCCGCTGCGCATACCCGGACGAAGCTTTCGCTCCCCTTGGACGACAGCGATAATGACATCGCCTTTATGCCGACACCCTCTACCATGTCACACACGCGAACCCGCAGGCCCTTCAACCTCGACAGTGATGACGAATCCTTGCCAGCAACTGTGATCAATGGCAGCTATCTGGACGATAATACGAGCAATGTATCGTACCATCGCAGCCGCCACGGCTCTATCGATGATCGCAAGAGGGACCGCGATCCTGACAGAGTTTACCAAAGAGAGCCCGGCAGACAAGAAAACTCTCGCTCTCGTAACCGGCCCCGGGACCATCAACGAGACACTGACCGCAATGCGCGTGAGGACAGCCATGGTGCCCGTAGCTCGGTGGGTGGTGGTTTCGTAGCCCCGTACCCCGAGAAGTATGATATGCCTGCCGGCGGGAGCTATGCCTACTATGACAACAAAGCCAAGCCATACCCGCCTCAGCCCCAAGATAATTACCATCAAGAGCTATCAGCGCCGCAGCAAGGTGCAAACTACCGCCAGCGCGCTTCTCCTGCCCCAGAACGCGAGAAGCTGCGTTCAAGCCCTCATCGCTACCAAGCTTCCGTTGCCAACGAGACTGGGTATCAGTCAGATAGGCATTCTCGTAGACGAGGTCGGGAGGCAGATGCCCCGTCGTTGCCCCCTAGACCTGACTCTAGAACTTCTCGATCAATATCCCGTCCCCGTGAAAGTAGCCGTCATCGGGACAGAAGCCGTAGAAACAGCAGTGATCATAGGGATATCAGTCGTTCTCGCCACGGTAGCTCAAGCAAGAGTAGGCCTACCACCTACTCTGGTCACTTGGGGCATGGCGAGGAAGACGCCATTGCTAGCTCTGATGACGAACAGTTTACTGGCCATTCTGGCCATAAAAGCCGTGGCCATAGGTTTTCTGTTAGTCGCCCCGAAGACGAAGAGCGGAGACGTCGCCGGTCAAGTGGCACAGGAGCTAGACCTGACATTCCAAAGGCACACGGCGCACTTGTAGCCGAAGACGTGGATGGGCATCGTCGGGCTAGCCGTTCTCACTCCCGCTCGCGCTCAGTGACACACCTGACAACCAGATCACTTCTTACCATTGACCACTTAGGGAGTTCCCGAAGTCATGCCCGGCGCCACAGTAGCGTCAGTCTAGTAGCACCCTCCCCTATGCTCGAACCGTATCGTGGAACCTGGCAAGAATCGTCGCCAATGCCTTCCCCGATTCTACGCAACGGTCCTCGGCAGCAGCAGCAGCAGCAGCAGCAGCAGCAGCAGCAGCCGGATAGCCAGATTCCTGAGATGTCGCTTAACGAGTCACCCCCAGAGCAGCCGCGTCGTGCACGCTTCTTCCATGATGCCACAGACTACACGCTTCAAATAGCCAATGCAATCAAGGATTCCAGCCGACCTCCTGACACGGCAACTTTGATAGAAGTCCTTCCAGGCTTGACCTCTGAACAAGTCGCCGAACTCAGCCAGGAATACCGTAAGATGGTGATGGTTGGCCCGCAGGCTAAAGGCGTCAATGTTGCAAAGCACGTCAAAATGCGCCTCAAAGATTGCGAACCAAACCTGGCTAAGGCGTGCTACCTTGTTACCTTGGGGCCCTGGGCTGGAGATGCATACTGGGCTAATTTCTGGTACCACGGAGATAAAACACGCCACGAGCTTTTGATTGAGTCGCTTATGGGACGTACCAATGCGGAAATCCGCAAAATCAAGGACTCATTCCGTGATAAGCGCTACGACAACTCGTTAGTGCGGTGTATGAAGGCAGAGTTGAAGGAGGACAAGTTCAAGAAGGCTGTACTGATGGTTCTGGATGAGGGGCGTATGGAGGATAAGGACCCCGACGGAAGGCTCATAAACATTGACGTGCACCAGTTGAACAAGGACATTCGGACGCTTCGAAAATCGATCTTGTCACCAAGTGGCGGAGAGACAGCAATGCTCAGGATCATCCTGAAACGGAGTGATGACTACCTGAAGATAATTTTGACAGAGTACGAAAAGTCATATGGGTCGAATTTCGCACGAGATGCATTGAAGAAATGTGGCAATCTAGTGGTAAGCACAAGCACAAGCACTTTGAGCTTAGTGTGTTGTCCTCCCATCCTCGTGAAATATCCAAACTAACCTGATGCAATTTATCCGAATCTAGGGAGAGGTTATTGCCCATGTTCTCAACGGCCTTATCAACAAGCCTGTTCGTGATGCCATTTTGCTACACCATGCCATTACGTCATCTCGCGATCCTGTGCGCAATGAACTGCTGATATCTCGACTAGTGCGTTTTCACTGGGATAGCGCTCATATGGAGGAAATCAAACGGCAGTTCTACTTCCGCTACAAAACCGAGATCAGTGAGTCGCTGCGTGCATACATACCCGGCGAGTTTGGTCGTTTCTGCAGGGAACTGTGCATTAGCAGAGTGCCTAATTCCATCATAACAATCAAACGCGTCTCGGAGTTACAGCGAGAGCACAGCGAGAGAGAGGCTGCTGAGAAAGACATGGCGAGAATGAGACAGGGTATGTGAGAACAACAGGCTATCTGAGAAAAGCCAGGCGCAACCGACTCTAAGACGAGGTCATATTCGGCGAAGGCAAGGAGACAAGCACTTCCAGTCCGGGATAGTATGCCATTTATTTTGTTATTTGTGTCATGCGAAGGATATTTGGCTCGCTGGCTTATCTTTTTCACTTATTGCGTTGTTCCTATAACACACACACACACACATACACAGAGACTGATTGATTGATTGATTGATTTGCTGCTTTTACTTATGCTGCACAAAGGATATTGATTCAAGTTATTATTAAGATTATTAGTTGAAATCTAAACACATACCATATCGGCTTTATTCTAGTCTAGCTGCGCCTCGGTACAATACATATCCTTTATGTTTAAGCGTTGTTGATGGCTTAAGAGGCGGTCGTTTCAATTTTGGATGATTCAAAAATTTCCCATGGAGAATTAACGGAGGAACTAGAGCCTGACGATGAGGAGTCGCTGTCCGGGTAGCTAGGCTCGTCGGCAGCAAAGCCTCTTTCATCATCGTTGACGTAGTCCGTAGCGCCTTCATCCTCACCAAAGCCTGGGATGGCATCACGGGCAGCGCGCTCGGCAGCCCACTCCTGCACCCATTGTTGGGCCAGCCAGATCTCATATCTCTGGGTCTCGGCAATTTCCGGGGGCGGGTACTTGCCGGGGATAACACGGTCCAGGGGCACGCTGTCCACATCCCAAGAGTGTACAGCTCCGGGAATCAGGTGGTACAGCCCGGTGTTTTGTGGAAGATTGTGCTCATTGCCCATCTTGTGGGGAGTAGCGGCGCGCCAAGGGTCCTTCTCGCCATTGATAATGGCTACACGCGGGAATTCAAAGCTCAAGCCACCGTATTGGTTGATCTGATGGGTGTCGGGCCCTCCCATAATAGAAAAGGCCTTGTAGCAAGTCTGGCGGCCTATTTTGGAATTAAGAAGGCGAGAGATGAGAGACATACCGTTTCCGGTAGATGTGGTGCTGGTTTGGAATAGACCCCATCTATGAGACATTGGTTAGTATAAAGCAATACGGCTGGCAGAGGAAAAAGCTTGGAAACCTACTCGGTGCACATTTGCCAGACCCATGGCCGCCAGGTCTCTCCAAGACCGGAGCGTTGATAAATGTGTGCCGGGCGAGAGAAGCACTCAACACGGTTTCCTTGACAGCGCGAAACAACCCACTCGCGAGTCCACCCGATGAAGTTGGTTAGAACATTAGTCGCGGCTTCAAGATCGTACATGGACCCGTATTTGCCCACAAGGAACTTCATCGCCTTCACGCTTTGCTCATCGGGTGTATACACGCTAACCCGACTGTTCATTGCGTGGCAGTATGTCTCCCACTTGAAACTACCATGCTTGATGTTCCAGTGGGTTTCAATCATGCTATTAATACCACTGGTCAGGACTCTGACGAAGTCTATCTCAGTCAAGCCGGTCAACTCAAAGAGAGTGTACAGAGCATTCTTATCCCTGGTGTTTTGGCTCAAGATAATATTGTCGATAAGGCCCACGATAGCCTGGGTATTGGTAGCGCAGTTCTCGGGCGCAAAAGTGCGCGCGGCCTCGTAGTAGTCTCCGAAATCCTCGGTGGCGTAGGTGATGGCAGATGATGTAATGGCACCCGTGAATAGACTGGGGTATTCGTGGCGCGTGAAAGCGGCAAGACTACCACTGTAGTGGCTGCCGTAGAGAATCCACGGCGCAGATTCAGAAGTGAGGTCTTGTTGCTCGTGCCCAGGGAAGGCAACGGTTTGGGAGAACCAAGCAATATCAGCCATAGACTGCTCGGTGGTCAGGAAACGCATGTTTCTAGTGGTGAAGTCGGTCGTGGGAACCGAGTCACCGTAGTAACGCTGCTCTAGAATAACCATCATGCCGTTGGTGGCCATAGCCATTCTTGCCAGCATTCCATCCTGCATGTGGGAGAGCTGAGATTGCCCATTGTTCTCGCCGGCAGACATCAGGATGACCGGACCGCCTGGCTTATAAAAGCGGTCGTCAAACCAGTAACGAAGATGAAACATGCTTAGGTCATGCGGCGCATACCTGGGGTTTTCTAGGAAATGATCGACTGGCACCTCAATATTGTAAGCGGGGTATGTAGTGGTCAACATGGCGTTGGGGTCTTCCACATTAGGGGGATAGAAATCATCATATGCGCGCTTCATAAGACCGCGAGAGACGAGCTTTAGACGCAATGTTAGTGGAGGGGACAAGACTTGAATGGCTTTGTTAAAGATCGGGGGGAGGGGTTGAGGAAAGGTGCTAGAGTCTTACATCCTCTTCATAATGCTGATTCAGCATGTGATTGGCATCGATCATGGCCGAAGCCAGACTGACCAGAGCCGCCAAAGGCCAGGCAAACTTCATGATAGCAACGGGTCGTACGCAAGAGGGCTGATATGCCGGAGAGGGAAACCGTAGTAAGCCTTGGATATCTCACGGGGAGCGAGGCTAAGAATGAAGAGTAGGTAGGGCGACTAACAAGGTTGCATGCGAGGAAGTGAGCACACACCAACACAAGAACGAAGGAATGGATGGTGAGAAGAAGCAATGGGAATTAGTCTTTGGAGGCGGGCTTCTCTCTGTATTTGAGCATTTGGCCTAGGCCTTGAACAGAAGAGGGGACAGAGATAGAAAAAAAAAAACCGGATATATCGAGAAAACATTGCATCTCCATCACATTTTCCTAAGCTCTCAAAGCCTGTGTTGCTTTATCCATGCATTGCATTGCGGTGGTCAAGCCAAGCAGGGTAGAGCGGCCCCGGAGACCCTAGGCACGAGCCAATAAGCATGAAGAGAAGAGAGAAGAACATAGTAAGAGTGTTGAACATATGGATGCAAGGACATGGCTTGAGCGTAGGGCAAGAGCTTGACGCCTTGAAAAAGGCAAAAGAAAAAAAAAAAAGAATAGTTTATAACCGATATTTGGCATAAAGTGAGTTGATATTCTGCTTAATTTATCACAAAGTCGAAACAGCGAGGGCCAGCGGAGTTTTCAAGATCAGCTCTTGTACAACCTTAACCTTGCCTGTCGATGTTAAAGGCCTGACCAATCAGAGACGGATGAATATTAGAGGTAAGAAGAAGATACTTGGATACTTAGTTGTTCCGTCCCCACTTTGTACCAGTAACTCTAAAAAAGGAAATAATAGAAAATAAAAAATAAGAAAATAGAAATAAAAATAAATAAATAAAAAAAACATCCGACGAACAACAAAAAGACCATAGACGAAGGGAAGGGCACAAGCCATGAAGCAAAGCAGAGCTGACTGCAGGGCACGGTGCTGCTCAAAGTCTATGACCCGTAGCCAGGTAATCAAGCTTTTTTTTTTTGGGGGGGGAGGGGAGGGGGGCTCATGATGAGATTCTTGCTCGTTCTTTGTCTTTCTTGGTGGTAGTTATTTGTCTCTTTTTATTTTTTTATTTTTATTTTTATTTCTCCTTTACCAAGGGTACGTACTTACTTAGCTTCGTGCATGCATGTAAGCTAGATGATCCCTTGTCTCTCAGACGAGCAGCCACAGACGCCACCACATCCACGTTTTCTTGTGTGGCTGACCCTCTTTATCTCTCCAGCGATCTTGTCGGAATATCGGGGAATGTTTATTCCGGTATTGCTCATTATTTTCATATATCAAGTTTTTCTCGCCGTTCACTTCCCTGATTCTTTACAAATTTCCTCGCATATGCCCGTTTTTGCCCTTCTTATTTGCCCTCTATAGGCGCCAGGACCACTTGAACACCCTCACCCTTATCAGACACTGTGGATGGTACCTTGACTGGGATATCGCGCATAACCGATTTCAGGGCCGCTGTTAAATCAACGTGGAAAAAAGGTCTGTTAGCTCCACTGATAGTAACACGCGGACTTCCTATCGACCTGCATGGTTGTTGTTGTTGTTGTTGTTGTTGTTGTTGTTGTTGTTGTTGTTGTTTTGGCCCATCTTTACAATCCACCGATTCAGCATGAAGCGGCTCAATGGCCTCCTCATCAACCTTGGTGGCTTTCGATAGTTCATGTGCTATTTCTTTATCAGCAGCATCCACTGATGCGATGCTGAATATGGGCTTCCAGCGGCCAACCGACTCGGGCGTCTGCTTCGATGGATAGCCAAACCCCGCTGTAGCTAGGGCTCGGCGAGCCCACCGGTTGCTCACGTTTGCAAAATGCCATTCAACAAACTCGGGACTGGCATATCGATCCAGCTGGTTGCGGACATCAATCAACGCTTGTATCGAGGTCACGTCAAGGTTGTTAACAGACGAAAAGTCAAGGACAATCGCACGCAAAATCGGTCGCTGGTCATCCACATTGATGGCAATACCTCGCCGAGGACCAGGGTCGTTCCATGGGCGATCCTACATAAACATCAGAATTAGCGATCCGAACACCAAACAGCCATGGAAACATGCTCAAAAAAAAAATACACGAGGGACTTACACCAAGCTTTTCGTAGCGATCGAGGAGCGTGCGCCGCGTCTCACGAAAAACAATATCAACAAGATTGTCTGCGTGCTGGGCTGAGTTGGCATAGCTGAAGCCTTCCTGGAAACGGTAAATAATAACACCTGGGTGTGACCGGGCGACGTCGACCTTGGGGTTGTGGCCATCCTCGGCGTTAATGGGGATAAAGGCTTGGCGGGTGGCTTTGACGACAGGTGTGCCGTGCTCATCATACAGCACCTGTCCTTCTTTAGCAACCTCCTCGACGTTCACGGTTCCCAGAATGCGACCCTTGGTGCGTGAAAGGCGAACAAGCAGAAGAGCGGCCGAAGCGCAAATGGTAAGGTAAATGCCGTTTTCAATATTAGTAAACACAGTGAGCAAGACGCCAGCAAAGAAGATGATAACCTCGAAAGGCGAGACTTCCCAGAACTGGAACACAACATTGGGGGGTGTCATCAAGTCGCCCACAGCATGGATAATCAGGCCAGACAGTGAAGCCATAGGAATGTAATAGAACACCGAGGTCAACGCATACAAAGCTAGCAACACAATCGCGGCGGTAAAGATGCCGGCCAGAGGCGTCCGCACGCCAGCCTTTGACTTGATAGCTGTTCTTGAGAACGAGCCAGTGGCAGGATAAGCCCCTAGGAACGGGCCCAGCAAATTAGTGAAGCCTACAGCCACCAACTCCTGTGAAGGGTTGATGACGTAGTTGTTGATACGGCCAAACGACTTGGAAATGGCAATGTGCTCAATAATAAGTACAATAATAGTGGCCGGGATATCGGGTGCTAGGGCCCGCATCAGCTCTGGGTTCATGGTAGGCACGCCGGCATGCTGGAAGCCACTGGGGACCTTCCCAAGAATGCTGAACTTGGCAGCCTTAGACGTCTTGGCGTCCTTGTTGACCAGCCAGCTGATAAGAATATACAGCAGAATAACAAAGGCCATACGGAGTGTTGAGAGGAAGAACCAAAGCTTTTTGCGCTGAGGCTGGTGCTTGGTCAGATAGTTAAAGAGCCAACGTAGGCCATAAAGCAGAAATAGCGCCGATAGGCCCATGGCTGAATCCCAGCCCTTTGCTGTATCAAGATTCTTGAAGATACTGATGACCATCTTGTATGCCGGGTCACGGGTGTTCACTCCTGAGACACCGAGGAGTTTGGGCACCTGGCCAACAGCAATACTAAAGGCCGCACCGGTCATGAACGACGTGATGGCAACAAGTGGGATGAACTCGACAATCCAACCAAGTCGCGTCAATCCTAAGAACAACAGCACGGCGCCGGATATCACAGCCAAAGCACGGGCAACATCCTCGGGTAGTATTTGCGGGTGGTCATCACGGATACGCTCCACAATCTGGCCAACCAGCGTTGACATAACGGCCACTGTACCGATAGTAATGTCCTTGCTGGTGGCAAAGGCCCAGTACAGAATGAAACCGACAAAGGACGTGTACAGGCCGTACTCAGGCCCGAGCTGTGCAAGCAACGCGTAAGCCATCCCCTGAGGGATAACCACAAAGCCAACGGTGACGCCTGAAGCAAGACAGAATTAGCATTAGCTGTTGTTTTAGCTGTTGAAAAAGCCAAAGGAGCAACGAGCAGACTCACCAGCAATCACGTCACCCAACATCCAGGTCAGGTTGTAGTGGAAGATCCAAGTCCAGAAAGGAAACAAACTCTTCACATAGGTAGCCACGCCGTCGCCGGTGGGCACCAACTCAGAGAGCCATTCCTTGACTGAAGGGTCTTTCTCGATATATGGTTCGATATTTGGAATACTGTGTGCAGTCTCGTGGAGAATCTCGGTGGGCTCTAGACGGTCTCGATAGTCAAGGTCTATGCCAACAGCCTTGGCCGCCAGGCGAGTGATATTGCTGCTGGAAGGAGACATTCGGTGGGTTTTCCCTGCAGTACAACTTGCTGTCGGACGTCCGTGGGGCGGGGGTTAAAATAAGAAGCAAACAGGAGAGAGAAGAAGAGGAAAGGAGACAGAGGAGAAAAGACGACAGGATATAGAAACAAGAGTCTAGCCCAAAGTTTATATCCAGATTGTCCCCCCCCCCCCTTCCCTTCTCACACTCTTCCCAAAGCCAACCTTGGTTTTTTTTATTTCCTTGCCATTACCTTTTAGCCTTTTAGCTCTGCGCATTTTTTTGCATCCCAATAGAGAATAACACCGAGCGATAGCGGGCACACAGACGAATGACACGACAGATGGGGAAGACCGTCCAACGACTCAAGACAGTCAGTCGATGGCGAGCTAGATGCCAAGAAATCCAAAAGGGACATGGGATATCAGATTGCTTGGCATGGAGGGTCAGGATTGCCTTGGACTGGTTGGATTAGACGGGTAAAGTTTGCTTGTCTCTGCCTCTGTCTCTGATATCATCATAGTGTTTTCCTCTTGTCACTTGACACCTTGCTTGGCTATGAGAGGGGAGTAAGTCAAGGAGATTCCAATAGTAATAGCCGCTTGTAATATCTACACCACCGTGGTTAGTTAGTTGGCTTGTTTTCTTTTTCTTCCATTTCTGGATGCCCCTCTCTAATAAGCTCAACACGGCTCATCATAAGCATCCGGTCTTAATTTACGCACTTCGCATGACCCCTCACGCATGCTTCTTATTCAAAACCTGCCTGTCTATAAGTACTGATACAGTCAGCCCTCGACTATCAGCTGCCATAAGCGCCTGGTTTCACTTGCATTCTGCCAGCCACCCCGCCCTCCTTGGCTTTCTGCATACGTCGCCTTGACGGGAAAGAAGAAGAAGAAAAAAAAAAAAAAAGCTTAGCAAGCTAAAAACAACGAAAGGCGGCAGCGCCTCTCTGTACCCAGGAACTCTCCATCTCCAACTCACCTCACCTAGAAGACCCAGAAGACCCATAATCCCCCAATACGCAGCAGTGGAGAGCTAAGACAATCCAAGGCAATCAAGACAATTGGTGGCATCTGACGCCATCTCTCGAAGCTATGGCGATTCAGTGCAAATATAACAATAGTAGCGACAGCAAAGAAAAGCACGCTCTTCTTTTTTTTTTGTTTCTTGCTTGTCTTATTAGTTTGATCCTATCACCCTAATACAAATAAATAGCAAGGGGTGGGTTGATGGCGACTAGTTACGTGTTTACGTGTTTACTCGCTCGTTAACCGGCTGTGAGCCGGCCCGCAGGCGCAGTAACCCTAAATGAGAGCATAACCCTGTAGACACCCCCCACGCCACCTCCTCATTGTAGCACAACATAATCTTTGGTTGACGTTTTCTCATTTCTGCATCCTCAAGCCGTGCTTTTTGTCTGTCCCAGACTAAAGGCCTTGGCTGCAGAAGGAGTGAGAATTTCCGCCCTAGGCTTCACGTCAACAATACCGTGATCAAAATCAGATCTTGCATGCGTCGTCCTTCATGGACAGGAAAGAACAAACTAAACGTGGGCCGTTTGCCTTCCGCGTCTATTGATGTTGATATGTATGTGTATGCGACATCCTATCATATCATTGCTGTACGTGTTTGCCGGTTGTAGGTTTCTTGGCTCAGACTAGGCCTTGGTGCCAGTCTCCGGCTCTTGGTTTTTGCCAACTTCTAGCTGTTTATATCGCTCCCGCATCTTGTCCTGCACTGCCTCGAGATAGTCACCATGTCGACTGAGTGTTTTCTTCTCGGCTAGCACTTGTGCATCACCCAAATTACTCCCTTCGGCGCCAAGACCAACACCTTCCTGGTACGCATTCGTAGCAATAATCTCCGTGCGTCCAGAGCCATTGGCCCCAGCCCCGTGCCAGCTGTCCAGCCCATTTTAGCCAACAATGACGAGCCTTTGCTATTGGCGATTGAAGGCTTCTCTGGTGCTGCAATGTCGTCACGTTCTTTGGACCTGGCCTCTGCTGTGTCTTTGGCCTTGGTTTTGGCCTTGCAAGTTGTAGGCTGCTCGGGCTGGTTGAAAGCGGCACGTCGTTCCTGCGCCCGATCGCGGTATTGAGAGCCAGTAGTCGTGCTTGCTGTAGATGGTTCCTTGGGCTCTTTAGCCATCTTCTTGTTCGAACGGGAAATTATTCGAGCAGTTGCTGCTCTGACTTTGGCCTCGTCCTGCATCGCCATTGAATGATTGCGTGAGCGTTCATGCGTGTCACAGTCTTCCAAAGACTTGTACTTCATCATGCACAACAAACACTGAAGTTTATCTCGATCCAAAAAGGACGCAGGCTTTTCGTCTGCGGTTGGGCGTGTTTGCTCAGGAACGCCGGTTGATTGCGACTCTGATGGTGCTGTTGTAGGCTTGCTCTCCGTTGACATGCCAATACTCTTGCTTAGGCCACCAAGTGATATCTTGATGGGCGCGTTTTTAGAGCCTACGGGGATTGAATTGGCAGAGCTCTTGGAAGGCTCGCCGTCATTTGGTTGGGAAATTTCAGCATGCTTCTTTTGCCACATAGCCATTTGGCCTGCCATGACCACAGGCTTCTTGGCGGGCCCCGAGGCCAGAGAATCACCTTTCCGTTTCTTTGCTTTCTTGGGGTCTTCAGCGCTACTAGCAGCCATGTCAGCTAGGATGGTGCCCTGAGGTGGCTCTGATGTGACCACTTTAATGCTAGGATAAACATGTAGGTCTCGATATCTAACGCGGATCCTGGGGTTGAAGAGTGGATGAAAGGACTGTTTTTCAATATTAGGCAGCACATCTCGAGTTTCAGGGACAAATACGCCAAGGTGAATGGTTGAGACAGCAACTGGAGCGTCTTCAATGGTAAATGTCCGCGACTTCTGGAACTTGGCCATTGCAGCCATGGCATCATCGAGCGTCCAAAACTCAGCAAAGCCATAGTTTAAAGACGCATTCGTGATTGTGTCTCGGATCAGGATGACTCTGTGTATACTGCCTTTCTTAGCCCCAAGACCCGTGGTGTCTCCAATCGGTGCAGTTGATTTGAGCTTTGGAGCCCCCTCGCCCCTGACGGCAGCGTTGGGCTTTTCCTCTTTTTCAAGCTGCTGAGCCCCGGCAGCAAGTTTCTCTTCCGTGACCGTTGGTGCCAGTGGGTAGAATACAAGAATTTGCGACGGGGTTGTCGACGTATCGGTTGCTCCGGTTAGTTGCTGTCTGTAGGATGCAAGGCCTTGGTAGCAATGTTAGTATGAGTGATTGGCTTTTTAGTTGGCAAGGTAAAAAAAAACGCCAACCTACCAGCGCGTCTGCGGCTTTGCTTTCGGGAATTCCCCTCGCCCTCGTCATGATCACGAGGCCGAGAGCTTCCATAATATAGGCGGGCTGCGAGTCTCTTTTCAGGAATATCAGATTTTTCGGGGAAGCAGAGATTGACAACAGGCTCGTTCTCTTCCATCCAAGCCATTGAATCTTCAACTGACTGAAATCTGACAAATGCGAAGCAGCCTAAACGTATAAAACCCTTGTTAATTATTCATGGCTGCATTTCAAAAAATCTCTTGGAAGATAATGACCCATACCACCGCGAAACCTGATTTGAGCAGTCGGGTACTCGTGTAAGTTTGTCGATGAATAAAGGCTTGACCGTAGAACTCTTCTGTGGGGAAAGCTGCCTGACAAGCACTCAACAACAACGGTATCTGTTGGCTGTTGGCAGTCCTTGGAAGACGGTGAGTGATCACGGCTATACCGCCGACTTCTAGAGTATTCCGCCGGCTGACCACGACCACCATTGCGGTCTAGGTCTAGATATCGCGAGCTGTCGTGATGGCGATGTTGGTAGGAATCGTAACTAGACAAGTCTTCATCGTCATAGTCCTGCGAGATATCGGACTCGTAAATGCGGCCATCTTCGTAGTCGTCGTCATCCTCGCCTTCGGAACTGCCGTGGTTATTCCGACGGCCTGCTTCAGGCACATCGTCATAGGAAAGTTCTGCTTGGTGATTATGATTCTCGTTTTGATTCTGGGCTCGGCGGTATCTTAAGGTATGGTGTTGGTTCCTAGGGGGAGACCCCGAGTAGTCTCGTAGGCCAGGGCCAGTAAGGATGTTAGCAGCCATGTTAAAAGAGCACCAAGCCAGCTAATGGTAATAGTTAATGGTGGTGGTGTAGTGCGTAGCAGTGTCTGCATGCGTGGGCAAGACTTGGGCTTGTCTGTTCAGCTGTGGCAGTGGCTTGGTGTGAGCTTGTCGGATTAGCGTAGGGCATTACCATGCCGAGACCGAGATCGAGATTGAGATCGGGACCGAGACCGAGATTCAAAGTTACAAGCCTCGTTATCCGAGGGCTGGCCGCTATTGTGATTATGGGTAGTGTCTGAGAAGGAGGCGTCTGGGATAGAGGCGTTCATGCTAGCTTTAGCATTGTCGCATGGGCGAATTTGTTGATTGTTATCCATTTTCAACGTGGCACAAGAACGCGCATTCGATGTGCGATGAAAAAAACAAATGATATCGGATTAAATGGTGAGCTTAGAGAGAAGCCGTTCGTAGATGATGCAGAGTAGAAAATAGTATTTTCCACAAAACAGGTTGGGGACTTGACGTAGAAGGAAAGTTAGCAGCCCCGACTGGCAGCTGTCGTCGTCATAGTGCCAGCTGACACATCAAAGACTCGGCAAACCTTGACCAGGTCAACCTTAAGCTAAGCCGGACCTTGATCTGAGCTGTTAGATTTTTTGAGCAAGGTACATACATAGACATACATACATGACTGTTTTAGAGAGTTGTTTCTTTGGACTTTTTCTTTTGTTTTTTTTCATGGTTTGAATTCCATTTCAACTTTGAATGCTGTGCCTGGGGTTTAACTACGTCACGCATAACCCTGTAGCTCTCAGCTGCTTATATACAAAGTTAGGCTAGGGCTAGGGTCTGGCTACAGTTTAGCTACCCCTACACCATGCCGAGCTCAGAAATTTGGACGATGTCCGAGGAATCTTGCTATGTTGGCCTTACTTTTGATCATCTATCTGTAAAGGATGCTATGGACCGTGTGCGTAGTCCACAGGCCGGAGCTATAGTGGTGTTTGTCGGTATGTTTCTGTTTTATACAATCAGCATCAATGCGCGCTGTGATTGACCAACGGACATCCAGGGACGACTCGCGACAACTTTGACGGCAAAACAGTCAAGGAGCTACAATACTCGGCTTATAACAAAATGGCATTGCGTACGATGATGTCTATCTGTCGGGAAATGGTGGCCAACTTTGGCCTCAATGGCATTAGCATGATCCACCGCCTTGGCTCGGTTCCAATCGGCGAGGAAAGTATTGTGATTGCCGTGTCTTCGCCTCACCGTAAAGCTGCATGGGATGCAGGCGAAGAGGCGCTAGAGCAGTGCAAGGCCAAGGTGCAGGTGTGGAAGCGCGAAGAGTTTGACGATGGAGAGGGAGTCTGGAGAGCAAACCGAGATGGGGCTAAGGGTGTGAAGGTTGAAGAGACAGTAGCGGTTGAACCAGGAAGCTCATATGAAACAAAGGTCAAGGGCAAGCCCGAGGCAAAGCGTCTGCGGAGAACAGGTGACGGCCCGTCTCAAGAAAGACGGCTTGACGCCGGCGTTTCAAACGTGAGGACTGAAGATACAAGCCCCTTGAGGAACCCTCCATCCAGCCCTACAGAGCTCGATAGAAGTGGCAGTGAGCCAGCGGGCCATGGATTGTCTACAAATGCACAAGAACTGTGATTCCAGGCAATGAGAGGTGGCGTACTAGACATATATGCAAATAGGCAGAAATACACAATTCGAATCTATCTAGGGACCTGATATTCTGCATCTACAACTCTTCCTCCACTTGCCTTCCCACAAATAATGTTCCTGCACGGTGCTGTGTCTGCTCCTCAACCAGCTCCTCTTCCAACTCAAGTTTCGGGCGGTTTCTTTCAAGAATCATTTTTCGATGCCACGGGCCCGCAAACATGCCGTCGGGATCTACGCTATTTCTCACTCGCCGCCATGCGTCAAGGTCTGGGCCGTAAAAGGCCTCAAAGTCCTTTGCCGTAGCGTGGAAGTTTTTGGCCCAATGGGGACGACCGCCTAGTTCTGTCATTATGTGCTCAAATGCTGCATAGTAGCGGAATAAGTAGTCCGGATCCATGTCGTATGGACGGTATAGTGTGGCATTGACGTATAGAGTTGGGCTGTCTGCCATAGAGGTGTCCAAGTACGGCCGAATGGTTCCTTTTGCGCGTGAGTCTGAAACTCGGACTTCTACCGGAGAGTGAATGTATAGCCCGTCTGATGAGTAAGGGATGTTAGGCTCCATATAGTCTGGGTCACTGGGAGGCAGTTTGTTCAGCCATGAGGAGAAGCGTCGCAGAAACTCTTTGCCCTTTTGCAAGGGCAAGGCCCACTCGTTCACCCACTGGGAGTATAGACAATCCATCAAAAGCGCTTGGCGGCTTTGCTGCACCGCGCTTTTGTGCGTACCATTGTGGAAGCCATGTTGCATTCCAAACACGAACCACTCAACCCACGGCAGCACCTTTGGTATCCAAAGCCCAAGATAAAGAAGATTATGGTAGATATAGTAGCCTAGAATTCCGCCATAGTAGCTCGTAGGCGGCGGAGTCTCTGGGTCGTCGGTACGATTAGCCTGCCAGATAACAGCACGGCGTGTATGTGGAAGCCACCAAACACGCACATATTCACCGCGGGTCCAGAGATCGGCATCCCATGTGGCGAGCACGCGGCTGTCGGCGTCGATGACTTGGTCCCAGCGCAGCTTGAATGCTGGAACTGCCTGGAAGGTTACCTCGGTTATGATACCCAACGCCCCAAGCGACAGTAGAGCGCCCCGAAAAAGCTCCGTGTTTTCCTTAGCCGAGCAGTATTTCGTGCTACCATCAGCAAGGGTAATCTTGAGAGATGAAATGCTTTCTGAGACGAGGCCATGCTGCAAGCTACTGCCATGAGTGCCCGTGGAAATGACCCCAGCGATAGACTGCTCATTGATAGAGCCAAGATTCGGCATCGCTAAGCCGTGTCTCTCCAGGACCTCGTTGAGCATGTACAATCGTATGCCACTCTGCATAACCACCTGGCCCGTCTCTGCATTCAGGGATAAGATCTTGTTATAGTTGTCAAGATTGACTAGCCAGCTGCTAGTGCAGGTTATATTTGAGGGCGAATGGCCGGAGCCCACGGTCACCAGACGCCGGCGGCATTTGCGAGCAAGATTGACCACTTTTTCAATCTCAACAAGCGATTCTGGCTGGATGTATAATTCGGGCAAAGAAGAGAAAGTTCGGGCCCACGTGCGGTGAACATGATTAGGACGAGCACGGAATGGGATGCCGTCGCCTGAGGCCTTATGGATCTCGTCGCCAATAGAAGAGTACATTGGTGCAGAAAAATGGGTGATAGTTTGGTAATTAGTACAGCCATACAGCCAAAGAGCTTTTGAACCGGAAATAGAGAACTAGAAGAGAAGCAGCCACATGATGCCAAAGCACGTAGAGGTTGAAGATGGGGAGAGGCGGCTTTTTCTTTTCCCTGAAATCCTGCAAAACAACAAGAAACCCGAAGACCGGCTAACCGGGTTCGGAATAGGCAACTTCTTCTTGCGTCGTGCTTGCCATGCTCTCTAGAAGTAACCTAACTAAAACGAGGCTAGACCATTCCTAGTAGCAAGGCAATAGGGTGTACTGAGTGCGGGAAGTCACTATGTAGCACTTGAGCTTTCGTTAGTTAGCGGTCGTGTAGGCCTAAAAAGTCCGTTAGAACAGTAAAAAAATACTGACTATTAACTAGCCTGGCGCCAGCTTTGGTTGAATCGCCTGGATGAACCAGAATTTTTGAACAGCTTGATGAGCAGCAGTTTTATCCGTTGGCGCTCTCTTGTTGGCTTCAAATAGCTGCGACTACAAAGTACTACAGCCGTGCCAAGTATCACAGCCATTATTATAATATAAACATATGACGTCATATTACAGAGCTACCCGCCCATATAAACACCTCCCTCCTGCCCTATTAGTATTTGGTATCAAGCCTAGCACAGGGAAAAAAAAATCAAACTCTTCCTTCCACCCATTCACTTTCCTGCTCATAGCGCATAGTTCTCGGTATGTAAGAATATCTCATCCAGCATCTCGTCTCCCCAGATATTCGCCTGCAGCTTCGCTACCGTACTTGCAACACCCTCTCTCATCGATGGCGGCCCGCATACAAAAACTGCTGTTCTGCGACCTAGAATGCCTCTGCCTTCTGGGCCACCCATAGCCCATCCCTTCAGCATATAGCCCAAGTCCGGACGTCCATATTCCACAGACCACCCGCCGTCCATTTGGTATGGCATCGGGAATGCAGAGCGCATGATGCTTTTCTGAAGCTCAGTTGGTGACTCCAGGAAGCCAAAGTCCGGGTCCGATGTAGCTGCCGCTGTTGGGGAAAGACTGACAGTCCGAAGGTGCGCAGTCTCTGGTACGCGAATAGACTGTTCTCCCCCTGCTTGGCTTCATCGCCTGTGGCAGTTTCTGCTGAACGTAGTGCATGTGGGATATTGTTGAAGTGCGGGGGGTTAGCATCCCGCATAACCGGGAAATGAAAACTGGCTTGGCGTGTGATAGCCGGCTCGCCTTTACTATCGCTTTGGTTCTTTGTGTCTGCGCCTCTGTCCTGAGCTTGCCAGTGTGATTGGCCTGGCAAAGCAGAGATCTCATCTTCGTTTCTAGTCCGCGGATCTTGTTGCTGGCCCTGGGTGAACTTGGCTTGGCCTGGGGCTTCAGTGTTTATTAAAGCTGAGTTTCGCTTTGACGCTACCTCGGTCACAAAGGCATCAAGCCTATCGTGAATTCTTTGACCGTTTGTTGCAAGACCTTCAGTCCGTCGATCGACAGCCCCGGAAACTATACCGCCCTCTGCTGCCCTCTGCTTTGCAGCGGTGACAAAGAATTTGCACGTGACAGCCTCTGGCGGCGCACTTTCACGGCAGATGCGCAGCTCTTCGCGGAACCAATCGAGTGCTTCAAGCCGTTTAATGGCCCAGACGACAACAACCTTCCGAGTGATGGCCTTGCCATCTCGCATGCGCTTGATTAGGTTAAGGAGTTGCGACATGAGTGCTGTGATGCCACTGCCACCCGCGATGAGGATGCACGTTTCGAAAGATGACAGGTCTCGCCTCAAGCCTCCATATGGGCCATCAAGAAAGGCGCGGTATGTATGCATGGGCCCCTTTTCGATGGCTGCTTCAAGAACTCGACGCGTGAAGCCACTGTAAGGCTTGAAAACAATCACGCAATCTCGGTAGCCCGGGCCGTATTCGGATGGGAAATCTTCGCTACACAATGAGGAAATAGTGAACGGGTGGTTATCAAGAAACGAGATGCCTGGCATGCGCAGGTAGACATACTGGCCAGGCTTCCAGCGCATAAAAGTCGGGATAGTAATCTTGACGGCATTTTCCGGCATAAGTGTAACCGCAGCTTCGTCACCAACCAAGAAGGCTAATCTTCGCCACGGATTGGCCCAGTTCAAGTTGAAAATGCGCAGAAAACAACAAAATCCCCAGATTGCGACACTGGTGTATAAATAATCCCAGGAGGAAAGATAGTTCTTGGTGTGCCAGAACAGCAAGCCGATATATACAGCGGCAACAGGGGCATGAAGCATGGTAAAGACTTCGTATGCAATGCGCCGAAGCACAGGAAGCGATGCCACGCATAGCCAAATAAGAGGCACAAGGCAGGCAATCCCGGTGCCATAGACCATACCGCTACCACCATTGATAACCTTGGAAAAAACCTCGGAGCCGCCGTCCTCCCAAACCGGCTGCACATAAAATGGAATCATATGAATGAGAGTTAACAGAAGGGTGATGTATCCCAGCCATCGGTGGAACACGTTCAGTCTTTCGGAGCCAACCCCAATGATTATAGTCAATATATTGGCTTTCATGCTAGTAGCTACAATCCAAGGCGTAATGGCCACGGCAAGCATGCCAGCCCGTATGGCCATAGGCGGTGACCCATACCTAATGCTTTCCCAGTACAAAGGTTGTTGAAGAAATACGCTTAGCATGGTGAACAGTACGGCTAGAAACACGCAAAATAACACAGCTGCGGACGAAAAGCTGATCTTATGCTTGTGCCAGCGAACGTCGGGGATTGGTCGATAAAAGGTCCAACGAAACAGCGCAATAACGTCGTTGATCCAACCAACATTGGACATATGCGCCTTGGGCTTAAATCGTAAGCCAATGGGGACATCTTCGGGACTCTGCAGGTGATCGCTTGAGAATTGCCGGTGTTGATGATTAACAAACGTGTTGCCGGCATTTCCCGTGGTCAGGGCTACCTGCGCGTACTCGGGGTCTATGGTATATAGATTTTGAAAGTACTCATCGACCTCGTTTTTGTACATGGCGCGGCGAATGCGGTCTTGCCAGAAATGCCACATGCGCACTAGAGCAACACAGACGGTAATAGATACTGCAAAATACGTCCACCATTGACCATATTTACCAGACTTTCCCCACGGGTCGACGATGTGTGCCTCAATAAGGCCTGGCGGGCTGTCTGGTGTAAGTGGGATTTGGATGCGAGGCAGGATACGTGAGCTGATACCAGCCCCGATGGGCTGCGGTGGACGTTGGAGAGAAGCCATGATTATTCGTCGATCTAGCTCAGAAAACGCGATAGAAAAGAAGTTATGGGAGTTATGGCGAGGAGCCTATGCGTATGGTTGTCTGTAAGAAGGATTGCATGCACTTTTAATGTACATGCAGCTTAGGCCTAAACATACGCCCAGAGCCTTTCTCGAACTGGGAATATACAAGGGAATATAATATTGAAGAGAAAAAAAAAAGATAAAGAAGAGGAAAAAGAAACAGGTAAATCAAGTCAGACTATCTGCAATCTGGGGCCACTGGACTACTAATGTATGCGGCTGTATGCAGTGAAAAGGATGCCTCCACCGGCTGCAGCCCATGATCTGTCACACTTCATAGTAATATGGAGAGGAGGGGGTAAGAGAGTCCTACATACGAGCAAAAATGTCACCACAATGGCCCCAACACAAAATCCAAGGCCGCAGAAGGTGCTTTGACTCCTTTGAAAGTGTCTCGCCAAATTCCGGCCCTGCCACCTACACACAAGTCACTTTACTTTCCTCTGCTTCTAAGCGCCAGACAAGCCTATCAGTAGGTTCTACTTACACAGGTCTCTGCATGCCCATTTGACGCATGGTCCTGCGAGAGTTGCATTATCACAATCAACCAACATCCAGAAGTCTAGAAGAGGCAGGTCCATCTGTATAAATACCATCCCGGCCATCCAGTCACATAGCAACTGGGCTTAGAGCTCTTGACAGTCTCGTTAAGTGACACAATTGTTTGTCAAGATCAAGTACTCCAGGTACTTGTGAAGGTAGAAAGCTGCGCTGGAGACGTACGGCATTATAGCAATATGCAGTTTCAAAGCCACTGTACTTTGTGGAGCGAGTCTTTACATGCAAGCCGCAAGCGTCGCATAGAAAAGTCGCACCACACGAGCAAAACCAGCTGCCAACCACCAAAAAAGTGAGGCCTTGGCCGGGGAAAAAAGATCGTCCAGGGGTCTCCGCTCCCACCGTGGTTGATAGAGCCAACAGCGGCAATACAGGGCTCGTGATTGGCTACACAGTCAGTCAACTTATAGCTCAGTTGGTTTCCGCCACAGCACCCCCAGCCAATGAAAACCCAGAAACAAGATATGATTTCAACTACTGCATCTTGGCTGAGAGGAAAGTCTAGAACCTCAGTTGCTTTCCCTACATTTGTGGTAGCCTTTACGGCTTGAACGATCAAACTGTCTCGTCGAGGATTGTGTGACCCTGGTCTTGGCCTCGGCCTAAAGCGTAAGCTCTCCTGTGTAACCCTTGCTCTAGAATGGGGCGGACGATAAGATAGGGTTATAATAGGGTTATGCGATAAGCCCAAAATTTCTTTGATCAGAACCGGGCTAAGTGCGGCATTGGCTTCTCATATCGACGTATAGCCAGTCTACAACGATAATTCGAACTCGCCAATGACATATGATTCCTGAACTTCAAGCTATACATTGTCCTAGTCTGTATAAACCCCGAACAGCACTGCTTGCTACATTATAAGTCAAAATGGCCTCTGAAGTAGGCCTTCCGCGTGCGACTTTTGCCAAACTTGCGCCCCATCCGTACCTCCTCGCCAATCTCGATTCTCAGACTCCCGGTGGTCCTCTACGAAGCAATGGTCGAGCTCCCGATGCAGGCAGGTCGCCTTACATAAACAAGTCAAGTTTGACACATGCTCACGGTAGCGCCCTGGTGAGATTGGGCAATACAACAGTCATCTGCGGTGTGCGTGGCGAGACCATTCCCGTCTCCAAGATTCCCAACTTCAGAGAATCCAACACTGAGACGGAACTCCTTGACTATGACCTGCTGGTTCCCAACATCGAGCTGGCCACTGGGTGCTCGCCGCAGTTCCTGCCCGGAGTGCCTCCGACTACACTGGCACAAACTCTTAGCACGCGCGCTTTCTCTCTGCTTCACTCGTCGAAGTTGGTCAAACCTGAAGACCTGCGCATTAGATATTCTCTGCCGAATGTAGCTGCAGAGAGTGATGACAACAATGGCGACAAAATGGTGGACGATGAACAAGAGGAAAGCGGGGAGACTGTGACAATTGCGTACTGGGTTCTTTACATTGATCTTTATTTTATATCGTTCGATGGTAACCCGTTTGATGCTTCCTGGGCCGCTATCGTCGCTGCCCTCAAAGACACAAAGCTCCCCAAAGCGCAGTGGGATGCAGACCGAGAGATGGTGCTATGCTCACGCAGTGAATCCTTACCTCTCACCATCACGTCCCTCCCAGTCGCGTGTACAGCTGCTGTTTTCAACGACAAAGATCTTGGCACTGCAGGCAAAGGCAAGTACTGGCTGTTATTGGATCCAGATAGCTTGGAGGAAAAGCTCTGCAGTGAGAGTATTACCATGGTGGTAGATAGAACCAGTGGTAAAACCAAAATATTAGGGATTACCAAGGCTGGCGGCACAACAATATCACCGGAGTTACTGTCTGCTTACGTGGAGGTGTCCGAGAAGCGGTGGGACGAGTTCAAGGCTGTCCTATCATAGATAATATCTAATACCAAAATTGCCACAATATAGATAGTTTGAGGTTAAGGGAGACATTTACTAGAGACGGTGAAGGTTTAATAAACATAGCAAGGAACTTTTGCAAGTAAACAATATTGTATTGATAGAGAAAATAAAATGTACAAGCCATTCGAACCACCCTTTCATGCGATAACGAAGTCGCGTCTAGAACAGTAGATACCGGCCCATAGAAACATCAATCTCCCGCCCAGCATTTGGTGTCAAAAGTCCAATGAAGGCTTTGACTGAATAACCCCCACGCACATCTAGAAAGGTTCTGCGTGGTGGCCGTTGCTGATCGGTTAATTTTCAAAAGAGAAGAAAAACAAGAAAGGAATGGGAACATTGACAAAGTTGTTTATAGAAAAAAAATTGAAAATCGGGGCTAGTACCCTGACTAATCAAAAAGGACCCACCATAGTATAGAGTGGGGCCAAGGCTGGAAAGAGGAGTCTTATCTTAGGTCTGAGTTTTCATTGAGCCACAAAAACAATTTCTTCTTTGCTCCATTGTTCAATTTTAATTTTGCTATAAAAGCTAGATCTCTCGCGACATTTCTCTTCCATCAATTTTTCCCCTCAATTGTGTCTGAACCTTATTTCTCAATCTCACTATGGAGTCTCTTGCAGACGAAGTGTGGGATGTGGTGATCAACGGCACTGGCCTGCAGCAGTCGCTTCTGGCCCTGTGAGTACAATCTCTTTCTTCTCTTTTTTTATTACTACCTGTCTGCCGTCCTAGAGACTATGGAGACGTAATTTTGCCTATCAACAATGTGGTGATGGCAGATGGATTTGATCTGACCAGGTCTGACTGACGCCAGATCCTGACTGCGTATGTATCCTTTGGATAAAGCGCACTCTCGAGATCCAACAAGAAGATTCTACACCTCGATTGCCACAACTACTACGGAGGCCCTAGCGCCGCGCTCACTCTAGATGAGGCAGAAGTTTGGGCTACAGAGAATGCTGCATCTAACGATGACACGCGAATCTTCCGTGGAGCTACCTTTGCCAAGTGCGATGATGCTATTGCTTCACTCGGTCCCTCTCGTGCGTACACCATAAGTCTCGCGCCTCAGATAATTCACTGTCGATCTGAGCTAGTCGCCCAACTAGTTTCGTCGCGAGTTTTCCGCTGCCTGGAGTTTCTTGCCGTTGGCTCTTTCTTCGTTTACCAGTCTGAAAAAGATGGTCAAACACCGAGCCTCGTGAAGCTTCCTTCTACACGCGAAGATATCTTCCTGACTACCACCATTTCCGCGAAAGCGAAACGCGGTATGATGAAGTTTCTTAAGCTCGTATTGGATTATGACTCGGAAGAGAATAAATCCATATGGATGCCGCATGCTAGTGACCTCTTGTCCGATTTTTTGGCGTCGTCGTTCAAGCTCGATTCTTCACTGCAGACTCTTATCACCACCTTGACACTTAGCCTGGATGATAAGATTACAGTGCAGGACGGAATCCTTGCAATTCACCGCCATCTGAACTCAACCGGCGTGTTTGGCCCTGGATTTGCTGCTGTTTATCCTAAGTTCGGCGGTCTGTCTGAGGTCGTCCAAGCCGGTTGCCGTGCTTGTGCTGTTGGAGGTGCTGCTTATGTTTTGGGTACTGGTGTCAAAGCATCGAGACCTATCTCAGAACATGACGCCAAGGTTGAAGTCGATCTAATCGATGGCGTCACGGTGAAATCCCGCGTCTTGGTTACCAGCCTTGAAGCGCCAAGTGGCAACAAAGTAACTAGCAAGCTTGTCGCTGTGATTGACGCCAAGCCAGAAAGCGTTTTTCAGGCATCTGTTGAGGGTACACAAACTCCCGCAGTTGCTGTGGTGGCATTCCCCGCAAAGTCCTTGTTGGAGGAACAAGAACACCCAGTGTACGCCATGTTGCACTCTAGTGATACTGGAGAGTGCCCTGTAAACCAATGTAAGTTTAATATCCACAACAAATTCACATTCTCCAGGGGTTTCATGATGAAAAAATACAGTCAACTTATCTACGTTATCCGAGCAAAAGCGTTGAGGATCTCCTTTTAATTAGACTCTGATATGCCCCTTATCTTACTCATTGAGTTAACTTTCTCCTTGATTGGAACTGGTTGCTAACCAAACATCACAGGTATCATTTACCTATCTTCGCTAGCCTATTCTTCCTCGAAGCTAGTACTTAGTAAAGCTCTAGAATCCCTCCTGTTCGTCATTGCAAATCCCATGTGTCCTGCCCCCAAGCCTCTAGTAAAAGTCTACTATGAGCAAGCGGACAGCCCTTCCTCTCTCACGATTGATGGAAATATAATCACCGTCCCCTGCAATAATTCTGATCTCGCCTTTGGAGACGATTTGCTCAGGCCAGTGCGGGAGGCTTGGGAAGTTCTGACTAAGAACGACGAGGATGCTGGTGAGTACATGAAGTTTGTTGATAGAGAACCTGTCGATGATGAATAAATAAATGTCTTGAATATACGAGGCAATATCCATGAGTCCAAAATTTCTAAGCTGCATTGTCTCTTCTTCCATTTTATTATTCTGCCTATTATTCTGTCCTATTTTCATTGGTTTCGTGCTGGATGGAAAAGAAATTCTACGTAATTATAATAAACCTTTATTCTTCCTATTGGTTCAAGATGTCACTGGCCTCCTGTGTATTCTTCCCGTGCGTGTTTACAGAGTCGAATCCGATCTCAATAACATGAGTTCCTAGGACACTCTTTTTTTCTGCAGGCAGGTACTCTGTGCGGATTTTGCACTCATTTTTCGTCGCCAGCGTCAGAACATTTAAAAATGCTCGCGCAGCTTCACCACGCGAGACCTGCCCAGGCCCTGCAAATTCTCTAAAGTCCAACCATACCATTTCATCCTGCATTGGTTTCCGGCCGCCGCCACCGCGCTTGAGCGACGTTGCGCTACCACCAACACTCGACATGTGTTGGCGGACTTGCCCATGTATGTACTCACGGAACTTCGTGACCTCCCCTGAAATCGCTGGTGGGCCTACGCCGCCACCGAGGCCCATGACACCTACATCCGAAAGATCATAGTCGAGCATAGTCTGGCCAACCTCGGAGGTGAGATGCTCAATGTCCTGTAGGGCGTTGCCACTGAGCGGGGACTGCAAGCGGCTATGATTGAAGCGAGCACTCTTGGCGGAGTTGGGAGCCGTGGAGCCACCGCGCGCCCAAGGCGCAAACGAAGAGCCCATATGGTCCTCAACGACAGGCGTGTTGCGGCGTGAGCGCTCGTCATGGGCCGAGATCACGTCAATGTCGTGGCTTAGATGAGCGCGTGCCCGACGAGCATCTTCAGCCTCGACATCTCCATCATTGAAGTTGTTTGGACTTTTTTCCTGGTGGCGCACTTTATCACCAGACTTTTCATCAGAAGAGGGGGGTACTATTCCGTTGAGGATGCTGGCAGCAAAGGTAGCGCCAGAAAAGGCCGAGGATAGCGGGTGACGAGACATAGAATCTACAGAGCCAACGTGGCCAATTCCATGTCCAAAGACGAACATGAGAGCGTTCGCTTTGCTGTTACGCGCAATCATACGGCGTTGTTTCTTCAAAGCTATATCCTCCTGGATGTCAAGATAATCTTGGGACATAGTGCGGATAAAGTCCATATGCAACCGGGTGTCTTTGTCGAGGAGGGTAACATGGCTCGGTGCACGTGTACGGGACATTAATGCAGTCTCATTGCTTTTCTCTCTTTCTACAGAGATTGCAAATTTGTTTTGTTTGTCTCCTTTCGCGGAGGCAAAGGCTTCTGCTTTCGGTAGAGGCTCCTCCTCAGGAATCAGCGCTGGGACATCATCAAGCATCAGAACATCTCCATCCTGATCAGTTTTACAGTCCTTTTTAGTAGCTTCAGAGTCGGCGTGCTTTGGCAAATCCTCAAACATGTTCGTATCAATGTCATCCACACTAATAGGCTCGGGGTTTACGTCTAGACCAAAGTCAAGGTCTAAGCCCAAGTCCTCCAATGGCATCAGGTCATCGTCGCCTTGAATACGAATTGTACCAGGCTTTTGAACCGGCGAACCCCCTAAGTCCAACGGCAGCATCAAGCTATTACGATCTGGACTCTGGCTGATGTCGAGAAAAATACTACTGCCGTGACTACCATTCCTCTTTCGTGATTTGGGTGTCGAGCTCGTTGGACTCATATGGGAGCTAGTCGGGAATATATGGCCCTGGGATGACCCTAGAGAGGTGCGAAGAAGAGACTCATGGGATAGAAAGTCGGGTATAGGTATAGGATCCCAGAGGAGCCCAGGGTTGTCTTCGAGGATAATCTGACGGCGACTTGAAGTGCTCAAGTTAGTATAGATAGTTGAGAGTAGAAGGTTGGGTTGTGTAACATACGGTGCACGGACAACACAGGGATTGACCAAATGATCCTGAGCATCTGTAGTGCTGGCAAGCCGAAGCTTCTGAATCATACGTGTTGCGTCATCTAAGACGTAGTAACATTTTTGGTTATAGACACGAGAAACTCCAAAGAGAAGGTTGCTTTGAAGCCTCAAGGCAAGCGGTGCACCAGGATCGAGAATTTTCTTGACGGCGAGATTGATGTCAACTTCAGAAATTGACTTACGGCTCATACAGGCCTTGGTGTTGACTGTAGCGGCAAGCCTAAGAAGATATAAACCGTTAGATTACGCCTATTGCTAAATTAGCATGAATTGGTAGATATTGACGACTTGCCATATGGTTGCAACGCCATACTGGGTGCTGGTCAGAACTACATCCAAGCTCTAGTTAGTATAACGTCCAATGATGGGACGGTTCGAGGCACATACTTTCGTGGCTGTAGAACATAGTTCGTAGATCTATCTTGAAGAACTTCCGTAATGCTTGAACCAATATTATTAATAAAAAAACCAGAATTCTGCGTAGAATCTTCAGTCACGATGTCTACCACGACCAAGGCTGAAATTGTGCTGATGGGCCTTGATATAACAAATGAAGAGAGGGGTAGGTGAAGTAAAAGCTAGAATAGTGAAAAGTTTTCTGCGGCGACGCGCCTAGAACGAGGAAGGAGCCAGTTTGTGGTTTCCCGGTTAGGAGGTCGTCGCCCAAACTTTCAATCCGTGATATGTCGAATCCAATCAGAACGCAAGGCTGACTTGATAGCTATGAGTCAACTCTTTGGCCCTCTTTCTTCTCCTCTCATCAGTATTTCGGCCATTTCTCTGAGCTTGAACTTTTGAATCTTTCCACTGGCTGTCTTTGGATACTCTTCAACCAAATACACATACTTGGGCACTAGATGGGACGACAACTTTTGCTTAACCCAACCTTTTACCTCTTCCTCTGTAATTTCCTTGGTCTTGGGTATTTCGTTAGACGTCTGTACGCTTGACTTCGCAATGATAAACGCTGCCACAGACTCGCCATACTTGTCATCGGGGACTCCAATAACACTAGCATCGACGATCTTAGGGTGCTGAATGAGGCAGTTTTCAATCTCGAGAGGGTAGATATTTTCTCCTCCTCGGATGATAAGGTCTTTGATGCGCCCTGTAATTTTGACATAACCTTCCTCGTCCATCTCAGCCTCGTCTCCTGTGTGCATCCAGAAAACGCCATTATCATCAACCACTCGAACCTGGTCGGTTTTCTCTTGATCCCTCCAGTAACCCTTCATGACAAGATAGCCGGAGACAGCAAGCTCTCCTCTTTGGCCAGTAGGGACTATTTGGGAAGGATTACATGGATCAACCACTTTAACAGATGTGTGTGGCATAGCCCGGCCAACACTGCCGGTACGCTTTTCAAATGGATCACTTGGGGCCGTCATGCAACTAACAGGCGATGTTTCTGTCATCCCATAGCATATCACTAGGTCCCTCAAGCCGAGCGTATCATATATTTTGCACATTAGAGCTTCTGGAACCGACGAACCAGCCACTATTCCCTTCAGAAGCCCTTTGGGTGGTGCGACTACTGCCTTGCCCTCTGCCAGTACATCCATAATAGAGATGAGCATGGTTGAAACACCATAAAGTCCAGTGGCATCATGTTCGATGCACATTCTTAGCGAAGCTAGTGGATCAAAGGCAGGGCTTGGAAACAAGATCGCTGCACCTGACGTCGCAGTGGCCATATACCCAAGAATGCATCCGAAACAGTGGAAAAGGGGGGGTGGTACAACGATTCGGTCACTTGGATCAAGACCCATCCGATTGGCGATCAGTACACCATTATTCAAAATTGACCGATGGGAAAGCATGGCTGCCTTGGGCATTGAGGTCGTTCCTGAAGTGTACTGTATATTCGCTATCTCGTGTGCCTCCAGTGGAGAATCCGGTAGAACACTTGCCGTTGATCCCAGTAGCAAATCTTCGTACTTGGTCAAAGATGTGAGACTGGAAGGAAGCCCGATGCTCGGATGGTCTTCCGAGTTGTCAACAAGGACGATATGTTCCAAACCCAGGACTTTGTGGGTCTGTTTGTTTCTCTGGCCGCTGTACAAGTTGTGAGTTAGGTCTTGGAGCAAAGCTATGTTGCTACGCCCGAGGGTAGGCTTATATGCTAGGTCTGTCACAGCTCCTATAAACAAGATCTTTGTATCTAGATGGCTCAACGCGGCCTCAATCTGGTGCACATTGAATGCCGGATTCAGGGGCACGAGTATGGCGCCCAGTTTGAAGACAGCATACGTTAGGGCCGAGAATTCTGCACAGTTTCCCAGGCTGACTGCTACGCGGTCGCCCTTGCGTACTCCCATATGCTGCAAGGAATGTGCAAGCCGGTTTGACTCTTCGTCCAACATCCGGTACGTTAAGATCCTAGTGGTGGGCCTCACAAGCCCGTACTCTGGCGAACGTGTTATGACAGCTGGTCGGTCTCCATATTTGGCCACAATCGAGGCAAAATGCTCCGGTACAGTTGTTTCAAACAAAGGCGGCTGCAAATATAACACAAGTTAGTATCGCAAAACTAGAAGCGGATCCACAAAAGATAGATCAATTCCTAGGTTGAGGTGCCCGGCAAAAAGCAACAGCAACTTCATGTCCAGCGCATACATACATCTGTGCCGCCGTGAGCTATGCTTAGTTTATGCAAATTCCGTACAGCGCCACGGTTCAGCAGACTCCTGTATTGGTACAAATATGAGGAGACTCTGCCAAGTGTGTATGTTCTCATATTGATCGAGAAATGTTTAGGGATGCTGTAAGTTGCGGTGAGAATAGCGGGAGCGAAAAGAAGGTGGTTTATATCCACTCATGAGATTTCTCCAAATTCAAAATGGCAAGCCTCTTGATTTCGCCTAGGGGAAATCTAGAGTGAGGGGAAGCCCAAATGTGCAAGCGAGCCAGCATCCGAATTTGGAGGTTGATGCAGCCTACCCCATACGACTCAGAAAACAGTGTAGGGAATCTTTCTCTTTCTCCCTACAGTGGCTTAAATACCAAGGCGAACCCTTTTTTTCTTTTATTTTCTTTTATTTTTTCTTGAAAAAATGAAGCAAGTAAAAGGAAGTTGAGGCTTTCAACTATCAAAAAGGAATTCCTGGTGTTTATGGATATCGGCAAGCTAAATGTGACAATCAACTGTTAGCCCGAACTGCCTTCAACACTGTATTACTACCCAACCTTCTCAGTCAGCATCTCGTGGCCATACATTTGTAGTTCCTGGAGCCCGTCCTACCTTTCAGACGGGCTTTTGTCGCTTCCTCGCCAGGCCATACATGATGCCCTTAGTTGTTGCGCGCAGCTTTCCGATGCTGAAGGTCGCTAGATAAGGGGACCATCGTCGTTACGCTGAAATGCTGATCGGATAATTGATCCGGTCTTACCTACCGCTTCAGTCAGACCTTGAGCTTCGCCTCGATGCTCCCTCCTTCCATGTGGAAGACGGCCCAAAACTTCCTAATACGTATCTTTCAGCAGCAGCTCATAGGCACAGCTGCCGTGGGTCATGAACCCTGTTACCAAGATAATCACAAAAGCATTACTGCTGCCAGACGCTAATCGGTCCCACCCCCCGTAGTTTCGAGCCCTGTTCTTGCTAAGTATAGGCCTAGTTACTAATACGCTGCCGCCATGGCAAAGACTAGAGAGTAAGGAAGTCGAGAAACGACAAGTTTGACCCAAGTTTTCTTCGACTCACTACTCTCGGTGCCCTGCTTAATTTTGTTCAATCGCATAGGTCGATTCAACATGGTGCCAAAGTACCTAGAGGTTGTGTTCAAGATGGTCACCACGTAGAGTTCGGCCCATGCGGGGCTTAGTGAGCCAAGTGTTCAAAGACTTTGCACTTGGGTCCTCCGTTAAATTCCACTCAACGTAAGGCATCTTGTCCCAACATAGAATAAACCTCTCATGTGAGACATAACGTAGGTAGATGACAACCGATTGGCTCCCTCCTTACTCCGATGATAGGTTGGCATCGGCACACGGTAACCGTAAATTGCCATGGTCAGCTTCCCAATCTCCTCAATAAACATATACAGCCCCTGGCTGTCTAGATGATACAGTAAGGCCTTGCGTTGGTCTAATTCGAACGACAGTGCATCTCATCATCCCCGAACTATCTGCAGAGCTAACAATCGTCTCACCAAAAAGCAGATTGTGCATTTTTGTTACATTGCATCTGGGTATTCACGATCACCTTGGCACTACGAATCACCAAAGTATTCAAGAACCAACTTGCATTGAATCAGGCAGCAACCCCTCATTTTAACCGCTCCTTATGCAAGAATAGGTGACATTTTATACAAGTCGGATCGGACCCCAACTTGCCAATAATGGCCATAAAGACTTTTGGGAAATGGATATGTAGCAGCCTCGGAGGTTTCATGGCTATCTTAACAAACTATCCAGTACTGAAGCTAAGCTTGTCCAAGATTGCGCGAGTAGCATCCTGATATTTGGTATAGTGATCAGGCCAGAAACAGCAATCCACATTCTGAGCTACAAGACACTGCTATGTAAAGCCTGATGGCCTTGAATATCACCTTAAAAGAGCATATCGATGGATGTGACTAGTACTCATCGCTCGTCTGCCCGGTGCTTGGGTCTTGACATATTGTCTTACCCCATGGTTCGAGCCAACTCTACTTGCAGCTCCCCAGGCTTCAAGCTATTTCCAATCCTCAGAACAGTTCAGCTTCCATAAAACTGCTGTCCGCTAAACAAAGCATGCTTGACCTACGCTTAACGAAGCGTTAGTTCCAAGAAAGTACTTCCACTAAACGCTATCAAGACATTTTCCAATGTGTTCTTCCAGAGCCGTGTTGGGCTCCCAAATCCTAACTACTTCTTAGGCCAGAATCAAGGCCCAATACCCTTTCAAAGACTTAATCCCTCTAGAGTGCTTAACGACTACAGTCTGGCTACAACCGTAACGACGATTATCGATAATAGCATAGTGCATTAAGTCTCAGAATCTGTAGATAATAGGTAGGTAGCACGAGATACACATCATACTAACCACGAATTTAGTGAGTTTTCACCCAGGTTGTTTATAAGGTTACAGTTGCTACGAGTGCCTGATGAGAGTAAACTCTTGAGCCCACTGGGGAAAAAAATATAAAAAAAAGGTTCTTGGTCGGAGATCCGAGCAAGTGCACCGACGACATCCCAGAGAAATATGCCTACTTTCTCTGTCTCTTCAGCTAGTCATATGATATCCCATCGCCTTCTCCAATGTGAATATTATATGTGAGAGAACCCCCACCACACACCCACCAATTTCTTCATACATAAGATGGTTACTCCAACGGTATTCTGTAGCGCCACTGTTGAGTTTATTTCAATCAAGTAGTGTAAGTGACTGTAGAATGCGGCTTTGACTCAGTTCCCTTATTTTGCATGCAAGGAGGGAGCACTCTGACGTGAAAGTATTGCTTCCGCCACGAAAACACATTAATTTGTGTTGATTGACAGTCGAGGCCACCATAACGGGCCTTTGAATAATACCCCCACCTTTTGAGACAACCGTAAGGCTAGCACTACCCAAACATGCCAGTCAGCAAAGGGCCCAAGAGTGTGGACTCAAGGAATCCTTTAAAGGAAGTAAGCGCCCTCATCCCGATATCGACGGACGGAGTTGTGATTACTGCCCCCTTCGTACTCTCAATTATATAGGTTGAACATGAGAGGATATGCTGATCTGTCGCAAGCCGAAGCCGAAGGCTCACTACTTTCTACATGAGCAATAAAATCTGATATACTTCGTAGACAATAGGGTTTATGACTCTTAATCATTGTCTTGGAAGCGGTGGCTTGCAGAAGGCGCTAGTCTTACTGCGAGAACATAGCAACATGCAGTGCCCGAACTTGTTCTCCAAATGTATGGTTATTTTCCTTAGCCTTCAAGCCTGGGCCTATGCAATGACATCATCGATATCCAGTGCAGTTAGGCAAGCCCAAGTTAGGGTTATAATCATGCAAATAACCCTACGTGATACCAAAAACCTTCGTGCTGATGCCATTTTAAGGAGACCACTTCCGTCGTCACATTGATAAACATCTAGTATGCCCTGGAAACCCCCTTAATGATGTGACCAACCTCAACAAGCGTGACTAGGAAGGACGGTCCGATTGCCGCCTGTCTACCAGACCACCCATGCCCCTAGGTATGCGTGCTTATGATGATGAAAGCTCGCATCCCGTGATACACAGATACGGCAAAAGTTGGGTAGCCGAGTGGTGAGGCTGGGGTTATGTGTTTGAGACTGATTACTTCATTACTGTCTCCGTCTTGGCTGACTGTGAAGCCAATGCTAGGACAAGCAAAAATATGTGAACACGTACGGGTATAGGTCCATGTGCATGCGCACTGGCGTAGTATCACAAATTTATTTCTGGTCCCAAGACTGGCACAGGGCATAACTACAGGTTAACGGTTCTGTGCTCAGCCGCTAGACGCATATGAGCACCCGAGTCGAGCACAAGCTCATCTCACGGTCACAAGCGAGAGAGGCTGAGTCTTGCCCTGAGAAAGGGTACCTCCTAAAAGCGCGGCGTCTTGAGAGAGATTGATCACAGTCTGTTATTTTTTACTTGGTGGTTTCTTTGTCTGTCTGGGTTTACAAATTCACATCGCCTCGTCTAGCCTAGGTCAGCTCTGCTAGGTAGTATCATTCATCCATTTGCGGGCTTACAATATGCGTAGGACTGGTGTTGAAAGTCCCACTTTGCCGGCCTCCTTGATGCCTGCTCATTGGGCATGCTTACAAGACAAAAGAAGGAGAAAAACAAGGGAGAGGCAAGAAGTGAGAGAGGAAAAAACGAGACACCAACGGTATCATAACATGTGTTCTTTTGTGCATAAAATCGGCGGCAGACTTCTTATGACTTCAAAGCTATATCACAGGACAGTATATTTAATAGCTGCCCAAAATGTCAAAGGCATGAGCTGACAATGGTAATGGTATAGAATTTGTCTCGACCATTTACCCTTCACACCATCACCGGCCTATTCGGCCGAGTTTTAGGGCTGTGTGGTATTTAAAACAGGAGACAGGAGGATTAATCGGCTTTGTATGGTGTCTTTTTTTTTTTTTTTTTTTTTTTTTTTTTTTACGTGAATTTTGGTGCTTGAGATGAGATGTTCTCATGCCCGTTAGCGCGAAATTATGAGCGGTGGGAAGTTGCCTTGTTGTCTCTTTGGCTCCTTCCTCTTACCCCCCCCTTCCCCCCCCCCCCCACTGATCCATGCTTTCCTCTTGTCCAGAATCTCCCCACAAGTGAAGCATGGACGCCACAGCAGGAGGCCTAGAAATCAGGAAGAACCGTAATATTTAAAATCAAGAACGGGATGGATAGAAGCACGGAACCAGACTTGCTGATATGCGGGCTAGCCATAGGGCCAGCCAGTAAGCTATCAATAAGGATATACTTGGTGTGAACAACAACAACAACAACAACAACAACACGGGAATCTGAAAGTACAAGGAAAGGGACGAAAAAATAGACGCCATAGCTTGGAGCCAAGAGTATGTTATGTTGAGTTGAAGTTACAGCTGCCAGCCAAATCGGCAAGGTTCACAGAAGATCAGCTGGCAAGGGAAACAACACCAAACAGGGAAACAAACATCCATGTGCAGTTTGTTTTTAGAAGATGTGGGCGGGTGGGTGGCTTGAGCATAGTGACTTTCCATCATGCACATCACGTCGTCTGGACTTGCTGATCTGATGTACTTGCGTGCAGCTGTTACATGCTCATGGCTGTCCTGTAGATGTGTAGATTGTAGATATCAACTCGTCTATAGCCCGCAGTGGTGGGCGCAAGATATATTTCAAGTAGATATATATATTTATATACATATATATATCTACATGTACATGTGCGTGTTCCTATCGTCTATCATGGCACACTAATCCGTAAGGCTGTTGCTCTTTTAATCCTTTTTTTGCCCTCCCTCACCGACTAATCACACACACACACACACAAACACCCAAGGAAAAATAATTTCTTCTCCTCTTTTGTCGTGCTTGCCAGCCAGGTCCACTCCGTCTTGGCTGTCTTAGGAGCCCAGCAAGTTTCGTTCTTGTTCGTCAGGGGAGGAGAAGAAGAGGGGCTCGACGACACTAGCGGCCTTAATATATCCATCGCCGTTTATCGACACAATCCTTTGGAGTCTTCATGTTGCCACCGAATTTCAAGTCCCAGCCAAAGTTCATCGTTTCAGCAATCCCTCGATTCCACCAAAGTCCATACTCGCATTATACCCACAGCGTCCGCCTCATCAATCCTTTACCCATGGCTTCCTTTGAGCTCTCTGCGTCTTGGCTAGTCAAGTTATGCGAAAGAAGCAAGTGAAGTTGGTGGCATTGGTTGGGTACATACATGGAATGGAGCCTGGCCATGGCTTGAAACAAACCCTCAAAAAGCAGCGACAAATTTCCCAAATTATCTATCTATCGCCCGACTCGCTTGTCCCACTAACTGCTTGCTTTGCTGTTGCTTCCTACCATTGCTTTTCAGCCCTTTTTTTTTTCTTTATTTTTCTTTTTTTTTTTCTCTGCAGCCCGTCTAATCTGACTTGTGCCTGTCCCATTCCGAAGGGGGCTTTTGATCCTTCGTGTGGTGTGCGAGTGCATGTGTGCTATGTCTTGCTCTTGTCTTTCTTTTCTTATTCAAGTCTCAGACCTCTCCCATATGTTATCCTCGGGTTCCTAGCCTTTCCTTGACTTCTTGCTTGCCATTCGTTGTTAGGCTTCTGTTCCTTGAACTACTATACTTCTCTACTCCTCTATTTCTTCTCTCTCATGTAAAAATCGAAGCTTGAAATAATCCCCTTCAGCCTGCCAATCCCTCTGTTCCTCTATTCTCTCCTAAACTTTTCCCCTCTCTTGCACCAAGAGAAAAAAAGAAAAAAAAAAAAAAAAAGAAAACCTGAAATTAGCCCTTCCCTGCTACACCAAGAACCAACGGCTCCATCCCAAAACAGATCATGGGCTTATAACCTCAGACGCAATAACCCTAGTGCTACCACAAACTATCCAGTCCATTGAATCTCCTCCCAAATTCCTCTTTCCTCAGCCTCGACGATCGTCAAGCGACCCATTCACTTCTGGCAGCTCGCTTTTCCCTTCCGGTGCCATTATCAAACGCCACACATTCTCTTCTACCTACCCTCGATCCCAGCTTTATTTCTCCTCCACTTACACAAATCACAGGCGAACCTGGCGTTCGGATGACTTTCCGCTGTCACGCATTTTATTACCGGCCTCGCAGGGCAGACGACCAAAAAAGCCCGAAAAACAGACCCTGTATCCTAAGGCAAAGCGACGTCCTGTTCATCATCACTTTCTACCTAGCCACGCTTCTCGCCCCTCACCACCCCTCCCTAAATCACCAATTTACTCTCTACGATCTTTCCTCTGAATCTCCCGTCCTGTCTTCTTCGAAACATATTGCCTGTCTTGCCTCTTTCTTAATTTCCCTCCCTCGCAGCTTGATTGTTACAATTCCGCCCTCCACCCTGTTTTGAAGCTCTCACGATATATATACACTACACACACACACACACAACCAACGGTTAGAAACCAGGCAAATTGCTCTTCTTTCCCATCATGGGCCTGGATCGTGCCCTTGATGGCTCTAGCTTTTCAGCAACCAGTCGGGCATCGACTCAAATTGACCAAGCACACTCTCCTCCACCTCAGCTATATGAGCGCCTACGCCTCTTCTCTGGGTACACCTGGGATGAATCTAAGCCACCAATTCATACACCAAATGACATCTGGTAAGTCTTCTAACATCAATACACCAAAAACTTCGCTCGGCTACACTCTTGGTCATGTCCTGCCTACCTGGCTAAATTCAGGCTTCGGCCCTATACCCTCCTTTGTCACCATACACACCAAAACCGAACTTTTCCTGACGTTCTCTAGGCTTGTGCATGGCACTCGTTTCATCTCTCCCTTTTCTGGGTCTTCGTCTGGCTATTCTGCCAGCCCTGGCGGCCTCCCTGCTCGGGGAATGCCTTGCCGTGTACCAACTTTTCCAGTTTCAACCCCCGATAATATTGCTTCACCGCCGGCCTTCCAACTCGACACACGCTGCGAACAGCCATCAACCATTTCACCCCCACCAATTTCCGCTTCCACTAACGAAGCTGTACGAGAAGAACCCATCGTAGCCCGAGTCACATACAATGTATTTCGAGAAGAACGCAACTTCCAAGTTGCCAAGTCTGTCACCATCTCATCTAATCAGAAGAACATCGACTACATAGTAAAGCCTCTTGATTTCCTAAGGCTGAGTCCGATTGCAGCCGATCGCGGGGCTATTATAGTTACCATCTATGAAGACCCTGGAGACAATGATATAATGCACATGATGGACCTTGGTCCAGCTTTCTATACTACGGAGAAACGAAATGGCCAGCTAGTTCCTTACCGTAATGACAAGTTCGACCTTGGCGAGCCTGTCAGTCTAACCTACTTTCTTGATTTCGCAATTGGTGCTGCGCGGTGTCTTGAGATGCTACATCATCAGCATGAAGTTGTGCATGGAGAGATCCGTGGAGATTCGTTCCATTACAACTTGAAGGAAAACAAAGTCAAGATTTTTGTCTTTGGCTCTGGTATCAAGTTCTTTGAGCACGGACTGTATGGCTCTACATGGCACTACTACCTTGCCCACGGCCTTGGGTCGCGAAACCGACTACTTTACATTAGTCCTGAGCAAACGGGACGTATGGCGGTAGAGCCTGATACTAGAACTGACATATATTCTCTAGGCATTGTCTTTTGGACAATGCTAACTCGCCAACACCCGTTTGAGGGCGAGAGCGTGATGGAGATTATACAATCAATCCTGCGGCACCGCATAGCTGATGTGTCACAGATTCGGCTCGATGTCCCACAAGCAATTAGCAACATCATCCAAAAGTGTACTGCAAAGGCAGTCGGCGATCGTTATCACTCTGCAACCGGGCTTCGTCGTGATCTTCAATTTGTCCAGCAGTCCTTAGTCAATGGCAATTTGGAAGCATTGCAAGGATGGAAGACAGGTACAAGAGACTTTTCGTCATTATTCACACTTCCAAGTGCTATGATTGGCCGGGATTCCGAGCGAGATATCTTGAATGGTGTTGTTGAGCGAGTCGCTTGTACCACTGCAGTAAATCCTAACATTGCCGCTTTGAGTAGAAGCTCTACTGCTCTTACAGCCCCAACATCTGCTGGTCCTGCTGAGCCTACATCTTCTGCTCCCCATGTTCATGATAGCTTCGTGGATGCATCTGGTGACGTCTCTAGTGAAAACGGCAGTTGCTCCTTGGATGGCTTCAACAAAACTGGCCCCAACTCCATCGAACTCAAAAGGTCTAGTACTACTGCCTCTGGGAGTGGCCTTGAAACATTGCCTAATTTGGCTGAAAGTTCTCCCCGGCTACGCGCTTGGGAACGCAACCAGACCATCCATAGCGATACTTTGAGTATTTCAGAGAGCCTTGGGACCGGTACCGGAGATGGAATTCGAGTCCCCTCTGTAGAACCCTCCGCCGATATAATATCTCGCCCTCGCTCGGCGATCAAGACTCGAGGTCGTGGTCAGTGTGAGGTGGTTACAATTGAGGGTGCTGCTGGGCTGGGAAAGAGTCTGTTGGTGCAGTCTGTTTTAACAGACATGCGAAAACGCGGGTATTGTGCTACTGGAAAGTTCGATAATGCTCGCAGACATGCCTTTGGCCCATTACTCAAGCTCTTGTCAGCATTGTTTAAACAAGTTTGGGGCGAGCGCAACACCGAAACCCCTTTTCATCAGGCCTTACGCACTTGTGTTGAACCTATCTGGCCTCAACTCCACGAGATTCTTAGCCTTCCATCATGGTTACTGAAGCCTGAGGACCCCCAGAACACGAGCTCGCCACCTTCTATCTCCAGTAGCCGCCAAGCCTCTCCTCCAGCCCTTGGTCTCACCGTTCCTAGTATTGCCTCAATGCATGCCCGACGCGGCTCCTCACCGATTACACCAGCCACTGCATCCCCGGTTTCAACTGCCGTCACGTCTAGTGCCAAAGTAAAAGCTGACCCCTTGGACATTACTAAAGGATTAACTGGCAACAAGGGCCTTCGCATGATAAATGTTGTACTTGAAATCATCCGACTTTTTGCCCGTCATAAATTTCTTTGCATCTGCCTTGATGATCTTCATTTCGCAGACGACGAATCTCTTGATCTTATCTCCCAAATCATTAACGCTAAAATCAGGATGGTTGTGATAATGACGTATAGGCCGGACGAAATATCTGCTGAGCGTGTCCATGGGCTGATTCATCCAACAGATTGTGAAGGTAATCTCAAAACTCCTTTCCCGCTTTAGCTAATATTGCCCCTCGCTAACCCAACATACAAACGCATCAATAGATTGCACACGACCCGGTCCAACAATCACCAAAATTCGGCTAAATCCACTTAAAGATAGCGATATTGTAACCTATGTCGCTGCTACCCTACAGCGTCCTCGTGAAGAGGTTGCTCCTTTAGCTAGAATGGTCCAAGCGAAGTGTGCAGGAAATCCATTCTATATGCGCGAAATGTTAACTGCTTGCAATCGGAAACGTTGCATCACTTATGAGCATCGCACATCCCGCTGGGTATATGATCGAGATAAGATTCATGAAAACTTTGATACCGATCAAGACTACGATGTTTTAGACTCTGGCTTCATTACTCAACGTCTGGGAGAACTACCACCTGTTACACGTGCTATTCTTATTTGGGCTTCGCTTTTGGGCAACACATTTTCATTCCAGCTTATCTGCCACCTTCTAAGCAGTGACTTTGTCTATCACAAATGTGAGGACGCTGAAGAGGCGGCAGATGAGACACCTGCCGACACAAAAGTCCCAGAGACAAACCAAACTGAGCAGACACAGCAAACCCAACAGGAGACCCACATACACCATCGTCCATACACGCAAGCCGAGGCAATCATGGGCCTTAATGCCGCTATTCAAGCATCTGTGTTGGTGCCGTCAGAGGTTGATGATCGCTTCCGATTTGCCCACGATCGGTATGTTCAAGCTGCTACGGCTATGAGGCCGTGTAGCTTGGAGATGATGCATTTAGTCATCGCCCAGACCCTTCTCAAGCGCTACAGCGAGGACGAACGCCTTCGCACAACAATTGCTGGTCACCTGTGTGAAGCAGTTGAAGCTATTAAGAAGTGCGTCCCCAACCGATCCGTTTATCGAAAACTGTTATGTGAGAGTGCCCAAGCTGCCATTGATAGTGGTGCTCGTCCTACCGCTGCCAAGTTTTATACTACAGCAGTTGCCTTGCTACAGGATGATGCATGGTCTGATACGGGAGAGGATTCTTCCTACGATGAGACCTGGGCTCTATACCTTAAAGCCGCTGATTGTGCCCTGTATCTGGGACATCATGCTAGCGTTTTTACATATATAGATGAGGTTTTGAAACATGGCCGCACTCCCTTTGACAAGGCGCCGGCCCATGTAATCAGCTCACGGGTACTCTCTCAGATTGGCAACTCAGATCAGGCCTTGACCTCATTGAAAAACTGTGTCAACGCACTGGGGGTGTCCCTGGATGCGGAGCCGTCTTTTGAGAAGTGTAACCGAGACTTAGAGGCCCTAGAGGAACGCCTTAAGAGCCTAAATTTCTCGGACATTGTCAATTCCCCTCAAGCAGAAACTGTTACGTTGCCAAGGGTTGGGGCTGTTTTGGTCGAGGCTTTGGTTGCGGCGTGGTGGAGCGATCCGTTGACGCTCTACAACTTGGCCCTAGTAACGGTTGAGATGTATTTCACGTGTGGCTTCTTCCCTCAAGCTGGAGCTGCCTTTGTCTTCCTTGGTATGATCGCCATCACTAATGAGGACAAGATTGAACTAGGAGTTCGGCTTGGTGATATTGGAACAGCCTTGCTTTCTCGCGCTGATCCCGAAGACCCGTTAGTCAACCGTGGCTGGACAATGTACTACAAATTTATCAGCCATCTTAAAGAGCCTCTCTCTTTAGCCAACAGCCAGATTGAACGCATAATCTTGTCCGAGGTTGGAGACGGCAACTTTGTTTCCAAATTGCTGGCATCTGGGCTTTCAGCTATGACCAAACTTTCAACTGGCGAGAGTTGCGGCAAGCTGGAGGCTTGGTGTAATTATTGCTGCGAAGACATGCCCGGATGGGAGCAAGACACCCGTGGAGGGACTTTGCTTTTGGCTGTCCGCCAAACTGTCCGTGCTTTACAAGGGAAAACGATGATCTCTAATCCTTCGGAAATTCTCAGCGACCAAGACCATACCATGTCAACCTACAAGCAATGGCTAAATAAAACGGTTCCAAATGGTGGCCGGTCGCTAGTTATCTACGAAACATTTGAGCTTTATGTTTTGGTCATGTATGGCTATTTCCAGCAAGCCGTTGAAGTTGGAAAGCGGTGTGTAGACAACATCGACTTGCTGTGGTCTGTTAGAGGCAACCGCCAATCTTTGTTGTTATACTCCTGGGCTTTAACGGCCACGACGCTGGAGAAGGCTCATGATAAGTCAAAGTCGGATGCTCATACCCCTGAGGAGCTTAAGGATTCCGTGAACTTTGCAATTGCAGAAGTTGAGAAGGCTACTCGTCGCATTGAACTTATGACAGCCGTTTCTGATCTAAACTACAGACACTGGATATCATACATGGGCGGTTTTGTTAAAGAGTTACAGGGCTGTTTTGGCGATGCCGTTCGTCTCTACGAGGCTGGCATAGCACATTCTATCGATTATAACTTCCCTATTGAAGAATCTATGGGACAAGTTTTCATGTGCAGCCTTCTTGCTAGACGCGAAGCACCTTGGCTTGCCAGTCGCTGTCTACAAGAAAGCACTTCCCTGTTCCGCAACTCTGGCTCGTTTGGTGTTGCAGAACATTTAGAAGCTTCCTTCCGGGGACGGATTCCACAACGAGCTCGCAGTTCACGAACTGTCGATATGGGTGTCCAGACCGAGGGATACATGACCCATTCCCGCGTTAACACTAGCTACAATGACAGCGACGCTCGCGAAAGCAGATACCACAGCGATCCATACACCCGGGGCGCTAATCAACGAACACACTCCATTATGAACAACCCCTCAATCCATCGGACAACAGAAAATGATAATGATTCCTCGGAAAGCCGCATCGTATCTCTTGAGAAGAAATGGCGAGCCCAGAACAAAGGCCCAGAAAGCAGGTCTTTTTTGTCCGAGCTAGATATTATCGATCTACAGGCCATTCTTCACTTTTCCCAGATCATCTCGTCCGCTCTCAAAGTCGAAGTGCTCCTAAATACCATGTGTGATGTTATTTTGCAAACCTGCGGGTCAGCAACCCTTGTTGGAATCATCACCAAGGATCCCACTGATGAGAGCTGGGTTCTATCTGCTAGTGGCTCCCCGGAAAAGGGAGCTTCGGCCCATGTGCCCGGCCTTTCTCTCGACTTGACCAACTACGTGGCCGAAAACGTTATCTACTACTGCACGCGCTTTAGAGAATCTGTCTTTGTGCAAGATATTACAACCGAGGAGCGCTTCGGAAACCTAAACCAAGATTGGATCGATCTAAACCCCAACGGCAAGGCCATCATTGCTATTCCAATTGAAGATGTTAAGTCACATATGCAAGGTGTTTTGTATGTTGAAGGCGACCCAAGCTCATTCACCGACCGCAACTTTACTGTTTTAGCACTTCTCGTCAACCAAATTTCCATCAGTTATAGCAACGCACAATACATGAAGGCGCTTGAGAAGGCCTCTGCTCAGACTATTTCTGCCGCTGTATTTCAGAAGAGGGCTCTAGGAGAAGCCCGTGCAGCTGAGCAAAAAGCCCGTGATGCAGAATCCAAGGCTAAGCGCGCAGAAGAGGAGGCCGTGCGTAATGTCAAGCTAGCTGAAGAAGCCGCCCGGGCCAAGTCCTCGTTCCTTGCCAATGTTTCCCACGAACTGAGAACGCCTCTGAACGGCGTGATTGGGAATGCAGATCTCCTCTCGCGAGGTGACCTAGACGCTGAACAACAGGAGATTGCAGAATCTATCCGAGTTTCGGCAGATTTGTTGCTCGTCGTTATTAACGACTTGCTTGACTTTTCCCGAATCGAGGCTGAGAAGATGCAGTTGCATATTCAAGAATTTACACCATATGTACTCCTCAGCGAGATCATCCGCGCTGCTCGTTTCACTTACAAAGACCGCTACAGGAACAACCAAGTTGAAATTGTTGAAGACATTCAACTGCCCCGCAGTCTAAATGTTATGGGTGATCCTATCAGACTTCACCAAGTTCTTGGTAATCTTGTCAGTAACAGTGCTAAATTCACAGAAAAAGGGTCTATCACGATTGGTGCCAAAATTGTATCTGAGACGCCCACGAGCTGTGTTCTTGACTTTTGGGTGGTTGATACTGGAATGGGTATTGAAAAGGATGTTCTACCCCAGCTCTTCCAGCCATTCAGTCAAGCTGATAATAGTACATCTCGTGCACATGGAGGCAGTGGGCTTGGTCTCAGTATCTGCAAAAGTCTTGTCCAGACTGTTATGGGCGGCAAAATATCACTTACAAGTGAGCACATGAAAGGCACCGAAGTCCGCTTTAGGATTGAGTTTGAAAAGTTCATTGGCCCATCTGCCGTTGCGCCTCCGGAGTCTGCAACCCCGGCTTGCTTAGCCTCGCCTCCCACGACATCCCTGTGTCCCATAGTCTCGTCGTCGGCATCTCATATCCAGTCTGTTATTAAATCTTCTGAAGTTGAGATGTTGTCATCACCTGACGGCAGTTGCTTCTCGAAGTCAAATCTAGCAATGCCTAGCACGACTTCCACTCGAATCCCGACTACCGACATCCGAGTCTGCGTAGCTGAAGACAACGCTATTAACCGTCGAATCGCCGTGCAGTTCCTCAGACGTCTGGGATACGTACATATTGACACATATGAAAACGGGCAACTAGCTATTGATGGTCTCCAGCGAATGGCTAGCAGCCGAACCCCTTACCACCTCGTACTTATGGATGTGCAGATGCCTGTCCTAGACGGATACTCTGCCACCAAGAAGATACGGCTGGACCCGATACCAGAAATTCGAGATGTCCTGATTATTGCCATGACAGCCTCAGCCATCCATGGAGATCGTGAAAAATGCCTCGAGGCTGGCATGAACGACTATCTTGCGAAACCTGTTAAGTCAGAGGTTTTGAAAAACAAGATTGACGCGTACTTTAGAGTATCCGATAGTCGTGTGTCAAAATGGCTCCCCACTCGAACACTCAAGTCTTGATTATACTGGGATTATAGCCTGTTTGGCTTCTTCTCTTACTTCCCCTCTTATATCCTTTTTTAAGGTATTGTTTTCTATTGAAGATAGTGAGCGAAAGGTTGTCACCTATTCTCCTATCTGTTCTTGTTTAACTTTTCTTTGTCTTCTCTCCTCCTGCATACAACCCGCTATACATTGTAGCGTAGCGATTTATGCTGTCTTATGACGAAAAGCTGGGCGGGCTACAGTTTCTATATTTGTTGTTGTTGATCTCGTTCTATCTATCTTGGATTTCTGCGTTTGTTATGGTTTAGCTTGGCTGTCTTTTGCAACATTCCGGCTTTTACCTTTTCTTTCTTGCTGTGTCTTTTCTTTTTTTCTTCTTTTTTTCCTTCTGCTTCACGTCATTTTGAAGGGGACTGCTGTTTCCCAGGTGAGGTTGTAAAATTGGGCAAATGTGTTTTGAGGATATTTTGCATCTTGTTGATAGATTTCACGTCCTCATATGTATTTGTGCTGTGCTCACGCTTTATTTTTCCTTTATTTTTTTTTCTTATTTTTTCTTTTCTTCCTCTTATTTAGTTTTTTTTTTTTTTTTCTTTTCTTAGTTCTACTTAGACTACACAGACGCACTGAATCACGGCTCATGCTTACTGAAACTCGAAGACCAGACATTACCATGCACAATATATACATACACAAGTTTGATTGTTATGAATGTTTTCTCGTGGCAGATGCATAACAAGCCACAGGCTACAGCAACATAGGCTAGTCTCGTCACAATACTTTTTTTTTTTTTTTTTCAAAAAAAAAAAAAAAAAAAAAAAAAACAAAAGGAGTTCCGGGCTCGGGTTTGTTTGTTTGTTTGTTTTGGTTCTAGACACCTACATCTACTGCCCTGGACAAGGCCACATCTGAGTATAGTAGACTCCATAATCTCTTTTTCGGGTCATATGTTGTACACACATACGAACATATATATGGATAGATGCAATGTATGTCTGTCTGCATGTATGTACTCGCATATGTAATGTCGCATAGGGCGCATTTTCGTGCATGTAGTCTTATGCACACACCCCTCCCCTCCATCAAATCAGAACTAGACGACGAAGAGAGGAAGAAGGCCAAAAACTCAGACAGAGACAGAGACAGAGACAAAGACAGAGACAAAGACAGAGACAAAGACAGAGACAAAGACAGAGACAGGCAGACAGAGACGATACGACTAAGAAAGTCAGGCGCCGGCGCAAGGAAAGAGAGGCTAGGCGAAGCAAAGCAAGGAGCTACAAAGCTGTGAAGTGGAGAAGCAAAAGCCCGAGCCTCCTTCTCCTTGCTGGGCTACCCAGGAATGGCCATACACTCATGCAGTCTCTTCCAACAGCCGTGTCTGTTTCCCACCTGTTCTTGGCCTATACCAGACAGCATTCAAGACCATGTTCCCGTGGTACTTTTTTTTTTTCTTTTCCTACCTTGCCTTCCCTTGCTTCTTGCATTGCCTTGCTTTGTTTGGCCATCATGCAGCTCAGCTCGACTCAGCTGAGGTCAAGCTCATGACTTGACAAAAGTAGCGGTAGGCCAGGATGCCAGGAGGAGAAGATAGAGGCTATTCTGCCCCCCCCGCTTTGCGGCAGGGTGGAGGTAGAAACAGAAGCTGCGGTGTCAACAAGATGGTCAGAAAGTTGCGGGTATGGGATGCATTATGTATGAATCTAGGCCCGGCCACACTAAGCGACCAAATTTCAGTGTCAGGAAATGCACATACTCGAAGGCGTCGTAGTACGTTGCACGATGACGGGAACTGAGATGATGAGGGAAGCAAAAACGGTTGTGATAGTGTCAGGATTAGGGTTAATGTATTCCACATATGAAAAAAGAAAAGATATGTGGAAATAATTCCAGAAGAGGAAAAGAATGTGAGCAGCAGGAAAAGGAAAAAGGACATGTTAGCGTCTATTTACAGACAGCTCATGTTCTAGACTATCTAGAAACCGGGGGAGGGGGACATAGAAATGGCGATACGAGGAGACAGCAAGCCAGCAGCGGCTTCTTGAGTAAAGGTAACCAACTAACTAGCCATGACTGTACAATATAGTTGGTCGATAAGTAGTAAGCAGCCTTGTCAGGTTCTATCTTCTGCAGAATTGTCAGTCTCGAGTAGCTTTTGTGTTGTTATATTGATTGGCTAGTGGTTTGGTTTGTTTTGTTTCGCTGGGAAAAAAGAAAAAAAAAAAGAAAAAAAAAAAAAAAGAAAAAAGGCAAGGAAAAAGAGCGAGACAGCGAATTTCCCACCAGTCATGTGTGTGCACAACTGATACGACCGGTTGGGCCTTGGGAGCTTGCCCGCCGCCGCTCCTCTTCTCCTCTCCTTGCGGCTATTTATTTGTCATTCCTTTGGGAGACTTGCTTGACCTGGTCTTGGCCGTAAGGGAGAAGAAGGAGAAGAAGGAGAAGGGCAAGGGATAGAGAGAGAAGGGAGGGGGGAGAGGGAGAAAGAGACAGAGACAGAGACAGACAGTCGAAGAGAGAGAGAAAGAGAAAGAGAAAGAGAAAGAGAGAGAGAGAGCATGGGCATGGGTACGTCTTTCTGTTTCTTATTTGCAGCCACAGACCCGAGAGTCAAGGCTCCAGATCTCGGCCAGCATTCCAAGACACAAAGTACAACACAGAAAATTTGGCAAACGACACAACCAAGCGCAAAAGCAGAGAAGGGCAGAGAAGGACAGAAAGGAGTACAAGATGTGAGGAAGGGCTGTTTCTCGGTTTACTCAATTACATACATACACGGGCCGATGTTGCTCTCTTAGAACAACCACACACAAACACACACACACACACACACACTTCTTCTTGATTTGCCCCACGCCTCCCTCCAATAGGAGCTGTTGCTACTACATTATCTCCAGCCAAGAACCCTTTCTGCCTTGTTTCCTTTTTTTTTTCTGTTCCTTTATGGGGGAGAATAAAAAAGAAGCAAGTGCTCAAGGAGGAAAAACAAAATAAAGCGCACCACCCCTGCTAAGGCTTTCAGAGGAAGGAAGAGGGAGGAGAGAAGGAGCGAAGGAGGGAAGGAGCGAAGAAGAGAAGGGAAGGGGAGAAGGAGGTTCTTTGTTTTATTCCGGTTTGGGTAGGTAAAGCCCGACTCGTGTGTATGGACCCTCGCCGCCTCTTTTCTCTCTAAATAGGTAGGTACCACCAACCTACCTAGTTGGTTGGTGCAGCAGGTACAAAGACAAGACAAGAGCGAAGACAAATATTCTCGTGTGTTGGCTGGCTATCATTCACTCCTTTTACTACTCGGACTGCAGCATGGCCTTCTGCCCGAGGCCCACTGTGACGTGACGAGAACTGAGGGGTTTTGGGCCTCCAACTTTAGCCGGTTAATATCCGGCTTTCCTTCTTTCCTTGTTCGCTACTGTCTTCCCGCCTTTCTTGTGCGCCCTGCTTGGCGGCCTCATTGAAGAAAAAAAAAGCAGTAGTTGCAGTAAAAGAGCGAAACACCTTAAATCTTGAGATCAGGCCACAGCGTTGGATAGTGTACGTAGTGAGTGATGTGGAGATATTGTTGTGCTATTGGTCATCATGTTTTGACTAGCAACCAACTGCATACAGATATAAAGCCTCGCCCTCCCCACCCCCCCCCCCTTCACCCATCCCACAGCCAACTTGTCCTGATCCATTCCACCGAGATTACCCCACGACATCTGTTGATCAATAAATCCATGCTTCTTCCCAGTCAAAGACATGGATGTTCTCTTTTTCTTGTTCCTTATTTTGCGCGCACCGAGTGTTCCCCTCAGTTGATACTGTCTTGATCTGGTCTTACAAATCATGTGTTTTTTATGATGCTTTGTTCCAAAAGGTTGGAATTCTGGGGCTATTACCTCTTTGATTACACATCCTAGAATCCTAGGTTCCAATTAGGGATAACTCGGTAGAAATAAATAAATAAATAGCGTCTGTAATCCCGCTTGGTGTCTGTCTTGGTTTAAGTCACCAACTACAAACCAACCAAATAAAAAACACAGCATAACACAACGCGATAACACTCCATTCTTGTCAGTAAAACAGAAAACTCCCTCGCTCATATCTTCCCATCTTTCAGCCCACCCTATCTCAATTCAACCCCTCTCCATTTTGCTCCAAGACCTACTACCCCACCCGCCCAGCATGTCCAGCACCGGCACCGGCACCGGCACCTTCAGCGTGAGCTTCACCTACGTCAACGACCCAAAGGCTTCATTTGACTTGGACTACTACCTCAAAACCCACATGCCACTAGTGGAAAGCAATTGGAAAGAATTTGGTCTTTTGGGCTACAAGGTTGTTCAATATGACACCTCCGATCCGGACAACCAGCCCCCGCTGCGCGTTATATGCATCAGCACTTGGAAGGATGAAGCCAGCTGGAAGAACGCTTTTGCCCAGCCCTGTACTGCTGCCATCATAGACGATGTGTCCAACTTCTCTTCGATCCCCGTCAAGCCTTACACGGGAATCTTCTATTAAGTTAGGCCTTGGAGACGGGTTAGCACTATTGGATAGGCAAGTTTCCTTCCCCCTACATTTTCTACTAGCCTCTCTCCGCTAACAACTCGGCTTTCCTCCCATCGCTAGCTTGTGACGTCATACCAATCAACTGGAATGACAATGGATCTAGAGGATGAAAGACTTTGTCTGTGTATGTTGTAGTGATGCAGTGTTGCTCGTAAACACACATTGCACAAGCTATTAATAACATCATCAAAGACATCCGGAGAAACAAAAAGAGCAATCCCCTGCCTGTTAAACGATGGACCAACCAATAGCTATCCAGTTATAAAAGACAAATAATTATATTCAAAAATCTATATGAACATGGTGATTATTTTGCCATGTACTTAGTTTGACATTTGGCTTTGATTCACTGATTGACCTGTAGCCCATCAGCTAGCAACGATGATAAAGTGTGGCTGCTATTGCCACTATTACTTCCAGCTTGCCGTGCGTCTGAGATTCTTGCTTGGGAGGGGGTCGGTGTTGGCCCTGAGTGTGATGAAGGCGGTCGCGACTGGGACTTTGCTTGTGTCTGTGGCGCAAAATTCATACGATCTGTACTTGGTCCTGGGCCCATGATTTCGGCGCCACCACTACTAGTTCCACTAGTGTCACGTGCTGTAGTTGACTCGCTTCTTTGTTTGATGTGTCCCTGGTGGTTTTGGCTTGAGCGTTGGCGTGAGCCAGAGCCTCCAGTATAGGAGTAGTTGGCATTAGTCGAAATCGAGCTGCGGCTAGACGATGGAAGATTTAATACTGGCGGAGAACGGGTCTCAGATGGCGGGCCCGAGGCCTTACGCTTCTTAGGAGAGTCGACTGAAAAGTAGCCAGACACAGGCTTCGTTAGCCTTCCGAAATAAAAACAAACAGCAAAAAACAACGATGGAGTGGGAAGGGGGGGGGGGGGGGGAGAGACAAGAGGAAAGCTCATGGGAATGAAGCATCAAGACAGGGTGTTTGTTTTCATTTTTTTTTTCATTTGGTAGGCTTCACTTTGAAAGAGGAATACATTGACGAACCAGAAGGTGCAGAGGATTGAGTTGAGACGGTGTTGTTATTAACAGTCTGCGTCTGCGTTGATGGTGGCTGCCAGTGGTGAAAGTAGATTCCAGAGTGAGGCTCGGGCCCAGTCTGATTGGCAAACGAATAACTTGATACATTGGGTGCGTTGCTCCCAGAGGCATGCACATTAGATATTGGTCGTGTGGCAGATGACGGCCCTCCTCCCATGCTAGACCGAACAGCAGGAGACCCAGGATGTACGAAGCCATGGGCAGGTGGCATGGGGTTTGGGGTGCCGGTACTTATAGAGTGAGGTTGAGACTCTCGCCGTTTGCCAGGTGATGTTGGCGCTTGAGGGCCATGGTGCTGATGGTGCGACGAAATAACTTGTTCGGCCCATTCCATAGCTCCAGCAGGTAGAGTGATACCACCCATTCCTGCAAAGACAAGGGGAATCATGGTTGGTGGGATACCACCGCTGAGAGACGTCCGCAAAATTTCCAGCTCTATTTGCCGCTGTTCATACCGCAGCGTTCCCTGGCGAGTTTTTTCCTCCTCCTGCCTCCGCTTCTCTTCTTCAGTCTTTGCTAAAAACCAGTCCTTCATTGAATCTTCTGAGTCTTGCCACTGAGGGGGAGGCGCCGGAAGGGCGCCAAGACTTTGATCGTAAGGTCGAGTCATTGAATGGGAGTGATGGTGAGAGATACCAGATTGGGAACCGGCCGGGGGAGGCGCCGATACTGGACCCTGAGTGATAGTATGAGGGGGTTGTTGGTGAGACTGTTGGGGAGGCAGTTGCTGCGAATGGGGCAAAGTTGGTTGGGACTGGGGATTTCGATGCTGTGAAGCATCGTGTCCTTGATAGTGGTGTTGGGATGGATTTAGGGGAGGTGGCAAATGCTGCGATTGTTGGGTGCCATGTTGTACATTCTGGGCAAGGTTTTGATGGGGAGGTCTTTGGTGAGAGGCTTGAGGTGGAGGGGGAGGAGGTTGTGGGTGTTGTTGTTGCTGGTGATGCTGGTGGTGCTGGTGGTGCTGGTGTTGCTGCTGCTGGTGCTGCTGCTGCTGCTGGTGGTGCTGTGGTTGCTGTGTGGGGTGTTGTGACTGCTGCTGTAAGCCTATTGATGATGGGTGAGGCAGTCTTCCATGAGATGCGGATATAGGTGGTTGTCCATAGGGACTATCAAGTCGCTGGGGGGTTGGCATGGTGTGGTATGAATCTCGCTGTGAAGAGGATGGCGGCGATGGTCGAGTAGTTGCTGGTGGTGTAGGGAGATCATGAGTTTCGCGATAGCCAAAGGAAGCTTGGTGCTTGGATATGGGCATGGTGTTTTAACTAAGCTCTAGCAGACAGAGAGCAACCAACAGACCAATGGGAAAGGCAGGGCAGCCAATCGCACAGTGGCACAGTGATAAGGTAATTTCCAGGAAGAGGCAAGAGGACGGAATATGCAAGAGACAACTCAAAGAAATAACAATACAGCGAGGATGTGATGTAACTGTAAAGCTAGAGACAGAGTCAGTAGATAGAGATAGGGGCCTTGTTTCGACCAAGTTAAAGTATCTAGGGCCCTTGCAGTATTAAAAGGAAAAAAAAAGGTATTCTGTGAGGTTTACCTAGAGGAAAAAAAAGAAAGCAAAGACCAGGCGGCAAGGAAAAGGCGCAAGCTTGGGGAAAGGGACCTGGGCTAGTGGTGGTGTATATATAAGTAGGGTGGGTGAGAGAGCTTGGGAGTTGTCTCTTTGTCTAGGAGAAAAATGAAGCAGGCAAAAATGGAAGCCCTGACAATGATAGAACAACAAGGAACAACATGAAGACGTATTTGGAACAGTCTGGAGTTTGAATTCGGCAGTTTTTAGTCTTATTCTTTAGCAACGGACTTGAAACATGGAATCGTGGTGGTTGAGTTGAAGGTCGAGGGCTATAGTTGGGAAGAGGAGAGGAAGATATGCATGTAGGTTAAGTTCCAGTTCCCAATGCCAGTCAGTAAGCAGAAGACGGGGAGGTCTTTTTTTTTTTCAGTGTTCTTTGACAAAGGGGAGGGGTGTATAGGAAGATGGAGGGGGTATAGAGGAGAAAGAGGCTAGCTTAAATGCCCTAGGATAAATAGGACAGACAAGATATGTGATGAAGAAAAACGTGTGTGAAGCCGCCCAAGCCCAAAGAAAGAGGCAGCAGGATCGGGAAAGAAGCGTCTGCTATGATAATGTGATTGTATTGTGATGAGTACGACAGATCGCCACATGTAAGCAACAATATACCGGGACTGGGGATATGTACACTGTGTATTTATTCCCTTTTATGTTCGTAGCATTTAAATGGCATCGCAGCTCTGCAGTTTTATAGACAGGCAGTTATCTAGCTCCCTCACTTTGGTTGAGTTGACGAGGGAGGGAGAGGGAGTGAGGGACGAAGAGCCAAGGTCTAGAACTCTGTCACAGACGGAGTGAAAAGTCTGGTTTTTTTTTTGCTGTTGCTAGTAGTCTAGTAGTTAGCACCCTGGTTATAGTCCACTCGGACCAAGTCCAGTTACAAGGGGACTTACTAACGGCCTGGCAGGATTTCCCGTTTTGCGCTATTCTGTCATCATTTTTACCTTCTTTTTCCTTGACCAGGATCTCTGAGCCAGGGTAGAGGGGTGTTTTTTATGAGGCGTATGTAGTGTGGTGTATGAATTTATAGCAAACTGAATGGGATGTGATGGGATGGGATGGGGGTGCCTGGGTATTTGTTCAAGAAGAGTAAGAACAACATGGGTGTTAATCAAAGAAGGGAGAGACAAAGCTGCTGCTACTGCTTAGGCAGGGGTGGAGGTTCTAAGAGAAAGTCAAGGGAATGAATAGCAGAGAGCAGAGGACAAAGAGGGTGCGTTTTGATAGCTGACAAGACGAGAAGCAACTATCGAATAATAGCTTGACGAGAACGGCCGAGGAGTGTCAAGAAGACTAGTATTGCATGATTGTGGTAACGGAAAGGAAAAGAGACGAACGGACGGACGTACTTATGTTCCGGACCATCTATCCCTAGGACCAAGCAAATGGGGCCAAATTCAAAGAGCGGAAGAGACGAGGCGCCTAAAAGATGGGATGCGGAAGAGGACGCAGAAAGGGAAAAGAAATAATAATAATAATAATATATATATATATATTTAAAAAAAAAGCCTCGAATATTGGGCGTCCGAGAAGGAAGAGAAGATGCAAGAAGGAACCGGAAAAAAGCGCAAAAGAAAGCTGAGTCTCAACGGATCAAGAGTGGAAGGCTGATTGGGTGGCGGCAAAAGGTAAAAGGACGATATCACGTATCACGACAAACCAGGAGGAATGGGCGAGGGGAAAAGCGAGAAAAGTTAGATGGGGTTAGGCCTTCTATGTGGAAGGTACAGGAAGATGCGGAAGCCTTCAAAGAGGAAGGTCAAAGACGGTCAGGAAGAATGCTTCAGGGCGAAGCCCAAAAGAACTGAGACCCTGGGATCCCCCGAGCTGTGCCCCCTTCCTTCCCCCGAGCAGACGAAAGAGTAGAAGCCATCTAAAAGCTGGTTTAACCTGTAAGAACGCGACATAGAGTTAGTCAGGCGGGCTGAAATGAGGCACCTTGGTAAGGCAAAGCAAAAAAAGAGCAAAGGTTGGATTCGAGGCAGACACGGAGGACTAGTCAAGAGACAAGTGGAAAGGGAAGCCAAGACACGTTCAAGCAAGGGATTGTCGGCGGCAAACAAGGCGCAGAACGTAGCGACAGTAGTGGTATGGTTCGGACAGCAAGTAGCAGTAGAATATGGGTGTGAGATGAAAACTGGTGCGCTACCATAAGAGTCAAAGACAGGAAGAGATGTTGTAAGATGTATAGAGTCACGTGTATCTAGGGCTGGCACACCTGGGCTGCCTCAGACAGATAATACTAAGCTCCTTCCTTGGAAAGGTGATTGCCAGATTGCAAACTGCAATATAGAAAACAGCAAGAATGGCAAGAAAATGTGGAAGTTGCTTCGCCCGTGGTTGCTGTTCATCCAACAACCAGCAAGTAAGACAAACACGGGAAGTCATGGAATCCGATAGGGAGCTTAAGGAAAGTGAGGGGCAATGAGAGACAGGGAAAAGAGAGTAGAAGAAGCCAGACAACAGGAAAGTAGATAGTTCTGGCGTATTGGTGAGTGGGGTGGAGAGAAACACAAAACGGGCAACGGCGTTGACACGATACACGCAAGCAAGAGCGCTTGTTCGGCATAGGCAGGACAATGTTCTATGATATAACCCTAACGACATAACCCTGGTCGTGATCTAACCTGCTAGTGTTGCGCGCATGCTTTGCTCTGCCAGTTTGCTTGTCTAGCCTAGCCCAACGCATCTCTCCAAGTTCCATCGCAATGGCTTGCCCATCTTCGCGCCTCCATCTGGGGTTACGCAGGCTGGCACAAGTACTTGCGTGTGTGCATACACGCATACACATATGCACCTACACTTGGGCCTTGTCTTTATCGCTGCACTACGCCGCTATGTTGCCCACAACTGCCATCCTTTCCAGAGTTACAATTCTATTGTTAGCTCCCTTTTTAGTCGGTGTGCTTTGTTCTTCGCTCGTTGTTGTCTGGGCCTTTGTATTCCACATGTTGCTTGTCAACTGAACAACCGGGGAGGGGAAGGGTTTCCGGCGGACAACAAAAAAGCGCTCTTCTGTCGGCCGTCTGCTGCTTCCCCCTTTCTTTCCGAAAAGTTTGATATTGTCTTTTTTTCCTCCTCGCGTGTTACATGCTACTTGTTCCTATTCTCCGCCTGCAATGAACAAAAGATCTTTCTACTACTCCATGTATGTACTGCATAAGATCTAACCAACAACAACAACAACAACAACAACAACAACAACAAGGCGGTGTATAAAGCAGTCCCAGGAATAGTGGCCGGCCAGAAGGCCGTTCTAGAAGAAGGTGCATACAAAGGTGCACGCACACATAATGCAGCCAGAATAAGACCCAATGATATCGTGGTCATTGTGTCTCGTATGCTTGAAAACCAACCGAGCCGCTGTAAGAAGGCCCAAGACGTAGCCAGCACCTGGCAAGGCTCAATCCAACTGGCTACACAGCTAGAATACATTAAGATTAAGAAGAACCGCCCCCCGGGTATGCATGGATGGTCTTCCGGGCTTGCTGACTGGCCTCCCCGCTGACGAGCGAAATGCAGTAGCTGGAGATGGAATATATATATATATATATATATATAGCCATGACTTCTCCTTACTCGTGCATGATTTCAGGTGGAAGGAAGATGAGCGTGACTATACTCTATACTACTGGACAGGCGAGAGAACAAGGACTTCTTTGATGGACACCAGCATAATTGCTGGCCGAGAGCTTGTGCCGCGGCCATGAAGAGGGGTCTAGCGTTGATGGCGTCAGTAGAGGGCCAGATAGCCAAGTTCCTTTTGCCAGTTGGGGGACATTAGAATGTCTGGGTACACCATCAAGGGCACCACATTCTATATTCACATTGTTTGTCTCCTCCTCCCCCACTCCCCCTGTCCAATACGCTAAATTATGGACGAACTTGACATGTCCTTCTTTTAGGCTTCGCCATCCACTCATGGTGGTGTCAAGAGACCTCAGAACCCTGTCTATAGCAGAGCCCTCTTAGTAGCAGTGGCCAACACCAAGCAGCAGTTCATTTAACCTCCTACTATGGGCAAGGTGTCTGTGGTATTATGCAGTATACGTTGCATATTAACGCGTTTTCGTACTTGTTCCCAACATGGACTCGAGCCCCCTTTGCTTAGCGAGACTCCAAAATGTAGAAACCAGAAGGGGGAAAAGCTCTGCAGGGGAGGGTTTGAAGAAATTAGGGTTTGCCGTGTAAGTCGTAGAGGGGCTAGTCACGTGCACGGGCCACCAATATTATTGCAAGCACAGATTTGTGGTATTCATTTATCCGAACCACTGCGCACATCCTACAAGCTACAAGCTCTACAGGACCGGTTGTTGGCAATGATTTTCAGTGAGTCGTCATTGTTGGAGTGGTTTTTGCTGTAGCTGCTGTTGTTGTTTGAGAACAAAATATCCCGATAAGTTCGTGCTGTTACATTGCATTGGTGCGGTTTCGACTCTGCTAATACTAATACTAGGCTACTGGGACCCAGGTCTATTGTAATATTGCGTCTACTCTTGGCAGGCATAGACGACGAAGATGCGAGCCGTAGACGAGGGAATACGAAGACATGAAGAAGCGAACAACGAAGAAGGGGTCTGCCTGTATGTGCGCTATACATGCACTGGACAAGCTAGAGACAACCAATCTCGAGGGAAAACAGGCCAGGCCAAGAAGCCCAAAGAAAAAGAGAGGATGAACTGAAACCCAGGCCTGCACTGAAACCAATTCAGAGGGATATGTTTATCTACGCGAGCAAGAGATTGGGATTATTTTTAAGATGGTGTAAGTCCACGACCGCGTGAAACAAGGCACAGAGCTCGCGCAGCATGTTGAAGCATCCGGGGAGGGGGAGGAGAGGAGGAGGAGGAGGAGGAGGAGGCGTTCCGAGTCTCTCTTTTGTCTGGTCTTTCTGTAGCTCTGTCTTCACTTCACAGCTCAAAGATTAGTGGTTCTGATCGAAGCTAATTGAAGAAACAATCCCTAGGACCCGGCTTGTTTGGGCTCTGCAATACATTTGCCAGGGAGAGAAGGCCTCCAGCTATAGCTGAATGGGCACTGGCTATATCGCTCGAAGCGGTCTAAGCTCTGTCTCGGGCGAGATACTGGTCGTCTTTCTAATTAGCTCAAAGCCGGACCCTGTCTTATCGGCAGAAAATGACAGTCCAGGCCGAGACGATTCCGACAGGGGAGTGGAGAGTGTAGGGAGCGTGATATAAGGAAGGATGATAGACAGCTGAGAAAGAGGAAGAGAGTCTGTGATGAAAAGCCCACCAGACACCAAAGTTGCGCGCCTCTCGCCCGTATCGCTGTTTTCCTGTATTCTCTCTTTTCAGTGCTTTCTTTTTTCTGGTGACCACAATAAGGAATTGTCCCTAAAGCAGACACTTGAGACAGACCCCCGTGAACCCTGGATCTGAGCCTGAACCTAGACCTGGATCTGGAAGTTTGGAAGCCTGATCTTGTTTGTGGCTGCTATCCTCCGGCCGCATCCGAGATCGGTAGGGATTCTAATTCCAATACTTTCAGGTAGAAGACGAGTAGTCCTTCCGGTCTAATGAACACTCCTAAGGGGGTAATGGCTATCGAGATCCTGACTTGTCTCTCGTGCCTTTTTGCGGCTAGCTTTGCTCTCTCTCTCTCTGCGGCCCCTGACAGTTCCATCCCATCAAACACAGTGTAGAGGCATAATAATTTAGGAGAAAAACGAGATAATCAAAAAGAAAAAGAAAATTCAGGAATGGAAAAGCAACAAGCTAGGCAGAGTCAGAGTAGCATCCCATCGTGAAAGGCAGAAAGAAAAATTGAGATAATAAATATACAATGAGGAGGAGACAACAAAGGAGATCAACGGCTGCAACACAACCGGGTTTCTAGCTTCTAGCTTGCAGCTGGGGCCTGTCTCTGTCGGGCTTGGTCGAAGGGGTCCAAACAAAACAAAACAACAGAATAAATCATATATGCAGGCAGTGTAGGCTAGCCACTAGCCATTAGCCACTCCCTCCCCCTCCCCCCTCCCCCCTCCCCCGTCCAGGAAATTATACCGGTTCTACTATAGTCCAAGCCTCAATACAATCAGTGCAGTCGAAGTCCAAGCTCTCTGGCGTTGGCTGAGAGCTGAGCTGTTCGGGGGAATGGGCTAAAGTCCAAGCTTGAGATCTGACAAACAAGTGACATGTCCAAGCTCAGCGTGGCTTGGCCTTGTGAATAAGCAAATATAGGCAGGCGTATGGACGTATAACAGGCGAGGCCAAGAAACAGGAAGGGCCTTGCCGTTGAGGCATTGCTCTGCTTGTTCTTGTTCTTCTCTCATGATTACGGCCATGTGAGAGCATTGAATCTCCATTTTGGGAGTCGTCCATCTCTGGTGTCTCTTGCTGGGTGGCACTAGGCTTTAGGATAACTGCAAAACTAGAGATAGTTACGACCTTCCGAGGCGAGGTTCCGGTGTTGCTTGAGTGTTTCTGAGCCCAAGCCCATATCCATGTTTGGTGTGTGTCATTCATTTACGGTACCCCATCCCTCGCCTCTCCCCCCCCCAGTCAAGTTCCGTTTTTTCCTTGTTCCTTTCTTTGGTCCAAAAGGAAGATCAACTAGCGGAGACTTTGTTACTTATTCTAGTCAGCCTAAGCTTCAGTAACAGATACAACAGCGAGGGAAGAGGAAAGACATAGATAATAATATATGCTAGGTGATCAGTAATAGTTGATCGCCAACGTGTAGCGAGCCCTTCTCCCCTCCTCTCTTGTCCTCTCTCCAACACCCCGCCTACTCTAACCCGGCCTCCAGTTAAAATGACTGCCTCGAGGAAAGTCACAGACACAACAGCACACAGACCCCTTCAACTGGCAACAGAGCTAATGGGAAGCACACGAAGAGCCTAGAGCAAGAGATAAACCTTGAGAGGAAGATCTTGTCTAGCCACCTCATGGGTCCAGGCAGAGTGGCGGAGAACAATGAGACAGCCCAGTTAGATTGACTTCCTTTAACGGGGTAAGAAGCAGGGCAACCTGCCTATAATGGCAATACTAAACTATGAAGAGGGCTGTGCGGACTTGGGACTAGGAACAAAACATAAGCAAGGACAAGGGTCTCCAGGTGTTACATCATAGGTAGACAGCACTAGAGAGAGCAGAGATAACAGAACCAGCTTGTAATGACAGAGGGGTCTCTATGAGTTCTTGTGGTATGCTATTTGGGGGGGGAGGAGGGGACGGGGTATCTTCTGTAAACTAACAATATCAAGGGTAAGCAAGAAAGGAGCAACCTAAGAAGGAGGGCCACAACACACACAGACACGAGAAGGTGTCTCCCACTAACTAAACAACAATGCAGTAGGATATTAAGACAAAGGAGAAGCAGAAAAACGAAGACAATGTGGAAAAAGAAAAAGCAAAAAAAAAAAGGAAATAGAAAAAGAAATGGACGGAAACAATCGCCAAAGACAGTACGTGGACAATTCGCCAGGGACGAAATGACAGGAGGTAATTTAAACTCGCGGGCAACAAGAAACTGGACAGTACAAGACACGCTAGAATGGCGCATGAAAGAATCAAACATAATGTTCCAAAGTCAACCGCTAGCAACATGAACAAAGAAATATAATAAACGACGCTGGAAAACGCATCCCAAAACACAAGTGACGTCAGCCATAATCTTAGTCTCGCCCAGCCACTTGCTTGCCTACTTGTCGGCCAAGCTCACACCAGCCGCTTCTTCTTGCGGTTGACGTAGTGTGCCTTGTATTCAGCCATGGTAACTCGCATGAGCATATCCTCGTCCTTGACGGGAATCCATGACGTAAGGGCCTTCATTGCATTCTCAAAGTCAGAGTCCATCAGAACTTCACTGAGGGCTTGGATCAGGGCTGCTGCTGCGGCATGGAGCACCTGCAGCCCATCGCTGGGCGTAGGAGGCGGTGCAGAGCCTGCCGTAGCCTTTGTGCCAGTGCCACTACGTGAAGGCGGTGGTCGCGCGGAAGACGAAGACGGTGCCGGCACGGGAGTCTTAGACCGAGCTGGCAGAAGACTAATCGCTGAACGACGCGGCGCTGCTGTTGGCGTCACAGCAATAGCAGATGGCGGTGGAGGCAAGGGACCGTCGACGGCTGGCGCACCAAGCAGCATGAAGACATCCCAAATGCGAAGCTGGGCACCGAAAGGGATGCTCAGGTTGAACAGCGTCAAGTACCAGCGGGTGCCGTAGGCTGTAGGGTCAATACTAAGCTCAGCCATTTTCTTGGCTACCGGCTTGCCCCCAAGCCATATGCCCTCGAGTTCGCGGAGGGAGTCCATCAAACCCTCAAACCCGGGCGAATACAGACGAGCTAAGCCACGCAGAGTCCAGAGGCGAACAAGCATGACAAAGGCCTGCTCTTCGTCAAAGTACGACAAGAGTGTAGCGGCCAACGAAGCCATGCCTTGCACGTAGCCGACCTCGGGGAAGTAGAGAGCCAAGGCATGAAGAACACGAAACAAGAGTCGCTGGCCACCGCGATACCGCCTTCGGAACATGATGTGGCGACTGATTGTTCGAGGCACATCGAGATCGATCTGCACATCATCTGTACACGGCTTGGTCTGCAGGGCATGGAACGACGATATGATACCCTCCTCGCTGGGAGCAGAGCCATGCTCACGCGCGCTTTGTGACAGAAATGAATACCATGCAGCCGCACGCCAGCAATCGGGTATGCCTTTCCACGTGCGCTCAATCAACTTGGGATCTTTCATGTCAAAGTCGTACTGCTGGCCCTGTCCAGGAACGCCCTTGTTTTTTATGATAGCCATACTGCGCCACTTCTCAATGCGCTGCCATTCCTTACGCTTCAAAGACTCGCTTATACGCCCTGCATCCACATCGTCGGATATATCAGAGATTCCTGGCGCAAGAGTGAGCATATCACCGGCCTCATCCATCCATCGCCGCTCGCGGTTAACAGGCAGCATATTAACAGCCTGGCGCGCAGCAGAGCGAGTGGACCTCCAAGAAATGGCCGACACTTCGGACGCCTGAGTGTTGAGAGATCGCGCCGAGATCTTGCGGCTTGGGGCTCTGCCTAGGAAGCTATGTGAGTGAAGAGTGTTTTCCTTCTTGGGCAAGAATCTGCGTGTTCTCCCTTGCATTTGCTGCTGCCGGGATTCAGTAGGTGTTGAGATACGAGAGTCGGGGTTCCGTGGATTAATGAACCCGTAGCGGTCTACATCTCCAGAGTGCACGTCCTGCCAATCTTCAAGGCCACCAGCGAGCTCGAATTCCTGGCGTGTACGGTGGCTATCACGTTTGTTAGGTGTGGGAGAATGCCCAATAGGTGTTGTATCGGAATGACTATTCGATTTGGTTACTCTAGGACATATGTTAGCAATTGTATCAACAGTAGCATGACTATCACGAAACACGCATCTGCGACTATTTCGGATGTCGAAGAACGAACATACTGTACTAATTCGGGCTCTTCGGGAGCTTCAGGCATGGGCTCTAGTGGCTCAGACGAGTCTATGCTAACGGAGGGGACAGCGCCTGTGGTATTACCAGGGCGCCCATGTTCCCATTTGAGGACGTCACCCCCCTCGTAAAGTGACCGAACTTTGTGCGATTCTTTTTCCAAGTCAGGCAACCCAGGTTTGACGAACTCTGCAGGAGGCATGCTAGGCGCCATGGCCATAATGCCGGGACTATCAAGGTCACTTTCAATGTTGTCTAGCTCGCCAGCTGTAGTGTCGCTATCGTGTCCAGAGGGTTCGCCCAAGAGTGTGTCAGGTGTTTCCGCGCGTGATGCGAGTTGGTCACGCAGAACATCAATAAAGTCGTATGTTGGGTCACGCGGTAGACGAGGCACAATGACAGAGTTACAAGAAGGGGAAGGAGTAGGTGATGTTTTTCGGATAATGGGAGGGTCCTTCCAGCTCCAGTTAGCGGCTGCTGGAGGCGAGGAAGTCAGCTCCAGAGTATGGTCTCTTGTAGTGCTTGCGCTTGAACTATCAGCCTCAGACCGAGGAGTACTACTTTCAACACAAGATATGGCGTTATCCTGTGTATCGGAAGGCTTGGATAAGGATGCCTCGCTGTTGTTTGTATTCTTTGCTTCGGCAGCTGCTGTAGATTTAAAATATTCTTCAAGTGCGCTGCGCGAGATGACACGGCTTCCACCGAGCATAACACTACCACGTTTAGAGAAAGATATGCCAGTCAGGAATTCATCATCCAGCAGGGGATTTGACGGAATCGCGACAGACAGTGGCGAAAACAATTCGTCCTTGGGCACAGAAGGCGAAGGAGGAAACGTTCCAGGGCTCGCGACTTCAGTAGTGCGGCGTTTGTGAGATTTGCTCAAGGCCTTTTCTACTTCTCGAAAGTTCTTAGAAGGTCGTGGCCAGATAGTCTCAGTAAGTGAGAGTCGCGATCTGGCAATCGACGTGGAGACTGCAATTGGTGAGGCAGGAGCTTTCTGACGTGGTCTCAGGCTGCTGCGATGTGGGGGAGACTCAATCCCAGTATTAGGACGCTTAGCTGCCCGCTCACCGTCAGTATGAGGCGCAGAGGTGAAGGAGGATGGGTATGACGCGCCAAAATCAATGGACAGGCGGAGATCGGGTAACGGTCGCGAGTCGAAGTCTGGGGTGATCAAGTCAAGATCATCTAAGGGGAAAGCAGGCAAATCAACGGCGAATTGGTTCTTGCTCGCCGACGGTGGTAGTGACACGTGATGGGCTTTGGCTGGAGTGCGAGGCCGAGGAAATTGATCGGCAGCCGGTTGCGGGTGGAACTGCGGGTGTGGCTGTTGCGCCAAAGAAGGTGGCTGCGACTGCGACAGCGACGACGACGAATGGGGAGAAGAGTGAATCGGCGGCAAAAGGGTAAACGCGGGTGGCGATCGATGATGGTGACGTGACGGAACAGGAAATACGGGTACAAACTGCAGCCGGGGATCGTGGCTGGGCAGGGAATTTCGAGGATGTGGACGATGATGGGACTGGTTCAAAAAAGGATGGTCGTGATACTGTTGCTGCGGCAGAAATGGTGAATGAGATTGATGAGACTTAAATTGCCAAGTTGGGATGGATGATCCAGAACTAGGTGCAGATGCGGCTGCAGGAGTGTAACTAGCATTCCAGGTACAGGGAGATTCAGTACTAGGAACACTAGGAGCTCCAGGAGCACTTTCAGGGAGACCTGCAGGATTGGGGCTGTGGCTGAACTGTTTTGTGGGTCTTGTGGCGTCATGGGTATTTTGAGATGTTGTGGTACCAGGATTAGTGGGTCCTTGGCTACGCTGTAGTAGTCCTTGAGCCTGTCCCTGTCCCTGGACTTCTGTTGGTTGGGCTTGCCCTTGCAGTCCCTGTTCACCTGTAGTTGTTATGCTGGCAGGCTCATTTATCCGCATGTCTAATGCCGATCCCGCTTGAGCCTGCGCTGTGGTAGGACGACTGCGACTGCCTCCAGCGAGAAGAGACAACCGCGAAACACCTAAAAAAGAACTATGCATGGGCGTTGTGGTAGCAGTCATGGCATCAGAACCAGTTGTATCTGACGTTCGTGAAGCGGACAGTGAGAATCGGCCGACCGACGATGTGACAGACGCCATGGCATTCTTGTGCTGGCGTACAGGAGTTACGTCTGTGGGACTGCGGCGTCTGAAGCGGTTACGCACACTACTCATGGACCTCAGACCAAACGCACTGCCAAGCCTGGGACGCTTGTCGGAAGCTGACCCAGAGCCAGACGCAGACGACATTGTTTGCGATGGTGCGGTCGAGTAGCACGAAGACACTTCGCTGATGGCGGGCGAAACTGCTCCAGCACGTACTGAATGAGCGACGTGGTTGGGCAAAGGAAGCGGTGTGTCTGGAATGTGTCTCGGCAGCGCTCCATGGCCCTGTGAGGATCCAAGATCAAAGCTTAGCCGCGAGTCAACAACAATAGAGTTTGTTGCAGCATTAAGGGACTTGTAGTGTGGTGGAGGCGGAGGCGGAGGCGGAGGAGGCATAACTGCAAACGAGTTATCACTAGGCGCCTGTGTTTCGTGGACTACGTGGAGAGGCAGTGCAGAGCACGGCAGTGGCCCAAAGGTCGGTGAAACACTGCGCGACGATGCGGCAGAAGAGACGCTGCGTGTCACGGGCTTACTCAAAGGCGACGGCGGCTCCGTTGGAGACACGGCAACCGAGGCAGGGTCAAAGGTGGGAAGTGAAAAGGTAGGGGCAAGAGCCGTTGGTCTGCGGCCAGCAGACTTCGAAATAAGCGCGTGTTCACGCTTTCTCGAAGGGGGTCGTTTCGGAAAGTTGTGAGGGGAAGAAAATATACGGCAATCTTGGCCGTCTATGCTTCCCTCATAGATGGTAGACGAAGAACAGGTTGTCCCGGCCAAACTAGAACTGCGAGTCCAGAAGCTATCGCAGTCAATAGAAGAAGCGCGAGTGCTAGCTGATCGGATGCTACTGCTCTGGTAGAGGCCAATAGGGCTTGATGGATAGCCTGTAGTCCGGTCAGATGGCTCACTACTGCGGTTGCTAGCAATGAATGATCCCAAAGGCACCGATGAAACTGACAAGTTAGGAGGCGAGTCTCTGAACAGTGGGTGGGCTTCAACGGGCGGAGGGGGAGGGGGATTTCTAGTGGCCGCAACAGCTGCAGCAAGACTTGATGACTTTCGGCGCAAGGCAGAGATGCTAGAAGGAGGACGGCAAGAACTATGGCTAGGAATCGACGGTACAGCCGAGCTAGAATGTGCTCGTAACAGGCGCTTAGCAGACTTTGGGTAGATGGGAGGAGGCCCAGTCAGCGAAGGAGGGAGATTGACGCTTGCAACGGACTGCGAACGTGAAATGGGCACAGCTCGCTGAAGATCACAAGGGGTTGGCGATGTCGGGGTGATACTGTCTGTGGTGACAGAAATGGCAGAGGCAGAGACATGCGCGAAACTTGAACATGAGGAAGAACGGACCAAGGTTTTACGAGGAAGGTTAGACGGGGGAGAAGAGGAAGATAAGGGCGCAAAACGTAGAGGCGGGTGGGATTGACTCAGCCCTTGGGTTTGGCTATGTGGAACACAGATTGGCTGTAGCGGTTTGGTATGCCCAACTGGAATTGGGGGTGTCGAGGCAACGGTATGCTCGTAACGAAATGTTACTATGCTGTCGTCTTTGAAGGGGGAGCTAAGACCGCTAGGCCGTGTGCGGGATCTGATGCTCCCAAGCTTAGAAGGCGCCATTGTGTTGTGAGCCAAGTTACAGCGGACTAATAGAAAGGAGAGCGATACAAGTCAAACTGTTGGGGGGGGATGCTTAGTGGAGAGCTCAGAGCAGAGCAGCTTTACCGCAGGCCAAGAACGCGCCAGGGAGATAGGAATCAAGTACACAATACAAAATGGGGTGTCTGGGTTCTTTGGTCGAAGGAGAAGGCAGCCGCTAGTGAAGCAACACTGCTAACGGTAACTCCTGTTAATGCGTAGTGGCAATGGTGGCGGACAAGGGAAATTGGCACAGGCAGACTTGGTGCTGGTGTAGTAGTCGGCTCATGCTATGTGTAGTTTGTTTACTCTTTACTATTGTCAGTGGAAACAGGGTTAACACAAAGCAAATCACCGTGTGTTTCTAGGGGTAGTAGCCTGTGGCAGTCTCTAGATGGATAGGCAAAGGCACTAGTAGGATGAGAGGAATGAAAGGCCCCAATACATCCACGTGTAAGTGATGTAGGTCCAAGTAGTAGCAAAGTACCAAAAGACTGCTTCGACCCTGGCCGTGCGTCCCTTGGAAATCAATACAATTCCAGCTACAGGAACGCTCAATTAAAGCCTCGTTCCGTGTGGGTAGAAGGAGAAGGAGGGGTAGGAATGTTAGAGATATGATATTAGTACTTACGGTAGAATAGAGTATGAGCAAGGTTGGGCGAGGAGAACCAGAGACTTTTGGTTTCAAGTGAACGATGGGTATGAGTCCATCACTGTTCTAATAGATAACGAGGTAATGCGTGTCCTACAGACGAGCCGGCGGTTAGGTAAGTTACATGACAACAGCAGTTGAAGCAGCGGCGAATAGAGTGAGTATAATGACGGTGATGGGAATGAGAATCAAGTGCGTGCACCCGATGCCACGATGGTGGCACTACTGCAATATGCACCCAGCGCTTGCAAGGTGACGAGGTTGACCCCGCGCGAGCACAACAGACATATCAGACACATCAGACACAATAGTGGAGGGGGTTTCTAGGGAGCGAGCCTTTTACCAGACAGCTGGCATGCAGCATAAGTAACAATGCGTAACAAGGAGCGTCGTTTAGCCTGTATCATGATACCATGATCAAGACATAGGGAATGAAAGAGGGGCTAAAAAGGACTTGGCCGGGTAGAACAGCGAGCAGCCTATACGCTGGTATAAAGCTGGATAAACGCCGGATGCCATAGGAAGCGGCAGTACAACGTACCAAGTGTTGCAATACAAGTAGCAGAAGAGAAGGCGAATGGAATGCTCGATACTTGTATAAGTAGAATAAAGTAGAGCAGATGTCAAAGAGCGTAGGTAGTAGATAGCAGGAAAGAAAGACATGAGGACGTAGGGAAAAGTGAAAAGACCGCATGAAGCAACAGCACAGGCCTTGATGTGTTTGATCTCAGGTGGTGGAGGGGACGAAAGACAAGAGCAAGAAGGAAAGACTAGAGATAGAGAGGGCATGGCAGCTTGCAATTGATCAGCGCAGGAAAAGCAGAGAAGAGCCCGGGCATGACCTCACTAGAGGGAGCCTGCAGAGTTTAATAAATTCAGAAAACTAGAAAGGGCAGAGTCAGGCCTAAAGGAACGACCGGCGCATTCTGCAAGACTTGCATATAATTGCTTTTTGAATTGCACAGCAGTTGTTTTTGCGCCTTTTTATTTCCTCTTTTTTCCTCTTTTTCTTTCTTTTTCTTTATTGGGTTTTCTTCTTTTTCCTTTTTTTTTGCATGATAGAGGAAGGGGGAGTAGAAGCCAAGGGAGACAGAGGGAGAGGGAGAGAGAGAGAGAGAGAGAAAGCAGGAGGATATACTAGAACGTCGGCCCGAGGGTCCGGAGCCTGCCTGTCCCTCGCCGGCACACCCACAAGACCAGACCCAGCGACTGTTTTATGTAAGGGCAATCGACGTGTGCAAATTGATCGCCTTAGTGGCCTTGGCCGCTGTACCCTCCTGTTCTTTTTCTCCCTCTTCAAGGCTTGCGTAGGTATTCCTTTGGCGTTCCTTTGGTAGGGCAGCAGACCTAGCTAGACCCAGCCAACGGGTGCACAGTGCAGCAGCCAAGTGAATAGGCGGACATGACGACGGATTATTCAACGAGAGATGGAAGAAGAAAAAATACTAGACCAGTAGATCCTTGTGAATGCTTACCAGCTGAAGTTTGGTCTGCGCAAAGTACTCGACTTGGAAAATGGCTGTGCTGGGTTTGGGTTGGTTGTATGCTTGCAATTGGCTGAGCTCGTCGTTATTTGTCTCTTGTCTCTTCAAATACCACGCAAAAGTGTCGATGGCTTGCAGGTAGACACAGGCGGGCTCAAGGTAGGCGAAATAATAATAGCGGCGATAGAATGCGAGGGATAAGTTGAGCAGAGGGCGGCTCGTCGTCACGTCAAAATTAGGGTTTGGGTGTAAGTCAGATGTCTCGTTAGGAATTATCAGAGGCAACGTTAAAACAAAAGATCGTGAGAACAAAAAGCAAAGCAACAAAATAACGCCGGCTCGACCCGTGAAACAACGAAGCAAGAAGAAGAACACTCAAGCAGTAAAAAGCTTGAAGGGAGAAGAGGAAAAAGAAGGGAAAAAAAAAAAAGACAAAAAAGCAGAGACAAGAGGTTGACGGCAGCAGCAAAGAAATAAGAAGCAAAGCAAAGCAAAGGAAAAAAAAAAAAGAAAAAAAAAAGGCAAAAATACCCTTTCTTTTTTTTTATTTCTTCTTCTGGCTTTGTCATTTATTCAACTCCCCTTCCTTGCTATCAGGATTCTATTCGGCTCCTATCTTCCCAGTTCCCAGCTTCCGGAGCCTCTAAAGGACCACCTCACAAGCCAGAGCTTTACATGAACAAGCCGACCGCCGCCTTCACTCTTCCTCTCTTCCTATATCAAATCAAATCAGAGCAAATAAAACCTTGCGAGCAGCGGTGAAGGCCAGCCCTCCGCATAACACAGCAAACGACTAGAGTATATTTAAAATAACAAACAAGGGCAGAGCACGCGGAAATGCAACGAAGGAGAAAACACACAACCAACAACCTTGTTTGTGGGCACTTTCACTGTGTCCGCCCTTGCTATCTCTCTTCTCTCTTCTGCTGCACGAAGAGCGTCAAGATTCAAAGTTGCCAGAGCAAAACGTGCATGCAAAGCAGTGTGTGGAGATGCATATGCAGCACGCAGATGCAGGAACTTTGCAGACAATCAATCTTGCTGCGTCTGCTCACAGAGTCATATCCCTTTCTGGACCTGAGTGTCTGCAGGCCAGGCCATCGCCATCTTGCTTGTGTCTGTCCGTTCTGTATGCGCTTGTTTTCTCTTGGCTCATCTCTCAATACAGGCTTGTGCTGAGCCAATATACAGTCCACAATTCACTGTTGTACAGGCCTTCATTAGGGTTAGGGTACCCAGCCAAATCAGCCCAGGAGTTCTGGGTCTAGCCAAGATCCGCAACCAAGTCTTGCCTGTCTAGCTTCTATTTGATGGCGTCGCGTTTTGTCCAAAAGCCTCAAACAAAGCGTTTGTCCTCATGCTACTAAGGTGCTAAGGGCTAAAGGGCCCGTATTAAAGCAGATCGTCCATCACAGCTGTGCAACGTTCATTTGCCTCTTCTCTACCCAGGTCATCCAATAACCCACAACCCCAGGCAAATATTGAGACCTGACTAGGCCAGTAGTATTTATTATTGCTTGCTTTCTGTGTACACAACTTACTTATTACTATTGCGTGTTTCCTTTCCAGCCTCTTTGATACGCTGCTAGATCTCCAAGACCTCGCTTTTGTCCTCTCGTGGCGCTCCTGTTCTGCAGAACCAGGCCTAGGAAGAGGAGGCGAGGGAAGAGTAAATTACGCTTTCCTCTACCCGCTGCTAGCTACAGCCCCCTGTACATGTATGTACATGTGTGCTCTGTATCTGTCTGTACTCTCTGCTATTCTACAAGTAGCTTGCCCTGCTGCTCAAACTACTTGCTATCTATCGACTGTATGTAGCCAATGGTTGTCTGCAAGTCTCATGCGCATAAATATGGATTGTTTCTCGTCAATGACGCCCCTTTCTAATAATATTGTCTACCGATATCTCTAACTGCTCTCCCTTAAGAATATTCTAGCTGCTGCGAATCAATACATTCGCGGGTTCCTGCATCCAGGTTTTAACTTGTCTTGTTGCGTTTATGCTGCATATGGCTTCTGTGTATTTTTTCCTCCTATCACGACCGCCTACGAAGCTAGACTGCAAGATCCAGAGTAGAGACATTTTCGTGTGCTCTACTGGTGTTTGTCCCTGTCCCTCTTTCAGTAACCCCCTTCCGTTTTGGTGCTGTTGTCCCTCCCGCTCCCGCTTGTGGCCTTCTTGATTATTGCTGCCTATCTCGTTTTAGGATAAGCCCCACCTTCCAAAATAATTAACATGCTACGAGCTGTCAACTAAAACAACTTGACATGTTTGCCCAGTTTTCCTCTTTCTATAGCGGCCTCCGCTTTATTTCACCATGCCTGCCTGCTATGTACGTCGTAATCTCCTACTCTTTAGGGGAGGAGGGGGAAGGCCTTTCTCTTCCCTTTTCTTTTTCTTTCTTCTTTTTTTCTTTTTGCAACTGCTTCTTCTGCTTTTACGTTGCCCCATACTAAAAATGTTGCCCACATCCTACACCTCCACCTTCCCCTCTCTGTTTTGTTTTGTGTTGTGCGTCTAAATAAAAGAGTCAATTAGGGCTCGAAATATCTTTCATAATAATTTCTTGTCCCACACCCACAAAAATATACAAAAAAAAATGGGACCTGATTATGACCTTGCTGTCGATCTCCACTTGCCCTCAGCCCATAGGAACCATAATCTAGCTTTGACAAGGCACATGCCTGTCTGCGTGTGTGCTTCACCCCATCCCATCCATCTCTTTTCGTCAACACTCTATCTTCTGCCTCCTCCCCGTCTTGCTTTACCTTGCTCCTCATGGGAACTTGAGCCTTTTCGACAAGCTCAGCTTCACTTGGCCTGGCATTCTCTCATTTCGTCATTGTCCTTGTCCTCGTCCTCGTCCTCGTCCTCGGCTCTCAGCCCGACTGAACCACTGACTTGACCCAGGCAACCTTAAACAAAAAGCTAAAGGCCTTGGAAGATCAGTATTATAGCACCCTCTTAATATTAGCCCTAACTCGGCCGTTATATAATCAAACTCATCCTGTTTTAGGCTTGACCTGTGTTCCTTTGCTGAGCTGAAGAATGCATCGAGAAGGTTGAAATATTTCTTTTTTTTTTCCTGTTGTCTCTCTCTGCCCCTCTTCTTTCCTCCCATTGAGCTCCAGCACGGCCTAATAAAGCTTTGGCCAAGTCAATGTGCTATTACTATTGTGTATAAAGAGGCTGGGGAAGAGGGGCCTGGAATCTCCAGAGAGAAGTTATGGGGTATACAAACTTGGCCGCTTACACGATGATTTGGTGTTGGGATTCGGGATACTTGCAACCAATACTTGAACTCACCGAGAAGGTATGCTCCTGCCCCCTTTTTGGCATGTCCCCCTTATCACAAGAATATTCTTCATTACGCGTTGAGCAGAGGTGATTCATTCATTTGAAGTACATGTTGAATGCAGAGAAATGGAGACGAAATCAATCATGACAAATTCTTATTTCGGTGAGCGCAAGCCTGAGCCAAGCACGCTTTTTTTTTATCACTTGCTGCTCTGTTGCTTAGTTAGCTAGCCAAAAAAAAAAAAAAAAAAAAAAAAAAAAAAAAAAAAAAAAAAAAACCACAAAATAATACAAAAAGACTTTCCTGCATAACAGTCCCTTGCATCGTGACCGTCAGCATTCCTTTTACAGCCGAAGTTCATCAAGGGCCCCCCCCCCTTATAATTGCCAAAAACTCCTTGCGTCTTAGCCAACATGCTACCTATCTTGGCCAATGGGTTCTCCTGATATTGCCTCCAACCCGGCAAGATTAAGCTGGCCGCATTACCGCCACCTGAACCAATAAGCAAGCAAATAAACGAACAAACCAAATCAAGGAAATTCAAAGTGTCTTGTCCTCTTTGTAGCCAACTATCCAGCTATACGTGATTTCGGAAGCTGGATAAAATATCCCTCCCCTGGCACGCGCAAATGGCCCATAAAGACCTGGTCAGTTGCCTTGTCACAAGGGAGGCAGACATATCTATCCTGACCTCCGTCTAGTTCAGCCGATGTGAATGGCAACAACACCTGCGGGCAAAGACAAAGCGAGAATAAGGAAGACATCCGTAGTACGTACGTATTATATCAAGGGTCGCACACATACACACACACACACACATGTTCCGGCCCTTCGAGGCCTGGGTCGGTTGAACGAGATGGCGGACTGATGGCGTAGTATGTCCCGAGGCAGCCTTCTAGCTTCTCGTCTACTCCTGACTCGGTGGGCTGGTTGTACCAGCTGGATATTCTTGTCTGGGTGGCATAGGTATATATTAATATAGTTGTAAGTTTTTTGTAGTCTGTGTATGTTCGGCACACTCGCTCGTGCTGGCTCCAAAAAACCACCACTAAAATGTGCTCGTACCTATACACCTTGCCATAGGTCACAATATGTATTTAATTTTCCCATCAGCAATACGTCCTTTCGCTCTTCTTGTTTACACCTCTTCATCTGCCCAGTCCTGTTCGCCATAGAGTGGCTTTTCCTTGCGTGGACCACTGACAACTTCGAGCTTAGCTAAGAACTCTGGTGGCACGGTTGGAATGTACTTGCGTTCTCTCTCTCGGTTCATCCCGCCAAAGCCCGCCCCGTATGACACTAGCATGTCAGTTGACGTCGGCAGTGTAAACGGCAACATAAGCGCGGGGTCAAGCAGCAGATTATGCGATGCATCGTCATCCGAGTCGTCCGAGCCCGTGTCTTTGCTCGCCATAGATGTACCGGGCGTCTGCACGTCTTCCGAGTTCTTATCAACGCTGCTGCTGCCGCCTGACTTGCTAGCTACGGGCGTCGATGGTATGCTCATTGCGAGCGACATGGCGCTTTTACGCCGGTCGCGCTTGAGGATAGTCTCCTGTTGAATCGCCTGAAGGTACTTCAGGGCGCTCTTAGGCAGCCCTGTTTCTCCTACCTCAGGGCGGTAGTGTGTAGCAGCATGCACAAGCTGCTGTGGCGTGAGGCGACGTAGCTGCTGTAATGTATCGACAAGTGCCTCCAGATCATCGGGGGCTAGAGATGAGAAACACTGTAGCCACTGTAAGAGCTGGATCACAGGTGCCAAGTGGCGTCTAGCAGCTTCCACTGTGGGCTCACCACTGGCCTTCATTTCGCCGGCCTCATAGTGGTCAGGAAGGCGGTTATTAGTTCGTGCCCAGTCCTCCAGCACCGAAACATTCATGCGGATCTGCATCGCTTTGGTACGTGCAAGGTACTTACGGTTGGACATAATCCGGTTGAACAGCTCCGCACCTATCCAGTACAAAAGTTGTGATATAATCTGGGAAGCTATAACTGAGTGGATGTCATACAGATCAAGCACGAATAGCGTTGATGACAAGAGAGACGTGACGTTTCGTGGGGCCGGCTTGGCCCGTTGCTTGGGAGACGGAGGCCTCAAGCGACGCTCAAGCGGTTCTTGCTTAACAGTCTGCTTGCGCTTAAAAAGCTTCCATTCGTTCTGAAAGGCGATGTTCTCGAAGCCTGGGATGGTCTCATGGTCCAGCATGGCCACATCCAGAACCTTGTCGAGCCGTCTCTCTGCGTCGCGGACAATGAGAATGAAAATCTCATTGATAAGCTCTGCTAGCTGCACTTGATACTCTGTTGTGGCATCTACTAGGCCTGCGTCTTTCTTCAAGTAGTGCAGCAACAAAGTGGCATTAGAAATCCAAAATGCCAAGATTGTCATGTCCCATTGCGATCGTTCGACAACATCGTTAATTTTGTCCATGGAGGAAACCATAAGACGGTCGAGCAGTTCGTGGCTGGCGTGGTAATGTGCATAACGGGCACTAAGGAATATCATATTCGCTGGAACGGGCTTTTGACTTGGCGTGCGCTGGGGCTTCATGTTGGTGATGATAATATCAAGAATAGCATCAAGTTCGGATTCTTGGAAGACAAACATTTGATCGTGCAAGCATCTGCTCCAGTCAAACTCCTGCATTTCCTCTTCAAACTCGTCGGCGGACTAAAAAATGGCCTGTTAGTCACAGCTGTAGCCGCATTCAACTTGCGACAGTGTTCATACTAACCTCTGGTTTGTCGTCTATACCAACATTTCCTAGGTCTACCTCGAGGTCACGCGCACTATCCATCATCATGCGCCGGTGCAGCTCTGTCTCGGCCATCTCTTCCTCGAACTTGTCCTGCACAACGCCAGGTTGGTAAAAGTCCTCAGCCAGGCCCAGGCTGGCAAGATTATAGCCACTATCATGGAGATAGAAGCCCATGTCGCTATCAGGAGACAGAAAGTCGAATGCGGTTCTCCCGCTCGATGTCTTTTGTTGTGGTTCGGCGCCGGAGTCGAGGAGGATCTTTGCGATGCCCTTGTGGCGGTTGGTCATAGCCCACATAAGTGCCGTCCACTGGTTGCAATCTTGTATATTTACTTGGGCGCCGGCGTTGATCAGTTCCTCAACTACATTTTCATGACCCTATGGTTGAAAAACAGAGGCTCCCCGCCCCAGTCAGGGGCAGCCACTTGGTGTCAGTTTAAAGAAGCGGTATATCGTCTGCCGGTTCCAGCCATTTGCTTAGTCAATGGTGGTCAAGCAGGTTCATATGATAGTTGGGGGAGGGGGGGGGGGGGGGGAGGAGAAGGGGGGAGAGAATATGGGAAAGCCTACAAAACAAGCCGCATAAATCAGCGGAGGTGTCCCGTCTTCGTCAAAAGCGTTGACGTCGACTAAAGCTTTTGCTTTTCCGTTGAGAATGCGCTTAACTCGATCCAAGTCGCCGTTGCTTGCTGCCATGTTCAATGCTTTTTGCAGCATTTCGCGGCGTTCGCTTTCTGGTCGAGATTCATCAATTGCAACCTCATCGTCGTCTTCAAAGCTCAGGCCAATTTGGTGAGCGGCCTGCGCCGCCAGCATTTCCATAAGCCTAGTATCGCTATCCTTGGGGCCGGTCGAGATTTCTTCGGGGTAATCTTTGTCGTCGTTAAGAGAGAGTGTGCCAAAGTCGAGAGGTTTCGCAGCGATTGGTGATGTAAGAAACTGGGACTGTTGCTGCCAGCCATCGTATATTTCTGTCTCCGAAATCATGTGATCTACGGCAGTCGGCCGGCGGTCGTTGAGGCTTCGGGGAAGGTCGTCTGGAAGTTCCTTTGGCTTGTCACCGTCTCCGTTAAGCGTCCCCAGATCCATACCAGTATGATTGGGTAGGACGGCCTTTATTTAGCTATGTATGTGTGTATTGGAGAGGGGAGGGGGTTGGTGGGTATATTGGAAAGCTTATTCCGCCGTAGTAGCTGCAAAAGAAGGACAAAGGTCAAATAGTGTCGTGTCGCCTTGGGGTCGTATGCTGTCGGGAGGAGAGCAGTGATGAATAGAGAGAAGAGTGAGGGGTGTCGTTGAAAAGCTGCAAGGCACGAATGCACTGCACCGACACAGCAAAAGACCGGAATAGTGTGAGGTGCAGAAAACAGGTCAGGGGAACAAGTCAAGTCTTGCTAGCCTAGAGTTATTGATAAGAGTATACAGAAAAAAAAGTAGAGTCAAGAAAGGCATAAGTAAGAAGCCAAGACAGTGCAGAAAAAAAAAAGGATGAAGATAAAAAAAAAGCGTGAATCGTCTTGCACACTATGTTGTATGTTAGCTATGATATATGGACGGCGTATGCATATTCGCCTGAGCCTTGGAGGTGAGCATGAATTCTTGGTGTGCCTCCACAAATACACTATGTCATTTGAACTTTCAATCGGCCCAATGAGAGGGCTTAATAAATGGGTACCCTGTTCTTTGGCAAGCCTTGGTAACCCTAAGACTTGCTATTGTTAGGCTTAATGGAGCTTGTGCTCAGCCCTCTATGCATTGTTGGGTTTCAGATGAGTGTCCTAGTATTTTGCGTCTCGGTCAGCGACGGCAATAATTTATGGATAGTATCATTTTTATATTCCTTCATATATATCTTTAGAAATCATGTAACAAGCTGTAAATCACTCTTGGCTCTCCAAGACTTGGCCCACAAATGTTCATTCAGATTGTAGAACGCTTGCCAAATGCCCGGATCCGCTTCACACCGCCATCGGGGATCATGACTAGCTTGATGTGAGTTACCAGCTTTTCTTTGTGTAGGCTGGCAAACTCATGCTCCTTATCAGGGCCGCATTTTGAAGCAGCTACAAATTCCTCCCATCCCGAGCTGGTGTGCTCAGGCTCAGATTCGCCAGTCCACTCCAAAGCCTCAACACGAACGCTCTGGGGATAGTTTCCGCGAAAATGGGCAGTATCGACAACAAAGCGCTCTAGATATCCAGGAGCACCAAGACGGATGATACACCAGTCGACGTGGCCTTTGGTACGAGAGCGTGAAGTCTCCCAGCCGTCGCCCATGTCCTTTCCACGGCCCGGCAAAAGCAAGTTGTCCTTCGAGCCAAAGTGCTGGTCATTGCAAGATACAGCGACACCGCCATTCTGGGCAGCAGCTAGATCAAAGATGGCCTCAGGGTCGCTGGGAAAGACCGGCACAGCATGGCCAAAAAGACGGAAGCGGGCAATGCCGCCATCGGGATACATGTTTAGACGGACATGGGTGTACGGTTTCTTGGTAGGGCTCTGGAGCTTCCAAGAAAAGCGATGGGAGGGGCCACACTCCTGGTGTCCAACGATGGTTTCCCAACCACCACGAGTACCCTTCCAAGAGATCACCTCTTCGTCATTTTGGCTAAAGCATCCTTCTACTGAAATCCAAGGTGCATGGTTACCGTTGAAGAAAGCGGTGTCTACCTCAATACCCTCAATAGTGCCAGAGGCAACGCCCAGCCGAACAACCACCCAGTCAAAGGGCTCCGAGTTGTGGCGACGGGTCTCCCAGCCATCATACCACGCGCCGGTATAGACCATCTTACCAGGCTGGCGGATGGGAGGGGTGGGAGTCAGCAGGTTGGAGGCTTCAGCAAACCATTCATCGGAAAAGGCCAGGATTTTACCGCCCAGGGTGGCCGAAATGAGATCTGATAAAGGGGTGTTGAAATATTAGCTGACTTGGCACATACCGCCATACTGCGGGTACAGAGCACGGCCTAATTTTAGTGTGCGAAGCGAGGATTGATAGATGGTTACCCAAAGGGCAGCAGTAATGGATATTTCGGCATACAACAACGGCCAGTAGAATTTGAATATGGGTAGAAGAATGTCTGGGGAACTCACCGATGCTGGTTGAACGAAAAGTCTTGTCAATGTCCTCCGAAGCAATGAGCTTCACAGGAATGTCTTCAAGGGGGTACACATAACCCTCGGGTTGTTCCTCCACCGAGGTCGGCTTTGTGAGAAGTGGAAGGGATGACATGGTAGATCTTGAGTTAGTAAATATTTGAGTGAAAAAAAAGAAAAAAAAAAAAAAGAGATCACGAGAAATGCAAGAAAATAGAGGATAAAGTGGCAGAGAGATGCAAGACCAGAAATCTAGCGTGGCTGTCCCTCTTGGGAATACTTGTAGTAGTACTCGGCAGGCGGAGTCTGCCGGTTATTTCCACTACGGACCTAGTCGGACTTCTCAAGAGCCCCTCTTCCTGAAATCTCCATAGATAGCCAATGAGGTATAGAAGACAAATCTATATTATTTTAGATAGTGGGATGGTCAGTTTCTAGAGCCTCTCCGACCGCACACTAGCCAGGAAGGCTTGACACAGATAGTATTGAGGACCCATCCATACAAACTATGGCTCAGAATTTATGTACCGTGGGCGGCTAGCAATGGGAGTCCGACCAGCCTGCTGAAATGGAGTAAGATGGCGGGAATCTTTGTAGTAGTAGAGTCCTTGTCTGTAGCTCACAAGAAGGATTTCAACTAATCCTCTCGCTAAGCTACTCCGTTGTCCTGGAGCTAATGACAGCTGTAATATAGTCAGCTATCCAACAACAGATACATCCTCCTCCCTCTTTCTTATTCTCTGAAATAGCTTCGATGGTTGGACACCTTTCGATAAAAATATCTCTCCTTTCGCGCCTGTCCGGAATCTTCCTTTTCTCATCCAAATCCCCATTTGAGTAACCGTTTTCCACGCATGTTAATACAAACCCTAGACCCTAATGCCAGGCTATCTATCGGCTTCTTACCCAAGCCCCTCGTTATTGCCGCTGCAGGTAATCATCAGACTCTGATTGGTTCTTTTAGGCTTGCTATGACGAATATTTGCTCCACTATATTGTCCGCTCGTAATGCTATCAGGTGTATCAACAACTTGACGCAATTTTCTAGCGCCACTACACAACATCTTTGCTCATAATTCTTCGTATTTCATTGTGCTGCAATTCTCTGCTCTGAATACCCGAGACTGCGACTGGTAGTAGAAGCTACAGATATATGAAACCACAGTTTTCGTCGTCTTTTCACCAGTATTGCTATATCCTCTACCCTTTACCTCAACCCAGCCTCCACGTCCCCCTTCTCCCCTTCTATCAACAACTCGACAAACGTGAACCTTTATATCCAAGCGGATAAACCATCATTTATACCTGCATATATCATCTCCAATCTTGATATCAAAGTTAGAACGCGAGCTAGCTCAGGCCATATCCAGACACATAACCCTATCTCTACCATCATCGTTCTACCAGAGTCATGCCTTCCAGTGGGATAGAACAGACAAGGAATACAGAGGCCGGCGTTCCCCAAAATGAAGCCGTGCCTCTGTTGGGAGATCGCGGTGATGCAGCCCAAGTGGTGGGTGATTCCATGGCCTATAATCTAGTCCTTGGTGAGTGAAACCGATGAGTTACAATGCACCAACATGTGCGTTATCAAATGCAAGCTACTGTCCATATGATTTAGTATGCTAACCCACATCTTCCACGAAACTAGGTACCGGAATATTGGCACAAATCGCCAACGTGCTGTTCCTTCTCACAATCTGGGCAACCATTCTTTCGGGCGATGTCATTCTTTTCTCCGGCCACCCGCTTGCTGCTAGTGTTGGCGTCTTCTCCTTGATACAATCAATTCTTGTCCTCCAACCAACTCATACCGCTAGTCAAAAACGCACGGGGCAGCGGTACCATGCCGCTTTCAACACGCTTACGTTTCTCGGTGTAGGAGTAGGCATCGGTATCATTGAGTACAACAAGGTCAAAAATGGAATGCCGCATTTCCACTCTATCCACGCCTATTTTGGCGTTGTAACAGGAGTGTTCATGGCTGTCCAGCTTCTCGTGGGCGTCACCATGTGGGCTGTCCCTAGTTTATATGGTGGCGAGCAGCAAGCCAAGAGCATTTGGAAATATCATCGTGTGAGCGGATACATTCTTCTGCTGCTGGTTCTAGCAACTATTGTCTCTGCCACTCGTACAGACTATATTGTCCGGGTTGCGGAAATTAAGACATGGTCGATCGTGTTCCTCTGCGTGTTTATTGTGGCTGGTATCTTCCCCCGTATACAAAGGCAGAAGCTTGGAATTTAAGCTTGGACCCAAGGGCTCAATGAAAACGAACAAGAACGGCAGCAAAGCAACGATAAAAACCCATTTGAAGATCCGGTTCGATATACATATGTATTCCCTACCTCTAAGCTAAATGGCGCAGGGAACATCGAGACATAGCTCGACTTGAGTGAATGTGATGGATGCATGGATGGATGTATTGTGCTCTCCAAGCATCCATGTGCTTGATTAAAGAAATGATCTGAAACGCTACGCCAAAACATCGTACATGATGGTATATGCCTTGCCTTGTATTGTGTATCCGGCCATGCTCTATTATTACTTGTCCGTCTTTTCCTGGAACAACGGCCCATCATCTATTGTCTAGGCCAAGCTGCAGTGAAACTTCGAGGCTAAGGATTTGGGGATGCACTTTTGAACCTGATAGGCATTCGGTCTTATCGTCAATATATATGTTTTGGGCCTGGAATGTAACACGTTAGAGTAACACATCATATTATGAGAATGACACCACGTCGCCTAATCGAGAGACACAGAAGGGCGTCTGCCTGAAAAGCCGTTACGGGAATTCGAGAGCTTTTGATGGGCGGGCGGGCAACCTGTGGTCGAAGCGCTAGCTAGCAGGCAGGATAGAGCTTGCTAGTCATTTACTCCACCATGGTTGAGACAGACAATAAGGTCATAGCATACGAAGAGTGCATTATGTTGTAACAAAGGCCGTTACCTTGACTTAGGAGATCGATCTCCGTAGATAATAATAGCATATAATAAGATCAACGCGGAGTATATGTGCGCAAGACAACAATGAATTTAAACTTTCATCTTGCTCAAGCTCCTCATTACCTACCACTCAATAAGATAGTACAATACCCCGGGTTTCCTACATGGGATCATGAGATTGACAAAAAAAGACCTAGGCTAATTACTGCGCCGGAATGAAGAAGCGCAGGATATTCATTTAGAGCATTATGCGATATCCCAGATCGGTGTCTTAGGATTCTGAGCATGAGATGATACCAGGCTATCCAGACTTGTCCGCATGTGGAAGGGCGAAGCGAAGAGAATCGAATCAGCCATTAAAGAGAAGAATAAAGGGAAGGCCTGAAGTTAAGGGAGTACGGGATGGGGCCAGCAAAGACGGTACGGTACGCCTTAGGACAGGAGAAAAGGGCATTTGAGACCTGTAATGTATCCAGAATGCATTTAGCAGGCTGAATATGTTCTCGATGGTTGGTGGGCTTACTCTTGTTTCCTTTCGTTCGTGAGGATGTGCCACTGTTACATGACGAAAGCACACAATGAACGCTAGAGTGGAATAGGAAACAGAGTTAAACTGCAAATTCCATGACGTCATTGTTGCGTGAGATTTATACAACGCAACGCACATCCTTATCGTGTGAGACAAGGGCTCACCTAAACTTGTCTACTCAGCCTTCTGCTAAAGGCAGCGGGAAATGTGAGAAAGACTGCCAATAGCAAACTAGACCAGGTGAAATCACTTGTATCCCTTGTCTCTATGGGTACGCGCTCACATATGGACAACATGCTTCTATATAGGGCTTGCCTCACTCCAGCCACTTAACACTAGGCAGAACCCTATTGTGTTACTGCCGTTTTGTGTGTAATTAGTTGTTCATGTGGCTTAGCTGAAACTGGGTAATAAGAGACCATGAATGCATGAACCTAGACACAGACCGGCCGTTTCTTGGACAGCCAGTGCTATATAAGCAAGCACTTGTGGGCTTTCTACAGATTCGGGGGCCCGTACTACAGAAAGAGAGAAAAAAGAAAGTTCTTCATGTTAAGTTGAGGCGCTCCCGGATGACAGGAGGGTTGGTGTGGCGAGGCGAAAATTGCGGTTACGAAGTTAGGAACCTAAGTGTGATGGGATTATCGAAACACATGAGCTGGCTGTGTCGGTAGAACAAATGTCAAGATGGCGAGAGTCACTCTGGGTAGAGGTCCTCAACATAAGAGAAGGAAGGGAGTGTACGCTAATATTTCCTGTCACAAGCTATTAGTAGGGACTGGAATATAGGTATATACGCTATGCCGATGCCCTCCTAATGACGCAACTGAATAACAATTAGGAGTCCATGAAACCAACATTTGGCGAATAAATTGCGCCAGGAATTTTCGTAAGATGTACATGCAATAAGACGGCAAATGTCTAGATGATTCACATGACCTTGTTGGTATCATCATGTAACTACAGACATGTAGCGTAAGCTCAAAAGCGACAGGATTTCGGGAGTGTTTCCTTTATAATGCTGATGTCTTCCTCACAAGCCTTTGTTTTTCTTGTATTTGGAGAGACTTGAGCATCTGTGTTCATGTTGGAAGCCGAAAAGACTTTCGTAACACACCAGCTCAATCCTCACATCCTTTTACGAAGCCTGGTGGTAGCATCCTGTGTTCTAGATGCTCAAGCCCAAGGTTTATTGGAGGAGATACGGACTTGGCTAAACTTACTGTGGCAAGGTGTGAACGCCATAACCTGGTCAGATGTGCAAAGGAATAAGAAGGGAGATGGTGTGGTAGTTGGAAACTTGCAGGCTGCACGGGGTATGCGTTTCCTTTGATTGTAAAGGGGTTTCCCCCCCAACTAGCCTGGCGAGATTTGTATCGTGACGTAGAACGGAGTAAAGTTGGATACGAGACGAGAGATTATATGGCTAACGAGGAATCGATGGCTGAACGGAAAGACAAGCCTGGAGAGCTGGAGAAGGCCGAGTCATCAGCCTGGGAATGTCAGTCCATTAATAGAACTTCTAAGACTTTGGGATGGATGATAAAGAAGAAGGATGCTAAGGAAAAAGCAAGGGTCAAGTTTAGCAAGTTGGAACCAGCGTTATGACGAAACGGCAGTAAACGTATGAAGGGAGAGGGCTGCCAAGGCATGCGAAAGGACGGCAGGAAGACCGCATTAGTCGACAGGTTGATAGTATCAAGACAGAAGAATGCAGGATATATGCAATTGTGCCCAAGCAGGAGTGTAAGTAGCGCATTAGAAAGGGGAGGGGGGAGGGGGGAGGGGGCATAGATGCTGATGGTAGTTAGTTAGCTTGAGTGGGTAAAGTGTTGCAGCCCTAGCAAGTAGTTTGATGTGCATAACAAATATACATCACATTGCGTGAGGCTTGTGGTGAAGTGGTGAAGGCTGAACAGCCCCTGGAAAGGCTGCGCCGGCGTCTACTGTCTAGGGGATTTAAGAAACTCGAATCGTAGCAAAACCAGGAGGGTTAGCTTGTGGTGTGTGTTGAAGGGAACGAAAGGGGGGAGAAGGGCGCAGTTCTGGTTGGAGGGTTAGAAAGGAAGCGCGCTGAATTTGTCCCAGGAGAGCACTTTAGACAAATTGAACTTGTCTATTGGTAGATAAAGCGAGGATACACATGTGTTCCCACAACTTGCTTATTCTATATTATTGATATCTGTGATGCTGTGGTATATTATTGTGCGTTATCCCGGGGTACATCAAGTACATAAGTACATTAAGTAGCGGGGTGGGGGGGGGGGGGTACAGGTACATGTAAATATCGTAGTAGTTGAGTGATAGAGATGTGTACTGGGTACATTGAGCAGCCCTGTTATAAGCTTCCTTTTCAAATATTTGTTTTTTTTTTTTTTTTTCCTTTTTTCTTTTTTTTCTTCACAAACCACGTCATAGCTAGAAAAATAACAAGGCAGGATGCCAATTCAAGATTGTCTTGCAGAAAGAGCAAGTGGCTTCCGAATTTGGTGCAGCTCATTCCCATTTTTTCTGGTTTCCTCATTCATCCGTTCACTTGCTTGTTTTTGAGTTCTCGCTGTTCTACTCATAGTTCTTTTTGGCTCTTGCGTTATTCTATTCTGCAACTGCCTCACGATTCTGCATCTACGCCTTGGGCCATTTCCATCCCTTTCTTTCTTTTTCTTCCTGCCGGACGCCTTTTTTTTTTTTTCCTTTTTTTTTCCCTTAATCTTTTTCTTCTCTTCTTTTCCCCTTCTCTTCCTGGTCTTACCCGTCACCTTTCTCTTGATATTCTTGACTCTTTATTCGCAATTTGTATCTTCAGCATCTGCAAATTTGGCTCATGCGAATATATAATTCTTCATCGCACATCACATTGAGTCTCTCACACTGCTGTCCATACAAAAAAGATCGTGACGCAAACGACAGCTATTACCAGCTGCACCTGCTATATAGCGATTTAGCGGTCAAGATACCCCCGACTCTAGCTCCGCTAGCCTGATACTATCAACTCGACAATCAGATTCAATACAAATCGCTTCGCTGTCTCTTTCCGGCCTTTCGCGTCACCACACTTAAATCTTCTCTTCCGCTTTTTTACTTTCTCCCCATCCAAACCTCCTTCTATTGCGCACTTCTAGATAGCTGCTCTGGGGGCTTTGGTTTTCTCTATTTTCTGCGAACATCATTCGTTACCCATTCAGGTATTGCTCACTCGATCGCCCACCCATCCATCCATAACAACGTCCATTGTCACAAGGCTAGAACTTGGGGCCGTATTTCGGACTATAATACATGATATTCATGTCCGTTTTACCTTAGTAGTACCACACACTTGCTGCAAACGCCCACACCTTCGATCATCAGCCAAAACAACCCTGACTGCCTGCATCTTCACTATTCACTAGCCTTGTTAGTCCTTCTTTCTTTTCTTCTTTTTCTTTTTGGGTGACACTTTTCCTGTCACTATTGGCTATTTTCTTTGCCACTGTCGTCATATGCACACCTGCCTATTTTCTTAGTTTTTATACCCATGACCACCCTCATCTGCTTCTTCTATTTCTCTATTTGAGTTCGAGTTTTTCAATTTCTATCCCCGAGCCAATGCTTTAGTTGTATCATTTCCCTACCTTTCAGCTTTTGCCCTTTACGCTAGCATCGTCATGTGGTGTTCTTGAACCTCCTTCCAACTCATCTAGTCTGTCGTCTTTAGCCTTTTTCTTCGCTCCTTTTCAGGCCTGCTCCTCCGTCCTTCCTGGTCTTAAAAAAATTTCCATCATGTCGACGTCAACGCCTTTGATAGCCTCGGAATCGTCGGCTACAAACCCAACTCCATGTGTATCTTCGCCATCTTCCGTTTATTCCAATTCAACGGTCAAGGCGACTTCCCCTTCAAAATGGCCAATGTCTCCGCTGTCTCTGGAAAACCGCGAAGCAATGCACAGCGCCAAAAGCCCTACAAAAAGATCACCCGCCCCATCCTCACCAAGTCATACCCAACTACAAATGTCAGAATATAGCCGAACTATGGTCGTACAGATAGAAAAACTGAACTATAGCAGGGGCTTGTCATCACCGTCCTCCAATATTATTGGATCACCTAATTCACCGGGGTTTTCATCTTCACAACAATCTAATTTGGACTCCGTCTCTCCATTCACCTCTACTTTCGCTTCAGCCTGTACATCAACGACTACCACTTCGACTCCTACCCCCCGCCAAAGCCCAGGAGCAGGATATTTAAAATTGTCGAAGCCTACAGGGGTTGGCTCTCGGCAGACCCCTATGATCGCTACAACCCAAAACTTGGCCCCATCTGCTTCTCCACCAATAATCTCCTCCAGTGATCTGGACCTGGGCTTGGCCCCTGCACAGACCCAAGTGACGTCAGACCTTCCCAAAACTGATACGACATCAGACTCAGTTGGTCAAGATATCCCAACCGCGTCATCTACAAACACAATTCGAGCCAGCAATCCATCCTCTGTTGCTCAAACACCGTCATATCCATTTCCACGAATGGCTGGTAAAGAGAAGCCGTCTTCGTCCTTCACTCTTTCTAGCCTGAATGCACGTGTACCAACCCATTTTGGCCGCTCGCACACTGTACCGTCAACAAAATTTACTACCGAAGAACAGATAATTCCTAGTCTTCCAACACCGATGTCGTCTGTTCCATTTGCGCCGGTCTTTGCTTCGCCTCGGCCAGACCGGTCTACATTAGCCGAGTATCCTATACCCAATCTGTACAATTTATCTCTCATGCTCACAGCTGAGCCAGGTCTCGATGCATGGTGGGAGTCTGTTGTGCAAATCATGGTTGGTATATACAAGGCTGAGCGTGTAACGCTCTCTGTACCAGCTGATCCCACGGACATTGACAATGTTCCATGGGGCCAAAAGGCTACATTCAGTGATCGTGATAGAGACGCCTTGAGTATGGGATACTTAGGCCAAAAGACTTGCGGAATTGATCCTCCTTCTGGCTCCGATGCTCTGGGCTCCCCATTGCCTAAACCGGCCGCTGAAGATTTTTCGACTAGTAATAACAATGTACAGCCCCCCACCAGGCCGCCGATTATGACGGGAAGGTCTTTTGCATCTCATATTGCCGAATCTGATTTGGAAGATCCTTCTTTGTCACGCAACCCCTCCGCTAGACGAGCTGCTGCTGCCTTGAGACGTCACAGCCATTATCCTTCGACCGACAAGATCTGTGATAGTAACACACAGGGCACAGGCTTGAAACGGGAGACACTAGAGCAGTACGACGTGCATACACCTATTTCATCAACGGCACACTGGGATCTGCCAAAGAGCCATCCTGCCCCTTCAAAGGGACGGGTGCTTCCAGTGCTCCAGGCTTTAGATTACGAAGCCGACCCACTAATTGACAATAATGGCGTAAGGCGTGTACTGGACCGTGGCAACATTGTGGCACTTACACGTACGTACCCTTATTTGAAAGAGGATGCCAAAGTTGGGTCGCCTACAGGAAACAAAACTCACGCTTCGGCTGGCAGCAGCGCTGCCAGTGGTCCGGAGTCACTGAGGCGACCTCGTTTAAACCAAACTGAATCTACTTCCCAGCTTTCAGATATCCTTGGAGGTAGCAGTACTCGACTCAGTCGTAGCCGCAGTGTTCGCGAACAGCCCGGGAATTCGAGAATTGTCACTGTACCAGAGGAAGGCGATGATCGCAAGCCTCCATCTCCTTCCTTTGAGGAGCATGAACAAGCACCATCGCCTTGGTCGCAGTCACCTGCTCTGAACTCAGCTACAGACAAAAGCTCTTTAGATAACCCGTTTTTTGCTGATTCTCTCAATAGAGACTCGCCTAACACAGAAAACTCTTCAGATGCAAATCGTCCTACGCTGAATCCTTCCGATGTTCCACCAGATGAAAATAGCTGGACAGTATTGCATATTCCCCTTTCGGTTCCAATACTTAACAAGTCCTCAGGATCTTTCAACCTAGACCCTCATTTTCTCGATGAAAGATCACATAGGCGAGCACGTAGCTCTACTGGAAAAGTACCCCGCCATTCCCGTTTTGGCGGTAGTATTTCTCATAAAACAAAGCCACCCCCAATTGCCATTCTCTCGATCCTTACGCCTGTGATCCCATACCCCAATGAGCTAGCTGAAAGTCTTGATCACCTTTCGCCCCACCTTGCTCATTCATTCTCCCTCTGCCGACAGTACTCTATGATTACTAGTGAACTGGCCGGACTTCGCAGCCGCCGCAATGGAACCGTAGGGTTTGGCGGTCTTGGTCCTGATGGCAGACCACTTCCCCCTGTGTCGACCAACAACCATGACGGGAATTCAATTTTCGACCTGTCTCACCAGTCGGTTGCTGGCAGCATCACTAGCCCAAGCGAATGGTCTGCTGTTTCACGCAGTGCTGCAGGATCGCCTATACCGACACCATCCTTTGAGGACGTTCTAGGCCCGAAAGACAAGAGACCACTCAAGACAAGCCCTGCGCTGCTAGGAGGCGATGGGTATTTTGCTGGCGCCTCTATTGCCCAAACCATTGCAGCGGATTTCCAAACCGCCGTCCCTGATGAGAGCTCTGCTTCGACTGTACCACCGGAGAATGTAGTACATGGTTCTGGCCGCTCACAAGGAACAATTAGTTTAGTTTCTCGTAGCAGCATTTTCTCGGAAGAGTATTCTGCGTCTCAACAACGCCGAAGCTCTCTTAGCCGCATTTGGCCACCTACACCAGAAGTAGCTATACTTGCCGCATCAAGGCCACAGTTAAATCATACTGTGTCAAATCGCGATGCGCTTCAGACCTCCGATAAAAGCCATGAGACATCTCTACCAGTCTTGGCCAATAAAAACCTTCCTACTACGCAACCAACCTCTCATTTGTCTCGGCCTGTTTTGAGTCGTGGCGACAGCGCTAGAAATGTTGTCTCCAACTCCAACCGGGATAGACGCCATAGCTTGCTTCATTCATATGGCGCTGACTTTGCAACTTCTTTTCCTACTCTTCCCCAGGCCGGTACTGTCAATACCAAGGCGAACCCAACTTCTACACCTGGTCTTTTATCTGGTAATGGAGGAGCTGGCGGTAGTGTCCGTGCCGTTCACATGCCTCCTCCATCAGATAAGCTAAAGAGTTTAATCCTCGATTCGCTTCCAGCCCAAGTTTTTGTGGCTTTGCCTCTCACTGGAGAAATCCTGTGGGTTAACAGTCGGTACCTGTCGTATCGGGGGCTTTCAGTGCAAGATCTCGCTGCAGATCCGTATGGAAGCATTCATCCTGACGACCGCCAAGAATATCTCAAAGCTTGGGGACACTCTCTGCGCACGGGAGATCAATTCTCTAGAACGGTGCGAATCAAGCGTTTTGATGACTGCTACCGGTGGTTCTATGCCAGGGCTGTAGCTTCTCGTGACAAGCGTGGATTGATTATGCAACTCCTTGGCTCATATATGGACATCCACGATCAGCATATTGCTGAGTTGAAGGCTGCTCGCCAAGAAGAAATTGCTGCGTCAGAGGCCAAACACCGGCTTCTTGCTAATCTGATTCCCCAGATTGTCTTTACGGCCACTTCTGAAGAAGGCATTACGTTCGCCAATGATCAGTGGCTATCATACACAGATCAATCGTTTGAGGATTCTCTGGGTATGAACTTCTTGTGTCGCGTACATCCAGATGATCTAGCCAAATTTCATGTCGACGTCAACACCTCCCAGCCATCGCCACAGCCAAAATTTGACCTTAGCCGCTTTGAGCAAGAAATTTACCAAGGCTTAGAAAGCCATCACAGCTCTAGCATGTCATTTAAGGCCCGACGCGAGTCCAGTACGACCCCTACACAGTGTGGAATTGCTGCCTCTGAGTCTCCCCGTGTCCGTGACTCTGAAAGTAGCTATGCATTCAACGATATTCCCATCGCTGACATAGAAACACTAATACGTCGTGGTATTGTCAAAGTCACTACTGACAATACGGGAAGAATAGCATACACGGCAGAGGTGCGGCTGAGGTCAAAGAAGGATGAGTATCGCTGGCATCTAGTCCGTTGGGTAGAAATCGAAAACATCAACTCAGTCAAGACCGGCGTTTATTTTGGCTCAGCCACCGACATCAATGACCAGAAGCTCCTTGAAGAAAAGCTCAAGGAGGCTATGGAGTCTAAGAGCCGCTTCCTTAGCAATATGTCGCACGAAATCCGGACTCCGCTCATTGGAATCTCGGGAATGATTACATTCTTGCACGACACGCGCCTGACCGAAGAGCAACAAGACTACGCGAATACAATTCAAAACAGTGCTAACAGCCTGCTTTTGATTATCAACGATATTCTTGATCTGTCAAAGGCTTCTGCAGGCATGATGCGTTTGAGCTATGAGTGGTTTCACACACGGTCTTTGATTGAAGATGTCAACGAGCTTGTTTCTACCATGGCTATCCACAAGGGCCTGGAGCTCAACTATGTTGTTGACGAGACTGTCCCTGCATGGGTCAAGGGCGACAAGGTTCGCATTCGCCAAGTACTGCTCAATGTTATTGGCAATGCTATCAAGTTCACCACTGTTGGCGAAGTCTTTAGCCGCTGCCGTGTGTTTGTGGATTCTAAGGACGAGTCTACCAAGGGCAAACAGGCTGAGGTCAATGCTAAAGATATCATGCTGGAGTTCATTGTTATTGACACTGGACGCGGCTTTAGCGAGAAGGAGGCTGAGCTTATCTTCAAGCCTTTTAGTCAGATTGATGGGAGCAGCACACGGCAACACGGGGGAAGCGGCCTAGGTCTTGTGATCTCTAGACAGCTGGTTGAGCTACACGGTGGTAAAATGGTTGGACAGGCTGTCCCCAACAAGGGGTCTCAATTCAGCTTCACCGCCCGATTTGCCCTTCCCAGCGCCGACGACTATCCTGATGTCAATAGCACACATACTGCATCGTCTCCTGGACCTACCGTCACACCTCCAGTTCCTATAAAACAGACGACCGAAAAGCACGAGGGAAGCCGTCATGATGCGAGCTCTTTGTCGGCAGCCTTGGAAAAATATACAGTGAACGCCTCGGGCTCTCTACGCTCAGATGCTAATGAGATAAATCCTCTCATCACTGCAGACCAAGACTCGGCGAATATAGCACAGGCTGCCCGCGCTAGTGGCGCTGACGAACTGGAAGAAGACCGGCCAGAGAGTCCTAAACCAAAGACATCTTCAACACCTCCTCCACCCATTGCCATCACTATGCCTTTGCCGCCTCCACAAACCTACTCGATCCTCATTCTTTGCCCGCAAGATCACAGCCGGGAAGCTACGTCACAGCACATTGAGATGACTCTGCCAAAGGGACCACCACATAAGATTAGAGCATTGCCCTCTGCTGATGCAGTTCTAGAAATGGTTTCTAGTCAAAACCCTGGACCGTTTACGCATGTTGTGCTCAATGTTGGTGCTGCTTCAAATGTTGTTTCTACGATGGATCGGATTGACCAGCTCGAGTGCATCTCAAATAGCACGATTCTCGCGCTCTGTGACACTGTTCAGCGCCAGGCCCTGATGCGACTGCCGCCGCAGGAGCAGCCACGATTAATTCGAACGGGCAAAGTCAATTTCATCAACAAGCCGCTCCGGCCATCTCGCTTTGCCACAATTTTCGATCCTGATCGTCTGCGCGACCTCAGTATTGACCGCAACAGGTCCTCTGCTGAGCGACACTGGGAAAACCAGCGTGCGCATTACACGGAAGTCGGCAAAATAATTGGCAATAGAGGCTACCGTGTGCTTCTGGTAGAGGATAACCCGGTCAACCGCAAGGTGCTGACTAAGTTCCTTGAAAAGATGAATGTTGAGGCCGTGGTAGCTGTTGATGGGCAAGAGTGTACGGAGAAAGTTATGGCGCAGCCGCCAGGTTACTACAATATGGTTTTGGTAAGTTACCTTCACATTTACGTCTATGCTGAGAACCACGCCAGCGAACTAACATTCTGTTTGTAGTGTGACCTTCACATGCCACGAAAAGATGGATACCAAGCCTGTCAGGATGTACGAGCATGGGAAAAGAGAATTGGAGCATTACCGATGCCCTTTATTGCTCTGTCGGCCAATGTTATGCCAGAAGTGCAGGACCGGTGTTCGCAGTCTGGGTTCACAGACTACATCACGAAGCCCGTGGACTTTGTTAAACTGAGCCGTACTATGGCTAAGTTCTTCTAAGCTGTTCTTATTTACCTCTCGGGGGGTTTTTTTATTTTTTGTTGATTCTTTGGTTCTTCCTTGACAACCCTCTATCCTTGCATATCTCTAGAAAGGGGGGGTTCGGTTCTTTTCCTCCTATCTATATTCTAGAGTATGCTTCTTGTGTCTCCCTTCCCTTTCTCCTATCCCCTCCTCTCCCCCCCCCCTCCCCTTTTTTTTCCTACTTGTTTGATATAGACATGAGCCTGCGTGCTTCTTGGGGGTGTTATTCTTCACTTGTTTTCTTTCTTAGGTGTATTTATTGGCGTTGATATTAATGGCATTCAACGGGACAAATTAGATGGAATATTTATTAGAAAATAAAATAAAATTAAATTAATAAAAAAAAATGCCAAAAATCACCAGTTACAGCCAGTAACATGAATAGACAAGTAAACAAAGCCAAATAATAATAAATACTGCTTCCCATTGTTCCAATTGAAAACACCACGCAACAACGGACCTGCGCCGTGCGTGAGATTAAGGTACATGAGTAGATTTGTCCATGATATATGCCAATCGGTGTTTGCCAGTTGATCCACCGTCCTTAGAAAACTTCTATGTCAGTAAATGCTGCCATGGATGCTACGGTCGTGCTTTTCTGCGTTCTCTCCGTTGTTTTCCTCCACTTCACTCCCGCTAAATCCATCGCCTAATCTATTTGCTCGCATTCCACGGCCCATGCCACTCTCATTAGCGAGTTCTTGCGAGACTAGACTAGGGTCACCCTCGTCCTCATCATCGGCATCCTCGTTATGGCTTCCGATGCGGCTCATCCCGGAAGCCTCTGCCGTAGCACGGGTGCCTTTCTCTGTTATCTTCACGGGCAAGCTGCCGGATTGCTGCTGTGATGGTTTAGCTGCATCACCACTATTGTTGCCTTCAGCAGCCACGCTTTTAGAGGCGGGGGCGGCCGTGGAGTGGCGCTGATATCCCACGGCGGGGCGAGAACCTATGGACTGCGTGCTATCAAAGTCTGAGCCGACGAGGCTGCGGATACGGTCCTCTGGCGAAATAAACGAGGGTGTGGCGTCAGGAGATGAGACAATCTCTTCTTGGGCCCGCCTGATGTTGATGTTCTCGACTGATGCTCCATTGTCCAGTGCATCGTGCAGATTGGGGTCGTTGGGGTCGTCATCATCGGAATTATAAGCACGTCGAACCGTTCGACGCGCAAGTAAAGGGGATACTGCTGTCGGGCTGTTTACTCCGGCAGGACTGGCGGTAATCGTAGCAGATGATGTCATAGTGTATGACACCGGGTTCAGCGATAGGGAACCTGCAGCTGCTGTGACATCAGCAATGTTATTGCCATTGGTGACTACTGGCGTCGTCGCATGAACGCTCCGGCCCTGGCTCTTTTCGGCATTGGCACGGCTGGCATTAGCCAGCTCGGTGCTGTGTTGCTTTGCGCCGGCTTCATCTCTTTGACGCAGAATTTCGAGATCATCGCGGCGGTCAAGCCGGTTGAAGTGCCGTGAGTGGTCGCAGCCGTTAGGGCATCCACCCCATTTCCGCACAACCACGGTGCTTTTGTTGCGTGGCAGGCGGGTGGCATCTTTGTTGGCATCGCGGCCGATTTCAGAAGACACGTCTTTGCCTTCCTTATCTTTAGTTTCTTGGACGAGAAGCTCCCGCTCGCGACGTAGTTCTGACCACGTGCGTAGTTTGTTCTCTAAAGTGTATTTGCCACTTTCTTCTTGGTTCATAATGAGAAACTCGCAGTGGTTGATGTTACGAAGATCTTCAAAGTACTCAACAGTAAAGTGGTACCACTTCATAAGAAACACTCTGCATAGCAGGCCGTGGGTCACTGTTATTCAGTTAGCAAGTTTCCAAGAGCCGGCGGCTTAGTGATAGCCAGAGGATAAGGTCTTACCTAAAACGCAAACGCTCGCAAAGTCGTCCTCGCCAAACTGCCGCCACAGACTCTCATTGAAGCCACTTATCCGATCGTAGGCATCAGCGGCGCTCTCGCCATTGGGGATACGGTAGAAGAAGTGCCCGTAGTCGGCTCTCTCCTGCCACATGCGCTCCATCTCGGCACTGCAGGGCTGAAAGTTACCAAAGTCCTGCTCACGAAGGCGGGGCTCTTCATAAACCTTGATATCTGGGCGTTTGAAGGGCGAGTTATCCTCGGTGAGAGTGGAGAGTATTCCCTCAGTAGTCTCACGGGTTCGTCGGTATGGAGACGTGAAGAAATGGAGCGTATCGTCGGGCCGGAGCATATCCTTGAGGCGACGGCCGGCCTCATAGGCTTGCTGCCAACCCTCAGGCGTTAGCTTTACACGATGGTCGGGGATGGTCTGGTGAATGTCACGATTCTCTACAAGTGGTTGGCGCCGTTAGTCAGCAAGCATGAAGTTTAATTTAGGGCTATCTAGGAAGGGGCGCAAAGCAACAAACTCACTGTTGCCTTCAGATTGAGCATGGCGAATTAGAATGATGAGTCTCGGCTTGCCCATGTTAGCGGTGTAATGTTGGACGCTTCTCCGGGAGTGTGAAGCCGAGTTTTATGGATATGATAAGGTACCGAAAAAAAAAAAGAATAATAAAAATAAAAATACAAATTAAAAAAAAAAAAAGGGCAGTAGTTGCAGTTTTAATAGGTGACGATGGAGGAAGTGGAAGTTGCAAAGAAAAAAAAAGCCAATGCCGAATCAGAATTTAGCTTGGGATGGACGAAAGGATGGTAGTTGTCGATTGAGGGGCATTTGATTTTGATAAAAAAAAAGAAAAAGAAAAAGATGGCATTTTATCGATATCTAGAATAGTAACTGCCGTTTCACGCGGCCAATAAGTAAATAGTAAGCAAAGACCAAGACCAACAACCAACAAGACATCTCAAACACGTTATTATCCTTTCACTTGTTGGTCAAACTCTCCATTTCCCTATTTGCATCAACAATAATCGCGCTTTGATCTGCTGCTTGAGCCTCTTCTATTGGCCAATTCCATTCATATCAGGAAGCTGCTGCTTATCTGGGAACTCCCATCCTACCGTTACTGTTACCTCTGTACGTACATATTTCGCTCACTTACTCTCACGCTCACGCTCACTCTCACTCTCACCCTCACCCTCACCCTCACTCTCACTCACTCTCACGCCTTTCCCGTACTTTGTTGCTTTATGCCTCACCTGCGTGCATCTTGCATTCTCTTGTTATTTATCCCTCACCCAGCCAACCTGCATCCCAGGCAGCCCTTACCCAGTTGTTATCTTATTTTCTTGTGTCTAGACTGGCCACCGCTCAGTGTGATGCATCCCTTTAGGCCGAAATCACCGTCAAAATAGACTCAAAATTGACACTGCGCATGGACAGATTGTCAAATGTCAAAGAGCCAGTCTAGGTCTACAGCAGAGCAAGGCTTTCGCTAGACACAGCACAAGAAATCAACATCACGCATGGGCAGCCTTGGCCTCCCTCTTTTTCCCCCATCTGTCTTGAGTTCCCTCGGCCAGCTGGCTACCGTTAGCGCAGATAATGTCACTTGAAACATCCGTTAAACGTATTACAGGAAGGAAATAAAGACATTGTACGTAGGGCAGTCTATCCTTCTTTTCTCAAGCCCTATTGCCGCCGATATCCGGCTATCAGGTAAGCCAGTTAGCGATAAGCCGCATGGACATGCAGAATACCTGCTGTCGGCCCCTTTCGGTGTATTAGGCGAGGGTTAGTATCAAAATCCCTCTAGATCAGGAAGAACCACTCTACCCAGTCCCGACTTCTCTGTCGGTAATCTAGTCTTCGACCTGAGCAGGCTTACTCCTCATCTCCAATCCATCCTTCAGCCAACAACCAACAACCAACATCTGCCCATTCTTTCTTGCCCTCGTATGATTTCCTTCCCGAGTGGTATAATGTTGGTGACGATCACTTCAGCCAGCCAATCATATATGTTGGTATTGCACCCTATGATCCACTAGACCACATCCAGAAGGACGCCCACCTGCATGTGCAACCTAGCCGATCTCCGAATACCTCCGTACTTTCAACTGCGCTCTCTGAACCCCGATTTCACGGAAAACCGCCAAGGCCGTAAACTCCGTTGGCACTCCTTGTCAGGATATTTCGCCTTGTTTAGAGGTTGTTCTAGACTTTGCCCATTTAGAGGGAGAGAGCCGCAAAATCACGATCCACTAAGGAATAGATGTGATTCCACCGTTTATTCCTTACGTCAAGAATAGATAGATGACTCTCTGGCAACTACAGCTTATATAGAATCCGTGACAGAATGCTGGTCAACTATAGATGGTGTTTAGGATGCTATCGTGAGGCAAAAGTCCTTGTGCCTCAGCCTCCATTGTTGATGCTTTCCTAAACTACTTTGCAGGAAAGCAAATGTTGTGGTATGCGTCCCAAGTCACAATGGATGATTTGACTTGATTTGTGTGAGCCTTGAAATCCCCATCACTGAGGCACGAAAACGAGAAGCGATAGTCTAATATTGGGCCTAGTTTGTGAGAAGATAAAGCTCTCATTAACTGCGTTTCTGGAGAGACGAAGCTGAGGAGTAAGGTATTGACACAAGAGTAGTGTATATAGCTGCTATGGTCGACGGGTCTTTGGCCGAGCAGTCAAGAGGTAAGAGGTCACTAGGCCGTGAAAGCCCGACACTATGCCATTCACATAGTCCCTTCGCCCCTGGTGCGATCCAGTCGTTGGCGTCTACCCCGCCTTCCATCGAGACAACCAACCCATAACAAAGAACTTTGATGTAAGATCTGCCTAATAATTGTTGGTTTTAGAGCATAGCAAGTGGCTGGCGCCTATACTGCAACGGTTAAGGTAGTAGGTGAATCCATACAGGCTAGGTAGGAGCAGTACCAAGTGACGTCGGGAGACACTAGAGGCCCAGCCGCTGAGCAGATTACTAATAATCACAGCTTCTCTTTGATAATACACCAATAAAGGCAACAATCGAATCGCATAATATGGCACAGACTCATGAATATACACAGCAGCCCAGGCCTATACTATCCCAATGCGGTTTTGGGGACATTTTGAAAAAAAAAAAAAAAAAAAAAAAAAAAAAAAAACACTGACGTAGGTCATCGGGCACGTGACCTGAAAATTGGGGCCAAGAGCATTGGAGCTTTGCTCTAGCCTTCTACTGTTTTAATTAAGCTAAGCAAGCTATCTCCACATATTTTTCCCTCTCAGCCTTGCAACTTTTTTTTCCATTTCAGCCTTGCACCTTTAGCGCTTCCTTGTCGCGATAGTCCATGCTAGAACATACAATTTTCGGCTACATGTTTATCGAGAGCAGCTGTAATTCTCTTTTAAATTTTTGCTCACATCTACTTATCCTCTAGTAGCCTCGTCTCCCCCCTTTGCTTTTTTTCGTGCGCATACGCTGTTTTTCTGTCCTTGAATAGCTTCAACTCTCTCTCCTGCCTTCATCGTCGCATCATCACTTAAAATGTCTGCAGGTGGCCCCGACTCTATTCCCACATCTGCCGATCGGCGCAGCAAGCGCCCAACCAAACGGCGTCTTCTCAGCCCAACATCAGACCAAGCTGCCTCCGTCGAAGCGCTCTTTGCCAAGCCCGAACAACCCATTCACATCCCCATCGCTGCAACTTCACAGGCACGTGCACTTCCACCGCCGCCCGAAATCGTCACCAACGTGCAAGGTTCCAGTGCCGGAGCTGGCTCCGGCGAGTTCCACGTCTACAAAGCCGCCCGCCGACGCGAGTACGAGCGTCTGCGTCGCATGGACGAAGAAGTGCGCAACGAGGATGCGGACCGCGAGTTTGAGAAACAAAGGACAGAGCGCCAGAAAATAGACGACGAGAAGACGAGAAAGAATCGCGAGAAACGCGAGAAAATGAAGGCGCGCAAGGCAAAGGCGAAGTCCGGAGCCGGCCCACAGCCAAAGCAACCCGCCAAGTCTACACTACCAAGCCAAAAAGACAACAAGTCCTCATTTCCAAAGAGAGCCGATATAGCTGACGATACGCAAGAAACCGGCAATGCCCCAACCAATACACCACCAACGGCAGATAGTTTAGGTTCAGACTTGGCCCGCGCCGAAGCTGGAGATACCAAGGGTGTCTCGCCAGCCGGAACATCAACGCCAGACAAAGCGCCTATCACAGGCTTGATCATACACGACGACGACGACTAGAGACATACAAACCAAATGCAAAAAGCCAAAAACTACTATTGGTCGCCTCGACCTTTCTAATATCTTGCACTGGCTCCCCTTCTCTCTCTCTCTCTATCTCCCCTAGCGAATCATGAGACAGCCTTATTCCAAAGCAATGCGCTCCAGTCCAGTCTCCTCGTTAGCTTGTTCTTTTTTTCTCATATTTAGACCACTCATCCTACGATTTCATAGGCTCAGAGCCGATTTTCTTTTTTCAAGTGCTACAGTGCACATGTGTTAATACATTACAATCATTAACATCTTCTTCTTGCTATGCTATTTGCATCCAGCTATAATAATGTTGTCATGATGATATAAGTACGTCCCGAGTCAAGCATTATATCGTGTCCACACCATGTCATGTCACCCATTCATGTTTATATACCCAAGCCATTGCTTCCCTCACAGAATCATTAAGATGGTACGTCTATTATTTTCTTTGCATGTTTGCATCCCCTACAAATCAAATGCCAGATTAGCTTCACATATAATCTGATGTATTTTCTCTTTACTCCTCGGCGCCGCCGCCGCCGCCGCCGCCACCGCCCTGCATAGCCTTCTTGGCACTGCAGATATCATCAACGCGGAGCAGCAGACAGGCTGACTCAATGGCCGTCTTGATGCTTTGCAGCTTAATAGCCTCGGGCTCCCAAACACCATAGTCCTTCATGTCAGCAATGGTGCCATTGTCGCCGTCAATGCCCCAAGTGTGCTTGCCCTCGGCGTGCTTGGCGCGCAGATCCGTCAGCACTCTGACAGGGCTGCTGCCAGCGTTCTGGACCAACGTCCGAGGAATCACTTCCATGGCATCGGCAACAGCCTTGTACGGCCATTGCGCAACACCCTCGACGCTCTTGGCCAGCTGGTTCAGTCTCACGGAAACGGCCATCTCAGTAGCACCACCGCCAGGGGCTAGGCGAGGGTGGAACACGACATTGCGGGCAACACCCATGGCATCGTGCAGGTTACGCTCAATCTCGTTGAGGATATCCTTAGAGGGGCCCCGCAGGAGAATTGTGCAAGCCTTCGGGTTTTGGCACTTGGTGAGGAAACTAAAGTACTCGTCGCCAATCTTTTCGATCTCGAACAGACCGCACTGGGTGCCGACATCCGACTCCTGAAGGTCGTCAACGCGGTTAACAATAGTGGCACCGGTAGCGCGAGATATACGGTTGTTATCGGTCTTGCGGACTCTGCGCAAAGCCGTTACGTTGGCCTTGACCAGGTAGTGCTGAGCAAGATCAGACACACCCTTTTCGGTAATGACCAGGTCGGGCTTCAGGGCAATGATGGCGTCACACATGGCCTTAACTTGCTCCTCTTCGATCTGCAGAATGCGATTCCAGTCCTCCTCCTTGCTGATTTCAATCTGTGTCTGCGACTCGCCCTTCTTGTACTCAAGAGGGCAATCCAACAGAATGATGCGGGGGTTTTCTATCCGGCGGCGCATCTTGGGATGAGTGATGTCTTTGTTGAGCATGACACCATCGAGTACCCTGCTGTCCTGAATCTCACCACCGGGGACCTTTTCAATGCGAGCGTAACGCTTGATGTCGACCTCCGTCTTGCCATTAGAAACTTCCCACGTGACAGTACGGACGGCATCCAAAGCCAGCTTGCACATGAGATCAGACCAGCGGGAAACAAACTTGGTTCCAATGGAAGAGCTAATCAGGCCAATCATTGCAGAGTCGCTCGAGGTATCAATAGGCATGGAGATCTCGTCGATGATTTTGAGGGCATCCTCTAGCGCGCGCTTAAAAGCAGAGATTATTACGACGGGATGGATGTTGCGCTCAAGCTCAGGCAAAGCCATGGCCAGGATTTCGCCGGCTATTAGGATATGACCAGTGTTAGTAGATAGTAGGGGGTAGAACCGGGTTTAGATAGGGGCAGCAACGAAGACTCAGAAACCAACCACTCTTACGCACCTAAAATAATGACAGTAGTCGTGCCATCACCAACTTCCTCGTCTTGTGTCCGAGAAAGCTCAATCATACTCTTGGCGGCAGGGTGAGACACCTCAATTTCTCTAAGGATGGCATGACCATCGTTGGTCAGGACGATGCCGCCCATGGGGTCCAGAAGCATCTTGAGCATAGCCTTGGGACCCAGGCAGGAGCGAATGATATCAGAGACACTAAATCAATTGTGTTAGCAATGTGGGGGGATAAACAGCATTGTATGAGGAGGTGCAATAATTTAAAGATTAGATGCAATAGCCATTCCCCTCAGCCAAAGCTAGCAAAGCATTTTTTTTTTTTTTTCAGGAGAAGAGAGGCCCCAGGTATAAACAGCTAAACACAACTTGCTCATCGCCACCACTTTGGGCGTAGTTGGTAGCGGGCGTGTATATGGAGTGGGAGGAGGTTTAAACGGCGGCCGAGGAAGAAGAAACGTACATCTTGGCGGCGGTGATATTAGACATTTGAGCTTTTCGGCCAGTCTGACGCTCCTGGGGGCCGCCAGTGTCTATTCAGCAATACATTATTAGCGACAAAGACTTAGGGATAGACCAATGGTGTGATGATGAGACTTGGGCGTGTTTCCAAGCAACATTCACAAAGCAAAGCCAGAGCTCGGGTCTGGTACCAGGCAGAGCTCGGTCAGGGGATAGAGGTAGAAGTTGGGACATGACAAAGAGGGGACGCACTCATAACCACAACTGGAGCCTGCATTTTGACGAGTCTTCTTTTTTTTTTTTTTAGGATAACCAAGCGGAGAACGTGAAGAAGATAAAAGAGGCAAGCCGTAAAAGAATCAAGAACTGGTTAGTTGTAGGAGGGCGTTGCTGGTTGTTGATGCTTTCAAAATGCCAGTTAAAAAGTTTGGAGGGGTTCTTTCAACTCTCCTTTCAGCCTTAGCCTTGACTGGCTTAACTTAACGTGTTGTCCCCCTCCTTCCCAGTTACCAGGCCAGCCTTGCTCAGCTCAGCTCAGCTCAGCTAGGCTAGGCTAGGCTAGGCTAGCTAGTCTGGAAATTTTGTATTTTGGCTGCCCACCAACATCGAGGGGCATTGGTGGGGCAGTTTGTCATTAGGGTCTGGGGCAGTCGGTCTTAGGGTTCGTAGCACCAGGGATATGAAACCTCCGGCCAAGTTGTTGTGATGCTGATCGTAGATGACGACATGTTTATCAAGCCCCACACTTGGCCAATAGGCTGTGATTACGATTAGCGACAGACCCCGAGAGCCGTCATCATGTCAAGCTGTGCTGTGTGTGGGCGGCTGTAATTAGGATATAAAAGGCCGGGAGCTCGCCGCTCAACATGGGCTAGTAGCGTAGTGTTCTCCCCCTCCTTCCCACCTTACCGCCCCATTGCCCGCCATGCAGCTCCCAGGTCTAGTGTCTGTTGCCTTGGCCATCGTCGGCTCTATCACTCAGTGTGCCTCTACACTTGAGGCCCAGCAAGCTCCATTTCTCCCCAGCTCAGACGCCCGGAGAGTGGGCAGGCAGCCAAACATCGTGTTCATCCTCGTCGATGATCAAGACAAGCGCCTGGACTCGCTAGCCTATATGCCCAGTGTCAAAAAGCACCTGCTAGAACAAGGAACGTCGTTTGAGAATCACTTCTGCACAACTGCAATTTGCTGTCCATCCAGGGTTTCACTCTGGACGGGAAAGCTGGCCCACAACACCAACGTGACAGACGTGAGCCCTCCATACGGTGAGTTTCCCCTCGAGAATATGCAACTGCTAGGTAAGCTAGTAGGCTAATATCTTCAGGCGGCTATCCCAAGTTCGCATCGCAGGGCTTCAACAATGCCTATCTCCCAGTGTGGCTCCAAAACTCCGGCTACAATACGTACTACACCGGTAAGCTGTTCAACTCACACAATATCAACAATTACAACTCGCCATACCCTGCGGGCTGGAACGGCTCAGACTTCCTTCTTGACCCCTTTACGTACCAGTATCTCAACTCAACCTACCAACACAATCGAGATGCTCCCCAAAGCTATGAGGGGCGGCACACCACGGATATTCTCACTGAGAAGGCATACAACCTTCTAGATGAAGCCAGCCGCGAGACCCGGCCATTCTTTCTCGGTATTGCCCCTATTGCGCCGCACAGCAATGTCGGGTTCACCTTCCATCCAGACGGGACGCACACGGCACATTTTACTGAGCCAATACCAGCTGATCGCCATAAGAGCCTCTTTGGCGATGCATTTGTGCCGCGTACACCCAATTTCAATCCCGACAAACCCACTGGTGCCAGCTGGATACAGCTTCAGCAAAAGCTGAATGGCAGTGTTATTGAGTACAATGACCACTTTTACCGCCAAAGACTGCGTGCACTTCAGGGGGTTGACGAGCTGGTCGACGGGCTGTTTGAAAGACTTGCCAAGAAGGGGCTTCTAGACAATACATACTTCTTTTACACCAGTGACAATGGCTTCCATATCGGCCAGCACCGTCTGCCGCCCGGTAAGGAGTGCGGCTACGAAGAAGACATCAATGTCCCGTTAGTCATACGCGGCCCTGGAGTTCCTGCCAACAAGGTCACCAACAAGGTCACCACCCACATCGACTTAGCACCTACGCTTCTCCATCTCGCCCAGTCTGCTTTCGACAGTACCTTTGGCTTTGACGGTGTGCCTATTCCACTGACATCAAGCCAGCTAGAGACGGCCCAGGATACGCGCCATGAGCATGTCACGGTCGAATTCTGGGGCACGGGCCTGGCAGAAGGTCGATATGGCTTTAGCAACGGGGCCTATGTAGCTGCAAACAACACATACAAAGCTTTGCGCGTCATTGGCGCAAGCGGTCGAGACTACAACCTGTATTATGCAGTGTGGTGCGACGGATCGCGGGAACTGTACGATCTTGCTACGGATCCGTACCAAGTAGTGAATCTGCTGCACAGCAGCACATCGTCTGCAAGACCAACACTCTTCTCTGTGCCCATACAAAAGCTGGTAGAGCGCCTCGATGCTTTGCTACTAGTACTCAAGTCCTGCCAGGGCCGTACATGTGTCGAGCCCTGGAAGTCGCTGCATCCGCAAGGAAATGTCCAGAAACTTGGCGATGCCTTAAGCCCACGTTTCGACCAGTTTTACGCTGACCAAGTCCGCGTGAAATATGACCACTGTGAGAACGGGTATGTCTTATCTGCGGAAGGACCACAGTTTGAGCGGGACGGGGCTGCGTGGCACGAATGGGTGTGATGCGTGTGTATTAGACTAGACCGCTGCTAGTCCGTCGGTGTACTATAATGTGTTAGCTGTTTGTTTACGTCACTTATTCTTACATTCTTACATACAAATATGAGCCCCTGTCTTCCTTTTCTATGAAACTATAACAAATACAGGGTCGGAGTCTTTTTCGGAGCCGTACAATCTAATAGCATTTAATAGCAGCAACAGGGATCTTAGCCGGTGTTTCAAGGCCGATGCATCATTAACTATTGCGCCATCTATGCTAGATAAGGCAAATACGACCTACTACCAGATATGTCATCCGGCCGCCAATGGGATTTGGCTAGTAGGGTTGCTAATAGGAGAGAGGCGCCAATAAATACGTCCTTGTGTCATGTTATTTCTTGGGGGGTTGTCCTTCTTGCCCCGTTCCGCCTCTTTCTGCTCTTCATCGTTCTTCGCACTGAGTGTCGGTTCCTAAGTCGGCGGTCTTGCTGATAAGCTGCATTGTTTCCAGAGGTTCCATCCATAGAATTTCTAGCCACCTATAGGCCATGGAGGCTTCTTCGAGTGAACGGACAGCGCTACTTGGTCATCAGCCAGCCATAGCCAAGGCTGGCCATGGGAAGAGCCAGGATCATGATAGCAGGGTCACAATACAAGTCCCGCCTGCAACCCCGGCAGAGGCAGCTCCGGATCCCCGTATAGTCCAGATCGTTATGGTCATGGTCCTCGGTATGCGATGCCCCCCCCCCCCCCCCCGCCCCCCCACAAGCCATGCCCAGGCCCGGTGTGAGAAATAATACGTACTAACCGTCTTCTAGCTGTGTTTGTGTACAATGCTGATGGCTCCTTGGTGCTCGCAACTCACACAACTATTGCATCTGAGTTTGATTCTTTAGAATCATCGAGCTGGATCTTTACCGCCTTTGGACTCGCAGGGGCGGCGACTCAAGTTATGGTGAGCCGATGTTGAAGCTTACTCCACTGGCTAGATAGTGCTAGCTGACATCTCGGGGACAGTTTGGGAAACTCAGCGATGTATACGGCCGGAAGCCGGTGATCCTATTCTGCTATTCTGTCTTTTCGATTGGCTGGTGAGTTTGCCTCTTCCAAGTACCGTGTTCCAAGCTACTAATCTTTGCCATAGTCTTGTAATGTAAGCGGACAGATTCCATACCTCATGTTCCTCCAACTCTTCCCATAACTAACGGTCCACTCTTAGCGGTACCGCGGAATCCCTCGGCACCGTGATTATCGGCCGTGTAATATGCGGCTCCGTTGGAGCTGGCATGGGTCTTCTGGTATCTATTCTTCTGGTGGATATTGTACCTATTCGTGATCTTGCCGCATGGCGCTCGTATATCAATCTTGCTGCCACAGCCGGCCGATCAGCCGGCGGACCTCTCGGCGGCTGGCTTGCAGATGCTGTAGGTTGGCGGTGGTCGTTTCTGGGCCAAGTTCCTTTTTTTATGCTTGCTTCTGCCCTGTGTTTGCTGTACCTGCCGGATACCAAGACCGCGGGGAGAAACACCAGAGGAGCCTCAGCCTTAGTTGAGGCAGGTGGCGCGGGTGAAATCTCTGAAGATGGAAAACCAAAGGCTGAGCTCGACCTTGTCGGCGCCCTTCTTCTTGGCTCGGCCATCCTTGCCTTTTTGTTTCCTGTTCAGATGGGCGGCTCTCTTTTCCCATGGGATAGCCCCTGGATTCCGGCGCTGTTTGCCGCATCTCTGATTCTCCTAAGCTTGTTCGTCACCTGCGAAGCCCACTGGACCTCGAGCCCTCTGCTTCCCCTTGTGCTTTTTAGGAATCGAGAGGCTACAGCGTCCTTCCTCATCATGTTTCTCCAGACCTCGGCGCAAGTTAGTCTCATGTTCTCCATCCCAATCTTCTTTCAGGTAGTCCACAAGTCTTCAAGCTCCGAGGCTGGCTGGCATCTGTTTCCGGCTGTCCTAGGAAACACGCTGGGCTCTATCCTGTCAGGCATGATAATCCAAAGGTGAGAGACTTCGGGCCCAAGATCAAAGGTACCTCGAGTGATTAGTTGCTAATCATATCCGTCGCCAATCCCAAGGACTGGTCGTTATAAATGGCTGGTTTGCGTGGCTACCTTGTCAAGCTGCTTATGCTACGGCCTTCTCATTTTAACGTGGAATGCGCCGGTCGGCTGGATCAAGTCCATGTTTGTCTTCCCTGGGTATGTCCTCTCAATCTCCGTCTACGTTACTCCCGTCCAACGGAAGCTAACGCCGTGTTCTTTCTTGATAGCGGCTTCGGTTCTGGCGTGGCACAGAGCGCTGTATTTGTCTCTCTTCAGAATGTAATCGACAAGAGCCACGCTGCGCCCGCCCTTTCAATTCTATATTTATCTACTGCTATAGGCCCGATTATTGGCGTGTCTGCATCAACGGCCGTCATGCGAATGGGGATTAGGGCGAGACTGAATGGCGACCTAGCTAGTCTTGGATACAACTCTACAGAGAGAGCATCGGTAAGTGGATGGATAGCTTGATGGATTAGAGGAGATTCTAGTGTATAACTGACCGGCCATGTGCATAAGATTGTGTACAGCGCTATATCCAGTGTCGACTTTGTGAAGGAGGCCCAAGGAAAGCTGGCCAAGGCTATTGTACACTCGTACATTGTAGGGCTCGAGTATAGCCACGCCTTCTCGCTCGCACTAGCTGTCGTCGGGTTCATTCTAGTGGCGCTTCTAAAGGACCATCGTGTATAAATTATTCAAGCTCGAACAGGACATAAAGCCCAGCAACAAATCAGTGCTCGAGTCCCCAGCCGCCGCCTAGGCACCCAAGTTGGTCAGTCAAATTCACACCTGGTTAGCATTCTTCTAGGGAGAAACTCAAAACAAGTATGAACAGAGTGGCCTTGCTATAGACACTCCGCCAATACTCATATTCAACAAACATCCCCATCTCTACACTCCGCAGTGTCTCCATTATGTAAAGCCAGCTCACATCGTTGTATCATGCAAAAGCAGGTCGGGTCCAGCTTGTACCAGATACACATGCCAAACGCCGGTCTAGATCTAGGGCGGTGGCACGTCCAGTGATCCGACTTGGCATCATCCTGCATTTGAGGCTTGTTGTTTGTTCTGTTGGACTGCTGGGCTGCTGGGCTGTTGCTCTGCTGTCTCGCTCCCAAGTCGTTGGCCCGGCTTCCCGACTTCCCGTCTTGCATACTATTCGCTAAACCGCAAGACTTGCCGTGTCGTGTCGATGCGCTGTTGGCGATGGCAATGCAGGCATTCCAGCCTTGGACCTCCTTTACTTTTCTCCTTGCGGCCCTGATACATGATACATGATATATCTGCCGTCACGCAGCAGGTACAGAATGCATTCTGCACTCGCTGTCAGGTTATTTGCTGTCGTGACTCGGGCTTTAGGCCTAGCCAGCCCACCATACCAAGGCGGGAGATGCTTTTATGACGAGGCCAGTTTGCATACAGGAATTAACGGGCTGCCAACTCCGTGATGCTTTTGGGCTCTACCAGCCATGCCGGCATAAGAAACCCTGGGGCTCTGCCGCGAGGTAGGATCCTGGAGCTTGGGCGCTGGCGACGTAGAATGTACAGTGCAGTTTGAGCCAGATTCACTGATAGTTAGTTGTCAAGAAGCACCACAGTTCCAGGTCATCATCTTGATCCTCAATGGGGCTGCCAACTAGCCTACATGCAGAACCCGAAAGCATGCGTACTCCTCCATGCCTTTTTGTTTTTGCTATTTCTTGTTTCTCTGCGTGTCTTGTGTGTGTGTGTTTGTCTGTAGTACATTGCATCGAATATACGTTGGTAAAGATTGGCACCGCCTAGACAGTCTCTCGGGGTTCAGCAAGGCCTGTCTGTCTGTACAAGCTTTTTGTTTTCTCCCTTGGAACTCCGGTGAGTGCCTGCATTTCGCCATCTCGTCATGGCCGCAGATGGAGGAATTCTAGGATGAGTCCTGTTGGGTAATAGCCTGCGTGTGTCTTCATGTCGCAGCTCACCTACCAAGTAATTTTCTGTAGACTACCCCAACTCTTCTAGCAAACACCACCTCATGTATTCGTAGCCATCGTGCATATTCCCACTCACACGCCAGAATGTATGCGACAGCAACGCATTACAGCAGTCTTGGAGGCGTCAAGTGACTTCAGTGCCATATCAACTTGTCTGGGCAGATACCCAACACTGGCCCGAAATGATACTTGCCGTTGTATCCTTCCTTGTATCGACCACCATCAATCAAATCAGTCTTTGCTCTGGGTGCTGCCGCTATTTTACTGCCTCCATGACGTCAACTGAAAAAAAGGGCCGAAATGCGTATGGGCGTATGGGAGAGGCACGTATACACAGCGACGTTTGTATGCTAGCAGCCAGCGTCCAGTGCTTGTCTTCATGACCACATTGAGGATAGAGGATTGTGTGCCGTGTGCCTTTGGCATCCTGGGCCTGGGGGGCACTATCTTTTATTCCGAGACACAAAATAGCGGATGTTTGTGCTATGCCAGGGCCCTTCGTAGTGCACTCATGCTACCTCACGCTATTCATACAGTTGTCGTAGACAGACTTCCCCTCTATCAAGATGGCTATCCCCTCTTTCTCGAGTGCACATCTCCCTGTTATTCTCTGCTCTTGGGGTCCCTCGTCTGCAAAGCTCTGTGGCTAGGTATCCCAGGCCAGTTCCGCCTGTTTCTCGTCCTCTTGTCTTCTTGCTGCCCAAGAGCGAGAGAAAAAAGGGAAAAGAGATGCATTGTAGCTTTTCTTCTCCTGCCAGTGAGCCAATCAAGCTTCCAGAAGCATAAGCTGTGTGCTATAGGCGCTAGCCATATATTACCGAGTAGATGAATGACCGACGCAGGCCGTACTGGACAAATCGGATCGTTGGGACAGGACACACGAAGATGAAGAGCAAGAATAAGACCCCTTCCCTCTCCTCAAGAATTGGTGCCCGAAGAGACGACTATCATACATGTGCCTGGATGGCTGAATTCCTTTTGTCTCTTTCTTCTTTTTTTTCCATCCACAGCTAGAATTGCACATGCTCTCTTCCCGGCCCATGCGCTGCAACACCACGAGGAAGGGTCTGCATGAAAAAAAAATGAAAAAAAAAAAAAAAAAAAGGAAAAAAAAATCCTGCAAAGCTTTCGAGGCCAACGTTCTTAATTCCTTCCTCGTCTCTTGGCTCGAGCGAGAGCACCGAATTGTAAGATCGCCGGGGAAGAGGGAGGGAGAGAAAGCCTTGGTTACTTTATGAAAGCGTTGCTGATATGTACGATACAGACTCCGTGCCGTGTAACAGGATACTAGGCAAAGTAATACAGAGAGAGAGAGAGAGAGACTCGGGGGCCCTTGGTCGTCTAATTCAAGTAACACACTAACAGTCGGTGTTAAACATGAGAACAATAGCGCTCGTCGCTATCTTCACAGGCTGTTGCAAGGTCGTTCGAGCTTCCATAGGTCCCGTATTCTTCTCTTCGCCTCTTCACTGAGCCCGGAGGGAGGGGCATGCTGTTTCATATTCGCACGCATGAACCGCTATCCAAACCGATATACTATAGCAAAGCTCCCTAGTAAACCCTAGTAAGACCAAAGTCAGAGAGAGCAAGCATGCTGACAACTTATGCTTTTGCCTCCGCCCCTAGTTGGTCGGTCATGATGAAACAGGTACCCGCTCAGGTGTCTTACTTGTTCTCTAGACAATGCAAGCTCTATTTCTCCTGTGCAGCAAATGAAATGCTTTGATGCAAACTGCATTCAGGGCTTAGCCAGCTGCTCGCAGGTCAGATTCTGCTTTGATTTTCTTTTCCCTTTCTCGAATGTAGGTAGTGCATGATCCAGCTGCATACATGGGATTACATGGCGTGTTCCAGAGGCCAATTAAAAGCTGAAAGACATCCATGTTGGTGAGTGCATGTTGCTCTAGATGCAATGTATGCATGCACACATGCTATGCCGTGCTTTGCTGTCTACATACTTACTGCTCAATCTTTTTCAGGCAGCTTGCATGATTTTGCTTCGTGTCTTGGGCGTCATCAACGGAGACATCTATGTGTCCTTGTATACATATGCATATATATATATATATATATGCGCACATATTGGACGCACATAATATGTAGACATATGCATACTCGCACAATGCACATCAAGGGCACGCGCACCAGTCCATGCTGCATTTATGCACGATTCTACCGCTTTCAATACGCCTTCATAAACGTGGTCGGGCAGCCGTTATACAAGGTCCTTGTAGCACACCCATCGGGATGAGCGGCAGGTTCATTGTCTGTGAATAGTCCAGTGGAAAGGACACGCCGAGGGGGGAGGGAAGAAACAGCAGGCAGCAGTAGACAGCAGACAGCAGACAGCTATCGGCTGACAATATCCATAGGTACCAAGGTACAAATGTGCAAATGTATAAACGCACAAATGCAGGTATAAGTGCACAATCCATAAAATGTACATCAGCGCGCACAAGTACGCAGCGTACAGGTGCAAGTGTCCGCTCTGACATCGGACATCGCACAACAGACACATACTTGACGGTCTCTCCTCCCATCGGCAGATTAGCGGGAGAACCTCTATTGCCGGGACCAATGGAACGGGGAGGGGGGGGGGGGGGGGAGAAGGGGGCTTCAACGCAAAAGGCGAGCGCCTCCATTACCGTTGTTTGTCTTCATTTGCCCTTTTTCCCCCATCTGCCGTCCACCACAAAAGGACTCTTCTTCCCCTCCTCCCCTCTTGACCACGTCACGGTCCATGTTTCATAAACGTAATCCCCATTCGCTCGCGTGGTGGGCAAGTCCTCCCGGAATGAAGGAGCTGGTAACTGGGAGCTGATGACTGACAAAGCCGAAATGCTGCTTGCTCCGCCGCGCCAAAACCTTCCCATGGGACCTGGTGAAGGCAGGCTTCCACTCCCTCCTTTGCTATGCTAGCCAGTGGGAAGCAGTGTCATGAAATTGCAGTAACCAAAATGCTACCCAGAGACTTTCTTGGCTTGCTCTCTCTCTCTCTCTCTCTCTCTCAATCTCTCCCCTTCTCTCTCTCTTCTACAGCGGGCCGTCTTATCCTTGTTTACTCTATTATATCCACCCTTAGCCTTATCTTGTTCCGTAATCCGAGGCGTCCCGCGGGCATTTTTTATGCTCTCAAATGCACGCTCCGCCTTGAAGCGAACGTCCATATGAAGAGACCATTATTATCGAAAGTTGGCTGAGTTGAAATAAGCACCCGGTGCCTAAGCATGGTTGATGATTCGTTATGGTGCGTCTGTCCTGCTTCTTGCTCGTTCTCTCTTCTCATTTTCTCATGTGCAAATCGTATGATGGAAATCTGTAAATGAACGGACGGCCCGTTTGACAATGGAGATCTACGGGGCTTTTCAAAAAGGAAAACACTGTATGCCATGGCGATTTCTATTTCTGGCGCCATTTGCACCGTCTGCCCATTTACATGCCCAGCCAAAGAGGAGCTCTCTCTATGTCACGGACTATCCGTGGACTTGGACGATGTACTCGGACGCTGCTGGGACTTGGCCCAGAGCAGGATTACTGAATGCCGAATCAACCTTTTTTTTTTTTCTTTTTTGCTCTTCTAGGGATCTTCTTCTTCTAAACAGAGGTACCGAGATTGGCCCTGAGCCAAGTAGCATGATAATCTCCCCAAGTTGTAGATCTCGTCATTGGCCTTACACATAGTTCTGTTCCGTGTGTCTTTTCTCAAGTCATCATCATAGCACACACGCATCTGGCCGATATCACTGTAATTAAAGCCCGGCAGCATGGTTCCCTTCATCGATCGAGCAGGAAGGCCAGCAGCAGTAAAATGGACATCTTCAAGAGTCGACAGACCTCTCCCCTCCCCTCCCGTCCCCTCATCCAAGGTTTTCTGAAACTTGGGAGGCCACAAAAAGGAAACAACGGTGTATTTTCTTTTTGAGGGGGTTTCCTCGTGTTAGATTGGACCAAGGGTTACTCGAACTAATTTCGGCATTGGCTTTTTTCCATTTTCCTCTCATGGAAGATCGATAGAATAGCGGCAGAAGAACCTTTTTTGAGGGTGGGGGGAGGGGTGCCGTTACATGGCGAATTTCGAGGTAGATTATCAGCATCAGCTTGCTGCTATTCCGTGCTTGTAGACTTTCGGCTTATTTTGTTTAGCCTCCGAAATATCTCTCAAGGGGAACGTGAAGTTTCAAGGCCTTGTTTGTGAGAGGACCGGAGGGTCTTTCTTCAAGACAGAACAGACTTCAAGATCCACCCACCTGTTTCTCTTCATACCCAGACGCTGCAAGGTCTGAATGAGATTATTGACTGGCTCATGTTCCAGGAAGCCACAAAGAGAATCTGAGAGAAGACTAGAGAAGCTGTGAAAGGCCACTTGTTGCTAAAGGAAGCACACATCTCATCCTTGTCGCTATCGCTTCAACATCCCAGCAGGTTCTTGGGCTGCACTGCACGATGCCTCCGGTTTTGCTGACCGCCTTGGAAATTCGCGAACACTACTAACAAGGGGGAGTAGATGAGAGAGAGAGAGAGAGAGAGAGTGGGAGAGAGTGGGAGAAAGAAGGCCGTGGGGGGAGCAGGGCTGCAGATGCCCAGCAACAGAGATCGCCAGGCATTTTTGCCGGCTGTTCACCGACAATAATACAACGAAGTTTCCAAACTGCTGTCTGTCTCCCTTTCTGCTGTCCAGCCCCTGTCAGCCAGCTAATAACGTCTTTGCCGGGGCTTAGCTGTCAAGTGCGAAATCCAGTTGTTGGCCAGACGGTGCTTGCTAGCGCGGGAACGCCTGTACACAGTGAACAATGAGACCCGGGATATTTTTTTTTCTTTCTTTTTTTTCTTTTTTCCCGCTGGTTCACACGGTCTAGACCGCAAGACAAAGGTGACAAAGACAATAAGGGGGAGGATGGAAGGAGACAAAGGAGACAAGACGGCGAGGGATGGGGGCCAGAAGAAGCAGAGCCCGTCGCTTAGGAGGGCCTTTCCGTACCGCCAAAATGCGGGCTTACCCCTAGGAATGGCAAAAGAGCAGCAAGTCCAGCTTTCCTTCTGCAAAGCAACAAAAAGCAGCCATAGACACCATCAAACAGCGCCCTGTCGTTCCCGATTCGGCCCTCGTCGTGCAGCTCACATATGCAAAGAGCGTAAACCTTGCTTAAAGGGTATCGGAGAGATGAGTATGTGTACAATGTACAATGCATACATGAGCGTACGCATACATCGAGCACACGCTGCTGTGTTTTAAGCCACTAAGTCAAAACAGGTCTAGAGCAACAAGCGAGCTCCATAAAGCTGCAGTCTTGCTGTACTTCACTGGGCGCGCTGCAGAAGCGAGAGCTGGCTGCCTTATTTGTGTTCCCCCTCTTCTCTATGCCTCTGTTGGTCGGGAAGACGGGAACAGAAGACGCAAGCTAGAGGAAAAGGGAGTGCAGGCAAGTGATAATAGCTGCAAGGTAAAGAGCGGCGAGGGTACGGAGAGCCAGGCCCAGGCAGCGAGCTTCACAACTTCACACAGGGCAGCTCTGCAGGGCGGTGAGCTGAAGCAAGAAAACAGTCGGCGGTAACGGAGAGAGAGAGAGAGAGAGAGAGAGAGAGAGAGGGGGGGGCGGGGCTTTGATTAACAGCCAGCAGCTAGGAGGTTTTTCTGTATCCCTAGAGTATCCCTAGAGTATATGCAGAGAGCTAAGAGGAGATGATTAATACGGAGCAGTATGCATACATACGATAGTTCCCATCATAATGTGTGGGTAGTTTTCACCCCACCAACCCTATGGCTGGCAGTATCGCCGCCACCAAATATCTGTATGTATATTACTTCACCGCCTTGGCGCAAGATAAATTCGGGAAAGAGAATCTAACCCTACATTGCACATCAGTCACGTGACAATGACAAAAAGAATTATCAGATCACAAAAATATCGGAGAAAAAAGACGATCAGAAGTAACCATGTCCAGGCACTCGGGACGCAAGCAAGGACTTCCCTGTTACATAATTAGCACAGGTTAGCAGCTTTGTCCTTCCCATTCGGTGGATTTCTGTGTGTTTCTGCAAATTTCCAGGCCTCTTTCAGGCATTGCCCCTTGTATATATATATATTTTTTTTTTTTTTTTTTTTTTCAAGCTCACAGCAAGATGCTAAAGCCACCGCGAAGTTCGTGCGTGCTGAACCGCATGTTTTTCTTGGTTTTTTGGGCTCAGGTAAGGAAAAGGAAAGACGACAGACAAGCGTTTTTGATCCTTCCCCGCGAAGGGAGGAAGAAAAAAAAGGAAAAAAAAAAAAAAAAAAAACTCTGCTTCAGTCACGGCGACAGCGACAGCGACACAGCAGCAGACAAAGCAAAAAGAAAACAAGACAAGACTACCATTCAAAGCTGGTCCGGCACGGATTCCGTGATCCGTGAATCCCGCGATTTTCTTTTCTTTTCTTTTGCTCCTTCAACGGAGGTTTTTTTTTTTTTTTTTTTTTTTCTTTCTTATTTATCTCAAGTCTTTGACTATCGCCACCAGTGTAACAGCTAGTGCCTTGGTGCCTGGATGAATGACTCGAGCACATGTTTACAGGCGTCTTCCTAGCTAAAGAGAAAATCCTTTCAGCACTCAATAACGGAACATAGTGTGTTATACTGCTCTGATCTGACGCCTTAACGCTTTGCGCTTGCGCCCCCTTCAAAGCTAATAAAAAAAGAATATAAAAAAAATAAAAGAAAACAAAGCTAACTCCCCACCCCCCTTACCATAGGACGGTTTCCCTCCCCACAAGATGGAATTTTTGCTATCAGAACTAGCTGTGCCGGTGTGCCGTGGCCCCCTGTTTAGCAGCGATCCCCCTACCCCCACAGCCCCAGCTCGACGGAAAAAAAAAAAGAGAAAAAAAAAAAAAGAAAAACCCCGAGACTCATACGAGAAAGCCCACGGATGCAAGCACATGAGCACGCTCTGTTGTTGTTCGTCGCTGGCTCGCGGCAGGAACTAGCCTTGGTCTTCTTTTCGTTGTTTATACAGCAGCGAGTTTGACGCATAAGCAGACCATGTGCACGGAGATAACTAGAATGCCGCTCCCCCGAAGATGGAAGTTGGTAGCAACAAGACAAATACTACCTACGGACCTACAGGAGGTTCCAGGGGCCCGGGCCTAGAGCCATCTAAAAATGAAGGCCACAAGCTACAAAGGAGGGAAAAATCCGGTTTCTAATGCAGTGTTGATTCCACAGGCTAAGTCACCGGCCGGCTGGTCTTCTCCTCTCGCAAGTCAAGTCAATAGACTTGCTACTAATAATGCCTGTGCTTCTTGCTGGCTATGAAAGATGGCTGGATGTCTGTCTTCCCCATGCTCAACTCCACACTTTGACCAGCTGGTGCCGTGCATCTTTGCCAGATGGATTGGACCTACGAACCCACGCTGACGTGGTCCTATACGTGCAAGTCACGAGGAAAGCTGCAAATACAAACCCGTTCTAGGCCGGCCCGGCCCCCTCCCCTCCCCTCCCCCGTACTTCTCCTAGGTGGGATGCCATCTCCCTTCCAGAAACCCTAAAGTCGTAAAGACATCAAATGTCTAGCGCATTACAGTACTTCACATTATGCGCATGCCTCACAACTAAGATTGGAAATGGAGGGAGAGACACGGGGAACCTGGCACCGGCAAGATCGTGCCCTGTTCCCCTTTCCACTCGCCATGCATCTATCATGGGCCATTCTCATTGTGGCAAGAAGAGCCTAGATGTGTATCCACCCATACCAGCCGCCAGGCCTTGACTACATACAACGAGAGGGCGGGACAAATCAATAAAGGGAGCAGCGTATCTCCTTTTTTTGGTTTTTTTGCCGGGAAATTCATCTCACCGCCTCTAAAGCCGGGTGGGTGGTGGCATGGGAGGGGCAACATATAGGATAGCATGGCCGTTGGGTTGTTGATGTTATTGGAGCTTGAGGGGCGCTCGGCTAGGTTGACCGCCTTCACGATGTGATTTTATTGTTCTGGGGTTGACAGGAGGGGGAATGAAGCAATACGGCAAGATAGCAAGATGAACAGGGTCAAAGGAGACAAACAAAGACGACGAAGGGGTCGCCGCTGCGGCCGGCAAGCAACAAAGACGCGTACCGTTGTTTGTGTAGTTCATGCATAACAGCAAATAAAAAAAATAAAACAAAAAAAATATATAAACTTGCAAGGCACGATTGCATTGTTCTAGTCCCTTGTTTTTTTTTTTTTTTTCTTTTTTTTCTTGATGTCTGTACGACGGGCTTGACTAAAGATCAACCAACACAAGGGGAAACGAGAGACTAAGACTAAGACTAAGACTTTGCGCTAAGGGCAGACGGCAAAAGGCAAAAACGAACAAGAACGAACGAACGAACAACGACAGCAGCAGCAGCAACAACAACAACAAGGCGAGGCGAGCATGGGGCTGGGTTGCAAGGAGGTGAAGAGCAGAGATTTACTTACTTACCCGCGGGCGGAAATAATTTTTTTTTTTAAATTAAATTAAATTTAATATTTTCTTTTTCTTTTTCCCAAAACAAAACAGCCGCCCCACCCGCCTTCTCTATAATTGGCTAGTTGGCATATTCTTTGTTTGCTTAGGCATTGTGCATGAGCAGGGTAATTCAGCCAGCCAGCCGGCCAGCCGGCCAGTTGAAGGTGAAAATTACTGCCTGTCCTGTCTGCGAGGCAAACAAGACGAGATTGACCAGAAAAACTTTTCCTTCGCTTGGGCAATAAAGGGAGGATCCGGCCGGGTATGCGTATGCGTATGCATCTTGTAAGAACGGGTGTGAAGAAGTTGCAGCATTGAGTGAAGTGCGCATGAGAAATCTTAGATGTGCGTGATCTGAGCTTGTGACTGTGACTGTGACTGTGACTACGACTGTGACTGCGACTGCAGGCAACGGTAAGTCCGCCCTCGTCTTTCCTCTATTGGGTGCCAGAGCCAACAAGAAAGAACACGCCATTCTTGGCACGATGGAACTCCAAATCTCTTTTTCTTGTCCATGGCCGTGTCACTGGTCGGGTGAGGAAAATTTTCAGCCACAGCTACGACTCATCTCACAGCTTTTTTCCAGTGAATCCCGGCGCTCGCCACAGCCCTGTGAGTGGGTTTGCGTCTAGGTTTGCTAGCAGGCAGGGGGACAGTGGCCGCTGCAAAACTTGGACTTGGCCCTAACTAGCAAGCCACTAAAGCAGCAAGACAGCAAGACAGCACAGCACAGCACAGCAAACAAATCCCCCTACGACCTAGCTCAATCAGGCTAGACTGGGCTAGCTTGCTGTAAAAGTATAAGAGATATAAGCTTTAGCGTGCAAGTTTGCCAGCGAATCAACTTTCCTCGTGCTCTGTGCTCTAGACTTTTAGAGCTTTTAGAGCGGGGTGCATCCATGGTGCAGAAGCCAAAGTTTCAAAGCAAGTGAGCATGAATGGCGTGGTGATGAAATAGGAATGGCTTATTGTCCCTAAAGCGTAGCGTAGCGTTGCTGCTTGCTTAGGGTCAGCGTGGTGGTTTTTTCTGTCAGGGGGCCTAAATAGGGCGATAGGGCCTGAGGGGCAATAGGGCATATAGCGCTATAAGAACAGTGGTGAGAAAGGGGGAGGGCGGGGGGGGCGAGGATAATGTCACTACGGTCTTGTCATTCGGCGAAGACAATGCTTACCAAGAAGACGGCGTGCGTGATATGGCGTGTTTTACGACTTCGCACATGATCGAGTCGACCGTTTTTCCCCCCTCCCCCAAGATCTAGCTGTTTGGGCCCGTCGTCTCGGCAAGCCAAAGGCATGTCTCGTCCCATTTTCCTGCTCACAGCTCAAGGCTAAATTCACGCGAAGATGCTTGAAGGAGCTATGGAGGTGTTACCACACCAGTCCATCATTGCAACGTGAGAATGCAGGCGACAGCAGTCATAGAAAGACCAAGCCCAGAGAGAAGACATCACAGGCAGTGTAGACTGCATGGGTGAGCATTCTGGGCTGAATAGCCTTTTTTTTTTTTTTTTTTTTTTTTTTTTTCTGTATTTTCTTTTTTCTTTTCTTCTATTTTGGCGCTATGCCCAAGAAGGGAGATTTGAATGAGCCAGCAGGGCATAGCGTTGATATTGCCTGCTGCCTGCTTATTTCCTTTTTTTCTTATTTTTCTTATTTTTTTTCTTTTTTTCTTTTTTCGTTTCTTTCCTCATTTTAGCGTGCGTTAGCTTGGCTAAATCAACTTCACGTGCTGAGCTAGGCCGATGCTGAGTGGCTTGACAGGAAGAAGAAGAAGAGTCACGACGACGACGATGGGAACAAATTACGTGATAGCCTATGAATAGAAAGAACATTTGTAGATGTATACATACATACATACATACATTGGGTAACACCAGCTAACCCTCTAGTTTCATAGCCCTTGCCTTGCTTCGCCGTGCCCTAATACCTCAACACATACCACGAACAAGACGAAACAAGCCTAGACTCACGATGCGGAAAGAGGAAGAGGAAAAAGAAAGGAAGCTCTGGGGCTCTCTTTGGCCTGTTTTGGTACTGTGCGAGTTGCCCAACGCACCCTCCCCGACAATCATCGCGGCAGATACTGATGCTATTACTATACTAGATACTAGGGAGGCTACACTGGCGGTGGCGCTGGGACTACAGAGTGTGTAACAACAGGAACACCAACATCGTATATCACGGTGGCGAAACACAAAACATAAGAGCAAACTGAGAATTTTACTTGACTGCTGCTATTTGCCACGATACTACATACAAAGCTCTGCTTTTAACATGATCTATTTTTTTTTATTTTTTACACTGCAATTTTGTACACATGGGAGGGGTTATTTTTTTTTTTTTTTTTTTGTTTTTGTTCATGCTTTTTATTCCTTTTTTTTTTTTTTTTTTTTTTAATTTAAATTTTATTCTTCTTCTTTTCTCTTGGCTCTCCTTTGAGAAAAGAAGAGCCTTTCTCCGCGGATAAAATAAAAAGCACGACTAAATCCTTTAGTCCACTTAAACAAGGCCTTGTCTTCAGGAAACTGAGACAGAGACAGAGACAGGGACAGAGACAGAGACAGCCAGCCGGCCACACACACACACACATTCAAATTGCAGACAAAGGCAAACAGGTCTCATTTTCACCATAATGAAAAGAATCAAGTTGTGTGTGAAATGTATCACGACTGAAATGTGTGTATAAAAGTCAAAGTCTGCAGCGTGTCTGTGTGACTCGTAATGGTTCTATCCACCAGGAAATGATGCATAAAAACGCCAATAAAAAAAAGAAAATAACAAAAGCCGCCAGTATCGTGGCGATGTTTACAAGCCCCGTCCGTTCTAGACAGAGCCGATAGAAAAGAACCCCAGAGTTGCCCGTGAAGTATGTTTTGATTTTATCGTTTCCCAACAACAGGAAGAAAAAACAAGTTGAAAAAAGAAGCAGCAAAAGAAAAAAAAAAAAAACAACCCCTCCGTCCAAGAGAAAAGAAAAAAAAAAGTGAGGCAGACAAAACATGGTGGTATTGTATATGTATGCTTGTGTATGGTGGCCCTCTTGGCTGAAATTTTTTTCCGTATCCCGAATTTATCTTTGAACAAAACTGAAAAGAAACATGCCTAAAATGAAAGATAAATAAATAAACAAAATGCTTGGGTAATGTGATTCATTCGCAGCACTTTTTTTTTTGTCTGCGTCGTGGCACAGGAAGACAACAAACGATGTCCCTATGAAAAGCCCCCAGAACACTGGCGGAGACAGCAGGTGGAATGAAGTGCGTCCCGCACAATCAGCTCGGAGGACCGCTTCAGCACCATCCACATCCATCGAGGATGGCCGCTTGAAGAACCCACAGCAGCGATAGAAGAGAATAAAAAGCAAATTTTGTATGTGTGCAGTGATTTTGGAAAATAAATGGAAAGATATGCGTGGGAAAACCAGGAAACAAGAAGTGTATGGGTGGAAAGAAGGAGAAGAAGAAGAAGAAGAAGAAGAAAAAAGAAAAAAAGCGCTGGCGATGCCGTTTTTTGGTGTACAGTGTATTGCGTAGGAGAAGAGATCAAAGAAAAAGAAAAAAAAAAGAGGTGAGAAGAGTGTGAATTGATCAAGGCTTGCGGACAAAGGCAGAGAGTTTGTTGATTATAATCGGGTAGGAACAGGATCCGGAGCCAGACTGCGTGGCGTAGAGTGTCTAGAAGGTTGAATACAAGACAAAGAAAGAGCAAAACAGTAAAAAGAAGCAGAGTTGCAGAAAGGCGATTGCAGAGTCGTTAGGCGTAGCAGTGTATGTGTGGTGTGGGTTGTTTGGCAATGCGAAGCGCACCGGGGTGGGAAGCAGCAGCTTCCTCTCCGCGGAGGTCCTGTCCGACCGGGACAGAGACCGGTCTTCGTCTTCACATGTACCGACTTTAGTACGAGCGGCGGCGGTTCGATCGGACATGCTCGAACTGCTTTGCGTAGTCTTGCAGCTCGCGGCGGGCCTTTTCAGAAACAAGCAGGTTGTCAGGTCTGGAGGCTGTCGCAGAAGACTCCATGGAGGACAAGCTGGAGTGCGAGCTGGACGGTGTCAAGGAGCGCGTGGAGGTGTTTCTACTGCGGTTGCGGGTGTAGTGGGAAGTGTTTTGGTAGCTGTTGCTGCGCTGCCACGACGGGGCGGTGGTGGGAGAAGAGGCCGAGGACGACGAATACGAAGACGACGAGTATGGCGAGCGGGTGTACACGTGCGGCTTGCTGAAGTCGAGAGCAGGCGACAGGTGGAACTTGGCATTGGCAAGCTGGTGGTTCCATGACGAGCTCATGGTGGAAGCAGGCGACGCTGGGTATGAGTGAGTGGCAGAGGGCTTCTCAAAGTCGGCCAGACGGCAAGACTCGGAGCAGTAGGCAGCACCTTCAGTCTGCTTGTCGCAGCTGAGGCAGAAGGGGTGTGTCCACAGATCAAAGGACTCGAATTCCATTGTGTGTGTGTGTGTGTGTGTGTGTGTGTGTGTGTGAAGATGATATGGATGGAAGGGTTTGAGCGGACAGAGTCGAGTCAACGACGAGATTGGAGATGGTGGTGGTAGTAGTGATGATAGCAGCAGCAGTAGCAGCAGTAGCAGCAGTTGATGGTTTCCAAACTTGGAGGGCTTCGATGATGGATATTTGGCAGATGCAAAGAGAGTAAAAGATCTAGATGGGAGGTGAAAGCAAGAAGATTAGATCCAGAGTAGATGGCCAAGGGAGAAGCAGAAGAAGAAGGAGAAGCTTGGTGAGAGAGAGAGAGAGCGACAGTTGAAAGATATAAGAAGGCAAAGTAATAAGAAAAGAAGCAGAATAAGAAGAAGTGAAGTAGAAGTAGAAGTAGAAGTAGAAGAGGAGTGATGATGGTCGGAAGCAAGAGAAGTCAAGAGAAGATGAAGAAGTGGGAGGATGCCATAAATATGTGGTTTTAATTTTTTAATTTCTGAATTTTTTATATATACTGCCGTGAGGGACGGGCCTTGTACCTCCTATAGCTGTTTTCCATACAAAAGATACTTTCAAAGCCAAGAATGTAATGGCGCAGTTCAGGGTGTGGAGGCGTGTACATAGCACACGGGGCGTGTTGTCCTAGGGAGTGCAGGTTAGGTTGAAGGCGCTGGGGGGGGGGGGAAGGAGGAGAAGGGGAAGGAGGAGGAAGAGGCCCCACATTAAACTATCCACCCAACCCTCAGCAATTGAAAGGCTCCTTTTTCAAGGGAAGGGATATAAAATAAAATAGAATAGAATAAAAATCGCTAGTTGCGACCAAGTGCTGTATTCTATTTATCCTGGCCTAGCTCTCGACATCTATTTAAGTGTCTTTTATCGGTTGGGTCGTTTTTGACTGGGTGAGTGACTGAGTGAGTGACTGAGTGACCGACCGACCGACTGTCTAGGGGCAGCAGCAACAGCCTTGGTGCGCTGCCCTGGCCTTTCTTTGTAGTCAAAGTGAGCGGCGTGAGGGTGAAGAAGTGAGGACTGGACTGGACTGGACAGGACAGGACGCACGCAAAGTACAAGCGACTTGACTTTGGCCTGTCTTTACTTTACGAGGTGCTAATATTTAAGCTACCGGGTGGGAAAGAGAGAGAAGAAAAAAAAAAAAAGAAAAGAAAAAAAAAAAAAAACGTACCTCTTTGTCCATAGGGATCAGACATCCTCTTTGTTCAACATCCCCACTCCCTGCCATCGAAATCTGCACTATGCACTATCTGAAAAAAGCACCCGCCGCTCTTTCAGTCTCCCCTGCCATTCATTGTGCTTAGTTATGCTGGTTATGTTCATGCACTTTAACGGCACAAACGTCCGTCCATTGAGCCATCCATCACCTAATGCTAGTGCTAACTGACACAATGTAACAAGGCTTCATGGCAAATGCTGTGGTGGTCGTGGCCGTAGTGAATGAATATCTGCTGTGAATATATGGATATGGTAAATACCGTAAACATTCTAATCATTGTGATTATGGCGCAAGTTTGTGCACAGATCCGATCAAGTTTCCAGTCTTGTTGAATTGAAGTGGCTCCTTGACGCTGCTGCTTGCTGGCCTGGCCAAGCAGCAGCAGCAGCAGCAGCAGCAGCAGCGCCTTGTATAACCAACCAGCAGCATCTCCCAATAGCAACTACAGAACCAACTGGCCGGCCGGGTGCGATATGACGCCAGAAACGCAGACCAAGGCGCGGTGTAATGTGTCTGGATTGTGCACTCTCGTCACATATATCCTGTCTGTCCTTTCATCGCCTTGCCCCCCCCCCCCCCTTCCACTCTTTGCAGTCCATCATGTGTCTCCCGTCACAATTGCCACTACGCAATGCTGCCTGCCAATCACGCCTCCCACCTCGTACTCTGCCTTCGGTCTTCCCATCCTCGGTCCCATGCATCCGCTCATTCACTGTCTCGATTGCCCGCAGCACACAACACGCTCCGAAGCCGCCGCCAAGCCGAAAGAAACCGCCGCAGCCCTTTCTCCCTTCTCCCTCTGTGCCTTGCTCTCTTCTTTCGTTCCGCCGTCGTCTCCCGCCCACCTATTGGCTCCATCGCCAGCCAGCAACATTCTTACATGCTTCTTCCAGCACGTTCTAGTCAGAGTTTTCATCTTCACATTCCTAGCTAGCACCACAGCACCTCCTAGAGAGAGAACCGAGAAAATACCCCCATCAGCGACCACGGCTTGACTGCTTTTCTTTCTGCGAATCGTTTTGTTTGTTGCCTTGGCTTGTTCGTTTTGGGGGTGGGTGCTAGGGCGAGAGCCAGGGCCATGGATGTAATAAGACGGCCCCAAGAGTCCAGACACCCTCGCTGGCTCTATGGGACACCAACATCATGCCATGAACAGCTCCATGGCTTAGCATACATACATACATACATGTACAATCAATCATCTGGCCATGAGAGATGTACCGTGTGGTCGGTCTCATTAGACATCCTGGTTGAGATTGAGACCCTTATCCCCCGAGAAAAAAAAAAGAAAACAAAGAAAAAAAGAATCCCATCTAAAAGTGCAACAGCAAATGCAATGCAATGGCTGCACATGTTGGACGTCCTGATTTGATCGTGAATTATCGCAAAGATCATCAGGATTCCCAGTAGTCCCTCAAGCACCAAGAATACCCCAGCCACTTGCCCTCTCCCTCGTTTTCTAGCTCTCCTGGCTCTCCCTTCCAGGCCCAGAGATACCGGAGCGGCTGCTGACCGACAGTTTCGTATATGTGAGCATCAATTGCATCAATTGCATCGCATCGTGAGCTTCTTTCCATTTATCGTTATTTACGTATTTGCTTTCTGCCCGTCCGGTTTCCTGTCAACCTTTGGCCCTAGGCCTAGACTAGATAGAGAGCCTTGGTCTTGGCCTTGGCCTTGGTTTTGGCACAGAGCACGACAGCCCTGCTTTTGTGCAGCCCAAGGGCCCGCGAACAGACAAAGATGAAAGACTGAAGTGTGTGTGTGTGTGTATGTGTAATGGCAATGTGCCTAAAGTAATACAAACAACAAATGATGCTCTCTTTCTTACTTGTGCACTGCATCCGCGGCGATTATTCTCTCTTACTAAGCCTGCCTGCCGCCGCCAGTAGGAGGAGCAAGACGACCTAGTCTCCTCTCCAACACACACACACACACACGCACACGCACACGCACATGCACAAGCCTAGACCAGTCACCAGTCACCAGTCCAGTCAGTGTCTCGTAAGAGTCTAGGAAACCCTTATTGATGCGGTATCCAAGGAGACTATTCTGACGTAGAGTGGAAGAGAGCGGCCAAGACTAGTATTCAACGTGACGGCACACGGAGAGCATGGAAAAAAAAAAGAAAACTTTTCACCCAGAATTTCTTTTTCTCTTCGTCATGCTGTGCTGAGCAGGCGAGAATCAGTCATCATCGTCTCCTTCTTTCCTCGTCCCCCTCCTCTCGTCTCTTCTCGTTCGTTACCTCCCCCCCCCTTCTACTTGCTTCTCTCTCCTCCTCCTCCTTTCTCTCCAAAGAACCCGAGTAATAATACCACGGTCACAATTACATTGAAGCAGAAAATAGCAACCAAGGTTGCACACAAACTCGCGTAGCGGCCTCGTTTCAAACGAGAAGAAAAAAAAAAAGAAAAGAAAAAAAAGTTCTCTTTCATGCCATGCCGGCATAGATGAGATTGGCCGTGTTCAAGCACATGGCAAATGCTTCCTCGTAGTGTGTCAGACGAAGAGAGCAGTGCGATGTGTATCAAGCGAGCGCTCTGTAAGCAGGGCGGCATAGATGAGATTGGCCGTGTTCAAGCACATGGCAAATGCTTCCTCGTAGTGTGTCAGACGAAGAGAGCAGTGCGATGTGTATCAAGCGAGCGCTCTGTAAGCAGGGCGGGCTTGCTCTCTATCGCTCTGCTCTCTCAGCCGCTTAATGTGTGTGTGTGTGTGCCTTGCCATCTCGCTCTTTACGGCCATTTTGCACACCCTCTTCCCTCTATCCACATCATCTCACCCAAGTCAGCCGCTGCGTCAAATGTTGCATGCCGAAACGGTGGAGAGCAGCAGCCGGAATACCAATGCCGGTTTTATGTGAGTACGTATACACACGGACAACATCGACGTGTGGAGGGGACTTGGGACTCTACTACCAAGTCTCAGCACACACGCTCCCAAAGTCAAACCCTTGAGCCCTGAGTCTCCCTTCGCTATCTCTCGCTGTATACATCCAGCGCCGCACAGAAATTCCCCCTAAAATTGCTAATAAATGTCTGCTTCGGGACACCCAGCTTCTCAGTTTCCAGCATATCACAGCACAACAGGCTTGGCAGGTCTTAGGTTTGGTGCCCGTGTCTTGCTTTTGCTTCTGACCCCTACAAGACTTGGTGGTCTGATGCCTATACAGGCCGCGAGCAATGAGAGAAGGACTGACTGACTATCTGCGCAAAACCCCAACTGCATGGCATTGTATCACTGATATCACTGATCACTAAGCTAGCCAACAACAGCAGCGGAGCATCCACTTCCCCGGAACATCGGTATGCATTAAACTCGAACTCCTCAGAGCCTGTGTGTATACTTCTGGCCCTGTTTCACGGCATCAAAGCATCATGGCTTTCCTTGTTTTTTTTTCTTTTTTTTTTTCTGATCATTCCATCTCCTGAGTGCCGCAGGAGCAGTAGCAGTGGCGGTAGTAACGGGCAATGCCTTCTTTTCCATCAAACCTCCGAACGAGATGATAGTAGAGCCAGGGTCAAAAGAGAAGGAGAAATAATAAGAAAAATATAAATAGAAAAAGGCACCAAGTCCCTGTCTAATATACCAATGTTCCAAAGTCCGCATCGTCCATCACGTACTGGATAGCAAAAGGGGCCCGCTTCGCAGGGTAGCAAGCAGCACAAAATAGCCCATCCCGACGTCGGTTGTGGGAGGAAGTTGGGAGGCCCTGAGAGGCCTGACTCCGTGGTGGTCCAGCATTGTGCACCGGCTGCCCTTACTAGACGACTAGACGACTAGACGGGCTTGACGGGCTAGGGTTCTTCACTCCAACTGGTCTGGCTTGTTTGTTTGTTTTGTTGCTGGCATCCAGGAAGCACTAAGCCATGGTATAAACAATGATGCTAGCGTATAGCACATCGCATACGCTAGTCTATTATAGACCTTTTGTTTTGGCTGTAGCTACGTTCCATCATAGCCTTGAAGAATTACTATACGCATTGTGCATACCGTTTCGTCTATTATTCCGTTGTTGGTTTGCTGGTACGTATAAAAGTGTACGCGCACGCGCACGCGGCGCATGATCAAATGTATGGATACATACGGCGCTGGTAGCAGTAGTATCCCAGCATCACTGGTCGGTCGATTGTCTCTCTGAGTTGCTCTACTGTGGGTTGCTTCACAACAACGAGCCGCCAAACTGCACGGCGGCCCTTCCTTTCGCGTTGTCTTATGCAGGTAGACAGGCTTTATCTTTCCTGCTGCTGCCAGGGCCTGAGAGACGGGGAGGGTGGTTAACGACCCAGCCCATCCATGTCCGACCAAGCTCAGCCCTTTTCAACAAAGCCCGCCTCTTTGTTTTTCTTTTGCTTGTTTGCGCCTGGCTTGGTTATCTATCCATGGAGCTTCGCTTCTATTAGGACAGGAGGAGACATGGAGGGTTTGTATCTTGGACTCGCAGCTAAAAAAGAGGAAAGAAAAAAAAAAAAAAAAAAAAAGAAAAGAAAAGCCACGTTAATGCTAGCAGGCGGAGCTGCTTGCATCGACAACGGTGACCTTGCACGGGGCGGCGGGTTAATAGAAGATGGCGAAAGCTGTGTATACTTTCTTTTGCCCTAATGGACAACGGCAGATCAACAAATCAAGACGGCAAACGAGGAACATGATAGTGAAGCAAGTGGCACCATGAAGAGGCGTTGATACACACGATGATACATTTAGTTTGACGTTCACAATGTACGGCCTTCACTAGCACGGTCTGGACCTCGTTGCGTGTCCTTCCCTTTCTCACAGCCCTGACAGACAACAAGCCAATTGTCTCTCCCGTTAAATGACACCGCTTCCCTGACTTTCTCGGGCCCTTTTCGCCGTGTGGTGTGTCTCGTCATGTAGTATAAGCGTGTGCATTGGAGCTGTGATTGGTGATTATAGGAGGCATGAGGGAGGTTGTTTTGTCTAGCGCCAGGGGGAAAAGGCTCTCTCTCTCTCTCTCTCTCCTCTCTCTCTTTCTCTACCCTTCTTCTTGCTTTGGTGCAATAAGAAAATGTAATAAAAAAGTAGAAACGAATAGGAAAAGCTTCTTATGCGTCAGCTTTGCGCGCAATAATTGTATAGTCCAATGCAGGAGAAGTGCAACATAGCATCCAGTACAGTGCCGCTTGCTGTGCCCGTTTTGTGTTGGTGCTCTTGTTTCTGTCTGGTCTTATTCTCTCTTCTAGGCCCTCGTAGTATTTCGCACCCGGTAGCTCTGCGTCCTCCTTAGACAGCCAGGAAGACGGCCAGACGCAGGCGGACCCGGGTCGATTTTTTTTTGTTCCATCTCTGTCTCCGTTCTTCTTTTTTGTCTCCTCTCGTCGACTTGTTTGACCGGGAGACGGAGGGAATCCTGGCACAAAAACGCGGGGGGGAGGGAGGGCGTTGTCACATTTTGCGTGATGCTTGCTATTGCTCGGCTCACCTGGTGCCATCGCTGTGTATCATGTGCACATGTAACCTCCCCCACCCATTCCGTTATCCTTTTTTTCTCTCCCCTCTTCCTATGTCGCTACGAAAGAGGGGGAGAGATTAACAGTATCTGTACCGATGTAATTCTGCGCTTATCCAATGGTGGACGAGGAGGCTGATGTCTACGTCGTGATGTCAACCCAGAGTAGCAGAGGGGGGGAGAACATGCGAGACACTGACAATTGTGCATTGAAAGTGACGTTGAAAGTGACGACAACAACCTGGCTTGCGATGTGATGTGCTTAGCGTGGTCTTCATTCTAAGCTGAAGCCAGCCGCCGAAACAATGCCCATTGCCTCCCCCCCCCCTCCCCCCTCCCCGATCGGGAAAACAACAAAACCCAACATGGCTGAATTTCAATGGATCGGTGATGAATGGGTATTGGTAAATGGATAAACGGATGAATGAATGCCAATGCGCAATGTCGCATACGTGGCCAGGCTGGCTTTTCCCCAACGTGATTTGACTTGTAAGTTAAGATCCCGCGTGGGGGAGGCGAGATGCGACAAGAAACATATCGAATGGCATCATGCAAGTGAGTATTCGCATGTTTTGATAAGGCTCGGTTAATTGGAGTCTGGCCCCCCCCCAGTCTAGTTTTCCTGCTGCCCATACATACTGTACGCTTGTTGTTTACTATCTATATGGACTGTCTATCTGTCGATATATTGGAGAACTTGTCACACCACACAACTGCAGCAGTGGCACTATCTCAGCTCATCAAGACGCATGAAGCCAGGGTGGAGTGAGAGTGGAAAGAGAAGTTGCTTGCTTGCCTTTGTAGCCTTTGTAGACCTGTGTGGACTGGTCCTGCTGCATGCATCCGTCTTTATAATAGCACGTTGGGCGCCTTACTTTTATTTGGGGATTGGGATCTTTTTGGGATCTTTTTATTTTATTTCTTTGTTCCTTTCTTCGTCCTCCGTTGTCGTAGTCAAGGTATCACCACGTCAACTGGGGCGGGGCGGACACAGGGCGGGACAGGATAGGACAGGATAGGACATGACAGGACAAAGACGAGAGAGCAAGACAACGGCAAGAAGCCACCTGGGCTCTTGGCTCCTTTTCCTTGCCTTCGTTGCGTCTCGCCTGAAGCAGCAGATGTGATGCAATGACTGGAGGTTTGGCCGAGGAGGAAAGGGGAGACAGGGGAGCAAAAATAAGATAACAGTACGCCGGCTTTCCCCATACCCTCTGACTCTCTTACCCCAATGGTGTTTGAGAAGCACGGCTGGGCGATAAGCAGATATGAGAGTACGCGCTCGGGTCTAGCATTAAACAGGAAGAAGATGAGGAGCGGATGTGCGTACCCTTGTACCCGTGAACTCTGGCTATCGTTGGTCGGCAAAGGGGAGAAAAAGAAACGAGTTGTTGATTCCGAGGTGAGCTGCTAAGCAAGCTATTCCGGCCGCAAAGAACAACTGAGAAGCGCTGGAATGACGATAGAAAAGGATAAAAACGTACTTGGGTCCAGTACATGTGTGCGCACGCACATTACCAAGACCCTACTACGCATCCTTTCTTACCCATACAAGTGCTCATATCAAGCACAGGACATCCGGATAAAAGTATTTCGCTCCGTTGCATGCCTACTATGTTACCTGCATACGTAAAGGCACTTTCTTCCCCTCTTCTGCGGAAGGGGCACTACTAACAAGCTTTCGTCCATGTTTCATGAGCAGTGGGGGAAACAGCTAGACAGCTAAAAAGTACAACGAGGCTTTGGTTTCTGGCAGTCCAATTTTCAAGGAGAACGAGGAGAAGACAGAACCTTTGAGCTTGGAGGACAGCCCAGTGCCATAGAGTAGCTTGATACGATAGAGGTGGCAAAAGTACTCTCAAGTATAGCCGGATTGTCTGTGCGGGTTCGGATCGAGTCTGACGTTCAGGGAAGCTGGAAACCGCCTGTACATACCCTTAATGATGTTTCTCTTGTCTCCTTTGATATCAAAACTCTTCAGGCACTGCACGCCAAGCGTGCACATGCTTTTTTTGACAAGTGCTCTCAAGATGCAGAAAAAACAAACAGGAGAGTAAGTCTTTGATTTCGGCCCTGTCCTTTGTGCCCGTGGAGGGAGGGGAGGGGGGATTGACTGTACAAGCAAGACCTGTCTTACTCTCTTCCCCTCTTCCCTTCTCTCGCGCCTTCTCACCTTCTCACCCGTCGCAGAGCATAGCGTAGCACGACTTCAACCACCCACGATCCACAAGCAACAAGCCACTGCATTTTTTTTAGGTCGGTAAGACGGTTAAAGCAAGCGGGCAAGAGCCCCCCCCCTCCCCTCTTCTTGCTCTTCTCCCCCTCCTATATTGAGCGTTTCACGATGATGTAGCGTAGCGTAGTGCGAAAAAACGGGTAGCACTCGCTTGTTTGCTAGATGCAGTGTATAGGAATGATTGCGTGCTTCTCTTTTGTTTTCTTTTCTTTCCAAAGAGGCCAGGCTCTTGTCTAACTTGACTGTAGCAAAGCAGACGAGCAAAGAACAAGACGAACTGTGGAGAACAGGCGCCCAGGAATCACTGGTTTTTTTTTTTTGGGGGGGGGGGGGTCTAGCACGGAGAGAAGAGGTGGGAAGCAAAGAGAAGAGAAGAAAAGAGAAGAGAGAGAAAAGAAGACAAAGATAGCAAGGCTGATAGACGAGTTGAGAAATGCAGTTTTCAGCTAGCAAGCCAGTCTTAGTCTTGTCTGCTTACTTTGTGTGTAGTGCACTCCTCTGTTCCCCCTCCATCCATTCCCTGCAAGGTCCAGCCTGAGGACTGAAACATCTGGGCTGTGTTGGGCTCGTTCGGTCGCCATCCTTTGCCTGCTTTTTTGCGGCTCATGTTGCGCCTATGCTCTGTTCTGATTCTACGGCCTGCCCTGTCTTGCACTAGTCTGTCTACCTCCATTCTCCAATGTCTCCACGCCTTGTTGCACATCACCATCATATAGGCTTGTTGATAGCATTGCACAAGACAGTATTCCTTGCCTTGATTGGGTTGTGCTAGACTAGGTTTTAGCTGTCTTGTTCCTGGGGCTGGCTTTCTGACAATGCAATTGAAGGAAGGGGGAGGGAGAGCCAGTTAGAATCTAGCGGGAAAGGAAACAAAGAAGCTTGAAACGACGAGCTTAGCTTTGTAAATATTTGGACCGTACTATATAGGCTGACACGGACATGCTACCGGAAAACTCAAAGCCGACCAGGTCGGTGCAGAAAGAGCGTTTCATTCCGCGGAAAGAGACTGACAGGAAGATTAAAGGCGAGAGCTAGAATCAAGAAGAGTCAGAACATGTAATCGCCTACATTGGGTTCGCAATATCTGTCCTGTCGAGGAGAGCGAAGAAGCTACTAACTAATTGTTGCAACTATACCTGCCCGCCTATAACCGTCCTTGAATCCTAGAATGTCTTTTTCTCTCCCCAATGGGCAGGGCCAACCCATGAAGTTCGACCTGTCAACGCAGGTTTTAGGCCGTGCGTGCATGCCACCCCCACAGCCGAGGTGACCTGGTTATTTCATTGTTGTGATAATTTTTTTTTCGGATATAATTTCGGCATTAGCAGGAGAAATAGAGGAGAAGAGAAGAGGAAAAGATGAAAAGATGTGAAAGATACAGAGATAGAGAGATAGACATAGATAACAGCACGGAGATGGGCAGGCCAGGAAAATAGAGAGAAGGAGAAGAAAAGAACGGACAAGAGCGGAAATGCGGGTAAATCTCTTCCTTGCGTCCCACCCCACATGGGAAGAGGATAGATAGGGCAATTGCAAAATATTGTCTGTCTACACGTAACTGATAGCCAAATCAGCGAACCACACAGGGAAGGTACTTACGCACCATGCGATGAAGCAAGCTGAGTATTGAGATTGGGTCCAAGGGCTTTTGGCTGGTAGGCTGGGTAGGCGGAGCTCAGGAACAAACGCTGGTTGGCTGTCTTGCTCGTGGACCCATATGCTCTGCTCTTTCCGTTCTCGTCGTGGCTGGCATGTGTATGTAGATCGATCACACGGGTACTTACTTACTTGAACTTGAGCTTGAGCATCTGCAAAGGTGGCCTTTTCCGTCTGTCTATACGGGCGTGCATGGGGGCAGGGGGCAGGGGATACAATATTCAGCCACAAAGCTCAGCACATGGCGTCTTTATTGGCTCGACAGATATGAGCCACGAGAAATGGGTAGCCATATGTAATATGTATTTTGTCTCGACAAAACGTGCCTAGAGATAGAAGAGTCGGGGACCTGTGTATTCCTAGTCCGTATATCCAGATTCAGCCCCATTACTGTGATGTGTGTTGGTAAATAATAAGAAAAAAAAGAAAAAAAAAAAAGAAAAAAAAAAACCTCAGAGACCCTGTGGGATGCTCTGACTTACAGGACTGAAACAGACACTGGCCTTATCTTAGTCTCATTTCTTTTCTCGTTACCAACTAGTCTCTTACTCTCTATCCTCTCCATGATGACGTCCAAAAACCGGGCTGCTAACTCTAGGTATTTCTCCAGCTTCCAGCTTCCAGCTGCCTTTGCAGCCAAATTCGCACGCACTTCTTGTTCCCGTTGACACTCGAACTAAGCTAAGCGTCTGTTGTTGTTGTTGTTGTTGTTGTTGTATGTCTCATGCGATGCTGGAACTAGGCACCCTGATACTAAGAACTAACACTGTTGTCCGCATCTCTAGCCCTATCTATCTGCTGCTATATTTGCCGCGATGAGCGTGAACGCCCCCAAAGACAACATGTTCTTACAATTCTCTGCTATATTTAGTGTGCTTCTGGCAGCTGACTGATCCCTCTCTGTATCTAGCGTCCTCCCGTGATCTTCTCACACTGCCTCTGCGTTCGTTCCTTTGCCCCGCACTAACGTTTCTCCTCACGGCGGTGCTCTTGACTCTTTACTGAAGCAACCATGTGAGACATCGTGGTGCCCCGTGGCAAGGGCGAAGCACCGCACTAGCTGCCCTATTCTACATGCACCATCGCCAGTTTGCTAGCGTCATTCACCACCCTCCCATAACTATCACGTAACCCGGTTGCTGTTGGTTTCTACGAATACAACAGCGAGTTCACGCGGGGGAAAAGTGGCGCAGCATAGCCATTGCCATTGCAAGAGTGTGATCGTTCCTGATAACATGCTTTCTTTTTGTTGGCACCTGTGCATGATGGTGTGTGCTGTGCCAATTGCTAGTGTTATGAAGAGGAGGGAGGGGAGGGAGCAAAGGACGGGAGGGGACGCGAGGGGACGGGGAGAATAGCGTTTACTATCGCATACAACAAGAACCCACCCTTGTCTTGGTTACTTAGATAGGACTCATCTGCAACGCTGAGGAGGTCGCCTAAAGCCTCTGAAGATTGCCATGTCCAATATTTGTCTTTCTATCCCTTTCTTGCGCATACCCTAGCGTTGATTGGCTGCTGTCGCGGGCGTCGCTGCGTCCATGTCCAAGAGTGCAGAATGTAACCAACGCGAAGCGACCTTTACCTTTCCTTTGTCTGGTGGCTGTTGTCTTGTCGCTCTCTACTACTACCACAGGGCGGCAGACATGCATGCAAAGACTACCTAGTTGAGGATGAAGATAGCGGGTGGAATACTTTGGTACAAGTGCGCCGCCGGCGGGCCACTAACATCGATATTGACGTCGATATCGGCTGTTAGTTTTGTCGAGTACGAGACACTATGATGGTATCGGCAAAGATCTGCAGATGAGGAGATACAGTAGACGCCCGTGATGTGATCACACAAGCAGTCAAAGTTATTATCATGGTAATAGTAGAGTAGCAATGGTGTATGCTAGCTGAGGTACTTTATCAGCTGCACTTCTCGGTTGACACCTATCAGTCCAAGCCGACCATTTGCGGATCACGCGCTGCTATATTCTTGGTTGCCATCTTCTCCTCTTCGCTATCACACGCTCCGTTCCGACTTGCGCATGCCCGTCCACCTGAAGCTGAACCATTGATCCGTGATTGTTGTTGGTGTGGACAAATCAAGCCTCTCTTGTGCAAATTCGCACAGGGTCTTGTAAATCTGCAGGGCTCTTGCCACGATGTACCCTTTTGTAGGCTTTGTCTAGGCCTTTTAGGGCCCCCAAGGTCCCCTGTAATTAGCACCTATTTTAGACTTGATTGGGGCCTGGCAGCCTTTGTAGGGCCTGTCCTGCAGGCAACAGGTTAGTTTCACTGACAACGATCGTCCAAGCTTACAGGCTTGAGCTACAAGGACCCACCACTATATCTCCGGGTGTTCAAATCCAGGGGCTCTCTAAGATTCCGCACTCACTCACGAACAGGACGGACGAACCGAGCAGCGCTCGCTTTGCCGCGTTTCTTTCTCTACCCTAGCGAAAGCACGAGAAGGACGAAGAGCGAAAAGCGAAGAGCGAAGGCAAAAAAAAAAGAAAAAAAAAAAAAAAAAAAAGGCCTGAACCGAGAGAAAAAAGGAAGGGGGTGGAGAGAGGGAGATGGAGACAACAAAGATCTGTGCCCACACATACAATACAATACAGCCTGCGGTGTCGTAGAATGCTGGCAGTCTCTGGGATCCAACCAAGAGAGAAAGAGAGAGAAAGAGACTGAGGGACACAGCCAAGACCAGAGAAAGAGACTTGGCCGAGAAAGGACGCATGAACAAGCAAGGAACAAAGGACATATAGAACCCCGTTCTTCTTCATGTGCTCTTGCTTTGCCTTTTCTTGCAGCAAAAGGGAGAAAACAAACCTATACGAACAATGCCATCACCCTCCGTTCTGCCCTAGATTGTCCCAGTCCTTTCTTTACTGACTGACTTATGAACCCATGGACTCAAGGGCCCCGGTGCTTCTTAACTTGGCTTTCGCGGTTCCCGGTCTGGAAACGGTCAACAGTAATGCGATGCTGAACGACGCCACGATGTCCAACAAGTCCTCAACGCTTGGCGCCCATGATGAGTGTTACCCAAGACCTTTGCTTCGCTTTGGCCCTGGTCCTTTTCATTTTTCAATTTTTTTTTTTAAAAAGTATTCTTACACTGAGCTGGTTTGCACTTCTTCATTATTCTTTGCTCCAAGACGTACAGACCAAGTCAGTGCTTCTCCTTGCCCAGTTAAACAAGGCCTCTCTTTTCCGTGCCGCTTTATCCTCATCCGTCCATTGTGGTCTTTTGCACTGGTACACTTCCCTCTCTAATCCCATTTTGTGTTATTCTGATATACACCAATCTCCCTGGTCTACCCTCGGCATAGAGATGACAAATTGTTAGTAGAATGAACAAACCACTTTTGCCTGCTTGAAAAGACCCCAGCCATCTTGAGTCGTAAGAGGGGGGTGTATTGTGTCTGGCCAGCCCGCATGCCGGTCTATGCTTTCTCTCACATTATCTTCTCCCTGCCTCGATATCCCGAGTAAATGAGAAAATACAGGAAATTGAATATAGCCATCCAGTGTAAACCCGCAAAGATCAGGCGCTTAGCTTTCTTGTGCTCACTCCATATGCCCATTATTATGGTTCCAACCCCAAGCCCGCCTCCTACTTCTCTTTTCCTGCCATCCCGAATTACAGAGGCTTATGTCTTTGTTATCACTAGCTTCGCCCTGTCACTCTGCGGCCCTTCCGCCCCCTCGCCCGTGTGGGCCAGTCTTTGCTCTGTCATGAGCTCTAGTGATCTACGCCATGCATACACTCTATACAAGAGAGAGAAAAGTGAGGCAAAATCACTCGGTACTAGGCACGAGCCAACATCACCAGCCGCGCCGGGGCTTTTTCTTTTTCTTTTTCTTCTTCTTTTCTCTCTCTTTTTTTTCGAGGAGGAAGAAAAGCACGTGTAACGGCCGGGCCGGCGTATACCCATATCTTGATTTGGAGAGTAAAAGAAAGCAATGGTTATCGGAGCAAAGACTGAGACTACATACACTCTGCTGTATCGTTTTGAGAATGGAGTGGCTACATAGTAAGCGAATATAACGGAGCAATGATCTCATCCACAGATAAGTTTTGGTTACTCAGCATTGCAAGCTTTGTTTGTTTGTTTGTTTGTTTTATTTAGCGTCTACCTACTGGTTTTCCACAGCAATACGACGGCATGTTCTGGACGGAAGGGGAGTAGGAAGATGTCGTCCTCCAACCCCTCTTCCGGGCAGTCAGCGGTTGCAGGTTTGCGTCTACTTCGAACTGCTCTTATGACTTTTTAGGGTCCGGCCTTGCGGCCAAGAGTCTTCTCCGTAAGACGATGCCCGAGGGCTACCCTGCTGGTTGGGTTCCCAGGATTGGTTACCTGGTGTTTTTGGCTTGCGGCGCCCTACCTATCTATCTCGTAGTCTAGTCTAAGAGGCCAACGGCTGTCGGCCCGGGTAGCATTGCAAGCTTACATTGCTATTGTAACACAACGGCTTGATTATTTAAATCTTTAACGCTCTTGTTGGAAAAGAGCTAAAAAAAAAAAGAAAAAAAGGGAATCCCTCCTTTGCCTTACGAACTAACGGCATCAGGCCGGGAAAGTGTTGGTATATGGACGGAGTATCATCAAAAAGATATGATGATATATGGGAGAGCTCAGAACCGGAGTCGAACCGATGACTTTAAGAACTGCAGTCTCACACGCTACCACTGCGTCACCTGAGCTACCATATGAAGAATTGGTCATTTTGGGTTTATACCAATATATATAGGGTAAGCAGATTATGCTCGTGTCTTTTTTTATCGTGAACAGTAGACAGACACTTAGCCAACATCACCAAAAACAATAGTTCCTGTTTCAGGAGGAGGGCGAGTAACAAGCTTGCTTGGGAGCATACGAGCTTCTCCCGTCTGAGACCTGTAGTCAGCCTTGCAGAGGGTTAATTCTGTCCGGTAGCCAATCCGGCGTCGTTTGATCTCCGTGATTCCAGTAGACGTTAAATATATTCAAATCAAATCAAACAATAGTTCCTGTCGTCTTACAAGTGTTGTGGACTCTAGGCCACTTGGCCCTAGAGACAAACGAATGCGCAGACGAACAAAACAACTTGAGGCGCCAAGATAAAACTTCCCAAGCGCCGTATTAGACTGGCTGAAGAATGGAGGACTGCGCTGGTAATGGAGACTTCAATGACTACCGGTAATTCTTCGACTATGGGTGTTCACGTAGGCACTATCATTGAAAACAAACCAAAACTTAACGACACTGACTCGTGATGGGGCGCTGTGAAACTTATGAAGGGGGCTAAAGAGGGAGTCTGGGGCTTGCATAGAAGCCGCTGGAAGACGTTGAAGCGAATGTGTACTTCTGGTTTACTACATCGTAGCTTTAATCCTCTATAATAGATATGAGAAGCCCAAACTCTATGTGTTGAGGACAGCAAGATAGAATATTTGAAAAGAGGTGTCCCTACATTCCGCCTTCCAAAGAGGGGGAGAGGAGAAGATAGCCAGGCACTGCTGGCGCAGACGAAGGATGGTGTCGGTAGAGTAGCAGGCCACACAGCTCTGAGAGAGTAGATGGAATTGGTAGAGGCAGTCGGTGTTTTCTAGGCAGCAAAACGAGACTCAGCTGGCTCGGGAAAGTATTAGAGAGAGGATGACGCCGTAGATAGGCAGCACTATGGGTAGTGGACCATCCGCTAGAGACCAACCAAGTTCAAGAGACCTCAGTTGGTAGAACGCCTAGGCGAGTTGCTCGTATGCCATGAGTCCTAAGGCACATGGGCATAGAGGGAAGTGAGCCAGCAACAGTCCAAGAGAGGCAGCGTATCTGATGTGAGGAGCCGGATATCATGGCTAGCCTTACAGGAACACGGAGATGGAGAGAGATCAGTTGCATCTCAACCTTCAGAAATGGCGGAAAGGAAAAGACCACTGTTTACAGGGAATTGGTGCTCCCCTTGTAGCCTTCTAATACAAAGAGCTTACCGGGGCCGAGATTGCAAGCAGAATCTATGACCGATGCCTGCATCAACAGACTTAAGCTAGTAGTTCAACTTTACGTGGTGGTATTATATGACAAAGAATCGTGCTATACAGCGCCTGGGTCTTCCTCAACAGAGCCAGAGAGGGCACCTATTACTCCGACTAAGAGTTTATGTACTCGACCCTCGATCCCGTAGATGATAGGGCGGAACGGGTGGTCTGGCGGAAGTGTATTCCAAAGAATGGGCGTGAGATAGCATTGAAAGAGGCTGCCACGAGGGCGAACCCCGATTCAAATGACTTGACACTACATAAAACAAGCAGGATCTAGAAGACAGTCCATTGTAGCTGGAGTAAGGGTGTCCATGCATCTTTTCAACGCAAAGTCATACAAACACTTGATAGTAATGTAGAGCAAGATCTCCTTGTTCTGGCTGCCAAATTCGAAAACAACAGCTATGCTGGCAACTCAAACATGAAGTAACAATGCATCATCAGACTACGACCATGTTTGTAAAAGCCTTCTACAGCGGCTCGGGCTTCTCTATATCTCGCTCCAAAGTACGCAAACACCAAGTTTCCAAGCGGGCCTTCTCCATAGATCTGCTGCGAAAAGACTACAAGCACTAGCATGCGCGACTCGGTACTCACGTCGGCGTCGTGCGTTTCCCTAACTGACCCGTCTGTGCGTTCAACATCAAAAGCACTTGGCAAACTGTGAGGAACTCTAAATTCAATGCCTTGCTCATGGAGACATGACGAAGAAACCTCGGGACTTGGACGCCTTAGGTGGATTTCAGACGACTGACTACAAGCCGACAGCCCATGAGAAATGAAGGGCAAGCCAGGATACCATCCATCATCTCCTTGCCAGCCCAAATATAACCGTGAGTATGGTAACTGAGTCTGGCAAGAGTTTCTAGTAAGTCAAACTTGTTGTACTGGGCTTCGCAGCGAGAGTCAGGATTAGCAGTATCAAGCTGAGTATGGTGAGTTTCCACAAGCTGGGAAAGTTCACGAACATGTTTGCCCTACGAAGAGACGGGCTGTTGACATGACTGACCGCCACATATATATCATATCCATCACGAGCTATGGATGCGGTCTGGCGGTTCAAGCCCCAACACATCAACCACGCTACCACCACTAAACGTGTTCTGTTCCTACCTAAAGGCAGTGTCTCAAATAGATACGATACATATGCATGTGTTTATTGTGCTACACTTAAGAGATGCTAGAAATGAATGCTGCAAGCTGTCTCTTAGCAGTTCATTTATTTCCTACCTTTGCCTTCAACTATTTTTGCCTTCTTTCTGCACCTCGCCAGTCCACCCAACTTCACCTCAATCTTGCTTCACTAAAAGAACTATAAGAAGATTTGGAAAAAAAAAAAAAAAAAAAGAAACATCGAAAAAGCACAAAGCAAACGTGAAACACGGAAAGAAAAGAGAGGTACCCAAAAACACAGCAAGACAGAAATACTAAACCATTTCAGAACTTCGTCTGCCATTACATTAAATAGGGGCCCAGGCAACAAGCGACAAAGAGGTCTTTCTTTGCGCAGGTATTGTTTTTGGTTTGTTCGTTTTCGTTGTATCCCTCTGGAAATATCCCCACCTCTAATAATTGTCGTTGTATACACGAGCTTTTTTTGCATGTAGTATAGCCGTCGCCAAATTGCCAATCTGATTGGATCTGCTCGCTCATTCATACAGCTCCCATGGGTCAAAGTCATCACCCCTCATACGAGGCTTGACGTACTTGGTTGAACCTGAGCCTGAGTCCGTGCCATCAGCAGTGTTTGCATCAAGCCTATGCTCCAGATACTGCCCAGATTCAGGCCCTGCCTCAGGCGTACTAATAGAAGCATATTCAGCACGAAACTCCTGGTCCAGTCAGATATCGTCCTCGTCGGCAATCTCTGATGGCTTCAGTAGACCGCCAACCTTGGTCCGGCGTTCGTAGTCAGCCGCCTTTGACTCCCGATCCTGCTGCTCCTTTTCAAATGCAAATAGCTCGGCGTTGTCACTAGCAAACTCCTTGAGCGAGATCAAAAAGTCACGTAGGCTTAGACGGAATCGGTCGTACTGGGTGTTCAGGGTGAACAGCCCCTCAACAAAGGACTGGATTTGCGCACTACAAGAGAAATTATTAGCATGTTGGATACGTTTCGAAAATTCAAGTCGTGCAAAATCGACCATGTCCATGTTCATCAACTTACGGCTGAAGGTTGGGGAAAGCACCGCGAAGAAGGTTGGCAATGAAGTTTGACAAGAACTCCTGGTTTCCAGTGCCCTGGGGAGCTTGCTCGGGGCTGTAAATAGGGCCTTGAATTTTGGGCGAGGTGCCATCTGAAGGGTGGACAAAGTAGATCATGCGCATTAGGATCATAGACTGGGTCTTGAAGCCAGCCTTATGATCTGTGTCGGTAACAACGAAAAACACATCCTGGAGTATAGAAATGAAGAACTGCTGGAAGAAGAGATTCGAAGTCTGCACATCCGTCTCAGCAATGTTGTTAATCAGCTCTAAACACATGTTAAGGCCAGCCGCCTCTACATCGCGATTGTCGTGCTTGAAGGCCCATGAACAAGAGTCGATAACAAACTTGAACTGACGATTATCAAGTTTGAGAAGAGCTATACCAGCAGGTAGGTGAGTTAGCATGTGCCTTGAGAAATATTAACAACCTTTCTAACTTACCAGGGAAGCACTTCAAGTTGATAGCACGCAAAAGGTTGAAGAACTCGACGCGGTGCTCGGGGAACTCGGAAAAGTCTTTGTTGATCATGTCTAGCGTACATTCGAAAACGTTTTGCATGATGATGGGGATTTGGTCTTCCATGAGGCCCTGTATAATGAGTTAGTACAGATTCGAAACAACTATCCCTGTAGGGAGTGCATATACACTTACGCCGAGTTTAGTAATGATGACAGACATTGACTTTAGAACCTCAGCGTCACGGGCACCGGGAACATTGGTGTTGTAATCGGTTAGTACAGCCTCCAGAAGAGGGGGAACCATCTGCTGACGAACAGCATTGAGGTCTTCAGCTTTCTCGACGTAGGTCTCGATCAGCTTGAGGATCTCTTTCTTGATAGTGCGCAGACCGCGCACTTTGGGCATCTTGGTTGCAATTTCGCCTTCCTTGGCGACAGCATCAGAAATAAGACTGCTGGTGGCACGGTACATTTGCAGCATGTCGCTGTAAATGCGGCCAATCTGAGGATAGAAGTAGGTGCCAATGGAGCTACAGGCAGAGACATTGGTCTTCATGATGTTTCCGATGATCTTGATGGTTTCCGAGTCCTGGAGGATGCCGGGGTTAATGTTCGCCTGCTTGATGATTTCATCCCAAGCGACGTTGGGCAAAGCCATGAGATCCGCTAACAAGTGCTCCTGAGAGTTCTTGTTGCCCTGTGCAGCAACCATATAGCCGCAGGCCTCATAGAACGTGTGGATCTGCTGGGGAGTCAGGTCACACGTAATATTGTTCATGTTGCGTACAATTTCCTGAATAAATGGCTCCTGCTCACTAGGCTGAAGAGCAACAAAGTGACGACGGCATTGTTTCGCAATCTTAATGAAGGTATCACAAGCCATGTCCTGAACACCTTCATGGGACTCGTGCATGAACTCAAAGAGCTTGTTAACGACAGTCTTGAGGAACTTCCAGTGAGCCTTGAGGAATCGGGGATACTGGCCGACAATGTACATGATGTTACTGGCGACAACAGCCTTGTTGTCTTTTCCACGCTTCATCTCAGTAAGGCCAAGGAGGTCCTTGATGACTGTCACCAAGAATCGCTTCTCTGTCTCTTCGTTCATGGCAAGAGAAATAGATCCAATAGCCCAGCAAAGCACGTTGCAGTTGTGCCACGACCATTCACTACCGTCAACCTGCTTAGAAAGCTTCTCAGTCATGATGTTTTCCGTATCAACGACATCTAGATGCGTAAGATACACAAGACACTCGCGGATAGTCTTATAAAGCTGGACGGTGTCCGACTCCTTGACAAACTCGCGGACAATCTCGCCCTCATCGTTCTCAACAATCAGAACCTCCTCCGGACGAACCATCTTCTCAATCATGACAACACGGAGGTTGCACATAACCTCGGTATACTTGTGCTTACGCAATGGATAGTCGGCAAGAAGGCTAGGATTGGGAGCACCTCCGCTAGAAACTCCGCCAGACAGAGCAAGCATGGGGTTGAGGTCGGCAACGGGCAAAGCCTGCATCTCATCATATAGCTCCTGCACTAGCTTCAGCCAGTAGTCCAAGCAGATCTTGAACAGTTCGCGGTCATCGATCTGAGATATCCGGATGAGGTAGAAGTGGCCGTGGGTAAGGAAGTCGCGGTTCGGCAATTTTTCAATGAGCTATGGGTGGGATGGCAGGACGCGATGAATTAGCAAGACAATGTTTACGAGTTACATCAGAAGGTTGTGCGAGGGGGCTTACATTTAAGTGCATACTAAAGAAGTTGCACAAGAAGAGCGCCAGATTTTGAATGAACTCTTGGTCTTTGGAGTTACTCTGGGGATAGGTGGTGCGTAGGTCTAGATTGAGGGGGATAAGGTCGGCAATGGTTGTCAAGACCTCGGTGAACATCTTGACCAGCTGCTCATCATAGTTACTAGGTGAGCCAACACCAGAAGTTTGAAGGCCGCCAATCTCGGTAAGGACCTGGAGGGTGATGTTGCGAAACTCAGGAACACTCAGAAAGCGGGTGCGGAGGGTATCAATAAGAGGGGTTTCAAAAATGTATCCAAGGGGGATCCAATTGCAAAAGCGTAGAAGAGTCTCAAGGGTAGCCTTGACCAGGCTTACAGAGTTGGCGGTATTCAAAATCTCTTGGCAAAGTTGGAAGATCTGGGAAAACTCGGCGCACATGGTGGTCTTTAGGTTACGGGTCTTGGCGGAGGTCATCTGGTCGGCAGAGTAGTCAAAGACTTCTTCGGAAAGCAGACGCAGGATGATCATGTTGTTCTCGCACACTGACAGGCTCTTGTGGCAGGCTTGTATGATTTCGTTGATGAAGGTAGGCCAGTTGTGAGGCCATTCCTGCTTGAGAATAGACACTAGGACCAGGTTGAGTTTGTTGATGAGTGTCTTGCTATTCTTAAGCTCCTCCTCTGAGCTTGAGCACTTGAGGATAAACTCGACGATGAAGTTGCGAATACCTAAAAAGGCGGGTGGGGGTTAAGGTTAGTGGACAGACGGAGCAGGGGTGTGGGAAGAAACTTCATCGTACCCAGGCACTGTTCCCGAGGAAGAACCTTCCAGCGCGTCATGATAACATTATCAAGGACTTGAAGACCGATATCTGGAGGGAAGAAAAGACAAGTGTTAGTTATCTGCCAGGATAGAGATTTTGTTTGATGTGTGGTTCATAAGATTGGCGAGTAGCAAAGAGTGTCGATAGAATGGAAGAGGCTGACTTGGACGACAGTGGTGGTGATGGTGGATTGAAATGATGCTGACAAGGTGCGAACAATCAAAAGGGTCGCGTACATTTAGTCTGCGGGTAGGTAGCTTCAGAGAGAATCTGATCGACGAGGAGCCAAGCATCCGGGTCTTCTTTGAACTGGTGATGGAAAAAGAAAAGGACATGTTAGTAGGGAAGAAGCGAGGATGGGAGTATTGGTGATCGAGGCGCAAAGCGGTATAGAGTGGCAGAGGGAGAGGACGAACCTGGTTCAAGGCATCTTGAGCTTGCTTTTGCTGCAGTTGGAACATAACAAGAACTTGTTAGCACAAATCCAAACACGGGAGCTCTTCAATGAACAGAGAAAGAAGAGATCATACCTGAGGGCCCCGACCTTCAAAGAAGGCTTGAGCCAGCGCGTCTAGCTCTGGTACGGTGAGGGTCATTTCTCTAGGTGAGCGAGAAGAGAAGCGACGATGGTATTATTGGTTAGTAGTAGTATTTTAGGAAGAAGACGCTTTGCCTGAGACGCACGGCTGGCAGAATAGGAAGAGAAGATGGAGAAAAAAAAAGAGAGGCAGAGAAAAAAAAAAGAAAAAAAAATAGAGGGTTGTTGTTGATTTTGGGTGGAGGACGAGAAGAAAACCAGCACGGGCGGGGTTTTGAAAACCACTGATGAAAACCCCAGTAGGGCGACTACTGTAGGAGCTATAGGAGAGCGACCAGGTGGCGGCACAAGGGTGGTGGATTTTGGCGCTGTAGAAATGGGAGGGAGGGAAGAAGAAGAAGAAGAAGAAGAGAAGGGGCGAAAGAGGGGAGAACGGGGTTCTTCCTTCTAGCTAGCAGCTATGGCTTGGTTGCGTGCGTTGTTGTATGTAGCTTTGTGGGCTGTAGGCTCTGCTGTAGGCTCTGTTGTAGGCCGTACTGCAGGTTGTCGACCAGGATTTGCTTGCTTCAACCACTTTGGGCGAGTTGACGCGACAACGACGATATCAACGTAGAAAGACGATCCTGTTATTAAGCAGCAGCCGATTAACGTGACGTGCTGGATAACGAAAAGGGGAAAGAATCGAAATGAAATGAAATGAAACGAAAAACCGAAAACAAGAGCGATAAGTGAGAAACTGGCTTCACTGGAGATTCTGGTCTTGATTTTTAAACGGGTTTGTTGGCTGGTTGCTCAGCGGGTAGGAGGAGTAGAAATGGGCGGGGAGGAGAGGGGAGGAGGAAAGGGATTTATTATGTACTGGCAGGGGGTTGCTCCCTAGCCTAATTCTTTTTCCTTCTACCGGTGCTATATATATATGTATATATATGTAATAGTTACAGCCTCTTCTACAGCAAGTTGCTAGGCGCAACAACGCCAAAGCCAATGGCCCAAAACGGCATCTAGTCTTCTGACTGGCCCCCTTCCATCCATCAATGCGCCATGCCGGCCTTGTATAGACTGAATAGACTGAATAGAATGATCGATCCCTGTTTACTTGCCAGCACAGAGAGAAGCCCCCCGCCTCAGTAAGGTAACAGCAGCAGCAGCAGCAGCAGCATCAGCAACGCCACCACCACCACCACCACCACAATCACGCCGTTGCTTTCGATGTCAGCCTTACCTATTATCATCGGTCAACACAGCCAAAAATAAATCCAATCCATCCTGGGGGCTGCTTTAAGCAATACCAACCTGTCTCCTTCTACGCGTGTTTCCCCTCGCTGAATTCTCACTTCCTTGCCGGGCTTGCTTCGGGCTCTACCAAAAAAAGAATTTCATCGACGCCCCGCTTTTACCGACGGTCCTGCTCGAGAAACTTCCACCTAAGGCCGAGCTTCAAGGTTTAGGGTCAAATTGTTGTGATTAGTAATAATATAGCTGCCATGATAGCCAATGGCCAGGGTCGTAGAGCCTAGCTATAGTTTACACTTTCTCTGTGGGCCCTTGATCAGCCTCTCTCCAGCCTGGCTTCATGCCTTGTAACCCAATGCCACGAGATTGCTCTTCAGAGCCTGTAGTGCCTTCTCAATATCCCCGCGCTCAGGGTTCAGCTATTGGCATCCATGGTTAGCTCTCACTCAGTGCACCGGTAGTGCGCTAGTAGTCCGGGTGCTTTTACTTACAGAACTCACGCCCATATGACCAAAACGAATGTACTTGGGAGCGATTTCCTTGTGCACACCACCAGCAAAAACAACGCCAGCTTTACCCAGTGCAGGGAGAATGTCAGTAGCCTTGATCCCCTCAGGCAGGTATATGGCCGTCATGCCATGGGCCTGCTCTTCAGGCTTAGACGCAACCTGTTTCAGTCCAAGATCATTGATGTATTTCTTGATCTTGTCCGAAGTCTCGATATGCTTTGCAAACCGTTCAGACAAAGGCTTAGCCAGAATCAAAGTCAGGGCAGTGTTTAGAGCGTGGATGAGCTGGGGGGAGGGGGTGGCAAAGTACGAGGGCTTCTTGGCCTCGTAGTTCTTCATGACTGCAAAATGTTAGCAAACTAAGAAACTCAGTAATCCAAGTAGAGGGGCCACCAAACTTACTAGGGCCCCAATTCTTCATGGAAGCAAAGTATGAGGCAGGGGGGCTCTTGCGCGACTCGAAGACCTTCATGGCACGGCCAGAGAACATGGAAATAGAGAGACCAGCCGGGCACCCAATGGCCTTTTGGCTAGCAGTGACAACTCCATCCAGCCCCCATTCGTCAAAGGCAATCTCCTCGCAGGCAACACTGCAAACGCCATCGACAATGATAAGAGTATCGGGAGAAACTTTGTGCACCAACGCAGACAAGTCCTTTAGTTCACTCAGGACACCAGTCGAAGTATCGACGTGGGTCACGGTGATAGCCTTGTATTTTCTTTCAGCGAGTGCCTTCTCGATGTCGGGGAGCTGGGGCTTGGTGCCGATGGGAGCCTTGAGCTGCGTGACCTTGGCGCCATAAGTAGTCAGGCAGTCAGCGAACCCATCGCTGAAATAGCCGCTGTGTAGAACAAGAACATCTTCGCCAGGCTCAACTAGGTTTGCGGCGACAATGTCCCAGCCAAGGGTACCGGAGCCAGAGATAACAAAGGGTTGCGAGGCGGGATCGGTGGTCTGGAAGAGCTTGCGGGTCATGGAAAGCGTATCTCCAAAAGTCGAGACAAAGTCGGCGGCAACATGACTCTGGCTGTACATTGGTGGAACAAACAGCACACATAGTTAGGCATTTTTGTTCCTGGGGAAAATCGGAGATGCGGTAAAATAAAAAAGGGCTTAGGTACCTGTAATGGCTCATAGAGTTAAGAACCGCATCGTCGAATTCGATGGGGCCCGGGATGAGCAGCGTAGGGTGAGGTGGCTGGGTGGACATGACGGCAGTCTGTGTCTTCTAACAACAACAGTGTGAGTATATCAGTGTGATGACCATGAACTCAGGCTGGATTAAGACACAACAACTCTCAATAAGATGCGTATATGCATATACAAATTCCGACCATCCACTAATCCATCTCTGCCGAGGTTATCTTCCCTAGTGAGAGAGAGAAAATAAAAGAATATTCAAGGGTACCTACCTGAAATGTAGAGGGCGCAGGAGTAGCAAATAAAGGCCGCTTAGAAATATGATAAAGGGAACGGCGAAAAACTGAGCTGGGAATAGAATCAAAATTGACGCAACAAATGTGCCGGGAGATGTTTCGCATCTTGAGAGCCAATTTAAACAGAATAGAGAAACCTCAAGACAGGGCAGGGCTTAAGGCAATTTGAAGGCAAAGAGCCAAAACGGCAGGCATTAAAAAAGAGGGTCCAGACCGACGCTGGTCCCTCTGGATGGGGAATTCGACGTCTTCGTCTAGGCCAGTTCAAAATGAAGCTAAGCCGCGGAGATCGGCGTACAGCGGCAGTCGGGTCTGTGACAACGGCGTCGTCATTGGGGGCCATTAGATAATGGGGACCATGTATGTTTTAACTATCTGGCCCATTTATTTCTATGTTGAGACGTTGATGACTACAGAGCTTTTTTTTTTTTTTGGAGGCCAGTGCCTTTTTCTTGTATACGGCTTGTCTTTGTTCATCAGGGCAAGAAATACATTAAGCTGTCTGCTTACTACCTGGAGCTCCTCGGGAAGGTGAAGCATGTGTATCTTGAGAGCTAGATATTAGCGTAGGAAAAAGACCCACAAAAGGCGACTGCGGGGCAGGAGCTTTATCTGCTATCTGTTATCTTTTATCTGTTATCGTTTATCAGTAATCTACAGCAGCAATCAGCCTCCTCCTCTATTACATTACTTGACAGCCTTCAAGCTTTGGTTAGGCCCTGGCTACTGCTCAAGGCAGCGAATCGTGAGCATTTACTATGTAGCTATATAAATAAATACAGCCCATTTTTGGCTTTGAACAACAATCCACAATTACTTCATTCTGCCAGAACCCTAACGCCTCACGTCATGCACTATCGCGACTATAAACCCCCTAAGTCTCTTTATATAGGCCCCTGTAAACCTCACCTTAGGCCACTAAAGCCATCCAGAGCCCCTACGTGCTTTCAAATATCCAAAGTATTCACAAGAGTACAGACAAAGCTCAGTTCTTGAATCTTAGCTTCGTTGCTCGCCATGTTGGTCTATTTCTCCTCAATTCCCCCGCCATTTGTGGCTCAGCCTTGCCTTCCCCTCTCTTCTCTCAACCTTGGCCAACGACCCCCTAGTAAAGCAGGGCGTGACGTGACGTAGTCGATTTCTGTGATCCATGCCTCATTAAATTCTGCCAAGTACCTTTCGCGACCACTCCCAAGAAACCCACCGACTAACCCTGATCGTCTACCAAAACCGCCACCACATCGTATCTTGTCGCATCCTCGCGCACAACTTCTTTCCCTGCAACTTCTCGCAACACTCCGCGCTTCGATCCATCATGGCTTTTCTTATTCTTGTCATTGGTGATATGCACATCCCAGATCGTGCTTTCGACATACCAGCCAAGGTCTGCACACCCATTTTGTTTCACTAACCTAGTACTAATATTCCATTATCGCTGCCGCATCTTCGGACATGGCTCTCGTATTTTTTTTTTTTTTTCACTTTCGCTCCATGGTTGACTATACTATGCATTCTTTAGGAAGCTCGCTAACTTCCCATCTTGCCCGCAGTTCAAGAAGCTACTCGCCCCCGGAAAGATCTCACAAACCCTGTGTCTGGGAAACCTGACCGACAAAAACACCTATGAATATCTCCGTGCCATCTCGCCCGACCTCAAAATTGTCAAGGGTCGCTTCGATGTTGAGGCGACTTCTCTACCACTGACGCAGGTAGTCACACACGGCTCACTGCGCATTGGCTTTCTAGAGGGCTTCACGCTTGTGTCCAATGAACCTGATCTGTTGCTAGCTGAGGCTAGCAAAATGGACGTCGATGTGCTATGCTGGGGCGGCACGCACCGATTCGATGCCTTTGAGTACATGGACAAGTTCTTTGTAAACCCTGGTAGTGCCACCGGTGCCTTTCTACCATCATGGACGAATGATAATGAGGAGCCTGTGCCGAGCTTTTGTCTGATGGATGTATGTATTTCCTTTTGGCCCTCTACTAGCAGACAAGACTCGATATGCTAACGTAACGCGCCCTTTCCCTTCTCACTAGGTGCAAGGCATTTCTCTCACGCTATACGTATATCAGCTAAAAAAAGGCGAAGACGGAAATGAGGCTGTTGTTGTTGAAAAGGTCACATACACAAAACCCGTCGAGCCAACGGCCCCGGCATCATAGACATAGAGAACAAGACTGGTATGCAACCGGCAAGAGGCAAATTGCTTGTTCAAGCCCCAATACCAAACCAGTTTTGTTGTCGGATTTTCCAATTATACCCACACTATCCACCCAACCGAAAATGCCGTGGGTATTTCGTTTTTTTTTTAGCTGTGAAGATTCAACATATACGACGCAACATTAGAACACGATACAGAGAGGGTTCTGGTGTCAAGATGTATAAGTCAACACGTAATTGATGATAATTAAGAAAATGCCGCACGGAACTGGGGTCAGGATGCAAGAAGAGAAGAAAGGGTATATCAATACTGTGCCCAACGCAATAAACAACGGCGCGGCTGCTAAAGAGAACAACAAACAAGAGGAGCATCACCATGTTAAGAAAACGCGAATGCTAAAAGAAACAAAAAAAATCCAACATAAGCAACCCATTTTTTCCCCGAAACACGCCCGCAGATGAAGCAAAATATAGGAAAAGAGAGGGAAAAACTACAAAGAGGGGACAGACTTGGCCCTGGTGGTAGCTTATGCCAGCAATGAAGCCTTGCTATTCATGAAAGCGCCCAGCGGGAAGTCGACGACGTGAGTGAACAAAACAAATAGGGGACAGTGAAAAAGAAAAAGGGCGAGGGGTTCGGAAATCAATATCAAAAACAAAGAAAGAAAAGAAAAAACCAAGACTACCACAAACCGTTTCAGGAGGAAAGATAAACTGTCCATTTCCTTTGCTGCATGCTCCTGCTCCTGTCTCACATCAGGGTACTCTTCCTACGGATAGCTGCTTTTGTCCGCGGGGCTACAACGATGCCGGACCCATCGGTCTGGCTGCCTTCCGATTCATCATGCACCGACGATTCCATATCCGCCCGTGATCTTTTCGGGGCAGCCATAGTCGCCCGCTTTCTGCTTGCACGCACCGGCTTTTCCGACTCGCCTTCGGCATAGCCTGCGCTAGCTACCGCCGCTGAGGCTCTACGCCTACTGCCCGGACGCTTCCCAGGGCCGACTGTTGCAGAAGGCGAAGAGATAGTAAACTCGTAAAGGTCGACATGATTTGTACGCTCCTGCATCAGAGGAGCTGAAGCCGACACAACGGTGGTGTCAGGCGCAATCTCCCAGGCGGTCGAGGAACGGCGCTTCCGGCGCTCTATTACAACAGAGCTTGGAAGAAACTCTTCGTTCCTGGTCTCAGTGGCCTCAACCAGAGAACTCACATCAGGCACCGGTGAGGTGTTGGTGTCGATACATTCAGCAGGCTCATCCGAATCTGTAGGCTTAGAGGCCCCTTGGGGCTTTGAAATCATTTCAGGCATCACAATCTCTTGTTTTGAAGAAGATGAGCGACGCATGTACTTGCCCTCTCCCGCAACTGCATCAAACAGCTCCTTGGTAGGGCGCCGCATCTTGTCACGAAGGTTAGGCTCAGCATAGCTCACAGCAGCTCTAGATCTACGGCTAGGCCGCGACGTCTCTCCGTTAGACGAGATATGAGAGGGGGGTGGAGTGTCACCCAGTCGAGACGCTTCCTCGATGTGTTGGGGCTCGGGAGACTTAGTCCCCATTAAATCAGAATCGTCACCATTATGCTGATCATCATCAAGTACAATAGCCACAGTTTCTAGCCGTTTGGGAGTACTAGCTACAGGCTCGATTTCATGACATATTGGCTGGATTGGTTCTCGGTTATGTGAGCGCGAGTGCTCTCGTACGATACTAGGTTTTTCTTTTTCATACGCAACATCAGGTTTAGCGGCCGGCATGTTCTTGTCGTTTTTGATGTTTTCCTTAGCCACCTGACGCGACATGGTCAAGTCTTTGTTAGTGCTCTTGGCCGAGAGAGGCTTCCTTGAGATTTCCGGGACTTCGGTTTGTTTTTCTTGGGCTTCTCTGCGGAGAGCAGCAAGCTCTTTGAGATTCTTGCCCTTGGTCTTGTCTCTAATGGAGGATGCCCTGGTGAGACTGCTTTCGCGTTCGCTATCTGAGCTACGGGAAAGCTCGGATATCTCGTTGCCATGCTTGCGTTTACCAGTCTTGACGATGATAGTAGGAGCTGGCTCGCTGTTGTCGACAATATTCCTAGTGGCTGTAGCCGTGGATGCGGTCGTGGATTTGGGCGATTGGATGACCGTGGGTGGCGGCGTAGGCTCCTGTAACCGGTCGATGCGGGAATGTGATCTTCTACTTCGTACTTGGATATGGTTGGTTGGCTTTTTGGTTGGAGTTTCCTCCAACAAAGCATCGTCAATGAAGTGCGAGCTTGGGGGGGATCCCAGAGCTGGTGAGAGAGAAGTTTTGCGGGGTTGTTGCTGCTGTGCAGAAAGTAATTCTTCCGGCCTAATAGGATGTGAATAAATGAGTAAGACATTCAAACCAAGGGGAGAGGATTTCAAAACATACACCGGGGATATACGAGGATAGGTTGTGTGTTCTATGATGGGCGTTAAACGCCCCTCTTCACGGGCACGAGCCTCTGCTTCCTTGGCCATGTCGCGCAGCACCTTATGCGACGCGCTCCGACGCCGGGAGGCAGATTTTGGCGTAGCAATCTTCCGCAAGCCTGGTGACAATGATTGTCTCTTTGCGGGGGGTTCACTCCCAAGATTTGCAAGAAGATCCCCAAACCCAGCCAACTGGGCTTCGAGCTTTGCTTTGATCTCAAGGGCTTGGTCGGCGATTCGTGCTGCCTTGTTGTTTTCAGCCTCCGTTTCCATGCGCAGGACCACGGATCGTAGCTCGAGATTTTCGGAAAGCATTCGGGCACATTCGGCTTCGAGTTGTCGTAGACGAATAGCTTGTGTTGAGTTGATGCGCGCAAGCTCTCTGTTTTGGCGCAGCATTTTTCGCTTCACTACATCAGGCATAATCATGTGGTTGTTAGTATCGTACTACTAGACCGGTCTGCACGCATATTTAATCACATACACGCTTCGACAGTCTCTGCCGAGTACATTGTCGGTGGCTGTTGGTGCTGGTTTTGCTGAGGTTGGCCATGCTGCGTGGGATCGTTGAGACGTGCCATGGCTACGGCTTATGTTATCCTGGAGTCTCAATGATTAGGTCAAGCAGAGAGACGCAGCAATCAAGGCTAGTGGCGAGTTTGGGCTAGCAACACCAGTTGAATGAGAAAGAATGCCGGTGGGATTTCGTGACCGGGGAAAAAAAAAAGGGACGGATGTTAGAGGGTCCAACGTCGTCGTTTCTTTGACGTGCCGCAAATGCCAATATTGATGTTCATGGATTTTTGGTGGCTTTTATTTACATGCAGCCATATCTAGTTAGTGTCAACTCGCTATTTGCGCCTGTTGCTAGGCCAAAGGCTGCAAGCCCAAAACATTCCTTCGTAGACACGTGACTTTGACAGTGGCGTCTTCCAGACCAGCTCTTGCCAGCTCATGGCAGCTGCCAATAATGTATTGGTGTGACGGCATTGAATCATCATGGCTAGAGATGTGCAACACTTGTTCAACGAAACAGTTGGATTGCTCACTACAGCTTCCTAACCGCCTTAACCAAAATCTTTTTTTTTTTTTTTCATTTTTGCCCAACCCAGGACCTCATTACTAGCTTCATGTCAATGCCACCTCGCTCCCTTGGCCACCTTCGAGGCCCCAGCCAAGCAGGTAGCGGCTCGATGAGTGGGCAGTCTTCAATCTTGGCTGCCCGCATCTCTGAGAAGAAGATGGAATTAGACAACCTCAAAGAACTGAGAGATTTGAGTGCTGCTGTCGCGACCCAAATGGAAAATCTCGAACAAAAGCTAGCAACTTTGTCTGATGGCACAGAGGGTACGTGAGCTTATCCCCTACCTCGGTTCTCATAGCCAAACTATCAATACTAACTACTTATTAGCGATTGCTCTTGTCATGGGTAACTGGCATAATGTGCTGCGGGCCATCAGCATGGCGTCTTGTATGTAGTCTTTTGTTTCGTTTTGCTGCAAAGTTGCTCTCCCGAGCCTCTGCAGAAACTCGCGACTAACCTATTTCATCGTCCACTAACATCGCTTAACACAGCAAAACTTGCCAAATCCGTGCCAGTGGAAGGGGAACAAACACCGGCTCTCCCTCAAACCCTTGTGCGTATTCCAACAGAGCACGCACCCGCGGTACAAGAGCGCGCTGATGAGGTTGCAGAAGCGGAGGTTGAAGCTTCCACAATGGTAGAATGAGTTCAGCCGGATCTGAGCTTACCCTTAACACTGCCACGTCTTGACCCCTGCGGTATTACATGTGCGCAAGCCTAGTGGCTTATTATCTTCGTCGGATCTCCCACAGTATCAAGCCCCGGCCAGAATGTGCAACTCTGTACAAATACCTCCATTAAACAGATCGCACTCCAGCTGCCTTCTTTGTCCGAAACATGGCAAGGACAATGATCATCTAGCAGCCCGGGTGGGACACAAGATAGGTGCTAATCGGTCTATGCAGCATCTTAATTATCGGCCTTTGTATTGAGATCAAGTTTATCAAAACATTAACATTAAACGTTCCATTCAAAGCCGCCTGGAGACTTAGAGCCAAACACAAACTACAGTACGGTACCCAATACACAGATGCTTTGTTTCAGCTTGCCATAGCAATGTTTCTTATATACCCAAGTCATGAATATATGGTATCCCTCAATCTAACCCCATAGTGGAGCAGTCACTTCAACTGCCTTTTCAACCACTGCACGCACTCGGTCCGCAAAAACCTTGTTGCCGGACTCAATATCAAGATGCTCTAACCAGACCTTGGCCTGCATCTTGTCCACTGTGACCATTACTCCAGGAACCGGGATATCAAGTTTGTGAAGTCTTTCGAGCTCGTCAATTTTTTGCTTTGCAATTTCCTCTTTCTGCGCTTCGGTTTTTTCGTGGCCTTCCTCATCCCCATTCTCAAGCGTCTCCGCGGGGACCTTGGGTTCCTTGATAGGCGTGACGCTATCAGCGCCAAATTGAGCCTCGAGGAACATGAAAATCCGGTCAAGGCGCTCAACCGAAGATACATGAGCATGGGGGTTCTTCTCGGGGAGGCCAGCAGCCTTTGGCTCCTCTTGATCGGAATGTGAGTGCGAATGTGGAGTGCTAGAGCGTTTGACAGCAGCCGGGCTAGTTTCGGCCATCATTAGGAGAACGATGATGGAGTCAGCCATGCTGTCGTTGAACATGTTGCCTTCCCATTCTAGCTCCACCTCGCGATCGCTCTTGTACCTCAGTTTGATACATCCCATGATCATGTAAGCGGCAACGACATGGGGAACCTCTTCATCAGCCATCTCGACATCGCCCTTTTGAGTGCTGTTAAGCTTGTTGAGAGCCCTCATTTCAGGAAGCTCATCGACAGCACCAAAAGTGCTTTCCAAAACCCACTTGATTAAATCAGGGCCAGCTGCCCCCATAGTGAACCGCTTCTTACACGTGATGGCCGTAGTGTTCAGGCCGGCGTATTCGCGTAGATCATCCGGTGCCATGAGAGATAGTTTGAAGTCATTTTGCACCAAGACGCCAGTGATTAATCTCGCCTCACCGCTGTCAGCAGTAATAACATGGTCTGGAGGTGGAATTCCAGCCAACTTTCCAACAACTTTGGCAATCTTGTCTGACTTGAAGGGAATGCGAAGCTCTTCGCAATTTTTAGGACTGAAGACTTTCACCTTGGTGGCTTTGCTTGCGTTTAATGATAAGAGCTTTGATTTGAGACGCATCATGTTGTGTACTTCACCGTGGACCAAAATCTGTAGTTTTAACCCAATTAGCCATAAAATGTACGAGTGGCGAGTTTCAAGTTAGAATTAGGGGAACAGAACTTACAACAACGGGAGCGGCGACCTCCTCGATAAACTCACGATTCTCGTTGCCATCAACGTGGGCAGCGAATGAGTATTCCGCTACACTGCATCGTCTTGGAATCATGGCCTTCTCTCCGTCTCTGCGGGCAGCACCAATGTTCCGCGACATAACGGCCTGGATCTGATCGGGCTCTTGCATTATCTGCTTTGCCATTGTTCCTTCAACGCTATAACCAGTAATAATAACACCGTTCTTCTCGTTCGGTGCCCATCTTTCTAGAAGCTCACGGCTAACTCCGTTTTGGAGCATACCAGGACTAGCCAGCATTACACAGCTGCCCATATCATCAAAACGATCCAGGTTTTTGAGGGACCGAATATACTTAAAGTCCCAAGGTCCGGCTCGACCAGTGACGTCACCAGATGCTACAGCCTCCGCCAAGCGTTCGCTGAAAAGACGCTTGATGTTGTCATTCATGGCGCCAACATACGTTTGGTATACCAGCATACACTTTCTTGCCAAATTACTAGCATAGTAAATCGGCACCTTCTGGAACTCGGCATGCTTCTCCCAATACTCGTCTAAGATGAGTAGAAGCTCTTGCGCTCGTCCCAAAGCAAATACAGGCATCAATACACGCCCACCACGGTTGAGGATACCAGTAATGGACTTCATTAATGCCTGCTCTCTCTCCATTCGCGGAGTATGGGAAGAAACGCCATAGGTAGACTCGGTGATAAGAACATCAATTTGAATACCACGCGGAACTTCAGCAGAGACAAGATGGCGATCCTGTTCACGCGAATAATCACCCGTAAAGAAAATCTTGAGTCCGGCAATTTCAATTAGAAACATAGCAGCCCCTAGAACATGGCCAGCAGGATATGGCGTTATTCGGATAGATGAGACGTTGTGCGTGGTGTGGTAATCAATAGCCTCAATCATCGAAAACGTATTTAAGTGGTCTCGTTCCGTATACACTGGTTGTGAGGAGGAAGATGACCCCCCAACACGGACACCATCCTGGATCAGCCATTTATAGATAGCCTTGGTTGGATGGGTCATAAAGACTCGTCCTCTGAAATTGGTTTTGGCCAGCACGTATGGTAGTGAGGCTGCATGGTCAACATGGAAACTATGCGACGGTTAGCGGCAGGTTGTAGAAGAAATACATAGGCACAAAGAACCAGGAGCTTGTTTGGGAAATGGATAGCAAAACTTGTATTGATATTTGGATTTGGATACAGCGATTTGGGGAATCCAGACAAACGTCATTCAGGATAGGCTTCAATCAAATAGAAAGGCAATGTAACATGCTCTTCACAATCCCAGAAAAACACCCCACCTCATTGTTATGGTCTGAGTCTTCTTTGCTGTCTTTCTCAGGCCTGAAAGCTGTGCAGGCTCTTGGCTGATCATATCTTATACATGATGCGTGGCGTGGGTTGTCTTATGAGCACATGGACGGGTATCACGGGGTTATCTTACTGGCTGATTAGTAGTACGTCAACAGTACTGAGGTCAAAATCGTCAAAAAATGGCAATGCAGCAAGCCCATCGTATGCTGGGTGTTGGCCAGCATCAAGCTATGAGGCTAATGGTTAGTCTCTTGGACCAGAAAGATCGTGGCGTGAGTGAAACATCTAGGATGACAACTTACCATGACAGTCTTGCCCTTGTACTGGATGATGTGGCATGAGCGGCCGACTTCATTTCCGCCACCAAGACATAAAAACATGAGCTCATCAGATGGATCAACGGGGTCATCGGTGCCAGAAGCCATGGCACCAGCCTTGCGTTTAGTTGCCATTCGGTTTATAGCACTTGCTTGCAACTGCCGGTTATACTAATTATGACTGACGAAGAATCCGGGATCTAGTTCAACTGATGTCAGTAGTTTCAGGCAGATAGGTACACGCAGCAACGAGCAACTTCACGATTAGGGCTGACGTTTAGAGATTTAATAAGGGAACTCTCGTGAAGCTTCGTGTTAGGTTACAAGGCTGAGGATACACTGAAAACTAATTATACGAGGCGACCAATGAAAAAAGGATGTATGACCCACCTTATTTTTATCTCATCTAAGCTCAAACACCGTCGCCATTTGGCGACATCATGTGACGCGTCACGTGACAGTGACGAGGGCAATTTTTGAACAGCCGAACGCATTCTTCGTCCTGCAACATCACGACCGGAGCTGACGCGCCACGATATAGGGATTCTACTGAAATATCTGTCTGTCAACGCGATTTTATCACTTGTGCAGCATCGCGCATACTTCATCTAGCCGAACAGGAATTCGCGATTTTTGGGCCACAAGTTTTACTACCTATTTCATCTGTTTGCTAGGCTGTAAACTAGCACTAACTAATGAGGGTACTGTTGTGCAGTATTTCAGGCCTGTCAGCCTGCAAGGCCTATTACCTTTGAGCTTCCCCTCCAAACACCTCCCCAATCATATAAATCACCACAAATCAACCCGCGCTCATTGAAGCCTGACTGTGCTTTTCCCAATATACAGCTGTTATGCCTCAGCAATCAGCGCCTACGCCCATTTCTCAGAGTTCAATCGGTACTCCTCAGTCAGTTCCATCACCATCTCTCATTGCTCAACAAACTGGTTTCACTGTACCGCCGAAAAAAAGACCGCGACTATCACCACCAGCATCGCAACCAGAATCGCCTTACAGAGCCCATTCATACATTTCCAGTCCCACTTCCATAGCAACGCCCACTACCGTCGCGTCGCCTCAATCTGGTGGCATTACTCTACCTATGGCGACAGCCGCCACAACTTTTGCGACGCCCCAGCAATCAAGTTTAATGGCATCTGGCCTTCATCTCCCCGAAGGCGCTGCTAGCCCGACGCTCGCTATGGCACAAGCGCAGCAACGCCCGCTGATTGCCGCGCCTAGTCCATCGCCTGTCTACACGACGTCAACGATGGTCCCCGTCCCCGTTCTATCGCCAGCACCGGCATCGCCTGTAATCATGACTCCCGACGCAATGACCCCGGGTGTGTCAACACCAACTCAACAACAACAACTCCAACACCAAGTGTTGCTTCAGCAGCAACAGCAGCAACAACTGCACCAGGCTCATCAACAACAGTTACAGCAACAAATGCAACAGCAGCAACAGCAACCACAGCCACAACAAGCACAAACCGTCTTCCAAGCTGTTCTTCCTGGTGTTATGGCGCCTCCGGCCCGTCCTGCCGAAAAAACTGGCAAAGAAAAGGACGAAGACTACGATCCAACCGATTCTCTCGCCGGTACAGGTATCGACATCAAAGCGGAAGAGGCGTACATGGCCAGTCTATATGCCATCAGCGATGAACACAAAAACACATTCTCTCACCTGCCCCCCGGCTCGCGTTCAACGATGTACGGTTCTGGTCCTCTAAACCAACCAGCAACTCAAACTGCGCTTGAACAAAACACGTTTGCAGCCCAGGTTTCAGAAAAGGCATGGAATGAGGCGCTTTCACGTTGGGAAAAATCACATGTTCAAGAACTTAGCAATCCCTTTCTTTTGATCGCCAACCTCCACCACCGAGCTGATAAGATTGCGCGAGACCAAGGCCTAAGCCTCAACCTTGAAACCAAAATCAACCCCAACCTTCCTAAGATCAAAAATGCGCCAGACCCTATCGAGCCCCGTCTACAAGTTAGCACCAAGGTTCTGCCAGATAGCACTGCTATTGTCAATGTTACTGGATCGTTTATTCCCCACGAGGCAAATTTAGGGGATCAAATGGCTCTTCTATCATTGGCCACCAAGTGCCGGCTTAAGTCTTTGATAGAGGATGCCGATCGCATTACCCGTAACCGTCAAAATTATTCTCATGGCGAAATACCAGAGGAATGGCAGCCAGCAGCGGCAGAGCTCAAGCCCTTCAAAGGGGATGTGCCCATCGATGGAGATGCTATGGACGCAGACGTCGGTACTCAGGGCCCTGATGCATCTCACAGTGCTGGCCAAAAAAGTGCGTATGGGAGTCGTCATGATGTACTATGCAACCTACTAATTACTTGAAACGTAAACAGGACCCGTAGAAGCTACGAAGCCCACAGAAAACGGGCCTCCATCCAAAATTCCAAAAGTCTCGACCAACCACATTATACAAGCTGTCCGAGAAACCGGCCGAACTGAACGTGAGTGGGAAGAGAGGAGATTACGGCGACGAAACGCCCGTTTAGCTGGCACAACCGACACATCAACAACCCAACCACGCGCCGGTTCTGTGGCTCCTGGCGCCCAAAATCGCTCCATTGCTCCAGACAAGAAGGATAGTGGTGCCAAAAAGGAGCCGAAACGCGGGTCCAAAATGGCTGAAGCTAGTCACGCATCTCAAAATCAAACCAGTTCCATGTTTGCCGGGTTCGGTGCAGCCAGTGGTCTCTTTGGCAAGAAGCGCAAAGGCAAAACTTATGACTGGATGAACTCTGGATCCGGCGGCGGTGGCGGCACAGGCGGACGTAGCGGTACAGCAACACCTGGAAAGTCGGGTGGAGCTAATGCGCCAGCCACTCCAGCTCCACTAACCTCGGACACGGGTCGTAACCGGCTGGGGACGTGGCGCGAGGACAAGGACAAAGGCCGGTTGATTCAGCTTCGTGACTGGGTTGCAGCTCTAACGGATGATGGCCTTGATAGTAGAGCCATTCAGGCAGCGCTCGATAAGCTCGATACTTCATTGCCGAGGTAGAAACCCATTTTGTCACATCTCACGTCTAGCGGGAACCCTTTTGGTGCCCATTCATGGTCCTGACAAGTTAGTTAATGAAGGGCCCGCTTACTTTTCCTCCTTTCTCACTCACCCGTAAGTATGCTTATGACAAGAATTTTATTATCATTGTCTCGACTTCCTTTCCGCCTGCTTGGTTTGCTTTTATTTCTTTTCCTGCTCATGCATGTTCTTTCTTTGTCTCCTTCTCTTATGTTTCTCTGTTATACTCCTCCTCAATATCCCTTTTAGATAAGGCGGGAAACGAGCCGTGTCCTATCTTCTTTTTCTTTTCCTTGCTTTTTGTGCTTTTTCATGCTGCATTTCCTCATGCTACTCTGCGCTTCCTCTCTTCTCTCGCCTTTCCGTTTCCAGCTCTTCTGCTTGTTATCTTTTTTTTTTCACCACATGTCCCTCCTCGTCCTCTTTTTTTTCTATCCTTCATAAGCAAAGCGGCTTGGGCAGGGCGTTTTTTTTTTATTCTTAAAACAGTCACATTTACCTACATGGCTATTTCTCGGCAAGTCAGATTAGTGATGTAGGTTTTCTTACTTTGTTTTCCGTGATGATTGCATTGCCTAGCTTCAGCAGGTTTTTAGCACTTTATCTTGTGTTTCCATCCTCTCTCATATCGGTGTGTCTGTGCTTGGATAAAACCCCTACGATATCAAGATTCTCTCATCTATGTGGTCTATGGGGAGGTTTTCTTTTTTTTTTTTTTTTTCTTCTTTTCTTTGTTTCTCTTTGCCATCTGACGATTGTTCTTATCTCAATAATAAATCAGTGTAAACATGAATTCAAAAACAAAAAATTGGTATACAGACTTTAAGTACATGCACATATAACGGTTATGCAGCACACCACCCCGACTTGTATGTCAGAAACAACATGCCACTGCGTTGTAGTCAAATGAGCTCATGATTTGCCTGTTATTGGAGTTGTACAGAAGAATGTCGCTCTTATTAATAATATCCATACATGTATAGTAACTTTTGGTTTTTGGCCGTTGGCGACTTCTTCTGAGCCTGTAATGTATTTTTCCGAGCTCACGCCCCCCCCCCCCCCTTCTTCTTCTTCAATGGCTTCCTCCTCCTGACAGGGGCTTCATTCCACCTTCCAAACTTCATGATGGCCACGAGGAACTGGGGGAAGATCCCAGCTGGCTGTGTGGGAGAATCAATCAAACAAACTTGTCAGAGCCTGGAGGAGCGAGTTTCCACCTTGAATTGTTGTCAAATAGGTAACAGTAAACCCTAACCCTTGTGTCTACACGCTGTCCAGTATCAGGTTTTTGTTGAACATAAAGAACAAGGACGTGATTTCATGTCGTCGATAGTCCGGGACGGCTTCCAGAGCAAAAAGAACTTGGAAGATGACAAATAAGCCGAAAGAAGAATGTGAGAGGAGTCATGGGAAACAAACACCCCAGGTTATGTGCAAAGCGTGGGTTTACTATCCTGACTTCCTTGGATTTGTTGAGTCCAAGCCAAGTCAACCCGTTCATTGTCTTATCATGCATGGCATTCTATTCCTCCTACTATTCCTGGGGCATCGTTTCATTTGCTCTCTAGAAATTTATGAAAGAGGTGCGGGGAAGAGGAAGCGGATGTGCATAATCGTAGCTGTAGGGCGAGGCTTATCTCTATTTCTTTGCTTTGTAATCCAATCAATGCCAAGTGAAACGGTACTGAGTAGCCTACCGAAAGCAGCGGAAGAACTCGAACTGGGTTAGGCGTCGATGAGTGGCTATTTTGAGCCGTATTTACATGTGATTTACTGCTGTAGAAACAAGAACGACAGGTTTTGTTGTTTCAGTCACAACCAACGAACTCGAAACATTTTTGTGCTATCTGCTGCCCTGTGCTATATAAGCCTACATGGCGTAATAATATGTCGAGCAGAGACAGAGACACAGACAGAGAGAGAGAGACCGGCTGGACGGCGCAGCCAGAGAAACTTTGACATTTTGCCGTTTTATTAGCTCTATTTAACAGGCCTTATAGCTGGCTTACTCCGCACGTTCTGGGGTGAACAGGGCTGTGGTGTACCCAAACACACAGCTTTGCCCAGCTAAACCCAGTGTTTAGTAGGCCGTTCATATATCTATTGACATAATACTTTGGTTAGAGGAATTTGCCTTGCATGAACGATTCTAAATCAGAATTACATCTTATTGTTTTCCTCGCTTTTGCTATGGTTCAGAGCTTTGCAAAGCACGAGTGAATAGACATTTTCATGGCCTTGGTTGTGCTACGGGAGGCACAGAGAGCGTTATGCATGGCTACTATGCGCGCTCTATTTATACTCGGCTTAGTGCAGAATGGGGACTACGCTACAGGTTAGGCCGTGGTGGTGCGGACACAGACAGAATCTAGGCCGCAGACTTTATGTGTGCTTTTGCATATTGGTGTGTAGGTAGGCACAGATACATATAGCTAGACAAATATATAAACGTAAATTCACACACACAGACATTGATGCACACCCATACAGATAGAGCATTGCCTCTGCACAGCTTCAGCTCGGGTCTGATAACAATGAAGATACAGGGAACAAAAAGGAAGAGAAAAGAAAAAGGCAGATAAAAGGTCTTAGAAATACAATGTTTAGTGTGTGTGTGTGTATATACCTGCACATATGTGGCTCGTATCATCCCCAGCCACACACATGCACACACATCACAATGAGTAGCCTGAGCATTAGTCGCACTTATCACCTTTGCCGTGCAGTGCTAAGTGCTTGGGCCACCAATTGGTGGGCCTCATAGCAAGCTAAGATTGAAGACTTGAGGGTCTGGAAATATCTGGAAGCTTCAGAAGAAGAGCCACATGGCAGAAGCGAGGGCGCTTTTCTTGTCTATCAAAAAGGATGAACAAGAGCAAGCCAAGACTACTGTTTGAGATACGAGCCACAATATGACACAGGCCAGATAGGCCAAAGCAAGAGATAATGGACTGATAGACAAGAAGAACTTCATTCCTCTTTCTAGTTTTAGTCTCGCCATGTGCTCTTGGGCACGTTCTAGATGTCCGTAATTCGGCCTTCCCCCATACACCTACCTGGTCTCTTGGGACCAAGCCTTGCCCCTCGCATCGCTCTCTCCATGAAGCTTTGGCGAGCATGGGATCCATTCCACCATTGCACAAGATTTGTGTTAGTTGTGCTGGAGTAGAAGCGAGAAGACGAGAGGGCGAGGCGAGAGGGCAAGACAAGGCAGGCCACCCTTACTTATTGCGAGAACCTCAACATACGAGACAAACAAATGGGGGGGAGGAAGCAAGTTGGCCTGTTTCGGGAGCTTTATTGTTGAGCCAAGAAGAGGAGAAGTGAAAGACAACCATGGAGGATAAGAGAGGGAGGATGTTGTTGGAGAACCGGCATGACAAGGGTATGTGACAAAAGACACAAAGTATCAATACATATTAGCATTAGTGTTCGGCTTGCAAGGGTATTGGGGGGGGGAGGGGTGATTGCTTAGTCATCTGGACTTTCGCCTTAGCTTCCTTCCTTCCTTTTTTTTTTGGGTCTGTTTCTGCGTCGTTGTCCAAATGCCTTTCTTTCTGCTGTTACACATGTTGGATGTTGACAAGACAGAGCTTGCTTAGACTTCATGAAATGCCTGGCTTGAACGTCGTAATTGTATAGGGCAGTAATTGCAGTAGTACACCGAAGAGTCGAGTCAATAGACAATGGCAAAAATCAGTGGATCAAACAAGTCGGATGAGGGTGGGTGATAGGCTATTACGAGAGCAGCTGACTTTATCAATGGGGCAGACTTGCAGGTGAAGTCTTGGCTTTTTCTTGGGGTTTCTGTCTATCGGGATTAAGCCTGTTCTTGGGGTTGTGATGAGCCGCTGGCTTTTGTCTTAGCAGCTGGGCGAGTCTGTGGATGGCAAGTAGTCAGACAATAGACGGTGAAGAAGAAACACACATAAGAGCAGGGAGGGAGGTGTAGACGTATCAGTGCTAAAGCAAGGCAAAGTAGTAAAAGCGGCGATGCTTGTGTTGTGCTGGAAACTTGGGCCAGACAAAGCACATGCCACCAACATCAGCACACTAGGCAGCCCACAAGATTAACAACTAGCTAGTGGCTTATCAGTTCAGATAAAGGGCTCGAGCTTGTAGATACAGATAAAGTCGTTCCAGCTCTCCTGGCCACCTCGACGCGCAACGAGAGGAAAGAGGTCCGGACGGACGCTAAGGCAGCAGTCGGATTGGCATCCCGAGATAAACAGCGGCCTACATTGGCCTGCAAATGTTGAGTCTACATGTGTATGTATGTGCCTATGCATGTGTGCATGTGTGTGCGTGTGTACAGTATGTGCCTGTGCAAAGCTGGTGCGTGTGTCATGTCGCTCGCACACAAGCACGTGCCCTTTAACCAAGAGCAGCGTCTGCAAGAAGAAAGAAGAAAAAGAAAAGAAGGTAGCACTGGTAAAGCAGTATTCCGTAAAGTTGCTTTACGTAGGAAATAGGAGGAGGCCAAGTCCTAATAATGAGCAGGCCTCAAAACGGGCACATGAAAGAGAGCAGAGGCAAATAGAGAGCAAGCGGATTGACTTTGTCATGTCACGGATAGGCGATAGGCCATGGGTAGACAACAAGCAACGAGCATGCGAAGGAAGCATATGTCATGGATAGCAAGTCATGATGACTCTCACTCTCCTCAAAGGCCCACATCCGAGACCAAGACGGCCATGCGGTGCTATCTGCCTCGGTCATTGGCGGAACCGGTAGCTTTTAGCCCAAACTGGTCTCTAAATTCGCCGCCTACCCTGAAATACTCGTGACCTAAGACTCGGCCAGAGGGAGTGGAGCTACAAGAGTGCCAAGCATATGCGCCAAGGAGATGCCAAGCACAGCGATACTTGGCAATGTGAAGTTGTGCTTGAGGTTGGGCAAGAAGAGAAGGGCGGCAAGGAAGAGAGAGAGGAAGAGAGGAAGAGGAAGATGACGAGAGAATGGGGAGAGAAAATAGAGGGGGCGGAAACGGAAAACGGGGTGGGAGAATAAGACGGATGGCGAGATAGAAGAATGGCACAGGGCTGGAACGAGTAACAAGACGCGGGCCTGTACTTTATCATCTTCAGGATTCTTTGCTCTTCTTCTTTGCCGTCCTTTTCTTTTTGTTTTCTTTTCGTACTTTCGTTGTTGTGTAGGTGCAAAATAAGATATCAAAGAAATAAATAAAAAAAATTAAAAATTAAAAATTAAAAATCAAAAAATAAAATAAACTTGTGTGGTGTGGTGTGGTGTGGTGGTTATACTACGTCCCCACCCCACTTCCCTCTCGTTTTGGCTCTTGCTCTCTTTTCCTTTCCTTCCCTCTTATCCACTACCAACGCCAAGTGCAACTACCAAGTTTAGTCTCCCAGGCTTTAGTGGGTCCTCCGGCTTGGCTTTACTACTAGACCAACAATCGTTGACGGACGTCGAAGCAAGAAAAAAGCTCTTATTTTAATCACTTTTTCCTCGTCTTTTATAGCCTGTTTTATTGTGGAGGGCGTGTCTATAAGACGCTTTCGATCTATGAAGCCAATGAGCGAGAGTGGCCTCGGTCTCGGCCCTTAGCTTTGTATGGAAAAACTCATGAGACTTTCAAAGTATAAGTATGGGCCGGCGCCGCACACCAACCAGTCAAGATCGATGGCAGACTTGTCTCTATCACCATCAGACTGCGCCAGACAAGGTTATCTAGATCTTTGATAGCCTTATAAGTATATACATACACTGATTGCATACTGCATACTGCATATTGCGTGCTGCGTACTGTACTGCACATTCACGTTTACTCTCTTCTACTTCATCTCACAACCCCCAACAACAACCATCCCAATGATCACACCACTTCCTTGATCTCTCTCTACACATCCACCCCTCTCCTCTTTCTTTTTTTTTCTTCCCCTCTCGTTCTCTTTCTATCGTTGTCTATCGTCATCATCATGTCCAAGACTACTGCCGATTTCAAGCATCCGTTCCTCCTTTCTGTCGAGGACACGGCCCGGGATTACTCTACCAACATTGATGCCGGTTTGACTTCTTCCCAGGTCTCGCAGCTTCAAAGCATCCATCCGCCCAATGAGCTGGATATTGGCGATGGCGTTGCCTGGTATAAAATCCTCAGCAAACAGCTACTGAACGCTATGATCCTGGTACGTACACCATTGCCCTCTCTTCCTCCTCCTCGTCTCGTTCTGTCTTACCCGTCCCAGATTGGCTAACCCTTTTGTTATCAGGTCCTCTTTTTCGTCATGGTTCTGAGCTATGCCTTCAAGGACTGGATTGAAGGTGGCGTCGTAACTGTCGTCATCATTCTTAACGTCGCCATTGGTTTCTGGCAGGAGTACAAGGCTGAGAAAAAGATGGATGCGCTTCGTGCCCTATCGTCGCCCTCGGCTACTGTCCTACGTGATGGTGTCTCGTCTGTGGTCCCCAACGCCCAGGTCGTTCCTGGCGATATCGTCTATCTCAAGATGGGTGATACCGTCCCTGCTGACGTCCGTCTTTTCGAGGCCATGAACCTTGCCTGCGATGAACAGTCGCTCACTGGCGAGGCTCTTCCCGTCGATAAAATCACCGAGAACACCATTATTGTGCCTGGCACTGACCGCATTGCCACTGAAGACAGTGAGGTGGGTATCGGTGACCGCATCAACATTGCCTATGCTACAACCACTGTTAAAAAGGGCCGCGGTGCTGGCATTGTCATTGCTACCGGTATGACTACTGAAGTTGGCAAGATTGCTTCTAGCAGCACCAAGAAGAACCGCAAGCCTGGCCGTTCAATGAACTACAAAAAGTATGGCAAGAGACAGGCCGCCCACGGCGTTGCTCTAACCGCCTACGACAAGGTTGGCAAGTTTCTAGGCCTGACCGAGGGAACTCCTCTCCAGAGAAAGCTTGCCGGACTTGCTTATGTCCTTTTTGGCTGCGCTCTGCTGCTTGCTGTTGTTGTGTTTGGCGTCAACGAGTTTCACGTGCCCAATGAGGTTGTCATTTATGCCACCTCGCTCGGAATTGCCATCATCCCCGAGTCCCTGGTGGCCGTGCTGACCATCACTATGGTCGTCGCAGTTTCTGTAATGAACAAGGCTAACGTTGTCGTTCGTGATCTCTCGGCCCTTGAGGCTCTTGGCGGCGTAACCAACATCTGCTCGGACAAGACCGGAACTCTCACCCAGGGCTCCATGATTGTACGCAAGGCTTGGCTGCCCAAAAACCATCTCTACACGGTCCATGAGTCTCAAAACCCTAGTGATCCAACCCAGGGCCATGTTACCCACCAAGAGTATACTGCCCCTAAGCCCGAGCCGAAGCAGGAGCGCAACTTTGATGAAGAACGCTCTGCCCTCGCTCTCAAGTTTGACGTGCCTGAGGAGAAGCTCAACGCTGCCAACCAGGCTTCTGGAAATGATGCCGCTGGAAACAAGGAGCCCAAGGAGGAGCCTGCCACGGTCACTCCCGCTCTTCGGGCCTTCCTCCTATCCTCTGGTCTCTGCAACCTGGCCAATGTGCGCTACGATGATGATTCCCAAAAGTGGACCGCCGCCGGCGAGCCGACCGAAGTTGCCCTCCAAGTCTTTGCACTGCGTTTCCAATATGGTCGCAAGGCTCTACAGGGCAAGGGCTGGAAGCAGGTAGCCGAGTTCCCCTTTGACAGCTCTATCAAGCGCATGTCAGTGATCTACAATGCTCCTATTGACGATGACTCTATTGAGGGTTGCGCCGAAAACTCTATCGTTTTTACCAAAGGAGCTGTTGAGCGTGTTCTAGACCTCTGCTCTCACTTTGGTTACAACGAGGACCGCACTGAGTTGACTGACGAAATCAAGGACGAAATCATGGAGCAAATGTCTGCACTTGCGTCACAGGGACAGCGTGTATTGTGCATTGCATACCGCAAGTGGGACGGCCGCTATGTGGCTGAGGAACAGGGAGCCGATGACAGTACTGGCGAGAACTCACTGCGTAGCCGTGTTGAGCAAGGCCTCACCTTCCTAGGCCTTGTGGGCATCTATGATCCCCCCCGCCGCGAGACCAAGATGTCGATTGCTGAGTGCTCCACCGCCGGTATCCGTGTGCATATGCTCACTGGTGACCACCCCGATACTGCCAAGGCCATTGCCAAGGAAGTTGGCATCATTCCCAAGAACTTGAGTGTGCTTCCTGACTCTATCAAGCAAACTGTTGTAGTCAAGGCGACCGAATTTGACAAAATGACCGACGAGCAGATTGACGCCATGGAGGAACTGCCATTGGTCATTGCTCGCTGTGCCCCCAACACCAAGACCCGCATGATCGAGGCTCTGCGTCGCCGTGGAGCCTTCATGGCCATGACTGGTGATGGAGTCAACGATGCCCCGTCGCTGTCGGCCGCCGATGTCGGAATTGCTATGGGCTCTGGCTCAGATGTTGCCAAGTCGGCATCCAAAATTGTTCTGACCGATGACAAGTTCAACTCTATTGTGGCTGCCATTCGTGAGGGTCGCCGCATGTTTGATAACATTCAAAAATTTGTCCTACACCTGTTGACATCCAACGTCGGCGAAGTTATCCTCCTGGTTGCTGGCCTAGGGTTCCGCGACTCGCGTGGTTACTCCGTGTTCCCCGTGTCTCCTCTTGAGATTCTCTGGATCAATATGGTCACTTCTTCATTCCCTGCGTTTGGTCTCGGTCGCGAGGGTGCTGCCAGTAACGTGATGCGCAAGCCCCCTCATGATAAGAACCGCGGCGTGTTTACCAACCAGATTCTGGTTGACATGATCGTCTACGGTGTTCTTATGGGCTTTGCCACCATCATGACTTTTGTGATCATTGTCTACGGCAACCACGATGGAAACCTGGGAAATGATTGCAACAAGAAGTGGTCCGAGTCGTGCAGGCCCGTCTTCCGCGCCAGAGCCGCTGTTTTTGCTGAACTTACATGGCTGATTTTGCTTTCAGCCTGGGAATTCAAGGATCTTCGGCGCTCGGCCTTCCGCCTCAATGACGACGAAACGAATCGGCTGTCAGTCTTCAAGGACATGTATGCCAACAAGTTCCTTTTCTACTCGGTCGTCATCGGCATGCTCTCCGTCTTCCCTGTGGTCTACATCCCCGGCCTTAACACCAATGTATTCAAGCACCGCGGCATCTCATGGGAATGGGGTCTAGTAGTCGGCTTCACCATCTTCTTTATTGCTGGTATTGAAGCCTGGAAGCTGATCAAGAGACGCTTCCACTTGCTCGAAGACCGCCCCGTCAAGCGTGGTGCCTATGCCCAGGGCAGCTCAGATGAGACTACGGGAACATTTGGCCGGTCCATGACCATGGTCAGCTTCAAATCGTGGCGCACTTTGAGACGTTCGGAGACGAAGGAGTCGCGGGCTAGCTCTAGCCGACGCAAGAGAATGTCCATTGGTGTTACTCCAGTGTAAGATGTGTGTGTGTGTGTGTGTGTGTGTGTGTGGTTTCTTTTTTTTTCCTTCATAATCTGCCTTTATTTTTCTTTTTTTGTCTCTTTGGTTTGATCAGTGTTTATTCCCAGTTCCTGGATACTCATCGAGGAATCTATGTTTATTGTCTTTTTTTACGCCTGATATCTACGAGTATCGCGGCTTCATTATTCTCTACTTTGCATTTTGTATTTACATGTACAGCTTATTTATGACGGAGAGGAGGGGTTGATGGGCCATTTTAAGTACAATGTACGGGCATCAGGCTGATTTTGAAGACTCGTCAGACATTAATTAATCTTGAGAATTTCTCTTCGCACACCAGATTCCAATGCCTCGGCCTTTTTGTAGTAGATTGTACTGTACTGTACGTACAGGGCCAATAAGTTGAAGATGCCATTATTTACTTGCAATAGTAAGCAAAACCGCTATATTTCCGGCGTACACCTACTCATATGCCGCTCTTTTTCTACCCTTTGTAGGAAGCAATGTGGCTCGGCTCACTTGGCCAAGGCTCCGGCCATCCAACTGCCTCAGTGCCGTGTCGCGTCACCTTGGTCACTGGGAATATGACAATAGCCTCGCGGCAATAGATAAGCTGGATATAGAGGCAATTCAAGCCGGGGGAAAGACGGAAAACAGCACTGCCAATATCACCAATACACACACAACAGGTGAGGCGATATACAGCGCTCGGCGCAAGAGACCCAAAGTAGACCTCGAATTGAGGAGGGAAAGGGTGTCTGTTGAAGGTGGGGCTAATACGCCTTTGTGATTGGCTAGATTGTTGTCAAATCTGTCATGTGATTAATGGGCATTGAAATTTGGTGTGCGAATAAGAATTTTTCTTAGTTTTTGGTAAATATAGGCAATTGCCAAGCCAACACCGACACATACATACTCAATTTGGCCCTAATCAACCCAAACCCAAATTACGCCTACATTCAAAACTCAATCAATTTCCCAATGTGTTCAGCCATGTTTGCATAGCGAGTTCACAAAATACAAGTTTTCTTCCTCATAGCCAAACATTAAGCTTAGCATACAACGAAAAAAAAAAAAAAAAGGATAACTTGATAACAAGTTGTTAAAATCAAAAATTCCACTCGCGATGGCCCACGAAGGGCAATCGACGACCGGAAACTCCACGATGTGCAATGCAGGCTTCCGACCATGGTCCCAAGGATTCTTGATCCCCCAGAACCCAAGCAAGGTAAGTATGAAGAAGAAAGGAAGAAAAACTGAGCAAAGGGTGGAAGAACGGCCTCTTATTTATACTAGTTTATTAGGGCGGTGAAGCTGCTGCTGATTAGGCTGGCAGAAAATAATATCAGGAGGCTGGGAGCCAAGGTCTCCACTATTTTATCAAGCTTCTTGTCCAATAAAAAATCAGCAAATCTCCACCCCGGTAATAGCTGTTGACCGCTTGGTCAATAAGATTGGCAAGCAGAAGTGCACTCTGAGCTTGGGAGACGAGTAGGGTTACAGAAGCTCCAATGAATAAGGGTTATTATCCACCAAGCTGGGATTGGCTAGACGAAGGCCTCCCTCACACACGTCTTAGGTGTGCTCATGATAGATAGGCTCTGGATATAGCTTCGATTAGCTATCTGACTGGTGTGCGGCAGCAATTGATACACAATTAGACCCATACTTGAGTCCAAATCCAATGCAATATACTCATACATTCAACTCCAGACCGATAACTCTTCCTTGGTTTTCCTAGATTACTCATATATGGCGAATACCCCGCCAAAAAAGGCCATCGCAACGAAAAACGAAAACACGCACATGGCCTGACCGACATCGCCAATCTAAACCTTGAAGAAATAACCAATAGCACCAATTCCAGAGCTCGACCGACCTTGCTGACAGTGGTAAGCAGCAATAATGATGCGCCCGCAACCCCGATCGGCGCAAACGGCGCTTCGCTGCTTGCGAGCCCCAGCCCAACATGGCCCTGCAGCATCAAAAAGCCGCAGCACGCTTGTCTCCTGCGCTCCCACCACGGCTACTATCAGCTTCCAGCACACACAAACCCGGGCAATTTCATCACAGGAGCCCACCCCGAATCGCCCGCCTTCTAATGAGGAACGGCTGGGCAGAAGTTTTACCGGCCAGATGATGAGCAGTATTGGCCAGCGTTTGGAGAAGGAAAGAGCAGATCGTCAGAGGTGGAGAAAGGATGATACAGCGCCATCCAAAATGTGGTACACTACGTTTCGTAAGCTGCTTTTGTACCCCTGCGACGCAGAGTCATCGTGATCGGTAGAAATACCAGTGCTAATATTCTCGACATCGCAGTGTTCCTATTTGCAACCGGATCCTCGTATTATCTTGGTGGCCTTCGCCCTCACCCCCCTAGCGAAGAGTCTACCCTGCCTCTGGGACGGGCTGCTATGCCTCAACTCAAGGCCAATGTCGAGAACATGCAGGCTGCTTGGGTCGACTTTGTCACTTTGCTTGGCGAGGAGCGCGTGAGCACGGAAAAAAACGACCTTGACTTCCATTCTACCTCGTCGTGGTCGGCGCACCAAGCAAAGGCGGATGACCGGCCGTTCATGGTTCTTTTTCCGCAGACTACCCAAGAAGTCTCTGACATCATGAAGATTTGCCACAAACGCCGTATCCCCGTGGTGGGATTTAGCGGCGGGACCAGCCTTGAAGGTCATTACACGCCTACCCATGGAGGCGTTTGCGTCGATTTCACCCACATGAACAAGATCGTAGCACTTCATAAGGATGATCTTGACGTTGTTGTTCAACCCGGCGTTGGCTGGGAGAGCCTCAATGATCAGTTGCGCAAAGAAAATCTTTTCTTCCCCCCTGACCCTGGCCCGGGGGCCATGATTGGCGGCATGATTGGGACTGGATGTAGTGGTACCAACGCCTACCGCTACGGAACTATGCGCGAGTGGGTTCTCAGTGTGACTGCAGTGCTCGCAGATGGTACAATTGTAAAGACACGCCAAAGAGCGCGCAAAAGCTCGGCTGGGTACGATCTTACTAAAGTCTTTATTGGGTCGGAAGGCACTCTAGGTCTTGTGACTGAGGCTACCCTCAAGTTGGCTGTTGTGCCCGAGCACACTAGTGTTGCTGTGGCTTCGTTCCCCACAATCCGTGATGCTGCCAACTGCGTAGGCAGGGTAGTCAGCCATGGAATTCCCGTTGCTGCTGTCGAAATTCTCGATGACAACCAGATGCAGTGCATTAACCAGGCTGGTATGACCTCTAGAAAATGGGCCGAGACACCTACGTTGTTCTTCAAGTTCTCTGGAACTGAGCGTGCCGTCAAGGAGCAGATTGAGACTACCAAGAAGCTTTCCAAACAGGCCCAGGGCAAGTCGTTTGAGTTTGCCAAATCGCTTGAGGAGCAGCACGAGCTGTGGAGTGCGCGCAAGGAGGCACTGTGGAGCACGATGGCGGTTCGGAAGGAGGGCGATCGTGTGTGGACCGGCGATGTTGCTGTGCCCATGACACGTCTGCCAGACTTGATTGAGGAAACTAAAACCAGCCTTAAGAAGAGCGGGCTGTTTGGCAGCATTGTTGGCCATGTTGGCGATGGGAATTTTCACTGTAGGTGTACAGGACCTTGTGGTTCAGAACAAAGCGGAGAGCTGACACTTTTTTTTTTTCTTTTCTAGTAATTCTCCTGTACAACGATTCCCAGCGCAAGATTGCCGAGGGTGTTGTGCACGACATGGTCAAGCGCGCCGTTGAGATGGAGGGAACTGTCACTGTAAGTCGTACAACAGCCAGCCTGCTACTATATGGCACCGTGGAACAACGGAGAGAAGGTCAAGACAGAAAGACACAACTTGCTAACGATTATATCTGCGCCGGCTAGGGCGAACACGGTGTTGGACTTGTCAAACGCGACTATCTACCCCATGAACTAGGCCAGTCTACTGTCGATCTCATGCGGAAGATGAAGGCGGCATTTGACCCTTTGTGTCTGCTCAATTGCGATAAAGTGATTCGCATGAACAAGCCGAAGCCTGGCGATCTTACGCAGTGGTAAAAAGATCGTCTTTAGAAAGGGAGAGGGGGAGGGGTTGCTTCTTTTCACCTTCTCCTAGGCCTTTAGGCGTGTAAATTACTGAATACCATTTGTATATTATTACTAAATATGATGAGAAGCTAGCCAAGTCCTCGTTATAGGCTGAGTGCATACGGATCACAGCGCCACTTGCTTGGATCAAAGATAATTTCAACATCTACCACTTGATATGCTCCAACGACGTAGCATAAATCGTGATGTCCCTGTAGTCCAACCCGCGAAATGCTAACCTCAGAATCGTCCTCCTCATTTAGATCCCACATCCCATCCAGGCGTCCGTTTCGAGTGAAGAAACAAGTCACCTTGGGCGGCCCTGTCACCTCTCCAGGAACCCGCTCGAATCGCATTCCCAGACCGACAGTCTCGCCCTGGCTAAAGGGCCTGGTGAACTCCATTCCACCCCAACGATCATTAATGTATCGATGGCCATCGTCACCATGCACTGCCAAGCTTCCACGGTGCCAGCCTGGTAGACGCCAGTCGGGATAGGGCAAAGCCGAGTACCCAATGGCCACCGTGGGCTTGCCGCCGCCCGACGGGCCATTAACCTTGACTTCATAGTAAATAGTGGTTATGGGTTGTTGGCTGGTGGATGCCAGCTCGGCTGAGTACACGGGTGGCATAGCAACCCACGATGTATCGCGCTCATTCTTTGCTGTCTTTAGACTCCACACGCCCGTATCCGTGTTGATGGCCCGTGAAGCGGAGGAGGTGCCTGTGAGTCCATGCTGGGCCTGCGAGACGCTTAGTGGTGTACGAAGCGCGTAATTGCGCGACTGTAACACCTTGGAAACATAGAGTGGCGCAGCGAGGTCAGTTTGTAGCGGGTTTTGCACGCACCAGTCCTCGCCGGCATTGGCTTCGACCTCTTCGGCGTTAGACGTCCACGAGCGATCGTGGCCGCTGAAGAAAGCCGGTGGCGGCGGGAACAACGAGGTGTCGGGAACTGCAAGCTCCCATGCCTCGGGCTCCTTAGCTGGTGGCGGTGGTGGTCCGTTGGGTGGTGCGTAGTCAACATAAGCCGGGGAAGGGCCCTTGGAGTCATGGGTAGACGGGGGGGCAGCAGATGGTGGGACGGAGTTTTGTACAGGGTTTTGATGAGGGGGTGGACCGGATTTGGAGGCGGAGTCTTGGAGTGGGGGCTGTGATGAGGAGGACATGAATGTGGTGGCCGAGTTCACATGCTGGTTGGAGGGTTGGTGACTTTTGGGAGACGGCATTTTCGCTGTAGCTGGGACTGGAACTGAGAGGGAAGTGCTCTGGGAATGGCCTATCTTTGCGGGCCGAGGGCCAGATGTGTTTGTAGATTCTTGTTTGCTTCCGAAGCACATTCTTGGAGAAATAACAGGAAAACAGGATGGAGTTGGAGGTTAGAGGCGGAGAGATAGAGATTTAGAATAAACGAGTTGATGGTAGGATAGAAGCGTCTGTGCTATCTATATAATTATCTAGTTATCCGGTGGTAATGAGTACGATTCTTTTATTTCTTTGACCACAGCTGCTTAGGCTGATGTCCAGATTGGCTTGGCGTTGTTCTGCTTTCAGAAAGGTCATTATTTTGTCAGCCTTGTCTCGAGCTAATATGGTTGGCAAGGCTGACTTTTTTAGCTTCCATGTGGTAGTTACGGCGCCGTGGATTGGATAAGGTATAAGCTATTCAAGATGACATGCCTCAATAAAAAAAAGAGTTTTTTTTTTTTTTTTAAATCATGGATATATTAAGAAGACACTGTGCTAACAGAAAAGAAAACCCAAAAAATCACGTAATATCCTGGAAAACGCCTTGCTAAGCCCCTCAAAAAGTAATCAAAATAAGCTAACCTCAAATCATAAAGCAAAAGATCCTTGGCTCTAGAAGATGACAACCCGGCGGGCCTCCTGGCGCGCTTTAGGGACAACGACACTTAGAATTCCGTCTTTCAACGTCGCGTGAACACGATCCTGGCAAATTCTCTCGGGGAAAGTGAAAGTCCGTGAGAACTGAGTAAAGTTGCGGCCCGAGACCCAGTTTCCACTGTTTTTAGGGGCCATTTTCTTAGCGGGGACAGAAGGAACCGGCGCCTTGAATATGGCGCGCTTAGCCGCAGGTGACGATGGCTGCGAGATCTTGGCCGCCTTGGGCGATTTGGACGGCGCGGAAAAGTCGTTGGGCCGCTTCTCGCCAGCAGACGAAGAGGACTGTGTGCTGGTCATGGAGGTGATGGATAAGCGGTCGTCTTCATCGGGGCTGTCCTCAACAGTTGCTTTGCGGTAGGTTGAAGGCGATGGCGAACGGGAAGCCTGGGTTTCAGGTTCCGCAGAGGGAGCAGTCTCGGGCTCAGTGTCGACACTCATCTGCGTGTCTTGGCTTTCAGCATCGACAGTCTTGTCCGCGGTGGTGGGCACAGTGGACGACGAAGTGTCGCGCTGCACGCGGCCACAAACGGTTAGAGTCTGTGGACCGACAAACTCAATTTCAACGTCCTTCTTATCCAAGCCTTCCAATTTGCCATGTAGCTCATAGGCATCCGCAGTATCGCGGATCTCGAACTTGGGCTGCAGAGCCGGCTTGAACATGGAAGAGGGCTTGACGACTAGGCGGGGAGTGGCGGCACGGTAGGTAGAAGGCATCTCTAGAGAGAGGGGAGAGGCTACACTTCTGCGTACTGGTGCTCGCTGACGGCGGGGACGGCAGTAGGCAGGGGTGTAGACCGGAGCCGCAAAGATGGGCGTGGAGAGAGCAAGAGGCTGGTGGTAAACCGGAGACTCGAACTCGTTGAGCACGCTGAATGGAGAGAAGGCGTCGGGAGAGACAAAAGGAGTAAAGTAAACCATTGTGACAGTTTTAAAGGTTGTGAGAAGTGCGGTGATTATTGAAGCAAGTAAGATAGACTCGGGATTGCGAGCACAAATAGAAGTCTTTGTTGAATATAGAAGAAGATGTTGAAGTTGTTATTCTGTGATGCAGAAAAGACATTGGAACGTCAGAAGAGATGGTCATTTTGCCATTATTTATACATGAGAAAGTACATTTCCTCCGCCTTCTCTCGGCGATATCTTTTCTTGGCCTTGAAGCCTCTACAAATATCGTGACACTTCTGGAAGTCTCTCGATTCGGGCCAACTTGGCTGCGACTTACATGGAAGGTGCCGGAATAGCGAGGAACATTCTACATGCTTCCATGTCGGCCGCCTTCCCTTTTGGGAAGAAGGATGGATCCTCTGTCGAGCCTTACCTCGGGAAATAATCGGCTAAAATAGACATACAAGTTACAACAGCGTAGGTCGACGAAATTCGCAAACTCAAGGGAGAAATTCTATATTGCAATTAAAATATCAAAAGCCCTTCCACCGACCAAGACTAGACCTGAAATTCCTGATTAAAGAACAAGAAAAAAAAAAAGAAGCAGGTAATATTATGAGAAAGACAGAGGAATGGGACCCAATAAGTGCCAAGAACAACATAGTAGGCAATTAAAAAAAGAAAGAAAGAAAAAAAAAAAGGCAAAAAGGGGTATTATAAGCAAGAATACAACAAAGATGCAGGAGGCCGTTGATGCGCGCAAGACATCAAGAAGAAAAAAGTCGAGCACGCAGACATTCTGCTTCTGTCAAGCTTGCCCTCTCTAGTCTCCCATGTCGTGTATATATATAGGAGAAGCCTGAAGCAGAGTGAGAATAAAAGAAGGGAAGAAAAAAAAGAGAGTGCCTGAAGCAGCTCCAAGAAGTCAATGAAAGAGAAAAATATGACAAAATTGAATAGACAATATGAAGATGGATGTAAACCAACGAAAGCAATAAAGACAAGGAAGAGAGATATGAGAGTCGAAAGGAGAAATCACGCAACCAAGTTAAGAGGTAGAAGAGCAAAACACAGAAACCCCAAAAGTCAAGGACGAATGAAGGAAAAAGAGAAAAATCACAGGAGTGGGAAGAAACTAGAGACAGGCGGGGGAACAATAATAGACACTGGAGGGAGATAAGACACAGTGATATGGGGAAAGAAAAACAGATAGCATCCCAATGAAGTAGAGGGTAATAGAAAATATGAAAAAAAAAAAAAAAACAACGCATAGCCCAGTCAGCCTAGCCTAAAGTGTAAACATGATGATGACGCCGTGTATAGCAAAACGAAAAACTCGGAACGCTGCAGGGCCGCAGCCGTGGAGGCGTCGCAGTTCCCTTGGAACATGCTGGGTAAGTCTGTTGTGTAGACGGAAATGCCTGACTGCTACCATGGCCGTGCACACGACCATGAGCAGGACAAAACGGAACCAGGAGAGGGAGAGGTGAGGCTGATGGAGACAGATGTGTGAATGACACAGGGCGGTTAGATCCGTCCTTAACAGAGCTGGCAGTTGCCGATGCGGTCGGAGTAGACATGGCACCACAAGGACAAGTATCTGTCACGGTTGCAATGTCGTGACGACTATCAACAGCATTCCTATTCCCCTTCATGGCACTAGTTTCATACTGCGAACAGACTTGGACCGAGAAAGCGCGGCGGGATTCACCTCTCTACCGCTCGCCAGCCGCCTCTCTGGCCTTGCCTCTTCTTCGGAAGAAATCCATGACTCTACGTGCTGCACCACTTCCATTGACTTCGTCATCGTACGCGTCGTTAAATCCACGCTTCGGTTTTTGCAGGACACCGCGCGTATTAGAAGCTCTACCACTACCCATGCGATGGTTGTCCTGGTCTCCAGGCTCGGCATACTGTACAGGGTAATGGTTCATGCTGTTCGGGCGCTTCATGCCGGCTTGGTCGAAGGACGACTCGGAGCCAGTATGAAGCATAGTCTCATTTTGCACATATTGTGGAATCGCACTGGGGCGCCACTGTGCATCTGCCGGAGTGTTACCGGAGCTGTATGAAGAGGGAATCCCGGTCGAAGTGGTAGGCTTGTGGGAGTGGATGTGATGATTTGCCTGGCGATGTTCGTCGACGTCCTGGGTCGATGGCATGTTGGAAGACTCAGCGTCCGAGGGCGACGTAGGCGATGAATCGGCCTGTGCGGCTTGCGACTTTCCAATGCCCATAGCCTTGAATGGGGAAATCAGCGAGAAGCGACGAGAACGTCCACCAGAGTGCTGGCTGCCAGAGATACTACCACTGCGCTTCTTACCCAGGCCAAACGAAATCGAGCGACGATTAGACTCGATGGATGGACGACCAGGGCTCATTTCGTCATGCATCATCTGGCTAGACATGCTGATGGGTGGATATTTACGGCTGTTCTTCTCACCCTGTGTATCATTACGCTTGCGATTCTTTCCAAAGATTGACCCACTACGGCCAATTATCTTGGAGCTGATCTCGCCAATGGTATTAGAGCGTTTGTGACCACGATGAGCGCTGGAAACTGCTGCTGCCACAGGGGGATGTCCATTGGTGCCATAGCCAGTAACCATGGCGACCTTAGAAGGAACTCCAGGGCGTGGCGCACTGTCTGCAGAATCACTGGTAGCCAAAGGCTGCTGGATTCTACCATGAACATTGGTGCCAGCAACAGCGGGAGGGGCGGGCTGGCCATATCCAGTGCGGGTATGAGGGCGTGCCGATGCGGGAATAGTTGTGTACATGGCCTCTGAAGCGCTAGACCGGTTGTGGGCATGTCTGGTGACGGGTGCACCGCCGTGCACGGACACGCGAGATGATCTGTAGTTAGGGTCTCTACTGGCAGAGGCAGGTTCCTTAGGAAGGGGCTTCTCATGCGCAGCATCCATAGACGCACGCCCAGTAGCACTGCGTGATGCAGCAGCCACGGCAGCGGGAGGGGCAGTCTTGGGTGTAGATGAGCCACCTGTGTATTCTATGCGCTCACGTTGGGTCTGTGTAGAGGGTGCAACATATTCCACCTGAACAGTACGGCGCTTGGCGGCTTTACTGGTAGCAGTCGAAGAGTCGAGACTTTCGACGTCGGCATTGCCTTTGTGTGACAGTCCACCAATAACTGGTGGGGGTTGAGGTTTCTTGGATGATTCGCGCACGGAAGCACTGCGGCCCAATCCAGGCACATCTTCGTCGACAGTTTTAGAGGCTTCTTGCACTTCGGCGGGGGAAGTAGTGTTGCTTGTGATCCAGGCTACAGCACTCTCGTAATCGCTGAGCCATGAATGACGAGCAACCTCAAACAGATCCGCTCGTTTGCGTGGGTCGGACACTAGGATTCTCCTCAGCAGGTCGCGAGCATGAGGGGAAACATATTCCGGGAATGTGAGAGTCGTGTTGACAATGTACTTGTAGAGGAGGTTGATGTTGTCACCCTCGGGGTTTGCCGGGTCGTCATCAAAGGGGAGATAGCCAGCCAGCATGGCATACAAAATAACGCCACAGCTCCAGACGTCAACCTTGCGTCCAGTGTACAAGCAATCACTCACAACCAGCTCTGGGGCAGCGTAGCAAGGGCTTCCACAACTGGTTTGCATAAGATCTCCACGACGGTGTCCATTGGACTTGATTTGATCAAGGCCCGAACGCTTGATAATGTCTCGATCGCCAAGCTGCTCCTCCTCCTTTTCGCTAAGGATATCATCGGCATCGAATGTGTTGGCAAAACCAAAGTCGGTGATAATAATGTTCTTGTTGCGGTCAAGAAGCAAGTTTTCCAGCTTTAGATCACGGTGCACGATGCCCTTTTTGTGAAGGTAGCCAACACCGGAAACAAGTTGGGCGAACAACCGCTTGGCGTTGTTGTCTTTCAGGTATCTATGGCGGAGGATATAGTCAAAAAGCTCACCGCCTGACGCGTACTCCAGAACGATGCCGATACGGCTATCGTCACTAATCATGTCATACAGCCGGACGATATTGTTGTGCTGAAGACCGCGAAGGATATTAACTTCGCGATGTATTTTGGATAGACGAGCAGGGTTGTTGCCAAGACTTTCCTTTTTGATGATTTTGATGGCTACCTGTTTTTTTTTTAAAATATGCTCAGTTAGTTTTGATTCCTCTCCGCATTAACGTTGTCCATCGCGGTGATGATAATGCATACCTGATTGCTACAGTTCTGTTTCCAACCGAGCCTGACTTTGCCGAATTCACCCTCACCGATGACGTTACCAAGGATGTAGTCATTGAATTTCGTATGTTTGTCACGTTTTGAGCTTGCACCGCCGTTGCGACCTCCACTACGGCCGTTGCGGCGCTGTTCGCTGTTGTGTTCCTCAGGGTGAGTGTTTGGTGTAGTCTGGGGTACGGCCGCATCAACTACTAGCTGATCAGCTGAAAGAAGCGGCTCATGGACGCGCTGTCCAGTTGGTATAGATGTGGCATTGTGCGAGGGATGTGAGTGTTGTTGCTCGACGGTGTTTTTGACCGGCGATGAGGCCGGTGGATGTTGTTGCTGGCGAGACGCGTAGTGCTGAGACTGGGGCTGGGTAGGAGGTTGTGATTGTGGCGACGAATGGACTGGAGCTTGCGACTGAGGTTGTTGGCTACCGTAGCTGCTTGAGCGCGCAGGTGGCTCTTGCTGCATTGACCTCCTGGTCCGAGAAGTCTGACTTTGGGGTTGATTTGAAGGGTCGTAAGCTCCCTGGGAATAGCCTGCTTCGCGGTGTGATGCTGAGGCGTCAGAGCCATTGTGATTAGTAGAGGAGCTACGCGGAGGCGCAACAGGAGGGCCAGCAGAGCGTCTTGCAGATGAGGGCTGATAGTTGCGATCCGGAGAAGTGTTGGAAGGCAGAGTCACGGGACTTGCCACTGCTGTTCGAGAGGCCATGTTTGCTGGAAAGACTGGAGGCGGCGATTAAAAGAGTGCCAAAGAAAAAAAAAAGACGGAAGCAGGCAGTCTCAATGCAAGGCAAGGGAGGACAAGAAGCAAGACAATGAAGGAAAACCAGAGAGCCTGAGGAATGGCTTGTTATGGTTGGCAGTGGTCTCAAGCCGATTTAGAGACAGGATGAGCTCGAAGGTAGAATCGCCAACGCCGCGGTGTGAAGAGCCCAACGAAATGGGATGCTATTGGCGGTCAGATAATGTTAGAGAGCTACAAATGAGTGGATGTGAAGGCGATTGGGTGGGAAACAGGGCTGTCCTGTCATTGATTATCAAGAGAGCCTAACTGACTTGCGGTCTGCATCTGCAACTGCAGTAGTCTGGGGGGGGGAGTCAAATTCGCTAGCGCAGCGGTGGCCATGCACGGGAGAGTGTATGAACCCCCGACGATTTGCATCGATGGCTGTACAAACAGGGAAAGCAGGAAAAGGTAGAGCCAGGAGACAGCCAGCACAGATGCAGCGATGAGCAGCGGAAGGGAGGCAAGCTGCGCCCTGAAGACGCAGAAGCGACCTGTGTTTTTAATTAAAAAGGCGGCCCTGGGGAGCGGGGATGCAGACGGGATGCACTATGAGATACAGGGCGCAAATGGCTGGACTCTCGGCGGTAGAGCTGTTTTTGAGGATTGGGATGGAGGGATTTGATTGCAGCTTACTGTGATATTGAATGGGCAATTGATCGCGCCAGCGACAGCGATATAAGCTGGGAGGCTAGGACGGGAAGCTCCGCGCCGTCGCCGATACACTCCCAAGGGGCAGAGATCGACTACTGAAGGGCCGAACGAACTGGACGAGCGGGTGCGACAAAGCGAAGAGACCCTTTTATGGCTGAATGGCCAGTGGCGGAGTGGAGCAGTGGGTTGAGAGTGCAGCGATATGACAATGACAATGACAATGACAATGACAATGCACAGTACAGTACAGTACAAGCATCGATCGCACAGCAAGAGGATGGCTTTGGCAAGGGAAGCGAGCCAATCTGGAGTCGAGATTCAAGCAAAAGAACGGCGCGGCTGCTGAGACTTTACGTTGGGCTAGCTATTATGATATGATATGGTACTGTGTGTGTTGGACGGGCGTATTGGACGGACGTATTGGATACCGAAGGTGGAATAGTCGCAAAATAAAGGGGGCGCACGACGCGTTTGGATGGACGAAGGCGAGAGAAGGAAAAAACAGACGAGACCACGGCGAAACGGGGAGCTTGAAAGGACACAAACGAACAGTCAATAGGCAAACTGAAAGCGCAAGAAGCGATAGGAAAGCATCAGAAACGGGAGATGAGACAAGACCGGCGACAAAGGCAATCGCGGCGAGAATGAAGAAAAGAGCGAGAATGAACAAGAAAAAGAGAATTAACGAATAAAGAAGGAAAAAAAAAAGAACACCTTTTTTTTGGGGGGGGCCTGTCCCAAGGAGATTTTGGGTCTTCTTTTTTTACTTTTTTATTCTTTTTTTATTGCTGAGACGCGCCTTTATCTTTATGCCAGCCCAGCCAAGAAAGTCAAAGTTGAGAAGAAGTGGAGATTTGGAGGCTGGTCAGTGATTGGCTGATAGCAGCAGTAGGACGTAGGACAACAACAAAAAAACTAGATGGTAAAAAGAGGCGCTTTATCACCAGTGGCAGCAGAGCCCAGCGTAAGGAGGATACAGGCCGGTACTCTTTTTTTTTTTTTTTTTTTTTTTTTTTCTTCTTTTTTTCAGGTCCTTCTCTTATGCGTGGAAGACAAGAAAGAGAACGGCAACAGCACAGTATAGGAGAAAATAAAAAGAAACAAAAAAGAAACAAAAAAAATTATATATATATACACGAAAAATATAAAGGGGACCAATGTCCATACAAGGAAGGACAGGGAGACGAGGAAAAGGGGAACCAAATAACATAACAGGCTAGAGCCGTCCGTTCCTGGAGAGACTGGAACCACTGGAGAGAGCGAGCGCACAAGGACAAAGGAAAGGAAACATAGCCCAAGAAAAAGAAGAGGCTACCCTGCGCAGCAGCCCAGCCGGATATTGAAGGAACAAGACAGCCAGGAATAATTAAAGCAGCCATGGGGGTGGGCGGGCTGCTGGACCAAGCAGCTGGGGGTGCTTGTAGTGTGTGTCATAGGCTCTGTGCTTGCTGTAGCCCACTATACTGTCCCGCTCGCCCTCTGCTGACTGCTGTATTTAGGCACCTAGTGCCGCAGTGCACCCCCGGAGCCCCACCAGTCTAGCCTAGCCTAGCCTAGCCACCAGCGGCCCTCCCAGCGCCTATCAGAAGTCGAAATCTGCACCAGTTTGAATACGCAGATAACTACACAAATGCGACCACACCTTACGCAGAGCCAGAGCACACTCTGCAAAACCCAGCTCTTCTCGTCTGCATTGCACTGGATCAAATGGAAGATGGAAGAGGCAGGTTACTCGTTACGTGCACACAGCAAACACTACCCTCCCTCTCTCTCCCCAGCCAGCCAGCAAGCCAGCCAGCCAGCCCTGGCAGCTTCGTTCATGTACCACTCGCGTACCTGCTTGCGGAGCTTTTGCGCCTGCATAAACCCTACCATACTAGAGCTAAGCTAGTAGCCGCAAATCCCTTCAGGTACGTACTGCCTTTTCGCAGCACAAGTCATTTGGTCTGGCACCCCCCATCTAGTGCTCAGACCCCAAGCTCAACTGGCTTAGCGGACTCTCTCGTCGTTAGTCCGGCGCAAGAAAGCACTTGTGGTAGTCCATAAGTCACAGACGGATCGAGGAGGGAGCACTAGGCCCAGCCCCTGCCACCAGCTCTGGCAGACTATCACCATCTGCTGGGAAATATAAGACATAGCAAAGGGGGCACTCACAAAACAATCTTGCACAGTCTCAGTCACACACAGCACGCATGAACCCCAAAAGCCCGCTAGCAGCATCAGCCAGCATAGATGAACACTTGCTTTTGATTCTCACAGCCTATGAGCATGTCGAGATGGGCAGCCAGATGAGATGGGATGAGATGAGATGGAGATGGCATGGCATGGCGTGGGATGGCATGGTATCATGCGCTGTCCCTCGTTCTTCTCCCGCTGCTGTCTCTTTTTGCCTCATCGCATCCTCACCTCCCCATCGCCTTGACTATGCATGCTATGGCCGGTTGTGCTATGCGTTTCACATTTGGGGTCTCCGTATACCTATAATTGGCTAGTCGCTAGGTCCGCAGCTCATAGCCTCCTCCTCCTCCTCTACGAAGCCCATAGCACACAAGCATGCCGTTAGCTTGCTTTTTATTCTGATCGTTCTACTGCCTTTTTTTTTTTTTTTTTTTTCTTTTTCTTTTTCTTTGCAAAGAGCAAAGCCCGCCCGCCCCCGTCTCTCCTTGCTCAGCATCAAATCAATGTTCGAAATAGACGGACAAGCCCTCCTCCCCTCCTCCTTCCAAGGACCCCCAGAGCCATCAGTCCCAGTCCCCTATTTCTCCCAGCTCATATTTCCCAGGCTTCCTTTCTGCTATTGTCCAGCCTGCTGCTATCTTGCTTTGGAAGACACCAACAAAACCCTGGACCCTTCTAATTTCCGTTGCGCCTGCCGCTAACCTTAGTCAGCTACAATGGCTAGCTCACGCACCTCTAGTCAGTCCCCTTGAAGTCATCCAAGGCCAAGCCCCAAAGCGGCCGTGGAATGCTTGGAATGCCGCTAGAACCTCGGGCTTAATGCGTCATTATCATTAGCACCAGCACTACTCGCACCAGGTCGCTTTTCGTCTCTGTTTCTCTGCTCGCCTAGCCCAACTTAAATAGAGATGTGTTAGTTTCGGCTTTGTGTCCGTCCACTCCACGGAGAAATACTACAAATGCCTATGAAGAGGGCATGCCAATAACAGGCGAACAGAACCCTCTTGTCCGAAATTAGTTATCTTAGCATACACTACACACCTTTGGTTGGGGGAAGGGGATGGGGAAAGGGAAGGGGGGAGGTTACCCGAACCAACAGTCGTTTCTGCACAATTTGCTGCTTGGTCCTGACTTTGCTGGCTCTGCCGGTTTGGCTGATTCTGCTGATTCACCTACTTATACTATACGCCTGTTAGGGGCAGCGGTCAAACTTGGACTGCTGCCAGCGCTTGATCCAGCCCGTGATCCAAGACCAAGACAGCTTGACCTGAGCCTTGAGGGCCAGCAAGATCACAACGAGGCTCCTGGATCCTAGATCATGGTAAGGCCGATTTGAGCCGCAGCAGCAGCAGCAGCAGCATAAGCAGACAACAAAATCACAATCAATCTGCTTGATTTGAGTCCTTGATTGATAACAATCTTCACCGACAGCACGACATGCCATGAAAAGAAGATGGATGCTGTTCTAGAATCAATGCCTCTCCCCTCTCCCTCATGCTTGTAGGCCCCTTGCATACCGTCGTGTAAACCCATCAAACGGCCTGTCGCAAGCATTGAAACGCCGAGATGAAAATACTTTTCTGACTTTCCGCATTTTGTACGCGGTCCTCACCAAGCGGTTGTCCCATTCGGCTTGACTGGGGTTTTTTTTTTTTTTCCCTTTTCTTTTTCCAGGAACCAACCAACACCCACACAACATACTATAATCGATTGTCAGGGGGCATCGTTGCATATGAGTACTGCCTCAATAGACAACAGCCGCCACCAAAACTGCAACACGCTATTTTTAAACACGGCGTATCTCTCTCTCTCTCTCTCGACCTTGATATTTATTAAGATTAAGATAATTAAGATACAAAGGGAATAAGACCGAAGAAGACTGTCCGATAGATACAACACAGCCATGCCGTAAATCTCCCCCGCCCCCCAAAAAAAAAGAAAGAAAAAACCTACAACTCGACGACGACGTCAACAGGCCGTTCAGGATCCTAGTTGATCAACGCTTGCTGAACGCACATTGGAGGCACCGGCCTCGTCGATCCCTTTTTGAAGCAATCTCCTTGATGTTCATGCAACCGAGACACATACAACAACCATAGCTATACGACACCACACAACAAAAGGGTTAACCAAACACAGACTAGGGTTACAGGATCACAGGATCACAGGGTCACAGGGTTACAGGGTTACAGATCCCGACCCTCCTCATCTCTGCATGTCTTGGCCTTGAAAGTTCTTTTGGTATTACTTTCCTGATTAAACAAATGCACAATGCCGTTCGCTGTGTAAGAACATGTTGCCCCAGTTCCGCGCCCCTCCCACATATTAAAATTAGCACGCGGTTCGTTCTGGTTTACCACAGACACTCGCCGAGACTACCCTTTCCTCTCTCCCTCGAATGCTAGAACGTGCCGTACCCTCCCTTCTCTAGTGCCTGTTTCAACCATATATAGGTAGATATATCAGAAGATTGGCTCATGTAACATAGTGCCATCCCTTCCAGTTCGCAAGACAAATAATTGAACAGCCAAAACATGGCAAATTTCCTCCTGTATCATGGTATGTATGTACGTACGTACGTACGTAGGTACATAGACCAGCTTGAACAAACATCAAGCCATTCGAGCAAAGCGACAGCAACAAAAGGTCAGGCTACAGGACCCAAAAAGCAAAACGCGGTTCGCCGCCTCGCTTAGACCCTTGGACATCCGTTGACACCACGTCCTGAATTCTTTTTACAGCATCCTCCTCTTCCTTCTTACAGCTCTGTATCAGCCTGTTGTTTTTGCTGTCTGTGTGTATGTATTGCTATGTGCTCCTGCTACTGTGGTCTGTCTGTCTGTCTCTTGACTTCTCCAAGGCCGACCGAAGAGACGAACCGTCGATGGGCGCATGATATTGGTAATATAACAGCCTCAATAGCTTGTTTATGCACCGCAATGCTTCTCCTTTTTCTTCCCTCATGCCTTCTCTTAGCAGCAGCAGGAATCCAACACTTTGGAATTGCCCACAAGGGAGAAAGAAGAAGAAGAAGAAGAAGAAAAAAAAAAACAAAGGAAAAGAAAAAGTTCATTAATCGCCACGGGGAGTCCCTTTCAGTTCTAGGCGATATTCGAGGGCACCCTCTTTGTCTTGCTTCGAGGCATGGAATATTGTATATACACTATAGAATGCCTCAACCGGCAGACCCTATTTTGTGTAGCATGCCTCCGGACTTTCTGTAGATTTCATCAACACAGTCTGGTAGTTCCCGGCCCGGGGCTCCGGCAGTACTAGGGAGGGAGGGCCCTTTATAAAACCAGCGCTCCCTAATCCCTATTGCGCACACAGTACCATATGGAAGTGCCCCTTTCGTGACTCACCTGGAAACGAAAAGGTTAATCACAACCTGCTTTCTTGTACTATTAGTTCTCTAGATATCGGCCGCCTCCCTTGGAGAGCTGGCTATCTGCATGTATCATGCCGCCCGGCAAGGTGAGATAGATGCATCTTCATTACACGTGTGTTGTGTAGACATAAACATAAGGCGTTTTTTTTTTTTTTTTTTTTCTCTTCTTTTTCTTCGTGTCGAAATGCACATGAGGTCAAAACCCGTGATGGTATGTATCCGAGACATGTTAGCACGAATGGGTTAGTATATGCAGTCCATATAAGTCACCGTTTCTTGCGCAGGCCGTACGTACGTACGTCCCGTATTATTATACATGTATATACCTATATGTGTGTTGTTTTGCAGGATATTTGCTATATTTACATGCCCCTTGTCTCCCGTCTCTTGTATCTCAAAGCCGGATTGTGATGTTAAAGTGGTCCAAGGCCAATGCCACAGCAGAAACAGCTCCCGTGTATCCTATCAAGATAGCCATCGACAACCCAACTGAAGTAGTTAGAGTCGACACAGTCATGTTGACCAGCCCGGTCAGCAAGTTTGCCACGAGGAAGATAGCCAGGCCGTTTCGGTTAATAGCTCTGAAAAGCCTGCTAGTTGCTGCATCATGAATCTCTTTCTCTGTGCGCAGGTCTGTAGCAGACGGGTTGTGTGCGGCAGGGAAAAACACGGTCTCGACAACGCAGCAAGCCATTACCTGTGCAGTGTTGAAGGCTGCAGTCCACAACACATAGGGTAGATTGGCGATGCGGCGGGAGACAGCGAGTCCCAAGCCGTGATAGTGAGTGGTGGCAACGAGTAGGACAGACCAGATAGCTGACCACATGAACATGGTTTTCAAAAGAGCGCTGCGCTGTGCTGCGTGGCTCAAGGAGGCCTGGGGCTTGATGTAACGGGGTAGAACCCACATGCCCATGTCCTGGCCAGCGAGAAAGATGGCCAAGTATCCGACGAAGGAGAATATGCCTTCCCGGTTCTTTGACAGGAGGTCGACCCGCTCGGCCATGATTATGTAGTTTTGTAGTGGCGTTGCGTATAGAATGGCTTGATAGGCAGTCGAAATGAGCATAGCCTGTGCAGCAAATGACGGGACAAACTTGTATAGTACAGTGCTCAGAGCAACAAAGGGGGGCAAGAGCCCAAGTGTAAAAAAGAAGTTCCAGTGTACGCCATACTCGGCTGTGTGCTCTGCGTATTCTAGGCCCTTGACACTGATCATCCGCACAAAGCCTAGAACTAACAGAGGAATCGAGTGGCGAAGTGAACCGAGCATGCGCGTGATGACGCCTGTCCTAACACCTGATGTCTTTTCCTTGAGAATTGGTCGTGCACCAACGACACCCGCGGAGAAGACAAAAGAGCCAACACCTAGATCCATCAAAGAAGTGCCCCAAGTCTCGACTTTGGCAAAGCGGCGCGGGAAAACGCGGAAGTCAACAGCCAGGATGGCAATGACCGTCATGGCCATCATTGAGCCGCGGTACATGGTGATGAACGGCTTGATTCCTAAAGCATGGTAGTCTTTGTTGGACGTGTGCGAGACGTTGGGTTTCAGACCAGCTTTTTTCAGCGTTGCAGCGGACGGGCTGTTTTTCCTCTTGGACGCAGCTGAAGATGGAAGAAGCAGGAAAACAACGATAGGGATTAGAACGGCTATATTGAGAAGAATGGCCTGATCTGCATAGAGCGTGACGGAGAGAAGAAGAGTTCCAATGTTGATCATGTAGTCAGCCAGAGCAGGAATCAGGCCATATGGCTCAAAGAATCCCTGGCGCGATTGGAGTACGGCCCAAAGAGAGCCAGCAAGCTGCGGGTGTGATGTTAGTGTCGCGGGCCAAACATGGAGGTGTGCAACAGCGATGTAATAGACGACTAGAAAGACTAGCGCGCGCGGAGGACAAAGAGAGGTGGCTTACGGGCGATACCATAGTCACCATATTGATGTCTCCTATGGAGCTTCCAGTCAAATTAGAGACAAAGCTCTCTTTCAACAGCTTGTAGTTCAGTCTCTTGGCAGCTTCATCAACCGCCGACTCGAGCATGTCGGCATCTGCCTCCTTGGCTAGGTTCTGGGCCGCATCCTGGATATCTGATGAGGGTGAGGCCATCTCAGACAAGGGGCAATTGGTAGAAGATAGTGGCAAGCCGAGAGGATGAAGAAACGAAGAGGAAGGGAGTTTCAGAAGGGGTGAAAGAAGAAAGCGGTGTTCATTGCAAGGTTGAGTTTGGAATAGTGGCCCAAGTCTCACTCGAGCTCCGTGGTAGAGCTCTCCCCCCCTTCAATGACGACACTTTGGCATTTCTGGGCGGCGCTTATCTTATCAGCACGCCACAGAGCGCCACAGGACAAACGCCACATGCATCGAGTTTATTCCGGACATTGATTGGTCCAGCTGGGACGAATCATAAATGTATTATTTATTTATTCATTTATTATTATCATTATTATTATTATTATTATTACAAGTACTTTGAGGCATATATACATTACATTCATTCTATTCAGCCGCGTACAAAACAGCATTCAACAAACGAGGTCAAAGAAAGAACGCGAGGCCATTCATTCGGAACAGGATTGCCATGCCTGGCATTAGTGGGTCGAGATAGTATTAGGGAGATCTTGTCTTCGCCCCCTCCCCAAGGCAGAATCAAAATGTAGGTCCGACTAGAGCGCGCTGAGGCAATATTCTTTGACGTCTACTGTGAGCGAGAGCGAGAGCGAGAGCGAGAGCGAGAGCGAGAAAATCTGATTTTCATGACTCTAGTCAACGGGAGAAGCACAGCTCTGTTCGGGCTCGGCATTGGGCTCAGACTAGACAGCCTTGGCGTCATTTCTGGCCTTTCTTTGAATGCATTTGCCAAGACTACTACTCACCGTCTAGACTCCTAGACTTGCCGCAAAATGTCCGGGAACTTTGTTGAATGGGATGGCACTATAATGTAATCCGACATTAGGAATCTGCTGATTTTCTCATTGATAGGGCGCTTTTTCTTTGAAGAGGTTTGAGAGATTTCGGGCAAGTTGGGAAAAATGGAAAAAAGTCATGCTGACCGTAATGCAAGTCTCTTTGATGCCATCTCATAGCTCTATACTCGTTTCGGCCATGTCGCCTCTTGGCCGGTAAGACTTGCTAAAGTCTAACAAAGAAACTCATGAATAGGATGAAAAAGGAGAAGAGGGGCTCCTGGACTTTCAGCCCGCAGACTCGCCGCCATTCTCAAGTCTTTCACAGTCTGTCAGAAAACAGAGCATTTTTCTTTCATGTTTCTTTGACAAGCCAAAGGATCCCCAGGATTAGCGCCCCCGACAATCTCAGCTCTTGTGACAGAGCCTGTGATTGGTGTGCTGCCTGGCTTGTAGCTCTCTCCTCAGCCCGTATTTCTTTTGCTCAAGCTATTGTTTATCTCTTTCACATCTTTTAGCGCAAATTTGTGGCCTAAAACGGCTAGACTTTTCCCAGAACGGACATGGGCTCGCCCCCCAGAGTCAGGATACGCTAGATATCACCATGTGATACAAACAGCTATGCTCTCTTTCAAGCTCTGAAGTCAACACCATGTTTGCCGTTTGTATTCTCCTGAGCTGGGCTTTCCTTTCGAATATATTAATGGCCTCGAGTCTCTCGTTCTCCTGCTTTCCTTTTTGTTTTCCCAGATCACCACAGTCATCACACTTCTCTTCTCCCTTCATCTTCTCTTCACATCTCTGCACACCTCCATTGTCAAAGTTCCAGTATTGCCCTCCATCTTTGGGCTGTCTCCACAAAGCTCGTGAGGCCTTATTGCTGGTCTTGTCCCTTTTTCTCTTATTCTTCTTTTTTATACTCTTCTATGTCTTAATCTTTCTGTTTTATCCCCCTTTCCCAAAACAGTCACCACCATGTCTTCTTCTTCTTCTTCTTCTTCTTCTTCTTATCCCCCTGCCCCTTTGCATGCTGGCACCCACAACCAGGTCAGTAATCGCCCTATCCCGTCTCAGCGCCCATCTCTGACGGTCGATATTGGCCCTGGCGCGTCACTTCACGGCAATGCTGCTGCCATTGGAGCCGGAAGCGCCGTGTACCCAAGGACTCCTATAGGACGCACACGCAATAGAATTATCTTTGCGAGCCAACGCCGCAGTATAGTTCAGAAAGTTAAGGGTGGGATCTCCGACATGGCGCTTGAGGATATTTGGGATCTACAGAAGCTTCTGCGCGAGATGGGACCGGCCTACTTGTACAGTGGCCATATTCCAGCTGATCTCTACATCACCGCCGTGCCTCTGCCACCAACAGCCCGTCTTATCCCCGGTCGTCAGGTGTATAGACCGGTTTTGAGATATCAGTCTTACCCAGCCAATAACTTTGACGGCAGCCTAATCTCCCAGTATGAGGATGAATCATTCGTGAAATTTGAGCCTGACTCGTTCTTCGAGTCTGAATATGGCTCACCCTATGACCCTGATGACTATATTCGCTCAAACTTCTATCTGAATGCACGCATCCACCCTGCCGACGGCTCGCCCGACAAGTATTTCTGGCGCTGCTTCAACATGGGTGAGATCTACGCATTGATCCCTAGAGCCCGCACACTTCCCGCGTACAGCCCTCCTGATCCATCTATGCTTACCTATGAAGCTGCTACGAAGAGGAATGAACGTGGGCTAGAGACATTGGGCTTGTTGAATTACTACCTTCCCTTTGGCCCGTCTGGCCCAACCTTGCCGCTTGCGTACAGGAAGGCCAATCACCCGGAGAGACATCAACCTGAAAGCCCGACGGAAGGCGGAGCTTCACGAATGCGCATGAAGAACTTCATTGGCTATGACCGTAGAAACTCGACAAACCCATTGCAGGTGATCAGAATGAGCGTTTCCGCAAGTTCTTCTCATAAATTCCTTTCGGGTGACTCCGTTTCTACTGATGTCCCCTTCCGTAAGTTTTTTTTCATGTTTCCATGTGGTCCCTATATATATTATTATTATGTTGCTGTTGCTAACTCGCTCACCTACAGATTTGGAGTATGCCCGAGCCTACCTCCCCTTGATAGCCTCGCTCATGCTTTCAGGCTCTGTTTCTGAACAGGACAGAGTTGAGATTGAGATGCCGTATCCCGAAGCCTGGGCTGACACAGTCTCTCATATCTACACAGGCCGCCCGGAGATGAACTGGAAGATCTATGGGAACTCGCGCTACCTGGGCGGCAGAATGCGGGATCCTCAGGGATATGGAGTATGGAGCACAGGGATAGCGCCTCTAGAATGGCCTATTTATCAATGAAAGCTGAGACAAGCACTATTCCCTATTTTCTTTTTTTTATTTATTTCGTTCTGATATGCTTGTCTAGTTGATAGTTTTTCTCTCGTTATATCTTTTCAAATAAATCTAATGGTTAGCAACACTATTACGTACGTACGTACGTACAGCGTATATTAGCTAGTTGCAGAGTAGAACTGAAACTTCGTACATGAAAGAGTTTGACACAGTACATATTTTGTATATCGATCCTCTCTGCCTTGGTCAGTAACCACGCCTCTTCACAAAGCAAGGTTCACTTCATCTAACTGTATATCGAATATCTTCTCTGGTACAAACCAGCCTTTTCCTGTATCGAAGCTCCCTCCCTAATTTGCCCAGAACTCTATTTATGTAACGAGAGACACGCAAAATAACAGTAGCAATCTCGTTTACATACTATACAATACACTCAGTTGCGTTCACGTAACTAGGCGACATAGTAAAACGGCATGGCAATCACATCCTAACGCGTAGAGAACTGCGGGACAACCCAGAAAGTCATGTTCAAGGCAAGGCCAACAGGAAGAGATAAAAACCTCTCCTTTGTAACACCTATCTAAGTACAAAGCCTAACGGGGAGAGCGAGAAAACAAGCCAAAGCAACTGACATACGAACTGAAGCAAGCCCATGAGGCAAGGCAGACAGAGACGAAAATGAATAGCAAAGTAGGACCATGAAAGCCTCCCATCGGGAATGAACGAATAACTCCAAGAAAGAAGAATATGCCGACTGCATGGGAAATAGATCAAGAAAAGACAGGAGTATGAAGTGTGAGCAAACACCGGTCGTATGTGTGCAGAATCTTCTTGCTAGCCCTTGACTCCAAGTAAACAAGGCAGGCCCTTCCCCCTTCCCAGAAAAAAAAAAGCAAAACAAACCACAAGTTATCAAGTGTAGACCATGAGCAAGCGAGAGATAAACGAGAGACCACATATGGTAGAAGAAAAAAGATCGTCACGAAAAGCGGAAGCACAAGCAAAAGAAAGGACCAAAAATCAAACAAACAAAGCATCACATGTTGCCAAGGAAAACATGTTGCCTGGCCCAGTAAACCAATCCAGAAACCCCGAAAGCAAAACGAAAGAGAAGCCACCGTCCCAGCCCTGAACCCAAAAGACGCTGTTGGTCGTGAAAAGAAAAAAAAAATAAAAAAGAAAGTGGAAGAAATCAGCAAGACGCATAGAACAAAGGAAAATGAATCGAGTCGTGAGTTAATGGCAGAGCCTCGTCAGGCGAGGTGCAACAGAAGTGTAACATGAGTCTATCGATTGGCCATTTTTTGGATGGTTCATAAAGAATGAAGATAAAAGACGATCTCGCCTTGCGCGAGATAGAATATTTGCTCAGATGGCACATGGTCCAAACCCTTGAAAGAAAAAGTCCAAGTGCTAACGGCGGCCCATCTTGAAAAGTCTGGTTCGCACCCAAAGAATGAAGGCAGTCCAAGTAGATTGGGTGCGTTTTTTAGCCGAGTACATGCGACTAGATGACTGGTTGACATCAGCGCCAGCATCCTCGATATCATCGCTAGGCGCAACACCGGGAGTAATGTTGTTATAGTTGTTTGCGGCAAACATGAGGTCGGAAACCTTTTCGGTGTCGTTGCTTCCACCAGTGCCGCGACGAATGGCATTCTGTTCGTGGCTGTTGCGACCCGAGCTGCCATTGGAACATGCCTTCTTGAGTTGAGCTTTTTCAAACTTGACCGCCTCCTTGGTAGCTTCGCGCTCCTTCTTCTCAAGCTCAACTCGTGCGTACTTCTCCTCTTTGACCCGTTGCTTTTCATCGAATTTTCTTCGGGCTTCGCGAATTTGCTCCCGCTGGGTAAAGGTATCAACTTCGGATCGCGAACGTAGACGGAAAGTCATATCAAGTGAAGAGCGCTTTGGGGACATAACTTGAGTAGCGCTGGTCGGCGACAATGATTTCAAAGGGCCAGCGGAAGAAGGGGAGCATAGTGATTCCCGCGTTGGAGATGTATGGGGGTCAGAGTAGGTTGGAGAGTAAGTAGGAGTGAGAGTTGTCGGTGATATACGCATGTTGTGATAGGTAGGCGAGTGCTCAAGTGAGTTTCTCGCATCAACTGATGGTGAGCGAAAGGCAAAACTAGATGGCGAAGGAGGGTACAGCTCGTCAACGTTTTCTTCGATAGTGGGGGAGTAATCATGAGGGAAATGAGAATTGTCTAAGGGCGAAACAGGTGTGATGTAGAGAGGTGGTGATGAGGTTCGAGGGGTTTGCTGGAAAGGATGAACAAAAGTGCCAGGTCGGGGACCGGAGCTGGAAGTTGCAATACTGGTGTGGGAAGTGCACGAAACACTGCGGTTGTGTGCAGGGTATTTGTTGTTACGAGGGGCAGCAAAAATACTGGTGCCGCTGGCATGATGCATTCTTGGAGACCCAAAAGTGCTGTCCAACATGTCCACGGATCCAGTTCTATTGTAGTTGGTTTCCCGGGGAATAACTGAGGAAGAAATAGCGGCGGTAGTGGTTGCGCTGGTATCAACGCAATCGAAACTGTTGTTGCGCGCAGAGCTGGACCCCCAACCATGGCTTTCGTAGTGAATTTGGTCCTCCCAGGTGCGGCTCATATCAAGAGAGCCTTTGTCCGAAGGTGGGCCACGCTTTCCGGTGAGACGTCCATTTCCACGGCTGCGATGTCTATGTAACTTTGTGTGGACGGCTGCCATCTTGAACGATGTGTGTCTGGAAAGAGAAGGAAAAAAAGGGACGAGAGAAGCGAGAAAGCTGGAGGAGGGCTGAATCAGGCTCTGTCAGTCGGGCGAGTAGCCAGATAGGGAGCAAATATTTGTAAGGCGAAAAAGCAGATCTGGATGACGGCGCTATTTTTTCTTTTCTTGTTGTTACCCTCAACACAGCACATAAAAACAACAAAAGCTGTTTTATGATTCTGTGCTGAAGCTATCGGTCGAAACGATCTCTGAGTGACAATAATGGGATGTTTCGCTTTTAGGCTTGGTATAGAAGGAAAAAGAAACAAATTGACAGTTCAGAAAGGTTAAGTGAAGTGAAGCTTTGACTTATTCCTATGACCAGGGTTGGACGCAAAAGAATAAAAAAGGCTGGCGGCGTTAAATAGAGGGGAAGAGATTCAAGAAACAATATAAGTAACAACAAACTTGGAAAAAAAAAAAAGAAAAAAAAAAGGGAGTTGTTGTAAGAAAAGATGATGCAAAAGATTTATTGTTAAAGGATGAAAGCAAATCGGAGGCCAAGAATATTGTAGGTAAGCCGCAAACAAAAAGTGGAAGGGAAAAAAAGATGCCTTATGGGGCAGTGAGTTGAGCAATATAGACCGATGGCAATGGCTATGGAGTGCCACAGTAAGATGAGGTAGTTTGGACGAAGGCGCAGCCAGCGCTGCTCTCGGAAAAGTAAAGCTCGTAACGTTAAATCGTGGTAGGGGCGACGGTTAGAGAGCAACACCGCCAGCTTTACAGGATGCACGGCTTGAGATCAATACATCGAATCCGTCCTGAAGGGATAACAAAGGGAAAAATATCAAAAAAAGAGGCAAAAGAAATAGGCGTGAAAGAAAAGGGAATTCAAGACAATAGGAGCGCAAGAGAACAAGGTTAATAGGATAAAGAAAAAAAGGGGGGGTGAGTAGATAGAGAGGCTACTACCACAAGAAATAAAAGCTCGCCAAAAGAAAAAAAAAAGAGGCAACAAGTAGGAAAATGGCGGCGATTTTCCAAAGTTGAGGCGGACAAAATGGAAGAAGACCTGGAATGAAGGGGAGCCAGGAATCAAACAGGAGAACAACAAGTAGGCGTTGAAGCGGTGTTAAAGCTGTAGCGGTGCAGATATAAATGCAGATGATACGTGCATACAGGCAAGGTGGGCCAGAAACTGCCACTACTGCAAAAGCCTAACCCGAGTTGATCCACACAACACGCAGCACAAAGAAAGCAGCGACAAGGCGGAGGTGTTGTTGTAGGCGATCGGAATTAGTTTTGAGTGGCTGGCAGGGAGGAGGGGAAGAAGGGGGGTCGAATGTGCATAGGCGTAGGGATTCGGCGGAGCAAGGTAGTTAGCGTTGAGCGCGAGTTGTTATAAGGGCACGAGGTCGAAGAAAAAAAAAGGTTGCTGCGAGATGCACGTGAGGAAAGAAAGAAAAAAAAAGGGTTCGTGATGGAATTTTAAGGATGAACAAGAGAATTCGATGGTGAAGACGATGGTGAGAAGGGGGAAGAAGAGGATAAATAAGGAGAAGAGAAGGACAACAAGAAATGAGAAAGAAAAGAACGTGAAGAGATTTTTTGCTTGGTTATCGAAAATGGAAAGCAGCTTAAGAGCCTAGAAGGAGCAGGCGAAAGGCAAGTAACTACTCCTCCAGTTCTAGTGCTATTGCCATCGAGAGCTTACCCCCCCCCCCTCCCCCACCCATATAAGCTATCATATCATGATTCTGTTAAGCACTTGCCTGAGTCGTTTATTTTTTTTTGGTAATTCCCGTTCTTGATTTTGTTCTGCTGTCGCCAATTCTATGGACAGACGGCAACAACTACGTCTATTACCTTTGTGGGCCAGCCCGAGCAAAAAGGTACTCGGGGCGAATTCTACTGAAAAAAAAAAAATTACAGATGCACAGCCTGTTTTGAGACGTTTGCTAGCTAATGCTGTTATTTTTTTCGGATCCGGATGGCAAAGTTGCAAGCAAGGCAGGAGAAGAGGTTGATAAAAACAAAAAACCTCCAGAAGTGTATATACACAGAAACTGCCAGAAATCCGGCACCCACTCTAAGCACCTCACTTTCTGATTGGACTTGTGCATTCAACGACCCACTTTTGTCGCATTCAAAGGTTGCCATACTCTAGCGTTATGACGGTAATGGCACAAAAGTGGGTGTGTTTTGGACTGGAGCTAATCTTTGAAGGCAACGTCAAGGAAGGAGTGATTGGATGAAAATGCGTGAAACATGGAAATTGCCAAGTCCGAAAACTTTCCTTTCATCATCTTCAACTGGCTTTTCTTGTGATAAAGGAGGGTCAAATGTATCAGTACTTGTGCGCCCAATCCAAGTACTTATGTGAATTTGTAGCACAGCTCTTTCAGTTTACTAGTGGACGAGAGAAACTCAGCTGATCTAGTAAATGCAAATAATCTTACGGCCCCGATGGCGTGTAGTGTAAGTGTAGAATGCAACCGCGTACAGCGCAAAGCAAGGAAAAGCAACAGGCAGTAGCACAGTAGCATCTATTGTTTACTGTCGGTCGCCTGAAAGGAAAAAGGCTTCCCTGGAAGTCAAAGAGCTTGCCGAAAGCCCATGATGGGCCCGAGGCGGAATGCAATGGCTTGTCTTGGTTAGGTTTGAGAGGGATAGATTAGAAGAGGCGTGTGAAAAGCAAAATGGGTTCTTCGGCTTTGGTAGGCGGTTTCTTCGAGATGACAGCACAGCAGCGCCTTTAGCTCAGTCATTATTTTTTTTGGTTCTTTCTGGGAATAACTCTTGCGTATAAGACTCAGACTTCACACTTTGGGTCGAGATACTTTCGTGGGTGTTCAACATGGGGTAAAAGCTTAGATGCTAGTTTAGCCGCAGAACCACCAAAATGTGTCGTTTCAAAGGGCTTGCTTTGATCGTTTCCCTTTCTCTTCCCTAGCGCTCTTCTTTCTTTTTTTCATTTAGTTTTGCGCGACTCTACGCTCCTGGTTCGTTTTTTTTTGTTTGGCACGTTAGCCTATTCGCTAGCCTTTAACAGTGACAGCTTAACAGCAGTGCTAATAGCGCGTCATAAAGTGAGTCGATGATAGTACAGCCTGTTAAGACTTCCATTAGGACGTCAGGGCTACTCCGCACTTTGCGATCGGCTGGAAATTCCGCCCTGGTGTCAGCTCAACTCTATGAAAGTTGAATTCAAGGCTGTGGCTTCTTTCTGGGTCACTCCAAAAACAAGATCCTCTTCATTCCAGTTTGCTCTTACACCGCGTTTTCTTAGTTTCATCTTGGCGTTGCTTTTTTTTTTTTTTCTTTCTTCTTCTCTTTTCTTTCACTTAGGCTCACTTAGTTCCAGCGGGCCGGGGCGAAACAAGGGCACCGTGCAGGCTGGAATGCGTAGCCTAGACTGTCTGCAACTTGCATAATCAAGCCTAAGAGGAACCAGGAGATACATAAGCATGTGGATTAGTGGATATCAACTGCTTATTCTAAATATGTGCGCATGACTACAAAAGTCGGTGATGTGCTGTCCTCTTCAATGGAATTCCATAATGCCAACACTGCGTGAGGAATATGGAGAGAGTTGGCACAAAGCATAAAGCGCAATGCCAGTGGAATTTTCGATCCTCTTCCATGTCTCTCCATGTCTTTACCTCGTACCCTTATTCACTTCCTTTCTGGGTCGCACAGGTCCGACAGAGTAAAGCAGTGCTACGGCGAAAGAATCGCCTGAAGATTTCTAGAAGGCTTACGGACACGAGCTTGTAGAAACACGAAGACGTAAGAAGGAGTAGGGGGAAGAAGAGAAGGGAGGATACGTTACTTTAGTGGCAAGTATCCACCAACGCTGCTCTCTGCAGCAGCATGCTGTAACCGTTTTTCTACAATGATCTATCCAGCGCCGAAGATAATAAAAGAAATAAATTAAAAAACAAGAGTCCAGGCACGATCGCAGCATGCCGGGCTTGTATGTCTGTAGCGGAGACTAGATATGGGCTATCCCCTCCCTCCCCTTTTGAAGAGCAGAAGCTCCAGTTGGAACGGTTTTCTCCATGCACATCCCATGCCTTCAGCCCCCTTTCCAGATGTTGGCTTCAGGTTGATGCAGTAAATCAAGACGAAGAAGGAGAGATGAAAGAGCGGAAAGGCACTTCCGTTCCATCCAAAGTTCACTGACAGACAGCTTGAGAGAAAGATCCCCAGGCTCTGTTCTCGCTTGATTCGGCAAAGGGGCCTAACCCTGGCTCACCAAGGCTTGACCGCTTTGTCTATTAATGGTCGTGGCTGATTCCAGAGGAAAGCAACGATACAACAGGAGAGAAACTGGATCTCGCAATTGTTTAGCTGCCCTGGTGCATGCATATGTATGCAAGCCAGACCTCTCCCCCACTTCTATGGCTCTTTTTATTGTTAGTTATCCGGCGTCGGGATAGATCCAGGTTCGCGTTCCTGAGTTACTGCAGTATCGTCTTTGCTGCCCCTTGCATTGTCTGAAGCTTTGTGAGAAATAGCAACGATATATGTATGTAGTGCTAACATGTCACTGTGCTGATTCATCGTTGGCCGATATACGCACGGTGTTGAATGGGAAGGCCATAGCATGATACTATACTCCTTGCCTGTGACTCTTCTTGCTTGCGCACATGCCATTCCACCAAGATGTGCATTTCCTCCTCCCCATCCACATGTAAACTTGGCTCGCCGAGGTAGCGGCCATACTACAGACCGTCCAATAAATAACACTCACGCGATCTGCCTTCGTCTTCCCGCCAGCACATCCTGGTCGTAGCAAGCATCGTCAGCTGTTTAGTTCACTAAAGAGCCCTGTCGCCAGTTAGCAAGGAGCTTCCCGGAAACCGCCACGCCTAGAGGCCGTAACGCTATTTATCATACTTTCAAGTAGAAGTCTCAACGTCAACGGTATGGATTGGCTACTAATGCCTTGAAATGGTTGCATGTATCTAGATCCAGAGCTTAGCCAAGCCAAGCCATGCACAGATACCCGTCAGCTAGAAGTCAGGTGGGAGAACATTGCCCAAAGCCTCTCACATCGCACGCCTACTTCGCCATTTTTTTTTCTTTCGTCTCTGTCTGTAAGCATGCATTGGAGAGGGGATGTTTCCAGACTCTCACCTGAGCATGGGGAGACAAGACCCAGCCCAGCCACGAACTAGCCTGCGCTTTCTGCAGATGCACATAATCGAGCAGTGTGTGTATCGTAAACTATGGCGTATGCAAGCCTAATTCCTCCTGCATGCGCTGCACTGTACACAAAACAGCAACTAGCTTGGTCATATATTAAGGAGTTAGCCACCGCAAAGGGAATATTCAGGTGGTTAAAAGGACGCTCTAGGGCCTTGAATTTCAGAGCGACTTCGCTTCTGGGCGGGCAGGGCAGGTGGGTGCTGGCTGTCAGCTTAGTCATCAGCTAAGGCGCAATCTTCAATCTTCAATCTCCGCTTCACCGCCTTTGATAGAAAAAAGAGACCCGAGGGGCAAAGACAGGAATGGCGGGGGATGCAGTTCAAATGCATGATGCCCTGTAAAAACTATTTGTTTCCCAGCCTTTTTTTTCAAGCCCATGCTGTTGCGACCGCACGATAGTTTTCATGCTCCAAGTCGCATGCAAGAACGGAAATGCCGTTCAACGTAGATGGCAAGCAAGCAACCCACCGCTCATCTTGAAAGCCCCTCTCCTCCTGTTTTGCGAGCTTTGGCGTTAAGGTCTAGCGTTGTCGTTTCCCATGTACACATTTTGCCGCATACTCGTGTTAAATACTACGCAATGTGATATTTCTTTGAATTTGTCTTTGCTAGACTTAAAAAATAAAAACTCATCTGAATGAAAACCTCAAAGAAAGGCCAAGAAAATAGTTTTCCTCGTGATTTCTAAGAGCGTTGCACTCGCTTAAGAGTTGGAGTAGAACTTTCCAGCTCCCCTCTTCCTGTTCAAAGGTGGGGTATTAACCCTAACGGTATACTCTCTATACCCTTATAAGAACAGCGCTGAAAAAAGACCGAAAACATTAGAGCTTCCCGAAAGCCCGACGAAAGTGTCGCTTGATGGACGTCTTTTACGAGAGGTATTTGCGGCAGCTTACTTGACGGGGTTTAGAGAGTCCGACCGAATCGGCAAAAAGTTTTCATACACTGATCTTGATGAGTAAAAAAAAAAAACCCAGGAAACATTAACCCTACTATTCCTTGGCTACCTAGCTATCATTACTAGCTTGAAACTTAGGCGATGGCTTGACAACTTGCTGTTTTCTAAAACTGGCTGGAGGCAGCCTTCCGTTGATGTCATAGTTTACTACCATGCCCAAGAACAGGCAGAAAGTTAATGGTAATTTGCCACACGGAAAGCCGTGGAAACCGAGCTCTAGCTGTCGTCTCAGTGTGTCTGCGGGCTTGTAGCAGCGCAACAAAACATCAACAAGCCGTGTTCTCGAGGCATGACGTCATGTGGCTTGTTGTTGACAAGTGCTATAGTGCTATGGAGATAGCCAGAAATCGAGGCTTATGCTGCTTAGAAGATAGAAAGTGAAAGGCAGGCAGGACCTCCCAAGATGCCCTCATCGTTTCATCGTTACACAAGACCAACTTCCAACACGAGCAGAGTGTTGGAAGTTGGTCGCACCACATGTAAAATAAAATAAAATGACTGGACATGATACACTGTCTTGCACAAGTGTGTGTGCTCTTGGGCAACACAATCAGTCTCAGGGAAATAAAAGGACTTGGGAGGCGGGGGAAGAGGAGGAGGAGGAGGAGGAGGAGCTGAGCGAGACACTGCATTGTCATCCCGTGCTATGCCTTCGCTGTTCGGCTTCTAGAACCTTTCTGTCAGAGAGTTGCGTAGGACATGTATGATACGGCTCCCGGGTCTGGTTGCTCCCACAAAACTCTGCATAAGAGATGCGAGGTTATGAAAAGTCGCCTTTTGGGTCTAGTATGATGCCAGCAGGGAAAGGGTCCTTTGCAGACGGATGCTGGAACTATCGTGGTTGCACTTGTATAGTATCTAGTCATGCTCCAGCTCGGAAGATACCTGCAGATCTTTGTCTCTCTAGATAAATGAGACAAACAGGGGTTTCATCTTATCTGACTCTGGTAAACAGAATGACTTGGCTGTAAAACCACGGCCTGGCAGCATGTGTAATCTTTGTGTAGCACCTCACATTAGTTCGTGCAAAAGTAGATGCTAGAGCAGACAGGAAATGAAGTTGACTGAAGCGAGTGGTGGCAAGGGGCAGGGAACTCATAGTTTCTTTAGGCTATCAATGACCAAGTCGGAGAGAGACGACAGCCCGCAAGCCATGATGCTATTATGATAGACGCGAAAGTTCCCGACCCGGCCTCAGGGCCGGCTGGCAACACGATATGACGGTGCTCTTCGTGTACACAGGATGGGGCAGCAAACCAGAGTACAATGGTTGGTTGGTACTTTGGAGATCATACGGTGCTGTGGAGCCAGCCAGCTAGATTCAGAAAGCAAACCGCACCCTGTATAACTTTGATTTATCCAAGAGTTACAAACGCCAAGGGAGAAGGGTACAGCCAGATCTTGCTGGCAGCTCTCAAAGAAAACTAGATGTATAGATAGAATCCAGAACAACAAGCACTTAGTTGTGGTCCTGTAGCTATTGGTAGATAAACACTGCAGTGGAGTTCATCTGTCTATTGATAGTCACGTGTTATTCTACTGTGGGATATGCTGGCTCCGAAACATCGAGTGAGAGGAGCTATTACAGCGTCATATTGATATACATGCATATACACGAACCATTCTATTGCTGCTTACTCGCTAAGAATGGACTATCGGGTGAGTGATGACAAGACCAAGCAAATATGAGACAGAATAATAGGCAGGGTAGAGTGATCACCAGGCGGCGGGGAAGATAGAAGACTGGGAGCAGGCATTGGTAACGGAGTATGTAGCATAAACGGCCAGATTTACCCCTTATCAAGGCCTCACATCATTTCAGAGCATACATCTCACAAGGGCAAGATTTCTATCTTTGGTATACATTCATTTGAAGACAAAGGACTGCAAATGGGCTTCACCGCCACTGCATGCATACTGCATTGATACTCCACCTGCGTGTACATTGATTAATGATCAGATATAGACGCTACGGACGACAGATAGACTGCGTTGCATTCTAGGTGTGTAATATACAGCGTAGTGGCAGATGGCCTCTGCTCACAGGGACTAAGCAACGTCGCCGTTGTTCTAGCATTACTCAAGCTCAATTAAAAGAGATTGCAACATCTAAGCATGCCCATGCCTAGACATTCACCATACAACAGCCACAAGCCCCTCAAAGAATAACAGATATCAAGTAGATCTTATAGGAAGCAAGATTAGCGGTGAGCTCTCTTTGTAAACATTGCCCATTCAACCAAGGCGTTTTCTTGCATTGTGCTCGAGTTCAGGACAACGTTACCGTCGAGTTAGAACAAGGAGCAACATGAGGTCTGCCAACTATCTGGTGCCGTTGCCAGACCTGTAAGCAGAGCCACCGACTTCTCCATCTCTGTCCCCGCACACTCCAAGATAGCCTGAACCTTTGGCCTTTCGTGCCCCCCCTCACCGACCAAACTAGACAAAGAAACTGACAGTGCGTTATAGTTAGCCAGTGTTCTTAAGCAGTTGAAGTTTCAAGTGTACTACAATACAAGGGCGATGTATGCGTTTAACTACAAAAAGGAAGCATATACCGAAAAAGGCAATAGATTCAGGCTGTCCGACAGACACCGCGTTTATTACCTTTCTATTTGTTTTTATCGTTATTTTTTTTTTTCCTTGGCAAGACGAGAGAGGGCGGCTGAGCAGGGACATCCCGTGTTATAAGAGGCATGCAAGACATAGTCGGGGCTGTGAGGACCGCTGGGGCTGGAGCACACATGTTAAGAAATGCGTTGGGAGTGTCGATCGAAGAGCTTAGCTTACGGTGATGCGAGCTTATACACTCTTGGCTCGGATGACATTGGCTGGGGCAAAGCACCAAGGAGTACTATGAAAGTGAATGCTCATCTCACGGCTGTGACTAGTGCTCAATGGAATCGTAGTTGAGCACTCGGACCTGAGGGCCGCATGTACCTAAGAAATGATTAGGGAAATAATGGAAAAGAAAGAAAAAAAAGAAAAAGAAAAAGAAAAAAAAAGTACCATGCCAAGTCAATATACAACCCCGTTCTATACCACAGAACCAGCCGGAGTGTGCTTCTATGAGGCCAGCATAATTTTCTTGATCTGACTCGCCAACAAGAGGACAGAGGACCGGACCAGCGACAACAAACAACAGACAACAGGTTCGCCCTCATTCCTACCTACCTTCATTAATATGGGTGATTTCTAAGAGGGCTGCTCTCTGACTTTCACCCCCCCCCCTCCCCAGGGGCCTATTGAGCCCAGGTAATATCGCCTGCTCCGGAATACTTGACTCGCATCCCCGAGGCCTGCTTCCCGCTTGAACCCACTACGTTTGGACGCTCTAGCGCACGTAGGGTTGCAGTGCTTTGCTGTTGTAGGGGAGTGTGCATTTGACATGCATTTGGCATCCAAACACAGGACTATATTTGCGTGTATGTGCGTATATTGTGAGGAAGGAGGCAGGAGAAAGGGGAGAAAAGAAAGAAGATGAGGGAGGAGAGTTGTAGTTAGTTGGACCAAGAACCAAAAGACAAATCTATTATTGTGTTCAGACGTTGCAACTTAAAAGCGAGACAGTACGAAGGGAAAGAACAACATTAACAAACTCATACCGCAAAAAAAGTGTATGATTAATTGTAGTCGAAGGAATATATATAATAACTTATGTATGCTGTGGAGAGACGTGCGTAGTTCGCCAGCTAGGTTAGAGTCCGAGTCCAACGTCCCTGGAATCCCTTATATGCGCAATAATACTAGGGTGGGAGGGAGACAGGAGGAGTCCAAGTAGAGACAGGGCATTATCCAATGCAAGTGCCTTAATTTTCTCAAACTCACTTCCAATGGAGAAGGGGATGGGAGGACTCACGATAGTTGGTAGTTTTCTGCGGGTCGGTGGTATCCGATACCTGGTCAGCAAACGCTGCAAGCGAGGTTAGCGGCCAGATCGTGTTAGAGACATGTGGTCGTAGCCATGACTTTGCCTTCGTAAGGTCAAGACTAAGGCACTACGGCTACGAATGACCCTGCTATGTCCGAAAAGACTTCTAGAACAGGGCTTTGCCGAAAATACCACCTAGAGATTGCTACTGCAAGGGAAGCTTGGACGGCTTGCAGAAAGCACAAGCAGCCAGCTTCAGCGAAACAAATGGTCCCGTGGATGAACAAGATTCTCAATAGGATGTAGAAGGCCAGTACTGGATGCACTATGCACTTGAGAGCCGCGTTGGCAAGGTGCGGGTGGAAAGGGTGGATGGAGCCCTGATGAGGCCGGTGGGGGCGCCTTGCCATTGCTGATCGGCTTGTTTCTCTTCTTCTTTTTCTTCTTTTTCTCTTGTGGCGGGCGGCCAGCTCAGCATAGTAGGGCTTCTCTCCTAAAGAAGTTGCCGTGAAACACTAGGGCTTCTTTTCTTTTGGGTCCCACTAAACAGCCACAATTCACAATTCACACTTTATTTTTATTCTATCATTTTCTTAATTTTTTATTTGCTGGTTCATCTGGTCTGTGGCTTTTCTGTGTTGCTTTATTTTGTCCTGCTCAACAACATGACATGTATGTAGAGCCAGACCAGACCAGAGCAGCCTTACGTATCCACGGACTTGGCCGAGAAGTAGCATATATCTCAAGTAAGACCGAGCTTTTCAATCAATTGGGATGTGCGCTGCACTGAACTGGCACTCGCACAAGATACTGGCCTGTCTGGTTTGTAAGTGCTGGGTAGGGGGTAGGGATAATAAGAGCAAAAAGCAAAAAGCAAAAAGCAAGGCGCTCTTTTAACTGTCTAGTGCATGAACACCCCTGTATAGCCCTGCTTGCTTTCGGACTTCAGTGGCCTGCATTGAGCGAGTTATAGGGCGCTATTAGGGCTATGTGGTATTATATCAACAGCAGGAAAAACTTAGAGGCCCTGTATGCATGGGCCAGTAAGCGCGAAGACTAGGGCCAAGCCCCTTCTATGTAGACCCCACCTATAGAGCCTCGAGGCTCTGCGTTCCGGTCTATGGCTGGCTGCATGATCGCAAAGACACGACATTACAATGCAGCTCGTGAAGACATTGGCAGCGGTTGCATACTACATAGCTCCGTATTTCAAGGCCATGGGACTGCACATTATCTCTGATGTATCAAGCAGCGGGAATTGCTGGCTGGGACGGGGAGGTGCGTGCCAGGTCAAGACAAGTGAGATACAAGATAAAAGGCGAACCCGCTTGGAGAAAAAGGGGCCGCTCGACAACTTTATAAATTTGCCACAAAGGATCCTGTTACCATCGTCCGTGATGTTGCACAGGTGAAACCGGTTTCTTGGGGCAAAATCTTCTTCGACCACCATCACACTGGCAGTCAGTTAGACATCCAGGCCGTGTGGAACAGCTTGGGCTAAATGGGCGTCATTATCTATCAAGCTGCGGCATGTAGCGAGTTGTAGAAACTCTCGGCGTCTAAGAAGAAGGAAAATACAGCATCAGCCAGCATTGTGTAGTGCTGCATCCATAATCTCGGACGAGAAAAATAATAGACTTGTGCCACCCGAGCCGTGAGATAATTTGAGACCAAGAGAAGACGTGGGTGGACTCAGGAGACGTTTTCTGCAGCTATGACAAGGAAGTGTCTAGAGGGGCAAAGAGGTGTGCATAAATATGGGAAGGGATGAACTTTCAGGGCACCAGACCCCCTCCGCCGTATTATTCTCTCAAGTTTAATTAGGTGAAACCTTGCTTAATGTGTTAGTTTGCCTTCACCTCCTAGTAGCCGCAACGGTGCCTTATAGCCACAATGGTTTATCATGAATCCCAAATACTTCCCATGTTCATGTGCAGCAGGCGTGTTTGCTGGCTTTCTCTCTCTCTCCAGTATCTGTAGATGTAGGCAGGCACCTTCATGCTGTTGCTCCTGGTGCTGCTTTGTAATATGAAGTCTATCATACAGGGAAAAGCCTTGAATTGGGACGTTTTCCCCAAGACCGAGCTTCTGCTTGCTTCTTAACACGCTATTCCTTCATGGAGTTCGCATTTCGTGGCGACAGAAGCCTGTATGCACCCGCAGAACAAACAGCAATGCAAAAAGAAAAAAGGAAAAAAAAAAAAAAAAAAGGAAATATGGGCAGGCTCAAGCTCAAGCTCAAGCTCAAGCTCAAGCTCAAGCCCAAGCCCAAGTCCAAGCCCAAGCCGCCTTGCAAACTCTTTCCTCGTTTCACCGACGCAAGTGCCCAGCTATCCGGTTGCTTGGGTTTGGCTACAACAGCCGCCACGAAGTTGAAAGAATTTTATAAATAAAAATGGAAAAAGAAATGAGAGAAAAAAAAAAAAAAAAAAAAGGAAAACCAAGCGGAAAATCCGCCTTCTTTCTCTTTCCACGTTGCCCAGCCCCCGCCCAGCATCCAGGGTAGGTTACGAAAATACCTGGTTTACATGGTGGGCACTCGATGTATGGAGTCTCAAGCTCCGGGCCTGGCTTCTATTTGTCACCATATAGCAATCGTGTGACAGGTCGCTGCTAACCGAACTCGAATCGCAGTCAAGAATTTCAAGGGGCATTGAGTAAACTTGGTTCCTTCGGCGGCTTGTTCCTTTTCTTAACAATAGCAGGATTCCCTGTTGGCAAACCGTACTATCCTGGTTAGCCATGGAACAATCGGATAGCACATCCCCCTCCCGCCCGTCCTTTCTTGACGACGATTGAATTGAAGCGTCTTTTCACTCAAACACCCTTCGCAGACACAAGACATAGGGGAAAAAGAAACGAAGGAACCCAGGTTGGCCGGCCTTCCCGCCCGAGTTAACGTCTATTACAGTACATCAGGTCAAAGAGCAGTGGAGCCACCGCAGAAAGTAAGGCCTTGTCAAGAAAGGAAAAAGTGGTGAAGGCGCAAATTAGCGGAGGCAAGCAGATGCTATTTTTAGCCACTGAATTGTGGTAGAGTTAGGTGAGTGGACTTGGAACTAGGACCAGGCTCTCTTGTCATAAAGCACACCTCCGATAGAAACAAGACTTGAGGGGTTTCCCTGTGGGTCTTCTTCCGGATGTTAGCCCTAGCGAACGAAGAAACGACCTAAAACAAAGGAAGACGCCCCCCCCCTCCAAGCCACATACAAGCAGCTAGGGCTGCTTGTATGATGTTGTCTTTTACCTTGTCAGGTCCTTAGAGAATTCAAGATCGTGGTTGGAAACGAACGCCTCCGTATGGCAAGTGAAAGGGGGCTCTGGCCTCTCATGTCTTTCTCCGCTTGTATTTAGAAAAGTTATATTACTCCAGTTTGGAGGAGCTGGGCGCCAATCTGATCTACGGTCTCGCACTGGGTCTTGAGATAAATTTAACAGAAGAAAATGCCAATGAGAGATCCTAAAAGGGCCTGCCACTCATAGATGAGGAGGGGGAGATAGAAGCGGTACACGTCTCTGTTGGGCTAGCATTGAGCCGGAAACCGGATGTATTTTGTAGCAGTAGGAAATGTGATGAGTCGTGTGCAAAATTAGCCCAATAATGCGGTGGCTGCTGGCGAAAGCGATGGGGAAACGGGTGAATACGAATCGACGAAATGTTGGAAAGTATAGATCTGGACTGGTTCTCTGCTTGGGGAAAGGGCTAACGTACGATGCAGATGAATGCACAAGACTCGTGAGCGTGGTTCTTCTTCTTCTTCTTCGTCTTCTCAGTCCTCTTTCCCTAGGGTTATTTCTGGCGAAGTTTAGCCGAGAAAAGGGTTTATCTCGAGGGGCTTGGACTTTAAATTGTGCTGCCAAGAGCCCACCCCCACATTTTTAGACACACAATGAATATTCGAGAAAAAAGAACAATGGGGGCTTTCTGACCCTGGCTTAGTTGAACAAACCATGTGACCTCTTTCATTTTTTATTCTTTTATTTTTTAATTTCCTTCTTGTTCTTTTTTGGCACCCCTCCCCCTCTATGCTTGGCTTGGGCCGGATGAGCATGGCTTTGTTTCAACAGCCCCTTCCCCGGCCTTGGTCCCGCAAGACCTTTCAGGTAGGTCAAGTATGGCTGCGGCTTTGAAGTGCCGGCGGTGTTTAGTCACGGGATTAAAGACTAAGCTTGCTTATTTAGCTATTGTGCAGGACGGACCGACACGCTACATAACATTATATATGTACATGCGTGAATACATACGCACATTACACCGCATACAGTCGCAGTCACATCCAACGCTTGCAGCATACCTGCAAGTTGATACGCAAATTGTCTTAATAGACGAACGGGGACCAAAAAAACATGGACAACGTCACTGACTGGTAGTAAAGACCTGTAAATCGCACTATGCCGCATGGTTTTGTGTCTATGAGTGGAGTGTTATGTTGTCGCTTGGGTCTTCCTTCACACCGTTAAAAGAAAAGGATCGCAGCCCAAAAAAAAGACCCAAAAAAAAGACTCTTCCCTGAGAGAAGAAAAGCGAATAGGAGTTCTCCTCTCCTTGTATTTCCTTTGCCCCTCCCTACCTTGCTGTCCTACCAGTCCCGGGCCACCGATGAAAGAAGTGGCCCGACGAGGCTCTGAGAAAGCCTGCAATAGTTGCACCGCGTGAATCGAGGCTGCCATCGGAGACGAGGGACTCTCCGCGCTACATGTAGTGCTGGGAAAGGGCAGGGGAGAGGGGGAGGGGAAGGGGAAGGGGCAATATCGAGCTCCTGACTCCTGGCTAGGCCTCCCTGGGCGGAGAGAAGCATTACAGCAACCGCAGGTCGCTCAGGAATAACCCCCAGCTTTTTCATTGCTGAAATACAGAGGCGTTAAGGCGCTTCAATTGCATTTTTGTCGTGAGCGAGTCTCGTCGGCCCACCAGATCACAGGGCAGGTCAGAAGTCCCTCATAACAACGCATGTAAACTTGTGTATTTTTATGCCTTGCGTGAATCAAACCCTGCCTACCCACCACTACCCCCTTGCTTGTCCAAGTTTTCCATCTGCTTTTCTTCTTTCTTTTCTTTTTCCTTGGGGGGTGTGTATAGGAGGGCGTGAGACAAAGGTCCCATTGTCCGTTTGTCAGACACGTAAATAACAAATATATATAGATGGATGGAGGGAGGGTTCAACAATTACAATGGCAACTCGACAGGGGGTTCTATATTTATTGTGTGATTTACAGGAGGATGTGGTAACATGCAGAGTGGTTCACATCATAAAATTTTCACCGTCCCATGGCATGGTAGACTTTTCTATGTCAAGATGGGAGGAGAAAAAAAGAACACGATACCTGTGGCGAGAATACTGTAACATTATCCAGTGTCAAAGCGCCTGTTGGTGTACATGGCGCTCACCGTCTCTATGGCCTTCCAGGGAAGGACTGGCTGGCTCTTTGCTTGGTGGGCTGACTGCCGCAGAGGCTGACGATATAAACGGACAGGCAGATGGCGGACAGCAAGCACTCTTTGCATAGATGAGGAGGCAACGATCGAAGACAGTCGCCAGGTAGATAGATTTGTGGAGCAATTGCGTGGGTATACAACTAGGAATTCTTGTTACGCTGGTATTGGCATGTGGCTTGTCCTTCCTCCCAGAGTATACGGAGCACGTGTTGATTGCGTTCATGTGCGAGCAGTGGCTTCGTGAATAGAGGGTTGCCCAGATGATGGAGAGATAGAAAGGAAAAGGAGGAAAGAATGAAAGGAGGGGAGATGATGGGACGACACAACACGCCTGATTCAGCCATTGCAGCTCATTGTAGTACAAGCTGAAATAAGGGATGGTATGCTTTGTGAAGTGCTAGGCTAACGACCGTGACGCTGTGGCTTTTCCTTTTTCCTTTTCGTCTTTATTTTTATTTATTTTAATTTCTTTTTCTTTCCTCTTCGGAATGGTGTGCCCGGCGTGTCTAGCCTTACTGTGTATGCTTATATACATACACACACACACACACACACATATATATATATATATATATACACACAGACATATATATACATACATACATAGATACATATATATCTCGATTTGGCCCTTTGCTAGCAGCGGCCAGCAACTGCCAGCTGTAGAAAATTACCGATACACGGCCGATACATGGAGGGGAAAGAGATGCTTGAGTGGGGGCGCACAACGACACGCTGAGCGCACACACGCATATTGCGCAAGACTCATTCGCTGCTGTCTTTACGGATAGCGTTTTGGTCGAGGACCCCCGGAGCAGCTTGCATGGGACCGGCCTGAGCTCCATGTACGGGCTTCTGACAACTTGCGATGCGGTGAGGCTGGCCAGGAGTTTTGAGAGTGCAAAGGCGGCCGTAGCTTTTCTGGAGTCTCTGCTGGAATATATGTATAGATACATATACCATATAGAGAAAACGACGAGTAGCAAAAGTCGATACGCAAGGGGATGATAACGACAAAGGTGGAGATGATATTGCATATCTGCTGGTAGCCCGCCTTGCATCAAAGCCAGGTAGTACCGCTGTATGATGTGGTGGTTCGAGCATGGAGGAATATGAATGAATGAATGAATGAATGTATGCCTTTTGCTTGCAAGAACTACGGCCACTATAGGCCCGTAGGTGTTCTCCCACGCACGCACACACACACACACACACAGGTTTACCACCAGGCCACTTCCCCCTTTTTAGCAGAGCAAGATCGGGACCAAGCAAGGGAAAAAGGAACAAGAGACAGACTAGCTTTTTCTTTCCTCCGCTTTGGGTGCTCTGCTAGCCTCAAGGGCCGACCACCCCGCCCTCGCCAATATAACAAGAAAAGCCTGGACGCAAAATTATTGATAGCCGGTAAGCCATTGCTTCTGGGGATCAGATCAACATTGGAACCCATGTCATCTAGTCTTATTCTGCTGCACCCTTGCTGTTCTTTTTTATTTTATTATATTTCTTTTTTTATTTCTTATTTATTTCTGTCCCTGTGCGTTTTCTTTTATTTTTCCTTTTTTTTTCGACTGGGCTTCTGGGAGCGCAGAGTTTTCGATGCCTCTTCTTTCAATCTTCCTTTCTGCTTTGTATGGAGATCGCAGGCATGTCAAACGCCAAAGCGGTGCTGGACCCCCTGTGCTCCCCTCCTCTCCCCCCCTCCTAGTATGTTTGAGCACCCTTACCGGCCGGCTTGCCTGCCTGCCGGTCTTTCTTGCTCTGGTTGGCTTTTCGCTTCCTTTCTTTCCTAAAGGCGCTCATGGCTCTTGACGATACGTGGCAAGTGGTTTTGTTGGCTCTCGTACAGCCGAGCTTTTCTTTGCTTGCAGCGGGCGGCGGCCTGTTTCGCTGGTCTACTGAAACGAGCGCGCGGATGTCCTCGAGTCTCGGGTTTATCCAGACCTGGTGGATTCCTAAGCAGGGGAAGACAAGTTTGACCCGGACAACCCACGATTTTCTCTCATATTTTCTCGATGGCGATTATGGGATTCATGGCAATCTTGAATCGATGCTACATCGGCCAGCAAAAAAGCTTGCTATCATGGCTGCTACGCACAATATCCATCAACCCACAAAGCCATATCTGCCACGGCGACGAAGAGCGCGATTTTGCATATCCATAGGCAGGGCCGGACGAGACGGTAGGGCGGATGCCACGTCTTGACTTGGGCCTTCGTAGACATCCATATGACAAAGGAGCGTCTCCTGCGTGCTATACCTTGCCGACGTCTCAACTCTCGTGTAGTCGGTGTTTTTAGTGGTCAAAACAGAAGCGATACACCAGGACGACAGAAAGGCCGACTATCCTTATCCTTGCCAGAGGACAACTATAGACAACGGGTAGAGATTGAGATCAGTAAGAATAGAAGCGGCGAATTTGGAGGAGGGCGATGGAGGCTATGAAATGACCTCAACCAACCTTTCTGTAGTCTTGCATGAACAAACATATGCACCCGTAGGCTTGATTTGCCGAGCGGTCTTTTGTGGTACGCATCAAGTCGGACTACCAACCAGACTCTCTATTTTGTTTTTCATGGAGGAAAGGCTGGAGGATGGAGATGCAAGCAGAGGAGCAGGCAGAGGAGCAGGCAGAGGAGCAGAGGAACGCTCTGGTGGTGGAAGGGGGAGGGGGGTGGAATTAGCGGTAATGTATATTGCAGCAACATGCACATTACATCGTACACAGAGGGGGACTCTAGAAACCGATCCAGAAATTGGACAAGAAATCATAGCAGACGAGACGAGAATAAGACTGTACAGAGGACTGGTCTACTTTTTTATCTTTTTTATTATTATTTTTCTTTTTGTCTGTTGGTAGATATACAAGCCTCAAGCTATATATCCTTGCGCCGTTCCCCGTCAAGCTCACAGCTGTCTTTCTTTCTTTGTTCTTATTAACGCTCCTGTTCTTTTCCCACTCTGTCTTCTCTCATTCACTTCTTTTTTTTTTTTCTTTTTTTTTTTTTTTTTTTTCTTTTTTCTTTTTCTCGCGTTCCACATTGCCTTGATCTTATTATATTTGTTCTTTCTCTCTTGTCCATCTGTGGCGGCGTTGCTCCCGTCTTAATCGCTTGTATCTCGATATCTTGCTTGCCCTTGGCTCAGATTTTTTTTCCTTTTTTTTTTTTTTTTTTTTTTTTCCGGTCTTTTTTGGTCTTTTCTTTTTTCTTTTTTTTATTATTATTTATTATTTTATTTTTGCCATTTTCGTTTACCGGCTGCTTCTTCTCTATACCTTTGTTTCTCTTAGTACATACTGTGTGATTGTCTTGGATATTCGTCCCATCTTTTTCCCTATTCTTTCTTCTCTTCGTCTCAGGTTCTGCTTCTGCTCACCCGCCCGTGGATCCCGTCGTTCAGGACTAGATGGGTACATTTCCTTGAACCGCTTTTCTCTTTTTACCGACCTGGCGCCATTCGTTATCTCGTCACTCGTTTCTCTAGTCAATTCATAGCTTGAGCTGCCGTAGTGGGAGTCAATCTTCTGGTCTTTTGGTCTTCTGGCTGCGCGCGCACTTCACGCTTCACGCTTGATACCATCATATTCATATATTGCCTTTGCGGTATAATATATATATAAAAAAAGGCAGCAGGAGCGACAAACGACGCTTGTATTTGTTTACTGAGATCTGACTACTCGGGCGCCGCCTCACCCCACCCAATTCGCTGTCCCGTCGTCCCGTATTTGATCGGAATCCGGAATCGGATACATTGGCGGGCAAGAGCCTCAAAAGAAGAAAAAATCTAGATTGGAAAGAGCAAACGGACTTACCTGCCTCTTGCCTTCCTTCTGGCTTATCTCGTTATCACCAAGTTCTGGGCCTCCGAACTCGCCCCTACTCTCCAGTGTCTAACACCAACACCAACACCAACACCAACACCAGCATCAACACCGCACTCCGCTATTCACTTTGCGCCCATTGTCTCTTCTTTCTTCCCCTTTTGTGTTGAGGGCTAGCCGAAAGTCTGGCTGCGACTACCAATTTGTATGGGGTCATGCCTTGTCTAGGTGTGTGACTTGGCTAAACTCAACAACACACGCATTTCCTTTTCTTGCCTTGGACCTTCACAATGTACGTGTCTCCCCCTCCCTCTCCCCCTCCCTACCCCATCATCAATACCATATACAATGGCCTGAATCTTCACGCCACCAAGCCATCCATCGTACTAACATGCGCGAGGAAGACCTACCTCGAAGCCGACTATACCCTCTCAATTGAGATCCATAGCAATACCGCACCCCTCTGATTCCAGACTGCCGCAGCTCACACTGCTTTTGAAAATGCGCTACGCCGGCTTGCTTGACTCCTTGGTTGAGCTTGAATTCTACAATTCTACTCGGTTTTGGGTATACTTCTTCTGGGCTATCTGGTGAGTCGCCTTCCCAAAAGCTGCGCCGCCATAGCTTATCATCCCAGCATAAAGTACAAACAAGCTAACATTAGTCGTTTCGTCGCAGGCTTCACCGTTATGTGCGCCTTATTGTGCACTGCATCAGCCATTGGTGCTACAAATCTTACCCTTTGCCTGAAAAGCCCAAGTTGACGTCTCAAGACGTCACCATCATAGTACCAACCATCCATACTAATTTCAAAGAGCTACTCCCTTCGCTGCAATCCATCCTCAACACTAACCCAGCAACACTCATGCTGGTAACAACCACACCCAAACAAGCCGATCTCCTCAAGATCGCCAAGTCATTCAACCACCCTGATGTGCAGGTGCTGGCAACACCCATTGCCAACAAGCGCCTGCAGGTATGCGAGGCTCTTCCGAAAGTCAAGACTGATATCATTGTCATGGCCGATGATGACGTTACCTGGCCCTACGAAACCCTCAGCTGGCTTCTCGCCCCGTTCGACCACGACGAAAGAATAGGCGGTGTTGGGACCTGCCAAAGAGTCCGCCGTCTGGAGAGGGGCACATGGAGTGAAAGGTGCTGGAACTGGCTGGGCGCTGCCTACATTGAGCGTCGCAACTTTGAAATCTCCGCTACCCACAACATCGATGGAGGAACCTCCTGCATGTCTGGGCGGACCGGAGCCTATCGCAAAGAAATCCTCTCTAGCACAGACTTTCTCGAAGCTTTCAAGACTGAACGCTGGGGGAAATATACTCTCAACGCCGACGACGATAACTTTGTCACCCGCTGGCTCGTTAGCAATAGATGGAAAACATGGATTCAGTATGAAGATGCTTGTCAAATCGAAACCACGCTGGAAAACAATCACAAATTTTTGTTTCAGTGCTCTAGATGGGCTCGCAGCAACTGGCGCAGCAACTGGACTAGCTTGACCCAGGAACGTCATGTCATCACGTAAGTCTTTGTCTATTTTGTTTTAGTGACCCTGCGGACCTTTTTTTCTTTTCTTTTCTTTTCTTTTTTTTTTCTTCTTGGCTTGCCTGTGTCTATTCTTTTCTGCGTACATTGATTTTTCTCTTGCTCTTGGATATGCACTCACCTGGATGGATTGCTGTTATCTTTCCTGGCCGGCGTTTCTAGCTAGGTTTGCTTGGCTGTGCAATTTGTTGGGCCTTCCCTTTCTTCAACCCATGCACACGTACTCCCTCATGATCCGACCAAGCTTATGACTAAGAAGCCCCTCTTAATATGGCCGGTGCGCGAGTGCGGACACACTGACTGCAGTGCAACAAATGTGTCAAAGATCAACGAGTAGTCTCGGCTATTCAGAAACAACAAGCAACAAAGACGAAGCAAAGGATGAGCAACGCACAGAGCTTGCACCCAATCCTTTGCGTACTCACTTCACTAGCTCATTCGCTGGAGGTGGCGTGGCTACATCTCACAAAGACCAATTCTTTGTTTCGATCTGGACATAAAAAGCAAAAGGAGCACACGATTGTATTGGAAGAGCAAGTCAACGCTAACACTGTCAACTCTTAATATAGCCAGCAACCATGGTGTACCTATGCTCTCCACATTGCTACGTTCACATCCTTGGCTTTTGTAGTTGACCCATTGCTCATCTGGAGCTGCTGGCGTGCTACTCAAGATTGGGAGGACCGTCAGGACCGCCTGCTTGCAACATGGGCCTTGGTAATCTTCATGTTTGGCTTTACTAAAGTCGTCAAGCTTGTTGGCTTGTTTCGCCGTGATTACAGCTCCATCATGTTTTTACCCCTCTCCATCGCCTTTGGCTATTTCCACGGACTCATCAAGCTATATGCTTTATTCACCTTGAAAATGGTACGTTGACAATCGTCTTTTTGAATACTTGCCGCCCAGTTTCTAGACTAACTCAATGCCAAAGACTTCGTGGGGCAGCCGTGCCGATGGTGACCAAAACGACGACGCCCGTCTGACGGCGAACCCGAGAAGAGCACCTTTACTACTCACCCCCGGCGGCACAACGCTTGCCCGCTGGCGTTCTGATTCGGAAAAGCCCAAAGACTTATGTGAACGGAGCTCATCTGTTGCCTTGTTTGCATCATGACATTAATACTCACCGTCGTTGCAACTCTTATTTCCTATCCTCACTTCGCCTTATTCATCATCCATGGTTCAATGATACCAAATGCGCCTATGGCGACGAGAACGAACGACATACACGGCCCAGTCATAATCTCTTCTTCTACTCACTGCTCGCTCCCATCCCCTGATTCAACACCTTTTACACCTCCGGTCTTTCATAGCAACGATTTCAGGGGGATGTCGCCATTAATTCTCAAAACTCGCTCGGCATCCCGATTTCCTTCTCAACTATATCCACACAAAACATAATTACGGGTTACAGGGGTCCGAACACCCAACATAAACGTACACGGATTATACTTTTATTTTTATATTTCTTTTATTTTTTTGCTTGGCCAGCGGTGGCTTCGTGCTTTTAGACATTATGGGTCGGAATTTTGGTGTATTTTTCTGGTTTGCTTTTCTGTCGACACTAGCTGTTTGGGGTCCGGTATTCTTTCTCGTCTTTTAGTTTCTATACTTGTTCTTCTCCCCTTTCTTGGCCATCACCTCCCCTCGCCCCTCCTCCTCCTCCTCCTCCTCCTCCTCCATCTACCGGTTACCTGCTGCCTTGTCTTTCCTGTCATCTTTATTATTGCATTTGAGGTTTCTTTTTGTTTCTGGGAATTTCGGGTTATAAAATGTATTTACTACTACAAGGGAACGAGTATACATCGGACGGAATGGAATCTGGATCTTCCTCATAGCCGTAAAAGGCATGAGGCTTTGCATTTGCCTCATCATTTAGAAATTGAATAGCATCTTGCCCAATGTGGTATTTCTTGTTTAAAACTGATAGCATATAGTGATATTGGAGGTGCTGTTTTCACCACGGTACGAGACTTTGGCTTACGCCTAGGCCTGTATTATAGCAAATACGACTCCAAGCTCCGCCTGGAATAGTACATGGCATGACATTCCCGCATTACACGACAAGTCATTGGTAGTAGCGTGATTTTCTGTCTCGAAACTCCAGTTTAGCCATCAGCTGGGATAGGCCATGCTCAAAAAGGGCACACGGCTCCTATTCTCATCAATATCAACTGACCAAGGCCTATGCTCCTTTTATATGGCCGACCGTGATCTGAGCAATATCCAGCTTCAGAGGGGGGGGGGGGCAGGAGCACACACTAAGCAGCTGAGCATGGATATTCCTTGGAAAATATGGATGTCGTGATAGGTTGGCCTGATCTGTAGCCGAGGGAGGCCGAAAAGAACGACTGGAACAGCATGACGGGAAAGATCAACGGGGTGTATCATGGACTAAGAGCACCAGTTTCGTGGTGGCCCTGATACAGCTCTCACCAACACACCAGCATAATCATGATGGCCAAGACTATGTGTGTGCTTGTACTATATGATCTGGGAGGGGGAGGAGGGGGGAAGAAGGGAAAGAACGCAGGGAAATGGGAAATGGGGAGAGAGAGAGAGAGGAAAAAGAGAAAAAAAAAAAGAGCATCGTGGATGGCTGATGTTACATTGAAGGATAAAGGCAAGATAGACAGAGAGAGACATGCTTTGGAGTAGAGCTGCAATGAAAGTGGAGCCGCACAGCAAATACGCCGTGCAATACGCATGAGGGGGCTCCGTGATTGCAATCCAACAAAGAGAAACTGCACCTTTCGTTCTGTCTTAATGACCCTTTGCTCTCCCGCTTATCTGCTAGCGTAGTCCATGAGCATATTCGTGCTTTTATGCTCATCTCGGAGACAGAAAACTGGAAAGAAAAATGGCCAGCGTGGTATAATCCTTACCATGCAGTGCTTGTCCTAGAGCTTCTAAGGGCAGAGGGAAGAGGGAGTAACATAACAAAGGAGGGGGTCGGTCCGTCCTGCTGCGGCTATGCATGTAAGCTTTCTTTGTGTTGGGGGTGTACGTATATAGATATGCAAGTCAGAGGTTCTAAGCTCTGAATTCTCTCTTTTTTCTTCTCGCCCTTCTATCTACCACCACACCCATTCCATTCTAAAGCATCAATCCCACGCAGGCGTTCTGGCTCTTGTCTCGAAGGATTCTTGGGCTTTTTTTCTTATAGGCGGAGTCCGTCCTGCGAGGATGCGAGGAAGCACGGAGTGGGGTTGAGAGTTGTGTTGAGCGCGGGGCGATCTGTTCGGGGGGTGGATCCCAGCGAGCGGTCCTAGTGCTTGTTTATCTGCGCTGGTTTTCGCCTCTGAAGATCGTTTCGTTTAGGGGGGGGGGGGGAAGAAAGAAAAGAAAGCCCGTGCTTTCTTAGAGACAAGTGCTTGTTATCGCAATGGAAATGAAGACTGTGTCTAGACTTGCTCTTCTAGCTTATAAGCCTTATTCGTGAAGCTTGCCTGGTGTTTGTCCCTCAAATGCTTCCCCGGTAGAGACATCGTGGCTTAGAAAAACACCAAAGACAACTGAAGGGTACTTGGTTTCACAGTCACTGATTTATACTATAAGGCCCATGTGTAAAGAGCAGTACTCGGTTTCCAATTTAAGTTGCTATCCATCAGAGTGTCTGCACCCTGGGCCTCGTCACTGAGCTTGTAGTCATGTTACACAACAAGTGTCAATAAGGTGTGGGACCAAGAGTTGAAGTTAGTTTGCCCTTAGGGTTACCGACTACTGTGTTGCACAAAGGGGAAATCCATCAAGGTGATGAGTAAACTGAGCTCATGTGGATGCTATTAGACATAAATACTAGAGCAGAGTACATGTTGTCATCTAATGAAGAGCCGGATCCAAGTTGAACGTACCCTTATCGTATGTGCTTCGGGATACACATACAAGCGTTCGGTGCAATTCCCCCAACAGACTTCAATCGGTCTCGGCCGGGGAAAACTTTGAATCTACATGGAACACTGATCTTAGGTGCTTCCCGCTCAATAAATCTACGCTGCTAGGCGATTAGATTCCCAGATAAAGCAAGTCAAGGCTATTTGGACAACTCCATTCGTGTGCTTTGGGCACAGCAGCTAGAGCTCTGGGCATGCTCTGGAAGGTATAGCCAGTAGCATGATTCCGACTGTCAATCTATCAATCAATCAAACCGATGCTTATGAGGGATCACCAGGACGTAACGCAATATGGGCGGAGAGGTGGCGGGGGAGGGGGGGAATAGGTGTCACTGTGTCAGTTTGCTAAAACAGATATGCGGTACACCAAGTAGACACTAGGCAGATGCCTGTCAACTAGATCGTAGGGTAACCGTGTGTGAACTAGAAACATAAAACAACGAGTTTAGCTAAAATAGAGTGGGTGAGAAGAGCAGGATTGAGAGAATGGCCAGATGAATGTGCTTTTAGTAGTCTGCAGGATGCGATGATTCTTTGTGAGTGTGGGTCTTGAAACTACTACCAGGCTGAGATGCACGTGGGGACCGTAGATACGGCCGATGAAAGAGAGAGTAAGTATCACATATTGTTTGCCTTGGCACGCATTGCAAGTACCAGACGAGGTGCTGTTGGTATTGCACTGATATTGATGCAGTGACAGGCACAAGAAACCATTAAGAATGATATCCAAAGTTTGTTAACCTGTGATAGTCATATTCATCCCATTTAGTCATGTCATGCCAAGACAAAACGCTTGTGTCATTTTCATGTTTTAAAAGGAGAAACAGATAGCGGAGCGGGAAAGGGGTAATTAATTACTGAGTTATGCAAGCATGAAAGAGTTTGCAGGAAAGCTTTGCATATAGCTACATATACGATCTGCAAGTGAGAATATAGTGGTGGGATTGTGTTAGGGGGACAATTCCACTGTAATTGCCAAATGTACTTTTGCAATCTAAGAGTGGGGCTCGACCAGTCTAGGCCCGTGTACGCAGTACTAGGGGTTAGGGTTAGGATACCGCGGTTTTGCCGAACAAACCATTAGGTTAGAGTGGAGAAAGTGGGGGCCAGGTTCGTCAGCATTAACAGTACAATACTACCATTATTTACAGCGTTTCTATGGCGATGATAGGCAATAGAAGATAACTAAGCCGAGTTCAAGGGTAGAGTGGCAAAATGTTGGGAAGGGGGGAGTCAAGGAGACATAGATAGATTCTGTTCTAGACAAGTGCTTTGTGAGTAGACTGGACTGTCTTGTCTGACTAGCTCAGGGGGAAAAGGTTCAAAATGGACGCCGGTGTAAATATCAAGCTGACTAAGAAAGGCAACTAGGCACCAAGAGGAGAGGTGCGTAGTTTCTGTGCAGTCGAAAGCAACAACAACAAACCTAACAATGATGTTGATTTTGATAGCAACGCCGCCGGGGCTTTGATCTGGCACCAAACAAAGAATGAGAATTGGGAATGCAGGTGGAGCAGGCTGGCACCGCCTACTGGCCTCTGCACGGCCATTATAGACAGGACTGAGGGTAGCTGGAATGTCTGTGTTTTTTTTTTTTTTTTTTTTTTTTTCAAGTATATGGCACATCACAAGACCTCACACTCTCAGGCTTGCTTGCTTGGCTTTGTCAATCAAGTATCGCAGTTTTATTTTTACTTTTTTATCCCCCCCTTTTTTTTTTCTTCTTTTCTATTTACTTGGCTCACAAAATCCGTGTAGGCGAAGACGAGGAATGTTGTTGGATTGTTGGGTCACGTCATGTTTACGACGGTCGGCGCAGAAAAGTAAAAATAAATCTGCAGCTGAGGCTTGCCCCCAAGCTAGGCGCTAATCGAAGACAGGCAAGGCAGGTTTGGCCAATTCGCAGAGGAAAATATTGCAGAGCGAAATCCAAGACAGAGACGAGAATAGCCCGAAAAATGGGAACTTTAGCAGGATGTTAACTTCTAATAGAAAGTTTGTCTGGAATAAGGTAGCGAGTAGCCACTGAGGCACAGGGTAGGAGGGAGGAGAGGGCTAGGCTGTTGATCGTCAGATATCAAACACCGGGTTTTTAAGTAACAGTGCCGAGCTGTATGCGACACGGACGGCAGGTGAAGGCTGCAGGAGGGGAGGAGAAAAGAAGTTTATGGCTCATCTTCTTTTTTAAGGCGGTCAACTGTTTCGCTAGTACCCCGTCCGTCACAGATCAACGCTTCAGATGGTGTTTCAGCGGGGCCAGAAGAAGGGAGGAGAGAGGGAGGAGAGAGGGAGACCAAGGCCAAGACCAGCACAAAGAAGCATAAGCATGCGGTCACTACAGGAGGTGCGATGATTGGATGCAGCAGTGGATGTGTGTTAGAATGCGAAGTTGAGGGGGGGGGAGGGGTTTCTTTTTTGGTATACTACATGCAAAATCAGATTAGGACTGTGTAAGAATCAGGAGATAAAGTTTAAATCGAGTTCAAGGCTGAACGAAGATTGTACATGCTGCTCTCAAGCCAAGCCGGGGCTGATTCTTTATATCTTCAGTAAGCACAGCATGAACCGGGGTCTTTTGCGTTGGCTTGAAGGCGCAATACATCAATATATGTGCAGTCTCTAAAAGGCGACCCATTCCCACTCACCTGGCCATTCCTCCCTTTTGGCCCTTTTCTGTTACTCTGATCTTTGAAGCTAAAAAAAAATGAACAAAATGCAGTTGCAGTTTTAGGGGCTACTTTTTTTTTTTTTTTCTTTTCTTTTTTTTTTGTTGGTCGCCTGGAAGAAGCGAGCACTTGCCATTTGGCCCCTGTTAGCAACCGCGTGCCTTCTATTTTTCGAGCCCTTTTTTTTTTTTTTTCTTATTCTTTTCTTTTTAATTGGATGCTGGCTTCCATCAACTTTGTTGCAACTACCACTTTCGCCCGTATTTCCTTCCTGGCGCTCCTTCCTTCTACTTTATCCGCCTGTCTCCTGCTCCATCTCCTTCGCTGTCTCCTCGCGGTCTCCTTGATTTAGATTCAGGCTCTGGTGTTCTGATGATACTTGCTTCGATAGCACGTACTGCACGAGCATAACAACAATTACCGGCCAACCTTTTATTTTCCCCCTGTTTGTTTTTATTAACCAACTTCCTTCTCTCCACCATCTTCGCTCTTATTAAGACATCCTCCTTTGCGGCTATAGCCTGCACCTTCCTGTACGCCCTCCTTGCTTCGCCAATTCGACTCGTATTTCCCCGAACCACACAAACCCTCGCCCGGCACACGTTGCATTACCTTATCTGTCTACTGAAACGACTCGACCAACTCTGTTGACTTTTCGTTAACTCTCTCCCTGGCTCAAGAACAAGTTCTTGGCTCAAACACCCCAAATTTTATTCTCCCTCATTCTTCGCCCGCGTCAAGCGTAATACTCTCCGAATCTTCGCGACTGTGTCGACGTTTTGCTTCTTTCTTTTTGCCGCCATCTAGATAATCACGAGGGGCTTGCCATTTCATCAATAGGCACCCATCACCCGTCTCAACTACAATCACACGCTCAGCGACTCCGTGTGGAGTCGACCCTGCCCTCGTCGTGGAGACACGACTCAACACCCACCGAGACCAGCTCGGTGGTGACGACTTTAACCAGTACGGCCATTCTCAGAACCAACCAGACAGTCCCGCCCGGAGCACTCTGAGCAACAAGTTCCCTCCAGTCTCCAAGGGCGACAAAGGCTCATTCCCAGATAAGCACGATACGACGCCTGCTCACTATCACGATCGCGATTACGACATGCAAGCCTTCAACGTCCCGGCTCACCACGGCGAGGCTACAAGCAAGGGAATACCCTCGTCACGGTCGAATGGCATGACTACTCACTTTGCTGCCACTTGGTGGCCGCGCTTCTTTTTCGGTGTTGTCTCTGTGCAAGCCGTAGTATGCCTTGTAATTGAATCGTAAGTACAGTACAGTACAGTACAGTACACTTCGACAGGAACACAATGCACGTTTGAATCTGCTTTGACTAATCCTCATCTTTTTGTAGATACGTTTTCTACAAGTTCCAAGATAGCATCGGTGATGACCCTGATTCCAACGCTGCCGCCGTTGTTCAACGAAAAACAATCCCAACCTTCCTTGCCCTCTTCATTTTTGGCTTCCTTTACGAGATGGTCCTTGTCTGGGACGCACTGCGCTTGAAGAACACCATTCAGGTCATTGGTCTTTGCTTTGCCAACATGGCCATGATGATATACACTGCCATTCAAGTCGACCAAATTCATGATGCTCTGCGTGTCATCTCAGGCGTCCTTGACAGCACTCAGAAAGGCATTTATGGAAACGACTCTCAAGCAGATGACTCTATGTTTCCCAATGTTCTCAAAGACGAACTGCCAGCATCCCACTATTGGGCTGATATTTCGGGCTACCTGATCGCCATGCCATGCTTTTGCGCTGTGACGACATTGTGCATGATTTTTGCCGCGTGGAAACTTTATCAGGAGTTTGCATGGGACATCCTGAAGTACATTGGCGCCGACTACCGCATGAAGAAGCGCTTCCTTCACTACCAGGTAACTATAGTGTTGTTGTAAAGAAAGAGACTTGCGTCAGCGCTAACAAATTTGCATACAGGTTTACATTGCTCTTCTCAAGTTCGATTTCTTCTTCTTTCTTGGCTTCATGATCCAGTTCCTCGTCGTCGTTACCAACCACGGCGATCCTGAGTTCGGTCTCACCATTGCCATCATCCCCGTCACAGTTGCTATTCTTCTTGGTGCGAGCTTTGCCACTCGTCGCGAGATCAAGTCACTGATGATTATCACAATGATGCTTTACTTTGTAGCCCTGGCCTACTTCGTCTTCAAGCTTGTGCGAATCTATCAACCCACTTACCGCAAGGACTACTACCCCGTCAAGAAGTCGCTGACTGCATTCGCCGTCATTACCATTGCCTTGCTGCTTGTCACCATCACCAACGGCTACATGTGCATGCGCAGCTTTGGCAAGGGCCTGAAGGCGCATCTGCAGTCTGCCAAGGCCGATGCGGAAAAGGTTGAAAACAACAACTCTATTCACATGGTTGACATCAAGCCCATGCCCGTGTCACGCATGACTATTGACTAAATCGATATCGGATTGTCAAGGATAACCAAAAAAAAACAACAACTTTAGATTCATCACAACTTTCTGTTTATTCTCATTTCATGTTCCCCCTCCCTCTCTCCCAAATGGTTTGCACCGGTCCATTACCGGTTTCTACTCTTGTTCTTGAGCTCGTATAGTGTCATTTCCCGCATTTTTCCTCATCTTTTTCTGTTTACCAGTGATCCTTTATCTTCTTCTATCTTGGCCATTTCTTTTCTTTTTTTTTTCTTTTTCTTTTCTTTTCGTTCGGCTCACCTTTTGCTTTGACGGATGTTGTTGGTCATCCATGTTTTTATACCCAAATCTATTTCTTTTCCTTTTTTTTTTCTATATTGCTGCCTGATATGAGGTGGCACCCATCCGTTGTTCTGTGATTGATGCCGCCGTTTCGCTTTGGGATTCTTGTATGAAATTAACTCCTTTTGTCTCTTGTGACATTCATTCGTTTGATCCGAGCAAGATTAGTAGTAACAAGGACATGACCAAAGCAAAAAAAAAAAAAAAAAGCCCGCACTGTCTCTTGAAATGCACGTTGTCTGATGTGTAACTACAAATGATTGAGTGGTAAAACGGATGTAAATCACTGTACTAGTATTAAGTAGCGTTATCTAGATTGAACATAACAGAATGAGAACTCATCTGTAATCATCCGTCCCTCCCCCGTAGGGTCTAGTAGAGGAAAATAATAAATACGTGGAGAACGCCAACGAGTAAAACAGGACGAGACCAAAACAATATCTGGTGGTCAGTCATAATAGCAAGAGTACTGCACCTTTGCACACCTGAACAGGCCAGGTGGAGGAGTATACAAAGAAATGAGCGTCTAGAAACGAATCTCATGCGTAGCATCTGCACTAGCTTCCATAGGACAATAGGGGCATTTGAGCCTTGAAATTCGGGCTTTTATCCGCAAAAAAGCATCTTTGCAAATTACATGGCCACATGGAAGTAGGATAGGCGGGTTCCTTGCCGTGGTTTGTTCTTTCAAGACAGGACAAACAAAGATGGGATGGAAGATCATGGAGTGCGGAAGAGGGGTTTCAAAGGCCAATTCACTTGTCGTTGACCACTCGGCTTTTTGAGATTGGATCCTGGAGAACTTGAGCACCTGAGGCAGAGACATGGAGCCAGCAGTGGCGGCTATATACAGCGGGGATTCAGCAGAGAGGCCGAGGAGGGAACAGAACATGCGAGTGAATGCAATCGAAACGTCAGCAAATGCTGTCTTCATGTCGAACAAGTGGTGGTAAGGGGACTCTTCAATGTTACTCGAGAAAGCTAGTGCTGCACCCAATTGCTCGATTGAAGCCGCGTTACGGGTTTTGTAACGCGGGAATATACGATTGCCGTATTTGAGAGCGCCAATGAGGCCGTTGTTATCATCGTCAGGTAGCCCATTAACAGATGGGCCTTGGCATAGCCACACGTATTGCAGTCGGACAAGGTCAAACTCCAGGGTGCTTTGTCGCAGCTCAAGGTCTACGTGGTTTAACTTGGCCCATTCCATGGCTGGCTCTAAGTTATACTTTTTCATTTCCGTCAGGATATGATACATTTTCTGGAAGTGAGACTGAAGCTGATCAGGATTCACTGTGGCAACACAACCGCTAGCTTCTCGAAGAAATGTTGATGCTGTTGGGAATTGGCCTTCTCGCAGAAGGTGCATAGCTATTGCTCTGTTCACAAGTTCAGGTCGGTGGGGGAGAGGGGGGAAATCAACTGGTAAGGGCCGAGCAGGGAATGCCTAAAGAGGGATTGGGTGTGTGTTAGCTGGAGAGACTTGGAGGTTGAAGGGGGAGGGGTTCGGAGATAGAGATAGGATACAATGACCGACTTTATCAATAGCCTTGCCCATGCTCTTTTGGGCTTTGGAGACGTCTTTGAGCGAGGAGGTCATGCCGTCGAATGAATCTTTGATGGGGTTCTGGAGTTTGATCAGAGCGAGGGCACCGCCATCCTGAGCCGCTGGTGAGCGAAGGGTTGGTCTTGATTAGCATTGCAACAAAGAGGGACGAGAGAGGGCGATAGTTACATGTTGCTATCTGCTCACGAGCTTCCTTGAGCAAGGCTAACAATTTATCGGCATCTCTAACAGTAGCCCTAAGTGGTGTCCTTCTCATCTTCTTGATCTCGGCCAACAAAAGAGTTGTTGGCGGAGGACTGTGGGAAGACATAATGGGTGAAGGCGAAGAAATTGTGTGCGTGAGTAAAGCTCGATTTATACGCCAGGGGATAAGAAATACGAAAATAACAAGGCTATTAGAATAGAATAGGCCTGATCTCTGTGGCTCTGCAGCTGCACAGCGGTATCTTAGAAGCGATAATTGGCGATGAATGGGTGGTATACGGTGGTGAGAAGGGGAAGTTTGAGAAGAAAGGCCCAAAGGAACGAATATGTTCGAGATGTATGTATGAGGAGTTATGCCTGCAACCATTCGCACTATGAGATAGTGTCTGCTGTTGGTAGCTACAGTGCGTCCTTGGTTCTAGCACAAGTTCGTACTGTACTAATATGTGATAACAGACGTTATCAGCCCACGTGATCTATCTCTCAGCATGCTTTCGGCTCATCGTATCCTAAGTGAAGAGAATCGGCACGCTAGACTTTACAGCATGACATCACCATCGCCAAAATAACACACACCACTAAGGCGCTTTCGTCATTTCTAGCTCCAACGGCTCGATCACAAGAAGGAAAAGAAGAAAAATAAGGAAGATAGTGCCACCAATTTACTTCTGTTACAGAGCTGAGAGCTGCTAATAAAGCTTAGATCACCCTTGTTCTGCCTTTCTACTCCACTAATAAGCGACTAAAGCATATACTACGGTTGTGCCTGTCCCACAGCCAAGCGATAATAATGTTTATGCTCCCTGGTCTGTCGCTTGGACGATCTGACGATTATTTACCTGCGCGATCATTTCATTCTGCAAGCGATGAGAGCCTTCACAGCCACCATCTCCATCTTCACCTTTCACACAAACGGCACGAATCGCAGGCACCACACACATTACATACACAGCCACACGAATCTTTGACCTCTCCGCCTTCGCCATCAATAGAACAACTAAAGGACATGGCTCAAAGGGTAGCAGAGGTAGCTTCAGTACCACAGAAACGTCTGGTAATCCCCGATCCTGTCGCTCTTAGGTGCGCTTCACCCTGTCTCTGGGCTCGTTGTCGCCTTTGTCATTAGCCGTATTTCACCATCTAACACAAACGCCGCATATTTAGATATCTCGGAGAAGATCCCCTTGTGCATATTGTTGAATCGCGCACTACTCTCGAAGGCTACGAACTATATCTAGTTGAGCAATGGGCCTGCTCGCGAAAATCCGCATCCACTGTGATAGCCTCGTACACTGGCGATGCTAAAAGCACGATAGTCGTGGGTGTCATCAGTGTGCCCGAAGACCAGACCTCCTGGTCGCTTCGTCTCAAAATGTTCTTCCGAGAAGTCCAGCAGCATCATGCGCGGCCGCGAGATACCCCATTAGGCGACCTCATAACCACGAATCTCAGTAGCTTCCCCTCGGCCCTCACTACCATTCTCGTGCCCAACGGCGACATTAAATCCTACCGGAAAATGTTTATTGTCAATGAAAACCTCAAACGTCTGGGCTGCTCCGGGAGAGCTGGCTTGACCCTTGATGAACCGGCGCCAGCGGCCCAAGCAAAGTTCTGCTCCATGTACCGCGTCCATGAGCAAATAAATTTTTTAGAGGCGGCGATAGAGCTCGTGCGACTATGTCAAATGGCCCTCATAGTTTTCGGCAAACTAAATACTATATTTAGCGACGGACTGCTCTGCGACATCACCGAGGCTGCCATCAGCAACTGGTGGACCGACATAGGAGTCGAGTACTACAACATGGAACCATCTGATGGCATCCTCGGGCCTATGACAGTCTCGGCATTGCTAGGGCTGCTCATGGGAGCACGTAATCGCCTCAATTCATATGGTGCTGCTGTGCCGAAAGATGCTTTCGAGATCGAGAGCACAATGCGCGGCGTATCACACTTCCAAAAGTATCAGAAGATGGAAAGGACCGGCGTTCTAGATCGCGAGACTCTGTTGAAGCTGCAGAGCGCTACTGCCAAGGCCGCTGCTAACGAAGGCTGGGCTGTCCAACGTGCAGTCAAGTCTACCGTTGCCGAGATTGGCGGCAAGCGCGGTGAACTAGTAATGGGTATAGTCAGTGGCCGTGACAAAGGAGGTATAAGTGAGGTTGAGACACTTGACATTGAAAAGTTCATTGGGTATGCATATGGGGAGCTGCCCAAGTGGCTGTGGCAGGGAAAACCCCGCCGCTCAACTACGGAGAGTAGCCATGAAAAGCATACTGAAATTGGCAGCGCCTTGATGGCAGCAAAAGAGCAGCAAGAAATTTTGAGCATGGCCACCCAGCGAGCTTCATCCATTCCAGTTAGTGAGTATGCCGACAGCAATAACGGGAAGGAAGATCTCTGTGGAGTCCCCCCGCAAAGCACAATACCAGGCACATTTCTTACTTCGACCGTATCTCAGGACAGCCCTGTTGATAAAGGCGAAAAGAAGACCCGATTCAAGTCTGTCACGGAGCGTATGAGTGACGCTCGGTCTGGGCTAGGGAGGATCAAGGATGCTGTTGGAGGATCAAGAAGGGTGGCCAAGTCTGGAAGAGACGACTGCAGCGATGTACCGTCTAGTCCTATGGCCCTGGAGCGGATGGCAAGCCACATGCCTATCCATATTGGCGCGGAAGCTACTCCGGATAAGGCGTTAAGCACCGGATATTCAGAGAGTGTACCGGGAGATAGCGGCGATACTAAGGACTCCAAAGACCCAGCGTTTATCGCAGCGTCGCTAACAGGCACAAATGACGCCCGAGGCCACTGGCTAGCTGAAGACGAGCCAGTAAATCTCTGCATGCAGCGTTTACAACGCCGCTATAGTTTTCACAGCACCCAAGAACGACCGGCATACCACGACGCACGATGGTCTCGCCGTGCGTCTTTTTCTGATGCTGCGGATGCAGTTCTTCGGTGGGAAGAGATTGTGCCAATGTTTGATGTGTTCCATACATCAGCGCAAGCATTTTCGCTCTTTGAGCTGGCGAGAGTGTTTTGCAGCGAGGCACAGAAAATTAAATATGACCTGGAGCCCTGGGCACAGCGGCAGTTTTCCGCCCTAGGGAACGTAGAAGAACGCTTTATCCGTGAGAACCACGAAATTCTAGCTCTTCACAATCGCGTTTCCGATGGCTATGACAACATGGCACTATCGTCTGGCGAGATCATGGCCAAGCAACGCACCACATTCACCGAAGAGATTAAAGAGATAGAAACATTGTTCGCACGCTTGGATTATGAAATCCAGGGCTTGACAGGTAAGGTAGCCGACGTGGAGGAAGGCGTTGAAGTTTTTGAGCGTCAAGTAAGTCGTCTGGAAGAGAAAGCAGAGGAACTACGAATACAATTAGAGACCGAGAGCTGGATTCATTGGTTGGTGCGAACGGTCACAGGTATAGGGACCGGACCAAACATTCTTCAGGCCGTTGACCGGAAGACGAAATAATGCAACCAATTTACATGGTTGGTTATGCCACGCCGGGTTGCAGTGCCCCTTTGTTCGCCCCACGACACAAATTCAGCGCCTTTTATTTTATATCCAATACCTGTATTTATTTTTGCTTCAAAGCTTAACATGCACATGATAATTCGTAGCATGCATATATGAAAATTTAGTCTAATGTTACAAAGAGTTTCCGTTCCAGACCTAAAGCACCCAGCCTTCTCCAAAGTACAAGCCGCAGGCGCCACGAGACGCCTTAAATGTCGTGTAGCAAAAGCGAAAAGAAAAAAAAAAAACTACGCGTCCATAGGGTTGCCAGAGCTGCGTTTTATGCATGGCCTTTTACAGACCGGCTAAGCAGAGAACCATGCAGGGACTGTGTATCGTTGATTATGTTTGCGAGCACGTCTGTGCATGGGGACGTCGTAAGGGAATTGATTCCAGTCCTGAATTACATGCCAGGAAGTCCTCGGGCAGAAGCCTCCTGCTGCTTCTGTTGCATGGCTTCAGATGATTTCATGTAGGTCTCGAAGAACTTGGAGACGCAGCGGTCTAGGCAGGTCGATTCGGACTTGGCCAGAGTGTCTTCACGGAACTCCTGGTCCAGGCACTTCATTTGGCAGGTGCGAGTAACTCTAGAAAAAGAGACTGTCAGCAGTGCTCCAGAGAGCAAATGTAGGCGATTGTACGGGCTTACCTCTCTAGGATGTTGATGTGCAGGCGAAACTCTGACTCAACCATGGCAATCTTTTCAGCCGAAGAGGGCTGGCGCTGGCCGAAACCGAACATGTTCATTTTATGGCTGGATGATTTGAGGCAAAAGGGAGGGACAGACGAGGAATATCAGGGCCTGGTTGAAGGCTTTGGTTATAGGTGGGTGGTTGTGAGGCTGAGGTTGCGCAAGGCTCTAAATTAAAGTAGGTATGAAGCTGTTTAGCAATGATGTCGTTAGTGGGAAACTTTTTTTTTTACCATGCAAATGAACACGTGACTTTATGTATATTCTCTGGGGGGGGGGCTGTCATAAGTAAGCATTGGTAGTAGTAGCACCTAAGTAGAAGGTGCGACCCCACCTCACTTAGGTGAACGAACCATGAAATAAAAAGCGAATACTCAATATCTCACGCAGTGAAGTATGGCTAGGACAATAGAGCAAGCCACAGCTTGTGATATGCGACATAAATCAAGTAGAACAAATGGCCGACTCGGACGCCTGCTGTCCCGGTAGAAAAGTGGAACTGTTCCGGAGTGCCTTCTGTTGCCGGGGGAGTGAGAGAGGAGAGGGGAGAGGAGGGGCGCGCACAGACCATGTGTCCAACATGCTGCTACCCCTGTCTATTGACCAATTGGAGGGGCAGAATGCATAGAAGCACCTAGAATTCACGATGGTAAAAAGCCAGAACATTTTCAGCAGCCCAAGCCTAATATAATAAATAATCTACAGAAACTTCAAGAATTATAAATTGTCAGCCTTGGTATTTCCCATCTATTTCTGCTAGTTTCTCCACGTTTCTCTGTTATCCCTACTAATCTAATTTTTTTCTCAAAGTCATTTATTTTGCCAATTTTCAAGATACCAGTTTTTCCCTTTTTTTCTCTTCTGCCGCATATCGACTCAGTCATACCATCACGAACCTGCCTTTATTGTTGAATTTTCATAGCCATCAAAATGTCTTCTGTTGACGAGCTCAAGACTCTGGGCAACAAGGCTATTGCTGCCAAAGACTTTGACGATGCTATGTAAGTAGTTGCACATCCAAGCCTTCCACGATTCGCTTCGTGAGTCGGCTTTTGGCCTGATGATTGGAGGGGCAACAATGCAATGCATGTAGTCCCTTGTTTCACATCGTCAGTCTACGTTTGTCTCTCGTATATTAACTTATCCCATCATTGAATAGTGCCAAGTTTACCGAAGCTATCGCTATCGATTCCTCGAACCACATTCTATACAGTAACAGATCTGCCGCTTACGCTTCAAAGAAGGACTGGACAAACGCCCTGAACGACGCTACCAAGACCACGGAGTTGAAGCCTGACTGGGCGAAAGGTTGGGGTCGCAAGGGTGCTGCCCTTCACGGAAAGGGTGATCTAGTTGGTGCTAACGATGCGTACGAGGCTGGACTGAAGGTTGACCCTAACAATGCTCAGCTGAAGAGTGGCTTGGAGTCTGTCACCAAGGCCATGCAGGCCGAGGTTGGCGGGAGTCCAGTCCCTGGCCTTGGCCAAATGTTTAGCGATCCTAATCTCATTGCCAAACTCGCTGCGAATCCCAAGACCAGCTCCTACCTTTCCGATCCCAGCTTCATGGCCAAGATCCAGCAATTGCAGAAAAACCCCGAGGGCTCTCCCGATTTGTTCAGTGATCCTCGCATGATTCAGGTTTTGGGTGTTGCCATGGGTGTCGAAATGGATGTACGCGATTCTCCTCCGGAGGGTGCTGATATTGTCGATATGCCCATGTCTGATGCCCCGCCTGCTTCTAAGCCCAGCCCTGCTGCTAAGAAGGCTCCTGAGCCTGCCCCCGAGCCTGAGCCGGAAGAGCTTGATGAGGAGCAGCTTGAGAAGAAGAAGGCCAAGGAGGCAGCTGACAAGGAAAAAATGATTGGAACTCAACACTACAAGAATCGTGATTTTGATGCTGCCATTGCCCACTACAACAAGGCATGGGAGCTACACAAGGACATCACTTACCTAAACAACCTTGGAGCTGCTAACTTTGAGAAGGGTGACTACAAAGCTTGTGTCGAGGCTTGCAGCAAGGCCGTTGAGGAGGGTCGCCAGATGTTTGCAGACTTCAAGATGATTGCCAAGAGTTACGCACGCATTGGCCTTGCTTACGAGAAGATGGGATCGATGCAGGAAGCTATTGACAACTACAAGAAATCTCTCATGGAGCACCGGACACCTGACACGGTCAACAAGCTGCGTGCTGCCGAGAAGAAGATTGTGGAGGATGCTCGCCTGGCTTACATTGACCCTGCCAAGGCCGAGGAGGCCCGTCTGGAGGGCAACGCCAAGTTCAAGGATGCTGATTGGCCTGGCGCAGTTGCTGCCTATACTGAGATGGTCAAGCGTGCCCCCGAAGATCCCCGCGGCTACAGCAACCGCGCGGCCGCATTTTCCAAGCTTCTCGAGCTGCCCAGTGCCATTGACGACTGCAACACGGCCATCAAGAAGGACCCCAAGTTCATTCGTGCTTACATTCGCAAGGCCCAGGCCTTCTTCACCATGCGCGAGTACTCCAAGTCGGTTGATGCCTGCGAACAGGCCATGGAAGTTGATACTGAGCACCACGGCGGCGCCAACGCGCGTGAGATTGAGACCCAGATGCAGAAAGCCTACTCCGCCATGTACTCTGCCCGGGATGGCGAGACCGAGGCCCAGACCCGCGAGCGCATCATGCGTGACCCTGATATCATGTCCATCATGCAGGACCCCGTAATGAACGCTATTCTCCAGCAGGCCCAAGGCGACCCTGCAGCTCTTCAGGAGCACATGCGCAACCCCAGCGTGCGCACCAAGATTCAGAAGCTAATGGCCGCTGGCGTGATCCGGGTTGGTCGATAAGTGTGAGATAGAGGAGGCGTTATAGCATGCAAAACAGGGTTTCTAGGGATGACTACGGACGGAATTTGCAAGAAGTGTGTTTTTGGGAAGAGCAACGCTTGTTTTCACGAAACATGCCAATCATGAGTCAATGATATTAAGTATCTTAGGTAATGAAATAAAACAAGAATTATAAACAGGAAAATGTTGCGAGCGATATATGCCGTAGTGACGGCATGATCCCACGAGGGTCAAGATCCTAGCTAGAGTCGCCACGCCGCGATTGTAATAGCCGGCCAGATGCAAGTCATCTTGGATTACCATGGAGGGCTGTGGCAAGACAGTCTTCTTTCCGCTTTGCCTCTAGCAGAGAACCTTTCGAGGGAGTCTGCCCCCTTGAAGGCCACTGTGCCTTGCTTCGGATTTCCCTTCATTCCCTGTTGCTTTGGGCTCTATTCTTCCCATCTCGCCTAGTGCAAAGCCTAACTAAGTACAGGGAGCTGGTGAGGTAAGAGTTACACGGGACTGGGCGGTACGAGTCTTTTTGAAACAGCAGGAGATCGACAAAGAAATAAGACGCACGCACGCACGCATGAACGCTTTGGACTCGGCTTCCTTCTTGAATTGAGTTGGTTTGGTGATTCTTTCTTTCCATACCTCGTTCTCCCCTCCCTGGCTTCCATCCTGCGCTCCTCTCCCTCATCCCTTCCACCTCCTCGCCGTTGTTATATCTCTTCTTATTGGAGTCGGCCTGAAGCCAGGGAGTAGGGTCACAGATTCATCTTGCTATACCTTCTATCACGTGGGTTAACGAGCCTCTAGGAAAAGAAAAAAAAAACAAAGGCCAAAGGAATCCCTGATGATGCATCTGAACCGGTTGACCGCGGGAGAGGCGCTGATCAATTAACATTGCGAGCGTCAAATTTTGCTCCCGGCAATCCTCTGCATGCATATCCTTGTTGCCTAGAACAAACAACAAACAACAAACGACATACCATCGTTAACTTCCCCCTCCTCCGCCTCCTCCCCTAGGTCGCCACAGCAGCATGCAGCCAGCCAGCCAGCCAGCTTGCGATAGATAACGGGCTCTGCGAATCGGGGTGAGTCTTGACGGTATGCCTCAATGCAACTGCTGTTCCAGTTACTCCAACCTGATGGCCTAACTTATATCGTGTCTTACTTTCCTTTGTTGCTCTTTTAATTGCGTCTTTTACACTGCATATAAGCGACTGGAAATGTCTAGGCCTTTATGTAGGCGGGCAAGCGGGCGGGCGGTAGCAGAGCAGAAGAGAGAGACAGTGTTAAGAACAAGTTCCAGCTGGCGCTGTATACATACATACACACAAGGACAAGTCAACAACCAGCCTGACGTGGTTAGGTATGGAAATATTCATTCTGTCGTCGTAGTCAAAGTTACCAATAATTAATTCAAAAGCCCGTCAAATACGCCTCTGCCCTCCTCCTTACCCGCGCTCAATGGCTGGGAGTAGCAGAAAGACAGATGTCAGCGTCTCCTCAATCCCACCTACCACCACCACCACCACCATTATTACATTTATCCATGTCTCATTAGCCCGAGATCAAACGCCAGTTCGTATCAAATTATTGTAAGCACTTCGGACCGCATCAAAGAGATTATGCCGTTATGTTACCTTCCCACCCCCCAAAAGGAAACCCCAAGTCTGGGCCAAAAGAAACAAGCATATATGGCTTTCTCTATAGGAAGAGCCAACTCACACGCCAAGACCAAGACCAAATGCCTAAATTTGGGGTCCAAAGTGAATCCCTTGGAGCAGGAAAGAGCAAGGCCATCCTCAAACTGCTTTGCCGTGTTGCATGCATGTTGTGTAGCCAAGCCGTACAGCGTGGGCGGGAAGTGTGGGACGATTCACTCAAGTGCCACCGCTCGCCCTACATTCACTCTCCACCAGAATTGCAGATTTTACTGCATTTATACATCTTGCATGCCCATGTGGTTGCCAGCCATGGGGCGGGGTGCACCACCGTCAGACGTAGTGGGAGGGCCGACTTTGTGTTGGCCGTAATTGCTATGGATAAGCCACTGCTCTTGGAGAGAGTTCATCTCCCAATCGTAGCCATCCTGGCCGGGGTTCGCCGTGCCGTATTCCAGAACGACCAAAAGCTTGTAAACGACAAAAGCGAGCAGGGCGCCCATGAAGGGACCCAGCCAGTAGATCCAATGGTAGCCCGGGAACTTATCAATGATGGCAGGGCCAAAGGCACGTGCAGGGTTGATAGAGCAGCCGGTCAGGTAGACACCGACCATGTGAGCCATGAAGACGCTCATTCCAACTCCAATAGGAGCCAGGAAGGTGGCCTTGTGCTTTTCGACAGCAAGGAAATAAACAACGATGACTAGCTGGGAAGTCAGGAACATCTCTAAGAACAGGCCGCGGGTGATGCTGGTGCCAGCACCCAGAGTGTTAGCAACTTTCAGAGGGCCGTCAAGCAGAGCATCGGCCATGCCAGCGGCAGCAATGCCAGCAAGGATCTGTGCCACCATGACGATAACGCAACGGAGGGGAGTGATGGCACCGATGAGTGCCAGAGCAAACGAAACCTAAGCAGAGAGTCAGTAAATAGTTGGAGCCAAGGGGCAGAGACGTACAACACAGCCACCACCGAGCTCCAGGCATGCAGGCAGGCAGGCAGGCAAAGAAAGAAAGCAGGAAAAGACAAGACAGGGAGTTGACACTTACAGCAGGGTTGAACATGCCGCCAGATAGCCTGTAAAACACCCAAACGTTCACTGCTAGCGATACGCCAAAACAGCTGGAGATGTAAAGCAACGTGGGGACATTGGGAGTATCGTTGGCTCCAGGCGAGTTTGTGGAAGAGTTGAGGGCGTTCTGTGTACCACAGAAGGCCATGAACAGAAACATAAAGGTGCCGCAGAACTCGGCAATAGCAGCGACCAGTTCATTGCGAATTGGGTCCGATAGGCCTGAACGCCTGGTAGCAGGTGCAGCGGGCATTGTGAAGAATTAACTGAGAGGAGAAGAGGTATTACACAGAAGAAAGGAAAAGGCAAATAGAGAGATTGGACAAAAGGGCAGCTGTAGCCGGTCCGGTATGGAGAATAGAGAAGATGACAGCAGGAAGAGGGAAACAAAGAAGAGAAGGCAGTTGAGATTATATAGTAGCTCCCCCAGTCCGTATACAAATCGTGGCTTGTGGGACGAAGCAGTGGCTATGGGGATCAAGGCAGCTAGCTATGGAGCGTGAATATGGGAAAGGGTGTCGAGGAAGAGCAAAGAGGGTGCTGAGGGGAGGGGAGACTACCAAGCACTTCTTATACTCGCAGCTGCATTGGGTACCAAGGAAGACCGGCGATTGTCTTGGCTACCATTATTTGCCTCCTGGACAGGCTCTGCAGTAAGTTGATAGGCAAGCGAGCATCAGTGTCAGGCCATACACACATACGGATACAACCATATCTAGTTTATAGTGTATGTACACCCGGCCTATTCGTGACTCCATCTATGGGCCGCCTAGCTTTTCCTTCCCTCGGCAACGAATGTATTAGTGCAAGCCAATCAGAAGCACTGTCTAAAGCTCTACTTCTTTAGTGCCGAGTACTCCGTGCAAGGTCTGAGAACGGGTACTGGCAAGAGCTGAAAGAGGAAGTCTGGCTTGGCTGTGTTGAGCGAGCGTATTAGTTGACGAGGGCACGTTGAGCCCTTGAAGCCTCTTTGGGGTCGGTCGGACTGATTCTTTGGGACAAGGCTCGGACGGTGCATGGGAAATAGGAAATAGCTAACAAGCCTAGCCGGTGTCAAAGTTGACTTGATCTCAGCTGCGATTGTCAATAGAGAAAGGCATGTATAAGATTATTTGATTATTTGACTGTTTTCTTACTAGTGAGTGATGTGAACCGAGAACTATGAACTATCTAACACTTTTTAGTCTGTCTACTTCCGTCTTCCGTCCTGCTTGGGACATGAACTCCTCGCTTATAGCAGCACAATCTTTTTTCGTACATTTAAGTCTTTCGTTTCCTCTCGTCTCCCTTGGGTGCTAGCACAACGTACCAGATTACGTTGTTTTCACCCTATTTGCCATACTCCCTGCTCCTCCCCCCTCCCCCCCCCTCGGGACTGGTGCACCTCAGCCCAGCTATGCCTTAAACAGCGTCCGGGACAGCACTCAAGATTTGTCTTGTACCTCCCATGATGCTGAATGCTAAAGGCGGTTCTGTTCTGTTTACTACATCCGGTGTCGTGCTTGCTTCTCCCCAGTCAGTGCATCTTGCAGTGCTAAGCCAAGCCGAGACACGCACAGCCAGAGCAAACCAAGTGAGGTGAAGGTGGGCAACGCCACGGCCTCCCTCCCCTCCCCGCACAAATGGCGCGCAAAGATACCGCAGTTACATCTACAGCTGCTATCGATGATGGTGGTGTTGGCGTGCGTCGTTAGTTGCATACTCCCTTGCCATTGTCTCTCCTTAAGATCATTTGGGGTCTAGATCCCAGTAGGCCGTGTTTATATTACGTGTGAACATGAAGGATCTGCTTTTGAATGGCACGCCCCCCCCCCCCCCCCTCCGTCTACAGCAATGATATGCCGAGTCACAGAGCTGGGTGGGAGCCAGCGCGTAGCATATATTACACGAGTGACCTCCGGGCTGTGTGCGAGATGGCAGCGGACGGCTGGGTTTGGCCTTATCCCATCAGCTTACGTTCTGGTCTGTCAATCTGTCAAGGTAGAGCCACCACAAAGGCAAGTTAATGTCCATGTGCTTTTTTGAGTTAGACTTCCGCCCGCCAGTCTAGCCTGAGGCAAAGCAACTAGTCTATAAAGCCATACAAGCTGGATAGGCTAATGCTAAGATCAGCGTCATGGAGCAGAGTCGGCTTTTTCTGGACAAGCCAAATCTTCAGCTTTATTGTATCCTTCAAGGGAATGCGGGCCTAGTGACAGTTGTGTCTCCTTGAGTGCAGAGGCGCTTTGGGTGGCAACAACACCAAAGACAAGACGTTTTGGTGCTGTTCTGCTTTTTCTTGTTCTTTTTCTTTTTTTTTTCCTTTTTTTTAGTTCAGGCTAGTGATAACAGGAAGCAAGAGTCGGTCTAGAGAGGTCTAGCGCACTTGAAACCGCGGAGACCATCTTCAGCTGACGGTGGAAGACTAGCAGGCCCGTTAGAGACAGCCACAGACACAGACACGAACACAGACACGAACACAGACCTAGACCTAGACCTAGACCTAGACACAGACACAGACAAGAGACATAGACATAGACACACACACACTCACACACACACTCACGCGAAGAAACGGCCAGAACACAGGGAGGCTGTATGTCTGTCTTGGCGTGATGTGGTGTGGGCATGTATGGTGGCCATTTCCCCCGCTAACTTTCCCAGCTATCATCCGTCTCGCCGTGTACACGCGAAGCAACGAGAAGAAAATGAAAATGAAAAAGAATGAAGAAAAAAAAAAAAAAAGAAAAAAAAAAGACGGCACAGGCCAAAGAGATCGGGCGGTTCCAAGTGCTTCAACCAGCTAATCCTCATAAGAACCTAAAGCAAACTCGAATATGTAAAATATCAAGAAACACTGCATGTGGGAGGAATGCATACTATCTGTAACATTAGCAAGCCGATAAAAGAATGCGGAACAGAAGGGAGGCGATCAGAGAACGAGATAGGGCAGACGCTGTATCGTACCACAGAAGGTGGGGGGGGAGGGGGCGCGAGGGACAGAAACACCGAGACATGCATTTGAAGTATACGTGTTAAAGCTTCGCGAGAGGGAGTTGAAGAAACAAAGTGGGTGACAGGATAGGGTAGTCAGTCATCCACAGAACCTGTGCAACAGCTAGACCCACGATGTTATCGTTGTTGAGGGTTAGGGCTTGCCATATGGACTTGGACTGGCTGTACTGTACAGGGCGGGCACTCAATGAATGAATGAATGAATGCTCTCTTCTATTTCTCTTGTGCAAGTCACCCACTATTGCGACAAGTTCCACCCACCGTTCTCAACAGATCATGAGACATAGGTCTAGTGCGACTCAAGCTACGCCCGGGTCAATCCCAATACCAGGCATTTATCGAGCTAGACAGTAAAGATAAGTGTCGATAGAAGAAGACTGGGAAAGAGGAGCGGGAGGCAATGCGCTATGCGATCATGTCTTGTGCGTCTAATGCTGAGTTCCCTGGCTGGGGTTTCCTTGTGTGCAGCGTGTCGCTCAAAACTGCTGCTGGAGCATCGGCTAGTCGGTGAAATGGCGCTGCTGGACCGACCGACCGACCAACCAACCAACCAACAGTGTTGTTTGTTCTTCTTCTTCTTCTTCTTCCCCTCCTCAATGTCAGAGAAACGACCACGATCCCGTAAAGGCCTTGCTTGTTCATTATTGTCTGTGCTTCTGTGGTACAATGGCAAGAACAGGGCGCGACAAGAAAGGGAAAAGATTGGCGGCGGCTGTCTGTGTTGAACAACATCCTTTGGTTGTGAGGAATGAGTCCTTGATTTTACCTTTATTTGATTCTTTTTCTTTTGTCGGGGACAAGCAGCATCCATCTCCAACACGTTGGACGTTTCCTTTTTCGTTTATTTCTGCTGTTCTTTTCTTTCTTCAGCTGAAGGGAGAGAGAGAGAGAGAGAGAGAGAGACTCAACCCCCTCGCTCCCTGATTTTGTCTTCGTGGAGAGAGATTTCCGCCATGACACTGAGTCCTCTCCCGAGCAGTGTAAAGTCGATGAATCCGATGTGCGGCATTTGATTTGCTTCCCTGCTTCCCTCTCGGTTTTGTCTAGTCTTGTTCATGATAGTGTGAATCAGGAGCTCCAAAAGAGAAAAATAAATCTCTCATAAAGCAACGCCCCCTTCCTCCGTTCCTCCCCAGAGGAAGACTGCAAGAGAGCAAAAGAAATACTTCTTGCGGCACTTCAAATGCCCACAGCCGGTCTTGTCTCGCCCATCGTGCATATGACAAAACAGAAGAAATATTCGCCGGGTCAATCTAGCCTCGCACAAGGAATTGCATCTACTTGGGATATACTCGGCATCTACTCGGGGAATAGGCTGAGGATAGATCCAAGAACGATGCTGGCTGACTAATCTGTTCTGAGGCTTATCATTGATTACTGCCAAAGAAAGACAGCTGTGTACTGAGAAAGTCAAGGCAAGGTAAGGTTATGGCTGGCTAAGACAAAGTGAGTTCGCCCGGATTCGACGTAGAAAGATGGCCTCGCATGTACAGGCTGGGCTAAGCTTATCTCTTACGTTCTCACCTTCGAAAGTACTTTTCTCTTTTCAGCACAATTTGCTAGTGGAAGTAAGCGGTTTCTCTCCCTCCCTCTCTCTGTCTCTCTCTCTCTCCCTCTCTCTCTCTCTCTATTATGCGCTCTATTGGGGAGGAAATGTGTTGGGCTTTTTCGTCGTACGATGTTGTTGTTGTTGCTGTTGGCCGCCTTCTTCTTCTTCCACTCGCCCTCCCCCCTCTTTGTACCATGCTTCTCCCTTTGGCCTAGTAGGGCAATAGATGTCCGGTTCGATCTATTACTATGCATCCAGGTGTTTGTGTAGTACAAAGCTTGGCTGCTTGTCGGCCGTACTTCCTGAGGTAGATACTGATACTACAAACCATATAGAGTCAACCTAAAATTGCGCATCACCGCTAGCCATCGCGTCGCAGAGACGCAAACCACAGAATCGGATAGCCTGACAGATGGGCAGGCACATGGACGACTGCTGCAGTGCTATGCAAAAGTCCGGTTGGCTGCATTTTCGTCCAAGAGGAAGAAAGAAAAGAAAAGAAAAGAAAAGAAAAAAAAAAGAAAAAAAAAAAGGGCAATAGAAGGCACATTCTGGGCGGAAGTGGCGTGCTATCACCCAGTACTAATCTATACAGCGAGCGCCACGCTACCTTGTGCCTTGTAGCGTAGGCTGAGGATCTAGTCCTACCGTTTCCCGCAAAACCGGATATCCCAGACAAGGGGCCGCATTATCCAATGTAAAGTCATCATATGATAGATAGACAAGCAGCAGGCCAACGTACGGGGTTGTATGCTAACTAACAGGGCGGTATTTACGTCGCATTGTATCGACATAGGACTGCGAACAACCACAAAAAACCGGATCTTGATCTGGGAACTGAGGCTGATATGCAGGGTTGCCGCATTGTTGTGCGGTTTTGCTCGGGAATAAGAGCATCAGGCTGGTTAGTTTGCCGTTCAGTTGGCTGGTGTTGCATTTTTCAAATGAGAGAACCTGGATGCTCGTTGCATTAGCCGACACACCATCAATGCGACTTGCAGCGACCAAAAAAAGAGGCATGTCTACTCACCAACTAGCGATAAGTGACCGACCGACTGACTGACTGACTGACTGCCTGGTGGGCATGGGGTTTCTAAAAAGACGAAGCCTGCTGGTTGCCAGCGGAAAATTCCAAGGGTCATGATCCAAGCTGGGGTGTAAACAGAGAATCATCATTCGTCGCCCGTCTTCCACCTTTCACTGCTCTCCTAGGCAGATGGCATACAGATACATAGAAAGAATGCCGCCCCTCCCGTCGGCAAGTTGGCCTGGGTGTTTGTTTCCAATGTTTCTATCTTCGCCTATATCCATCTTTTATCTTAGCCTCGGGACTGAGAGTCGGTCGTGGCCGTTTGGACCATTGGGCTTTAGGGACTCCTCTTCCTCCGCTTCCTCCCTTCCTGTTCACCTGGACTTGGAGAAACAGACTAAGCCCAAGCCCAAGCCCAAGCCTAAGCCTAAGCCCAGCCCCGAGTTCCGGACCAGCCTAGCTTGTAGATAGGACGAGGCTAGTAGACCTGTAATTGGCGGCTGCACAGACCATCTATTACGGCGGCAGAATTCTCCGGCCAGTTAGGGGGCCTATGCCACTAGAGAACTCGAGGCCCCTCCCCCTCCCCATCCCCTCCCCAACCATGACTGGGTAGACAATCAATGCGGTAGACCAGGGGCGGGGCGGGAGTGGACCACCAAGGACGGCCAAGGAAAGAGGAGATGATGAATAAGACACGTTAGGAGAAAGAACTTTTTAGCGAGGCGTATATGCTTGGAAGTTTGGAGGTGGAAGCGGTTGTTTACCTGTCCTTGCCATGTATACATACATGTATGTATGCATGGCCATGTCCGTGCGCAGATGCGTGCATTACATTGCATAATCACAGAAAAGAAAAGAAAAGAAACAAAAGATCAACCAGAACCAGCATCCCAAGAAATGTGAGTGAGTGAGTGAGTGAGTGAATGAACAAATGCCTGGGTCACCATGCAGAAAGAGATGCAGAGCCCCATCCAGGCCATGTAAGGCTAGCGCAAGGCTAGTGCAACACAAGGCCTGTGCTGTAGGCTCTGATTGGGCTGGCTGTATGCCAGTTTCTTCTTGACTGCTGCATGATTAGTCATCCACATGTGTTAGTGGGGCTGTGATCATTAGGCAAACGAGCTGTTGGTGATCAGCGCATTGAGAAAGGAAGGAGGAGAAGGAAGAGAAGAAGGAGAAGGAGGAAAAGAAGGATGGGGGAAAAGGAAGGAGGGACAGGGAAGGGAAGGAAGGCGACCTCTATACTACATGCTACCCTCTGCAACGCAACAGTATAGTTAGTGCGTATGTATGTACCTTCCATACAGCCTTGACCTCGGTGGTGGGTCCTTGCAGTTGCGAGCTGCAGTTGCAGCTGCAGCGGTCAAAGCCCCCCCCCCTCCCCCCAACACCCGAATTCCTGGCAGGAAGACCTGGCGTGGCGGCATTGGAACAGGTTAGATATGTAATGTACATTTTGACTTTAATAGTTCTTATTGTTTTTTTTTTTAATTTCTTTTTTCCTTTTTTCTTATGTCCTTTTCTCACTGCTTTGACAAGGCCTTTTGCCTTCTTCCTTCTGTGCTGGGACGCCCGCCCGTCCGACTTCCCTGGTTGCCAGAACTTTGCTTTTGCCGCTCAACAGCTGCTAGTTCCCAGATTAGTGGAACCTTTTCTCTCATGGCCGACTGCCGGTGAGTTTCCTCTTCAAGCTCACACGCCGCGTTCAGTAAGAATGTCCGATTATCTGTTCAGGGCAAGTGCATTGCAAAAAAAGAAGAAAAAAAAAGAAAAAAAAAAAAAAAACAAGGTTTGTGACCAAAATGGGTGAGTGGGGAATTCTTTGTTCTTGTTCTTGCTGTTTGTTTTCTTCTTGCAGGGTTTGTGGGGGCAGCAACTACCATCTATATCTTGCTTGGATATTAGCCCTGCGAGAACGGCGAGGAAGGGACAAGGAAGGAACCAACCAACCAGTACGTACGTATAGAGAGAGAAGCCTCTTTCTAGTATGAGAAGGCAGTAGAGAGAAGAAAAGAGCCAAAGGCGGTGGATACCCACAGACACCAAAAGGCCCAGATACAGACAGACATACAAGGCAGTTGCTTTCTCGCCGGTTTCCTCAGGCACTTGGATGGGAAAGAACATGCGTCACTTGTAGCTTCTGTCCCTTGGTTTTATATATATTTTCTTTTTATTTTTTATTTTTATTTTTAATTTTATTTTTTTAATAGGTTAGTCATCTCTCTCACACGCCAGTTAACCTCATCAACTTGCCAACTCACTACTAATAGGGAGCCGCTCTTCCTTTTCCTCTGCCTTTCTATTATTTATTTTTATTTTATTATTTATTTCTTTCCTAACCTCTGCCCTCTCCCCCTTCTCGCTCCGCCTTGCCGCTAAAAATCGCAGCAGCAGCAGCAGCAGCAGCAGCAGCAGCAGAGCAGGGCAAAGCAAAACGGCAAATCTTCTTCCCCTGTGATTGCATTGGATTTTCGCACCAAAACTTCCATTCCTGTGCCTTCCCTTTCTCACGCCCATTCCGCGGTTCTTTCCTTTTCTTTTATTTTTTAATTTTTTTTTTTTATATTTTTTTTTTTTTTTTTTGCAGCTCAAATCTTGTGACCACATCGTCGCTTCTATCTGTCTCTTTCCGCTTGCGTCCTTTTCTCTGTGAACCTACTTTGACTGATTTTCCTTGTGTTGCGTTGTGCTGCGTTGTGCTGTGTTGCTTGGCAGACGCTACTTTCTCTCCCTCTATTCCATTCTATCAACTTCCGAGTCTCGGTCGCCAGCAAACAGCCTACGGCACGGCTTCCTAGCTGACGTGATCTTCCTGGCCCAGTGTCGTCTCTGTCGTGTCTCTCTGTCTCTCTGTCTCTCTGTCTCTCTGCCTTGTCTTGTCTTGTCTCTCTTGCTGGCTCTTTTCCCTCTTGTGTCAATCCCTCCCCATCAGTCCCTCGGTCCCTGCTTCTTTGGCTGATTATTGCCACCATCTTGCATTCACTCTTTGCCCATTCATACCTCATCGCTCTTCTCCCTCTTTTCCTGCATCAGAACAGTCACAGAGTCTCAATCTCAACCTCAGTCTCATATTCCCACACCTTCCCCTGCCTTGGCAGCCCATCCGCTCCCTAGCACGAAGCCTGCTCGAGAAGGTCAATGCTCGCCTTGGCTTGCTTTGCCTTGCCTTGTTGCGCTCCCTCTACTCGAGTCCAGCCTTGACAATACCAATCGAGTCTAACTGAGAGTATTGCCTTTTCTTGTATCCATCCTGTCCACTATTTCTCTTTCCTTCACTGCGGTCGTTTCCCTGATTCATAAGCATCCAGTCTTGTCCTGTCGCATATACGTACAGGTCTTGGGCGTTTTCTTCATCCTTCTTCTTATTCTTATCCTTATTTATTGTTATTCTTCTTTTTATTTTTCCCGCTTTTCATTCTACTCGTTGCTTACCTGCACCTTGTCGTTCGCTGAGACCATAGACACACAAACACAACCATCTTGCTCGCTACAAGGCGAAACATTTCTCCTTCCCTCTTGTCCTCCCCTCTCCCCCTCTCTCTCCCCCTCTCTCTCCCTCTCTCCCTCTTCCCTCTTTCCCTTCTTGTCATCTTCCATGTCCCATACATCACACCCACATCCCACGGCGCCCTCTGATGCCGGCTCATCTATTGCCGGGCTGTCTCCTGCCCCAGATTCTGCTTCAAACCCAGACTTGATCCCTCTTCCCTCTACTTCGTCATCCACTCCTGCCGCCCCTGCTTCTGCTTCTGCTTCTGCTTCCACTTCCGCTCCTCCTTCCACCTCCGCTTCCACCTCCGCTTCCGCTGATGCCTCCGCTACGGCTAATGTCGCCCTTCCCGCCGCTTCATCGCGCCCTGGTGTCACCATCCTAGCCCCCGGAGAAGAACCCCCTGCTTCTCTACTGGCTTCTCTCTCGTCTGAGCTGAATCCTCGAAGTTGTATCACATGTCGTCGCAGAAAAGTGCGGTGTGACAAGTTCATGCCATGCTCCAATTGTCGGCGCAACCAAATCCAATGCGTCTTTCCCGCTCCTGGAAGGGCACCTCGAAGGCCCCGTTTGAAAGATCCTAACGCACCCATCAAGAATCCTAGCGACCGCGAGGCTCAATTACTCAAGCGCCTGCGCAAGCTCGAGAGTGTCGTCGAGGAACTCAGCGGCCAGCTAGATGCCGAGAACTTGAGTAGACAAAGCGTTGGTGGCTCCCCAGACACTGCACCAGGTCCAAACAGCCCTAACCAGGGCCTGGCATCACCAGTCCACGGCACTCCCGGATCCGTTTGCTCGGCAAGAGATGAAAGCACTACAAGGAATGGCTCCAGGCGGTCTAGAGTAGAAGATGCCGCAGAAGGTTCTGGAAAAGACTCAACCCTCACCAACAAATTTGGCCGTCTCGTGCTTAGTGACAAAGCCAAGGGGCAATATGTCGCAAACGCATTCTGGTCAAAGTTGACACAGCAGGTAAACAAAAATTCACTTCCCATTTTCAGCTATTATTCTTTGACAAGCACTTGCTGCGATGTCCCGTGCATTTGCCACAGCAAATAATAACCCGCGATACTTGCTCTCTAGATCGACGAAATTCGTCACGACGCTCATTCTTTGTCAGAAGACTCAGAGTACTCCGACGGAGGAACCCCCGAATCGTTCCACAACTCCATTGCCAGCGGCACAGATAACCATGACGGCTTCTTTTTTGGCTACCGCTCTTCTACAGTTGATCTCTCCAAGCTGCGCCCAAAGGCCTCGGATATTCCATTTCTGTGGAAAACTTACTGCACCAACGTTGAGCCTGTCGTCAAGGTCATCCATGTCCCTACCTGGTCTGTTGTCATCAACCAGGTCCAGATGGGGAACACAACCATCCCTATTCAGAAAGAAGCCATGCTCTTTGCCTTCTACTTTGCTGCCATAACGTCTTTGGAAGATGAAGAGATTGAAAAACGGTTCAATGCTAGCAAGGAGCGTTTGTTGAACCAATACCGGTTTGCCTTTGAGCAGTCTCTGGCTAAAGCTGAGTTTCTTACTGTTCCCGATCTGACGATTATTAACGCACTTGCTCTATTTCTTACCGTGGTCAGAACGTCGGATGATTCTCGCTATTGCTGGACCATGGCTGCCGTAGCTGTTCGCCTCGCTGAGGCCCTTGGCCTACAGCGTGACGGAACTAACTTCAATTTGACCCCATACGAAGTGGAAATGCGTCGCCGCATTTGGTGGACTATCTGCGCGTTTGACTTGCGCGCTTCCGAAGAAAGTGGTACAGACTCATCTGCTCTTGTCTTCAACTGTGATACTAAGATGCCTGCCAATATAAATGATGTTGACTTTGGACCCGAATCCACCGAGATTGTGCCCTGTCAAGGCACAACCGATATATCTCTGGTCTTGGTGCGCCATGAGATCACCAAACTCTGTCGGAGAATGATTGCCATGAGTGATAGGGCACCAGTTCTTGGTCAGCCTAACGCACTGCAGAGCATCAGAGAACGCGAAGAGACGCTTGTTGAAATGCATCGCCACATTGAAATCACTTACCTTCAGTGTCCCGAGATGGAAACAAATTCATGCCTTATTCTAGCTGCTATGATTGTGCGAGTTGTTGTCGCAAAGATGTCGCTTGTTATATATCAGCCACTATTACTGAGTGGAAGTGCCAACAACAAGACAAAGGGGCCTATTTCCAAGGACTCCAAACACTCGGAATACAATGATCGTGTCTATATGGCGGCGGTTGAGATCATCGAGTGCAATGTTAAACTTCACACTCAGGAGCGGTTCCGTCAGTGGCGCTGGCTATTTGCCACCTACACGCAGTGGCATGCAATTGCTTTTGTCCTGATGGAAGTGAGCCACAGGCCATGGAGTGCCAATATGGAACGGGGCTGGGACATTGTCACTAAGGCCTTAAACCAGAAGGAAGTCCAGGAGTTTGCTAAAAAGCCCAATCACATGACGGTGTGGCTTCCCCTACGCAAACTGATTGCAAAGGCCTCACGAAATCGGAATGCAGAGATCAAAAGGCTGAGGGCCAATCCTATGGAGGTTAGGAAACTTGATATGGAAGACCGTATGATTTCGTCTCAAAGGTACATTCCACTTTCTAAGGACCTGCATTATGAGCTTGCTGAGCTGCGTGAGAGGTGGCTCACCCTCATGGGTGCAAATTCTGGCAGTATGATTGCTACCCCGCCTACGTCAAATAGCCAGACGCCCCCAGTAGCGTTGACTCATTCCGTTTTACAAAGCATGCAGCAATCGTATGCGTTAAATGATCAACCTGTTGCGGGCTCTATGGCACCTAAGCAATCTCACGATCCGCCTTCTGATAGTCTGAATTCTATACGGCAGCCGCCACCACCACCACCACCACCACAACAACAACAACAACAGCAGCAGCAGCAGCAGCAGCAGCAGCCAATTGGACTCAACATCATGATGAACCAGCCTATGAGTACAATGGTCCTATGGAACCTCATTGACCAGAATTCGCAGCCAGGAATGATGGGTAACATGCAGATGGCACCGCATGACAGCCCCATGCCCATCCCCCCTGGCAATCAAGCTATGCATCGCGCTGCAGCCCCGCCTGTCGTGCCTTCACACATGCAGCCACATCAGCACCAAGACGACCAACAACAATCACCACACATACACGGCGCTCCGCCCAGTGACCAACAGGGGTTCGGGACTTGGGAGTGGTCAAACAATTACCCATTATCCGCGACTGCACCTAATATCGCTCCGACGCCAGGAGTTCCAACGGGCGGCGTTAATGTCGGCGGAATGTTTATCAGCGACGACCATGGCATGGAAGTCGATGAGGAGTTCAACTGGGATTCATGGGAGGAGACGATACGGAACTTAAATGCACCACAAGGGTTATTCAATACACAACCACCAGGGCTGCAGTAAGGGGAGCTTGACTAGTAGAGGACATTACAAGTTAGTTATCGCGCTTGGCGCCAACCAAGCCTTTGGCTAACGTCATGTACAAATACATATTATATGAATGATAAATGATGGTTAAATCGTCGCTACGGATGTGGCTTGTCAGCTGACTCAGCTATAACGATTTCGCCCCACCTGCTGCCTAAAAGTAATTAAGAAACTAAGTCATAGTCACATTAGCCCTGGCATGAGAAAGGCTCAGGGGTTCAGGGATGCAGGGACACTGGGCAGATGGCCTGTGGCTGGGCTTGCAGCCTAGCACAAACAGAGCCTCTAAATAGCAAAGATTAGCGTTGCAACCCCACTAAAACCGGCCAGAGTCTAGAACGTCCAGTGTTTTTGTCAGTCTATTTGATACGTTGAACGTGTTGAGTGGACTTTTTTTTTTTTTTTTTTTTAAATGAGGCAGGACGAGTCAGTCATCCTATATACCCATCATCGCCTATGATGTAATTTGTCGTCAGACAGATTGCAGCTGCCAGGCCCTTGTAGCTCAATTTGTTCAGAGAAATTTACTATTAAAGAGGCGGGACGACACTCATTGACACTTATACAAGTATAGCTAGCCTACTCTGTACCATGACCTAAGTATATGACTTGATCTAACTTTCTTGCCTCCCTCCTCCTCCTCTCCGGTGATAGTCTTTTCTAGTGTTGGCTGCCTCTGTTTTTTTTTTTTTTTTTTCTTTTGCTAGAAAGCCTGACCTCTTCCAAGGCAATGTTTTGTTTATATTGGACCTTCTCGCCATAAACTTCTTACATTGACGATCTCGCATCTCGAATCATCCGCCCGTCTACAAGCGAAATTGTGGTGTTATTCGCTGTTTTGAAATGGTCGTGACCCGCCAAAGTCGACGACTTCAAGAGATTGTGATACGACCACGGGGCGACAAGGCATTGGCAGTTTCGACTACAATAACCGAATCGTCTAGTTGTATATCGACCGTGATTACGGCGTCTAAGAAGCGCCCACGGTCATCATCATCAGCCAAGACTACCAAAGAAATTACGCGGACTGTCAAGCGGGGAGAAGGCGACAGCAGTGACGGGCCAGAAGACCAACTCCCAGAAACGCCCAAGAAGCCACCCCACACTGCTAAAAGAGTAAAAAGAGAGCCCAAGAGTGACGTTGAAGAGTCGGACTTTGAGGAGGACGACGAGAACCTTGGTGGCTGCTGCGAAAGCGACGACGACGACTTCGAGTTCGACACCCCCCCGAAGAAGCCAAAGGCCAACTCCAAGCAAAAGCGTGCTCCGCTAAAACCTGCTAAAACAAAGAAATCCAAAAAGGTCGTTGTCAAGGCCGAAGACTCGACGGGAGAACCGCTCGAGACTATGCCGAGACTACTGCCACTTACTGGCGGCTCACTGCCCCTTCCGTGGAAGGGCCGTCTCGGATATGTATGCACGCGCCAACCCGGCTGTCCTAACCCAAGCTACCCTTTTGCTAATACGTGTGTTGCTAGGCATGCTTAAACACCTATCTTCGAAGCCTTAACCCACCCATATTTAGCGGGCGAACCTGTCGCATGTCTTCCATAATTGAGCATCGCCATCCACTTCAAGACCCATCGCAACCCGAACACCCAACCAAGAATCGCCCCGATATGAAGAAGCCAGCATCAATCGAGCGTGGCCAGCGCTATGTCGAAGCCATCGGCTTGGCTAACGCCCGTGACATTATCCCTATATTGCGGTGGAACGACCGTTTCGGCATCAAGTTCATGCGTCTTAGCAGCGACATGTTCCCATTTGCTAGTCACAAGGAGTATGGGTATCCATTGACGCCCTTCGCTGCCGAAGTGCTAGGCGAAGTCGGCCGCACAGTTGCCGAACTAGGCCACCGTGTGACTACGCATCCCGGACAGTACACACAACTTGGCTCGCCACGAAAGGAGGTTGTCGACTCGGCTATCCGTGACTTAAATTATCATAATGAGATGCTCAGCTTGCTCAAGCTACCGGAGCAGGCGGACCGTGACGCGGTGATGATCATCCATTTGGGCGGTACTTTTGGCGACAAGGCAGCAACGCTAGATCGCTTCCGAGCCAACTATGAACGGTTGTCCGTACCGGTTAAGCGCCGCTTAGTCCTAGAGAACGACGATGTCTCGTGGAGCGTACACGACCTCCTGCCCATTTGCCAGGAACTGGAAATCCCACTTGTGCTTGACTTCCATCATCACTCCATCATTTTCGACGAAGAGGCGCTAAAGAATGAAGGAACAACAGATGTCACGAACCTGTACGATCGCATAAAAGAAGTCTGGGACCGTAAAGGCATCCGCCAAAAGATGCATTACTCTGAGAGCAGGCCCGGTGCTATTACAAGCCGCGACCGCCGCGCCCACTCAGCACGTGTTAAGGAATTGCCACCTTGCCCGCCTGACATGGATCTCATGATTGAAGCCAAAGATAAAGAGCAGTCCATCTTTGAACTGATGCGCACATACAAACTCGATGGCTGGGAAAAGATCAAGAGCGTTGTCCCAGACGACAGGAGCGATGAGTGGGCTGTGTATTGGCCTGAGGGGCGGGATGATTTGCTCAAGGTTCGAAAGGTGCGCAAGAAGAAGAGCGATCTTGACCTTGGTGCCGAAGTTGACGCTGAAACCGGGGAGTCAAAGGCTGTCCCTGAAAAAAAGACTCGTGCAAAGAGAGCTTCAACTAAGAAGGCCCGGAGCGATGTTGATGAATAAAAGTCAAGGGCATAGATTTGATATATATATAATGCATAATACACAACCTAAATCGTTGGAAATCTAGTGTGATGTCGCCTCATGTGCCAACTAAAGAGATGCAGCTCGGTTTATTTTGGAGGCGTTGGCCCGGCCTAGAACTTGCGCTTCTTCACCAGCGGACGCGCACCAACCTTTCTTTGGACAAGTGGCTTCGCAGGTTCCACTGGCTGGTTTTCCGCATCTGCATCTGGGACCATGGGTCCCTCGGACTTGTTTGCATTGTCATTTCTAGCTGATGACGTTGCTGCTGTTGACGGAGAAGATGAGATGCCATGGGGTCTCTTAATGCCTCCTATAGTACCAAGTTTCCTGTTATTTTCATCGCTAGCCACAGTCTTTGGCAGTGTCCTGGCTGCGCCCCCAATAACGCCAAGTTTCTTCGTGGGAGTTTGTGATGGAAGATGCCCTGATTCCTGCCTGTGAAGTAAAGACGACGCTTCACTCTCAGGCAAAGCAGTAGTTTCATCTCTATCCAACGCTGAAGTTTTGCGGGTTACACTAGAAGCTCCCCCCGTCTCTATTTTACCAGTTTCATGGAATGGTGGTTGAGGTTGATCAAGAGGTGGGAGGCGCAATGGTGAGGACCTTTCATCAAGGGACATGGTAGGATCGTCATCACTAGTAATTGCCGCCTTCGCTTTTGCCCGCCCGCCAATTCTCCCGAGACCGGAAAACTTCTTGGTCGGTGGTGGTTTAGTAGGCGATGAGGAGATATCCATCTTGGCCTCGGGAAGTGGTGGGGTTTTTGGGCGATTGGATTCGAAGCAGTCATCTTCTGACCCCGTGGCTGAATCGTCATTCCGAGGGCGATCTTCAAATCTAGATTGCAATGTCTGCAGCTGGTAGGAAGGCCTGTTTCGACTTGATTGATACCTTGTGGGCACTGGTCTGCTGTCTGAAAGCGCATCATTGGAGCTGCAGGAGGCATCGTTAAGCCTGCGCAGGGAGTCATTCCATAGTTTATCTCTAGCCGTGTCGTCCTGGTGGGGATGATTTGATAAAAAAGGCGTTCTGTGTTTCCTTCTAGGGGTTGTCCGAGGCCCTCCGGAGCCTGGTGCGATATTCATCCACCAGTCCTCCATGTCCTCGGCATTTTCAAGAGTCAGTAATGCCTTTTCGAGCTGCACGTCATCCAAAGTATCTTCTAGTAGAGCGGCAACATCTGTGGGTTTGGGCATAATGATTTTCACCTTTTCCATCCACGTTTTGCGATTAAAAGGAGCCAACCCCTTGATTTGCTCTTGAGCAATTTGGCGCGTCAGCTTGCGCTTGCCTGTAGATGCAATCTTGAATACGTTCTCAAGGGGGATATCCATAGCATCGAGTTTATCTAGAAGTCTGACTATGATTGCATCTTTTTGATAGATTGTTGAAACCAGGGAATCGACCTGGAAGGTTTTTTCATGTTGGGCTTCTACCAGTGGCAGAACAAGCCGCGAGGCAATTTCTGGAGATGCGCATTTACTGAGATACATGTTCCATTTCAATGGCTTTGAAGTAAGCTCCTCTGGAAGTTGACATGTAACTGTTAAGGTGAAACCTTCCCTTCCACTCGACGAAGAACTGCCTGGAAAACCTATTGTGCCACTAGGCGATATCGTGATGCTTGTTTTGTAATGATCAGACTCGGCATCATCAAAGGCCATTGTTAAGGATTTGAGAAACGCCGTCATATTATTATCCCCATCGCTAGGGTCGATGCTGGTATCCTCTTGAAACCCACGCATGCAAATCTGCTTGCGATTAAGGCGTTCAACCCATATATTGGAAAGATCGCTGATGTAGACTGTGTACGAAAAGTCGGAGAAGCTGAAGGACGTCAGAAGTAGAGGGATTCCACTGCCGACCCGCAAAGGGAGGACTTTCCATGGGCCCGGCACAGACATTCTTTTTAATAGCAAAAAGAATCAAAGCTCATTGACGGTATGGTATGAATATGTGATGCAAAAGAAAAACGAAAAAAAAATAAAGAAATGAACAGGATGAGAGTTTGGCCCATCAGACAGTGAAGTGAGGCTTTAGATTTGGGTACTTGGTTATTACATGGCGGCTGATATTTAAATTTTCTTTTTCTTTTTTTTCTTCATTATGTCAGACAAGGCTGTAATAATTACTATCAGCAAAGCAGTTAGAATGGGTTTTAACTACTACTTTGTATCTGCAGAGTATAAAGCATAATAGTTCGTTTTACATCTATACATCTCATCATTGCTATTTTGTTTGACCCGTATCTGTACCACAGCAACCAGCCTAAACTGCTGCAGCTTTTTCAAGGCCAATCAAGTATAAAACTCTTTTAATCTACGGCCCGGAGACTACCGAGGTAGACTCAGAGTTCTCGGTCATACGAAAAGGGCCTATGCAGGCCTCTCCTCCCGACAACACCTAACTAGCCGGAATGAAAACTACGGTATAGGGACCTGGCAAACCCAAATGCCTCCATGTCGTTAAGGCTGAAAATATAAAGGCTATACTCGCTGGAATTGAGGATCACAGCAGAAATTCGATCATAAACACGGAGACACAAACTCAGGTTCAGCATCATGAACGGAGGAGGAAAAAAAAGTAAGAGTTCTTTTGTATTTGTTCCAATTGATATCCCTTGAAGAAAGCCAGACGCTTCATTTTTGAGGGTGTCTGATGTCGTCACTTCATGCCGTGTCACTGTATCAGATCTGCCTGAAGACATTCGTTAGCTTGTTGCTTTTAGGGAGATTTCATCGGTTGGTCGTGAGCGCAGTCCTGTGGTGTTGTAAAAGCTCAGGAAGAGTGTTCGCGACGCGTCTTGTGAAAAGCAAGACTGCCCCTTATTTATACCAGCATATTCGCTGTACAGGGATGATGAAAATGTGTATCGATAACGATAAGATGTATTATTCGTACCCTTTTTCATGCTCCGAAAATGCCACCAAAAAAAACACCAATTTATCTGATGGGGTTCCACACGTTCTTCAGGAGGCCATCACGCTGAGCCAGACGGTTCAGGGAGTCATCAGCCTCGCCCATGGCACGGATGAAACCGCACATGGCGTAGACGTGGTTCTCGCCCTGGACAGCACGACCAGACTCGTCAACCTTGGCAATCGAGATCTGGACGGAAGCGTGGTCCTTGGCCTTGATGATGCGGTTGGTGGCGCTGCACTTGCGGGGGACGTAGCTACAGAAGAATTAAAAGTCAGTATGTCACATGTTTACTTCGGAAAACAAGTCGTCAGATTCGTCTGTTTCTTTATCAGCGCCCGGGGAGTTGGAGGAGCACATTAGGTGTTGTTTGATCGATAAGGTCGTAGGCTCTCCAGGAATTAGATGTAGAATTTTGTCACCCTAAGCCTTTCATTCCGCCTGCTCATCACCACATTCCATCATAGGCAAATCTGATACTTCCGGTGCCGCAGTCTGTCGTCGGGAAGAGCGCTGATAAAAAAAACAAAAAGTCTGTACGATCACGTATTTGGGTTGGTCGGAAAAAGAATTGAGGTAAACTCACAGGTCCACGATTTCGCCCTTGTCGTTTTCCATTTTGACGGTGTGTAGTGAATCGAAAGAAAAAAACGGTTCGGTTGAGTCTTTAGGAGGGGATTCAGAGATCAAGGGAAATTCAAAAAGCCGCCTTATTCAAACCAGACACATCGAAATTCTGACTATCCCGCACCCACTAACCATTTGGTGGGGCAGGGTGCACAGTGAATGAGTGTGTGGGCTCCCAGGGCTTGGATCACGTGACTATCGGCTCCAAAAAGCGTCATGTGACTTCATTCCATTCTCGCGACACCGAAGTGGGTCTCGACTCGAGATCAATGGCCGGATACCGCGTTGAGCGCGCCTGATGTTAAGGACATTCAGTATAAGTGAACATCTAACTCATGCTTACTGGATACTATCAATTAACACAGTCACGTTCCATTGACAGAACTTTAGATTATGACATCGACATACCAAATTTTGAACTAGCATAAACAATCACATGCCACACATTCTCGTCACCTTCCAAACTGATTTGCACAACGCTTGGCCCGGGTCACCTATGACCTTCCGGGAGCAGTTGTCAATATGAGCGTTCCTTTATGTAACTCAAGCCGACTTTCTTCGCCACCACCCGGGCCACCGAATCGGACGATCTCCTCTTCACCTGATGGTTTGTTGACTCTAGATGAGATTCTTGGTTCGAGACCTAAGTTAGAGGCAACCTCCAAAGCTCCTATCTCCACTAGCCCAAGCAAACTTGCGCTTAATCCTGGCCAGATCAACCAAAAGGTTACCACTATAAGCTCATCGCCTCCTGTGCAGCCCGTTGGTGTTGATGCAGATGCCTCTATCATTGAAGTCGGCTCCAAAGTTTCCAACCCTAGGGAGGCTGAAGCTCCAAGAAAGCCCCGTACAAAAGAGTCCGAGACTGAAAGCAAAGTCTCGAATGGAGATTCCCGAGCAAAGGCCCCACGGAAGCCTCAAGCTCATAAAGCCTTAACATCTAAACCTAGGCCCGCCGAATCTAGCGATAATTCAGTACCAGCAAAGCCTAAACGGAAAACGCCTGTGCAGCGGAAAAAGGCGGGGACCGTGAGTGTCTATTTCAACGACAACAAAAAAAGTTCTGCCGGCGAGGCAAAACCTGCGGCCCGTAGAGCTGAAGAAACAGCTCGCTCATCAATGCCTAATGATAGCGCCTCTGTCCGCTCTCGCTCACCAGAAAGACCGAAAAGAACAAAGAAGCTCCTTCGCGCCCCGGATCCCAAAATCGGACTCCTTAATTCCATCGAAAACAACCCACCAACGACAATACCAGCCGCCGAAGTGCAAGACCCTACCAAGAAACAAACCCCAGGGAAATCTGCAACATCCAAAGTGCCGGCTATTTGTTCTGTTGTAGATACAGTCAAGGCGCCCCGGAGAAAGGTTTCAACACTAACAGATCTAGCCGTGGCGCAATATGACAACCAAAATGTCATTGATCTTACTTTCATGGCAGGCTATCAAGACCCGGGGCTGGTTCAATCAGAGCCAACTAACCAAAATCAGTCGAAAAAGCAAAGGAGAAAGAAAAAGCAAAAGCCACAGGATCCAGAAATGGTTCTTTTATCACCCGGCACTGCCATGAAGCAAGCCGATGGGCAATGCTTTGTTTTTGGTACATCAAGTCAACTCGTACGTGAAGACTCGCCCACGGTTTCGCGAGATTTTCAACTGACTATTGACCAATCCAATACGATGGCCGAAGAGGAGCCTACAGGGTGGTTTGACGACGAGGTTGAGATACAACCTAGCAGAAGACCAAAGCTCTGGAATGCGGCGTGCCGGGATGATGACGGTAGCACCATTGATCTCCGTGATTCAAATACTTCTTCCGGCTTGCATGAAGACACCGTCATGAGTAACGATGATTCGGGATACATACATTCGGTACCTGAAGTAGCTCTTCCAAAATCTTCTCCAGAGAAGCCTTTAGTTAAAGTTCAAGAGGATTCAGAATACCCTGATATTGGCATCATCCTAAAAAGCCCCACTAATTCTCACCCTCCCACTTCAACACTTGCCAGACCAACTCCAGCCGAAGAGCCATCAATCGCACTCTTGACATCTTTAAGCTCACCTCCACAACTTCCTATCCGCGACTCGCCAACTCGAAAGCCTCTTTTTACGTCACCTAACATAGAGACCATCGTTGAATCTCTTGAAAGCGCCCAAGCAACTCTTGAGGTCCCCCAATTAGATCTCATGTCTGATGCACAGCTGTCGCGACGTATCGCCGAGTTTGGCTTCAAAAATATCCGAAAACGTGCAGATATGATAAGCCTGCTAGAAAATTGCTACAGAAGCAAATACAAGATTAGCGCTAGCTCGAACGCTGTTCCCATTTCTATAACTTCGAAATCATCATTTAGCACCTCTTCTTTTTCGACTGCTTCTTCCACATCATTTCTTTTTGCCCGAAGCTACGAAGAAAGCTCTGTTCCTGAACCTACCGATAAATATCGAAGCTGGAGAAGTAACGTGGAATCCGTTAGATCAATCACCCCTCCAACCTCGGCTCAGCCCCCTCTACCCGACTCGCCTTCTTTGCCCTCGAAGATAAAACGAGGCCGCGGAAGACCTCGCAAAAGTCCAGCCATAAGCTCAGACTTAGAAGCCATCAACAAGATTAACAAGTCACCGCCCAAAAAATCGCGTGAACCATCATCTTCTCGCGCCATTGCCATCGAAATCCCCGACTCCGATAGTTCGGAGGCTTCGTCTCCTATCAACCTAGATCATGAGTCTCTTGACGGGTCAACTATGTCGGATAATGACCAGTTAGAAACTTCTTTTGATCATGACGTATCTCCTGATGATCCGCCGCTTACTGTTAGTCCGGTGGTAGAAGAACAGGCCATGTTCGAAAGTATATCAACCGCAGTTCAAACAGCACCACGCACAACAGATATTTCCAACCCTTCCTGGTATGATCGTATTTTACTCTATGATCCTATTCCATACGAAGATTTAACAGTCTGGCTCAACAGTGGCCAGTTGAAACGAGTTGGATATGATGATGAAGTTGCGGCTGGACACGTCAAAAAATGGTGCGAATCAAGGAGCATTTGCTGCGTCAAGCGTGAAACGCTCAATGGTAAGAAACGTAAAAGGCTTTAAGCTGCACGGAACAATTCAGAATTGTGATATTCGCATTTTTGGCATTAAACTATATTGGCTTGTATGAAGTCATATGTGCAATAAGGGCTCAATTATGGTCGGCATGTGTCCTGTACTATATGTCCAAAAACATATATATGGCTTTGCTTTTGGTGGCGGATTTTGGAGTAGGTAGTAGATAGCCCTGAGCCGAGGCAGGCTAGCTACAGGTATTTCTCTTCCATGTGCTTCAAGCTCGAGTGATATTTTGCTTACACCTGACTAGTTCTTCTTCTTCGTTTTTTTTTTTTCTTTTTTTTTCGTTTCTCGAGCTCAACATGATTGTCCTGGGATTCTATTCCCGACTTAATATCGTCAAAATCAATTTCTCTAGGCGGTACTTTCGTACAATGGGCTCAGTGAACCTCAAAAAGGCGCAGCCGGCTGATCCACTAGCAATTCAGCCCATTCGGCCTAGTTCCAGGTCAGCTTCATACATTGCATTCAAAAATACATCAACTAACTCAGTGACTCAGTGTGGTTCTTGTCTCGCCCGTCAATCAGATCCTACTTCTTCACCGTGTCCGGACTTCGACGTCATTTGCGTCCGCACATGTATTTCCCGGAGGAAACATTGACCAGTGTCAAGATGGCCAACTTCCAAAAGATCCCATACAATTACATCAAGACAGCCTTGTCTATCGCTCAGCCGCCATTCGCGAATGCTTTGAAGAAAGTGGTATTCTCCTTGCAAAAAGCAAGACTGGGGATGGTATAATTCAGCTTCCAAACTCAACTCTCCAGAAGGCAAGACGCCAAATTCACGAACAGAAAATCAACTTTTTATTATGGCTCGAAGAAATAGGTGCCTATGCAGATACTGATGGCCTCGTGCCTTTTACACGTTGGGTGACGCCGGTCAGCGCGAAGAGACGTTTCACTACGCAGATGTATCTCTACTTCATGCCACTCACAACGCCAGAAGGTAGTGCCCACAATGTTCCGACGACAGATGGTGGGATGGAGCATACTGAGGTCCGCTTTGACGACGCGGCGAACTGGATTCGGGCTGCTTCGAAAAACGAAATCATGCTATTTCCACCACAAATTTATCTCCTAAGTCATATAGCAAAGTATTTAACTGGCCTAGAAGGAGTTACAGTTAAAGACAGGCCTGAGGCTATTATGAAGCAACGAAGAAGTCTTGCTGCTTTTCTACATAGGCTACAAGACGGTACCGATGATTGTGCAAAGACTTCCTGGGCTGAAAAGGTTATCAGTCCAACGGCCTCTGGCAAATTGCCAGATGGGAGAATCATCATGACACTAGACAGTCCGGGGCCTGAGCTCAAGACAGCAGGCAGACATGGCGACCGAGAGCAGGTTGTGGTAGGAAAGTTTACTAGAGATGGCGTAAGCTCCGTAGAGGTCCAGAAACGACAAGATGTAACATCAGTGTTGAAACTATAGGTATCATGATAGTAAATGGCCCAATGAACTCCAGTGAAGTATCTAATGCCTAACAGTCATGGGTTTGAAGCCACTTGCTAGAATGAATGTACTTGCATGATTGGCTAAGGCGCTACTACCCCATCATAAGGGTTGGGTTGCATACTAACCCAAATGCGGGTACTAAGCCGAACTACAAATACATGTACAGTTCCCGTGGATGTATCACTATCACATCCGCCGTTGCTTATATGAGCTGTTGTAGGCCTTTGGGAGAAGTTCCAAGAATCGAGAAGTTCTACAAAGACCACGTCCCAAACATTAGCCTCTGACGTCAGGCGACGATTTTCTTTTCTATATTGACGTGCATTTTGTAGCTGTTCATGCTTTGGTTCATGCTTAGTATTTGCTGGCTGTAATCCTGTGCCCCGCCCCCACCCACACACCACCAGGCTAAATAGCAAAGACAAAAAGAAAGGCTGAGGGTGAGGGGTACATAGGTACATAGGTACGTAGGTACGTAGGTACGTACACAGCCGTAGGTATATAAATAACATAACTTGCGGCAGGGCGCAGAATACTGAAAACCCGCATAAAATCCCACGACGGATAGCATTAATGTAGCTCTTGAACGTCCCGCTCACTCACTATCTTACAGCCTACTCAAGTCCCAAGCCATTAGAAAAGACAAGATACACAGTACTACACCCGCTGTCTCACCCCCTCTCTCTTCCCAATACCAACATTGGGATATCCTTTCGCCCCCTTTTTTTTTTTTTTTTTTTGGTTTGCTCTGCTTTGACACACACCTACGAAAAAGCCTAGCGACCTATAGATCTTTGTTCTGCTTTGTTCGCCATTATCGGCCACTGCCTTTCACGCCCACATACACGACTGCTACTTTAACACTAGTAAATATCATCTTTCTCTTCAGGCACCAACAGGAACCCATTTCTTCCCTCTGCAACTCTGCATGTCTGCTAAAGATTCGACCTGCCCTGCATCCTCGTCAACCAGGAATCAAAAACCCTTAAAACTTTGACTCGGCTTGTTTATTTTCACTCTCATCTAAACCTCCCTCTCCTAAATATGCCTTCACACGTTCAGACCTCTACTATCGTTGATGCTCAAAGGCCCAAGGGTATGTTATTCTCGCTCTCCCTGCCCTCAAGATGATACTACTATTGCTGCTACTATTAATGCTGTGCACTGTAACGCCGGGGGAGCCCAACTAACATCATCAACAGGCATTCTCAAGAACGCCCCCGCAAGCGGCACCCTGCCTCCTCCACCTCCCGCAGCTGCGGCTGTGACTATTGAGCCTCCCCAAACCGAGCGTGAACTCACACAATTAAACACACAAATCAACGCTGGATCGCGCCGTTCCTCATCTGCTGCTCGCCATGCCATTAGTCGCCGTCTATCCCAGCCCGCTGAAAACGACGAGAACGCCCCCCGTCTCAAGTGGGATGAGGCGAACCTATACCTCACCGAGCAGGAACGCACTGCAAAAATGAAGATCGACGAGCCTAAGACTCCCTATGCCCGACACTACAACCCCGACGATGATCCGAGCGACGACGAGATTCCTGGCATGGACCTAGGCGAGCCTGAAGAGGCCGTGCCGGAGATACCACATGCCCCTTCTCCCAAGGCCGTACACGTGGACGAGTCTATGGCTGTTGGTCACGACGATGACGAGCTTGCCGGCATGTCGCCTGAAGAGCGGGAAAAGCATCGCAAGTTTGAGGAAATGCGCAAGAAGCACTACGAAATGAAGAACGTGGCTGCTCTTCTAGCACATGCTGTAGAAAATGACGACGAAGACGACGAGGAACTTGGCGATGCTCCCCCTCCCATGCCGGCTCTTCCTCGTTGATACTTGCCGAATCTGAATTTTGATGATGGCTTTTCACTTGTATGATTGATGGGCAGCAATTAGGCCTGCCATTGCATTTTTGTCTCAGATATTGGCGTTAGGGGGCGTTAGAACTTGCATATTACTTTGGAAATTAAAGTATATTTTTATGAAACAGCGCAATGAAGCATGCTATTCAACCGATAATGATGGCAACTCAAGCACTCGAACAGAACTAAATCGTGAACCCATAGAACCATATCGGAGCTCGAGTCACCTCCTAAGCTCCCACGACGCAAAAAAAAAAAAAAAAAAAAAAGTGAAAATATGATCATCCCATGACAAGTCCAGCCCGGTCTTAGAGCTTACCCTGCCTTGCAAGCTCCAGCTTTCTAGCAGCTTCGCCAACTTTGAACCCCCCCTTAGAAACGCAGATCCGACCGCTCTCTCCCATCTCGAACTTGTCAGTGTGGTCGGGCCACGGGCATGGGCAATGATGCGGGTAGTGTACACATGCTAGCGTATCTGGGCATAGATAGTTTTCGCATCCGTCTAAAAAGGATATTGTAAGCTGCTATATTCCCGATATATGTATTCATAATTCATGATAGGTAGCCAACTTACAGGAATCATATAGCTGACGGTAACCAGCGGAGTCGCTTGATGCTTGCTGTTGACGTTGGCCGCCATTTTGGTTGCCAAACATTTGGCCAAAAAGATTGCCAAACTGGGCCTGGGCGGTGCCCAAGAAGAGAAAAATTGAAAGAAAGCTGAATAACTGCATTGTATATACTTTCGAAAATTCAACGTATCAGTATGAAAGTTTGCAACAAGCAATGTTGGCCAAAACTGTCGCATCCGTCCATGAAGGACACTTGCACCAAATGGCCGTATGATCCCCTTATCTTATCGAGTACGGTGGCTGGTTAGTCAGCAGCCCCAGAGGAAACCCTTGCAATTCAAGGCCGAAAGTGGAGCTTGGGTGCAGCCAATCACAGGCATTTTTTCTAAGGACTTGAATCTTTCTGCGGACTATCGAAACAAGCTGCCCGTGTGGAAGACGACGGACCACGCCTGCCAATTCCCGACGACTACCTCATTACGTCTCTTCCTTCTCTTCCTCTTCCGATATCCTACAGTCCCAGCGTATATGCCCTCTGTGCATATCGTCGCCCGACCATGAGTCTATCTCAGCTCCAGCGGCCCTTTGCGGCTGTGGTGTCGGGATTCGCAAGGCCTCTCCTTTCTTCCAGTCTTCTCTTGGGACGGGAGCGACCAACAGTTTCGTTCCAAGGCAAAATCAATGCGATGAATTTGATAGCAGAGGGTCGGAGAAACGCTACCGTCAAGGCTCAGGGCGCCTACAAGCACCGACCGAAAAGAACACATCCCAAAAAGATGGGAGCCAAACGTACTGGAGGTATGTAGCGCAGCAAACGCACTAACTTGGTGTTATTTTTCGCATCAATGAACCAATGGAGCATGTACTAATAAAATTGATCTTTCTAGACCAGTATGTAGTACCCGGAAACATCATCTACAAGCAGTACGGTACTCTTTGGTGGCCTGGTGAAAACACCATCATGGGTCGTGATCACACAATCCACGCTGCTGTCAGCGGTTATGTCAAATACTATCGGGACCCTGTGCGACACCCTGACCGCAAGTACATCGGTGTTGTGTTCAACAAGGAAGATACTCTCCCCTACCCCATGCATGCAGAGCGCAAGCGCCGTCTAGGCATGGCACCCGTGACCAAGGAGGTCGTTGAAGCAAAGCCTGAAATGAGCTCCAGCGGCATTCCCAACACTGTTGTCCGCGCTCATCCGCACAAGCCCGAACAATCGCAAGTACTAAAGCTACAGGATGACTACACGTATCGTGAGAGCGCTTGGGCTATTGGTCGCTTAGTCAAGACAACGGATCTTCAGTTGAAGCGCTTCAAGAGCCGACGTGCTTTCTTCCGCCACCGTCGCTGGAGTCGCGAGCGTTACCTCAAGGGTATGAAGAAAGCGGCTGAACGTCAAGCCCAAGATGGCGCTGAGGATGAGTGGGTAGCAGCAGCCCGGGCCAAAGCTCAAACAGCGGGCAAGAGCAAAGGAAAGAAAGCCAAAAAGGCCAAGGGAGGTGCCAAAGGAGGTGCCAAGGGTGGTGCTAAGATCCGGGCGAAGAAATAAGGAAACTGCGAGGCCCAGAGCTTGCTTGAGCAATGTCTGAGGATCGATTGTATTTTTCGCTAGCTCAGCATGACTGTGTATTATAATAACTATTATCTGGGAAGATCTAACAGCTGCCAGTTTTATGTATGAATACTTGGCATTACTTGCTGCTGTCACCACGAATTCCTAGAAACCATGCAAGATTGAATCATTGGTGTCAGTTTGGTAAAAGCACGTCCTCAACAGTCTACAGCCCATGAATGAAGAGATATGAATAGTTCTATTATCTGACATGTTCAGTATCCAGAATAGAACACGAAAGGAAATCGCTTAATGAAGAATCATGAACGCCACTCACAAGTTTGTACTGTACAATCCAACTATGATACCTACCATGGAAACAATAAAGTGTGCCTAGCAAACATTCAGCACATATAGAACATTCAACCTACTTGAAGATTCTTTTGCCGGTGATAACAGAAAACCTCTCTACGCCGGATTGTTGCTGCGTGTGCCAAGGGCTTTGCATACCGACCGTGCCGCCTTCCTTGGACACTCTATAACGCCGTGCGGCCTCTCGTAGATGTTCCGGGCGCAGGGGACCACGGCGCTTTACTTTTTCGGGCTCTGTTTTCTCTTCATCGGCAGTAGAATTTTCGGGTGGAGTTACGGTGATTTCTAAGAGAGGTTCTACACCAGCATGTATCCATTCCGTTTGTATGCGACGGGCACTCTCAATGATGTCGCCTATGAATAGCTTCGTTACAGTTTTCATAGCCAAGATACCCATAGGCGGTGCGGACTGTGATGCTGCGGCATTGACAACCTGGTTATATGCATATTAGCGACTGATATCGGCACGCTATAGTCTGAAGATGAATGGCATACCTTGCGAACTGTAGACTCTCCTAGCTTTGCGGCTCTCCAGCGCTCGTATCGATTATACTGCTCTGGGTCAAAGGCCTCGACCAGCATACCTCGCAACCGGTTCTCTTCTTGCTTCTTTTCCTTTGTGCCTGCCGAGCTGTCAACCAACTCCATTTGGAGGGGGCCAAGCTGCTCTTCTTCCTCTTCTTGTTGCTTCTTTCCCGACTCTTTGCCGGGGGCATTGCTGCCTCCGCCAACGGTGCTTGTTGGTCCAGCAACGGCGCTGCTGCTTTCTCCGAACGAAGCATTTTCAGCAAGTTCTTTTTTGCTTTTACGGCCGCGTTTCTTCTTAGGTTTTTCGGTCGTACTGACCTGACTTCCAGATACAAAACTCATGGCGTCAACTGATGGGGAGCGGCGGCCATTGTCAAGGAGAGACTCTGGTGGAAAGGACGTCTGGCGAAGCGGATGTGACAGGGAAATCATGGACGCTTTGCGCCGTTTGTGTGGAACAGATGTCATATCCGTTGAGGATCGTTTTTTTGAGATGGTAGAAGGGTTCTGGTAGGAAGAGTAGGTCGGAGAGGTGGCTGAAGACGATTGCGGAAATGAAGGAGACGCCATAATAGATAAATAGACGAAACCAAAGAGCGGGTCGAAAGGTTGAAGATGAACCTGTTGTAAGGCTAGACAGGATCTAGGGGTGTAGAGGTGCTTGGCGCTAAGGCCTCACTTGGAATAGAAATTTTGAGGGTCTGATGAATTGAACTTTGAATCTTATATCAGGAATAATGATAATCCCAAATTGCTATATAGAATAAAAGGCTGAGTAGGTACAGCCAATCTAACTAACGTGTGGATTGTGAAAATTGGTGTGGTCGTGTAGAGTACTAAGCTGGCAGCAACAACGCGTCAGAGCCGTTCAAGAAGCTGCCTTGGTGATTACGCGATGTTCAGCCGGAAATGGCCCAGCGGGTGCTTGCCCTGGCTTACCTTATGGTTAGCGGACACTTTCGATTAACAAAGGCCGTTGGGAATAATTAGATAGGCTTTATAAGTCAGGGACTCAAGTCCTCTATCAAGACCTCGACCATAATCGATATTATTATTTTGGGCATGAATATGACGTGACGAATAAATACATGCTTGAACAAAAGTGCGCCGGATCGGGCCTTGCAGGCGACTCTGCAACTTTATCAACTACAACAGAAAATTACAATTCCTTCTTTTGGCACTTAACCTTGCTAGTCTAGCCCTAGTCCCAGACCCTAAGTTCGATGGCGAAATACCATGTAATTAACGATAAGATACGAATGGTACCTGAAAAAAAAAGTTTGCGATGTTATCAAAACGAAGATAAATGAAGGGCGGACTTCTAAATGGGAATAGTGGGAAAAAATAGGTAGAATATTCGGCTGGGAGCGATTATTAGTGCGAATGTTCATGGAAAAAAGTATGATTTTGGCTTTGTATCTGTAGTGCTGAGTTAGGACGCACGAGTCTTGTTTTATGAACTCGTTACTAGTAATTATAATTGTGCCCCTCCCCTCCTCTCTAGTGGTCCCATATATAACCATCATCCTAAAGCTTTCGCCCTTTTCTATTCGCTTTTCTCTTTACGCTCGTCCGGATATTTCTCTTCATCAAACCTCACGATCTTGACCTCGGTAAAGCGGCTATCTCAAGGCTCTCATATACCTAGTATCGGACTTGCAACTGACTTCGCAAGTTAAATCTGCTGCCAGTCGCAATTCGTCTCCCCGTGGCCAACGGCATGCATCACAAGTCGAAAACGACGATCGAGAACGGCGCTACGGGCTCGAGCTCGTCAAGCGACGAGTCTGGCAGTACTGTCTCTAAGCGCGGCGGCAGCAAACAACCTAAGAAAGAGAAGTCTTCTCGCAAGCGTAAAGCAAGCGACAAGATGGATTTCGACGGTGAAGAGGATAAGGTCGCAAATACCCAGAACGGCGGCATCGTTGAAATAGCGAAGCGCACCAAGCACAAGACCAGCAACGAGAGTGTCAACGGCAGTACCAATAATGGCAGTGACGGGTCTGCAGAGCTGGCCTTGAGCAGTAAGCTACTCCCCTCCCCCCTTTTGTATCCCACTTGGTGTGCTTGGATGATGGTGGCATTGTCACGCATAATACAGTCACACAGCCTGCGCAAAGCATACCATGCTAACTATTAATCAGATGGCTTCCAGACTCCCCGAAATGACAAAGACGAGGCGGCAACACAGGCGCGCATAAAGAAAATGAGCGAAGCTATGCGCACCATCTTGGAATGCATTGGCGAAGATCCCGATCGCAGTGGATTACTAGACACCCCAGAGCGCTATGCTAAGGCTATGATGTTCTTCACCAAAGGCTACCAGGAAACTGTGCCTAACATCATTAAACAGGCTATTTTTAACGAGGGCCACAATGAAATGGTTATCGTCAAAGACATTGAAGTCTTTAGTATGTGTGAACACCATTTGGTGCCCTTCACTGGCAAGGTACGTTAGTCACTTGTGGATAGGATAGCTTGTCTATTGTCATATCCATTGCCGTCGAAAAAACAGGTACTAACCAGTATTGTTAAGATGCACATTGGTTATATTCCCCGCGAAAAGGTCGTTGGCATCTCGAAGCTACCACGTATTGCAGAGATGTTTAGCCGCCGGCTGCAAATCCAAGAACGCCTGACGCGCGAAGTCGCTACAGCCATTATGGAAGCCCTGAACCCCCAAGGGGTGGCTGTCGTCATGGAAAGTGCCCATTTGTGCATGGTCATGCGTGGCGTCGAGAAGACCACTACTTCGACTATCACAAGCTGTGTTTTGGGATGCTTTGAGCGCAAGAGCAAGACGCGCAACGAATTCATGAGCTTAATTGGATTGAACCGGTAGTCTAATTGTGCTGCTTGTCCCTTGGCCAAGCGTTGCTGGTCAGACGATGGGCTGACGTAAGAATCTGCGGAGTAAAGTATCTCCTTCGTCCTTTCAGTCCCTCAACGCTTGGGATAGCTCGTTATCATTGCGCTATTACTACCTCTTCTCCTCCTCTTCATCTTTTTTTTTTGTTTCTTCACTTCATCTATGGTTAAAAAACTTTTCTTGGTTATCCTTTCAAGCACTTTGGGCGACACACGGCATTCTCTTCAACAGCGAGAGCGACGATCATTGTTTGATACGGCATGGGGTTATTTACTGCTTTACATTTCCTTTTTTTTTTTCTCTTTTTCTTTTTTTCTTTTCGCCAGTTTTCTACTGATTCTTCGTACTTGTTTGGCTTTTCCCTTCCTTTCCCTTGAACTTTAGGCATTTGCAGCGAACTGGATATCGTGGACCTGGGCTCCCATCTCCACGCTGGGCTATTCTCGATTGGATGTCTTTCTGATCTTGTGTTGTTCTGCATAGTAGCTAGGATATATTGGATGACAACTGGGCTCAACGACCCTTCTTTATAGTTGCCGTTTCTCTTTGTACATTAAAATACATGAATGTATACATATGTACATATATTATCGTACGACGTTATCTGTGGATTGTAATGCCGTTATTGCGCTGGACGAACCTCACACGTAGCTCAGGAGACTACACGAACTTTATTGTCGTCACTAATCTTGTCCCCAGCTTCAAGACGAGCCAGGACCTTGGCCCAAATTTCCTCCGAGACTTCCTCAATACCAGCCCCAGCATCGATAATCTCGAGATCTTCCTGCTCTTGTTTAAAGGGCCTATGTTTCACGTTGTTGTTGCCTTCCATCTCAACATCTTCACCCTCGACATTCTCACCTCCTTGGCTCAAGACATGGAATAGTTCTCTCACACGCTTCTGCATGTCTGCCTTCTCATATACCTCGTCACCCCAGCCGCCTCTTTCTCGTGCCTTATTCTCGTCTAAATCTAGGAATAGCACAATGTCGGGTCGGGGGAGGCCAAGCTCTGGCTGGCGTGCCCATTGGAGCGAGAGGGTAGGGTTCTTCTTAGCTGCAGAGTAGACTATCCCGCTGTAGTAATAGCGGTCGCATAGAACACTGGTTCCAGATTCTAAAAGACTAGTTATAGTGCGTGCGGCTTCCCAGCGGTTTGCAGAGAAAAGCAAATGAATGACATGATCGTCCATATCGGCCGTGTTCTTGAGATAAGCATCGATCATTTTTCCAATGGGCGTTGAGCGATCTGTAGCAGATGTCAGTCTTCCGTTCCCTTGCAGTGTTGAATGTGAGAGTGACATACCAGGAAATCGCATCACGGTTGCCTTGCGTCCAGCTTCTAAAAAGCGCTGCGCCAGGAGCTTGACTTGCGTAGACTTCCCACTGCGATCAAGCCCTTCTAGTACAACCAATGAACCTCGGGCAGGCACAACTGTATTTGCGGTGCTAGCATCCGCTGTGAAGTTGACATCATCAGGACTGGTACCTTCGGTAACTATAGAAGTTCCGACTGTAGGCTCTATACCGGCAGCTTCGCCAAGGGCAGTCTCGCCAGCTGGGGAGATCGAGGTAGAGTCAACAGCCAATGCATCAGTAGATGGGTTAGCTATAGAAGGAAAGGATTCTACTTCAGCCTCCGGCATCGTCACAGCTGTAGCTATAGACACATCGGGCGTGTCGTCTGGTGTCATTTGGCCAATATTAAAAGTCTGGGTAGTTGTTGAACTCGTGGCTTCTCTCGCTGATAGGACTAGTGTTGATGTTTTGGTTGGCAGTGGTGGTGGAATAGGAGAAGCGCGTGGGCTTTCAGCGGCAGGAGTGACAGTTGTAGTGGTGTTAGCAGTGGGAACAAGGACAGCAGGCACTGAAACAAACGACGTGGCAATGGCAGCAGCAGCAAGATCATCAATTGAAGCCATTCCGCTATTTGGACCTAGAAAGAGAAATATGTACAGGGAAGAGCCCAGTCCCTTTTTTTTTTTATCTTGGTGAACTGCAAATTGATATCTTTTTTTTTAGACGGTCTTCACTTGAGTTGAGCTTTGGGCTGTGGTAACATGATTGGCTGGCTTGGGGGAAGGCGATGACAGCACGTGCTGTCTAGGAGGCTTATAGTGGACGCTGCCCTGTTTTCTTTTCAGTACAGACAGTGATAGTGATAGTTTACAGTGGAGGGCATTATATAGTTACGTGCATTCATATATTGTTCATGTAAAAGCTACCAAAAGGAAAAAAATATCGAGTCAAATGTCACCAAAAACAACAACACATCAAATAGCTTCAAACCATAATCACCCATTAACATCCATCTGAGATGACGGCCAAATTAGACCTCGGCCAAGTAAAGCCAAGCCATACTCCGTTTGTACTGTGAGTCCTAACGAATGCACCACCATGTAGAGAAATAAGACGCAACATACCATTTCTCGAGGCAGCAAGAAGAAAAATGCAAATTTACACACGACACAAGGAACTACGGTGTAGTGTTTTTTTTCTCCTCAAGGATCGCCAGCCTTGGTAGTAGTGGCGGCAGGGGCAGTGGTGGGAGAAGCCTCATCATCGGCAGAGGAACTTTCGCTCTGACTCTCACCGTTATCACTTTCACTCTCCCAAATGTTGAAGCCCTCACTGGCATCAACCGAGTCTGGAGATGGAAGTTTTTCCTTTTGAGAGCTAGCCGGTCGTGACAGGAGCTCTTCAACAGTAGTGCGATCAATGGCCTCAATAACACGAGCCTGAGAAAGGGGCACATTTTCTTCTTCTTGCTCGGGAGAAGCTGCATCAGGGGTGGCAACAGAGGCTACAGATGGGGTAGCAGTGGAGTCACCATTTTCAGCGTCAGTTTCTTCGTCAGCTGGGACAACGAAGATGGAAGATTCGTCACAACCTTCGGCATAAAATTCAGTCACATCAAGATCGGCAAGAGCAGTGCGCTTTTGCTCAATAATCATGGCATCCTCGTTGGTACGAGCCGCGGCTTGTGAGCTGGACGTCTGACTAGCGTCGTCGGGAGGAGGAACATTTTCTTTGTCACGACCCTCGACATGGTCTTTATCAGAGCGGGTTTTGGTCTCATCATCGGAGCTCAGGTCCAGAACACAGGTGCTATGTTGAAGCATGTTTGTAGCATGCTCTTGCGGGGTGTCTTCGTGAATTACAAAATCCCAAGAAGGCTTGTATTCACGCAAGTAAATTGCCGACAGAGTCTGGGTAGCAGGGGTGGAGTTGGTAACAATGGAGGACAACGGGGAGCTGACGGGCTTTGGCTTGGGCTTGGTAAGGCCAGTGAAGCCAGGAATAGTGCCCTTAAGAGCAGCGTCAAGACTGAAAGGGGCAGCCTTGACAGAGTCTCGAGAGGACAGGGGCGAGCCAATCCGGCTGTAAGTACCAATGACACGACGATGATGGGGATGATGGATAGTGCTTAGCCCAGAACGCTTGAGTGAGCGCGTAGGTGACCGGCCAGCAGGAGGCGACAAGGGAGATGACTTAAGGGGGGCGTTAAGCTTTGAAATAGGAGACTTGGTCTGTTTGACAGAACGAATTCGTGATGAAGAAGCAGGCAATGAGCGAGTTGAAACAGCGGGAGAAGGTTTAGCTGCTGGAACAGAGGGTTTGAAGATGTCTTTGACAGGCTCTTTCGAATAGGTTGGGCGAATATCGGATTTTTTAGTGCGCTTGATAAAAACAGGGTCAACGTTTTCAAAATCACTATCGTCGACAATGTCAACGGCCTTGCGTTTGCCGGCTGATGGAGGGGTAGAAGCAACAGTAGCTTTACATTAGATGTTAGTGTATTGGGTGAGTGATTGAACAGGATGAGATGGATGATGATGACTGCGTGCGGTTGAACGCCAAGGGATTTGAAGTTGCCAGTATATTATAAGTCTAGAGACAAGCGCCTGATTGACTTTGGGGAAAGTAGGGTTGGATGGGATGTAGCTTTAGACTTACAGTTTTGGCGATTCTTGATGCTGGTCAAAGTCTGTAGACGAGTGCTGTCGAGCGGCGCGAATGGCTGGCGGGCGGCGGTAGCCATTCTGGTGTTGGAAGACCAAGCGTTGCGTGGGAGTGATAGACGTGAAAAGTTTATGTTGCGTGTCGATTGAGGCAGTGGTGCAAGTGGATAGCCAGAGTCAGGCCTAGCTGGGTGCTATAGTGGTAAAAACGGACTGCCAGGTTTGACGAGGTTCGTTTAGATGCAGTGCAGCAGTTGAATTTGAACAAAGGACGAACGAAAAAAAAAAAAAATAATAAGCGCAACGAGCCAGCGAAGCAGATAGCGGGAGAGAGTCAGACAAGCAGTCAGTATATCAGAAAAAAAAAAGATGTCGTTGAATGATAGCGCGAGATAACACGAAGTTAATGCGATTGAGTTTTCAGAGTTTAATTGATGCAGGGACACGAAGCTTTGTCGAGGATTGAATGAAGCGGAGACAAAGGAAAAAAGATTGGAAAAAGAGCGAGAAAAAAGCGAATCAGATATGCAAAAGATGGACGAAAAAAAAAAGGTGTTGGAGAAATAGGAAAATACGCATCAAACAGGAAGAAGCCAGACCAAACGGCTGCAGGTAAGATGAAATGAACGAAGAGAAGAGGAGAAAGAAAATGAGACGAAAAGACGCGAAGGAAAAGAGGAAAACGGGAGATGGAATTCCAGGAACATGAAGAACCTTGCTTCAGTGCAGTGCAGCAGTGCAGCGCAGCGTCTTCATGCCTATGTCAGGGCCAACCACCAGTCCAAGGTTCAGAGACTCGGCTTAACATCGGCTAATATACCGCGATTGTACAGTTTTCTTCCTTTTTCTCCCCCTTTTGAGGTGTACATCACGAGGGAAATGGGCCAGATGAACGGGCCAAGAACATCTCTGGAGTACAGTACTTGACAAGCTCACTTCGTGAGTAGCCTAGTAGTCGCAACTAGGTTGATACGAGTATTGATTGCTACCGATTCCTTTTTCTGGCTCATATTACTATCGCCAGGGCTTGAATAGACAATGGACCCGCAATTCGATGGCAACCCACTTAGTATATTAAGTATTGATCCACATCCCCAGTCTCAATGCACCACCATTTCGACCAATTCGGTAAAAAGAAAATGCATTGTCAACCCCGACTATAGTAAGCTGGTGCTGTTTTGTCGTCAAAAGCCCAACGTTGTCGCCACTCATTCCACATGCGAGAGACAAAAAATGTAGAGGCTTAGCCTACTCCCTCTCTTCCAAAAGCAGACCACACCCATCCATCCTCTTTCCCTAGACCCAAAAGTTCCACGGGGCCAGCTTCCAGCAGCTACAGCACATGGGGGCGGGGAAACGAGAAAAGCCCTGGTACATGTATATAGACAGAAGAGCTTGACGCCTCTCTATGCTATCACAAAATCAGCATCTATTCATCATCGAAACGAACGAGAGGGCGATGATAGAGAATATTGTCTTGGCTAATATACTAGTTGTACCTATCTCGTGTCTTGGGGCTTTTCCATAGCACTCGCGCAAAAAGATGAGCGTGATGAAATTTCTGCTGTCACAAATAGCCCCTATCACGTACATGACCCCGCCCCCTCGTTACAAAGCTGCACACATGTTTCACGTCCCTGATTGGCCCAAGTACAAAAGCAGTCAGCTGAGTCGAGACCGCTACCCATCCACTCACTTATCTCTAGTTCTCCTGCTACAGCTCTTCCACTCCCTCCTCTTCCACACGCACGTGGAACGGGGTTTGCGGCGTGTCTGTATCTCTTCAAATCCTATCTCACCACTAAAAAATATGCACGCAGCCTAAAACAGCGCGTCTCACGATTCTTCTTTGCGATCGCTTGATGCGCAGCGAACTCTTGCCGTCACCTACCCGAGTGACAAGTAGTACGGCATGCAATGATCGAGTTGGGTCTTCTCTATGCAGTTGATGCGCATCCGGAGTGTGATTTGATTGTTTGCTTTTTTGGCTGGCTCTCCCTTTCTTCCATCACTGACTTGATTTTGTGCCTTAGGTATGCATGCATGCATGCATGCATGCATGTATGGCCTAGGCTAGTCAGTCCCTTCACTCATCCAGCCTCCATCATTTTCATGCGCCATTTCGTCCAACTGGCTTTCCCTTGCGAGCACAAGCAAATAAATGATGGACAATGTGGCATCCAAAATCTAGTCGTTTTACAGCTGCAACAAAGTGGCAAAGGGCTAATAACCATAGCGCCCCCCCTATAGCAGCAATGGAAGATTATTGGAGAGCAGTACAAAGCACGAACCTTCTGAGCATTCGGTGCTAGCAAACATTAAATCACACCTAACTCAGCTAGGCACATAACGGCTGCGTAAGTGGGAGAAGAGAGAATATGTTGATTCATAGACAATATAGAAAACATATGAAGAAAACACCATCGTATCGTAACAACTTTTCAATGCGGCAATAGCGGCAATAATAGACAAGAAAAAGACATACAGCAGCTGGACTAGGACCTGGCAGTCATGTCAATATCTTCTTGTCTAACGATAAAATATTTCCATCACAAGTTAGTGAGCAGCATACTTGTCACTAAACGCATTCATGTTGCCCAGTTTTCAGCATCAGCAGTCTAGTCCGGGCATTTTTATGATTGGGGATAGCAAAGGCACCAAAGCTTGCCATCTGCATCCATTTAACTCAATTTATCCAAGGAGATTTTAGCGGGATATAAGGTCATTTCTCGTAAAAAGGGGGTTGAAGAATACCTCAGTAGTAGGCGATAAAATCAAGCCGACAGATGAGATACTTAGAACTCGCCCTCACCACTACTTCCAACCAGGTTGGCCGTCCATAGACCGACCAAGCCCCACCAATTAACCTTCCATCCACGCCATAGACCTTCTAAGCCCTGGCCCTTGAGGTAGATGGGTCCAGATGTTTTGTTGCGGCTCTTGCGCGCCCGCGAGATAGAGGTGGCCTTGGAGGTAGAGGGTTCAACGGTCCGCACACCCTCTTCGGCCGCAATGTGATACATGGTGCCAAAGATACCGTTGTAGCGGCCAATGGGGACAATAGTCTCTAGGGCGCTACCCTGTGGGTCTGCAGCATGCACATACTCGGGCGAGGAGATGACGTGGGTCTGGGCACGGCGTAACACTGTCTCAATGGGCAGCTTGATGAAGATGGACGCCGCGGATGCGCAGAACTTGGCAAACGAGTATGTCATAGGCGACTGTTCAGCATCAATACGGAACTGCGTCCGCAGAGCGAGCGGAGTCGAAAGGGTGAGGAGAGGGTTCACCAGCGAGTGAAGCAAAGTGGGGACAAAGAGGACGGAGGGGCATACGTATGACGGAAGTGATCGCAGCACCGAAAGAGTTCGTCTAGGGCCCTTGGATGCAGGGGTAATGAGTAGCCTGCAGAGATGAAGAAAAATCACATGTCAGCAATCCTGCTAGAAAATAAACCTAATTATCAAAGCCGATGCTATGGGTTGTCAATAGTTCACCTACCTTGTGCGCACCAGATCAAAGGGGCACAGTATCAGGCCAGTGGCAGCGGCAGCGGCAGCAGCCACACATAGTGAAGCCCAGGGATAAGGCGACGCAATCCCTATCAACTTGTCTAGGTCGTCCTTGACGCCAATATCTGGAACATTGAAGATGGCACTAAGGAAACTCCGTGACCAGTTTTCCAAAAGCGACTGGAGCACATTGTACACAAAGGTTGAGTTGGATCCCTTCCACACACCCCAAGCTCCCTCTTTTGTCCACAACTGGCTGATGACTTCGTTGATGGAATTGGACTTGGCCAGTACAAGTTGATGTGGAGGTAGGGCTGGCAGAGTAGGCTTGGGCGGTGGTAATGGTTCATCTTCAGCAAAAGGATCGAGTTCTTTACGGTTGTTATGCGAGAACGGGTTAGATGAGTCTTCGAAGCCAGAGGTAAAGTAGTTGGGCTCTTCATTGTCGGATTCACCCTCGCCAAACTGTAGATTGGAGTGTTAGATCATGGTCACACGCAGGTTTTCAGACGCCTCGATCATTCAACTACGGCATTTTAGAATAAGCTGCACGTCAAAACGTAGGGGTTATTCACAGGAAAAACGTACCCCGAATCCACCCTCTGAGTAGCTAGCCACCGGACGCGGCTTTTTAGGAGTCTCGAAAATTGGCTCAACGACCTGAGCTTCTTGGGCTTCCTCGCATGTGCGCACCTGTAGGAGCACCTTGGCAACCTCAAATGGCTGTGACATGAGCACTGATGTGTACTTCCACATCATGTCGTCTAATAGCTCGCGTGCGGTAGTAACGACAGATGGCGACGGCTCGCTAATGTAGTCCTTGTAGTCGAGGTCCGAGAACATGTCGCGAGCCTTGGAGGAATAGCGGCCTGCGGCCGACGTAGCCGTGGCTGAGTTTTTGATGGCCGAAGCCGTGACATTCGCAGCTGAAGAAGAAACATTGGAAGTTGTGGAGGATACCCCAGCAGCTAGACCGTGCTGTTCGGCGAGACTGGGTGGAATATAATAAGGGCGAAGAGGGTTAACGCTCTCGCGATAAGAAGGGGTCGCCATGGCTTGGTTGGAAGGAGGAGGGGGAAGGGTGAGGGGGAAAAATGGATCGTGAGATCCGAAATAGTTTTAAGCCGGGGAACAAAATAAAGTAGAGAGCAAAGTAGGTTTTGTCTCGTCAGAGATACACGAGCAAATTCTATGCATACAAAAGAAGCCTAATGGCAATGCCGAGGAGGCTTAAGGCTCGACTGGGTCGAAAAATTGAGAGCTTGCTGCATCCTTGCACCATCACCCACTTGAGGGCATCATGCGCATATCAACCCAGCCTTTCTTAAAGTGGCGGCTGACTCAGCCAAAATCACCGAGTACTGGCGGGCGGGGAGGGTGAGGGGGAGGGGGAAGTTGAGGGGTCCGCAATGAGTAGTCTGGATTTTATGGGAATTAGAATTAGAATTATGGTAGCATAAGTCTACGAGCTTGTATCTCTAACTTAGCCCACCGTTGCAAATTATTTACTCTCATTCTGGTCTATTTCAAGTTTCAATCTATCATCGTATCTCTACTATTCCCACTGGGTGCGTTGTTCAGGGCAGTGGGTGGGTTTGTAGAGTAAGCCACAGGGTGCTCAGCTTAGGGTTTACAGTGTCCGTTGCACAGCAAACTAACGGTATGTCAATTTTGCTGATCTCAAGTAAAATAAGGCTTTTGATTGGCTCGTGCTAACCACGAATCAATACAATTTTTTTTCTTTTTTTTTTTTTTCGTAGAGCTGAAACCCCGGTTACTTTTTGCTTAGTCCGGATTGACAGCTGGATAAGAGACACTGAGAGGAAACAATTCTTGAATTCTAGCGGTCTGCTTCTTCACTTGACTTGTATTTACACTTTAGACTACACTTTTTGCTCCATACTCTCATCCACTGAGTTTTGTTATCGACTCTTCTACTCGACTACGATCCCGACCGTTCCCCTCCGACACGCTTTTAATATGTTTGGTTATCGGTGCTTGTTTGCAGGCGTGGCCCGCTTGGCAACCTCTTCGACCATACGTCCGGCAACTCGCATAGCCTACCAGCCGGGTACAATAAACTTCCGTTCTTCGGCGATGGCATCTGTCTCTCGGACTTCAGCGGCGTTCTCCACGAGTTCCATGAGACGGCATGGTCATATTTCTGCCCCAAAGCCCGGAGAGGAGTGAGCATTTTTATTTCTTTAACTTGCTAGGAGCCCGACCAGAAGTTTCATTAACACAGTTTAGGCTCCATATCACCTTTGTTGACAAGGAGGGCATTGAGTACAAGTTTGAGGTTTCCGAAGGTGACAACCTCCTTGATATTGCCCAGGCAAATGATTTAGAAATGGAGGGTAAGCTGCTATCTTTACGTCTCTGATATGTATGTGTCTTTTCTAACTAGCTATCCTAGGTGCATGCGGTGGCTCTTGCGCCTGCTCAACATGTCATGTAATTGTCGAGGATGAGGCATACTTTGATAAGATACCAGAACCCGATGACGACGAAAACGACATGTTGGATCTGGCGTTTGGTTTGACTGAGACTAGCCGTTTGGGGTGTCAGGTTAAGATGACAAAAGAACTTGATGGCATCAAGGTGAAGCTGCCTGCTATGACCAGGAATTTCCAGGCTGGCGACTTTGGCAACTAGACACTAGGAAATCTGTGTCGATGACCACGCAAAAGCATGGAAAAAAACAAGTGGCTGTTTGTGCAATACGAGACGCACATGCTTGCCCATACATCATGTCCTACGCCTATGATTCCTATATTCTTGCTTGCTACTCCCCCATTCATCCCCCCTCCCCCCCAAAGACTTCTCGAAATATGGCCAGGATGGGCTATTCGCGGTTGCTTTGGCTTGTACATGTACTACTATTAGATATGATTTAGATGATCTCCAGCGGCGTTATGCAATTTTTCAGGGTTAAAAGAATATGGACTCGACATAGTAGTGGTGATTATAGACAACATTCACAGTCATTGATAATAGTGTCTATGGCAGCGACGCAAAGACAGGAAAATCCCATGAGAATTATTTCTATGCATATCAATCGATCATATAAGAAAACGAATACAGAGGACAGAGCCTGACAATATGACCTACAAATTGACTCCTGGCTTGACGCTCATGAACTTTTGTGATCAAGAGCCATAGCGAAAACGAATCCCTTGGTCTGCCCATCATTTCCACAACACCCATTCATAGATTACGCATTTAAGCTTCTTCGATTGGTCCCTTTTTCAGGCCGCCACCCCCAGAGGCAATTAGGTCAAGGAACCCCTTTTTGGTCATCTCCTGAACTTTGGCTTCTCTCTTGGCTAAGCCTAACATGCCCTCCTTGCGCGTATCTCTCTGAGCTTCAACTGCCCGGACCTGGGCCGCGCGAACGGCATTGAATAGCTTGATAACACCACGCTGTGCGACCTTGCGTAGCTTACGCTCCTCCTCCATGCACTTACTTGCGGACAGCTGAACCGTGGGCTGGCCTTGCACTTTTGGTTCTAGGACATCCTTGACACGGCCCTTTTCAAGAGCTGCACGCCTCTCCTCCTTCAACTGGCGCTTGACCTTGCTCTCTAACGCAGAGTCGACAATGGCCTGTGACGCCTTCTGGGCATCAATACTGCGCGAAAGCATGGGGTCTGCCCGCTTAGAGGTCGACAACTTCGTCGAAAGAATTTTGGAAAGGGAGGTAGCAAAAGCGGTCGGATCGTTTCGTTTTGACTTTGACTTTTGCCTGACTGCGGGGCCTTCGAGACCAGTGATATCGTCGTCTTCATCATCGTCCTCATCGTTGTCGTCGTCATCGTCATCCTCTTGCGAGTCCTCAGCGGCTAGCATATCTTCGTCGAACTCGTCATTGCCAAGCATGGATTCGTCATCATCATCGCCATCACTAGTATTGGCAGTTGCTTTGTCGCTTGTGCCGTTTGATGCTGCGGTCTTTGCAGACTTTTTGTTGAATTTGGCGCCGCTCTTCGTTTCTTTGGTGGAAGAGATTGCGATGGTCTCTTCGTTGTCGCTATCCCCCACGTCGGCAGGGGCATCTAAAATGTTTTCATTGTCGGAATCTTCTAGGTTGACAGCTGCAAAGTCTTCGGCTTCGGATTCATCGCTGCTGCTATGATACGCTTGTTGACGGTGCACTTTGCTCTTCTTGTATGGCCGGGCACTATCGTTACCACGTGCCCGCTTTCTTGCGGCGCCGGGTCCTGCCATTGTGTGATATAAAGAACTGTGATTACAAGAGAAAGGAAACTTGAAGCGAAGCAGAGGTGTTGAGTATGACCGTGGATAGTGATATGTGAAGTGATTCTTTACGTTGAACTCATCAAAAGGCAACTAAAAAAAAAAGTCCTAGATTAAGATTTTACTGCTGTATTAGGAAGGCGGTAAAGAAAAAGATGCTTATCGATAACGCACATATTTGTGGGGCTAACAAGTAGTTCAACTTTGAATTCAAATATCACGATTTGCCAGAGAAAAGAGATATACATAATACGCCTTCAACCTCTCAAGCCTCGAAGTTTTCAGCAATATAAACAGTCCTTAAATGTAGCGTGAGTAAGCTCTAACTAGATACATAGATCAGCTTGGGAACAAGGAAAACTATCAACAGCCACCACCGCCACCACCACAACCTCCTCCTCCGCCACTACTACCACCACCACCACAACCTCCTCCTCCGCCACTACTACCACCACAACCTCCTCCCCCGCTGCCGCCGCCCCCTCCACAACCATTACTACCGAAGGATATTGATGCAATAGGTTCGACATGGCCATGAGGAGAAACTCCACAGTGAGCAGACCCCCCGCATGCAATCAAATCTGCCGCAGCAGGCACTATAGATGTACTTATAGCTGAAAGGTTGCTGGCTGAACTACAGTCCATACCGGAAGGCATGCCTGATCCACAGGAGCCACAGCCTCCCGGACTTCCACATGCACCGGCTGCAATAGCGCCAGAGCAAGTTCCAGATACACAGAGAGCTTGAGTGTTATCGACTGAGCTAACATCTGTACATGGGTAAATGCCTGGGTGATAGTAGACCGGGGATGCATAGGGCCCATACATATAGTATGAAGTGCCCCAGTGATCGTAGTATTCGTTCTGCGGCGGAAGCTTGCGGTCCTTTTTAGCGGCACGGCGTCGGGCTTTGGCGTATTGTCTGTCAAGACGCTCCTGATATACTTTGTGTAAATGCGACTGGTCCGTGATAACACGCACGGCGTTGTGGGATGATATGTGAGGGGCCTTGTTCTGGGGGCAGTCGTTGGGGCCATTAGTAGACCAAAAGCGTTTGATTACTACTGTAGTGTTAGCATCCGTCAGGCATGAGTATAAGAGGATAAGACCATGATAAAGGCTCACCTTGGTTTTGCTTGCTCATTCCAAACATTTTGGCAACGCTAGAAACGCTCTCAACACGGGTTGCTTCGCAATACCAACAGGTACACTGTGAATAAACCTCTTGGTATCGTTCTTGATACAACTTGCTGGTCACTTCAAACCCGTCTGATAGCCGGGTCTCATCTATCTTATCGTCATGGTCTAGAAATCGACCATATGACACAGCCGTGTCTTGATAGTAGCTCACAGGGCTTAGTTGGGCTGTGTGCCAAGCAAGGTCAACATCAAGGGTCGGCACCAGCATTATATCTCGGGACTCATTCATGAGACTCATGAATCGAGTATACCTGAGAATCAACCTTGACATGGTGGACATGATGGCAGGGCTGTGAAGCCAGTCTATGGCATGCATCTTCTCAGCAAACACGCCCTGTCGCATGACAGCTCCGACAAGATCGAGTGCAAATGGAGAGGGGTTGTCGTAGTATCGACTCATCATTTTGCGTAGCTGCTTAAAACGTATCTGATACCATGCACTGTTTAGGCCTCGCTCGATTATGAGTTTCCTAATGGCCTTAGTTCGAAGAGCAATACCGAGGCGCAGCTGCACACGCTCCATGTTCCGGTTCTCTTCCTTCTCAATAAACTTTCTGGGAGATTTCCCAAAGACAGCACCGACCACGACGTTTGGAAAATGGCGGGTTTTTACAGCTGCGTCAGACGCATTCTTGGGAGAGGGCTTCCCGTCCACAAGATATAAGATAGTTCCGGGCATGGGGTACTTTTTGTTAGAGAGATTAGAAGCATCTGTGATGAATTTTGAAAGACATAAAAGCTTGCGATCGATCTTGGTTTTGCAGGCTGGACAGGAGACTTCGAAGTTGCCATCGGCATATCCGGTGCCAATGAGGGGCTCCGCACTTGAAAATCATTAGTACTAAAAACACAAAACGAATCAGGGAACGGGTCTTCCCACCTTTTCCATTCAATGTCCGTCTCAGTGGCACAGGTTGTCCAAGGAACGTCAATCTTGATGTTGCATTTAGGGATTGGGCATGTCAGGCTGTAGTTCATAGGGCTTTCAACATTGTCCCAAGGATGTCCAGTGCGAGATTCAAAGTTTTCCTGGGCTTCTGCAGTTGCTGTGAGACGGAAGTCCGCGTTGATAGCTTGATTGATTATCTTCCACGGGAAGCCCGCTAGCCAAAGCGACCTGTGCCCGGCTCTTAGGCAATCTTCAAGGTAGTCTCGGGGATTGAGCATGTGAGTGTGCCAGACCATGAGGACATCGAGTGGAGGAATATCATCAGCTGTCCACACCAGTGCATCATCCTGGCGTGGAAAGTTGCTATAATAAGAGCCTTCGTCTGTGTTGGCCATTACGTCGGTAGTCAAGTGCTTCTTGGGCATTGAATTCCACCATGCTTCGTAACGGTCGACAGCGCGTGCAAGATATACACTCCAGCGCTTCTCACGTAGCAAGCTGAGAGCAGCCTTGTGCCTTTGTGTCTGAGAGTTCTCGACATCTGAGGTGCAAGGACGCTTCTGGTCCGCCTCGTCGCGTTTGGGCCGTACATCAAGCGATTTAGGGGCATGAGAGTCGCAGATCCCCCATAGACCATCAGTGTAGCCAATATCTTCGCGGAGCTCTATCAAAGCATGTAGAAATCGCAGATGAGCAATACATCGATGCTCAGTGGGCGGGCCAGGCTCATCGTTCAAGTCTAGGGTGGTGCCCTTTGCGTATACGTCGCTTAGAGATGTACTGGGAACCTCTTCTTTGAAGTTACCCGTGTTTCCGGAGGAGTGGAGTTTTCCCGACGAAGTAGCGCCGTCATCAAACGTCATTGTTAAGTTTTATATATCTGATTGGTGGTTCAAACGAAGCAAAGATATCTGCGTGAAAATGAGTATAGCTACGAGAGTACGTACAAGGGATACTCGGCATCTTTATAGTTTACGGTAGTTGCGTTCATGCTCATCATTGTCTCTTGAAACAGTTGCCCGATTTGACTATGTCGTTCGGCCGTTTGGTAATTGCCATCGTCAATGTGGGACTGATTGGCTTTGAGTTTGAAGCACCTTCCGCTTGTGCTAGTTAGCGTTAGTCAGCCTAAAGAGAGAAAAATGCCCAACGGCAGTAATACATAGTAAGATACTATTAGTACCAGAGAGATGAACGACGAGGCATATTCTGATGATGCAGCACATATCTCACATGTAGCTGTGTATGTTGCCAAGGAGCTAGTAAAACTATACACACAGTATAGTTGATTGACAAAATATGCTTAATACAAGACATTGGGGAACAAGGTAACTAATTACACAGTTAAGCTATAGTGATGATATAGGATGACATCAGACTCGCTAAAAGTCAACACTGGTGGTAGCAATAAAGGGAGCAAAGCTAAAAAATACTCGAGGAAAAGGAAATGAACAAAAGATAGCCTAGTGCTGAGCCGTCATATAGCCCCCAATCTGTTAGGAACAGCCACTTTTGGAGATTCTATCCAAGTGGTTAGCTGGGTATTCGGAACAAAGCCTGTGCTATTAATTACGTCATTCCGTTTCCATCTTACCACCAAAGTATATGTACACAGCCTCCTCTTGGAATTGTCATCATACTAAATCCTCTGCCCGTTGGTTCATGAAATCATTTGCCAGTTTGTCTCCGCCCGACTGCGCTGCCTCCATCCAATGTACTGCTAAGCACAGCGCATGAATATTCTCCTCTTTGATGTGCTTATCAGTATCTGCAGTATGCTCGGCCGCCTTAGAGCTACTAATGCTAGGATTTCCATTTTGGCTAGTAAGCGACGCGCCAGAAGATGAGGCTAGTTCACGGACTGAGGCGCTAGGCAGCGCACTTGAGGCCGGCCCTCCGCTGCTACTTGTTCCGGAGCTGCTCCCGTATATATCCATCAGAGATTGTCGGAAGACTTCGCATGTCTTCGAAAAGGGAATCAATACGCGGCCAAGTAGGTCGGGCCGGACCATGTATAGTAACGCCAGCTCGCGCTGTGCTGCGGGCTCAACGCCTTCTTTCGCTGATATAACTAGCATTTTAGCAGCATCAGCCATAGTACGTCTTTGGCTTAAGCCACTCATGTATTGATCAGAAGGTTGAATGTCAGAGCCAAGGGCGTCAGCCTGAATTATAGCCTCTGCCCAATGCAGCATAGTAGTGCTAGCGTCCATTTTGATGCTTATTGCAGCCGCTGCAAAGTCCCAAAAGCACAAACCGTGTACTTGGTTCTTTAACAACTTAGCAGGTACTAGGGAGGCGATAAATTGCAGACTCATGAACAGGTTTTGTGGCCGAACCTGTGGATCTTTCAAGATATCGGCTAGAGTTTGGAGAAGTGTCTGTAAGCTTGGTCCCGTGGTAGGTCTACTTGGAGTCTTGCTAGTTTTCTGGGGCATAGCTGCTGAGATTGTAACTAGCTTGGCTATCCTATGCAGAGCGTCAAGCTTGGTGTATGGGTTGGGGTGGATACTGAACATGTGAAATATACTTTTGTAGGCTCTGTCAAAGGGAAACTTTGGGATCTGAGCAGCAGGGTTACCTGAACTAAAAGAAGGCTCAGGCTGTCTAGCTGAGGCACCCTGTCTACTTTGATAGACCGACATCCCGACTTCTTTCGCTTGAGTCCGTTCAATACATTGCTGACCGATATCAGCAAACCAATCATCTGTCTCCGAGCCCCGTGCATACACCAAGTTTCCAAGATCCGACAACAACAATCCAACCAGTGTCTCCCTAAGTTGTTCCAAAAATTGTAGCTTTTCTGTGGAGGCCTGCGGAGACTTGGGCATCGACGCCTGGATAGAGAAAGGCTCTGGTCGTGTACACCGAGCTGATGAGGCTTCTGCCGAGGAGGAGTAATTGTGAAACGACGGGTTTGAGGCTGTACTGAAGACGTTGGTTGTATCGGTTGACGAGGTGGAGTGAGCATAAGAAGTGCCTGTCAGTCTAGAAAGCGGCGGCTTTTGAAACAGTGACCGAGGAGCGGTTAAATAGCTAGACCCTTTGCTTTTGTCTACGACCGGCAAGGCATGAGTTTGGCCAAACCTTGAAGATGCAGATTTACGTGCACCGTGCTTGCCATGATTATCTTGCATCGTATGTCCCTGGTGCGCGGTTCCTCCCCCAAGGCAGCTCCGGGCTGGCCCAGAAAGAAGGCCAGAATGCTGACAACCTGGCGAAAGTGCTGCAATGGAGGCTTGAAGTTTAGTTGTATTTTCTTCTAGTCTGATCTGATCACGTGCAAACAGTTCTGATGACCATAACACTGGAGCATCAGACAAAGTTTCTCCCACCAGCTTGGAAACACAGGACTCGATCTCCCAGCAAAATCTGTGAATTCGCTCTTCGCCTTTGCAGATGTTTTCAATGCCGCGACTTTTGAGCCAAGCGAGAGTATTTTCAACTTGATCGTCGCTCAGTTTATTAGGACCGCCATGCGAATCACTTGCTGCAAGAAGATCGAGCATCTGAAATTCGGCGAGGTGAATGTGTGTCGAGTCATATGGCGAGTTAGAGTTGATCCTAGTTCGATAATCGACACGCTGTGGCCGCCCCATGGCTTTGAGCGCTACACAGATACCACGACTATTGGTGTATGGGCCAGAATGGACAACCTCGCTCACGTACCACATCTTGTCGCGCAGGGCACGCAAGCGCTGGATTGCCTGTTCAACTTGGCACTTATGATATTCATGAGTTTGTTTAGCATAAGATAGCCATAGTTTGTATCGTTCAGTGGATGCCTCATTTTCACCAAGAGCCGTTCGTAAATCTTGCGATAGGATAGAAAGCACGCGATTGGTGGTATTTTCAAACAAATCATCATAGGGGATTTGAACCAATTGCCGAAGACCATTGAAGTATAGAAGTGAGGACGAAAAGTTGCCTTGACACTCAGATTGATCTAATGCTGCTTTGAGCATCTGGGCGAGAAGCGAGTCATGTGTGCTTAGGGGATGTCGAGACTGATGGCAATCCTCTTTCCGACTTTGGTAGTCCTGCGCTAAAGTCGATGGTAATGGATGAGTAGCGATTGGGATATCATATTCCACTAGGAGCTTCATGATGGCGGTCTTAATCTCGGGGTACCCTTCGCTGAACTGTAGATCTCCGGCAAAGACTCTTGGGGAATTGTCTCCATCTGTTTGGTCGTTTCCCTCTTTACTAGCCGCAAAGCCCCTTGTCTTGACGGCTTCATCATTAGACTTGCCATCAAAATCACCGACCAACTGTGTTGAGAGCTCTCTCCCATCAGGGGAAATGAAGAGCACATCCCATTGATCAGAATAGGGATTCGTTGTACCCTGAAATGACTCAAAATCAACAACTTCCTTGAGATCCCGTATTGCACGCCGAAGAGCCGCACCCTCTTCACTCTGATCCTCCTTGTCTTGAACATGTGATGGTGTCTTCGGGGGCTCGCGCAGAGTTGATAGCCAAGGCAGGGTTCTCTCAGGCCACAAAGCTTCGACCATAGTGACCAAGTCGCGGGGGCTAACAACAAGATACGCGCATTCTTCTTTCTTTTGTAAGACAATAGGACATGCCGATTGTAGTTTGCTAGCGGATGCAACTTCTCGGTCGATGCCAATACGGTGCCCGTGGAAGCGTTCAATTATAGTGGCGATGTGCTGGCGAATATGAGAAGGAACAACTTGATCACTAATGCCCCCATTAAGAATGCTTGTAACGTAGCCCAAGGCACGATGGGCCACTTGCTGGAGTATCTTTTCCCGGCCATACGTTGTGATGTGGTAGCCGGACATGATGCCACAGCCCTCGGGGCGAGTGACAACATTAAAAATAAGATTTTGAAATAGCCATCGGCAGAAGAAGGCCCGAGTGGACTCGAAGATATTCGGCTCGATTCGCTTGAGAACTTCATTGCTGAATTCTAAAAAGCTCTCGGGGATTCCCCCTCCTTTTGCATCAATCACAGTCTTGAACAAACCACCAACAGCTTTGTCATAGAACTCCTGCGCAGCCTCGTCATCTCTAGGTGTCCAATTGCGCAAGTTGAAGCGGGTCCCTTGCTGATCTTCGGCTCTGTCCAGTATAAACGCTCCATCCTCTAGGATACCCATCAAATACAACTCGATTCTGGTTTTGCCCGGCCAGTCGCATGTCAATGTCCACGCATTCAAAATCGAGACAAATACCGGCTCCAGCCCTGTTCTAGCCGAGATGAGCCTGGCACAGGCTTGAGCCCAAATATTGAGGCGACGCTCATCCTCGGCACTTCCAAAGCCTACCAGAGTGGTAAAACAAGTGTACATGAGAGTATAGATCGGGTCGTGGCGGTGGAAGGACATCATTCGCTTGATGTTATAGTCGGCTTTGGGGCTAGGCCGGCTAGTAGTCGGGTGGATTCCTGGGGTCCGTCCTGTCCCTCGTGAGAGTGGAGGCTTGGTATGTTGTGGGAGTATTGAATCGACATCTCCAAGGTCTTGGCTAGGCTTTGTCATGGCTATCAGCTCGCTGGTGGTAAGAGAGCACAAGCATTCAGCCAAGTAGTTTGGGTCAGTACGAATTTTGGAGATAAAACTGAGAAGTGTTTGTCTTGTATCAGGGGAGGTTCTAGCAAAGAAAGAGGACACTGGTTGGGGGTTGCCTCGATTGCCAATAGCCGTTTGTTGATAACCATCTACGGGTCTAAAAGAATCATTGCCTCTCTTCACATCCGCAAGTCTGCTAAATTCATCTCCTTGAATATGTAGATTCTCCACAGTTTCACGTAAATCAGCAAAGGCTTCGGCATCGTCAATATAGAAAAAGTTGGCAAAGCTCCGCTGTGAAATGGCAGCACAGCGTAAAAACCGCGTTGAGAGAGCGTCGGCGATGGCATAGTGCCGCAAGCGGTTCTCCGCAGTAAGGCGAAGGTGTTGTTGATGTTTGCCGAGACGCACAATGCTAGCAAGGTCCTTCAAAACAGCCAATTCGGTTAATGAAGCCTTCTTTGTTGAGTTATCAGAGGAGAAGAGATCTTCAGAAGGCACAACTTCTGGGGGGTCGTCATAGAAGTAGCCTTGGTTATGTAATGAATCCAGCAAGTTTCGTTGGTGACTTTCAGATTTGGGAGAGTCGAGGCTTCCGAAAAAGGCAAAGGCATTGATTTCTTGGGTATCAACCATAACAACCGTAGTTGTGCTTCTGCTGCTAGAAGCACTAGAAACAGGGCTGGGGGCTGCACTGTTAGTCGCGCTCGTACTGGTGTTAGCGCTGATAGGGTCTACGACTCTATGGGCCATTGTGTCTACCACGGATGAGTCAATTGAATGAACCGACGATCTCCGAGGTTGAGAATGATCAAGTTTGCCAAGCAGTATCACAGGCCGAAACGAAGGAGATTTGATTTCGGTCTCGTGGACGTGCTGCTCTCCGGTGGTATCAGAACACAAGCTTCGAGAACAGTCGGTGGTCTTTAGATGTTCCTGAACGCCAGGCGAAGGTGAGGTTGAGGCTTCCATGATGCAATAACAGGAAGGATAGCACGTCGATTGAAGAGAAAGATGAGAGTTCGTACAGATCAAAATACCAGACTTCGCTGACTGGAGATATTATCCATAAAAGGGCACGTGAGTGACAACAACGAAAACAAAGCTGTATAAACAACAAAGCAGCAAGGATCATTTCATCAAAGTCCAGCAGCACGCAACACAAGCTGTAGACAAACGCCTAGTCAAGTGCAGGCAGGACACACCACCACCTTGGCCACTATAACAAAGACAAGATAGGGTGGCCCAAGTAATGGAGACTAAAAGCAGGCCAAGGCTGGGAGGGTGCACAAACGAGACCACAAGGAGCTCAAGTGAAGGCTTGTTTGGAGTAAAGCGAAGGCAAACGCCAGTCAGTAAGCGGGCTGTAATGAGTGCAACAAAAACGAGGAAACGGGGTGTCAGTACATCCTCTACTGGGCTGTTTCACCATGTATCAGCACAGAAAGTGCGACAGCCCAGTTGGCATAGCACCTTGGAGCAAGCCATAATAGGCATCCCATAACGCTTATTGCGAGAAGCAAGATACCATCCGTTTTCTAGTTACCTGCTGCCCATCATTCTCAGCAACATTCAGATATCGACAAACCATCTAAAAGCAAGGGCGAGAAGGGCCTTTGAACTGAGGAGAAACACGGCACATGGACAAGACCGACGACGTATGTGAGCATGAGTTGAAGTTGACATTTAGCAACTTCGCCTTCTTCACTGAGTAAACAAACATCTCGACAGCCTTCCGCGGGAATGTCTGAGGAGCCGAGAGTAGGAAAGCACTGGCGGAAACAAACATTAGAGCTCTAGGATTAGCAAATAGTGAGTGTCTTGAGCAGGCTGCAGGCCCGCGGCTCCTATATGTTGCATGTAGCTTGTAATTCGCAGGTTTGTGTCACCAAAAGACAAGCTCCAATAACAGACATGGCGGCGCAGATTTGTGTTCCAAAAGCATTCATAACGGTCGATAGGCACAGAGAAGTTTGACTCAGCACAAGACAGCGACAAAAACTTCGAACAGCTTGTTTTGCGAGATGAAAAATTTGATAGAGATATGTTTGCATTGTATTTCCTATTTTAGCACTTGCCTTCATTAGTCAGGCTGCCTTGAAAAGGAAGGAGCCCCTCCCCCCTCAAAATTCCAAAAGCGGGACCGGGCTTTCCATTGTCATGTAGGACGGACGGGAAGCTTGCCTTCACAGCCAAGGCTAATAAGGGGCTGCAGAAAGAAATGCACAAATGCAAATATACAAGAACAGAAACTTGTGAGCAGCAGCAGCTATAGTTATCCGACCTGCTAATACAACCTACGCAAGGCAGGACAAAGAAAAGGGCTCTAGATCCCAACAATCTGCGATAGAGGACAAGGGGGAGGGGGCGGGGCAGTGGGCGACAGGTCACTATACTCTCCCATGCTGAGCGTTGTTTTGATATTTCTATAAACTCCTCTTTTCTCTTTTCCCTTGCCTTACTTAGCCTGATGAGTTGTTCTTGCATATTCATGCGGTACATCTGCCAGCCTCTCACCCTCATCCTTCCCCCCTCACCCCTCACCCCTCTCCTCTCTCCCAAGTAAAGCTCCCGGCCCTCCTGTCAATGGCACCCAGCCTCGCAGGATTTGCCCTTGTCTTTACATGCATCACGGCTCGTGTTAGCAACCACATACATAGTCGAACCATGTCACAAATCCAACTACTTATGCTAGAGCTAGCTCAAGTCTTTGCCCACCATGTCTCTCTCGGCGGCATATTTCAATCACCCACCCTTCTATGCTTTGCCATGCCCTCCCTTAACTGCAATGAAGCTAGGCTCTTATTCACGCATGCTGAAATTTCCTCTCCCAAAAGCCACACAGCGTCACGGCATGTTGTGATACATATACGTGTACGTGGCGCTGAGCTGGGCTTACATCGTGGACTAGATGCACGCACAATTACATACACAGTCTTTGCCGACTTCGTTCCTATGAATCCTGTTCCGCTGCTGTAACAGCCCCGTGCAAGCGTCTAAAAACCAAATTGCCCCAGTACTACAACAGTGATCATCAGCATGCGCCTGATTCTCTCGGCTCCTTTCCAAGAAATCCAAATAGCAACAACCCCTGCTTCCACTTACATGAGGGTTTTTTCCCTCTTGATATCCGACAGGTCCATCCTTCACTAGACCCCAATACTCGGGCGAGTCCTAGTACTCGGGACCAAGCCACTTACCAAAGACCAGAAATGGGCGCAATGAGACTTTCTTGATACGCACTCGCAGGAAACAGCTATTCCTTGCTAGCCGCAAGGCTGTTTCAGCTGTAGTAATCAGCCCATTAGAGTTGCACATCAACAGACAGCTATAGGGCGGTAGATAGGGACTAAACACGTGAGTATACGTATGTATATGTGTATGTACATGCGAGCACAGGTGAGGTTTTGCATGTGAGATAGCACAGGAAAATTGCTTGGGCTTTTCTGTCGGCGAGAAACACGTCATTCCCCCGAGGGCATAAAGAAGCACTGCCAGTCTTTGAGAGTAGCAATATATTAGATGTTTTAATATCAACAATGGGAAATTCAACGTAGCCTCCGTCCCTTCAAGGGCAAGCAATTGATAGTATGGAATAAAAAGAAAGTAATAGCGCAGCGAAAACAGCAAAAGGCAGTGTTAAGACAAGATAAAACAGCAAACGCCGCCACAATACCATATTTTGAGAGAAAAAAAAAAAAGAAGCCATCGTCAGACATATCAGCAAAAACAAACCATAGCAGATCCTAGACAATGATAACACGCTGCAAGAATAAAGACAAAAGCACGTCCACCCATCGGTCCGTCTACGGCGGTGGAAGCTGACCTTGGAAGCGCACGTCAAAATCCTTCAATACACTCATAATACTGGCCGCTTCAACTTCAATCGGTAGCCTCTTGTGTCGGGCATCACCAGACCCCCCGTTGTCTCTTTCACCAGCAGCGGTGTCCACAGACGGCGACCCTTCAGAGGGCCGAACTGTCGCTCTCAACTTTGGCAACCACGTACTAATCTCATCTGCTGCCTGGTCGAAGTTGCGATGGCTAGCCAGTGTCTTGTATGTATCAGCACAGCTAAGGCTCAACCCGAACTGTGCCTTAGCAGCAATACTTGATGCACTCATGGAAAGCGGAGGCTTATCGGACGATGATGACGACGCCGGTGTTAATGCTGGCGTCTTAGACTTGCAACAACCCCCACCAGGGCCCCCACCTCCACAGCAACCACCACTTCCAGAGCCAGAGGCACGCTCAAAGTTGGCTGCCAGTGAGCGGCAAAAGAGTCCAGACTTAGGGTCAGCCTTGCACTGCGCACAGGTTCCCGGGCCATTGGGGCCACAGCCACCAAACGAGGCTGGCTTGGGGAGAGTCTTGGACATGGCAGTAGGAGCGGCAGACTTTTTGTTGAATGGCCGCAACTTGACAGCGCCAGTCGATGTGATCTCCATTGGCGGAGGAGAGGCTTCGCTTCCTGGGGGCGATGGAGCCTGGTAGACCGAGCGTTGGGGCTGGGCAGATGCAAGAGCAGGGACAGAGATGGAGAGGGAAGAAGGCTCAGGAATAGTATCCATGGGCGGGCCGGAGACAAGATCAGGATTAGCACAAACACAGCAGCTCTCATCAGTATCACAAAACCCACATTTATCCTTGGGAGCGATAGTTATCTTAGGTAAAGAATGGGAGCTTTGAAGTGATGGCAGAGGCTCTTTTTTCCAAATATTCGTTATGTCCACTTCAATTTCGGATGTAGAAGCGATACTATGAGGCTGCGGGCGCTTGTTCATTCCATCAAACTGTGGTGACAATGCTCTCTTTGGGACTTGATGCTGTTGCATATTGATTTCCGACGAAAGTCCGAGTCTAGCACAGGAACAAGACAAGCTTGGAATGCCGCACTTTGCACAGTTTGATTGGGCCTGTGCATCAACATGTGCGAGGGCTTCTTCAACACAAGCACATGGCCCATCAGGTTGGCATCCACCACACGACAACGAGGCCAGGTCGATAGTACCAGGGGCCCCGACACTAGCAGCATTGGGAGGCGGCAAGATACTACTCATCGCAAAAGACGATGGTGAGCGATGATCTTCCATGAGAATCTTGACACCGTCGTAGCCCGTAGAAATTGCCGGGTTGGGAGTAGATGGGTCGGTAGACGGACAGCCATGGCTACTAGAGCCCAAGTCAATTGCCGAGGAAGATCCGAAGTCGGCCGACGACACAGCAAAATGGGAGTCTCCAGATTTCCTGGGCTCTGGATGTCGATGATAACCTTGTTGTTGATGCTGCTGCTGCTGCTGCTGCTGCTGCTGCTGCTGCTGCTGTTGCTGCTGTTGCTGCTGTTGCATAAGACCGCTCGACGTCTCAGCTCGGATCCGCTCCTGGCGTTCCCTTTCCAGCATGTTTTCCAACAACGAGTAACGGGACCGGAATGACTGCAACTCTAACTCTAGCACATTAATGCGCTCTCGCAGCTCACGCTCCATAGCATCCCGGACCTGCTTGTGGTCTTCAATCTGCTCCTCTAATTCACCGACCCGAGCAGCTCGGCGTTCGCGAAAGGCCCGCTGTGCAGCACGATTCTGAGCCTTGCGCTTCGACGGTGGCGTATCTGTAGCCGGCTTGCGACCTGGTTTTGGCCGAGGCGGAATTACCCATTCCTTGCTGGTTATGGTGGTCTTCGGCGCTCCGATAGGCGCTACTTTGGGCGCAGCCGGGACGACCGGGGTAGGCGGCACGTGTTGGTGGACAGAAGGCTGTTGAGGGTCGGGGGTAACCATAGCCGCCATGGACATTTTAGTTTTGATTGGCTGATTCGAGCTTGACACGTTGATGGGTGTTGTTGTATGGCCAACAGCTGAGCCGGTCGGTGTGGAGGCCGTGGAAGACGAGTGTGCAAGCGACAACTGCGGTGCAGGACTTGGCCGAATTGCAATAATGGGTGGTCGCTGCAAGAGCTGATGATGATTGGATGAGAGTGGTTTAGAGGCTTTGGCAGGCAAAGGCGCAATGTTTCGGGTGTTGAGTTTGAGAAGTGGTTGCTTCTTAATAGAAGCCTGTGTGGTGCTAGATGAGGCAAAATTTTCGGAGTTTGTGCCTACAATAGTGCCATGACCGCCTGAAGCCCCAGAGCCTGTCATTGCTAAAGAGGGTAGTGGGCCAGAGCCCTTCGGAGTCCGTTTAGTGGATGATGGCTCCAAGGAGTGCGTTAAGCTCAGATGTAGTGAAGAAGAATCTGGCAAGGAGAGAAAGGTCGATACCATAGATATTTTGGCCATGAAAAGACAAAAGATTTGTTGATTTTTGCTCAGCTACCAAGGTTAGCCGCAAAGACGCTTTTCTTTTTACAAAATAAAAGTCTTTTTGTAGTTGCGTAAGCACTTCAGTGTCGAGACAGTACTTGAAGGGTACTACAGCTGCTATCAGATAGGCCCTAGACACTAAAACGTAATCAGATCAAAAGTCAAGCTGATCCTGATTGATAAACAACCAGCGGGCAATTAGCTACTACGCCGTGGCCTTGAGTGAGATTTTTCGAACTGCAAAACGATGCATAGAATATCCGGAGAGGACAATCAATCAAACAACTGCAGCGGCGAAAGTCGATTAGTTTCGAAAGGTACAAGCTGAGATCCCATTGATCGTAATGCTAGAACGAAGAACAGATGCAGGAATCAACCAGCCAATAGATCGAAGATTAAAAGTGTCGAGTTATGAGAGAGATTGATAAGAAGTTGTGAGCAAGAGAATTTTCTGTATGCAAATAACTGCAATTGAAAGAGAGGGGAAACTCTGAGGACAAAAGAGAAGAAAAAGAAACTGGAACGAGGGATGGATAAATAGCCCCTAAACTTCCCAAAGAGCTTTTCACGCACCAGACTTTAATGAGAAAGGTCCGATCAGGATCCGATAGGCCATCAACAGCGAGAACAGAAAAAAAAAACGTAAAAGCTCACGTTGTAAAAGGCTTAGTGGATATTATCAGCAAATGCAATAGAATGGACGAGAAAGCCAAATCCCAGAAGCAGGACTGTGGATATAGAGCTGTCTCACTATTCACCCACTAGCGGAGTGAAGGAGAAATTCGCACGCTCGACGAGAACGAGATGAGCAGCGTGCTAAGATCAGATTGATAAGATTAAAATTTAGCTGGCGTTCTCTACAAAAGGTGGGTCCGGTCTGATCCTGACTTGGCGCTGACGCAGCCAGGACAAGCCAAAGCTCCATAGTGCAGCAAGCCCGTTGTTGTGACCGTGGCCTGCCTGAGGCTCAAGCCTATGCTCCGCGCAGGAAATAACATAACCCACAGATTTCAACTTACCCTAAGCCTACAAATCGAATCAAAAAAAATATATATCTCCCAGCCAGCTGCGGCTCTTACGGTTCGCCCCTCCTCATTACGATGCTTTACTGAAACTGGACCGTACACATTTGATCTGATAAGTGGAGTATCAAGTATCCTTGGCTTCTCAGCGTAAAGGACTTTACCGATGTCGCAACTTGATGCCAAGGGGCGAGAACTAACCAAAGCTTCATCCCCTAACTCCGTAGCGCTGGTAACTATATAACCAAGTCACGGACAGGCGCACTCCCAAGTGCCAGTATACACTTCGGTAACCTGAGAGAAAGGATTTGCAAATCGCAAAGGTTAGTTCGTAAACTATTGTCGTCAGCCTGTCAAGTTATACGTGGAATTCGTAGTGTATGTATGGCAGGCAAAGCAATAGAGTCTTCCTTGCTAGTTGTCCGACCCAATTTCTTTCCAAAAGAATAGGCCACAGTAAGGCAAACGCTCCTTCTCTCTCTCTCCAAAAAGCCCCGTGGTCGGGCTTCGGTAATTCGTTGGGAAGGCCACCCACCCAATTTTGCAGCTTCGCACACCCTCGGCTATGTTTACTGAGCTTAGACCCTAGCCACGGCATCATGCGCACCTACAACATGTAGTACGCTACGTACCTTTCTTTACATTCTCGGCCAGCTTGCATGAAAGCGGTTATGAGCCCTGAGCATGGACTGTTGGGAGCCTATAGGGAGGTGGGGTAAATCCTCCAAGATCTTATCAATCAGTAGAGGTTACAAAACATCACGACTTTTATACATACACATTCATTTCCGTGATAGCGAAGGTGCAAGCAAAGGTTCTCCTGCGTGAAGCCTTAATTCATCCAAGTATATTTTAAACAGAGTCCTAGATGAAAAAAAAAACCCCCCAATCCATATACTAGTCAAAACCCGGAGCCCTAAGAAAATAACACCCATAGGAAGCGCCTGCTCCCCATCAGAAATAATAAACTTGTGGCACTCACTTGATTCCACCGTCGGCCTTTCTGCTTTGATTTTTTATCAGATCTTGCGATGTTTAGCCCTAACCCTATCTCACGTCAAATACATTCTCCGCTTTTTGCCACAAGCGCCACCTATTCACATGTGGCGCACGGAAAGGGAGCAAATGTGAAGGTCAAGCCGAGCAACTTTTACGTATGCAACCAGATGGTAAAACTACAGTTCATCTTAGCTATGCTCAATATGGAACAAACAAAAAAGAATTCCATTCGCAAACAAGGTAGATTAAACTGCATGCGTAATAGGGATTGCCCCTACATGTACGCTCGAACACAGCACACGTAAGATAGCAAGTTAAGTTAGCTTGAAGTCACGTCACCAAGGCTGTACTGTACTGTATGTAGTAAGTTGGTTAATGACTGGGCATCAATCAAAATCAAACACTAAAACTTTGCTGCACTGAATTTCATTTCTCATCATCGGCTTCAAAGCCTCAAAGCCAATAAACGATAGATTCGTGTTCGAACACCCACGATTAATCCCGCCTTCGCATTATATCGCCTTCCAGGTTATAGTCACGTTCATCCCCACAGGATAGTGTCGCTGTGAGGCGTGACCAAGATCCACATAACCTCAAAGACTCTCAGCACTAGAGCTAGCCATTTAACGGCGTGATAACTTATCGCAAGCCTGCCTTGACTACTACGGCCTGCATATAATTAATGAATACTGCGGGCGGGCTTTGAAATAGCAGTCAAAAATCCCACCCCCCCTTGGTTGAAGACTGACCTTGAAGATTCTCCAAAATCTTCGACTTAGTGTCCGAGTCATCCGACAACTAGTATCACGAACGGAAACGAAGCCTACGATTTCTACCCGCAACACCGACACACCAGACCTGTGTATCGACCGACACCAACTTAGTTCTCGCTACCTCCCGCTAGCCCAAGACGCAATGCCCCTATTCGAAGATCCTCGAATTCGCCAGTTCTGGAACCAAATATCACACAACGCCGAAGTTGTAACAGAAAACACGATCGCTAGTATCTGGACGCTCCAGCATGAATTCATCAACCCATGCCTTGGCTCAGTATCCGAGCACGTGGACCAGTGCACCTCCATCTGCCTTGGTGACCGCGAAGAACGCGCGCGACGGCAACGAGAACGAGAACGAGCACGAGCAGAATACTCTTTTGATTTTTACGACGATTGGGCCCGGGATGAGGACGGCCTAGGGAGTAGTAGCGGGGGCGGCGTTGGAGCTAGTGTTACTGGGCTGCTAAGTAATTGGTCGAACGATGACTGGGATCGTTTGCTGGCCGGATCTGGCTCGGGACACAAAAGCACCGACGGGATAACAGACCAGCCGCCGGCCAAACGGCGCGGTATGAGCTATGGTACGAGGCGATGGGGGGGTAAATGTGACACCACCGTCATCCGAGCACGCAGAGTATTGGAATTTTGGGAAAGCTTCCCTGGAAGGTAGGCGGTACTCTGAGATACAAGCCCAGTGCTGCAGATTTGCAGGATCGTCCCTCTCACCACGGCCAAGGGGAGCGACAGGCTCTATTGGGTCACTCGGATAGTGAGGAATACTTCCAGGGAATCGAACAACCCATCCGGACTCGCGTTAGAAGGAATACCACTGGGTCAGGGGCTACATCGGGATCATATCGTTCACGCGGCGATTTGTTTCCTAGCGATGGCGAGGGTGACGAAGATGCAGTGCCCCTGGATGACGAGTTCACCGTTGATTTTGACCGGTCTGACGATAGAAGCAGTAACCGTACGCGCAGCAGCAAAGGGAAATACACAACAGGGACAGGCGGAGGACGAATATCGCGAACTGTCTCACGCAGTACAGTGGCCTCCGAATACTCGGCTATTTCATCCCGCCGGCGACTAGACTTGGCACCGAAATCACCAACAGCGGAAAGCTACAGTGGAATGCAGTCGATTGAGGATCTGCGAATGGAAGAAGAAAACATTCAGCGCCAGGAGGAACTTGAAATTGAAGCCAACCGCCGCGCAGCTATGAAGGTTGCTCTAGATCTTGGTCTGAATGGCCAGTCGCAGAAGCTAGTTAACGACTATTCAACAGGTCCCACCGGCCAACGGAGGCCAAGGCCCGAAGTCTTAGAGGACGGGGTCTATATTGCACCAACCCCCGCCAAAAAGGCAGCTGTTACATTCATTCAGTATCAGCACCCCTCACACGTTGAAGCACAAGTCGAAAATGCCGAGGTTTTGTCGGATAAGGCCCAGGCAATGTATGGCCAACAGTTGCCGGGCTCAGTACCCGACGATGCCCCAGCCTACAGTCATGATTCTCATGGCAATGCCCCCAAGGAAGCATGTGCGGACTTTGTTCCAGCTAGGCTCCCGCGGTTTACATAAGTAAATGCAAGCTTGCTTGTTCATGGAGCAAGATGGAATGGCTAGGGATGGTCCGACGACTGAAGAAGAGAGTTGGACTTGGGAGCACAGGAAGAATCATAGCATGATTGGCGGCGAAGGATCAAAAACAGGACTTCACCCTGCTTGTATCTAGACAGGAGCTGCTTTTATACAAAATATAGATGCGGAGTGCGAGCATCAGAGCAAGCATGACCAAGAGCCTGTCTTTTTTTTTTTTTACTCTGCTCATTCACATGTGCATACATTCATACGCAAGTACATGCCTGAGGGATCAGATCCGCATACTCCTTTTTCATGTGATGTAGAACTGTGTATCCAAGTTGAGGGCTCGGACCTCCTGTCTGGAAAGAGTTATCTTGCCCTATCTTATCTTACCTTGTCTTGTCTTGTCTTGAGCTGTTCTATTATGTGTTTCTATTGTCTTGTGACAAGAATGCTGTTACCCGGCATATACTGAGCCCGACAGAGTATGTAGCACTGGATAGCAAAGCCGGCAATTGCTAGTCATATGAACCCGGGATATGTGCTTATGAGGATGTACGCCCTGCCATCATTGCACCATAATTTTGCGAAGGGAAGCTGGGCGTGATGTGATATCCGTGACCAAGACTGGTTGATCCAGCAGTGTGGCTCCTAAAACTTGGGGAAAGTTGAGAAAATCAAGTTTCACGGAACGGTCTTTGCTTCGTTATGCTATTGCTGAGTTCCATGTTCCATACAACGCTGCGTTGCGGTGCATCGCGGCCTTGAATTTATTCTTTTTCTTACTGTATCCCAACTCTGTGGCTCACAAAGTCATCTGACCGCTTCTTTCTGGATACCAGCCATCCTAGATGCCACCACCAATTATGCACATGCAGAGAGAGTATGGTCGGTAACGCGAGAAAGAAAAAGGTGGCCAAAAAGAGAAAGGAAAAGCCAAGGGAAAAGGAGGGGAACAGGTAGAAAAAGAAAACGAGAGCCAGACTGGTACTTTAAATCTGCCATTAAAGTTACTATTACAGCCCCACCCAATCAGTCGGATATGAGGGCCATGTATGTACACATTTTGGTATGGATCCCAGCGGTAAGGGAGATCGTGCGTACGTGCGTACGTGCGTCTGTATGAATGGATGGATAAATGTATATTATGTGTGGATTCTGAATATGAGTACACTTGCAGCAGCAAGAAAAAAAAAGGCTCGGAATAGGATAGAGCTTGGGTGGGATTTGGACTGAGGAAGAAGAGGAGAAGGAGGAAGAGAGCATAGCAAGAGAACCCCAGCCCAACCAAACCACTATGCAGAAGCCTACATAAACCAGGTCACATTGAGGAGGTTCTTTTGGTGAGCTTGCAGATGAAAGAAGACGGATACGAGAGCAATGAATCAGGGAAACAGAAGGGAAAAAAAATAGAAGACCAGGAACAGTAAATAAAAGGAGGGAGGGGACGGAGCGGAGCGGAGCATACAAGAAAGGCTGGTAGGAGATAGAAATAATAAAAAAAAAACACAGTAACTAAGAAAATGCAATTACTTCATAGAGAGTCAATGGAGCATAAATCGAATGTTCTTTTTGTTCCTATTATAACGTAGTTGCGAATTTTGAATTGGTAAGTGCGGAAATAGAAACGATCGAATCCAATGTCAAGGTCAGAGTCGAAGTCGAAGCCGAAATCGAAGTTATCATTGGCAACTGCCTTTTCTAATTTTCTTAGTCATTTGATTACCCATCCTAAAATAGAACACACAGTACTATGAGAACTTTACTACTTGAGGACTGGAGGACTGGAGGAGGAGGGCTAATATTATATTGTAAGACGATATTGACATCATGGTAGAGTGTTAATTTTGCGGGAGGACTTCCAGCAAGCAATGACGAGGACAAGCCCTATTGAACAACAACAGCAACAACGGGAAGGAAAAGGAAGAATCAAAGAAGAACGAAACGAACGCAAAAATAAAGGGAAAAGGACCGTGACGTTTTTTTTTTTTTTTTTTTTTTTCCTTTTCATTTTCCCTTTCTCCTTAGGCCACGCCACGCTGGGTAGCGAGATCCCTGTCAACTGATAATCCCTCTTTTTTTGATTCGTACGAGTTTGAGAGATTCTAAGACTCGACTCCGAAGCAAGGGTCAGGAGGACCCACCGTCCCTCTTCGTGCCACACAAGCATGAAGGCCCGCAGTTTGCATGTGTCTGTACATGTACGTACATGTACATACATGTCCTATGTATATTGTAATGTACACCTTCTAGTAAGGATATTAATCCAGGCAGTGTATGGATGGGTTCTGGGCCTGTCGGCCCGGTGAGTCGGTTAGCTCTATACATAAACATGAATGCTCCTATTATATCTCCCAGCATTAAGAGGCAAGGAGCCTACATATATTATTGAAAGCGGAGTTACGGGTCCCATAAAAGGTGTGGGTGACAACGCAATAAGCACAGGGCTTAAGGACCAAGCTTGTGCCCTTTGTACTGCCACTGTGGACCAAGAGCGAGTGTGTGCACCAGTACTCCTATCTTGGGAGGGAGAGGGGGAGCCCTGGGTTGTGTGTATGTAACCAAGAAAAAAAAAAGGAAAAAAAAAACTAGAAGCAGGCAACGTGAGCACTGACTCTTTTTGTCCTTTATTTTCTGGGATTGTTGTGGTTTTGGTGTCGTGTTAATCCCCCGAAGCCTGAGGAATATATAGAAGGATGCGTAGACCCCGAGACCCTGCTGAGATTTCATGTCATGGTTGAGTTTATGGCTGTTGAACAAGATTCGAGTCTTATGGGCTGATTGACGGAGCTCGACTCGTAGATGGAGAAAAACAAGGTATGTGAGAGTAAGAATGAAGGGAGAGGGAGGGAAAAGACAGGCGAGGCTCCTCGGAGCGGGCCTTTGCAGAGGAATATAAATAAGGGGGAGAGGGTAGGTAGATAAGAGAGAAGAAGGAGGGCAGACATGACGAGTAGGGAATGGATGATGTGATACAGGAAGACAAAGGAATAGAGACAACAAATGGAACCCAAGCGAACGGGGAAGCGGAGAGACGGGGGAGATGGACAGAGAGCCCACATATCCCCATGCATCAAGCCACAATACGCCTAGTAGGTCTGTATGGACATCCACCTACTCATACGTACATCCATACCATACCACACACCCAGACATTGCACATACACACACCATTCACATGGGCACATAGATAAACGCCCACATGCAGCCCTCATGCAGTACCTGCACACACAACTGAAACCAAATGGTGCCCCAAGTTCGGGTTCAGATGCATTGGTGGCTATCAGCATTGCTAGAAGCATCAGCGCAAGCCGGCCGGTCGGTTAACATAGCAAACAGAATTAAACGCTAACACGCCTACCCAAGCCCATGGTCAGTAGATGAATGGACGGATGGATGGATGCATGGATGTATGGATTATCATGCAGCTGACTAGATCTACGCCAGCGCCATACACAATACGTCAGGAAGTCGGGCGCCCTTTTCGCTCGTCTCCTGTTCTGGCCTGGATGCTCTGACTACTAGAGACGGATTTGCATTCGTGATGTGTGAGAGTAGCGAGTAATAGTGGGAGTGTCAGAGTAGGAAAGGGAGTGTCGGAGTAGGTAGGGGAAAGTGAAGAGAACGTCAAAACACGCAGCACTACCCACCATCATCGGTTTCTTGCCAATGACAACTTGCGTCCTGTATAGGTTGGTCTTGGCTGGTCTGACCTTGGTCTGGTCCATGGCCTGAAAGCATCCAAGCAGCAACACACCAAGTTAGAGAGCCGGGGGGGGGGGGTGGGGTGTCTTGTTAAGTTGTTGTGTTTTGCCATGACTTCTCTGTCTTGTTGTTTTCCTCTTTCTTCCATTTAATTTCTTTTTTTTTTTTTTTTTTTTTTTATCTTTTCTTTTCTTTTCTTCCCTACTTAACAAGTTGATAACGGTGCTTTTCTTCTCTTCCCTTCCCGCTAGCTTGTCTTCTCTCTTTTTTCCCTTCCATTTCCTCCATCTCTTTCGTTTTCTTTTTTCCTTCGTCTTCTTATTGCGTTTGAACCTGGTTCCTTGTCGAGTCCCCGTGCTTGTGTCCTTGTTAATCGGCCTTGTTGGCATTGCCTCGTGAAACAAATTTCTTCCTCCTTTCGAGCATTTTCTTTCTCGTTCACAACCCTCGACACTTGCTTGTTGGTGCTTAGTGTTTGCCGTATGTGGGCGGATGTGGTTCCTTTCTTTCTTCTTTGAAGTCTTTCCTGCTCCGTCGTGTGACGTTTAGATTCCTCTCGGCATGCATTTAGTGTGACTTCCACATCCATCATCCCGTCCCGCCTTTGCCTTGCTTTCTTAGATCTGAGACATACGCAACGCAACACCCTTAGCTGCTACAAATATAGCAGCCCCTCTCACAAGCGGACTCAAAAAGCTAGCCACAAAAAGACAAAAGTAGACAGAAGCGGACACAAGAAGACACATGCAATATACGCCAACGCCGACAAACTGTCTTACGCACCAACCCGTCATGACTCTTGACAGCCTATTGTCAACGCCACTCACCGAAGCCCTCGGTATTAAGCACCCAATTGTCCAAGGCGCCATGGCATTAACATCAGGTCCCCGTCTCGCTGCTGCCGTCTCAAGTGCAGGTGGTCTTGGAATCATTGCCAGCTTCGAATCTTCCCCCTCGGAGCTCAGGGGCCAAATCAGCGAACTCAAGGCTCATTTAACATCGCCAGACTTGCCATGGGGCATCAATCTCCCCATCATCAAGATTGGCAATGGAGCCCGCAAGACAAACCAAGACTACACTGGAGGCCGCCTCGCTGAGCTTTTAGATGTCGTAGCAGAAAGTGGCGCAAAGCTATTTGTAGCAGCAGCAGGGCTACCATCACACGAGACCATCGAACGGTTGCACAACAAGGGCATGCTAATTGCTATTATGGCTGGCCACCCAAAGCATGCGCGAAAAGGCCTGGAACGTGGCGTCGATATCATTGCAGCCCAAGGTGCCGAAGCTGGAGGCCACACTGGAGATATCGGTACAGCAGTACTTTTACCCTCGATCATCGATGTGGCACAAGAATTCCATCCACCCCTACTACATGGCAAGCCAGCCATTGTCGTAGCCGCTGGGGGAATAGTAGACGGACGGGGGTTGGCTTCAGCATTAGTCCAAGGGGCTGCCGGAGCATGGATGGGCACACGATTTATTGCAAGCGAGGAGGCGGCAACCAGTGCTCTACACAAGCAAGCTGTGGTGCAATGCGGAGTTGACGGAACACACATGACTCATGTCGTCACCGGGCGACCACTGCGAATGCGGCCAAACTGGTATGTCAAGAGTTGGCACGTCGACAAACAAGACAAGGTTCGCGAACTGTGCAGCCGAGGAATTATACCCATGAAGCTAGACGAAAAGGAAGGCCGTGAGACGGAGATTCCCTTCCTCATGGGCCAGGGAGCCGGTTTAATATCCGATATCAAACCGGCAAAGGCCATTGTTGAAAGTCTAGTGACCGACGCTGCAGTTTTGTTAAAACGAGGGGCTGAAGTCATAAATATAAAAGCAAAGTTGTGAAATGTGGCGGCGGGCAGCGGAGAAGGCATGTATCAGGGATGAATGGTACACGGCATCGTTTTTCTTCTTTTCAGGGCGGTGGCATTGCGTTGTTTGCTTATGTTAATATATATAGAGGGAGGATGTAATGGTGAAATGCATATATGACTTGGGGAGGCTACGGACGCTGTGTCCGTGTCTTTCCTACTTTTCTTTGTACTCCGAGTCTTTTGGCTATGAGCTCCGTTATGGCATCGTGACAGTAGAAGACTAAATGAAAGTGAATGTGAATAACTTCGAAGACTCTTGAGCACCTACTAACGATATATTAAGTATTAGCATTCTGCGGCACCGGGTCAAAGCCGTCAACTGATAGCGTTGCCTCAACAAAGTCCTCAAGCTCCTCGGTCACAGTCTTGAGCTTCTCCTTTACAACAAATGCACCCTCAAAGCCCACAATGTGTCTTGCAGGTGGATTCTCGTGACCCCCAATTGCGGCTAGTGCGTGCACCGTCTCCATAACGAGCCGATCGACAGCGGCGGGAGGAAGCTTGGGATATCGGGAAATGAGCTCGGACTGAGACTGGGACTCCGACCGGGGCTGAAATCCAGACTGGTTGCTTCCTTGATTTCGTGACAACGGCGCAAGTCTTTCGGGGGCAGCCGGTGTTTTATCTACGTTTTTCGGGGACTGCATGGGTGGTATTGCCGTGTCAGGGTTCATATTGAGGACCATGGCTAGCATATCTCTAATCCTAGGCGCGGGGTTTGCACTAGCATCGTATGCCGCAAGTGGAGGAGCAAAGACAATCTTGTTGGTTAGACTCTGTATCTCCTTGTTAGGCTGCACTATAGTCAGCTTGATATTGAAGGGCGCAATCTCGTATGCCAGCGAATCGCAAAAGCCTTCCAGAGCCCAGGTTGCTGCTGTGTACATGGGCATTCCGGGTGTGCCGATATGCCCACCGATGCTAGTCAAGACCATAATGTGGCCATTGTGCTGGGCACGCAGTAGAGGCAAGGTTGCCTTGATGAAGTTGACTTGTGAGAAGAAGATTGATTCGAACTGGTCACGTATAAGATTGCGGGTTACAGGCGTTGTAGAGAGCTCTTCAACAGTGCCCACGATGGCTAGACGGAAGAGGAGTATTAGTAGCTAAGCCTCACTGCATAACCTATTTGTTCCCAGCTCACCTTCTGACTTGCAACATAAGAGAATGTCAATCTTGTCAAACACATGCACAGCTTCTGCCACTGCGGCCATACACTGGCCCATACTCCGGCCATCACACCGAATCCCACGAAGTCTATCCTTCCAGCCCTCTCGGTCTTTGCGTTCGCTCTTGCATTCCATCACGAGCTCTCGAAACTCGGCGCTCCGGTCCTCATCTTCAATCTCGATCGGAGGTAGACAGGCTACAACATGGTCGCCATGGTCTAGAAGAAGGCGGATAAGCCGGATCTGCAGAGGCGACAGGGCCGAGGTCAAGAGCCATGTCCGTGGCGAGTTGTGCGTTGCTATAGTCAATATGATTAGCAAGTTGTTTCACACTACTGATTGTCTAGATGAAGGGTACAAACGGAAAGCAGCGGCCGGCTTCAAGCCCGGAGTAGCATCGGCTTTGCGGTCACTCATCATGGGTAAGGCGGAGTTGGAGTCGTTTGGAGTTCCTTGACTAGACTAACAGCTTGTTGAGCACTGATATTGGTGTTGCTTTATATCCAACCCTAACCCTTGTATGGATGTCACCACCATCGCAACCCTAAATACCACATAGACAACCACCTTCTCACGATAAGCACAATATTCTTTCAGCCTTGCCCTTCATTTTCTTCCAGATATTTGGTGTATCACTCAGCCTAGCTGCAACGTTTAGCACTTAGTTTAATCCGTTACTCTATTCATTCTTCTCTCAGCCAGTTTCTCTCTAATCAGAGCCCCTACTAGCCAGAACTAGCTCCTAGCAAGCTTGTGATGCATCTGTCCCCTCATTAGAAGCTTTCAAGTGAAGCATTTCGCCATTAATTCTGCGGCACTTTTTCTTTCAGCCTTCCGAATCATCTCTCGGCTGCTGGCCGCCACAGGAACAACTGCGATTACTTGAACTAGAAAAGCACTTAAAAGGCGCACTGGGTTATTCGTAACTTGGTGTATTCCCCTCCCTCCCTTTGCTCGCTTTTAGCTCTTGGCCTCTCGACCACACATCAGCCCTTCAGCGATTCCACACCTATTTTCTCTTGATAGCAATGCGATCATGAACACCGTCGACTCTTTACTTCCTTTTGCCCCGGCACGGGTGAGAGCTCTGCTACTGCCTTTAGGACCAATTCGTAGCGAGCGTTTCGCTTCGTTCGCTGAAAGGCTCCAAGCAGAGGGCATTGTGCCGTTGTGCGATGTAGCCGCCGACCCTCGTCCCCATCGCAGTAAGGAACATCCCCTTCCGATATCTCTCACCCATGCCGATAAAATTCAGTCTTGGTCTATTGGTGCGACGGCTCGTCATTTCTGATTGCTGACCCTGGGATGATCTGTAGACATGTTTACGCCTATGACGTACCCGAATGGCGCTATATTCTACGAGTTTGTGACATATATGCCTCCCGCATCACAACTATCTCTATCCCCGTTTGATCTTTATCGCGAACCTCTTGTTATATTAGCTGTTGCCGACGGCGCAGAGCTTACCCGATCGACGTATAGCACGAGTGCTTCGCCTGCAAACACTGCTACAACACTGGCGGAAAAGAACATTCGTGCTCTCGATCAGGAACTGGAGGGCCTTCGGGATCAGTACCATCGCGCCTTGGTTCACCAGGCTGTGCTGTTTGAGTACGATTCGAATCCTGACAATATCATATCTATCCCCGAAGGAATTGTGACTGTTCCTACCACCACAACTGCAGGAAGCATAACTCCAAAAATGGTGATGTGTGATCTGTCATCTAGACTGCTGGCTGAAATGCAGACAATGGCCAAGTCTATCGAGGGCGTAGGCTATGTCGATTCACCTGGACAGTCCTTAGCAGCCCGTGGCCGCGCTCTCCCTGATGAGCCGCGAAGAAATTCACAGGTCTCAATGCCTATATCGCGATCCTCAGCTGGCACTGAAGCGCGCAACCTAAGCCGTATGTCTATGCCTCCTCTCAAAACCCCACTCTCCAACATCTCTAGATCAAGGCCACGACGGCCTTCCAACCCTATAGCAGAACATGCAGCCGTCGAGGGTCAAGACAGTGGCCGCTCGACACCCGAAGCCTTTGGATCGGGGTCCCGGACTGCAACGCCTGATGGGTTTCGCTCGCCCCCTCCAGAGCGGATTAGCGTACAAGGGTTTGGCTCTAATGGAATCAACGAGAAGCTTCGCCAGAAAGGGAAAAGCCGCGTACAGATTGTCATTGGTTCAATGTACCTCCAGGCTGGCCGTTGGAGCAATGCCCTGAAAGAGTTGTCTGAAGGAGCCGCCATCTCTCGGGCTCTTAACGACCATATATGGCATGGAAAGGCGTTGGAGCTTATTCTATGTTGTTTGTTTGCGATGAGCTGGGCTGAGCTGGAGTTTTCGATCCCCCAAGTATGTGTAGCAGCTTTGGATCGGCCAATTCCAGAGGCTAAACTGGATCCACGCTTCCCGGATCAGCCACAACATTTACGAGCGTTACAGGCAATCCTGCCAGATCTTCTGGATCGGATTCTGGGCTTGTATTCACGAGTATCCGCAGAAAAGCTGCCTCAGCTCCCTATGTCCGAGGCGATAATTCGTTTTTGTAAAATCATGAGTGCCATGCAGTATTCTAATGGCTTGTTAAATAAGACGTGTTTCGATATACTGGTTGAGGGGAAGTGGCCTGAGAAGCAGCTGACTACCTCTCCCCGGTTCACAATCAGTCCTACCCGTCAGACTATCGTCACACTATTGTTCAAAGCTTTCCCAGCATCTTCTACCGAACTGCTTACAGTTGTGGATCGCGCAGCAATCCTCAGTGGTATCTGCTTTGTCTTGGGTAAGATAGGATACCATCGCAAAAAGACTATGGTATCCCGCGAGCTTATGTCGGTACTAATTAGTGGCCTGGTTGAGGCTCGGACGCGTGGCGCCGCAGATGTGGGCATACATCCTGCTGCCGGCTTGATCTCATTGACCGGTCCCGGTGCACATACAAAAGGGGCAACGCTTGAGTTACAAGAAGAGGACGTTGAGCAAGGTATTAGCAATCTGCTTGATGTCATGTGTCGCAACTATGGCGTCATTGATTTTGAGATGCCAAGCAAAATGGGCTCTCCAGTCCAAAACAACGAAGAAATAGACGCAATTGTGTCTCGCATCCGGAGACAATCAGCCGCAAGGCTTTATGGGTTCCCTGGGGTCAAGCTGAACATGTTACGAGCATGTATCAACTTTTGTGAGGCCTTGCCAGATTTCCAGGGCGTTCTAAAGTATTCTAGTGACCTGCTACGTACGGCTGGCTCGGGCGTTGCACCTGGACCCAGAGGAGATGATGCATCCCCTATGATCCCCCGCGAAGAGCAGACTAGACTGCTTACTAATATATCCAAGACATATGAGCTGTCACGTCGGCTCGGGGTAACCGATTTGGCGGGCGAGTACTGGGATGAGTTTCTGGTCCGAGGTGTTAGCCTCGAGCCGCTGCCTGAAGCTAAGGCCCCCGTACAGCATACTAAGAGCATCATCCCGGGTGTGACTGTATCTAGAACATCTCAAGATGTCAACCCATTCATCTACAATCCCTTTTTAAAGGCGGATGAAAAGGAGGCTCAGCAAAGCTTGGTAGCCATGGAGCCGGCAACATTCAAAGTCACACTACAAAACCCTTACGATATTGAGGTCAACATTGAGAGCATCTCCTTAGTTGGCGAAGGTATCAAGTTTGAGTCTGATAAAGAACATGTGATTATTGGTTCCTACCGGACTCATGTAGCCCGTATTGTTGGTATCCCACAAGAGGGCGGTACTTTGAGGATCACCGGGGCTCGTATCAAGGTGAATGGATGTCGTGAGCGCGTATTCCCCATCATTCACGATCGTTGGGTCCCATCACCAAATGTTAAAATCAAAGCCACGGGCATGCAGGCCTTACAGCACGCAGTTGAAAACGAAGCATTGGGATCACCGCCGCTAAAACCGACGCCTTTGGAGCTCAATGTGATTAACGAGCAGCCGCTGGTAGTGCTAAAGTCCACAACTCTCCCTCAATCTTCTATTATGATCTTGGAGGGCGAGCGGAAGAGGTTCCGTGTCACACTCGAAAACACTTCCAAGAAGACAGCGGTCAACTTTATCTTGTTTTCTTTTGATGACTCCACGCAAGCTCCTCTCCGTGCTGCACTTCAGAACAGAGACTCAACGCCTAGCGAGATGTATGAGTACGAGCTTATCCTTATGAAGAAGCAGGTGTTGCGTATCCACAAGCAGCCGGACGAAAAGCGGCATATTGCACCCAGAGGCAAAGTCACGTACGAGTTTGAGATTCTTGGCAAGCCTGGACTCACGTCAGCCTCTATCCAGATTGATTATGCATATCTGGGGGACAATACTGACGATATCGGCCCCAAATTCTATACACGTCGCATCAGCCTGCCAATCACGGTTACAGTCAATGGTAGTGTTGAAATCTCACGCTGTGATGTCATGCCTCTGTTTGGGCCAATACCTGCACCTCTCTGGGAACATGTTCACTATAATAGCGCTGATGGTACACAGCCATTTTTACCATCTCCATCACCGCTTTGCGATGCTGTGATGTCACAAGGCAAAACCGCGCCTGAAGACTGCTGCTTGCTGTCTTTGGATCTACGGAACATTTGGCCTAGTAATATGCAGGTCACCATTGCAACCAGAGATGGTATCTGCATTGACGAGTCTGTGCTTCCCGGGAATACGACACGCGTGGTTTTCCCCATTCGCCGGGTTCACTTGGAAAATCCCCATCTCGCCATCCCCGCCCTCAACCCAAACCGCAATAGACAGTTTGTTGTTTCGTCCAGCAAGGTCAGTCCCGACTTTGAACGCAATGTGCGTGAGGCCTTTTGGTACAGGGAGCACATCTTGGATAATATACAAGCTACATGGAGGACGACAAGTGGGCCGAAACATAGCGGAGCAATTGAGCTACGGAGCATCAGATTAACGGCTCGCATGATTGAAGCGATCAAAGTGGAAGATGTTAGCATCGACATTAGCCTCGAGGATGAAAATGGAAAGAGCACTGGTAATCTGATGGCTGTCGATGCCTTTTCTCAAGTCCGCGTACGCGTCACGAATCGATCCGCCAGTCCGATTTTCCCGCTGTTGCGCCTAGTCCCTGCATTATGCCATCGACCAGCAAATATGGCCATGGAAAGCACTCGCAAGTTTGCCTGGAATGGTGTTTTACAGCGTCGTTTGCCACTCCTTGATGCCAATAGTAGTACTGAAGTTGTTCTAGGCTTTACAGCGCTATGCCGTGGCAAGTTTGAGATTACTGCCAGCGTGGAAGAGGCGATGCTGTTTGAAAGCGAGAGTGACAAGGCAGAACGCAAGATGAAAGAACAAGGACGCCAGAGAGCTGACACTGAGGCGTTGATGGAAGCAGCAGTGGCATTGGGGATCAAGGAGCGGAGAATATGGCATACGAGGCAACCGTGCGTGTTCACAGTAGTAGACGAAATATAGCAGCCCTTTTGTCGGCTTATAACCCAAGGCCTGTTGTCTATTTTGTAGCGAGACCAATGCTATTTAGCCTCAATTAATGCCGCAGCTTTCGGTTACTAGCTCTAATGGAAATATGGTATCCTAAAGCACTTGAAGGCGACATCGCTTTCAAGACTGAATACAAAGAAGACCGGTCAAATCGGTTACAAGGCAAAATTCTGCTATCTTCAACCCTAAGACAACCCTAACGCGGCTATAAGAAAGATCGTGATAAGAATTTTATGCAGGACTTGGCATGTGACTTACATGCAAACCTCTCCATCAGGATTTCCTTGTGCAGCAAGCCTACTGCACTCAACACCGATCTTGCGGTTTCTTTTGTTTCTGTTCGTTATCTCAACACTGGAAAGACCTCGGAGCAGCTGCGTCCCCCGAAAGACAAAAATTCATACCATGGCAACGCCATTCGGTGGACGTCGGGTCCTCTTCCTCGATGCTTATGACTCCTTTACCAACAACATCGTGGCCATGTTGAAGAGCATCCCGGGCATTTCCGTTAGTGTGCTCAAGGTTGACGCTCCGTCAGTTTATGTTGAGCCCTGCACGCCTGAAGCGATTCACCGCTTTAGGCGGGAACTGAGCCGATTTGATGCTGTGGTGTGTGGGCCCGGCCCGGGGTCACCGGATTGTCCGGCAGATGTAGGGCTGATGCGTTGGCTGTGGGATATAAGCGATAAAGAGAGCGAGCCTATGATTCCAGTTTTGGGGATTTGTCTGGGCTTCCAAAGCTTGTCGTGCCACTTTGGTGGCTCGATTAGGCGGTTGCGAGGAGGTTTGCATGGGATGGTACGTCCAATAACACATGCTGGCCTGCCGTCTTCATCATCGCCCCTGTTGGAGGCGCTTGAAGACTCACATAGCAACATATTCTCGGGTGTTCAAGCATTCAATGCTACTCTCTACCATAGTCTGTGTGTGTCACTTGGCCAAGATGACGTCCCTTTGGCCCAGTGGGAAACACAACAGTGGGTTCCCTTTGCTGCTGCACCCGAACTTGTCCCTTTAGCGTGGCACGTGGAAGAGAGAGAGGGCGGAGAACCAGAGAGAATATTGATGGGTGTCAAGCATATCACATTGCCCTTGTGGGGAGTCCAATACCACCCAGAATCTGCCTGTACTGAGGCCGAAAATACCAAGGCGATCGTCAATTGGCTAGAAGCTGCGACCCGGTGGAACAACAAAACACGGCGCATTGTGAACCGGGGTGACAAGCCTGAGTTTGCTGTAGACTGTCTAGCACCGAGTCACCTTGAGGCATTGGCAGCCTTTCGAATCAAGCACAAAAGCGAACAACCAGAGCCCCCGACAAGTCTGCACACTCGGTTGGCCCAGCGGAAGATCAAGCTCCCTCCAAGAATTGAGACGCCGGATCTTCTAGAGATATTGCAAAGTGCGTCAGGAGATCAGATCATTCTTGATTCCTCTAACCATGATGTGGTGCTGCCTGCCAAGACATCTGATGTTCGTGGTGCCTATAGTATTGTGGCTCTTGATGTCGGGCAGGCTATGCATATTGAGTACCGAGTAGGGTCGTCTCATGCAACCGCTATACAGCCTTCGGGCTCGGGTGAAACCGGCAAGACTCGGACTACAATTCCGTTCAAGAACCGCTTCGAGAATATATGGCAGCTTTTGGCAGAATATTTATCACAACGCAAGATTCCCATGCCAAAGGGCGATGGGTCATCTAGCCCCTTTGTAGGTGGCTTTTTAGGATACATGACGTATGAAATGGGTCTAGAAAATATTGATGTCAAGCTAGCAAACAAGGACAGAGGTCACTGTCGACCAGACCTTCACTTTGCTTGGGTGACAAAGAGCTTAATTGTGAATCACCGCGAAGGTTGTATCCTAGTGCAGCACCTCAAGCATGAGGCAGATGTCAAGGATCTGGACAACGACCTTTGGATCGAGACAACGATTGAAAAGCTTCAGTCATCGCCTATCTGGAGAAATGCAGCTAACAAACACTATGAAGTAGCCAATGATGCGGTTGCAAACAGCCCCCAGCCTTCTTCCGCCAGTGCTATCCCCAGTGAAGAGTCTTTGACTCGCCCTGGTGTCACTGTCCCCTCGTCAACAAACTACTGTGATGGCGTTTCTGCCTGCCAACAATACATTGCGGCTGGAGAGTCCTACGAGTTATGTCTCACAGACCAGACTACAATCTCTTTGCCTCTTCCACCCTCTATCTCACCAGATTCCCGACGCTGGCACATATTCCGCTCATTACGCAAGCAGCAGCCAGCTCCGTTTGGATCATACATTCGCCTCGGATCTGCTACGCTGATAAGCTCTTCACCTGAGCGGTTCCTTAACACGCAGCCTAACGGCCTATGTACCATGCGTCCTATGAAAGGAACAGTCCGCAAGTCTGATTTTGTGCAGACTATTCAGCAAGCAGAGGACCTTCTCCACGTGCCCAAGGAGATTGCAGAAAACCTGATGATTGTCGACCTGGTCAGACACGATTTGCAAACTGTTTGTGCCGCAGGGGATGTAACGCCTACGCATCTCATGAAAGTCGAGGAATATGCGACTGTGTTCACTATGGTAACAGTGATTGAAGCCCAGCTCCCAAGCCACGGTGAATACACCGGTCTTGACACTTTAGCTGCCAGCTTCCCTCCAGGGAGCATGACGGGGGCTCCTAAGAAGCGTAGCTGCGAGATTCTCACGGGGTTGGAGCAGGGTCAGGAGCGGAGCATGTATTCCGGTGTTGTGGGGTACATTGATGCAACAGGCCAAGCCGACTGGAGTGTTACTATTCGCAGCCTGTATAGTTGGGATGATGAGAACATTGTAGATGAGGACGGGCAGTTGACCGAGTTGTGGAGGATTGGTGCGGGTGGAGCAGTAACGACTCTGAGCACGCCTGAGGGGGAGACGGCGGAGATGTATCTCAAGTTGGCCGGACCATTGGGGGCTCTGGAGTCCCTAGATCTTTAAGACAGAGACAGAAATTAGCAGTACGCAGCCAAACATAGCCTGCCTTGTATGATTAGTAGTTGGAGAAGGTTGAATTTTCAGGTACATGAATTCAAAATGTTGGACTTTAGCAAAACGGCCCTGAACGTGTGTATAGTCTACACAGCCATAACAAATCTATTATATGAGCCTTTATGAATATCAGCCATATACGGGTCTTGCCATGGGGCACATGCAAAGACATGAGTATGAAGTAAAGACAAGAGGCAACAGTCAACGGTTACAAGAAACAACAAACAGAACAATAGATGCAAAAGAAAACGCAGCATGGCTAGAATGAAGTAAGAAGAAGGAGAAAAAAAATAGAGTTACAAAGAGTGTTTAGCCTTGAAGTAAAACGGATCATTAGGAGATACCCTCCAGGACTGCCGGCACAAGTCAAGATTCCAAGACAACCCCAGGCACAACGACTCATTAGCGGGGGACTCAAAAGTCCTGCTCTTCAGCGAAGAACATGCCAAAGCTTATGATGGTGCCGTAAATGAGCAAGCCGCCAACTATCGACATAATCATAGCCTCGACCTGGATCAACGCAGCATGGGCAAGGATCATTGGCAAAACTAGGATTGCGTTAGTCAATGAAGTCATCATCTCTATCTCACGTGCGCACATCAATCGCAAAACTTACCAACACCCATCACAACCAGGAAACCTGTCAAGAAACGGCCAACATCAGGCACAGCCGACGCCTCATTATCAGCGAAAGCATCTCGGCTCGCACACTGTCCACAGATCCAGTTTGGCAGAGGTGCTATCACGTAGGTTGCAACAACTAGGAGAGGATAGTACTCTTTAAACAGAGCACATGACAAGATGACTAGAAGAAACCCCAGCGCTAGCACAAAGGAGAGCGCAATGATGGTTTTGATGCCGGCCATAGACATTGTATCGGTCACGAGTGGCGGTGTTTATTGGAGACGTCTGGGTATAGATAGGCAACAAAGCGAGAAGCGCTGTTTGGTCGGAGGACGAGGAAAGCGTAGGGTGATCGGAGACCGAAGTTATTGTAGTAGTATTCGAGCGAGATATCAGACCAGAGATCGAGGGGCAATCGAGAAAGAGAGATGCGACAAATCTAGCTAGGAAGATGAGATCAAAGATTTGAGCTTTCGAAGTTTAAAGCCACTCAAATCTAAGCTCAGGCTGTAAACCCCAAAGTCACGCAAGGCTGCGGAAGTTACAAGTGGGTATATTATCTGTTGGTATCGCAAGCGGAAGAGACTGGAGGGGAGTTGAAGCAGCCGTGGCACGCCGAGTATAAAGTATTAGTGTAGGTCGCAATCCGGGTTGTTTATTTGGTATGATGGGAGATGTTAAGAAGTAGCTCAGTAGAGAGGCTTGAACTACTACCAGGTAGCAGCTATCTGCGGTCACGTGACTATATGTAGAATTGAGGCAGCACTTTGAATTTTGAATATCAACCCGCACCAGAACAATGAATCTACAGAAAAGAACCAAGTTTTTTTTATTTATTTTCAGCCAGTATATTAACTATTTCCCGTCCGTATTTGCACAACTGGGAGGTAGATTGCCATACCAGCATCGCAAGCTTCTCATGATAGCGCTGCCAGATTACTTGCCACTGTCATCTGTACACCTGACAGCTGTCAGAGCTTGAGCCTTGTGGATGACATAATCTAGTCACACTACTGTACACTTTACGTAGACCCTGAATGATTACATAGTCACTGTAAATGCATTTAACAGTGTATATGGACTTAACGGTGCGCTATCCCACACCACCAACACCGGGTTGAATATATATTTTGGAAAATTGAAAGTATAATGCCCTACACAACAAGAGATTGATCTGACAACAATGCAGTCAGTCAAATGGTTTTGTAGGAATACTGGGCAGAACATCAAGAGTGGGCAGGCACTAGTGACTTGAAGTAGGCTTTTGATATTATTCAAGAGTTTTTACAAAAGAAGAAGCAAAAAGCGTACGATGCAGAAGTTTCTAGCCAAAATCACTATTGCGTGTGTGTAGGATTCAGGTCTAGATACTTGTATGCCTCTCATATGTTCTTGATATGGGCTTTGTAGAAATCAGTATGGGTTCTCTGGTGCCTATAAAACTGCAGTAAAACAAAGCACCAAAGAAGCCACTGCAAAGGTCAAAGTTGGTTTGCATTGGTGGCTGGCTAGACGATGAAAACACTAAGGATGACGATATCTTCTTAATTCAGCATCCAGAAGCAATTCAGTGTAAGCTTGGGTGGTCTTGAAAGACTGAAACTTCAATTAAGATGAAACAAGTGTCTTTCAATTGCCTCAATTTGTCTATAAACGCCAGACAGTCATCCATCGCCATTCCCTTTTGTACAGCTGGTTCCAGGCCAAGGCTCTAGCTATACAACTGCCTCAGTACCGTATCAACCCAGTAAATGAGGGTTTAGCGACAGCCTCGTGACGATAAGTCGTCAAGATATGGAGACAATTAAAATCAAAGGAAGGAGGAAAACATGGCAAATAACACTAGCCGTATCACCAAAGGAGACACCATAGGGGCAAGGGAAGCGAAGAATATAAGAAATCTCCAAAATAAATATTCAACCCGGTGTTGGTGGTGTGGGATAGCGCACCGTTAGATTCATATACACTGCTAAATGCATCTGCCATGATTATATAATCACCCAAAGCTTACGTAAGCGTACAGTTGCGCAGTAGCGTAACTATGGGGCCGGTACCACTTATCTGCTGCAACGAAAGCTCAAGCTGCCTAGCCTTTAGCCTTGAGGTTGTGCTGTAGAATTGACGACATTAACGACAGCCTTGGGGAAGCTCCATTCTCTAAACAACTTTTGATACCAAGCCGCAAGCATTATTCCGCTTTTCTCCCCCCTCATTTTTCTGCTTCAGCATTGAGTCTCTCTTGTTGTAGATTATTTGTGCTGTTTTCCATTCTCCCCTTCAGCAGCTTAGCTTGGCCTCGTTTGTTTTCTAAAAAGCCTTGCTCTCAACCAAACTCCCCTCCTTCAACCCTCGCCCATTCACTTATAGTCACGACATAAGCCGACGACACCATGTTCCGCAACAACTACGATAATGATACTGTCACTTTGTATGTCTCCGTTTTGCCTTGTCTTCGATGAATGAATTAGACATATTTTGTGTTGGAAGCTTGGCTGCCTGTGATGCTCCTCCCAGCGCCGTCAACCAGTCGAGCTACTACTGAGCTGTTAGCTAGCTCCCATTATTCCAGACACATGCTAACCATAGTTCCAATCCTTAGCTCGCCGCAAGGCCGCATCTTCCAGATTGAATATGCTGCCGAGGCAGTGAAACAGGGCTCCGTTGTGGTTGGCCTGACCAGCAAGACACACGCCGTTCTGTGCGCAATCAAGGTAAGGACGGATGGCTCTAAACTCGTGCTCATATATCCTGCGCTATTAAAACTCCCAACCTGAGCCGATAGCTAACATACCCCTTCTCACTCCATAGCGCAACGCCGAAGAACTCTCATCATACCAAAAGAAGCTTTTCTCAATTGACGAGCACCTCGGCGTGGCCATTGCTGGCCTGACATCGGACGCCCGTGTTCTCTCAAACTTCATGAAGAACCAGTGCCTCAGCCACCGTTTTACGATGAATCGCGCCATGAAAGTCCGGGACATTGTTAACGAAATCGGTGACAAGGCGCAGTACAATACACAGCACTATGGCAAGCGGCCTTACGGTGTGGGTCTCCTTGTGGCCGGTGTGGATGAAGATGGCCCCCACCTATTCGAGTTCCAACCCAGCGGGATGACCGAGGAGGTCGTAGCATTTGCCATTGGTGCGCGCTCGCAGATGGCCCGCACGTATTTAGAGCGTAACCTAGACAAAAGTTCGCCGATTGCAGTCGTGATGAGCTGATCAACCACGGCTTGCTGGCACTGAAGGAGTCGCTGGTGCAGGATCGCGAGCTGACGGTTGACAACACTAGTGTGGGCTTTGTTGGTTGTGGTGGCCCGAAAAACAAGGTCACTGAGCCTTTCAAGGTGTATGACGAGCAGGCGGTTAAGCCATGGCTGGACACTCTGGAGGCGAGTGAAAATGCGGCACAGACGGAGACAGAAGAACAGGGTGTGGATGCTGATACGATGGACACGACTAGCTAAGCACCACGGGGACTGCGGTTACGACTTGTAGAGAAGAATGAGATGACAATGAACTACTAGATGACGTAATGGTGGCTAAATGAAGTGATTATATTCAATGTTGGTATTACTAGAATATCCCGCGAAATATAGGACAGAGGGATAAGGAGGATAACACCGTCCATTGCAAACACGGTGTCTATGGTATAAAAAAAAAGAACAGTCACATCTATCAAAAACGCTCTTCTGCACAGCGTCATCCCAGCTTTATACAGTCTCCTCGTGATCATGACTCACTCGGTTCCCCATTTCAAATCAAAAGTTGACTTGGACTGCTTGTAATTCTTTAGCTCATCAATAGCGCCCTGAGCTGTGGTGGCTGTCGCAATAATCTTGACATTATCACCCTTGATGAAGCCAGCGCCATGTGCGCCTTTAATCCAATCGACAAGCCCGTCGTAGAAGCCGTTGACGTTGAGGAGGACAATGCCATTCTTGTGAAATGCCCAGCTGGTTCCATGTGACTGTTTCAAAGACTTCTTCAAGCGTGCCGTAGCCACCAGCTAGAGCGATGAAGCCAGACCCGGGCCCGCCTGAGAATACCTCTTGAGCCATAAGACGCTTGCGTGTGTGCATGTCGGGTACAACAGTCGTGCGACCATAGATGCTTTCTGTGGGAACGAAGAGATTGGACGATGTCTGTGTCGCATAAGTGTCGTCGCGCTCGTAGTGAATCAGTGCTTCGGGAATTATTCCGTGCACAGAGTCAGGGCCCTTGAGAGCCACGAGGGTTTTGGCCACTTCGCCCATGAGGCCAACAGTACCACCGCCGTAAACTAAGAGGCTGTGTTAGTAGATGGACAGGTGATGGGCAGGTAGCGCTGGCTGGCAATGTAGCACCAGATGCTCTTTTGAGCTAGGTCAGTGAGCATAGGCGGTAGAAGAAGAGACGACATACCAAGGTCAATATCATTCTCGGCCATGGCGGTGGCTAAAGCCCGGGCGGCTTCTACATGGGCTGCGTCTGTACCAGGAGAAGAGCCACAGTAGACGCAAACTTTGGTGCGAGGGGCCTTGACGGGCTTGTCTGAGATGAGCGCCATAACTCTTGGATTAGAATTGAAACCGAAAGAAGCGAGGGTCGAAGTATAGATTTCGAGAAGCAAAGCTCAATGCTCGTGTAAAATGCGAAGGAGGCAGGTCTAAGCGGTGGGGGGGAAGAATCTTGCTAATTGCTAGCTCTATAAGGGTAGGAAATAGAAACAAAGAGGGGCCAAAGGATAAGAGGAGGGAAAGGAAGTCTAGAAAGGCTGACTAGTAAGGAAGCATTAGCTCTTTTTATACATGCTTAAGGAAAGTCAACTCCGTATAAAGATAGCCTCCAACAGAGAAGATACAGTGAGAATGTTGAAGCCCTAACGATGGAAAAGACAGGTCTAAGCGCCCTACCATGTGACGGCGGTATAGTAATAGAATCTTATAGTGCTTAGCATCTGCAAAGAAAAGTCTACATACACACTAAGCTTGGGCCCGTTGAGCTCTACAAAGACACTGAAGGAAGGCCGAGCTAATCCGGCAAAACTACACCATGTTCATGTAACCATCCATACACAGTAGTATGTCAATGAGTCCTGGAAAACAAGGTCACCAAGCCCAGTCTCAAGCCTTGCTGTCAACAGCGCCTCAAGGCCTCTTCTTGGTTTGGATATAGAGCATCAGTACATAAGTGTCTGCCCTTTTCTCGGGTGCTTGGTTTCTCCCCTCCCCTCGTCCCTAAGCCGAACCATAAGCCAAAGAAGGACAGCCTCTTTAGAAGCTATCATCAGACCTTTGTGTGTGTGTAAGCATGCTTACACAGATGCATAGACTCTCCAAAGGATCCATTGCCGACGCAGGGCAGGCAAATGCATACAGCAGCCCAGCATTTCAGGGGCTCCTCGAATTGCCCCTTCTCAAGCTGAGCTAGACCTGCGTCGTTAGTATACAATGCTTGAAAAAAAAAAAAAAGATCCTCCCTATCTATCGGCCCCTTGTTCCCAAAAAGAAAAGGGTTCGCCGGAGCTATTGGGGCTGGGTTGGCTCCCAAGGGGACCGCCGCTTGCTTAACCATGTGACACAGGCACGGACGTCGGAGTGCATATTCAGTCTACGTGTATATGCATGTTGCCCAGATGCGAGACCTACGTGTTAGTCGGGGGTACAATACAGCGCCACTGGGAAGAAGCACGCTGAGGCTAAGAGTAGTCCCTGCTTTGTCTCGTGATCGGCTCGCCTCGCTAGACATTAAAAAATCAAATCCATCAGAATACATGCTTCTAGTTCTACTCTTGTTTTGAATAAACCACCCCCCTCTCTCCTGCATACAGCCCAGATCTATACCAAACTGAGTGTTGTATCATCGTTGATCTTGCCAATAGCCCCAGTATTCGCCGAGCCACCAGTGACATTGGCTCCCCTGATAGTAATCTACAGAAAGAGTGTTAGCGCTTACGTTTTGTTTTCTTTTTTGGGGCATAAAAGGGCATAAATAGACTCTTACCTCTCCCTCAATCTTGTAGTCCTTGGTGAAATACTCGCCCTTATCCTTTAAAATCAGCTCGATGCTAGGAGACGGTGGCCCGAAGTGCGCCGTCTGTCCCTCATGCACTCTGTAGTCATACCACAAGCTTTGCGCGATTGAGCCTGCCGCAACGGCAGAGGTCAACGCGTGAATCACGCGTGCGCCTGTCAGGGCTCTCAGATCAGAAAGCATCTTGCTGGAAATGACAGGCTTGTTGCCTGTTTTTTCCGCCACGTAAATGGCACGAACTTGCGTGTCTTCGGTACCCAGAGGAGGCGCATTGCTGACCTCCATGTCGGCCATAAAGCCAGTAGTTGAAGGAAACACACCAAAGTTCTCAAGTTTGCGTTGGCGGTATCCATGGATCCATTTCGTGACAATGCCGCAAATGCTAGACATGCCGTCCTTGTGATAGAGCAAAAGTTGTTCCGGCGACACAACAACGACAGTGGCAGGGGCACACTGCGTAGCGACGCTGAGGTTAGCCTCCTTTCCAGCAACGGAGTTAATGGAAATGTTGGCGTTGCTGAACATAGCAGTCATGGTCATGATAAAGGTAAAGTTGTCCGTGAGAACATCCGCAGGAACAAAGGTGTCCTTGGGGCCAAGCGCTTCGGATGACGGGATAGAAGCTAGTTGAGCAGCAATGGCAGACACGATATTCTTCTGTGTGAAGGAAGACATTTCTTGGGTAGACCAGAAGAACGCAACATCGCCAGGCACAGTATTGGTGTCAACAGTCAATTGAGGGGCCTCAGTGGCACTGACAATATCCTTCCAGGTGGTGGCCTTGACGCTAGAGGACGAGCTCTCGGGCAAGTTGTTCCAATCTATCGAACTTGTGCCCTCATCAACAACCCAAATCAGGTGTTTCAGGGTAGGGCACGAGTCAGCGATGGTTTCGAAAGGAAGCATGCCAGGAACGGTCACAATAGTATCAATAGCTGCGTGGCGAAGCATCGGAATAAGTTCAGAAGGCGGCACATCGTAGGGAACTAGGGTGACGGTAACGTTGGAGGCAAAGGAGCAGGCAAAAACAGCTAGCAGAAGTTCAACCGAGTTCGGGAGGTATACGGCAACGCGACCGCCTGCGTTACGGGTAATATGGCTTGCGACAAGAGAAATCTGACGAGACAGAGCATCTATTTACAGTGGGTGGAAAAAGTGTTAGTGTCAATAGTCAGAAGCATGGGAGTAGGTGAGAATAGTTCAGGTAGTATTGAATACCTATGTTGTGCACTTCCGTCTTCTGCAGGCCCAGCACTGTTGAAATAGTGCTCAGCTTGCCATCGTCTGTTCCCTTGGCAAATCTCTGCCACACGTCACGCAGGTCCCCATCTCTGCCCTTGGAGAACTTGGGCGCGCCTTCATCGACGATATCCAGGCCCTTGACAAGGCCATTGAAACCCAACGCAGCTGCGCGGTACAGGGCGGACTCTCCAGGCTGGCGCACCTCACTGCGTGTAGATTGACGGGCGAGCTGCAGCGGGTGGAGCTCAGAATCGTAGGTCCAGACAGTCGACAAGAAGCAGAGAGCGAACAGAACAATCAGCAACAGAGTGCTGGATAACGACCAGTCGTCAATAGCCGATTGCGTCCAAAACTTGAGAATGGCGACAACGCGCGTAAAAAAGGACACAGGTTCTTTTGCTACTTCGTCCATGATGGGCGAAGATGTTGATGTGGTGCAGATTCGTAGAGAGCTAGAATAAGCAGGTATCTGCAGCAAGGTATTTGATTTGAGTCAGTGGGATAAAAGAGAAGAAGGAAGAGAAGGGGAAAAGGCACCAGACCAGGGAAAGAAAGGAAAGCAGCTAAAAAACAAAGTTCAGGTCAAACTAAGCACCCAACCCATGCAACAAGGCAAGGCAAGGCAAGGCAAGGCAAGGCAAAGCTTAAGCTCCGTTAGCCAACTAATAATGGAGCCGTCACACGTGAAGGAGCTGTTGTCACTGTTTTACTGCGTAGGTACGTACGAACATGAGAAATGCTCAGGTCGCCTAGCCATCCGTCCTTGTGTATTTATTGTAGTGGGAGATGGGCTCGGATTGGAAAAACAACCCCGAGTTAGCCCACACATTAGGCTATGCGTAACAATAGATAGAGGCCTGATGGACGTCGACAAATAACAACTCACTTTTGTCTACCTTCTTTTACGCCTCATCCCGAACCCTCTCATGCGTCTTCTGATCTCTCTCTCTCTCTACTTAAGCCCATATTTCCCGTGTTTTATCCACCTACTCTTGCTTGAGGGAGCCCATCGGTTGGGGCGGGGAAGGGACGCGGAAAGAGGGGCCACGCAAGGCAACCCTAGAGAAAAACCTCCAGCAGCCCAATAGTAAGAAACAGACTCTGTAAGCACTGACAGGCCAAATGTGGCGCTGTCAGCAGCAACGTAGCTTCGATTGGCTACAAACGCCTGTATAATGGACGATAAGTGGGGCTTCGGCCCTTGCTATATCCTGCTCATCGCTACTGCCAATTTAGAACAACCGGACATCTTGACACAGCCGTAGATAGGCTTATTAGGCCTTTAAGCGGTGTTATTCTCTCATGTCTTCATATAGCCCAAAGGGTGGTGATAGTATATCAAACGGCTAATAAGTACAGGACAGCCTTATATCTGCACTACCCACCCACACACATACACACACACACACACATCTACTACATAACTCCTACAGTCACACAATGCATTTAATTTAGCAAGTAGTCTCTGTCATTCTCGTAATAGTTATATCATGTTTGCCTATTACACGAAGCAATAAAATCCGTCTCATTAAAAAACAACAAGAAATAAAGCGCAAGACCTTGGAAAGGGGTGCTCTCTAGTATTGGCCGGCATATAAAGTAAAGCCCGTCGAGAACGACCAATAAATCAACTTTTGTCTAGTGTTGCTGTGTAACTTTGCACCCCGCGAAACTCCCCCCAGTGACCCGTCCGTTCTATCGTTGAAAAGCAAACGAATGCCTCCCCATTTCTTTGGAAGACACGACAATGACCAAACCCCTCCCAAATATAAAAATGCAGGACAGCAGCAGATATTGCTCCTTGTTTTCCCTGCCTTGCCAATGCTCTCCGCGCCCGCTTTAGGATCTTCAAGTAAAAAACAACACAGGTGGCCAGTTCTCGTCGGCCACCGATCCTCTCTCAGGCGCATCAAGCGTAATCGTCGTAAGTGGAAATGCCATGTCATGATCGTGTCCCAGCCGGTCTAAGGGTATCAAGTGTGGGAGATAAGTGAAACACCAAGCAAAAATCAAAACAAAACAAAAAAGAACCCCGTTCAATCATAACCTTTGCCTTGCAATGTTCGTATTCTCGTGGCGCCAATATGCCAAGTTGTGGAAGATAAACATCATGGTGGGATGTCCAAAACTTAGGCTTTTAGAAAACAGAAAGAGAAATAGGCAAACGTGGAAAGGGCTATAGGTGCAAAATCAAGAACCCTAAAGGAAAAGAATGAACAGTGAAAAAAGAAAGAAAGAAAGAAGACGGAAAATGAAAAATGAAAAGAAGAAAAAAAAAACAATGAAAAGAAATAAAAGGAAGAAAATCGAAAGGGAGGCAATGTACCATTTCTTAGTGGTGCACGTCGTCGTATGAAGCGGGATACACTCTGCCGAAATAGACAGTACTGGCCCCCCTTTTAGCAGGCACATCCAGCAAAGAAGCAAAATCGGCGTCATCGTCGGCTAGCATCAAACCATATGAAATCAGATAAGATTCACGATCTGATCTGAAATATGGGCTAGATAGTCGATCAAACGCAAACGTTGCATGTATACTGCTGGTCGAGCTTCTCGTCAATAGGGGCTAAAGAATGTGGCTTTGACGAGAATGTCGAGTGGCCCATACTTTACCACCAGCCGCCAGGGCCCTGGCCAGCGGGGTTGCCGTAGCCACCGCCACCACCGCCGTAGCCGCCGCCGCCGCTGTAGCCGCCACCGCCACCACTACCACCGTAGCCACCACCACCACCGCCCTGGCTGTAGCCACCACCGTTGCCGCCGTTGTAGCCGCCGCTGTTGCCGCCACCGCCGCCGAAGCCGCCGCCAACCTTGCGGTAATCACGGTTACCACCAGATGCGCGGGAACCGCCACCACGACCGCGGCCACCACGGCCGCCACCGAAAGAGGACTCACGGGCAACGGTTTCCAGGAAGGCGGGAACCTCCTGGTTAGCCTCCTTCAAAAGGTCAATCAGCTCGCGGACAATACCACGGTTGCCGCGATTGAAGAAAGCAGTGGCAACACCAGTGTTTCCAGCACGACCAGTACGACCAATACGGTGCACATAGTCGTCAACATCAGTGGGCAAGTCGTAGTTGACAACGTGGGTGACGTTGGGAATATCCAGACCACGAGCAGCAACAGCAGTAGCAACTAGAATGGGGCAGCGACCGTTGCGGAAGAACTCAAGAGCACGCTCACGCTCACGCTGGGTGCGGTCGCCGTGAATAGAAGTGGCAGGGAAGTTCTGGTTAATGAGGAAGTCGGAGAGTGTGTCAGCCATACGCTTAGTCTCAACAAAAATCAGAGTGAGACCAGTGCCATGGGTATGCAAAATGTCAAGCAGAACCGAGCGCTTGTCAACATCCTCGACATACTCCATCTTCTGGGTAATGTTCTCCGAAGTGGAACCAACACGACCAACAGACAGGAAAATGTAGTCCTTAAGGAAGTCACGAGCCAGCATCTGAATGTCACGGGGGAAGGTGGCTGAAAACATCAGAGTCTGGCGGTTCTGAACATCAGGCATGTCCTCACCCTCAACAAGGCGACGAATCTGAGGCTCGAAACCCATGTCCAGCATGCGGTCAGCCTCATCAAGAACCAGGTACTTGATGTTTTGGAAGGAGATACGGCCGCGCTCAATCAGGTCGACCAGACGACCGGGAGTGGCAACCAAGAGATCACAGCCACGCTCAATCTGGCGTAGCTGGGAGCCAATGTCGGCACCACCATAGACAACACACGGGCGGACCCACGAGCGGTAGGCGAACTTGCGAGACTCTTCATAAATCTGAGAGACCAGCTCACGGGTAGGAGCAAGGATCAGCGAGGTGGGGTAAGCCTTGCGCTGGCGTCCAAAGTTACCACCCTGAGTAGCGGGGACAGCAGAGGGGCCGTGGATGAAGGCCTGAGACAGGATAGGGAACAAAAAACCACCAGTCTTACCCGAACCAGTCTGGGCACAGGCCATCAGATCACGACCGCCCATAACAATGGGAATAGAGTACTTCTGGACAGGGGTGGGAACCTTGTAGCGAGAGAGCTCAATGTTGCGAACCAGGTGTTCCTCCAGGGGGGGGATGCTGAAAGTAGTGACAGGCTCAGGAACATCGCGACCGGAAGCCTCAACAGGAATGTCATCGTATTTCTCGAAGTTGATACCAGTGTGTTGCTTGGACGGATCATCGGCGGTACCGAACAGCTCGCGCTCAACACGAGGGTTGGCAGGGCCAGCGATGTGCTTGCCATCGCGCCACTCACCATCACCAGAGCCCCGAGAGTTGTTGTAGTTACCGCCGCCTTCATTGCTGCCACCACGACCGTAGCCACCGGAGTAGCCACCGCGGTTGTTCCAGCGGCCACCACGGCCACCGCCACCTTCGCCGTTTTGGTTGGACCAATTGCGGCCACCACCGCCCTCGTAGTTGCGACTAGAAGAAAATTTCATGTTAGTTTATTTTGATGCATATTAGGTGAAACGGAGGAGGTAAAGGAGACATTGTTTTTTTGATGTTTTCCTTCCTTTTTTCAAGGACCGGGAAGAGAAAAAAAAAACAGAAAGGGAGGTTGGAAGATGCAGACTTTGCGTACCCAGAGTAAGAACGGTTGTTGTTCATGCCAGGATTATCAGAGTTCTGGCCGGCAGCCTGGCCCTGTTGACGCATGTGAGGAGGAACGTACGAACGACCGCCCTGGCCCTGGTGCTGGCCCTGGTGCTGGTGCTGGTGCTGGTGAGGGGGAGCCTGCTGCGACTGCTGCTGGCCCTCAGAGTTGATGGAAAGACCACCCATGTTAAGCTGATCAGCCATGGTTGTAGTGGTAGTTATGTAGATTGTTTATTTTTCTTGAGGTAGCGTGGATGTACAACAAAGGTTTGAAGAGGGTTTCCGGAAAATACGAAAACACTCAGCACAAAAAACACAAAAAAAAAAGAGAAAGAAAAACAAAGCTGAAAAACAGCGAAGTAGACCAAGCAAAGAAGAGGGAGGTCGTCGTGATTAGGTCTGAAAAAACTTTTCTATATAGCGAGCCGTCTCAAGAACAGGTGCGCTACAGGAAAGAACAGAAGCGAATCAAAAGGAAATGGAATAGAAAAAAGAAGGTCTCACGTTTTCCTCTGGAAAAATGAGAAAATATGATTTTCAAAGGAAAGACAAGAGGTAAGTCAGTCCAAGCACAAAAGAAATCAAAGATAAAAAGGAAAAGTCCCTATTTTCCTCGCAGGTTAAAAGTGGTTAGGAAGGGGAAGGGGAGAGAGGGTGGAGGAGAAAGAAAAATTTCATGAAAACGGGTTTGGGAGGAAGGAGGAACATACTTATGTATGTATGTACCTGTACCCAGAAAAGAAATAAAGTGGATACACAAATATTGCGAGTGTGGTTCCCAGAAACCCAGGACCAGCTTCCTGTTTGTGGGTAGTTCAGTCAGCAACAAGGCTAGGCAAGCACCAATCACAGGATGCTGGTAGATGTATTTGCCACTTCTAGAGATGGCTTTTGTAGGTGACCGGGCTACTTGTTATTCGCATGTCCCGCGGGCTGTCAACACTACAATACAATACAAAACACCGGCAGTACTACTAGCGGGAGTAGCGTGTGTTGTTTGAGCCTCCCTCACCCAGCAAAATCTGCAACGGCTTTGCTTCCCTTCCATAGGAGAAGGCGGTGATGTTGTTTTGTTGATTTTACAGGAAAGAACGGCTGTATGAAGTACAGAAGTATACATGCAATGCAAAAGCAGCACATAAACAACCCTTTTGTCCAGTTGTTTGGGGGGGGAGGGGGGGGAGGAGGGGGAAGGGGCTAAAGATAGACAGATGCTGGGTGCAGGAAGTATGTCAAACGCTAGCCACATCGTTAGTGGGATTTGCCCACTTCGCTCTCTAGAACGAACATTTGAAAATTTGGTGATATTGCCCTAGCCTCTAGATTTCGCACTAGCTTTTGCATCTCGAGAAGCCACGCCCATATTGAAAGCGCAGCTACCCATCAGCAAAGAGGGCGCACGGGACAATAGAGACGTGGTCTTTCCATGGCGTTGTTGGCTACTCGCAAGCACCAGAGTACATACGAATACATCTATCTCCAAAGGGCACTTACCCGTCTGTTTGTTTTGTTTTTTTTCCCTCCAATTGGTAATGGCAAGGGCGTATACGTCACATGAACTATTGCGGACTGGTAGTTTCCGTTTTGTTCAAGCGTCTCCTAATAACATGACGTTGGAAAAGGCCTTCTTTCTCTCTTCTCGTATTCACTGAAGCCGGGAAATCCGAGTTGCAACTAGGCAATCGCTGCTGACTCTGCGGCCCAAAAGCGGTAAAGCGATAAAAGTAGGGGAGAGGCTAGGTTACGGGACGTCCGACTTGGAAGAGAAACAACACCCTGATAACTAAGACAAATCTCGAGCTATTGCAGCTGATCGATCACCAGCGAGCTCAAACAAACTATCACAAACAAAGCCTTCCCCCACCTTCTCAAGTCTTCGAGGCGGCCCCACGCTTTAGTATCCTACTATGGACATCTAAAGAGGTATAATGGAATATTTGCAGGTCAACTTTCCTTATTTCAATGACTAATTTATTGACGAAAACGGGCGCGTAACGAGGAAATAGTGAGGTTATCACGTGAAAGTATCGCTTTAGGAATATACCTGTATTACTCTTGGCCAAGGTTACGATTGATAGGACGGCGAATTAGGTCATACTGAGAGAAGAATTCAGCCCTGCAGGTCCCAATCCCTTATCCAGCGGCTTATATCAGTGTCATCATTTGAGCCGCACCGGTTTTGTGGTACTCTCTGCGTTTTTGCGCATCAACTAGTTCGCCCAAAGTTGTGGTTTACTATCTTGCTAGTTTTGGATTTTCTCTCATACAACTAATGACTTCATAACTGGTAGAAACGTGCCATTGTGGATTCCTTGTTCTAGAAAGCCGTGTTTATGACATGCTGGTTGACGAAACTGGCTGGCTTGCAGTGAAGCCGCCAGTGTAACATCAAGGAAGGCTTCGCATGTTCACGGCATGGGATATGCGAGATTCAATGCTCATGTAGCATATTGAAATCTAGATGGGTCGCGAGCCATGCTACGTCCAAGAAGATGACAGTTTTGCTGACATTTACAGGTGGCTCTAAGCTTGAGAGCCCGTATTCCAAGTCGATGTCGTATTGTCTAGAACCTGAACTGATATATCTATTACTGGATGTTTAGTGATTAGTCCAAAGAAAACAGTCAGTATTTTTATGTGGCTGAATCGCGAAATAGTACGCCGATGGTGAACAGTTCCTCGTCATTCATGCTCTAAATGTGAATTTAATCTGGGTGGTATTATAACCAAAACAAAGCAACGCAAAACAAGTAGTCATGTCATTTCTATTTATGCCATCTTCACAATCTTATCGTCATCAAATTCGATGTCGCGAATGCCGTCCTTCGTCACAACCTTCACTGTCATGCCCTTGAAGTCAATGGGCAATCTGCGCTTCAGCTCGTCGGTGCACATGTTTAGCAACTTGATTCCCTGCTCCAGAGAAATGTCGGGGTTATGGTGCTTGTCAAGGATCGAGAGGCAATAGTACCTGGATGCGTGTGCGGCAGTGCAGTTTGTTAGTTTATAGCCACATGTAGGGTGAGACCAGCACCACTATCAATAGATATGGCATGCCGATATTGCTCAAGAGCTTAGACTTACTGGGCGTAGCCGTGGGCCGCGTAGGGCACGGGTGCGAGTGATGCAAGGTAATCCAGCCAGAACAGGCTTGGCTTTTGGGTGATGGGGTCCACGCCTCCAAGAAGAAGATTTACATTGTAAGGGTTGCGCGATCGTAAGCTCGAGGCAAGTTCTCCCCGGACATAGCTAGCAAGGGCACAAGGTGATAGGTCGGTCTCGTTGCGCATAGAGTAGAGGTGGGCGTTTGCTTGGATAAACTCGGCGAATTGGACTAGGAAGAATCAACCGCCTGGTTAGTACAAGATCCAGCACAATTTTGCAACAGCACACGTTTGGTGGTAGTAAGGACAGTACACACTAGTATCACCAGCTTCTCCACTAAACGCCATGAGCGTCGAGTTGTTCAGTTTTCTAGTCTTGTCATCAGAAGCCTTAAGAATGGTAGCACCACGCATCGCAGCCTTGGAAGCGGCAATGATGGTAAAGTCTTTACCAGTGATACCCAGAAGAACCTCCCTATGCGCATACAGCGGGTCAGCATTAGCTCTAGAAATCGAAACAAGATTGCTTTAGTTGTGGTTACTGGGAAGCTGAGCTCACATGATGATGCTGTTTCTTTATTGCTAGGAAAACTAAAAAGAGAAATAGAAGAAAACTCAACCGCAAGGAGGGCAGAAATATGTTGTATGATACTGGTATCAGCAGGTGCAAATACAGACTTTGATGATCTTGAGAAGAAACCGTCTAATAAGGAGGAGCTTTTTCAGCCTTGAGCTCTGTCGTACCTTGGCTTCCGCCTATGCTGAAGCTATAGCATCAAGGCTAGAAACCAACCCGGCCCACTGTGGCACCAACTGCCTCCCTCCCCAATCGTTGACGCGCACTTTCGACAGCCTGGTTCTAATGGGGCCATTCTAGGCAAGGCCGTGTGCCTGCTCTCACCGCTTTCCCTTTTCGCTTATCTGCCCCGCCCATTATCTGATAGCACTTTTTAGTGGGTCTATCAACTTTTTTTTTTTTTTTTCTCCAGATGAGAGAAAGTTGGAGTGTAGAAACAAGTACCTGAAATTCTAGAGATTAACCCATTGAGAAGTTCACACTCTTTAATAATCATTCCCGATCAAACCCATCCAGCTTCTATACTAGTCTACCCCAATTGACTTGTTGGCGATCACGTCCTGATCAACATGTCGTCCTTTTTTACAGTCCCGGGCCAGAAGAAGCGGAAGAGAGCGGCAGGCGCTGACTCTGCCCAAAAACGCACGATACCAACGAGATTCAAGTCTACAGCTTCCAGCAAAAACAAAAGCTCCTCTGCCAAGCAGAATGTTCCCGATGACGATGAAAGTATATCAGGCAGCGACTCCGAAATGGCTGATTCTGCCCCCGAAGATGCTGAGGACAGCAGCGCCGAACTGTCTTCTGAGGAAGAGGGCGAAACAGGCGCTGAGCGCCGTCTGCGCCTTGCTGAGCGTTATCTCGAAAACGTCAAGGAGCAAGTCGACACAATAGGATTTGATGCGGCCGAAATCGATCGCGATATGATTGCCGAACGACTACAAGAAGACGTAGCCGAGTCTAAAGGAAAGGTGTACCGTAACTTGGTAGAGGACCTTGCTTTTGACCAGGCCAGCCACACCTTATGGAAAGCCAACACTCTTGCCTTTACCTCTATTGCCGTCCGCGAGCCCTTCGCCTACACTGTGACGAAGGATATGTATTTGCAAAAGTGGCGTGTTCAGGACCTTCCGCAAAACCAGTTCCCCCAAACCACCCGGCGTAAGCCTAGGAAGCCCCAGCACCGCCTCGCAAGAAGCCAACGCTTGTGTCTTGGATCAGGGGCGATCGCAAGAAGGCCAAGGATAAGGAATACAAGCGACATGTTGGTGAAATTCTTTGTGTTGCGGTGTCTCCCGATGGCCAGTTTGTTGCAACTGGTGGTGCTGATCGTCGCCTGATCATTTACAATGCCGAGACTTTGACTCCTCTGAGAGTATTCACACACCATCGCGACAGCGTCACTGGTCTTGCCTTCCGTCGTGGTACTAACCAGCTATTTTCCAGCTCCAAAGACCGTACAGTCAAGGTATGGAGCTTAAATGAGCTAGCATATGTTGAGACTCTGTTCGGTCACCAGGATGATGTTGTCGATGTGGCTGCCCTGGCGCAGGAGCGTTGTGTCAGTGTTGGCTCACGCGACAGAACTGCACGCTTGTGGAAAGTTGCCGAAGAGTCGCAGCTGGTGTTCCGTGGCGGCTCGTCGGACAAGAAAAAACACCACCAGTCCGACCCTGCCGCGGCCCGCATTCCTCACGAAGGAACCATGGACCGTGTAGCCATGATTGACGATGAACTGTTTGTCACTGGTAGCGATAACGGTTCATTATCTCTATGGAGTGTTGCCAAAAAAAAGCCCTTGTCTATTGTCCCTGTAGCACATGGCTTTGAGCCGCGACTGCTGCCAACTGAGGCCTCGGCTGAGATTGATGCTAGCTCAAGTGCTGTACCGGATCCTTGCCCTCGCTACATCACAGCTCTATGCACCGTTCCCTACTCTGATCTAGTCCTCAGCGGGAGCTGGGATGGATACATTCGTGTGTGGCAGCTGAGTGAGGACAAACGCACCCTAGAGCCCGTAGGAGTCCTCGGTGACTCTGAAACCGGGGTAGATGATCAAGATAGCGAAAATCCATTCCTGATCAAAGGAGTAATCAACGACATTGATCTGTTCGAGCGCGGCGACCGTGGGAGTGACGGTTTGTGCGTGGTAGCAGCCGTAGGCAAGGAGCACCGCTTTGGCCGATGGAAGGTGATTGCCGGCGGCCGCAACGGTGGTGTGGTTTTTGAGATTCCTCGCGGTGCTCTCAAGTCAGCCTCGACCGATTCTACCATGGAGAGCTCTGTTGAGGGAGAATCTGACTCTGATTAATGTCGCACGAGTCCCAAGAGTTCCACCATGCGTCATGTACTCCTACTTTCTTCCTCTGAACTTTTCAACATTTCCCTCTATCTTTACTGGCATAGCTTTCAACAACCCACCCACCTGTTGTAGAGCATGTTGGTTTCTGTCTCTGCTGCTCTGCTTGTATCTTGGTATAGCCAACATCCTTTTTTCTTTTCGATTTCTTTCTTCTTTTCTTGCGTTTGGGCGAACTCACGGCGTTTATGATTTCCGCTACTTTTCTCACTTTGCAGTGTACCATGGATGGCTAGACAGTCGGCAGAGACAAAGAGAAAAGACAAGCTTCCACACTCGGCTTCCCTCCATTTCCTCCTTTCTACTCTCCTTGTGTTCATTTCTTTAGAATATCGTTGGACATGTGGAGTTAAGTGGTTTCTCTAGTCCATTATTTTTACTTATCACCACATCAGCATTTCCAAGCATGTCATCTCAAAATAAAATCACGGCTTATGAGGCAATATCAATGCTATAATTATACGAGTTTCTGTGCTCTGTTCAACAACTCCGTAGAATTCAACTCATCGTGGCTATCAGATACTTGTCTATGCTAACCTACTATCTGTCTCTCACACCAATGACAGTGAATGTAGGTAATTATCAAAATAAAGAAAGCTATGTATCTATAATAAAAAATAGGAGGATGCAACAAGATTGGCTACGGTGCAAAAAGGCTATGAATAACGGGAAATCAGTAGAAACAACAACAAGATTCCCCTCCCCTCCCCAAAACAACAGCACTTCTGTACCACCTGTCTAGTGGTAGCGGTAAGGTTTTCAAGATAAGCACCAAGAAAAGAACCGTTATGGTAAGCAGCGGAACGACGCGAGTTTGTGCTAAAGCTTTCCCGCCTGAAAGGCAAACCAAAGCAATGGATACGACAGCGGATTAGTTTGAGAGGTCGGTAATGGTATTGGAACTGGTGGCGGAAGAGGTGGCGGCAGGCTTTTTAGACAAAGTAAGGACCGAGTTGAACCCGTACTTTGGGGCTGTAGCGGCGTATTTCTTGGTGATTTTATATTTCGATGAATGACTGGTAAAGAAGGGACTCACCGAAACATCTGTTGGAGAGCTTCCAAAATCTTGATTGTTGTCGTTATTTTGTGTTAGACTTGTTCTAAAAATAGATAGAGATGTTCCAAGCTTCGAGTCCTGTGGTAAACAAGAACAGCTGCCGAGATCATTATCAGACTGCCTATCCGGCAAAAAGGCATCATCTTGCAGGCCTTCCAGCGGCATAGATGTGGAATCAGCACTTTGATCATGAGGAAGACTAGACTCAGTAGCTGGTATCTTAATGGGAACAGATTTAAGGTCTGTACTGGGTCGCTTCTGGGTATCCTGTTGTTTCCAAGTAGTTGATAGAACAATTTCCACGTCGTCATCCTCTCCCTGGGGATACTTTTGAGTCCGTGGTCGTTTAGGCGCATGTGCAAGATCTTTGGCGGTTTCAACTTCGATTCCGGCAGTAGAGAAATCAGTACGTGACTCCTCACTAGATTGCCTTGGTTTTATAACGTCCCTATGAGGACTAGATGTGAGAGGAGCAGATGGTGCTCTATCCGAGTGGTTAGCCAAGGCCATTGTATCCAGATCCGACTCTCGTTTTCGTTTTTCAAGTGTTGAACCCACGGAGGGATCCATGGGCGAAGACATGCTGACATGCTTTGACCTCACAGGAGAAGCCGGGACTGTATTATTAGCCTCTAAAACCACCCTGGTAAATGCTGCTGTAGATGCTGGGGGTTCAGATGAGCCAGTTTCATCAACAGGATTGCCAGTGGTGCTACCAAGCTGTGGTGGACTCTTGAGTAAATCTTGTAAAGCCTTTTTAGATAGCCGTGCAGCCTTACGGCTTTGCTTGAGAGCCCCCTTTTCAGCTGCTAGACGCAAGGTTTCCGTGTGATGCTCTGCTTGAAGTTGGAAGATGGTTTCACGAATCTTATTACGCAGTTCCGAAGGCTCAAAATTGCAGTCAGGCACGTTCTTCTCAGTTATAGCTGCTGTGAAGCCAACAGGGTCCTTTAAGAACCACTCAATGAATCCAAGCACAAAAACACCACAATCACTGTAGTTCGTTTGCTGCGGTATGTACTTAGCAGTAAGCCCCAGTGATAACCCCTTCTCTCCCTTAGCATTCTTGCGATGGGCCATTTCAGCATAAAGATAATCCCGTAACACCGTACAAGTCGCAGAGTGCGGTGCGCCGAGAGAGTCAAGAGTGATAATCCGTGGAGCATAAGGACCAACCGGTCGTTTCCTGGAACTTGCCTGGCTGTCTCCAGTGGTAGTTGTATCATCGAGAGGCTCTGGCTCCTCATCTGCTATATCAAGCTCGGCGTTTGGTAGAAGTTTTCCAGGATGGCAAATAATGGCAATATACCAATGTGTGGACTCGTTAATAGGCACTACAATGTAGTCGTATTCAAAAAGGTCGACGTTATTGGTCCATCGTTTCACACCCTCGTAGTTGATGGAAGCACCCTTGGACGTTGGCTTTACAACACCAAAGAAGTAGGTATTCATGAAATACACCTTCAAGTTCTGAGCAATAAGGCTACCGTGGTGCTTCTGCTGTAGGTATCTCATATAGCATAGAATCAGGTTGTCGTTCAAGAACACACCCTCGTCCAACCGTTCAATATCGTCTGCATCTACAGTCGCACGATCACGCCCAGTCCGAGGGTATACCAACGACTCCTTCCATTGCTCCCTCCATCCAGGGTTATCACGTGTCCATGATGATATCGGAATATCGTGTGAGACGGTGTCAAACTGGCGGGTCTGACGTTTTGGCTTTTCCATCAAGAGTCCTTGGAAGGCAAGTATTGAGCCACTTGACCTAGTTTGACGAAGGCCGGTTACTGGAATAGAGGATGAAGATGATGTATCTTTCATTTGCTCTCTCAGTAGCTTGCGTGGAGCGGGAGGCGTAGAATGGGATACACTACTTTCGGGACTTTGGTTAATAGCTTGACGTGCGGTTGGAGAAGGTTCGGCATCACTATGCTGCTCGGTCTTTCGTTGCTGGTGTGTGCGCTGTTCTACAATCATCCGTCGAAAGCAACTTTCAAGCCAGGAGCTATAACTTGCAGTTAGTTAAATAGATGTTTACTCATCTCATGTGAGTGTGCATAAAGTTTACTCACTCTTCCTTTATTTCTAAAGTGCGTGTTTTTCGTGGCAGTGAATAGTCAACGGCTTCCACAAAGCGATTTGCTTCCTGTGGAGATGCAAACTGGGCGGCAAGCTTCGACTCGACACCAGGCTCATTGCACCGAATGATCAAGACATAGCGACTATCCCTGGCATACTTCATGATTTGCAACTTTGGTATGCGGACTTTGGCCCATGCAGTGTCCAGCCCGTCCAATACGTTCTTGTCATTTGAAGACGAAGAAGGTTTTGGAACAACACAATCAGCGTCAGGACCGGTGCTTGGCCATGCCCAGTCAAATATTTCTATTCTGTGGGCACCACTGACGACCGCCCTCACCGAAAACTTCCACTTGTAACTGACAGTCTGCGCCGGTTGGCTGTGCGTTGGTTGTATAGAAGACTCTACATTCGTTGAGGGGGTTGTTGGAGACGTGGGACGTGGGGCTTGCATGTTCTGAGATTTGGCAAAATGGGTTCCCTCATTTGCATGAATGAGACGAGCCTGGGAAGATATGGTATCGCGGCTATGCGGCGCATGACCTTCCGCCAACTCATCTTCGCTATCTTGTCTTGCTTCGGAATTTGACTTTTCTATTCGTTCACGTCGGTGTCGACTGTGCAAACCTTGTAGTTCTGGGTCTTTTTTCCGGCTAAAACTGCCAGCCTGAAGCTCGTCATCACTGCTGGCCGAGTCATGCGAGCCGACTGAACTCTGGCCGAGAACACTAGGAGTTCTGTTCCGGTTAGAACGTCGGTTCCGTGTACGATGAGGACGAAAGGTCTGTTCCAACTCTGCAAACTCTTCAATGTAAGACTTTTTTGTAGCTTCCGTCTGTGGGATGTTGAGGGTATTCATCGACCGATGGGACTGGCTGTTTAGGCTGCTCTATGAATCCGCAAGTCAGTATGTCAGGCTCGGTCACTGCATACCATAGAATATGCGCCTGGGTTTATACTCGCAGCTTACTAGTCGTGATTTGGCCTGCCCAGGGACAATCTTTGTGGCTCCATTGCGGGCTCTAGTCCAGAAGTTAGTCTTGGGTTAACTGCCATGGGAATACAGTAGTATGCGGAGAAGGAGTCCCAACTCTTTGTCACCGTAATTAACCATTGACGACATGTTTGCATTGCGATATCGTTTCAGCTGTGGGCTAGAACACAGAAAATCGACGAATTGTTAACTTCGCCTAAGAGTTTAGGTGTACGCATAGCTCGATCACATGAAGAATCACAGCTTCCATGGACTTACTTGTTTGGTTCCGACATATTTACGACGTCACTCGTGATTGTATGTCTCACTAGTAGTTTTGTAGTTTCAGGGTAGACAAGTATGTGTTCGGGAAGTTCTCTGGCTCAGAATCTAGAGTACTTGAAGAGGAAATAGATAGTATCGTCAGCACAGCCAGTACTCGAATGTGAGCGAGTCTAGCCTGTGCATTCAAGCGCCCCTTTGATGCTGGCCAGAGAAAGCCCGAGAGAAAAAGATCAAAACACAATAGGGAAATAATCAGGATGCGGCTTTTCAATGATTAGAGCCTGCTTTTGGATGCACATTAGCATGGACACTATGTTCCAAAAAGGCGGGTTAACTAGTACTTGAGGGCTATTAGAAACTTGCTGGTGATGCAAAAAAAAAAAAAAAAAAAAAGTCGGTGCAGCGATAAGATTAGTGACTGGGTATAGGGCTCAGCTTAAGATACATCTAATCTAGCAAGGCTGAGCCAGTCATGCCCGGCTAACGCGCTCCAGGATTGGAGAGTGAGGGGTCTCCACTTGCAAGGCTGACAGAAATGACATCATACGTGCAGCATACCCTAACAAGTAACCCTAAAATATGCAAGGTGACACAGAATATCGAAACAGTTTTCTCATCCAAAGTATCACGTTCACGTGGTAAAAAAAGGGGCTGTGCATGTTTGATAATGATACACTGTCCCTTTTGGTGGTTGATGAATCAAAGCTCATGTCCAGTGAGCCATGAGACTAGCGCGCATAGTTTTACTACGAATTCCGGCTACTCAAGATCTAGAACGACAAAGAACTCTTCGATGTTGAGAATGTAGTCAAATTCGAGGACTCATTCGCCAATGAGCATGAGTGCAACAATGGATAGGGTCAGAATGATGATGATGAACGCTGAGATGACCTAAATACACGAGAAAAAGAAGGCTAGGACGAAATATATGAACTGCTATCCCCAAGCCCAGAGCTGTGCGGTTCTAAGAAACTGACGAGCGATATGGCTCCAAGCGAATCCGCTGATGGATTTATCTAGGAAGAAACTCCTATTTCCAAACAGTTAAGAGCGATTCAGAAGCTTGCCTTAACACTCGGACAAATAGGGCCAAATTCTCAGCCTCCTATAAATACTTATACCTCGGCAGTGGCGTCTCTTGTGCTTTGTCTGCAAACATCAAGAATGAGTTGTTAATCGACTGTGTATTTCATCAGTTTGGACAAAGCATATTGTTGAATTTGCAATCTGTGAAGTAGGCCGAGTATCATGTCTATTGGCAACCAAGTATGCAGAAACAATATCAAAATATCTCAGAGCTGGAGCCTGGGATGCATCCTACAGCACATCTACTTTTCGCAAAACGGCTGTCTACGTATAAGGCCATTGATGCTGCTAATGGAATAGAAGCCAAGGCGCATTGGTTTGTCTTCGACAGCTTCGGAGAGGATAGTTGGGTACTCCAATATACCTATTATGCAGTGGCTTGCACCACGAATGTGCCATACCGACCTTTGCCGCTACCGTACTGACAAACAACCATAGGTGTGAACAATTTGACCTCAAGATTGAGTTTCCAAACGCCATTATCCCCTTCAAATGTCCAAGTATGCGCCACTCAAGCTCAATGTTTCCAAGACGACCTGCAATGTGTCTGCCATCTCTGAAAAGCTCCCAACAGCCTGAAGCGTTCCCCGCTGTAGTGGTTTGAGATCATAGCTTCTTATATGAAAATGTTTGAGTTTGTGTCTCTTTAGAGTATATAGTACAATCAGGCGAGTTCATTGATTAATATGATACATGTAGCCTGTAGTAGGCCATGAGGACTTTGATCCCATACAAACTAACTAGGCCATCCAAGCTCTTTGCTTATCTTGTACAGCAAAACAAAACATGTTTTACCCTCCGCAGAGAGTTCAACCAGTGATGGTCTCTAGTCTTCTCTCGGTTAAGCCGGCTCTTTTGCCCAATGTCATGTCCATGTTGGAAATGACTCTGCTGGCTTGAGAAACAAATCAAATTCTTTCCATTGAGGATGTGATCGGGATGCTTTTATGACAGATCATCTACAATGCAGCTTTCACTCACAATATATTTGTTTCTAGACAAAATGAGACAGGCTTACCAGGTTACAAAAGCTTTCTATATGCCCATGTGAATGAGCTTTGATTAGTAGTACTATAAATCTTCTACCTAAGCTAATCTTACATGCAAACAATTTAGGTGAGACAGGCACGCCGGGAATAAAAACCCCCAGAAAGGAGCAGCAGCCAAGTGAAAGGGCGAGGATAGCCTAACCTACAGCTTAGAGGCTCTCACAGATCATCCTGTGCTTGGTATAACTAGCTCTTCATTGCCAAGAGAAAGAGGAAAAATAGAACATCAAGCCAGAGTGGATGTGTGCAGAAGGAGATGGTGAAGAGAGATCTTTGATTCAAAACGAATATGAATGCTAATAGGCGGACGCAACGAGCACAGGAGAAACCTATCTCAAGACTAGCCTAACGCAAAGAGAAAAACATGTGAAAGAAGATCCAACCAAAGACAGGTTTCTCATATGTTCGTGACTACAGTCTTTTGTGCTCCAGCTGGCGGTCACTATCGAAGCACTTGTTTCACAGCCACCGAACTTATCAATGCTCGTTGTCGTGCCTACTTGGTAATACTGGTGAGATGGAGGAATCACCTGAGGTTGACATAATCCACCGGAGTCCCCGTGCTACAGTTGATTCCGAGTCCCCCCGCCCCTCCGAGTGCTCTATAACCTAGTTCAATAACATAATCTACACCACTTCAGTACCCACAGATAACACTTGCCCTCTTGCCAGCTACTATTCTTCTTTGTGCTTATCTTCTATTCAAGATGTGCGTAGATATGAATATGGTTATGGTGAAGGTTTAATCTATTAGCAATCCTAGAAATATTCCTAAACCACCCTGCTTCCAGTATAACAAGAATTTGAACAGATACCTCTCCTCATCTTCTTCTTGGCAGTAAATGTTGAAAAACTCAACATTCCGGAGATGCCTCACTTTCTCAGGAACTTTGGTACCTATCTGCCCTGCATTGCCTGAACGACTCTGATCACCAGCATCTGCTACTATCAACATCAGTTATAATATATTCACACCTTTTCCGGCGTTTATCAAATAACTATATTCATTATTAATCATTCATATCTGCCGGCATTATTAAATTTACCTTCATCTTTGATCATACACCTAACGCTTAACCTGCATCGCCAAATGTCACGTGATATCGTAATGCTTAATTCCCAGTGGTAGGAACTTGTTCACATCGTCATCTGCATTGGAGAATAATCCACTGCTTAATATCCATCACACAAGCATAATCCATATGTCCATGACTGTCCTCTATTGTATTTCATTCATGAATATTTATTTTTTCTTCTCATTGCCCTCGACTCTCGCCTTAGCTTGCTATCAATGATGCAACTTAAACCCAGCACATACAACAAACAATCTCTTATATCCGATCTCTATGCATTGCGCAACGTAGTTGAAGCTACCCGCTCTGTCGGAGATACACGGCCTCTCCACAATGTTCTTCCAGGGCTGACCTCATTCATATCAAAGGCAGAGAATGCCGCAGACGACCTTGTCTTCAATATGAGTTTGATATGGGCGGCCATCAAAAAATCCCGCAACCTTACTGGACTAAAGCAGACTTTCATGGCCACGACGACTACTGAAATCCGCGCCGCTCTACGCGCTACAGGTCTTAGCGGCAGCGAGCTCGTGCAGCAGACCAATTTCGAAGTAGAGAAGAGCAAAGTCACAGTGGATGCTGTTGTTTCCAAGGGCGTTGAATGGATCAAGCTGATCAACATAAATGAGCAGCGGTTGTTATTCGAAATGGCAGCAAACGGCTGGGACTTTGATAGTGAGAGTGAGAGCGGGAGCGGGAGCGAGAGCGAGAGCGGGAGCGGGAGGGGGAGCAAAAATCACTCCTGGCCCAATCCCGTCAACTTGACAGCTGAAACAAAATCTACCGGGAATGACAGGCTGTCTATCGTTAGGCAAGCAAGAATGTTAGCACGGGCTTCTCAGTCTAATCCATGCCGCTACCGCATTCCAACTGTCCGGATTGTCTTGCCACGGATCACTGCTGGCAGGGTCAAAGAAATCGACAAGGTGCTTGATATGGCCCGTAATGCCGGGCCAAACATCATTCTAGAAACTGCCGAAAGCGACTTTGTTGCTGGCAAGTCTTTGTCTCTCAGTACAGTGCTTAGTCGCCTAATCGTTGACGAGTTTGAAGACTTAACAACAACGGTCAATCTTGACACGTCTATTTTAGTCGCTCTTATGTCTGATATCACACACTCTGCCATCCCTGACCAGTCATGGTACTCCAAGGCCACCACACAGCAGATCATCGACGAGCAAAAAGATCCAGGCGCCATGACACGGGCCATCTATCCCGCGTTACAGGGCCGAGATCTCGTATGTACAGAAGCAGTCGCTAACCACATGCGTGTGCAAATGAAAATTATGGGTACGCCAACTCAACAGGCACGCCTCGATGCTTTGTTTGCTGGCACAGACAGCCTAGGCCTAGATATTAGCCCTCCTGAAAGACTTGCAGCCTTCAAGGCACTAAGTAGCCATGTGGTCCCAGATGACCTACGCCTCCCCATTAAAATAGTCACTTTCAACATTGAGCAGGCCTTTGCGGCTGAACTGATTCCAGAAGCCGCACGAAGCGTCATATCAGAGCTACGGGACATCACATGCTCAACCTTCACCTACGGCTGGATCTCAAAGACGACCACCATCAGCTGTAACAAACAGCTTACCAGCATTGTAGGTCGTGTGGTTCAACAATACAGCATCGGAAGTGGGCCTATTGTTTGGGTTTGCCCAGTAGTTCGTAGTTTAGCACCTAATGGCAATCATCATCGCGCCGACAAAAGATCTGACTTGCGGAAAGTTCGAGAGGACAAAGAACGTCTGACACAAGGAGAGAAATCGTAAGAAGTTTGGCAAAAAGAGCGTTTAATAGATTATAGTTTATTTATGACTTCTCCGTTCATCTCCTTCCTGTAGCATTTGCAAAATTTCTTTCTCTGCTTCACTTGCTTTCCTCGTCGGCCTTGTTGGTCTTGTCAGCCAGCTTAGCCGACAACTCGGTCAGCCTGTCCAGCGAGAACCGCAGGTTCTCCTGGGCTTGTTTCTCGTACTTATCTCTCATCAGCTTGGTGCGATACACATGCGGCATGTCCAGAAACTTTCGAATGCTGCTTCCATGTCCTACAACCCACGCATCTTCGCCTGCCCACGCATACTCCTCGCGCATAGCATCCTCGTACTCTAAATACTTCTCGCGACTTGCGCCAAAGATATGCAGATCAATATCCAAAAAGAGTTCTGCATCCTTAACGTGCTTCTTGCTAGGGTATTTGGGCAGAGTGTTTGAGCCTGCTGCCAAGATCATGTCGATGATTCGCTGCACGCGGGCGCGATCCGCGACACCCGCCAGTCGTGCCGCGCATAGCTGGGCGCTCTGTTGTTCGTTGTCCATAGCCCGCGGATCATGTATAGCATCGTGAAACCAAATTACGGCTTCTATAGCATCGGGATCGTTGAAGACATTGCGGTGTTCAGCAAGAAACTCCAGCAGCGAGTCGCGATGGGAAAGCGTGTATTTAGGCCGGCCAGGTGCGTCGTAGAGCTTTTTCAGCTCAGCTCGAATAACAGGGGTGAGGAGGACTTTGCTCATGGTAGCTTAGTGGTCAGTTTTGAGCCTGCGTAGACGTTATAGAAGTAATAAGGATGTGTATCTGGTGTGAAGCTGTAGACTTCAAATAATCAAGACGTGATTGTTACTCCTCAAAGCCTTATTGTACTGGACAAAAGGACATCTAGGTAGACCCACTTGCTCGGCCGTGTTACCGGAAGTAAGACCCACTTTTCATCAGGCCATACCGATAATAAGCTGAGATTCAGTTACCTTACAAGAGTAGGTTCAAGGTATAATAAAATATGACAAATCGGACAGTATATATTATGATATCCACGTCTATGGATTTAGGCGATGTAGTGATTTATTAGAATAGAAGTTAGTATGTTTCGTTGGGTGGGTGGGCGGGCAGCGAGTATGCTAGGGTTGACATACCCTTATTATGTACTTGAAATTTTTGATCCAACTTCATGGAAACATCGTTGAGTTTATCCAAAGTATCATAGACAAGTAATAGCCGCTCTGTGCAGATTTCAAAAGGCTTGGCTGCTTGAACCCCTCACGACTATTAGTCTTTGTCTGTCTTTTATTGTTCTGTGGTTTTTGCTAACCCGTTTTCCACTCATAATGGCTGACTTTGACCAGCAATCTGCTGCTTTTAAGCAGTGGTTTACTTCAATACCAGGGGCTGAAATTCACCCTTCTGTCGCCTTTAAGGATCTCCGTGGAAAGGACGCGGGCCGTGGTTTGGGTAAGATAATATTAAGATGCAATGCTTATTTGTTCATATTGTTGCATACATCCATCTGCGTATAAGCATATGAACAGATAAATAGCGTCAGCTAACTGACCTATAATGTGTATAGTTGCTTCAGTTGATATTCCTGCCGAGACTGCCCTTTTCACTATCCCACGGGCGGCCATCATGAGCGTTGCTACTTCCTCTCTTGTTGAGCGCTTGCCGGAGCTGTTTGCCGAAGAGGAAGACACTGAGATGGGTGACGAGGACGACGAGACGGAAAGTAATAGTCCCGACCCATGGTCATCGTTGATTCTGGTCATAATTTTTGAGCACCTGCGTGGTGCGGCTTCACCATGGGCTCAATACTTTACTATGATGCCGAGCCAGTTCGATACGCCCATGTTTTGGAGCAGCACCGAGCTTCAAGAGCTCCAGGCTAGTCCCTTGGTGTCACGTATTGGCAAAGAAGAGGCGGAAGAAATGTTCCGCCGCAAGATTGTCCCAACCATACAGGGCCACAAGGATATCTTCTATCCTCCCGGAACTCAAGAGCTTAGTGAACAGCAAATTATAGAGCTGGCCCATCGCGTGGGCAGCACTATCATGGCCTATGCCTTCGACCTAGAAAATGATGAGAATGAAGATGAGAGCATGGAGGAGGATGGATGGGTTGTGGACAGTGATGGTCTGACTATGCTGGGAATGGTTCCTATGGCGGACATGATGAACGCCGATGCAGAGTTCAACGTAGGTTTCTGCAGCAGCGTAGGTTGAAACCATGCGACTAATGCGGTTTTGCTAACTATTTCCAGGCTCATGTTAACCATGGCGAAGATGCGCTTACCGTCTTTTCTCTGCGCCCTATTGCCGCCGGCGAGGAAATCCTCAATTACTATGGTCCTCATCCCAACTCGGAGCTGTTGCGTAAATACGGCTATGTTTCTGAACGCCATAGCCGTTACGATGTAGTGGAGGTACCTTTTTCAATGGTGCGCAAGCAGGTACAGGCCTACTTGGAGCTCTCAGATCAGTTCTGGGAAAAAGCAGTGAGTGGAATGGATATTCTATACTTCGTTACTTAAGTAACTTATGTATTTCTCGCAAAGATATCATGCTAACCTTTTCTGTTAGGAGAACTTCTTGGATGAGGACGAAGTTGGGGAGTCTATTGTGTTAGAGAGAAACTCGGGTGACCCTGGTCCGGATGGTCTTTTCCAGTGTCCTGCTACTGTTGAAAACACACTCGATGAGCTCGCTAACCAGGTTCACCTGGTGCTCAAGGCGCTACGAAAAGTCTCCTCGTCAGTTGTTCCTGACAAGCGCAAGCGCGATGAGATTTGCAATGAGGTCATGCCTCGTATCCTAACCGGCTGCCTGGCTATGTATCCCACAACTTTGGCCCAGGACCGGGCCTTGCTAGCAGATAAAAGTGTGACAGGAAGACTACGCATGGCGGTTTTCGTGCGAGCAGGCGAGAAGCAACTCCTGGAGGATATTTTGGCAGGCTACGGATGGAGTAGTGAGATCCCAGGCAAGTCAGTTAACTAGAGGGTCAAGGAAAAGAAGAAAAAAGTTAAGCCTGTGTGCTTAATGCAAAGGTACACGAGAGAGCATATAGACAAAGCATCAGGGGAAAAGCAAAAAAAAAAAAAAAAAAAGGAACAAAAGGTACTACATAAAACGTATTTTATCTCACTCAAACACAGGACTTAAAGGAGAGAACAGGAGGGGATTCTGGCTGCAGTTAGTCGTGTGGAGTGAATTAGTTGTCAGCTCTTAATCTCAGCCAAGGTGTATATCCGAGACTACATGATGAAACTGACAAGAACGGTCGATACTGTGGTGCTTGGTATTGGTCTCATGGGACTCAAAGCTGCTAAAAGTATGACTTATGTACTGAATCTGCACCGTCTATAAGCGGAGATCTGTCTATATGCCTACGAAGTATTGCTGATTACACGGCATCAGGCAACCGGACGGCGATATCGCCTGATTGTGTGATGTACCGGACCCAAGGCAGCGACGGGTATTGCAACTAGGTTCAATGTTAGCTTGGAGGACGGATATTATTGGGATATAAGACATCTGTATTGTGTCATGGCCTACCTTCGGCTCGGTAATCTTCAAGTACCGCACCTGGATTCCACTGGTAGTAAAGTATGGAATCTCGAACTTGACCTGGATTGGTCTCTTGGCCCCCTTTCCAGGGCCCCCAACTCCTCCCATGCTTCCGCCAAAGCCACCCGTCATGCCGCCACCATGCTCATCATCACCACGGACGGAAGGAAGGCCCAATTCTGCGCGCATAAGAAATTCTTTGCTGCCACCAAATTGTTTGATCTTCCAGACGATTGCGCTCTGCTCGGGTGCATAGTGCACAGAGCCGATGTTTGTACGGAAGCGAGGTGAATCGGCGTCGTCGGGAACGGGTACGATGATCTCAACATTGTTGGCAGTGCTGCGGCGTTTGAATTGTGCTTTAGCTTTAAGCATGTATTCGATTCGAGAGCCGGAATGAGATTCGACAACACACTCAACCCAGATTAAGGGTTTCACCTGGGTATTCAGACGGTAGCTCATAAGTTCAAACTCGCCATCGGGTGGAATGAATGAAATAGTACGATCGTTTTCAAAGCGTGAGAGCCGCACACATTGGTGAAATTTGACATCCTCCATCTCGATAGCTTTGCCACGAGTAGTGCGTCCAGTTGTCTCAAACATGACTTTGTCGTTGAGACCAAGACGCAATTCAGGCATACCACTGAGATAGCATTTCATCTTAATCGCGCCGAGAATCTCAGATCGCAAGACGTCACCACGGGCAGATACTAGCAGATTGAGACTCTCAACAACATCCAAGAAGACTTCGTTCTTGCGATAACGGATTCCTTCGGATCTCCATGAGACGGCATTGGTAACGGCGATGGGCGGACGTGCTTGGACTTCAAGCTTGTGTGACTCCTGAGTAATATATTCCTGTAGAATTTTGCTCTCCGTAGTTTGTGGGTAGCCAAAGTCCATCATCTCATCTAGCAGTTCGTAGATGACAACAAAGTTGTCGCGAATAGACTCTTCTTCTAGCGCTTTAAAGTACTCGGTGAATACTTCTACTATTTTATGCAAGAAAAGAAGAATTTCGGCAGCATTGGTGTTTCGTTTTGTGAGGGCGAGAATATAAAGGTTGTTGTGGCGGATGTAGAGGTACTACATCATCAGATGAGTTAGGAGGGTTCTGAGGTGTTAGAGGTGGAGGGAAGACACACGTTGACACCCTCGTGCGAGAAGCACGGAGGGACAGCTGACGACTCTTCTTCAGCTTCACTCAAGAGGATGGGGAAGTTTTCGACAGCAGACATGGGAATATCTCCCCTATAATTCCGAGCTAAAAGGGTCTACCAACGGGGATGCTACGTCAGTATGAGGAAGCTTCAAAAAGAGCGGGTAGTTAATTGGTCAAATGGACAACAAGCAATTAGCACTGGAATTATCGTACCTTGCCCTTCAGATCGAGAAAAAAGAGGGCAGATGCCATGGTGATGGGAGTTTGGGGTAGTTGTCGTCAGCTTAGAGGGGTATTCTGTTGGGAGTTGGCCAGGCACAAGGAGGTTCAGATAAGTGAGGTCGCGATAGGGACAAATGGAATGCGACAGCTGGCACGAGCGCCAAGAGTGGAAAGAAGAGTAGAACTGGGTTGGTAATAAAAGAATATAATAAGCAAAAGAGACACACAGGAACCAAGAGGACGGCTAACTGACAAAGACAGCACCACAAATCAACATTTGTAGCTTTTATTTTTGTCTTGTTAAGAATGGGGCGATGGTGTCCGGTTGGAGAGCAGGCAGGGAAGGCTGAGGGTACAAAGGAGGTCGAATTTCTAAACAACTTGCGGTTATCGTTTAGCTAGATAGACTGTATGTACTAAGAGCGCTGGGACTCTTGGCTTGGGCTGGCACCTGGGCTCAGGCCGAGCCTTCGCCTAGCTTCTGCTGTTGTTGCTGCACTACCACATTCAGCCACAGAGCCTCACTGGCCTGTGCATTATGGCGCCACACACCCCACTTACTCCATTTAGTTGACAGTCACGTGACCGTAATATTGAGTGGGTACTGTGAAAACCTTTATAAAGAGCCATGTAGCCCGTAACAGTTCTTCTTCTTCTTTCCTTTTCTCCTCAGTACCATCGCGTCTTTCAGACAGTGCATCTCTTCATAGCCTCACACCAATGCCCGAACATTCTGTTCGGAGTGTTATCTTGAGTTGTTGACGTAGAAGCGATATTTGACGCGTAGACTAAAAGCTTTGCTAGTTGTCCCATAAGAACTGCCTATGTATTTTGTTCTTGCATCGATCGGCTTTGGCTGTGAGATTCAAGTTTGTTGCCATGGCGGTGTCAGAGGGACTGCACATTTTACCAACGAGTGTTTTTACAATCTATCCATGTTTGATCTTCTGGGGTTGATCTTGTCCCAGAATATGTTGTTGGGTCATATCACATCACATCACTGTCACATGCTTCTAGCGCCTTGAAATGTAGAGGCTTGTTTAGACTGAACTTTGCTGCATGCCCAGAGCGTGTATGTATGTATTGCATGTCTTTGCCGAGAAGTGAGGTCATGTCATGTCTGACGGTGAGCGGTTAGATGAGTTATTTGATCTGATGAGAAGCTTTTTGTCACAAACAAGACCATAATCCAACTGTATGTTGAGCTGAGTATGGTGATAGTTGTCGGTCCGGCTCTACTCTTAGTTTCGATGAATCCGGATACTAAATGGCAACAGTGCTTTTATCCTAAGCCTTGATGCTGAATCCGAGCTCCAGGTTTAACCGAATATGAGTGGACAGGGCTACTTCAAGCTCGTGGCGAGTTTGATAGCGAATCTAATGGCTTGATATTGGCGATAGAGTCTGCGGTCTAAAGTGCTTGGAAAACCAAAAGTAATGGGCTATCTCCAAAGACAGGCTGTACATAAGCAGATAGGCCGTGACCTTCGTTTCCATAGATTCTTCCACTTGTTGGTCTTTTGCCTGGCTGGCTCGCTAGCTCCAAGAGGCCCCCTTCGACCCCAAAGTTGGCCAACAAAAAAGCATGTGATTCGACCTACCTCCACTTCTTCACATGTCTAACACGTGCAAATGAAAAGTGTTTTTTTTTCCCAACAATTTTTTTGGTGCCGTTTCAGAGCCGGGCTACCTTAAAATGTTCAGCTGCGCAAAACAAGCAGTTGCTTTTAACGGGTGAAACTGCTATCTGGTCTCGCACAACTACTAATTGCCAAAAAAAAAAATTCTGCCGATTCTCCGCCTGCTGTCTATTTATTTTCTAGCTATATCTTCACCATCATCATCATCATTATCATTAATTTTCTTTTCGTCTCAGCTCCTTTGCATCTTTGTTAGCCATTCTGACCCTGCACAAGCCAGGAAAACTCATTTCACCTTCACTCTAGTCAGGGCTCGTGTTCGAAACTTTTTCTTGTGTCGTCCTTACTGTGAACAGGTTATCCCTGCAGCTTCATCCCTCTGTCTCTTCAGGACAGTCGCCGGTGTAAAAGAATCAGAGGAAAACATTAGAATCAGAGGTGCTGCAAGGTGCTAATCAGCACAGGACACAAATCAGACGCAACGCTAAAGCACAAAGTTGACCCAAAAGAGCAAAGAAAACGCATCTCGTGCTTGCGGGAGTCCATGCACCCCCTGCTCTTATCATTGGTTCTATTCTACCTCTCCTCTTCTTCATCATCGCTGCCTCTTTGCTTCTCTGGTGGTCTCTTATCCTCATTTCATCGTCCATCTTGAGAGTTGCTTGTTGCCTGCTCTGTTGCTCTGTTTCGCTTTGATTTGTCTCACCTAACGTCTATACCTATTATTTCTACCCTTAGATCTAACATCTGTGCTCTGTGCCTTGGCTTGCTTCCTACTGGCAGAGTTGCTGAATTTTCTTTTCCCTAAATTTCCTCTTCTGTCTGTTATTTTACCCTTTTTTTTTTCTTCTTTGCCTTTCTTTTTCTGATTTCACATTTACGAACGACACGGCATATCTTTTTGGTCATTTACATTGGGCCTTCTCGATGCAAGTTGCCTTTTTTTTCCTGCCTTTCTTTTGAATTTCAGATCATTATTTCACCAATCCACTTCGCTGCTCACACAATCGCTAGCATTTTCATTTCCTAATTTTCCTTCTTTTCTATCCTGGCATACATATGGTTGTTGGGTTTCAATACCCACAAAGCAGCCATTGAGCTGATACAGGACACCTTCGACGTATGGCTATTAAGCCTTTCTTATAGTACATACCACTTCATCTTCGGGGCCTTACCTCGATCGCTTTCCTCATCATTTCAATACTTTGTTACCTCTACCCCCATCTAATCACAATTCGCCATGGCTCAAGATAGCCAACCCCCCCATACCGATGCGATTCCTAGCACGAGCACCGCCTTTCTAGAATCAACAGGACTAGAGGCCTGTCACTCTAGTAATTTCCAACTTCCGCGCATTCAAGAGCTCGATCCGACTATAAACTCGTCTTTACCCCCGATCTCGTCTGCTCTACCCCCATCACAGGGGAGCGGTACATCTCTCCCCTCTCTAGTTCAGGTTGCGGCCTCAATACCAGCACCTGTAACGTCATCCTCATACCAGCCGCACCATATGCCCTCTCTTTCTGAGCTAGGCGGTGTTTCTACATCATCTTCCCTTAGCTACCACCAAACCCCAATAGACTCAGAAATGTCGGGAGTTGGTTCCCCAGACTACGCGCGAGACTCAAGAGCTAGCAGCTTTCACGAAGATAATGATTTGCGATTGGTTGCACAGGCCTTGGCGGAAATGAAAACTGGTATGTTTGTGACCTGAAAATCCATACGCCACATGAAATAACACGCTGACAGCGAGGGGCTACTTTTAGGTGCGACTTCAAATCAACACAGCCCTCAAATGTCACATTCAAGCATAATCAATGGGAAGCCCTCAAGGCAACCTCTACTATCCATGATAACTAATTCCCATCCTCTCTTGGCGACCACGATAGGTGGAGCAACTCAAGCTTACAACAACTCCAAGAACTTTTCTCCTCGTTTCAAATCTGGCGCCGAGTATGTTGAAAGTTACCTGAATCCCATCGCGAACACGGTTGGTAATGTCAGCCGTGTCACAGGCGTTGAAGGTGGGGTTCGGTGGTTTCTAGGTGGACGAAGGCCCGGACAAGCTCCTATAGAGCCGGAATCCCAACAACAATCGAGATCTTCCAAGCGTCGGAAGGTCAATGAAGGAGAAAGTGTTCCGGCTAGCGAAGATGGCGAGGGTCGTATGCGCAGGCTATCTGTCGCTAGTTCTGCTACTATGTCTAGCCTACCTCCGTATAACGATGAGATAGGAGCTCCCGAATATTGCTCTTCTAATACCCCCAATATTGCTGCTGATGGACCGCAAACTCACCCTCGAGATCGTCCACATAATGTGGGATGGCGCTTTATCCGATCGACGACAGGGCTTGGTGCTGCGATGAATGAGCAAAGCCTACGGAGCTTGAAGTATTGCCTGGCATGGCTCAGAACAGCCAATAAAAACATCGACAACAACATCAATACGCTTAAAAACTTGGTCGAGGAATACGACCGCGCTGAGGCTCGGGAACGAGAAGCCCACAAGAGTACTAGTGATGTTGAAGGGGACCAGCAATCCCAAAAAAATAGTCTCGAAAATGATGTTGACATGCAAGCTGTAGAGGCAAAATCTGAGTCTAGCAAGCAGGATTCTCCGGTTACTCCAGCTGATGGAAGGGATGCCCATTGCAGCTCTCAAGATTCGGAGCATGTCTCAGACAAACCTTCTGGCCCCCGGTCCCGCCGAGAAGTCGGTGAACGCATTACTAAACTCAAGTCGGATGTTGTCCATGTGCTACAAGATACTGTCAAAACTATATCAATGTACGCTGGTGCCTCATTGCCACAGCCTGCGCGACAGTTTGTGCGTCGAAGCTTGATGAGTCTGCCCATGCGATCTGCCGGGGCAGCTAAGGCCCAAGCCCGTGAGCAGCAAGCTGCTTTGGATAGAGGAGAACGGCCAAATCATCGCACAACAACGCGCAGAAATGCTCAGACTGCATTATTGGTTGCGCGAGAGGGTCTGCAGGTGATTTTACAGGTTAGCAATGTGTTGGATAGCACAATTGGAAGCGCTGAGCAGTGGTGTGAGAGGCTAGGACGCAGACCTGCAGGCAGACGGACACCTTCGTTAGAAAAGACAGTTTCTGATGATACTGAAAGCGCTGGGCATGATGACAGTATTGATCTGACTATGGAGGAAGTAAGAGAGCCATCTCTCACTCATGCACCTGAAAAACGACCTCTTGAAGCTTAAAACAAATAGTTTCCGTATTGAAATATTCAGTGTTTATTTTTTTTTTTCCTTTTGATGAATTATTTTACCAACATGAACCTGTATTGCAACATTCCATTTGACCGAGACGAAAAAAAAGTCAATATAAATAAACTGTCTTATTGTGACGCCATGTGTAATATTTAAATGTATTATAAACAAGCAGGGAAACGTAGATGCAAATGAAAACAAAGATGAAGAGCGCATATGCATCTGGCAGCCCACGAACTCCAGGAACTCCAGAGGGTCTTGATACTCAAAAGAAGAAAAAAAAAAGGAGAAAAAACGTAAAAAGAAATCCCAAAAAAATGTAGATGAGAATCTGATTATTTCTCTCCTTCTTTTTGATGATTGGGAATACATAACTTTAACAAGAAAATACAGCGACGCGCGCCCTGGAACAGAGAGCAGCAGTATTATTGCTTCGTCTTCTGTTGCTTCTCCTTCAGACTCAGCATCTCAACGAAAGCTGAAACTTCGTCAGCTTCGGCATCAGCCTTGCGCCGCTGTTCCTCTGTGGGCTCTGAGGCCAAGTCCAGAGGCTTGGATTTCCCCGCATCATCTGCAGCCTTGCCAGCAGCGCTTTCGGGCACTAAAATGTGATTCTCGCTGTCCAACCAGCCTGGCGCGATGCGACGTTTCTCGGCCAGCTCAGCATCCGCAATCCGAGAATTCAGCTCTTCTAGCTCACGATCAGCCTCGGCTTGTAGGCGATCAAGGTGCTCGCGCAGCAGCGTGCATGAGCGTATGATGTTCTGTGGATGTGCAAAGTGGCCGCCACGTGTGCCGACATAGGGGATGGTAGAAGGGCCAGCGGCAGTGGCGGGGGTAGCATCGTTGCCTGCGGCGTATGAGGGCGCATCAGACCCAGAAGAGTTTTGTACAGCAGACATGCCAGCTACATACCGACTCGTAGGGAGCACGGACGGGAGCTTCGTGTAATTGTAGCTCAAAGTGGGGGCTGAGGGCAGTTTGACGAAGGGGGAGACAGTGAGCGGGACCTGGGAAAGGACGTTATTGAACTCTACCAGTAGCGCGATGGCCACATGGTTAGTTAGCACTAGTCCATTGATGTCTAGAGTGAAAGAAAGAAGAAAGATAAAAAATAAAAAATAAAAAACCAGCCCAAGAAATAGTCTAACAACAATATGAACTTACGATTGTCATAGTTTTGTCCCATTCTTGTGGACTGACTTGGATCTCTAATCAGCGATGCCTTGTTTGTTTTTTTTTGTTTATCGCAAGTTAAGATCTCAGAGTCGCTAAATGACGTCTTGCTCTAATTGGACTCTTATGTCCAAGTGTGGGGCAGTAGTAAATCACGTTGCGATAACGCCGATAAGAGCTTGAAGCTTTGTCCAAAGGTCATGGACAAGGCTGTAGCCTTATAAAATCATCTGGGACCCTAGCTTCATTTATGTGCTTCAATAGCTTTGGTACATCATTTACTTGGACTTATTCATACAATTTACGCATAATGCTTCTCACCACGATAAGAACTCCACCAAAAGTGGAGGATTACATCGCTCTCGAGGACTACCAGAGCCAGACGCCGGCTAGCTTCCACGATGGGAAGCCAGTGCTACATCTGAACCTGCGCAATGCCAAAGCCTGGTTTCCAAATGAGAGCGCTGGAAAGCTGCCTGTATTCCCAATGGCCGAGTCGCATTCGAGACCAACTGGGCCTGAGAGTAAATCGTTGGGAGAAAGTATCAGTGAAAGAATAGAGCAGAAGATTGAAGTCTTTGTGACAAGCCAGTAAGTTAGTTCGGAGTAAGCTGGCACGCACGAAGCTTAACAACTAACTTTGCCGATAGGAGTTTGATTCTGTATAATCCTGGAGCCGAGACTGGCGTGTCAATACCGTATCCTCTCATAGCTATCCATGCTGCTGCGTCGCTGGGCACTGGTGAAGACAGAGTCAAGACAGTTTGGATGCAAATACAACTGGGCGAGGGCGGATCTGACGATGAAGATTTTGATGATGTCGAGCTGAACATTGTCCCTGATCAGACAACTGAAGAGGCCCCGGCCACTGTAGCTGACAAGCTATACTCGGCCATCGCCAACTGCTCCGACCTGCATCCCGACCCTGCTGTTGAGGGCGACGACGGCGACGACGAAGCGTACCCTGAAATCATCTTTGAAGGAAGTGCAGAGCACGAGGCGTTGGAGGGCTTCTCGGGTGTTTTGCGTGGGGACGGAAATGGCGGCCTTCCGCCCCCCATGCCGGGTAGCTCTGGTTGGATCACGGCCGAGAACGTACACGAATTCTTCGATTCCGACGGCAACTGGATCGGGGGGCAAGAGGAGAGCGCGGGTGGCGAACTAGGCGAAGGTGCAGGCAGGGTGAGGAGCCATGAAGAGGCCAGTGTGAACACGAATGGACACTTGGAGAGCAAGGATGACGACCCAGACAGCAAGAGACCCCGGGTAGACTAATCATGGACTATTTCACGATGGGAATATTGGTTGATAGAACTAGTCATCACAGGATGCACATTTTTACGAAGGAAAAAAGTTGATTAACTAGATTATAAGCGCCTGGATAAGATCAACAAAAGAGCGTGGTACAAAATGAGTGTAGATGCCCTAGTCGAGCAGGATAACACATGTAAGTCATCATAATGGTGTGGGTGAGAAATAAAGAACGAATATAACATTGAAGGATACAACAGATGGCGAATTAACTTCATGGGCCAGCTAATGGATTAGGGATCGAGTCGCTTGACAACTTGCTAGGGCCATGGGACGGGTACATGGGCAGGTCACCATCATCGTACATTGTGAGATTGTGAAAGTTGCTATCATCAGAGAGAAGCACTACATCATCGGTCTGTGCAAATGTCACAGATGGTTTCCTTGTGGGCTTCGAGCTCGGTGTGGCCACCAGATTCTCGTCTGTCCACGTACTAGCACTTGTGGTCAAGGCCGGGAGATTGATCTCGTCGGACGAGGTCGCACTCCGAAGAGAACTCTTGCGCGCTACTTTGGCCTGTATCGGCAGCTTGTTCTGTATGGGGGGCGACTGGACGGTACCTGCGAACATGTCCTCGCGACTGGCCTTGGACATGACCTGCATTTGGCGGCGTTTAGGGGCAGGAATACCCCGGCCACGACTACTGCTAGCAAGAATGCGGCTGGGTGCGCTAAAGCGGCTGACTGAACCACTGCTCGTCATACCAGTATGTGTGCGACGGCGATTACGATAGTTGGTCATAGCTACGGGAGGCTTGCCGGTAGTAGGTTGTTTGAACTGCTGCATGGTGATGGGGTCCAAGTAAGGGGGGAGTGTGGGACTATCCATAACTCCCATGCCTACTGTCATAACAGTCGAGGGCCCAGCGTAGCTCTGCGCTCGGCTGTTGGGTGTTTGGCTGTTGCGACGACGAAGTTCGTTGATAGTGATGTCGAGAGCAGTGGCCGGAGTCAGATCGAAAGAGCTCGAACTAAGACTCTGGGGAATAAAAACACCGGACGGTCCAGCACCCCGCGACATGGCCATCTGGAAGCTGGGGCTGGGTGTGAGCTGGTTCTCGCCCAGAGACAGCAGAGAGGTCCCCGAATTGGAGCTCAGGAGTGAATTGGTGGACACTGACCGAAGCGTGCTAATGACCACCGTAGGGACGGAAGCCCTAGCCTGGGCGGCGGATAGCTGCGGTTTGGCAAATGCGATTGCGGATGTCTCGGGAGACGATGATCCCGACGTTCCTGGAGACGATACTGATGCATTGCCATGATCATGTGATCCCAGGGTGGGAGAGCTACGCATTGGCCGCAGATGTTGGTCCTTGTCCTCTGCCGCGCGCTGTCTCTGCTTAGCAGCCATTGCACGGGCCCGGAGACTGGCAGATGGCGTTACAATACGGATTTGATGGCCCTTGATGGGCGTGATCATCCGCGCATTGTCATTATTCTGCAGCATGACTGCTCGGACGTGGCGGTCACTGAGTGAACTCTTGCGCGTGAGATCTTTTCCAGTCATACTGGCTGAGCTGGGAATCTTTGTACTAGAGCTTCGGCGTACATTTCCAGGTGTTGAGGGACGGATACGCTTCATTGGGATTTGGTCCAATTGATCAGATTTGGGCGAGGCAACCTTTGAGGGCGGTGAGGCAAGAGGCGGAGCGGATAACCTAACAGCCGGTTGCCGTTGGCGGATGGGAGATCCAGCAGCCGTCACCTTAGGAGAAGCAACACTACGAGGTGAGGCAACATCAGGGATGCTCTTGTTCGTTAGTTGTGAGTTGCTTAACGCTGCCAAGTTTCCACAGCGGGGAGGTGGAGGGCATGAGTAGACCTTGCGAGTTGTAGAGGCCTTGGGCAAGGTAGAAAGCGGGTTCACAGACAAGTGCTTGGTCTTTGGGAAGTTGTTTAGAATGATGGGACTAAATGGATCGTCACCGGAAGAAGTGTCGTCAGCATCAGCAGTACCGTCTAGACCGAGCTTTGTCGAGATGTCTGAAAAGGCAGCAGCAGAGGGAGGAGGCGAAGGTGCGTCCTCACGCTCATCGGCACTGTACAATGTAGAAAGGGCAGACGAGACCGTACTGCATGCAGACGGACTACGAGATTCTTCATTTTGACTCTCAAAGTCTGCTTGGGCACTTTCCAGTTCAGCAGTCAAATCAATGGCGGATGTGAGGTCGGCAACGTCATCTTCTTCGATTGATTGGTGAATGGGTGAAACAAAACCACCGGCAGGAGACAGAACAGTGCTAAACTCCTGAGTGAGGATACTGCCGTGAAGGTCATCATCTTCATCGCCCAGGACATGTTCGCCATCCTCGGAATCAGAGTCGTATTCCAACATTGAGGGATCGGTTTCCATGTTGTCCGCCGTGAGAATATGCCATTTGGCGACATTAAGAGTACTCGCCAGCTGTGCCTTTTCGGGGGAGCAGCTAGACTGCGGAGTAATGCCATATACGGGTGTACGGCTCGGACTACCCCGTAGGGAGCGGTTTTTAGCAGAGGTTGGGGTTCTCATTATGCTTGACAGTGCAGACGGAGCATTTGCAGGGCAAAGAAGACGTTGATCGGTGCTGTGGAGTATGCCTTGTAGCTCCCTATCTGAAGAACTCGAGACAGATGCACGGTAGGCCTTGTTTGCTGCAACCTTTGGTGGTGTTCGGGGCGTAACAACACCATCACCGCACATAACTGACACACCTGTAGCTGTCGAGGCTGAGCTATGTCTGATAGGTAAAAAGCCTTGATGCAAGCCGTAACCATGCAGTATAAACTCTGATCTCGAAGTGTCAGTACTAGCCGAGCGATTCCCGGAAAACATGGGATAGGGTGCGTTGTTGCTGGCCTGGATGTAAAACTGTTCGCGCTCTTTTTCGGCAGCTGTCATGTCATCCGCAGGCACATCGTGGCCGGCAATATCAGGTAAAGTAGGGGAGCCAACTACCCAAGTGTTGTTGAGAGACTGGCTCTTATGAGTATATGCAAGATGTTGCATGACAGCCGGTCCGTGCAGAGCATCATCATTGATCCAGTTGTCATTTCGGCGTGGAGAACCAAGGCTGTTCTCTAATGATGCCATGTGACGCACCGATCTGGTGGTCTTTTTCAGCTTGGTCTTGCTGGCTTTGCGCGTCAAGCTGCCGACATATGGCTTTTGTCGGGATCGGAAGAACGCTCGCAAGCCTCTTTTTTTGCCAACTGATTCGGGAGCCTCGATACTTTCGTTAAGAGTCGTCGCACTATCGAGGGGTACTAGATTTGACGGAGCAGCTGAAGAATCAGCGTTGGCCATTTTCGCAACAGCCAAAGCCCGTTTACGGCGAATCGAAAGCGTGTAGAGCACTATTGACAGCACTCCGGCCAACAGCGCGCTGCCACCGAGCACAGCGCTTATCAACCAGCCCAATGATGCCTCAGCCACATTGCGAGCCATTAAGAAGGCCCCAGGGCCGGTAACTTGGCTCTGGACAGCCGGCATAATGGATGGGTTTGTAGAGGTAGTGAAAGGATATCGAAATGGTTACCGGAATATGACGAGTGAAGGAGGATGGGGAAGTAGCCAAGCCCTAAGAAGCAAGTGAGGCTAAGGGCAGACAAATTAAGGCTATGAGGGAAGCAAAAAAACGAGTGTCGCGAAGTAATATAGGGCGAAGGGAGACGTTGGCGATAATGAGTGAAGATATTAAAACGATAGAAGTCAGTTGACAATGAGTAGTTCCAGCGAGCGAGGGACAAAGGAGCTATAGAGCCATTACGCAGACGAAATAAAGATAGAAAGAACAAAAAATACGATAAAGCAAAACAACGAATTGCAGGCGAGTCAATCCACGGAGCGTACGAGACGTCCAAGGGCAAGAGTCTGAAAGAACAGAAGAGTAAAAGAAAGAAATGTACCGGCCCGTCAATTACATCAGAGCTTGAGGATACAGGCCAGACATAAGAACCTAACGCGTACCTGGCTTTGTTATTCCCCTCTTGTATTTTTACTACTAACTGCCATCTAACCAGAAACTTGTGCAAAATATCCCACCTGATCGTTGTTATTTCTTTAACTTCGGACTGGAATCTCCCATGCAAGACAACAACCGGGTAGGCAAGTCGGCCTCTCTAGTGCACTACTTGCGACACCCTGTATAGAGTCTGGGTGGAGCAGAGAGCATGGGGCACGAATGCAAGCCGGTGCCAGCGCGGAAGCATAGCACAGCTAGTTGGAATATCTGCTGCTTGATCTCCTGAACTTAGCCCTACCACCGACCACTTACACTTGTTGAAGGGATAGATGTGCAATGCAAGGACGGGGGGGGCTGGGTAGCTTCCTGGAGAAGCTGGAATGAAGACGGAACGCGTATCCTGTACAATGAGGAATGCGTTGTCATAGAGCCAAATAACAATCATTCCATGAAACAGAATATATAGAAGTTGTCAATGAAGATACCAAGAAAATAGCCACCACGACCTGCTCGCGAACCAGGCCGGAGGCGAGGAAAAGGAGGAGATGTTAAAAGTGGGGAACTTGGTTCTGAGGACTTACATGATCCTGGCCAATCACAGCTCTTGAAGAATTTTGATATCAATAAGTCCACGGATGGTTAAGAATTCCCCCCCTCCCCTTCCCATGACATAACGATGACTCTTCTACGATATTATGCAGGCTAGGGTGGCGATGAATGATGGCAGAAAAGCATAGACACACGGACACTGACTCTGACATTGACGCAAACATGACAGCTTCAGACTATGGCGCTGCAACAGTAACAACACTATACCACAAACAACAAGTATTCAACCTTTTCAAACATGACTTCATATATTTAAACAACTTTGTGCTTGTTGATATCCATCATAATAGTTTATCGAAAATACAGAGTCTCTCCAGCCAGAATGTACGAGCAGGCAGGCGCCGCAGAAAAAGTAACGCGCAAACAAAAGAAATACACATGAAACAAGACAAACCAATGCAACAAAGAGAATCGCAAATCGCAGATTTTACCAGACCAGCCGCCCAAATATATCCCAGAAGTAGAAAAAAAAAAGAACAAAGAACAAGAACAAAACAAGACAAGACACAAAAAGGCCGTAATCACGTGTACTGAGCCGGCTTTGACGTCGTCACAGACTTGAATGTAGCCGTGGGCATGGCATCAACCCACTTGACCTCTGTCACGTAGACCACTAGCCATAGGATCTTGTACACCGTGCCGCGGCCGTCCGTTGACCACTGCGTGCTGTAGAATTTACCGGCATCAGGGTCCACGGAGCTTGTGGATATAGTTGTAGTATTGGGCGGAGAGGTAGTGTGGTTAGGGGCGGCAGCAATAGACATAGTAGCGCTTCCATATCTAGACGAAGTGCTGGAAGACGCCGGACGCGATGTGCTTTTTGACTTGGAAGTGGAGGTGGCTGGAGGCGGGGGAGGAGGGCTTGAGCTGGAGCTGCTAGACGGAGGGTGCGCGGCCGATGGAAGGGTAGCCAAAGGCAAAGACGAACTAGCCTGCGTGCCAGAGCCAGCGCCGCCGTTTCCCGAAGAGCCATTGGCATCAACAACGGCAACATTTCCGGGAAGTGCCTTCAACGGGCCCGATGAGGAGATTGCAGCAGTCTCGATCTGATTTAGTTTACACTCGGACGACTCAGACTTGGACACCACGTTGAAAACCGGGCAGTCGTCAATTAAGCCGGAGCCGCTAGTGCAGGTATCAATAGCCTGTTGCAGCACAGAAGGGGTCCAGCCAGTAATGAAGTCTCCGTGGAATCCAAATCCAGTAGGGTCGCCATTGGCAACCACAAACCGGCCGGTCTTCCCGGCAAACTCCTGGGTGCGGAAGAACGTTTCAAACATGATACCAGCCAGGCCAACAGGGTGGGTATCTGGGCACTCGCCAGTCATGACCAGGTCAGGATAGGCAACATGTGACTGATGATCAGCGCTATCGAGATCCTTTCCATTCCAGCAGCTAGGAAACATGAGCTCAATGCGAATGCCGTCCGGGCAGTTCGCGTCCAGCCAGGACTTTTCGGGCAGATAATGACGTGACAGCGTGGCCTCACCCTGCTTGCCATAGTTGAGGCAGTTAAAGCCAATGGCACGCTCAGCCAGTGCCTTCTGGCCACTGATGCCCTCGGCAGCCCAGCTAGACTTTGGCGGATCAGCCTCCTTAGGGTTACCCGTGGTGAAGCTGCGGCGAGAGTTGGTGCCAGCTAGCATGCGGAAACCCTCAGGGAATGCAGTCATGTTATCATGATTGAGGAAATAATAGGCCAGCAGACCGCCCTGTTCATCAACCTCGGTAAACTCACCAGTGGCGGTATCCTGGAAGTATAAAGAGGGGGTCCAGTAGGCCGACTTATCTTGCGTTACGCGGCATGATGAGCACTCAGCTCCGTGGAGCTCACCAAAGCTCGAAGTCTTGGAGAAGCCGCTGGAGCCGTAGATAGAATGCATGTGGGCACTAATGCTGCCGGGGTTGACGATGGGGTCCAAGCGGGCGTTACCGACACGGGATGGGCACTCCATACGCCAAAAGGCGGAGGCGAGGCCCAGGCTTGAGCCCAGAGCAAGAAGAGAGGGCTTCATTGTATATGTAAAAAGTGTGTAGATGAACTAGCGGTAAAGAAAGTGAGGTCTCGGTTAGCACACGCAACCACGCCTAGTCGAGATGCAAGGGAGGATACAACTCACTATAGTCGGAATTCCAAGACTGAGCAAGTCAAGCGCAGGTCAGGCTAAAACCGAAAGTGAAATGGAAATGCAAATGGGAAAGGAAAAGCTACGAGTCTTGGGTCTATATGGAAGACGCTTTTCCAAGGACTCAAGTGAGCTCGTTCCCGACAGCAGATAAGCAAAGAATAAAACCAAGACAAGCAATGGAGCCAATCCAAGCTTGCGGTAAAGGGACAGTCTCAATATTGTTGAGATGGAGGGTAACAAAGACTAAAGGGTCTGAAATAGAAGCCAAAGGCAACTATTAACACACCAAGGCAAAGAAGAGGGTCTCTGAATTCCGGGCGCAAATGAAGCAGCAGAAGATGAGAGGGAGTCAGATGGGAAAAGAGGAGTAAGGAGCACGGGGAAAGCCTGTATCGAGGAATTTCTCGAGAAGTATTAGCAAGTGGTAAAGGGAGGCCGTATGGGCTAGTAATATATTGCCTGATTGCTGAGGAATATTAGGGGAGCAAAAGATCTGCACGGGTAGGCAAACAAGTATGAGGCAATGTAGTGTAAGGGCTGGCCAAGAGAAGAGGGGGGGAAGAAGAGGAAGAGGAAGAGGAGGAGGAGGAGGAGGATGAAGACAGGAGGAGATATAGGCCATATGTTTATCAGCAAAACAGCAAAAAAGGGCGTCTTCTTACACGTAAAAGGTCCAGGGCAAAGAAGCCAGAGAGTGGCACGCCAAGCTGAGCAGGCGACAGCGGTAGAGCTGAGAGATAAAGCAAGAGAGCCGAAATGAAGAGAGAGAATACGGATACCAAAGTTCCGATTTAGCAGTAGCACAATATGCGTAGACGCAGTGAAGAACGGGAAGCCGCAGTAGAAGCAGCAAAGAGCGTAAGTACGTGAAGGAGCAAGTATCAACTGATGGAAGCGAGGGAAGGAAAAGGCAGACGAGCGAGCGAAGACACAAAGAGGCCGGAAGAAATAAAGAGAGTTTTATAGAATGCAATATAAGGCAAGGAGAAGAAACGATTGTAGGGCGAAGAAAGAGGTGAGCTGAACACAACACCACACTCGACGTTTAGATATGTAGGTGTCAAAAGAATAACGACAGACAGGGAACATGAGTGAGCAAAGCAAAGACGCAAAGAGAAATAAAAGAAGAAAAAGAGGGGGAGTTCCTTGTGTTTTCTATAAAACAGAGTCTAAGCTAAACGCTGCCTCCTTGCCTCCTTGCTTCCCAGCTGCCCTTCTGCATATGCTTAACCACGCCGCTACCAGCAGAGAAATCGGATATAGACGACAAGGCAGTCCCAGGAATAGAAACAATTAGTGTGGGCTTGCTGCTGTCAACGAAGGCCCTAAAAAGAAGAGAGGAAAGGAAGAAGAGAGAACAAGGGGGAGAAGACACCTCTGTTAATCCGTATGACATGAGAAAGGACGACCGGGGGGGAGGGAGCAAGGAAGGGAAGAGGAAGGGGGAAGGGAAGGGCTTTGCTCAACCTGGAAGATTAATGTTCTCTCATTGTGTCTTGTGCCTGAGAGGGCAAGAACAAGAGAAAAGACAGGCCAGCAAGGTCATGGGCGGGGGGGGAAGAGAGAGAGAGCCCAGGAACCACCCCAAAACATAGTCAGACAAGGACTAAGAGGACTAGGAGCAGGGGGCCGGGAACACCAGCGAGTGAGTGAGAGGACAAGACAAGCGGCCAAATTGTGACTTGCCCAGCCAGGCGAGAAGACGAGGAAGGAAAAAAGGGAAAAAAAAAATGATAAAAACATCGTGACCTGCTTTGGGTGTGCTTTGCTTGCTGTCTTGCTGCAAGTCTCTCCTCAGGTCTCTCCTCAGGTCTCGCTCTCACGCCGGGGCGGTGAGACACCTTGTGGCGACCTAGGTGAGTGTAGAGAATGGAAACCTGGTGGTGCCACGACAGAATTCCACCAAATCTTACATGTCTCATGTACTACCAGCTCGCAGTCTACAACTCTGCAGTGGCTGGCTGTTCCTTATCAGTCCACCCACTCCAGGGCTCTACGCAGAATTGGCAAGATACATGGACCGCGGGGGCCACGATACATTCTTAGGGTTTGGCACTAACGACTGAACAGGGAAACGCTTGGAATGGCTGGCGCACATGTATGCGCTGGCTAGCTTTACCTTCATTCTTGCCATCCCCTTGCCTTGTAAACTTTCTTTTAAGCCCATCTTCCCTTTGACAGCCCAAGGCAGAAACTAGCAAGACACTATATGCAAGCCTGTCTGTGATGTCATGCCCTTGTTAACTGCGTAGGGCGATGGGCACAGGGATTCTTTTCCTTTTCTTTTTTTTTTTTTTGTTGGCACATTTGCCCAACGTTTTCTCTCTCTTTTGCCTCTTGTACTCTAGTCAAGACCTCTCTCTCTCTCCCCCCCCCCTCATCCCTCATGTCCTCTCATTCGTCTACGGTGGGTGGCATTGTCCTCCGGTCCTGACCAAATTAAACTCACAACAAGGATAAAGAACGCCAAACAGTTAGAGTTTAAGATGGCGCAGGGGAATCTCGTCTCTGATTGGCTGCCATGTCGCTGGTGTCCACTTGTTAGTGTAAGTGGGTCCCTCCTTCCCCCTGTCGGCTGTCCTCATGATAAAAGTGGGGAAGTCAAAAGATCGTGATTGACTTTAGGGTTTGAGGAGGGGGGGGCGAAAAGCTTGGTGCAGACAACGAGGGCAAGGCAGGAGGAAACACAGAGGATTGCCAGGTAAAACGCGTAGAGAAGCATCAGTACGCGGCTTATCCATCTATATTGCAGAGGAAGTTGACTCGGATATAACACGTAGCAGCGGGTAACATGTCGCAAGCCGAGACGTCTCTGTACGCACCATAGGAGCAAGCACAAACAAACAGTCCACATAGGCATACGCCGGCCAGAGATACGACACGCCACGTTGTGTATGTGCAATCAGGGCAAATCACCTGCTTGCTACGGCGTCTGATTCTCTTGTTGCCATGCTAGAAGTAGAAGGGTGCTTTTGCCTAACGCTGCCCACTGCCACACGTTACAAGCAAGCCCCTTGGTCCTGTTTCACATCTGGCATTAGTTTATGGCAATACCTACTAGTACCGCATTTACTAGGTCTGTCTGTAGCCCAGGCAGTAGATCCCTGTCGAAAATCATTCTATTCTGTGTCCAGGTCAGCCTGCTACCGACCTGCCCTCGCCGTTTCTGTAATCACGATACCCTCTGTTCTTTCCTCCTTTGTTGCCGGCTGTCCCCTTCCTCCACACGACGAGGAATGGAGGCGCAGCTCGACTCTCTCTCCCCGCTTCGTACGGCCAGGCGGCGTTGGTCTTCTTCGCGGTACTAACTTTGGCACATTTCACGGGGCTAAAAAAGAAGAAGAAAGAGAGAATTCCCAACGCCTCTTCTCTTGTCGTCACCTGGCTAAAAGCCGCCTCCATTAAGCAGGCTAATGCCAAGGGTCGCGGCCCCAAGGGCCTTCCTATCAAAAATAGAGCGCCCTCTCTCGAGAACCCACAATGCGGCGCGGCTTGCTTAAAAGGAACTGGGTTGGCTTAGGTGCACTTAAAATGGCAGACGAGCTATGAAAGCAGAAGTGGACAGCTAAAAACAGTCCGGTGAACAATGACATCAACAACTCGCACGTCGTTGGCATGCCAAGTTTTCTCTCACTCGGTGAGGCTTCAGGCTCTGAATCAAGCCCAGGACCAAAGCACCATCGACAGCCTCGGTCGGTATGGTTGGTGGTGGGTGGCGTACGTACACACAGGAACCCTGTCCGCCTGAGCAAGGTACGTGGCCCTCCCTCTCATCTGGGCTTGCTTGCATGTCCAACCCAACTGTCTGAGCAGCCTGGCGGCCTTCTTGCCCTTCCTGACTTGATTAGAAACAGGCAATTTTAACGCTGGCTCGACTTATGTGAGATCATGTGCCATCTATGTTTGACAAGGCCCTTCCTCCAAGTATGAGCCTGTGATATTGTAGCTTTGTTTCTCTCCGCCGGAAACCCCTAACAACTTTCGTTTCCAGCTTTCTCACCAGTTGATATTGTTTACTGGGCCTTATACGTAGTCAAGATGGAGAAAAGATCTAATGTTGCCATCGCTTAGGTCTTGAGCTTCTCTCTCAGCAAATCCCCTTTTCTTTCCTCACTGCATCTTCCGGTCTTCCATGCAGGCAAGGGAGCCCAGGCTTCTGGGTTTCTTTCTCCTCGGTTTTTTTTTTTTCTTTTTCCTTTTTTTTTCGTCTTCTTTTTCCTTCTTTTCTTCTCTTTTCTTCTCTCTGCCTCTTGTTTTCTCTTGTCTTTTCTTAGCTACCCTGTTCTGTGCCTTCGCTTACTGTACCTTCAAAAAGATCGGAAAATAGCATCACGCTTAATATGGTAGGGTAGGGTAGGGTAGAGTTGTGTATAGTAGGTAATCCCTCTGCACCAACTCATCCAGAACAGCACAGCATAGCACAGCACAGGCCATTGTGCGCCAGCAGCTTCCTTAGCTCTTAGTTCCTCAATGCTTCCCCCCCGCCGCTACTATATCTTGTCCTTTATGCCAACATCATGAACTTGGGTTGACGGCGTATGAGAAGAGAAGGGGTTTTCCGTGCTCTATTTCCCTCCACCTCTAATTCTCTCCTCTTTCTTTCTCTCTTTTGCATCTCTTTCGGCTTGTTGCTATTTAGTGTAGGATGCCCTCGTTTCATGTGGCTCGTCAAGCGATCCCTCGCGATAAAAGCCTGACCAATCATCAGACCCTAGGGAAGGGGAGAAATGGATGACTTGCTGACCGTCAGGAACCGAAACACTCTACTTACTTGATAGCTAAATGCTACTGTATCACTGCAGATACCTTCTGCGCATAACGCATTTAATCCCGAGGAGTGGTTGTTCTTACTGGTGTCTTTACTGAAATGTTCTTTCACGCGCTTGATAGTGCGACAGTCCTATCTAACTCCTATTGCTGCGTGGCCAAAGGCTCTCAACTCATGGATTTTACTTGTAGACCTGACATGCTCCCCTTCCTCTTTCTATAGCATGCCGCCTTTATGATCTGAGCTCTTTAAGCACAAGACGTTACATATAGGGCCAGCTTATCGTGCAAAATATAGACGACGTTTGCATGATTGCACTTGAAACAAGCTTCTCCTTGTTGATGTCAAATAGGGTTGCTTAGGGTTTAGATTAGGAGTATGGTACACCAGTCCCAAAGATGCGGCCACCTGACAGCAGCTGACATATACCGCTCTATTGGCCAAAAGTACGTGTGCCATGTTATGCTATGACCTTACGTGAAGCTTGTCACCGACTCTGATCTGGCTCCAATGCGTGAAAAACAGCACATACTGTTAGTCTGTGGACAATTTACTGCTCAACTTCCTGATTTAAAGTCGCATGCGCTGTAGTATAGAATATCGACTATAACACTCTCACGACACCCTCAACGCCACCTAGATCTAGACCGACCAGTTGTCGCAATGGACGATCTCTCAGGGCTTACCTGGTCATCGACCTCAAACCAGGGCCAAAAGCCGTCCTCGAACTTGAACTCTATCAATCTCCCTAATAATGCAAGCTCTTACAGCTCATTCCGTGCCACTCCGTCGCCTTTTAGCTCTGGGAGGCAAACACCGCTATCACAGACAAACGCCGGCCCCACCTCGAAGCCCGTAAACACTACTGCTTCCGCCCCAGCCGCTACCGACAAAGATAGCTTTAGCAACTTGATGAGCTTCGCGAAAGGGTTCACACCCTCTTCTACGGCTAACCTGTCCCTGCGCGAGCGGCAGGAGCTCCTTGAAGCCGAAAAGCGACGCAAAGAGGCCGAGAAGCGGAAGCTAGCTGAGTCGCAGTTCAACTTTGACCAGCTGGCTGCACGGGGCACGCCGCCTAACGCATCATCGGCATTTCCCAAGCCGTCGTATAACTCCGGTGCCAGTGGCTCGTCGACGCCTAGCTTTGGCATGCCCGTTGTTTCACCTCCGTTCTCGGCCTCTCTGTCGACCTCCTCAACCCAGCCATCCAAGACTAGTATTAACGACGACGATGACCTTTTTGCTGCTTTCAATGCAGAAACAAAAGTTGACAATGCAAGTCATTATCCCCCACCTGCGAAAACACCCGTCAGTCAAAGTGCTGGTCTAGATCTTTCTAACCCCACCAATTGGGCTGCTACAACAACCATAACTGGTGCGCCTATCAACAATACTGATGACGATCCGTTTGGGATTAGCTCCTTTAAGACAACTTCATCAAGCGCCGCTTCTGCTGTACCAGCGACCTCAACCGATGATGTTGATTTTCTGGGTGACTTGGCTCGGCCTGTTGAGCAGGTGCGCCGTGAACAGGAGGAAAGGCGACTTGCCGAGGAAGCAGCTCGAGCTAAAGAGAAAAAGGCTGCTTCCAAAAGCCGCCATAGACCTGCAGTGCCTATTCACGAATCTGATTCTTCCAGTGAACAAGAACAAGGAAGCCGCAAAACAGGAAACCCTGCCTTTGACAAAGCCATCGATCAGCTAATGGCCTATGGCTTTGATGAACAGACTGCAGTAAGGGGGCTGACTGAGAGCGGCGCTGGTACCAATGTTCAGGCCGCTGCGAATTGGCTTTTAGATGAGGCACACCGAAAGGCCAAGGAAAAGGCTCAAGGGAAACCAGGCCAAAGCCGGAGCCATAGTCAAAGCCAAGACCAACAACCCTCACGTCGACCACCCAAACAGGAAAGCAAAAACGGCGAAGGGTCTGCTGCTTGGATGAATAATGCCGCGGGAGGCGAAGACCTCTCAAAGACAGTGGCTGCTGTATCTGGCCAAATTTTCAAGACTGCTAACTCCTTCTGGAAAACAAGCCAGAAGAAAGTGCAGAAGGCTATGGCAGAGTTCAATCAAGATCTCCCACCAGGCGGTGATCCCAGCCAGCCCAAGTGGATGCGCGAAGCCCAGGTGCATAGTGAGAGGGCTTCTTCAGCGACAACTACTGATGAGGCCATGATGTTGGAGTCTGATGGAAGAATGGGTGGCAAGGGCGGAAGCTCTGGCAGGCCTTCAGCATCGACATCAAGGGAACGGCCATCTGCTTCACCCTCTGGCCTTCCAAAGTGGCAGCAGCACGGCCCAAACTCTACCAATTCCGATCCACGGGCTAGACTGGGAAAGCTAGCAAAGGAGGATGATGACCTCAGTAGTTATGTTAGCCCAAACAGAAGAAAAGGGCGTACTCAGAAGCCTTCTTCAGAGCCACCTAAGCCTTCACCCCCATCTATTGAGGGGGACCTGTTAGGCGGCAGCTCCTCAGACGCGTCAAGACCCCAGCAAAGACAGGCACTTCCTCAGCGTCCAGCTCCTCAGAAGTCGGCATCTCCACAGCCCCAGGCACCCACAGGCCAAAGATCTTCCTCTAGGCCCACCGCTAGACCTGCCCCCAAGGCTCGCCAGGTACCTGCTGTGTCTTCTGCGGCGCTACAAACTTCCACCCAGCACAGACTACAAGGAACAGCACACTTTAAGCGTGGCGATTACGCCTCTGCACATGAAGCCTACAGCACTTCCCTCAATTCTTTGCCTTCGACACATCCCTTAACCATTGTCCTTCTAACAAACCGCGCTTTGACGAGCCTGAAAAATGGAGAGCCTAAGAACGCTATCAAGGATGCGGATGATGCTTTGCGGTTGATTGGCCCAAGTTGTGGCCAGGACGAGATTGTCATGGTCCATACGGAGACCGGTAACGAGGAGAAGCGGAACATGAAAGAACTATTTGGCAAGGCCCTTTCGCGTAAAGCTGAGGCATTGGAGCAAATGGAGCGCTGGTCTGATGCCGGATCAGTTTGGCAGCAGTGCGTCGAGGCTGGCGTTGGTGGACCCACCGCAATTGCTGGTAGGCAGCGGTGTCAGAAAGCCGTTGCGCCAAAGCCTGCTCCGCGGCCATCTGCAGCGGTAGTAAAACCTAAGCCTCGGCCTACTGCCGCCAAAAGTCCAGCAAACGGAAATTCCGAGGCTGTAGAAAGATTACGCAAGGCCAACGAGGCTGCAGCGCAAGAAGACGACGAGAAGTTTGCATTGGCTGAGAAAGTCGACGTCCGAATTGCAGCTTGGAGGGATGGCAAGAGAGATAATCTCAGAGCTCTCATTGGTAGCCTGGATAAAGTGCTCTGGGAAAACAGTGGGTGGAAGAAGGTTGGCCTTCACGAACTAGTGCTGGCAAACAAGGTGAAGGTCTCATATATGAAAGCCATTGCAAAGACGCATCCTGACAAGGTAAGTAACACGTTCGGACATGCGATAACGAAGCCAATCTTTCTAACGGCCACACGTGTATAGATTCCCCAGGATGCAAGTACAGAAGTCCGCCTGATTGCCGCGACTGTGTTTGCAACACTCAATGAGAGCTGGGATAAATTCAAGGCAGAGAATGGATTGTGAGAATAGCCGAAGCAGCATTGGCGGGAACAGTATATACAACATAGGATGGTAGCATGATAGAAGAATTGCTTGATCATTAGTGAATTACTATCGTGAATTTCCTTTTGATGACTATACCCTCAAATATGATAGAGTGAGATGAATGCATTACATCTCTCTCCCAAACCCAAAAAAAAAGAAACGCAAATAAATCAACGGATGTTTCGCAACGGAGAAAACGAAACAGGGACGCACATAGAATAAAGTCCCTCAAAAAGAAAACGCCAGCTATCCCATAGCACAACCCCGCCATTATTTCATAGCCCAAGCATACGACGCACACTCTGACGGACCTTCTCCTCATATTCGGGACGGTTTTCGCGCCACATCTTGGCGGCCTCGACATTTGCAGGCGACTCGTCATTGGGCTCAGCAAGCATACTCATGACAGAAATCAGAATCTTTTCGACGCTCTGGATCGGCGACCAGCGCTCGGATGCGTGCTCGTAGTGGTTCGGATCGTCGCCGGGAGCGTGGAGAATCGAAATACAGACAAGACCGGAACTGTAGACTACAGTGACGAATTGGGGCTGCGTTAATATCAAGCCATAGTAAAGTAACGGGACTGGGAGTGAAAGAGCGAGACAAAAAGCCCACAAAGCCTACATACCATTTGGATGCCAGATTTCACCCAGGAACTTCATCGTCGGCGGTGATAGCGGGTAGTCCTTGGGGAACTTGAGCTCTGCTGGGAAAACTCCGCCCTCATATGGCGTGCCTTCAGGCCCTTGGATCAGGGCCTCCCAGATCAGGAGATCGTCCTCGTCAACGGGACCGGCAGTGATGCCATCAGGCGGGTTATTGGTGAGGGCTCGATACTCTTGAAGAAGGCGGCGGTGGGCGGTTGAAGACATACTCAAGGAACAAGGCCGTGGCTTGGAGTAGATAGTATTGTAAGGACAAGAAAAGAACACACGATAAACTGTTGAGATTACTAGATAATATAGCGAGGGTAACACGCAGATCAAGCTGGCTAAAACAAATCGAACCAAAGTAAATGATGTGACAAGACTAGAGAAAGCTATGGTGGGGCTACAGTAACTAAGACTTGAGAATCAATGTATGCATATAACGAGGGTTATATAAAAAGTATAAACCCTAATATGAAGCAGTTCTGACAGTTCAATATAGTATTTTGTCTATGGGTATAAAAAAAAAACCTGGCTGACCATTAGACTAGACATTACTCTCTTCTTTTGATTCTTTTGACTCGTCATTTTTCGAATTATCCGTGACAGGCACAGTCACGTGTCCGGCTTGGATACTCTTTTTTGTCTTGGACTTCCATGCCTCTTCCTTTTCCTTGCGTCGTGCTTCCTTGTCTAAGCTACCAATAACCTTACTCGAGGAGCACGGAGGTAGAAGCGCTAGAACGCGAGATTCGTCTTCTACCGTCCACTCACGCGGGAGAGTGGCAAAGGTCAAGTACGAGGTGTGAGATTTAATCTCGGCCTCGGGACGGTGGATGACGCGGCCTTCAAGCCAAGGCTTAGTGTTCTCGGCCTGCTCAGGGCGGCTGTTCTGCTTTGCTGCCTTTTCAGCCAGTCTGCGGAAACGAGCTCCCTTCTGTGGCTTGTTTAGCGAAGCGTCAAGCTTGGCAACAGCATCTTCAACGTCGACAATGGATGTAGCCATGGTCTTGTCCATGTGATCGCGGGAAACATTGAACCTTTTGTGGGCAATTTCAACCATGTCAATATCAACCCAACCAAGCCGGCGCATAGCGCTGATAGTCCGGGTAACCTGCTCGATACACGGCGAAAAAGTGCAAAGATACACGGTATCGTTGGGATCTAGCGGTGAAACCCAGTTAGGGTCGCGGTCTTCGTCTTTCAAAGCTTCACCGGCTTTGCCCTGCTGTCTTCGTGATAAATGGTGAAGCGCCTCCCATGGCGCGGGTAGATCCAGGAAAATACAATTTGCTTGCGGGCTTTCGTTACCATTAATCAGGAAGCCGCCGTTGTAGACATCTCTGTGCGTCATCTGCACAATTCCAGAGAGCCCGTGACTCTTAATCTCTTCTGTCATCTTTTGATACCGCACTTCGTGGAATTCGAAACTGAAAACCTTGCCTCTAACATCACACGGATCGGTAGGATAGCCATTGAATACCGCTCTGGAAGAAGCATGAGTAAAACTGCCACTACCCGCGCCAGCCTCAATGATGCGCTTGCCTGGGAATGCACGAATGCGCTGAAGAACATAGGAATAGTCTGGTGTATAGACAACCTGTGTGCGATGTGGAAGGCTTAGTGTCCATAGCTCGGGCGATGGCTTTAAGATATGTAGGAATCCACTGGCAGCAGTGACGGCCTTCTTGACAACTGCTGAGCCAGAGGCATCGGTCTGAGAATCTCCAGCAGCAGATGCTGCCGTAGGCACCTCGGACGCTTCGTCTTCCTCCTGTTCGGCATGATTGCGCTTGCGCTTACGGCCACGAGAGCCAGTATCTACATTGGAAGCGCGGACCTGCGAGCCCCACGGCACATTGATGAGGGTTGAATGGGGAAAAGAGCCGAAGCGACTGTTAAGAGTAGCTCCTTCGGCATAGCCATCGAAGACACCGGTTTGGCGTGAGTCTTGCAGGATCAAGGGAACGAGGTTTTCGCGAGAAAGGTAGACGAGCGATAACGAGTTTGTTTTGCTTCGTGTTGACGACGATAGAAACGGCGATGGTTGGTAGTTTGTAGGTGTCATTGTATCGGTTTATGGTTGTCGCGGGCAGACTGGTAGAGAAAAGGGCCTGTAAATACTACAAGTTGCACCAAAGGGCAAAAAGTTTTGGCAAGGCTGAAAATATTTTTTTTTAGCGGATCTTTAGTGACGTCGTTTAAGCTGCAAGGCTGTGGCGGGGCAGAAAAACCTAGACGCCCTATTGGAAGCTACGAAGCTTTGCTGGGATCATTGTCCTGCTCCACTGTGTGTTGGTTGATTAGACTTTGGGGATAGACATTCAGTCTTGCGAGATTGCGCTTCATTTGGGTGTTGAAGTCAGATTTTTGATTTTAATGCTCGAGTCTTTGTACGCAATTTAGATTTGCTCGGTATGCACCTATAGTTGCATATATCTGATAAGCCCAACTTCATCTTCTGTCAAACCAATCGGGGTTTAGCTTCTCAGCAGCCATCTCGTCAGGCAGTCCACTCAACAAGCTTTGCCTCAAGCCACAAAAATGGCAATTCGGCTCGCTGGCCGGCTACCCTATGGGTGCCGAAAGCGACTCATACTCCAACCTTTTCTCCCCTCCGAATCTCAACCTGGCTTGGCTAGACGGGCGATGTTATTGACGACACGTCGAACTGCAGCGACACATGCCGGACCCGTGCACGCAGACCCACGACAAGAGCTCATTAGACACCTGCACGAGATTGGCACACATGCGCTGGGATATACCAGTCCAATGCGTCTACAGTTAGCGATCAACAGTCTAGAACAGGCCGCCGGCGATGAAACTATCAGAGTTGCCATTCTTGGGGCAAGCAACGGGGAATCAGCGTCAAGCGCCAAGATGCTTATCCGAGCCCTCTTTGCTGATCCATTGGCAGATACACAAGAGTGGGAATCAGAGCTGGAGAACCACGATCCAGCCCGGCCCTTGGTCGTGCGCATAAACAAGTCCCCTGATGGTCAAAAGAGTAGTCTCATATCACAGGCTGGGAGTCTGAAAGAACTTTATATCGCATCTCCGACATGGGGCAAACACAACATTGAGCTGTTGTTTGTAGAAGACCAACGACTCGCCGGGTCCCACTCATCTGAGCTATCGGAAGATGGCCTTCTTGATGTCCCTATTTCGATAGAAGGACAGGCGATTGTTACCCCGGTGCACAAGGTACTTGCCGTTGCTGATGGCATTACCGGGGCTTCAAAATTGGGAGCCGTTTCGTCGCTTCATGAATCTCGCGTGACTCTTGCTGCTGTGAATATCCCTGGCTACTCAGTAGGACGTGGCGAGAAGCTCCCCTTTGCCGTCCTCAACGTTGGTGCTGGAGTTGAAGGCATTAACTTGTTCCGCAGTAGTCCTAGCAACGGAATGGAATTTGAGAGACTTTGGACAAAGAGCAATATTGCAAAAGTTCGCGAGTGGATTTTAGACGGTGCAATGTCGTCACCATCTGAAACCAAAGCCATCGTTCGCACTCTAGTTGCTTCAACTCTCAATAAGACTGATGCTGCCATTTTGGAAGCCGAAAACAGAACCAAGTCAACAGTTGGCCTTGAAACAACCCCAGAGACCGCGACCCTCCTCAAGGCTCTTGCCGAATGGTCGCAAAGTGCACATGCTGAACTCCAAGAGGAATTGGACAAGGCATTTAGTGGCCAACGATGGAAGAAGTTGAAGTGGTGGAAGCTTTTTTGGCGCGTTGACGACGTTGGACTTTTGACATCAGATATCTTACACAGTCAATTTTTGCCTCGTGCTGATAAAGATATGATTTTTCTTGCTGGCCGTATTAGCGAGAGTCTACCGGGACATGCTGCAGCCTATGCGCAGCCCATGTCTGTAGTCCTCGCTGACCCGAGGACTACAGACACGGAAAGCCGGTTAACTGAGTCTACCCAAAATGCCCACTTGACACCTAGATGGCCTACACACATTTCCTTTGCTCGGAGATATCTTCAAGAAGAGACAGTCCCTGCTCTTCAAGCCCTATCGCAGAAGCTGGTTCTCCAAACGTTCAGCTCTGCTGGTCTTTCAGCTTCTCTAGGCGCCTTGATATATGCATCACAGTTTTCCGTGTACGAAGCAGGGTCGGTTGTTGCCTTGGGGGCTGTCTTGGGCCTAGGTCGTATGCAACGGAAGTGGGGGAATGCACGCAAGTTTTGGGAAGACGATGTTCGCGAAGAAGGGCGCAAGGCTGTTAGAGCTGCTGAAAAGAGCATGGCCGATGTGCTGGATGGCAAAGCCGAGGAGTCTGCCTCTTCTGACAAGTACACGCTGTTAAGAGATGCTGTATCTAGGGCAAAGGCGGCTCTAGCTAACCTCAAGTAGCGCAATGGAGGGGATGGGCGAAAGATGCATCAATTATGTACATATATACTTTGGAGGAGATGTAAGACTAGTAATACAGAAGTACCACACTTGCATACGATGTCAACCAAAATATTTATTCACGATGTAATGGAGGAGGGGCCCGCCCTTGATGCAGGAACGGAAATAGATTGGACAGTATGTTTAGATATGCATCAAAACTAATGTTGGGGTCAAATCAAGTGAAAATAAATGTAAAACGCCGCATGTAAACAGTATTGAACAGGCCAAGATAGCAACCACACTTGCATGGCTAGTAATGTGTTCCGATGTCCCTTTCCTTTCCGAGTAGTTGGCCCAGCGTCAATTAGTCGGGGTATATTCTTCATGCTCCTAATTCTGTATCAGGGCAGAGTCAGTCGCTTGTATCGTGATTTTCATGTCCTTCTCCTCAATCTTCTATCGCCTCGCTGCTATTCGTAATCGTATCGGTATCAGAAAGTTTGCGGGCCCTACAAATCCTCTGTGAAGGTTTATGGAGCACCAACTCCTCGGCATATTAATCCATTTTACCGACCACCCCGACCACCGCTTGCACGCGCACGAGAGACTGTTGCTCTGCCGCGTGCCAGGCCGACACCACGGCCACGCACATTGCGACTCCGGAACATAGGAGCATTGCGTAACATATCGGGCACAATGAAGAACCGCACGTGTGAGCCACGGACATAGACTTGCTCCAAGTGACTGACACGGCCGTCACGTGCTGTCACTGTGATGTCCTTGAGCTGGACATTCATGTTATCTTCGGCTGTTTACCCCTCCAATGTTAGCAAAGAGATCATGTGCTAATAGACGCCTGTTTAGGGAAACAGCTAATGGAACTGTAGAGCGGTTTTCGGGCGAAACTAATGCAGGTTTGAATTGGGGGAGGGGGGGGGGTCGGACTAAACGCACCATCGAGAAGCTTGCCACGATAGGTCGTGCCAGACGAGATTTCGAGAGTGACAATATGGCCCTGTAAAAAAGAGGAGATCAGGAAATGAGCCTTCTAGAGCAATGCCAGGCTACTGTAAAGGCATGCAGCTGGCCTCTTCAAGAGGTCTTGGACTGTAAGGCTTACCTGGGCCTCGTTCAGAAGCTTAATGGGAATTCCGATTGTGGAAGTCATGGCTGAATAGATATAGCTGCAGGATAATTGGGCGTAAGAAAAGAAAAAGAAAATCTTGTAGTGCTCGGAACCCAGGAGGTGTGGACAGGAAGAAGGGTTGTACGAGCTTTGTAGAGGGCGGAAGACGCAGAGGGGTGGACAAAGTGACAAGGCTGAGACTGGAAAAATTGAAATTTGACCACTTCGTTCAAGCTCTGAGATGCGACATGAGCGGGTTTGGAGCCTTGCTTATGTCAGCAAAAGCCAAATTGGGCGGTGGTGTGCAGTCCTTTTAGTAAAAGCTAGGCTCAGAAGGCTGTAATGCTATTGGCTTGGCTAAAAACCTTGTACTCCCATAGGAAATTAACCATCAACAGACATCAATCACGATTATCCCTTTCTTATATCTGCTAAAACTTGTCTTTTATTCTCTACACGACTTCAAGGTGTGCATAACAATAGTTGCAGGCATTGACTGGCTTTGGTCCATTATATAGAGCTAGATCTAAACCTCAGAGACGCTTCCATCAATCTCAAAGCAGTTGTATCCTGCCATGTGCTTGATGTTTATTGGAAATGTTGGACTAATCTACTGGATTCAGCTTTGTCACTTGTGAAGTTACTCGTGATCCTGTACAACTGCACGTGGAACTATGCTGGTACACAGATTGATCAAGTTGGTGAAGCTTATCTTTTTATTCCGTTTTCTAAAGGGTTAAGTTCTTTTCCTATGCAGCAACTCATGATCGAGTTTACCCAGAGTTAATCCGAATGAAGAAGACCCACAATAATTATGCTTCATTAAAGCAACGAACAGGAAACCATAAATTCAGTGGCACACGTTGATTTGTTTTGATGGCGGGGGAAGAGCCCGGCTTCACTGAACTACTGAGGGCTAGCGGTGGAAATGAGGTAAGTGATCTTGAAACCGAGGCAGAGCGGATTAATGGTGAGTGTTTTCTATATTGGTTAGTATGAGCACACAAAAGACTAGAACAGCGGAAGAGATGGCCACAAAGTTGGCTCAGCCAGAAAACCGAGAATGGGCTACGGTCATCTAGGCAATCAACAAACTATGGCTTGGTCAACTAGTTGCTATTGTCTCCTGATTATCAGTGGGCATGGTAATCTTCACTCAGCCGACTTTGAGGTAAATGAAGCATCATACACAGCGCCATGGTTGACTTCACGATATCTCTCAATTACTCCAAATTCGTGATGTCGGGTGCTTTAGGCCACTCAAATGTACTTGCCGTCGGGGCATTAAACAACCAATCGGATACTCTATTACCTATGTTTTAAAGACTGAGTTCCCCCAAGTATTTTATGCCGCCCACCAGGCCACTAAGATGAGAAGAAATATCAAGGAAGGGGAGAAATCAGGAAAGTTGGGCTTGCTCTATTGAACCTAGGAAGCTTGGCATTCGGTTACAGAGACAAGCCTGCTTAACCTCTGGTCTCCTGGGACCCCAAAGACAACTCAGTCTGAACACCTCAAAAGACAAACTAAAAGGCATAAGAACAGCTCACATGCGGCCATTCTGGAGTCTCTGAAGCTATTGTCCAAGAAAAGAAACGCTAAAGCTCATACAACGCCCTTGTTAGCGACTGAAAATGAAGCTTTCTTTTTGACTCTGCCATCACCTACGCTGAAGTTTTCCAGAAAGGATAAACCCCTGGGAACTGTCAAGGTACCCCTTTGTGTAACCCTATTTGTGGTTGAGTATACTTCGTGTAACAGTAATATCGCGTGTGTTGGTGTTTGCAGGCTCAAGTCTTGCGCAACAGTCAAAGTATTGTTCTAGGACTGTGATTCAAGCCATAAGTTAGAATCACAGGCTTATAACTATGCTGAATTGCATGACTACTGACTATCAGAAGTCTTTCTTCTATTTATCACAAACTAAGTGTTCCTTGCTAGCCAAGCGACTGGAACTACCACATGAAACATTGTTACACACACTAAATATCTGCATTAATAACAATAAGGCAAGCTGAGCCACACATCTTTACACACGAATCTCCGACCGAATCTCGTTGTACTGCTCGAGAATAAGCTTTGCCCGCTCGTCACTTCGAGGCTTGATATCCATCGGGAACGGAACCGGCTCCAGAATAACGTTGGAGTTGGTAGCTTGGGTATCAAATTCCACTACCTTGCCAGTCAGAGGGCAGACTTTTTGCTTGATATTGAAGGCCCAGCACAAGGAGGCGCCTGCTACAAACATCTCGTCATCGACAATCGTCTGGCCCAGGCACGTGCGACGACCCCAGCCAAAGCTGTGCATGCCTTTGCCCTCACGGAAGTTAGGATACCGGCTCAAAGGCTCTTGGTAAGTAGGGAAAGAGGGATCAAGCCAGCGGTCAGGACGGTAGTGCTCATGGTCAGGGTAGACCTCCTCATCGCGATTGATGTTCCTAAGCTCCAAGTCAGTGGATGAACCTACACACGGAATTGTCGCTGAGTCGGTGTTGGTGGGACTGAAACATACCATTCGCAAGCTAGAATGATAGTGCCTTTGGAAATCAGAACGCCTTTGAATTCGTGGTCTTTTTCACATTGGTGTGGAACGCCTATAGGTGTGGGTTAGTTTCAGGCATTTGACCAGTTATCTGAAATCGGTCTTGTTTTTCAACATACCTAGGGGAACTCCAGATCTCCAGCGCACGACCTCCTTGAGACAAGCTCTCACAGTTGGAAGATTAGGACTATCAGAAGTGGTAGGCATGCGGTCACCGCAAACGCGGTCGATTTCATCCTGGCACTTTTGCAGCCATTCGGGATGTAGGCCCATGGCCATGATGAAGAACTGCATGGGTCCAGAGATTGTAACAGCACCCACTAGAGCTTGGAAACCGAGCATGCAGCTAGCCATAAGAATGTCCTCTTCGCTCATTTCTAGGGTTGGGTTTCCGTCGTTTGCAAGCTGCTCAAAGTATCTATAGGCCCAGGTGTCATTGGCCAGGCTGCCCTCCAAGAATTGCTTCCGAGTCAAAAGCAGCATTTGGCGCCACCAAGCTTTGAGACGGCCCTCCCGGGCTACTTCGAAGTCGCGCCATGGGTTGTAGCGGATCAAGTCGGCCAAATGCCATATTGGAGAGACAGTGTTGATGATAGGACCCGACACTGACATCTGTGTCAGTGTCTCGATGGCAGTATCACCGTTAAGCTTTCCCTGAGTTGCATCATCCCAGGCCAGACGGCAAGTCACACGACCAGTCATTTCACGTGTGTAAGCGTGGAACTTTTCGGGATCCATGAGAAGGGTTGCTAGATAACGCTTGGTCTCACGCTCGACGTGGCCAAAGAAGTGCTGCTGGTGAGCAAGAGCCATGGCAGAGTGCACCCATCTTCGCTGGTATTTCCATGTATCTATGTGGCAGTCTGTTAGTTAGAGCAGCTTCTCTAGGAGCACATATAGATATACTGACCATGGCGGTCCATCAAGGCAGAGTATACAGGGCCAGCTTTGTGGTTGATCAAAGCCTGAATCTGAGGTCTTCCGGCAAAACTGTTGCCATTTTTGGTGAGAAGCTCCCGTCCAAGCTCTTCGTTCGAAATGACAATGAACTTCTGGTCAAGCATACGAGTCTGGAAGATGGGGCCGTACTCGTCAGCCCATTCCTTGAACTTAAGCCACAAGCCGAAGCGAGGGACATCGTGAACACGGCCAATGATGGGGAACAGTCGCGGCCCAGGGAAAGCTCCAGGGTAAAAGTCCTTGATAGGAATCTTTTTCTTTGTTTGCGCAGGTGTCGAGGTTACATCTTGGTCGATAGTCTTGGGCACTTTGCCAGTCTTGAATATCTTGAAGAGAATTCCAGGGACGAGGACAATGGCAATGTACAGAATCACATTGGGGACGCTCAGCGTGTTTCCCACAAGAGTGTTGCTTCCATCCGCAGTTGATGTATTCAACCACGCTGCTGAAGACTCCGAGGGCATGATAGTGTGTATGCTTAGAATTAAGGCAGAGATACTTGCTTTCTAGCAATGGGCTGAAGTGTCCTCTAGGGAAAAAAAGAAGAAGTGGGATACAACCCAGCTTATGAGGGAAGCATAGAGGCAAAGAAATACGTAGAAGTCGGAGGTCGGAGGTCGGAGGAGGAGGGACATGGGGGCACGTCGTCTTTAAAAGCCTTGGATAGCTCTTCCTAGGCTAAGGAAAGGCTACTAGAGAGTGACAGGCACATCTGTAGGGAGTCTCTGGGGCCGCATCACACTGATCCTATCGGCAACACCGGAGCGTAGATGGCCAAGATGGCATAGAGAGGGGGCGTCCGGATAGGACGTTCATGAAGGGAGTTGATATATCCAAATAAAGTAGTTGGCTCTAAAGTATAAGGACAGCTCAAGGTACCGGCCTCTAGCTTTGGCTTCTGGCCGTGCAGCTGTTTCTCTCGTGTCTCCAAAACAGGATACCACCACGCATATGCTTCTTGGATAGGCAAAGCAAAGCGCAAAGGAGCCAACCTGTTGAGATACGGAAACCAGTCTTGCCTTGCATGATTCCCATTGTTCTGGGGCTGACACCGACCCAGGCGATTAACTGTCCTGACACTTTCAAAAAGGACAATGGCAGATCTATCAACCTATTGACGATGACTTGGTCCTTTCACCCATAACGTAGCGCTTTGCGGAGGTTCAGCATAACAAAAGAGGCCCAAAGAGATTGACGACGACTCTCTTGTTTAGCCATGTCTCCCTGTAAGGCTTACAAGTCGAAACTAGGGGGAGGGGAGGACCGGGAGCACTCACATTCTGGTATAATCTAGAGTGTCAAGCGCACCAGAATAGAGAAGAGTCGATGTGGCAGTGAGTAATGCAGCGCAGCCTATAGGACTGTTCTCGATTATGTCACACACACATACATACAGCCCAGAAAGAAGCTTCCTATCCCTCCCCACCCGAAGCACCGATCTTACCACAGTGAGGGGTGTCTATATAAGAATGTTGGCTTTTATCCTTACATAAATAGGTTACAATATATGATGTCACGGATCATGCGCTTCAGGTAGGTCGCGCTGTATCTCCTTAAACAAATAAGACATGAAATAGCCCCAAGGCTTCTTGTATGCTATATGCATGCACAGCAAAGCTAACGAGCTAACTAACGACACCATTGTTGATTCATAACCAGCAAGATACAGAAAATATGAGTGCAAGCCAATATCTTGCATGAGCGCAGGCTTCATCCAAATCAGAGGCACCCTGGACTTAGACTGCCCTATCAGCAATCTTACTGAGCCACGTTAGAGTTCCTCATCTCTTCTTTTGGCCGCCAACTGTTTTGTGATCCTTGATCCTCCAAGTATCTTCGTTCGGTAACCGTATCCCGGACTTCCCCACCATTTTCCGGCCTGTTTTCAACCTCCTAACTTTACTTGGTTGGTTTTGTACTTTGATACTTGGCATGGTTAGACCAGCATCTCAAGTCTTATATCGTTGGTTAAACAGGCGTGCAATACGATACTATTGGACTGGCTTCTTTACATTACTGTCCACTGTTTTATTTGTGTATTCGGAAGTGAGTCGAGGGGCGTAGACTGCCAGCCTGACTCGAGTATGCAGCCTCGATGTAGCTGTATGTTGTCTCTCTTGACTCTCTAGCCGTTCTACCCCCTCCCCTGTCTTTTCCATCCAGTATCGTCATGTTTTAGCGACGCTGTAATGAGGCGACTTTACGCACTCCCCCATGGTCCTTTGTACGATATATGCCAATGTCTCAGGAAAATCCAATCCAGCTTGCACTTCTCTAAGAGAGACTACAGCACCACAAGTCGAGTCGCTCCTTGGCTGGTTGAAAAACCCACATCATCATCAACTTACACAGGAACCTCCTATGTCTCCGTACGCCCGGACTATATCCGGATCAAAAAGTCCTAGAAGTAATTATATCCAAACACAACCAGAGCACAAGGCGCAGTGAGACATGAATAAGAAACAGCTGCATAATGCCTGAAGTGGTGCTGAACACGGCCTCGCTCGGTATATCCTAGGCTCTGTGTGATAGAAAAGACAAGGGAAAGTGAAGGCGGGAGGGCATAAAAGAAGTGAAAGAAACAGAGAAAGTGTGTATGTATGTACTACTATTTCACGTCCATCTACTGGTTTTCTCCAGCAATACGACGGCATGTTCTGGACGGAAAGGGAGTAGGAAGATGTCGTCCTCCGACACCTCCTCCGGGCAGTTGCAGGTGTGCGTCCTCTTCGAACTACTCCTATGACCTTTAGGGTCCGGCAACAAAGCTAGATGAGATCTAGATCCAGCGTACCGGCCAGGTTCCGGGATTGTTTACCTGGTATTTTTGGTAAAAAAGGAGGAAAGAAATAGAGCAAAAAGAACGGAGGTAAAAAAAAAGAATTGCAGCGTTCATGTGAACGTGATACACGCAAGCACGTGACTCGCCATGGTGCGCTCCGATACGGGGAATCGAACCCCGGCCTTCTCGGTGAGAGCGAGATATCCTAGCCCCTAGACCATATCGGATTTGCGTTCACGATAATATCCGCCGTTATCCGACTTTTTCAATCTACTTGACAAAGCGGCCCCGGCGCGGTCAACTCTCCCTCTTACAACCCTCGGGGGGTACCTTTGAGGTCTGGTGCCTCCCCTTCCCGGGCTGCCGGAGGACGACGCCTATGACACTGATGGGCGTCTATCATTCTTTTCTTTTTCTCTGACTCTGTCATGGATCTTGACAATGAGCTGTGAAGCCTTGAGGCCGCGCTTTCCCAACTTTGAGGATAACCTCGTCGTCGACTCGCCCCCCTTTTTTCACGACAACTTCCGCGATCGCCAACTCCTCATCGCCACAACACCACTCCACCTCAAGGAGTTCATCTTCACGTTCAGGACTGAATTTTGAGAGTTCACACAGTCCACATCTTTTTCTTTTGTTTTTGCTTTTCTTGCGTTCCTCTGTCCTCGGACAGACTGGCGACTGTGGCAGGTCACCAGAAAGGGGACTGCCTTGGGTCACATCCACACCTTTCAAGGCAGCGGCCAACAGGGTGGCGGAAGGACAGACCATGAGCCCTCGGATGCTCACACAGTCCGGTTTGACTACTCTCATCGCCTGAGGGCGAAGGGAAGAGTCCCCAGACTGCGCTGGAATCTGCTGTCCTGTCCCCATGATCTTCATGGCCTCAGGACACATAGCAGATTTTTCAGGAGAACGAATGTTTGTGGGGAAGCGGGAGGTCGACTCCACTTCTGGGTTTAGGGTTTGTCTGGGGTTATGATAGTGGGGGCAAGGGGGAGGATGGATATATAGGAAAACCAGAGGTGCTGCAGCAGCCATGCAAACGAAAGGACAAAACCATTGTACTCCGCCGGGGCCAATACCTCGTGCCGACAGCCCGTGGCCTTTAGACAAGAACTTCACGCTGCTGCCACCTACCAAAAACACCAGGTAACCAATCCTGGAACCCGACAGGTACGTCCTCGGGCCGCGCTGGACGGAGACCCTCCTTGCGATAACGCTGGACCCTAAAAAGTCATAGGAGACGGTCGAAGTTTATGCGCTCCTGTCACTGCTGACCGCCCGGGAGGTGCTCCCGTCCGGAACATGCCGTCGTATTGCTGTGAAAAACCAGTAGGTAGACGTTAAAAAATACAAACAAACAAACAAAAGGCCCCGGCGCGGCTTGCTGATCTGGAAGCGGTAGACAAGACAAGACAAATCCTAAAAGCTTGGGCAGACAAGACACCCGGAAGGCTCGCCCGAGTGCTATGGGTCCCAGGACACATGGGCATTAAGGGCAATGAGCTAGCCGACGCCCAAGCCAAGTTGGGATGCCAAGGTTCGGTAACAGAACACCGCTTCAGCCTCGCAGGAGCACGGAGATGGAGGAGAGACCGCCTACGTCTCGACTACGAAGGGTGGTGGAAAGAACAAAAAGGATACCGTCCACTTGGAGCCGGTGTCCCCACCGAACCCCCATTCCGTACCTCCCGCTACAAGGGGCTAACCAGAATAGAGCTGGGTCACATCCTCGCGGCTAGAACGGGCGATGGTGACTTTGACAAATATCATGAGCGTTGGAACCACAACTGTCCGCTTGGATGCAGGGCATGCAACCAAGCAAAGGAACGAGGCCACTGGTGGACCTGCAAGGCACTGCCTAGACCTTGGAGCCAACGGTTTGCGGACAAGCTCCTTAAAAACACGAAAGCGACGAGCTACGTTGCCAACGTGCTTCGCCGCAACCTCAAGCTCATCCAAGAGTCACAGCAACCCGAGCCCGATCTGAGCTGTCTGGAGACCACAGAGGCAACCCCCGCTTTGGAGACGCGGAGAGGCAGGTCACTGCCACCGCAGACTACAGAGGACAGACCACAGCAGGGGCAGCCTGGCATGACACAACCAACTCCGGGACAGCAACGACAGCAACGAAGAAGGGGTCGAGGAGAGGGAAGATGAGGGAGTATGGAAGGGGAAGGGAGAAAGGAGGAGAGGGACGGAGAGAGTATAGTTGGAGGAAACTTTTGCAGGATAGGGAGGAGATGTCGAGGAGAGCTCCGTGAGAAGGTGTTGAAGGAGTTCTACTACCGACCACCTGCAAAACGGAAAACATTAAAAGATGCGGCAACAGCCATGCACAGGAAAGGACAAAACCGCTGTACTCCGCCGGGGCCTACTCCCCGTGCCGAAAGCCGGCGGCCTTTTAGACTAGTTTACACGCGGTCGTCGCAGACCAAAAACACCGGGTATCCAACCCCGGAACCCCCGCAGGCACGCCCTAGGGCTATGCTGGATGGAGAGCCCTCCTGGCCTAAGCGCCGGACCCTAAAAAGTCATAGGAGACGTTCAACTTCTAAGCAAACCTGCAATTGCTGACCGCCCAGGAGGTACTGGAAGATGACATCAACCAGCAGTCCCTGTCCGGAATACGCCGTCGTATTGCTGCGAGATAACAGTAGGTAGACGTTAAAGAATACAATAACAATAACAATAATAACGGCTTGCTGATCTCCCGGAAGATGCTCCCGCCCGGGCTACCCCAAAGTGGTGTCGGAAGGCCACACCATCCAAGGTGCTTCTTTCATCGTGATGCTACTGAGAATCAGCGGGTAGACATCAAATATACTAGCACAAACAAATGTTTCCATTATAAAAATGTTGAATGGACTTGAAAGAAGGCGGAAGGACATACCCTCTAACAAAGTACTGTACTGGTAGACGTTAAATGAATGAACCACGAAAGCCAAGATATCAATTAAAAATAAACCAACTATAATAGCTGCTGATCGCGCTGACCTGGCTAGGGAGGTGTCTCTAGACCCCCATCCGTTTTCTCAAGGGAATAATACAGTTGGCCTAACCTGCCGGGTATCATTCCCCTTCCCAACCATCACCCGAGTAGTCTAGACTCGGCAACTTCTTCCACACACTATCCCCGCGCGAAGGTTTACTCGCGCTGACATGCGTAGTAGTTTCAACAGAGAGGGCGTGTAAACAACCAGGAATCATTGGCAGAGAAGGTCCATTCTCCTGGCCTTGTAATAACATACTAGGCCTGCTATTAGTCGCACCTAAGTCACCGATCCAATTACCCATGTCAACTCCAGCAGATGAAAAAGCTGGGCTCAAGGATTTCGACAATGATGGCCCAAAGTTTGATCCGGATGTAGATCGGATGCGTGGCGTTGACAGAGGAGCCACAAAAAGCTCAGATTGAACACAGGGCAGCGACTTGGCTCCAAACCTCACATCCGGCAACAAGGAACCGCTGGAACTGGCAGGCTCAATACTTCTTTCTGATGGAGCACAGCTTGTTCCATAAGACAACAATGCATCCATGAGTTCTGCTTCCAGGATATCGCTTCGTGAGTTCCTTATGGCTGGTGTCTCTTCTAGAACACCATCAGGCTGTGCGGATATGTTGCCACATTGCTCGAGTCTTTCGGCGTCACACTTTCCAGGTACAAAAGACTTTGGGAGAAATCTTTGATCGGGCTTTTTTAGATTCAAAGGTGAGATAAGGCCATGATTTTGCTCAGACGCATTGTCTACGGAGATAGGAAACTTCTTAGATGCAGATTCCCTGACTTTAACCAATGCATGCGTAGAGACCTCTATCAATTGAGGTCGAAGGATAGGCTGAGCTTTTGCCTCAGAAATATCCATAGTTGAAACAGAGGCTTGGTCTGATATAGAATCAAGGCCTACGTCAAATATTCCAGGATCAGAAATCGCAATGCTTTGTGTCTTGGAATTGCCCGAGTGAGCCCGTGAAATACCCTCGGACGAAAGAGTTGGAGTACCTGGAATATCAGAGCCGACGGAATTAACAATGGGTGAAATCGGGTGTGATAGGCCATTTATAGACTCGGTAGATATAGGGAGTTCGCCCGAAGCATCGTTTCTTTCCGGAGGCTTCATAGGCGATACCGCTGATTTTTCCCCCGTGGGAATATTCGAAGCATTGGTTGATCCAGAATCAGACACATCATTGATAGAATCACTGAAATGCAACTCTTCTGGCCTTTTTTTAGCAACAGTCCCTGGAGCGATATCCCGAAGTCCATCTTGATGGCCACTGAAAGCCGAGTCTTGTAAGCCTTTTCCCTTGATATCTAGGACGGGCGCTTTGAGAGTCACGGACTCAACCCCAGTTTCAGGTTTGAACTTGGGTTCAGCAGTTGGCTCAATATTGTTAGCAATGGGTGATTCGGCCAGCATTGGTGAGAGCTGGGGTAAGCTAAGGACTTTAAAAGATGACGAAGGCACGCTTTTCCGTTTGGATCCTCTGAATAGTCTGGATAGCCATCTGCCATTTCCCTTGCTCTCAGTAACAGGTTCCGGTCGTTTCGGCACAGGTGTTAACTTCAAGAACCTTTGCGACTGCGGAATTGTCGTCATGTTTACAGTAGTAGAAGAAAAGGTTGAAACCCGAGGAGGTGGTGGCATCGAAACAGGTCTACCAATAGAGGGGGCAGTGGCTTGTCGCGAGATTGAAGGACTTGTATCTGCTTGGCTTGCATTCGGCGTGTCGTTTAAGCTACGTGAGACTTTGGTGGATAACCCGACTGATAGTCGCCGTCCAACACTACTTTCTTTTGCTGACAAATTTGGAGCAGAAGGAGAAACAGTGACGGGGTTTATATGCGGATGCAAGACATCCCCAGAGAGGGTATTAACGGAGCGGTCAGCTACCGTAAGATCCGATTGACTTTGGGGAATACCCGACTTATGGGTAGTGGAATGTGATTCATTTCTAGATGAAATTATCATGGTATTGTCTTTAGTCTGAGGAAGTGGTCGTCCCATAATGGATTCTGAAGTTGACCTAGCTCTGGTATTCTTGGGTTGGGTATCGGGTTTAGACATTTGCGGCAAAGTCACTGGATCTGATAGTATCACGCTTTGAAAGGAAAGAGGTGAGCTCCGATTACCGGGTATTCGTTGACGCCCCATTTCATTAGACATTCCCTGCGAATGGCGGCGTAGTTGGCGGTCGGCACCCAGATTCGATGACAACCGAGAGGGGACTAAAGCTGGCAGTTCGCAGAGAGTTTGATCTTCTTCAGGGTGTTCAGGAACGCTGTTAGGAACCGATGGGGGACGACTAGAAAACGAATCAGCGCGTGGAGCTAAGTGCATAGAACCAGTAGACTGTTGTGGAAGCCCTGCGGAAGCAAGAGACTCTCCAGGTGCAGTTCGCGATTCGACGCTCGGAGGCGCTACCATTGGTACCCCTATAGAATGCTGTTTAAAGTTTCCGTTGGCTTTCCGGCCCGTCTGGCCCGGAGATGAATTTTGATGAGTTGGCAAGTTGCTTTGCGGAGGCAAGCCCTTTGGCAAAGTCAAATGCGGGGGGGAAACGGACCCTCCATTGTGAGGAGGGCCTTGGCTTTTCGGTCTTTCAACCTGTTTATTGAATGGCGGTAACGGACAGGCGCCATTTTGCTGTTGAGAAACAGAAATTGATAGCATAGAAGCGGGAGTGGTCGCAGGAGCAAAGTCCATCCGGTTGATTGCTGGTGTGTTTATTGGCCTGGAGCTATTGGATTGCGTAGGATTAGATTTGGACTGTAATGCCACCAATTCTTGGCCATCAACAAGAGAATCCAGGCCAGATTTTATGGGAGTGTATGAGGACTTGGGTATGCCATTACCTTCACTCGTACGGCGATGAACCGTTGGAAAAGAAGCCGCCCGATGATCTTTAATATGAAATATTGTCTGCAACGGTCGAGATAGCGATTGGCCCAAGTCGTACTCATGGTCATCGTCGGGATAGGGAAGGACACGTTTGGGTTTCCCGTCAGGCACTGCTGAAGCCTTTGGTTTACCTTCACCCAAAGAAAGCGATTTGGAGACCAGAACTCCAGGGCGCAACACCAAAGGCGGCGGGTGTTTCTGGTCAATATCATTGAAGTTAGGGGGAATAGGAACCCTATGCTGAGCAACTGAGCCATTTGACATGATGAGAGGCTTGGCTGGTAGGCTAGGTTGGAACACAGGTGGCATAGCCCTCAAGACTGGCGGAACAGAAGATAGTCTAACCAAATCTTTCCCCCCAAATGCGCCGCTCCCCGTAATTATAGAGTCCCCCTGAGGGTGTTTCTCATTTATTGAAGCTCTTTTCGGAGGAATAGCAGCACCTGGAGTAAAAGGTTGATATCTCGGTCCAGCTACGGTAGAATTAGAAGTCTGTGGAGACTGCGACACGGAATTGGCATGTTCTTTTGACTGGTTAGATACCGGAAGCGGACTAACAGCATCTTGTTGTGGCTGAAACGGATATTGGCGGTCACCGTAAGGTCGCTGCTGAGCTCTAATCCGCTGTCTATCCATGTTCTTTTCCTCTCTGCGGTCTTTGCCTTGGTCAACTGGTGTGGAAGATAGTTCGGGGATATTAGGAATCTGAGCCGCAGTTTGTTCTATGGGGGCCATAGTTTGGTGGTCACTCAGCTCAATCGGAGCGGATTCCTCTTTGGAGATACCCGTGAATTCTGTAGGCATTTCAGCCACAAGTCCAACAGGGTCGTAGAATCCAGTGAAGCGTCTAGTATCTGACTGGATTTCTCTTCCATCAAGCATCGGAAATTCGCACTCGTCTGGAGCTATCTTTGAGGGTGGTAGTGGGACGGGCAACTTTTCCATGCTTGTTACAGGCCGTGGTACTGCGTTGGTTGAAGGAAGTTCTCCCACTGGCGTTGTAGAGGCCAGTTCTATGGCCGACATGACGAGCCCTCCATCGATAAAGCTGTCTTCGGTCTGTGGACGTCCGCTTATATTGGCATTAGCCGGTTTTGGAGTTGATGTTTCGCTGGCTAGTGGCGACACTCCAGCATTCATCGATGCGCTGGGGAGTTCTGCTACATTATCAGGCAATGGCTGTTCAATATCATCGCCCCCCAAAGGGCTGATATCAGTGTAGGCACCAGGTCCCATGTACATCAACGCATCGGGCTGAAAAAACTCAATGTTCCCAAACTCTTCATTTTCGTAAAACCCCAATGGACCGCCAGTCGCACTCATTCGGGAATCGTATGTCTGACGAGCCTCGGTGGGCTTCCGCATTCTCCTCATTTGTTGACTTGCAAGGCGATCCTCAGGATCCATGGTGTCAACAGCAGTATCGACGAAATCTGGATATTCATCCCCGGGCTGAGGCCATTTGTACTGAACCGCACCAGTAGCTTTGTATCTGTAGAGCCACCGCTTCCCGTCATAGTCACTCTCCCAGCCTTCAGGAAGCCCAGAGTTGGCCATTTTGAGGTTTTCGAAGATTGGTTATGGAGGGACTTCGTATTATAGTCATAGATGACCGCGGAATCGAGAAGCGTCACTTTCAGTCCTCATGTGTTAGCCACAGTCACCTTCTGGAGAAAATTCTGCTCGGCAGAGGAGGAAGGCCTACGGCGAATGAATGAGTAGGGCAGACACAAGATATATATCCGCGCGCTGTGCCTCTCACGGTCCTTGAGCTGATGGAATGGCGGATAGCAGCTGACTTGTATGGATAACAGAGATTTCCGCGCAGCAGGCCCTTGGCGGAGAAAGACAGGTCGGAGAACAACCTTCCAGATGCTGTCAAAAACAGACTAGTTCAATATATATGAAACGAATGTTGGCATCAATGGCGAGTCGATAGTGAGCTAGCTTACTATGGAAATATCACAGCTTCAGTTCAAGGTATATCATATCCTATGATAGAAGAAATATCGATAAAAAGCATTAGCGAAGAAAATGAAAAGGAAGTACATATTTCACGGGCCAATTTCTTAGACATCTTGGAGGTGAAGGACTGCTACCCAAAGGCAGACTCAGGTCGATACGCCCGGCTATGGTGTCAATAAAGAACTCCAGGATTGGACAGGGGGCGTTTAGCAGTAGAAGGCTATTCGTTGAGCGACATGGCTGGCTCGGTTGGTTGTGTTAGCATCATGCAAGGTTTCAATCTTGTTGTTCTTAATAGCAAGGAATCGAATGCGTCTTGATAAGGTAAGGGAAAGGGGGCAACAGATAGAAGAAGCGCGGGCGGTTAGACACAGAAGTTGGGCATTAGAAGCGACTCGAAGATGGAAACAGTTGATCATGATTGAACTAGGGTTTCTGCCTTCCGCCTTGTATCGTCTAGGCCCATGACTCACGGCTGAATATATTTGTATGCCATGAGAAAAGTTGTTGCATGACGGAATATCTAGATCTAGGGTTTAAGCACCAAAGTGACCTTTAAATGCAGATATTTTCGTTGTCGCATGTCACGAAGCGCCCACTTCAATTACTGACGCCCATGTTACCCAGCGCCGCAAGATTTACGAGATGCCTCCAAGGTATCGCGAACATGTTTTAATTGTTTCAAAACCGCCGTGACCATCCGTCTATCGTGGAAAACTCCAACGCTTTTGTAATCGTCATCGTCAGAAAGCTTTACGGCTAAACATCGGTAGATATGGTTGTTTCTGCCTTATCTTATCATAAGCGGGTCTCAGCACTAAGCTAATACGTCCTAGGCGTTCATGGTAGCTTCAACGGGACAGCTTGCTCGTCCCCCCGAGTTAATTTGTACCCCAGATTTTCAACTGGAAAGCTGCGAGAAAGGAACTGCAGGCCTTTCATCTCATATAACTTTTGATACATTTAACAGCCTGAATCTTATGGTTCACTGATTTCTCCCCTCCATTGATCCCGCGCGTTTGCCTGGTGCATTGAGACGGATAGAACGAACACACAAGCCCGAGCCACTATGCGGACATCTGCATCATCGCCTAGCTGGGCTACGAAAGCTATCGTCGTAGCGGGCGTACTGCTAGGCCTAGGAATTACGCCGGCTGGTATGTAATTCTAGAGAATGAAAATATCAGTATAAGTCTAGATGGCTTAATTCGCGTTGTATGTATACTAATCTCTTCACCTTCTGTAATAGATGCTGTCAAAGAGCATGATTTTAAGAAATGCGACCAAGCTGGTTTCTGCAAACGCAACAGAGAGTACGCCGATAAAGCCCGTGAACTCGGCCAAACCTGGAGCTCGCCCTACGATATTGTCCCGGAATCTGTATCTTTTGTAGACGGTCAGCTTCAAGCTACTGTTCTCAAGACTATATCCAAGAATGCCGAGACTGTCAGTCTTCCTCTGACTGTTTCATTCCATGAAACCGGCACAGCCCGCGTGACTCTAGACGAGGAGCGGCGCCAGAAGAAGGATATAGAACTTCGCCACAACAGCAAGGCACGCAAGGAGCGTTATAATGAGGCCGAGCAGTTTGTCATCGTTGGTGGCCTTGCTCTGGACAAAAAGGCAACTGTTGCTGAAAAGGATCAGGCCAAGGCAGTTATCAGGTTCGGCCCAGATTCAACTTTTGAGGCACACATCTCATTCTCGCCTTTTAGCATTGATTTCAAGCGCGATGGTGCTACACAAATCCAGCTTAATGACCGTGGTCTAATGAACATGGAGCACTGGCGTCCAAAGACTGAAGGGGAAGGCGAAGGCGAAGACCAGAGTACGTGGTGGGATGAAACCTTTGGCGGGAACACTGACTCGAAGCCCCGTGGTCCTGAAAGTGTCGCTCTTGACATTACTTTCCCTGGGTTTGAACATGTCTACGGTATCCCATCACATGCTGGACCTCTTTCTCTGAAAGAAACTAAGGGTGGCGAAAATAAGTATAGTGAGCCCTTCCGTCTGTATAACGCCGATGTCTTTGAGTACATCCTGGACAGCCCCATGACCCTATACGGCTCCATTCCCTTTATGCAGGCTCATAGAAAAGGATCTACCGTTGGTGTATTTTGGCTAAATGCCGCTGAGACCTGGGTTGATGTTGCCAAGCACACCACAGCCAACGAGATGGCTCTCGGTGCTAGCGCCAGAACTACCACTTCTTCTCACTGGATCTCGGAAAGTGGCCTAATGGACTTGTTCATATTTTTGGGTCCCACTCCTCGCGACGTTCTTAGGTCGTATGGCGAACTAACTGGCTTCACTGCGCTGCCCCAGAGCTTCTCTCTAGGTTATCACCAGTGCCGCTGGAACTACGTCTCCGATGAAGACGTCAAGGATGTCGATCGTCGTATGGACAAGTCCAGGATACCTTATGATGTCATATGGTTGGACATCGAATACACTGATGAAAAGAAGTACTTCTCCTGGAACCCCGATACATTTGCTGATCCCATCAGCATGGGCAAGCAGCTAGACTCGCACGGTCGCAAGCTTGTTACCATTATCGACCCCCATATCAAGAATGTTGATAACTATGAAGTCGTGAAGGAGCTTAAGGAGAAGGAATTCGCCGTCAACAACAAAGAGGGTAAGATCTTTGAAGGCTGGTGCTGGCCTGGATCTTCTTTTTGGGTTGATTCTTTCAGTCCTGCTGCACGCAAGTGGTGGGGCTCACTTTTCGCATATGACAAGTTCAAGGGCACTATGGAAAATACCTTCATTTGGAACGACATGAATGAGCCCTCAGTTTTCAACGGACCCGAGACAACTATGCCTAAAGACAATATCCACTACGGGGGCTGGGAACACCGCGACGTTCACAACTTGATGGGAATGACTCTGCACAATGCCACCCAACTTGGCATGCAAACGCGTAAAAAGGATGAAGCACGTCGGCCATTTGTTCTGACTCGCTCCTTTTTTGCTGGTTCTCAGCGTCTGGGTGCCATGTGGACTGGCGATAACCAGGCCGACTGGGGCCATTTGGCTGCTTCGATTCCCATGGTTTTGAGCCAGGGCATCTCTGGCTTCCCCTTTGCTGGCGCTGATGTTGGCGGGTTTTTTGGAAACCCCGACAAAGATTTGCTTGCCCGTTGGTACCAGGCCGGTATCTGGTACCCATTCTTCCGTGGCCATGCCCATATTGACTCTCGCCGCCGTGAACCTTATTTGGCTGGCAAGGAATATGCCCCCATCATTACGGCTGCTATTCGTCTCCGCTACTCTTTGATGCCCGCGTGGTATACCGCTTTTTATGAGGCTAGCAAAGACGCAAGCCCTATTGTACGCCCCATGTACTACACAAACCCCAACGACGAAGGGTCATTTGCAATTGATGACCAGCTCTTCCTGGGCTCGTACGGGCTGCTTGCTAAGCCTGTGGTTGAAAAAGAACAAGCCACCGTTGACATTTACATTCCCGACGATGAAGTTTACTATGACTACTTTACGTATGCCGTCGTGCCAACCAAGCAGGGCACCACGGTTAGCCTTCCTGCTACCATGGAAAGCATTCCTATCTTGATGCAAGGCGGTCATATTATCCCCCGCCGGGACATCCCTCGTCGTTCTACTCAGCTCATGCAATTTGACGACTACACTCTCGTCATAACCGTTTCCAAGACAGGTGTTGCCACAGGCGAGCTGTATGTTGACGATGGAGACACATACGAGTACACTTCGGGCCAGTACATCTACCGCAAATTCACTTATAGCCAGGGTACCATCTCCTCGGTTGATGCCGAAGGCAGAAACACAAAGTCTGTTAAGCCTGGTGTATGGATGAAGAATATGGCTTCTGTTGCCGTCGACAAGATCGTAATTGTCGGCGCACCCGAAACGTGGAACAAAGAGCATGTTACGGTGACATCAGGTGGTAAGAGTTGGTCAGCCAAAGTGCAATATACCAAGGCTGAGGGCTCTCGTGCTGCTTACGCGCAGATTGGCAGAGTGGGTGCTCATATTAGTGCTGACTGGACAATTACTACATAAAATTGCCATGCTGTAAGATCCTTAGTCCACACGATGAGGGCTGACCGGGACTCTAGTGACAAGCAGCATTTGCATATATATATTCATGAATTTGTGCGTGCAAACAATTCTCTTACAATTAAAGCAAACCTGCACATATCGAGGTATTTCGTGGCATTGATATTTACCGTTGTCCTCTCATAATAGAACGTGCTTTTCCATGTCCTGAAGTATTTCTATCTATGGAAGATTTTAAACAAATGCGCAAGCTAACACCTCAGAGTGCCATGAGCTTCAGCAAGAAGGAATGGGCCACGCCAGGGCGAGAAAGTAAACAAGCAAGTAAATAACAAATGAAATAATAAGCAGGAACGTGGTCCTGGCCTGTAGTCCGTCTATCTGACAGGAAGGCTCTGGGGTGACGGAATATCCTAAGCCTTTGGTTTGAGCTTGCAAAGTTTTCACGTAACTAACACGTTGGCCGGCTAGCTAGGCCGGCTAGCATTGCTGAGCTAGATCGAACTAAAGAAAAACCCTGACTAGAGCGGGTACGGCTCGATGAGGCTTTGAAGCCTACGACGGCAGGATGATAAGAGAGTCCGAGTCTAGAACGCAGACAGCTCATATTCTGTGGCTGCTAGCTTGGGTATGAAACAAAGACAAGAAGTAAAATATAACAGCCACTTCATGGGCTACCGCTAGGGGGGTGGTTGGTGTTGGGCAGAGCCTCAGTTCATTATGACAAGATAGACTCTGAGACAACAGGGCCGCAACTAGAGAGAAGAGAAATTGCAGGCCAGAGGCATGGTTGCATACAGGATAGGATACAGGTCTACTTCGACTGCTACTTGGTGGTTCTATTAGAAGGTCAGTCAGGGGTCGCATACCACTGGTGAGATTACTTAAAGCGTCCATAGCCTACTGTATATAAGCTCTGATTTCAATTAGTGCACGGGGCTCTTGAAATAAACAACGGTAATTTTGCGCTTGTGAAAGTCGTCCGCCAGCTTCTCTGCTTCATACTAAAAGACCGTGCATGATCCTATTTATGCAGTGTATGCAGGTTATGCAGCTATCACTGTGCACGACACAGGGGAGCACAAAATACCTGTATATTGTTAAACCTGTTTAACGGTGATCTGACCATGCATTGTGAGTGTGTAAAGTCTTAGGAGATGTGAGCCTTTTTGGTCCAATCCACGGCGAAGGCGATTGTGTTTGCGAGAAAAGTGTATGGCATGTCTTCAACGACGCCTTCGATCTTGAGACCATGTTGCTCTACGCACACAGACACGTGCACTTTCTATCTCTCTCTCCCACACACACGAAGCTCAGAAGCCCAAGCTTCTATTTCATGGGCCTCAAGTATTTATGCCAGAAATTACGGCGTTGATCAAGAGGGAGGTCTATGCGGAGTTGTGGGTAATAGACTAAGACCATAGCAAGATTGGCGAAAGGAAAGGAAGAACTAGCTATTCGCATGCTGCGATGTTGTTTCTCTTCGGATTCTGTTTCCGTAGCGCAACCAAAGGGGGGATTCCGCTAATCATCCAAGTCAATTCGGTGAAGACAACTCGCGATGGAAGAGAAACTAACTAGTCGATCGAGTTTGATGCAAGCCTGGGCCGGCTAGCTTACTGTGACGTTGGGAGAATCGGCAGCCAATGCTTTTCACCCATCGATGTCAGCAAGTGTAATGCTACCAGACTCTATGGGCAAGGCTTGGCTCTACCTTCCTGTACCTGGAAACTTCGCCCATTCTCTCTCTTCATCCCTTGGACAAGGCGGGGTAAAGCGGCAGATCATATTGATATCAACTGCTGTGGCGAGTGTAGCAGTCAAGATGCGACTTGCTGAAACTTGGTAGAGCTATTGTTTGTTAGTATGCATACTATGCATTGTACGGTACGTATAACTGCACAGATACAGGTGATCTCATTGGGTGACTGTTTCTCCTGCCGAGTCAAGTTAGTGACGGTGTGCTATAGCGAATGATGACTGGCAATTGTCAGCAACGCGCATGACCAGGATGATGATTTGATATCTATCTGGCGATGCGTCCAAATTCAATTGGCACTGGTGATGGATGGTTTGCTTGCCACTGACAACCACGTCGGCCGCCTGCCGTACGACTCTGACCCTACGGCCGCTGACCAGCCTGAAATTGCGCTGTTTCTGTTTTACCTAGAGTGCCACGCACTCACTCTGCTAGTATACTTTTGGCTGCCACGGTATTTACTATCCATGTCTTGTCTGTGGGCCCTGATTCCGTCCCGTCAAGAACGATTGGTGCAATTGAGTCAGTAACAGTATATGGCTAGTATCTTTCAGTGGATACTCAAGCGTAGGTCTTCGTATTTTTGCTTGCGTGGATGTAGGATTCTTAACACGCTAGGCCAAACACGAGTAGTTACGACAAAATACAAAGATACAACGCGGCTCAAGTCTTGGGAGGGAGGATTTAGCTTATCAGCACGACAAAAAAAAAAGGGAAATAAAGAAAACAAAATAAAATAAAATAAAAATTGATAAATTCTGATGGGTGTTCGGTGTAATTGCGGTTTCTGGACTTCTGGTGTTGCCGATGGCGAATCTGAGATGGGAGTCCCATAAACAAAAACGTAGCCCCCTTCTTGGATCAAAGCCTCTCCATATATCACAACCGGGGGCCCTCCATTTGTTTCGTGTGCTTTGCTCTTTCTTTTTTTTTTCCTTATCCCTCCCTTTCTCTCCTTTTCTCTCCAGTCTGACCTGACCCTCTTGTCTTGCTATCAAGTTCATACATTTTCTCCTCTGGTCATCTTGATTGTCCATTCGTTTCTCTTGTGTTCCATCTGCATTGCAGAGTTTGGCAACTACCACATTTTATCTACCAAGGAAACCGCCAGCCAAAAGGTGTGACACCAATTCCTTTTCTTTCTTTCTTTCTTTTACTCTCTCTTCCTCCTCCTCCCCTATCCTTCGTGACACATCCCGTCCTGTCCTCTCCCTTCTTCATCGTGTTTGTCTGGCTCAACTCCCCCTCCCTCCCCCCGCCCCCTCAAGCTGGGTTGACTTGCCGTCTAACCTGACAAGCCAGCCGCCCTTGTGAGGGAAAAGAGAGGGAGAGCCTCTCATTTTCGTGTGTCTCAGACTCTGTTCTAGAATTCTTCCTTTGTGACGACTACATACATTCCACTCTACTGACAGCATCACTGTCTATCCTATCATTCGTCCAACCCGTTTTGCGTACTCCAAGCTCACATACTGCGATATTTTTCATTCTGTTTCTTGGGCAGCCCTCTCTCGGAACCCCTCCCCCCTCATCTATCGAAATTTGTACACACTTATTCATAGCAAATATACCAGCAACTACAAGTTGTGTACTTATTCGCGCGCTGTCTTGCACTACTATCTGCATGTCTGAGTGTCCGACGTTTTACTGAAACCTGTCAGACTTTCCAGCATCACCACTAAAAGTATTTTTTACTTTACTTGCTACTGTTGCCCCCCCTCCAACGCACACGCACACACAGCCATCAGGCACCTGTTGCACCTGTACGCTTACCCGTGCCGCTGTGTAAACCGCACATCTGTGTTAATTCCCTCGGTTTTTTCTCTTGGTCATACCTGCATCAATTCGGCATCCGACACCATGTCGCACGCCCAGAGTCCCGAAATCCAAATAAACGATGACATAGATAATGTGCCACTCGACAAGCAATCTACCTCCTCGCCATACCGGCCACCGCAGATTGCGGTTACTAACATTCAGTCCGCCGCTATTTCGTCAAACACTCGCCTCTCACCTACTAGCCCTATAAGTCCTCATCATTACCATCAGCAACATGCCCAACCTCAAACTTCTGGCACTGCACCCTCCATAGGAGTCCCTCTTGGTCCAACAACCACAGCCCAGCAGCATCTGGCCGACCCCTTAGCACACCCTGAAGTCCGGCGATCCCATGAAATGCGTCTCCATGACGAACTGGAAATGCTGCGTACAGAGCAGATGGTTTCTAGTCGCGAACAAGAGCTTCAGCGCACCGGATCCAGACAGCCTACTTCTGACGATGATGAGGCCCACTACAACCCCAATAGCGATGCCATCTTATCTTCAGTTAAGCCTCCCCCTCAGCCTACTCCGGACTCTAGCGCCGTCCTGTATAGGATGTGGATATGGCTCAAGAAGTTCCCTCGCATCTTTCGCTACATCTTTTACGCTGCCCCCGGTGCTGCCATACTGCTCATTCCAATTCTTATTGGAAAGTACGCTTTCAAGGCTGAAGATCATGCCGTCGGTGGCGATGACGGCGTCTATCTCGAATGGTTTGGCATATGGCTGGAAATTATGTGGGGGTCCCTGTGGCTCTCACGAATGGTCACCAGTCTCATGCCTTACATCTTCAAGGCTGTTGCCTCTATGATGGGGTCTGTCAACTCGAAGAAATGGAAGGACATTGGTCGTGATCTGGAGCTACACACGGCTTTATTCCTATGGATGCTAGCTATCCTCGTCTCAACCAAGACTATTCTTGAAAACCACCGAGTGCCAACTACAACTGAGGATGATCGTGAGGAACTTGACTGGATCAAGGTCGTTATTAGGGTCATCATATCCACCTTTGTTTTGTCGTGCCTAAACCTCCTCGAAAAAATCGGTATTCAGTGGATTGCTGGCTCTTTCCACCAAAGAACCTATGCTGTTCGTATTGCCCAAAACAAAGATAACGTTGGTAAGCTTGTGCGTCTTTACGAGCATTCTAAAATTCACTTTCATCCCATGGACTCTATATGGCACCCTGTCAACAGCCGTCCTAATAGCTCTGGATATCGTACTCCGCTTCATGCCATGCGCCAAAATGCACGCGCTGCCTGGGACAAATTTGGCAATGTTGCTGGCCGAATTGGTAACGACTTTATGGGTCGCAAAGCAAACAGCAACCATCCCCGCAAGGTAGTGGGCGAACTGCTCCGCAGTGCTCATCATTCTCGTGCACTCGCTCGCATTCTATACCGCAGTCTAAAGGGTCTCCATTCGCAAAGCATGGAAACCATTGGTGCAGATAAGAATCTTTCCAATGAGCCCACTAATGATGATACCATTCATGAAGGCGATGCGCAAAACAGTGTCCACGAAAAGCCATCCATCCCCCAAGAGTTTCCTAGCTTTGATGACACTGAACAGCTAGTTTATCTAGAAGATTTCAAAGTCGTTTTTTCCGACGAGGAAGAGGCCGAAGCAGCTTTTGCTATTTTCGACAAGGACATGAACGGAGACATCTCAATGGAAGAGTTTGAGGGGGTCTGCTACGAGATTCATCTAGAGAAGAAGGCTATTGCTGCGTCCCTCAAGGACCTGGATTCCGTCATTAACAAACTGGACCGGGTACTTGTCGGCATTGTCCTAATCATTTCCATCCTCGTTTTTGTGTCCATCATCTCTGGCTCGGCCGCTGCGGCTTTAACCTCAGCGGGTACTACAATTCTGGGTCTCAGCTGGTTGTTGCAGGCTACAACCCAAGAATTTTTGCAATCTCTTGTGTTTGTGTTTGTCAAGCATCCCTTTGACGTTGGTGACCGTGTCACCGTCTACGGAAATTCCGGTAATTTAGGCCGCGGCGATGACTACTATGTCACGGAAATTTCATTGTGGTACACCGAGTTCAAGAAAATGGAAGGCCATATTGTGCAGGCCCCCAACTCTATTCTCAACACTCTTTTCATTCTCAACCAGCGCCGCAGTAATGCTCTTGCCGATGTCGTTTCTCTCCAGGTTCGGTTTGGAACTACGCAACTCCAGATTGAAGAACTCAAGGAGCGCATGATGGTCTTTGTTGATTCCAACCGCCGCGACTATCAGGCCCGCATCCTCACTGAGGTGCGCACTCTCGACGACATGCAGTCAGCAACGGTCAATTTTATCTTCTTCCACAAGAGCAACTTCCAAAACGAACTTCTTCGTTTGAGCCGCCACAATCGTTTCCTTACAGAGCTCATGCAGCAGATGTGCGAAGTTGGTATCCAGCCTCCCTTCAAGAGTCAGCCTGGTGGTAGTGCGGAGAACCCTGTGTACTGGAAGTATACCAATAACAACGGCACACACGAACCTCCCCCATTTGCCCCCAATGAAGACAACACTTCTGTCCATCGAGCCCCCCGCCAGACGGAGTATAGATCGCAGAACCCAGTCCCTGGCAACGACGATGCCGAGCACAGTATCCAAGAGACCAGCCGGCAAAACGCTTCTGACAGCCGGTCTACTACTGAACGCCTGCCGGCACTTCGCCAGCATGTGCCATTTGATGATTTCCAAGATGTCTACTCGATGCGCAAAGGTGAATACCCACCTAATCGGTGGAATGCTGCATCCGGGGTTAACGCATCACACCTCCGCATGCGTCGGGGCACGGGGGCTGATGCAAGCTCTCTGTCCCAACAAGAAAGCCATCAGACAGACTCAATGCACCCTCGTATGAGCCTAGAGCAAAACTCCATTCATGAACCTGGCATTCGTCGCATGACGACTACTATGAGTAAGATGTCGAGTACTAGTCGGCGTTTTTGGCACAGACCACGGGCACGCACACAGTCGGATAACAGGCCGATGGATGTGCTACCCGACGGTAGCCTTGTTTGAAAAAGAAAGAAAGTGATTTCTTTTATTAGGTGATTGCCTTTTCTTTTTCTGTTTTTCGCGATGTCATGTTTCTGTTTTGTCCACAATGTTTCCCAGTCATTTAAAACAATTCTTTGTGCTACGTTAGTTCTACGTTCTTTTCTCTTCTTTTCGCTGTTATTAATTAGACTTAGTTATTTTTATGTGGTTAGATATTTACAGGTTATTGTTCTTTCGTCTTGCCTTCTCCTTTCTTATTTTCCTTTTTTTCTTTTTTGCCACAGCAAATCCAATAAAAAGTAATGTATGCTAAGACTGCCACTAACGAGCCATTGGCCTTTTTGTTGTTCTTGAGACAACATACATGAAGCCAAGTAAGAAGGGGCAACTCAGGCAGTTCGATCTATCGTGATCAAAGCTGTGTGTTGCGTGTTGTATGACAACAGGGTGGGACTTTCAATAGGTTACTTTACGCGACATGGACATGACAAGCATTATTCTATGCGGGCCGATAAGCTGACGGGCTATAGAAACCAATATAGTCCTCAAGCAATGGTATTGAAAGTGAAAGGTGTTTGGGTTTGGAAGGCAGGGAAATCTTCTACCATGACCTTGCGCCGCTGAACAACACAAGTCAGAAATAAGCCCCCAGCTTTTGCATACTAGCCAGTCAGTGTTGATCTTCTTTCGCAGGTCCTGCCGAGCAAAACGACAGGAAACGACAGGGGGGGGCGCCACTAGGACAGACAAGGAGACGAACGAAGAGAGTGGAAAAGTGACGATAATTTCACGCTTGTAAGGAAATTTATTTAGTGGGTCAAAATTAATGTGCTCTAGGGTACTAGAGAGCGCTAGAGGCCCTAGACGCACTAACCTAGGCGCAAGCCGATGCCGCCATTGTTGCAAAGTAACAGGCGAAAGCCAGAGAAGAATGTCTTTGTGCCATATTCCTGTTCCTATTCCGAATCGCGTGCTAGGTTCACGATCATGTTTAACTACGACATCTTCTACCTTTTCAGCGATCTGAGATTGCAGTTGTCGATATTCGAAAAGTGTTAGCTCTTCTACTTTGGTGCTGCGTACCCATCGCAAGCCCCGTACCATGTCATGCCATCCTACTCTATATATATATGGAGTTATGGCCAACCCCATAGAACAGGCGAAAGTCGTGAGAATAAATAAACACACTGACTTAATATGCTGCCAACCGATCGGATCTTTTTCGTCCCCTGGTCCTCGCCCCAAAGTCCTTTGAAAATATAAGTTTTTTTTTTTTCTTTTTTTTTCTATTTTTCATTTTCATCACTTCCTTTTCCTTTCGGTCCCCTGGCAATTTTTCCGTGACTTATCTTATGAGGAGACGTTTGTAAATTTGAAGATTTCGGGGGAAAAAAAAAGAGCCTTTGCTCACTCCTCTTCATCGTATATCTCCGTTGCTGTTCCCCTTATCTACACATTTATTTTGTGCTATCTTCTCTTTTTTTATATTCTTTTTTTTCTTTTTTTCCTGAATCATTTAATCTGTCTACATATATATATACACACTTACATCATTGCATCCTCTCTCGGCGTTTGTTCTTTCTTCTTGATTTGTGTTCTTTAGATTTTCCAACTTTTACCTTCTACGCCTGTAACCTCCTCAGACGTACGCGGCTGTCCCCCGGATATCGCCATAATCGAATTGAGAGTCCGTACGTCTTAATAATCTTCTCTCTTCTTTCTTTTGTTGAGCATATCTCCAACCAAGGTTGCGTCCCCTGGGCCTCTAACAAGCCCTCACCTTCTGCTTGTGGTAGTAGTGAAAGTGAGTCGGTTCGTGTCCCTGATTTCATTTTTGCGCCGTTGTTTTCCCCTAAAGTGCACCTCTAGGATAGGGTCTCTTTGCAGTCTTTCGGAAACAGTCCATCTGCCCCCGATCACTGGTTTGGCTAAACTAAGCTGGCCGCCTTTATTTGTTCTGCTTAATTCCCATTCTCGTTACTATCCCTTCTTCAATCTCCTTTAAGAGCTAAACTGGAAAAGCAACAAACAAACCCTCCCGGTTGAACTTTCTAAAGCCCCCACTTTAAACGCCTAGTGCGCACCCTGAAATATGGATCAATCCAATGCCGAACGGCATCGTAGACAGTATGGTGAGAACCAGGGGCAACACCAACACCACAATCAGCACAATTACCAGCAGCAGCAACAGCAGCAACAGCAGCAGCAACCCCCTCAACCCCAGTACCAGCATCACATGCCGCACCCACAACAAGGAAATGGCCTGAGCACTCCCATTCTACTTCTGCTATTTGTGTCGTTTGCCTTGTATGTGGCATTTGTGCCGTGGGCAGGCACTCCGCAACAGGTACAAATGCAGAAGCAGAATCAACAGGTCAATATGCATAATGCGCCCCAACCAACAGCTATTGGCCATTACGAGTATGAATATGAAAGAGCCGGGGGGATCGGGCTTTTGGAGCCCGATATGCCTAGGATGCAGCAACAGCAACCGCAACAGCAACCGCAACAGCACCACCCCCAATATCAGCAGCAACAACAACTACTGCAAGGCCAACCAATTCCTCCGGCTCCGCTTGAAGCTCAAGCCCCGCAAGTTCATGGCCATTCTACCCAATCCCATGGCCAAGCTCAAGCTCAAGCTCAAAATCAAGCTTCATCCCATCATCACCCCTCATCAGGTCAAAACCCGGTCCAAGCCGAAATCAACGACCAGTACCAACAGCTGCGCACCCACCAAACTCAGCAGCATCAGCCAACTGTCCAAGGTCGCATTCCGGAAGTACCTCAAATTCCTCCACAACCTCAGATCCACCAAATTCACGCCCAAAACCAGGGAGATCAAAATGGTCAGAATCCATACCAGCAACAGCCGTACTACCAGGCGGGGTCGGACCCCGTAGCGCCTCAACAGCCCCACTCTGGCCAACAACAGCCTCAACAGCAGCCCCAGTTGTACAACCAGAGACCACCCAAAGGCCAACCATATGGTGGATCCGATTCTTCCCCTCCAGCTCCCCCTCGCCCCCCTCCTCCCCCTCCCGCACATAAAAACCTCCAGGAACCCGTCACCAATTCCAATACTGCAACCATCTCCGGAAAAAAACCCATTGAGACCCATCAACCTCATCTATCATCCAAAATGTCTTCCACTGAGCAGACGTAAGTTAATATTGCCCCTCTATCTCCAAACCTTCTTAGCATTCTTGTGAGACTTTTGAGTCTTTCTTTCGCTTGCCAGACGCTCTTACCGTGCTCTCCGTGCTACCCGCGCTTTCATTCATCCTCTCATTGAACAACCAATGCCCCTCCCTTCCCCATCTCTTAAACAATCAAAGAGATGTGACTCTTGTCATTGAATTGCTTCCACTTCAATTATCACGCTTTTCATCAATCCAACTCCCTTCATTGTTGATGGGAATGGCGAAGGAGCCACGAGCATGAATACATACAGCATCAACCCCTCCTTCTCCTTCTCAAATTCATAAAAGTATACAACAAACTAACAACACATCTCTTTGCAGCTTCATTGCTATCAAGCCCGACGGCGTCCAGGTACGGAGTTCTCGCCTTATTCTTTTCTCGACCTCACTCGCATAGCTCTCCCATTGAAATTTCTTCGTGTTTCCGAGTTTCTACGACCTTCTCCGTGCTTCTCTGCTCCGAGACCCAAAGTATAACCCTAGTCTTAGTCCTAGTCCTAACACATTTTTCCTGTAGCGTGGCCTGGTCGGCCCCATCATCTCCCGCTTCGAGTCCCGTGGGTAAGTGACATTCTTCAACACCCACCGTACTTTTATTTACGAGCCTTTGTCATACTAATTACCATGCCTTATGTAGCTTCAAGCTGGCCGCCATCAAGCTGGTCACCCCCGGCAAGGCCCACCTGGAGAAGCACTACGCTGATCTGGCTGGCAAGTCCTTCTTCCCTGGTCTGATTGAGTGTAAGTAACGTATTCGTGTCCCAAAGTCACAGGAAAGAGCTCACCTTTAATTATTGTGCTAACATTTGTATAGACATGAACTCTGGCCCTATCTGCGCCATGGTCTGGGAGGGTCGTGATGCCGTCAAGACCGGCCGCAGTAAGTCAATGTCCCAATTATGATCACGATTATAACGTTCCGTACAATTTGCTAACAATACACAATAGCCATTCTGGGTGCTACCAACCCTCTGGCCTCTGCCCCCGGTACCATCCGTGGTGACTACGCCATTGACGTTGGCCGCAACGTCTGCCACGGCTCCGACTCTGTCGAGAACGCCAAGAAGGAGATTGCTCTGTGGTTCTCTGAGGGTGATCTCGTCTCCTGGAAGAGCGCCCAGTTCGACTGGGTCTACGAGAAGCCTTAGATTATAGATCAAAATAAAAATCAATCAAGGTTCCATCCGTCCCTTTGACGTTTGAAGAAACGACAACAGGGTCGTAATATCAATGACTCTCCGAAACCAATCAAGTGAAAGACAAAGAAAACTACCGTTCTGTACTGTGTTCTTATTCATTGTTGATTCTCTGTAACCTGTATATTGCGATATTACGTGCCAAATCTTATGGCTTCGGGCTGTTTTTTTTGCCTAATTTAAGAAGTGCTCCTACTTTTGTCATAATATTTGCAAACCATGGTGTTGCAAGGGCTGAAATGTAGATACGGACGGGCAACAAAAGTTTGGTGAGTGCATACGCGAGTGCAACATTGGACAAAAGCTTGTACCTTGCTTTTGCCTCTTCACTTAACCCAGCTGCCGTTCTATCGCCCTCACCCGAGCTTTCCCAAGTCAATCCGCCGACCACCTTGCCCTCTGTATCGAGCTCGAAGCCAAACCAACGTTTCTTGGCAAAGTACAGGCCAAATTTATCTAGCCCTTGGGAAAATGCATCGAGCATGTACTTATTTAGCGAATCTAGCGGCACCGGGTCTGTGTATTGTAGACAAGCAGTAATTCCAACAAGCGGGACCACAGCTGTCAACTCGTGCAAAACTAGGAAGGAAATTGTCGAGGTTACGGGCCGCGATGACATGCTGGCCACAAAGGGGATGCGCTTCCATCGCGGCACAGGCGTAGATGTGCTAGCTGTGGACGTAGTAGGTGTTGAAGCAGCGGCGGGGGGTGTGGACGACGTCGACGTCGACGTCGAAGGCGGACGCGGACGCGGTGTCGACGATGAATAGCGCAAACCACTACCATGTATCCGGAAGCGAGCAAGTCGCAGAGCGGGGGAGCTGGCCAGTGGCATTGGTGCGAGCCAAGAACGGGCAAACCGGTTCAACTAGCTAGTGAGCAGAGGAACAGCAGACCGGCGGTATGGCTCTAGAGTAAGCAGAGAAGAGTTTTGATTGACTGGTGTAACGCAATAGCCATGAAAATCACCGGCCCACCCGGTTGATTCCGTCCGATGACAACCCCAAGCCTCTGCTTTTCGGCAGATGTCTTGACGTGCCTGCCATCCGACCATCCCATACCAAGTTAAGGCCAAGTTCCTGAAAAGCCGCCGCCGCAAAAAAAACTTGCGGCACCCGAATTGCGAAGGGTATTTGAGAGCTGTTTGTGAGTAATTTTTATGTGCTTCATAGCTCCCCTAGCCCAATGGTAGGGCGTCAGACTTCTAATCTGAAGGTTGCGGGTTCGAGTCCCGCGGGGAGTTCTAGACTGACTAAGGACATTAGCGGTGAAATATACCTTTTTTTTTGAAAGTGTAACTCGTTATACCGGTCAAAGGTGACGATGTCCCCATGAACATGCGGTGGAACGTACGGGTTAATATTTGTTTTATACTCCTTGTACACTTTGGAGGTTTTTCTTTTTTTTTTTTTCCCCTCTCCGTGTCTTAAGTTAACGCGCGGCATCCTTAAAAAACAAAAACGAAAGGAAAATCCCTACGAGAAATAATAAAACTTCCGCTAGCCAACTGTTGCATGAAGGCGTTATGCTTGCAGCAGGCTGAATGGAGAAATTGATAATTCTAGGGTTCTGTAACCGTCAAAAGCAAAGTTTCTTTTTTCCATGATGCCCAATGCAGAAGAAAATTGCCTGCAACCCTGGCTTCATTCCTTCGTACCCTCCTCGTACCTGCAAGAGGACAGAAGGATTGCACAACAACTGCATGGGGCATGGCATGGGCTGTCGAATGGTCTGGTCTGGTCTGTCTGTATCTGTAGCATTACAGTGAACAGCTCGTGATTTTGGGGGGCAAGTATCTCTGGGTACAGAAATTGTAGATCCTATCTTTGCTCTCTTGTAGTGGTGAGTAGCAGGCTTGTTGTTGTATTATCCGCCCCAGCCTCCTCTATCTACGACGCATCTGATTGTAGTTGCAATCTGGTCTTCTGAACCGTGCTGTCCGTTATACATGGAGGCTTGTACACACCTGTAACTTGGATGCGGGCTCCAGTATAGAATAGGTTCTACAACACATGGATCAAAATGGCTACCTTGGAGGACATGGTGGCAAGACGGGGGGGGGGGGGGGGCAAGCGTGATTGGACGGCTCTTGCGATTGGATTCAGAGCCGTAGAATCATACGCTGATTCCAGTGAGATATGAAACTTGCCTTTGCACGCATCACTACTTCACCAAATGGAGACTGGCATGTCTTGCACTAGAGACGATAAGCGATCGTCATACAGGAGAACGAAGACAGGAGAGCATCGCTTGGCTTGACTGGAAGATGCCAACGCTACAGTATCGCCGAGTCTGCTGGTATGTCGCTAGCGTCGCGTCCGCACTGAAGGAAGAAAGGACTATCATATTGGGATTCGATGGCGCTGTGCAGGCAGATCTGGAGAAGATGCCGGGTCAGTACCTAGGGCTGTGGGATATGGGATAGCTCCGATCGCAATGAGGAAGCAAAAGAGATTATGATACGGACGCACAGTACAGCACAGCCCAGTCCAGGCCTAGCTTACCCTGCGTATGATTACGACCCAGGGAAAGCATCGTGGACAGGGGACTGATGCTTGAGCAAACGAGCGACAAAAAGGCGTACGTACGGCCTGCGTTCCCTGCATGTAGCGGTGCATAAATACCACCCTTTCTACATGACTATACGTACACATGTAATCTGCACATGCTCAATTTTTTTTTTCCATCACTGCGTTTGGCTTTGATTTGAGGGGATCAGTTGCATACGATATCCCGCCTCTAAAATGTAGTGCGTCATTAGCTTACGTGGTATGATTGTCCCGGTCGCAAACAACCGCCTTCCCTGCAGGCTTATTTGTAGCAAACATTGGAAGCAAACAAAATCCCTACAGGCAACTTGGACCCCAAGCAAACATTGGCAAGGTCCCTGCAGCAAGACTGCAGCAAGAAATCACGGCACAGAGAGCAAAGTCGAAGGGGAATAAAAGGCTTGTTCAGTGGGCGGTGATGAGGAGACCCTGCGGCGGGTAGCATTTGGGGGAAAGGAGGTAGCAGGGCTGATAACGGCTCGACTTTGTATAGTTAGCGGTGTACATGCTGTTCGACACGAGCATTAGCCCAAGCCAAAGTCACTGTCTATCTCTTTAGGTGTTTGCTCACTGGCGAGCATTCTGGTGAAGCGCAGGGCTCACAGACCGCCTAACAACAAATCCAATGGGGTGTGTGGCCTTGACGTAGAGCAGAGCCACAACGGAGAATCAGAATCTGGCCCTACATTAGCAAGCAAGCAAGCAAGCAAACGAGACAAACGAGACAAACAACAAACAGCAACACAATCAAACAACTGGATCAAGATGAAAGGGAAATGACTGGGATGAATTCGAACGATGACTGGGCTGGAACCGTAACATCATCCAAGACAAACAAACAAGCCGCCAATCCTCGCTCTCGCCCTCCTCGGCCTCCCTTGTCTCTAGCGCTGAGCTGGACTTGACTGGGCGGGAAAAAGCAAGTGAGCTGACGGGCGTCCGCCTCCCCTTTTACAGTTTTACAGGCGTTGATTACGGCGGATGCTGCAGGTGCCTCAATGGACATCCTACTACTCTTCACTCCCTTGTCCTCCATCATCCACATCCGGGCAGACGACGAAAAGTGTCACCACCAGCTCTGGTTCTTGCTGGTGATGTGTTTCTTTGACTGTTCGGGGCTGTTGTTTGTTGCCCTTCCATCTGACTCTAGTGAGACCAAGCAAGAGACCAAGCAAGGCTACAAGCAAACTACGTGAGAAGGACGGCAAAAAGAAAGAGAAAGATTAAAGGAAATAAAGAAAGAAGACAAGTAAGAAAAGACGAAAAAGAAACCTCTCCAAAAAAAAAAGAAATAATAATGACAAAATATGACCTAGACCAGGGAGTTCAATGTCATGCTGCGCTCGTGGTTTTCCTCTTCATCCCTCCTCCTCCTCCTCTCCCCCCCCCCCCCCCTTCATTCGCGTCCTAGGTGGGGCTTAACACCAGGCAAAGTTGGGGCCTCCTCTTCAACATGCCGGTCAAGGTGTCGTTTTGTGTCTTGCCTCTGTCTTTCTTTCTATTCGCCCGGGTAGCTTGCGTGGCTTGGCTTGGCCATATCACACATCACTGCTCTCTTCTCGGTTTCGGCTCTTCCTCTTTCCACCCATCACTCGCAATGCAAGCAGCAGGAGTGGCCAGGCCCGACCTGTAGCTTACTATGTTGTCTTGCTTTGTCATAGTGTATAAATTGTTTGGGTGAAAAGTTGTGCTTTGTTGCTGGCTGTGTGCTACGCTACTGGTTGTATGGTGTGTGTACCCTCCAAGACCAGACCAGACCAGGGCTTAAATATCAACCGTATCCTCGAGCTCTTGTCTGTTTGCTTGCCCTTGTTCTACTAAGCCCCTTCTCCATCCTGATCCTGTGCTATATTATATGCCCCCCCTCCCTCTCTCCTTCTCTCCCCTCCCATCGTCCCTATAAATATATAGCCCTTAGGCTTTCCCCATCCAAGTCTGGACTTGAATCCTATTGTTCCCATCCAAGGCCTTGTTTCTTTTTGTTTCCTTTGCCTCGCGTTGTGATACCAACAATCTATCTCGTCTTCGTTGCCGCTTTTCATATATCCTTTCCATCATGGTATCTCTTCGTGCCTTTCTCACTTGTGCTATGGCCCTCGGTGCCACTGCCGTACCTCTCAATGTCGCCCGAGAAACACCAACCACCTGGACCATCCAGGTCTTCCCTGATGGCCCTGCCGAAGTCTTCTATGGCGAAATAACTGAGGTCTGGCAGCAGATCTTGGCCGAGAACCCCAACTTCGAGCAGGACTTCCCTAACTTCAAGAAGAACCTCGTCGCCATGGGCTATATGACGGCGGACGAGCTCAAGAAGCGCGCAGACACTTCCACCACCACTCTCTCACAGCAAAGTGTCCAAGACTGGTCCATTCAAGTCTTCAAGGGCGGCAACGTAGAGAAGTTTCAGGGCAATATTGTCGACGTCTACGCCCAAGTGCTTGAGATGAACCCTAACTTTGAAGATGACTTCCCCGCCTACAATAAGCTGCTGGTCACCATGGGCTGGATGACGGAGCAGGATGTCCAAAAGGCCAAAGCCGTTGCTGGGGTCTAAGACGGGTCGGGTCCCTAGACTATCCACTCCTTGATGGTTGTGGTGGTGTGCTTTTGGCTCTTGCTCCAAACCCTAGTGAACGTGTTGAGGCAGACGGGTGTGTTGTATATAGTTTTCTTCTGCTTTTTCTTTTGGCTTCTTTTTCGTCAGTGTTTATTTCTTTGCCAACATCGAAGCTAGGGTTGCTTAGCTTTGTTTTACTACTGTGTATGACTGCCGGAAGGTGATGAGGTGTGTCTTCACACACACACACACACAGACACACGTCCGCCGCCCAATGTCTTCCGTTGAATCATTCTGTTTATGTATATAATACATCAAGTACATATAAAACTTCTTCCTCACAACTGTGGCCATAGAACCACTCACTAACTGTTGTATATTTGCCCTATCTTAACTTAAGTCAAGTACCAACAGGATGAATATACGGAAAACAAGCTTAAATCTTTGCCTTGGTGTTGGGTACAACAATCCATAAGCCCTGTGCCTCTGCAAACACTACATCATTGTTCTTGACCGTTATCTTGAACAACAGCTTTCTGGTCTCTATGCGGTCTAGCTCAGCCACTACCGCAACGATGCTCGGCGTCAAGATGGGCTTTTTCAGCTGCACCGATATGCTTGCCGTAAAGACCCGTGCATCGGATAAGTCGGGCACGTTGTCAGGTAGCTTGTGCTTCATCTTAGCGCCCATCAACTCGTCATAGTTGGTGTAGATTATGCTGCCCATAGCCTCGTCGATAATGCATGAAATAAAACCTCCATGGGTTGTGCCGTTGAAGCCGTTGACACCCGGCTGCAGGTCGTACAGCACAGTGACTACGGGATTGAGCATAGTCAGGCCCGATGAGGATGCTGGCTTGGAGGTCTCGGGATGTGGGCCGAACGGATCCTGGAAGAAGCCAAGCTGGTGCGGTACAGTCGATGATGTTCGTAGGGTCTTGCGGAAGAGCTGGTCCTGAGTCATGTCGACTGCTACAGAGCCGGCCCTGGGCTCATGTGGAACAAAGTGCGTCGCACCGGGCCGAGAAATTAGTGCAGCGCACCACGGTGTTTTGCTAAAGTGGGCAATAGCATCCTGTACTTTGTGGTCCATTGTTGTTAGGCGGTGCAACGAAGTTTGTGATAGGGAAGTCGATGAATATTAGATGAAGGTGTTTTGATAGAAATTGGGATTCTCAGAAATCGGGGTGAAGCCTCGGAAGCTAGAGCCGCAATGCCGAGGTTGCAGAGGCCATTCATTATATGGGTGTAAGTTCCCCCTATGGAAGCAATAGGGTTAGGGTATATGATATTTTCCACAGGGCACGTTATTACCTAATTGGCGGGTTCCGGAGCGAAAATCCTCCCAGGACCGATGGAGGCGGAGTTGAGCGACGACTGATTATTAATACGGACACACACAACGTATGGCCCGACGGGATTACACCGCCATGTGCCCGAGGACTAGTATGTAGATATGATAGATGTGTGAGGGGTTGCGTGGTATAGACACCTTAGCTGGGTAGCTGTGTAGTTGAAATCTAGGGCTGTGATTGTAGAGATTCGTGGAGACTCCGAAAAAGAGACGACGGCTGCTCTTGGCTGTGCCGAGGAGTAAGGGCGCCTGTCTTATTGTCCAAGTTCTAGTGAGAAATACAATATATCGCAAGTCTTACAAGCTGGGCATGCACGTTGGACTACGTTGAACTGGCTGGTGGGCTTTGCAGTTGTTCGCCAACAGTAACTGGACTGCAGATAACCTGCATTAGCTCCAATTCTTCGGCTTATGGAGGGCAGTCTTCGTAGTTTGTGGATAGATAAGATGTGCTGCTTCTCGCCCTCCTCGTCTTAGTTTACGCTCTTGTCCAACCATCCGATGCCTTGATCGTGCAGATATACGCCATGTTCTAGTTGTGAAACGTCTTCGCAGGAGCATGTTTGTTTGACATATCCAAAGCAGTCTTTCCTAGCTCACTAAGCGGCACTGTAAGCCCCCGAAAGTCTGGCATGGACGGAGGCTTCGGAGACATACTATGCATGACTCTCAAGCTGTGGCTTTTCTCGGGCGCAGCAGTGCCGAGGAATGGTTGTGGTGGTGTCAAGCTTGAAGACATCTTGACAGACCATTCTGGTTGACTTTATCAAGGTGTCGCTTTCGTATTACGGTATCATAAAGCGCTTTCCAAGTGCATAACTAGATGCTTATTGCTCCTATTTCTTCTCCATGTTTCAATAGCCTCTTGTTAGAAGGCTGGACTAAGGCGAGTGAATTTCCAGTCACTTCCGCGAGCTCATGCGGCCTTGATATCCGCAGCTTATTCATCATCCTCTGGGCGTATCTGACATTGCCCTTATGCTGGATGGGTGTTTTAAAGCTTGGTTTAGCAACTGCCACTAGAGGATATCTAGCTCTAGGTATGCTGGACCGGCTGCTGAGCAGTTCCCAAACATATCTCCCCAACTATGTAGGTCTCTGCCTGACGCGCTATCGCCTTTATAGTCCTGGATGTATTTCGCAATGTGGGCTTTCCACTGGTTAGATGTATCGTTTGAAGAACCGAAGCAGCAGAGGCTAGAACAAAGTCGTCCCATGGCGGATTTTCGAGATATACTTGCTGCGCTCATAGTGATTGAACCAAAGTATATGCCATCCAGATTACATATGAAACTTGTGATGTGTGCCTGTTTGCTAGTAGCTCAAATACGGCCCATGTAGACACGAGAATGTTGTTAACCCGGGAATGATTCGCCGACTAGCTGCAATGTAAGTCGTTCTAGTCTGCTGATTAAGGATCCAAGATGGCTGCTGCTGAAGTCCGTCCTACGGCTAATGTTTACTGTGGGTTGGAGAGCGGGACTGTAGTAAGAAGACCAACTTCATGGCTAGCATGGCAGTCCTTGTTTTGGACTGAACGTTTTTCAGACTGGTAAGCCTAGTTGTATTTCATTAGCCGGAAAGGTCTATGGTCTACATGAAACCGAGTCGACAAAAGCAACTATTTTGTAGTGTATCGTTAGGGCCACAGAGTGGGATGTCATAGAGAGACGAGCTGAGAGTCAACGGCTCAATTGATCATGAGAAGATCTATTACTGTATATAATGAGGCGGGTTGGTCTTTGCCTGACTGTATGAAACAGAGAACTAGAAGCTAGGATTAATTGCTCAATATGGTGCACCGTAGAGGAAGCATGCTAACGAACCTATCGACGACTGTCACATTAATGGTATCATCCTCTAAGATGGTCTTAGCGACATGCTTACAGTTAAGAGAGACATTATGGGATGGTTTCACTCATCATAAGAGACCCTGATTTCCGGCCGGTGGCCAACGAGTGCAATGCGGTAGATTAGTGATGCTTACGCGCACGAGTGTGCTGCTCATGCTCTAATGGTGGGTGCAGCATAGCGAAGTACCCTTTAGACAGTAGTACTTGTATTTTGCCTGCAAGGGGGCATTGCCATCTTGACGGTGAGTGCCGTCTCCGGTAGCTCCGTATTGCCTGTCTGCTCAAGTATTTGAGTCCCAGAATACGATATGGCCACTGGGCACTACTAGGCAAAAGTGCTGAGAGGCCGTGGTGTCCTAGAATGATTGAAGCATGCCCAAAGAGGCGTCTCTCGCCTTCCTGGTGTTGCTTGGCTGCCCGATATTTCATGACCAAGGCTCCCCTCCCTATACATCCGGTAAGCACTAATAAAAGACCCCTTTCATTTCCTTGGTTAAGTCTATATTAAGCTCTATGAGACTATATGTCGTTTGTCGTGCCACTATAGCACGTATTGGTGTTATAGGCCATGTAGAGAGTATGACCCGAGACTCTTCTCGGGTGATATATGATATGTAAATTAACTAACTCCCAGAACCGGCGAGTAATAGCTGTTGTGTTGACTGATGTCTTTTGCCATGATACCGCCTCAAATCTAGTAAGACGTGGAAGTACCAAAAGGTAATATAGTACGCCCGGATCCTGCCCCAGGGGCCTGGCTCGTTCTTAGCCGGAGGCATATAATGAAGGAGGGGGAGGGGCTCGTCTCATATTCACAACGGGGGAGGAAAGAAACAATTGTTTTTCCATTCTCGCCATCTTAATTCTTGTAGCTTGTAGAGGCTCGGGGTCTCACTTTGAAGGTACAAGTCGCCCCTGTTCAAATGCGCTTAGATTTCGTGGTGTGCCCTTTGTACTTGCAGCAGCATGCATGAATGAATGCATGCTGCATGTACTTGAATACTAGCGCTTCGCTTGCCTTTCCGCTTTCACCTATCTAAGCAGAAGCTGTGCCGATGGGTAATCTGTGGATGGATGGAACAATATGGCGGGTGTTCTGTTCTGTTACAGATTCAGACTTGAAGGAATTGGTGCGTGCATTGTGGCCCCCCCCCCCCTCCCCCTGGAACTCTTACCCCTTCCCCATCCCCTCGTCACGCATTGGGGCACTACCATTACAAAAGAAGATCATTATCCTGACCAAACCACGAGGATGGCTCCGTATTTGGTGGGCATAGTAATAAGACTGAAGACGCCAAGATGGCATGGCATATATCTGGCTATGTGAAGTGATGTCAAGGTTTGGCTGAATGAGTGTAGTCGTGTGTGCAACTCGGGGTAAGCCTTGAGGGCTTTTGTGCAAAGCTTTTAGTTTTAATAGACGAAACTACGTAAAAGAAGAGCGAGTGCGCCCCTACCAGCTAGGATGGACGCACTTCTGCTGCGTCTTGGTCTGTAGCCGCCTTGTAATCACTAGCCCTCCTAATACCCCAGGCTTTCTCCACACTACGCCTTGTCCATTCTGTTCATACTACCATGAGCCTTGGTCTTGGTCTTTTGCCGAAAGGAGGAAATCCGGGCACTCAGGGCACTCAGGGCTCTGGGGATTCAGGTCAGCTTAAAAAGGTACTGACTGCACCAAGGATTCACGGTATCAGAGTTAAATCCAACATATTAACCTAACCATATGAGGAAGCCTGCGGCACGAAGAGAACAAAGGGACGGGCGCGCGCTCCCTGTTATAAACAGACTAAAGAGCTGGCTGGGACTGGTAATTCAGGAAGCCGAAGAGATGGTCTGAGCACACCGAGTATTAGACACAATTGGATGGCAGCAACGAGCAGGCACGGCACACTAGAAACTACCTGCCGTGCTGTTTGCCCCTTGTGTGTCTGTGTGTGTTATTGTGAAAACACTCTTGGCATTGGTGGAATAAAGACGCGGCAGTCGCTGGCTTTCTCGTTACCACCCGTTCTCTCTCCTCCCTCCACCATCACCACTCAGTCTTGTCTCTCTTTTGGCTCCTGGCTTGAACCATCTTTATCTATCTCCCTTTGGCATCAGAGTTGCTTGCAGCTTCCTTCTTTATTTCGTTGTTTTCATTCTTTGACTTGACTTGACTTGACTCTTTGTCCCTCGCTATCCGGCTAGTTTGTTTAGCTTCGTTCTTGATACACCACACACCTTTTCTATATATCATTTTCATCATGAAGTACCACATCCTCTCTCTTCTGGTTAACGGCGCTGGCGCCGCCAATCTTCTTGCCGCCCACTCTAGCGGGTCTGTGTTCTCCCTGAGTTTCGACAAGGACACTTTGACACAGACTGGAGTAGTCTCTGGTGACCAAGCCGGCCCCAGCTGGATTACTCTGTCCAGCAACAACGGCGGCAAAAAGGCTTACATTGCCGACTCGTCTGGAGAAAACGCCGTGTCAGCCACCTACGATGTTGATACTAATGGCCAGTTGAAAAATGCTGTCCTTGGAAAGTCACCCACAGGTGTTGTGCATTCGGCGCTCTATGGCAACGGATTCTTTGCCGGCGCTAGATAGTATGTTTGTTTGAACTTGGTGTTGTCCCATGCCTTTTAATCTGCGTCCATAGCTAACTCTTTCTTTTCTCAACTACAGCGATGGCGGCAGTGTCTTCACTCAGCGGCTTCCTCTAGATGATAACAGTCCCGTGCTGGACTCGTTTGTCTACACCATGTCTTCTCCTGGACCCAACGCCGATCGCCAGCAGAGCCCCCACCCCCATGCCACCTTTGTCGACCCAACCGGCCAATTCCTACTTGTCCCCGATCTTGGCGCTGATCTGATCCGCATTTTCCGCATCGAGACTTCTGGGAAGCTCACCGAGTGCCCTGCAGCGGCCACACAGGGAGGCGAGGGTCCCCGTCATGGTGCTTTCTGGAAGTCCTCCTCCAGCGAGACTACGGGTCTGTACGTAGTCAATGAGCTAGCCAACAGCATCACCCATTGGGGCGTCAACTACGGCCAGTGCCTGGAGCTGACCAGCCTTCAGACCCTGAGCTCGTACACAGCTGAGAAGCCGGGCAAGGCTGGTACCAAGGCTGCCGAGATCCAGATCAAGGATAACTTTGTCTATGTTTCCAACAGAGGTGACGAGTCTTTTGGGGCCCAGCAAGATTCGATCGCTAGCTACTCTATTGACCCTACCACTGGAGAGATGGAATTCATCGACTTGACCAGCGCTCATGGCTATATGCCTCGCACTTTTGACATTCACCCCGATGGTCACTTGATGGCCATTGCCGGACAGACATCGTCTAATGTCGCAATTGTTGAGAGAGATACGGCCACTGGAAAGCTAGGAAAGCTTGTGGCTAACCTGGAGATTGGCGCCGTAGGCGACGTCAACAAGGGTGATGGCTTAAACGCGGTGGTGTGGGTGTAAACATGTGTGAAAGGGAGGTGGAAGTTAAGGTGATTGTCGTCCTTCGGCTTTGATAGAACAGCCTGTACATATTATTTTGGTACATATTCTTTTGCTGGCACCAATACAAGAGCGAAGCGCAGCTGTTTTTGTTTGTTTCTTGTCTTTTTCTTTCTCGTTTTTGTTATTCACCTTCAAATCATATCATGGTGTTTCAACCAAGCTTAGTTGCAATTGATCATGTCAACCCCGCCCGCCCCCCTCGTTTTCAACAGCTTAGTGCTCGCCAAACGGATAGTTGAACTTGAGAAGGCCGTTGAGTCCACCAACCCAGCCGTCGTCATCGTCTGCGGTACCTCCGTTTGATCTGCCGGCAAAAGATCCCCGAAGAACACAAGGCACTCCGCCGGACCAGGAGCCCGTCTCCTCAGAGAACCTGAGCCTTTCGCCAGCCACATGAATCTCCATGCCGCTGGAAATTCCCGTGAGTCGCTTGCCGTCGATACTGACTTCTAGGTTTCGACCGCGGTTCTTTTTACTAAGCTTGAGCGTGACCTTGGCGTTCAGAGGCAGAACCAGAGGACGAAATGAGAGACTCCGTGGGCAGATTGGGGTCATAAGAAGGCACTTTACCCATGGGTGGACGATAGCGCCGCCAGCACTGAGACTGTATGCTGTAGATCCAGTGGGCGTACTCAGCAGCATTCCATCAGCCACTACTTCTGTGAGGAACTGGTCGTTGATGTATATGTCCATGATAGCTAGGTGCGGGTGCTCGCCGCGGTGTATGAGAAGCTCATTCATAGCATGGAATGCAAAAGGCTCGGTGCTACTATGTGCAGCCCTGAGGGTTTCAAGGTCCTCTTCGAGCATAAGATCTGTGTTGATACTCTTGCCTTGTTCATTATACACTTCAACTTTGATCCGGTGGCGCAGCAGCATGCGAGAACCGCGATGCGAGCCCATGCTTTTGCCCCGGATCCCTGGCCACGCCATGTTTTTAAACTCCTGGATAAGGGGAAACGTTTTGCGGTTGATGCTAGCAGCCTGCGTGTGAGGCCCTTGCAGGTCCTCGGCTGGCACACTGCTACCACTCATGTACACCTCTCGCCACGCGCGTTTGTAGTCGTCAAACTTCCACTCACCAAGGAATCCGAGTGTCCCCATGCTGAAGGAGAGCATGGGCGGCACTTGGCTATGCATGCCAAACAGGCGGGCTGCTCGCAATATTGTACCATCACCGCCAAGGGTCGCGACTATGTCTACTTTCGCAGGAAGCCGACTTGTGGGCCCGGTAAATACAGGACACGGCAGTCTTTCGTGCATCACTTGAGCTACAGGAGGCTCCAGGAGGATATTGAGACCAGGATAGTTGGTCCAGATGTACTTGATGAACTCGCACATGTCATCCATGACATGGGGAGTCAGTAGTTTGGGCACTAGAAGCACATTTCGCGGAGGTTTAGGCCAGCTCAGGGTCATAAACGACTCACTATCTTCTGTGCCATACGTATTGCGCGGATAGCGAGGGATGATGCGGCCGGGGAGATTTTCGATGTCACACAGGACCTGGCGGGCACTAGTAGCAGAGAAGCACCGCAATTGGCCAGATTGGCAGTATTGTGGCCTATAGACATCTATTGTGTATTTACGCCAGCAGGCTCGGTTCCTTGAGCAAATAATACGTCTGTTGACGATGGAAGCTTCTATTAATGACTGCCTCATTGTATTGTGAGCTAAGTGTAAATGTAGCTGTTGGCGGAGTCAATCTAGGTGGTAGAGCCCATTTAGAGCTGTAGATACCGCGTGCAAAGGGAGGCTAATGAAATGCAAGCTCAAAGCAGAATCCGTTGTTCCAGTAGTGCTTGGAGCTTTCCAAACCTTCCAGGCTTAGTGAACGTATGACACGATGATGAGACGATGAGACGATGAGGAAGATTCGAACGAAGACAAGGATCTTTCGATTCTGCGCACTATCGATAAGGATAAGAAATCGAATGTTATTCCTAACCCTAGTGGCATCAAGGGTTAGACCGAAAGCTTACTTGTGCTTTGGCAGGGTGATGATTGACCAACGAAACGAAACTATCTTGGTCATAATAAAATTGAGCATCAAGAGCTATTCCTGTTCTGAGTAAGTGTAGTGTTGGACAATAGTGCAAACTTTGAGAAGCTTGAACACTTATTTGGCGCTTCACTACAAAGAAGTACTACCACGGAAAGGTCACGAGCTATTATTTATATGTCCGCTGGATTTAGTTTGGGCTTGTGTTTTCTCCGCCCCATCCGGCAGTTGATATGATAAGCAGCAAGCTAGCTAGCTAGCTAGCTAAGAGAGAGAGGGGGGGGGGGGATGTTGGAAGGCACCGACTCTCTTTTATTTTCTTCTTCCTGCTCTCCCACTCTCCAATTCAATTCAATGCCAGAAACTCGGTTTGGCCCTCCGTTAACAAGGACTAAAAGTACAAAAGCATTGCTGCTACTAAGTTATAAAGTAAGTCAGTCCACTTCGGGCTCTAGGCAGCCCAATAGCGAGGTTCTCTCTCTCTCTCTCTCTCTCTCACTCCGCCCCGCACGATCCGACGTCATTTAAAGAGCCAGGAATTTTCTCCAGCCTCAGTCAAGCTCCCCAACATAAACCCTCCGGTACTAGCTAGAAGCTAAGAAGCATTGTGACTAGCCCTTCGCCCTGTGCAGAGTCTTGCCCATTAACCTGTCTCGAAAGAAAGAAACACCGCCCTTCTGCTAATGGCAACTGCAGCCTGATTTTTCTATATATATATATATATAAAAAAGGCTATTTCCTTCTTTCCCTTCTCGTCGCCCTTGCCTTATTATTATCCCTTTTCTTTTTGGAAAGCACGAGACTCGACATTCTTTCCAGAAAATACACCACGTCACCGCCGACCGTACCGTACCTACCCAAGCGTGTGTGTGCCTTCCTTTTTTTTTTTTTTTGACTTCTTGGTACCACGTCTATTATTTTTTATTTAATATTATTTTTGTCGATATTTTCTACGACCCTTTTTTTTTCCCTGCACTACAACTATAACGTTGTAGCCTTTGGTTCGTTCTTGTTTTTTTGTCTCATTATCCTATATTCCTCCTCTTTTTCTTCATCTTCTCTGTGGACTTTCCGCAGCCATGAATGCGTTGCTCAAAGGCGCAGCAATGGATGTGCATCCCGGCGGCAAAGTCAAACATGGGCCACTGATGCAAGTTGCACGCGGAGTTGTTTTGGCTCTCTATTTCCTCGCGGGCTGTTTAGCGTACGTCTTGTTTTCTTGTATGCGGCGAAAGAAGCTGCTTTTTATTATCATCTTGGCTTCATTTTTCTCTTTTTTCCTTCTCCTCCTTGTTCCTGTTCCTAACATTCTCCTTACGCAGTATTCTGGTCACCCAGGTTCTAGGTTCCCCCTTGTACTGGATCAACCGGCCGCTCTATTACTCGTACATCGCCCTGACAAAGCAGTCCTTTGCATTGCTGGCTATTACCGTAACTCAATGGTGGGGCCCGACTACCATCCGCATTAGCGGCGATAACTCGGTTGCAAACCAAATGCGCCGCACTCAAGATGGCCGCGTAGAGTTCGACTTCCCCGAGCGCCTGGTTCTCATTGCAAACCATCAAATTTACACTGACTGGCTGTATCTGTGGTGGGTGGGCTACGCCAACAAACTACAGATGCATGGGCACATCTACATCATCCTCAAGGAATCTCTGAAGATGGTCCCCATCCTGGGCCAAGGAATGCAATTGTACCGCTTTATCTTCATGTCGCGCAAAATGTCCATCGACCAGCCACGTTTGGCATATCGTTTAGACAAGCTAAAGGAGAGGCACGTGGCATCAAACGGTACTGAGTACATGGACCCCATGTGGCTGTTGCTGTTTCCAGAGGGCACCAACATCTCGCCCAACAGCCGGCCACGATCCCAGAAATGGGCTGATAAAATGGGCATCAAAAACCCAGAGCATGTGCTGCTTCCTCGCAGCACGGGCACCTACTTCTGCCTAAAACAGCTAGACCACTCTGTTGAGTATCTGTACGACTGCACTGTTGCGTATGAGGGCATTCCGTAAGTCCTGCTTCCCGGCTGTATCCGCAAATTTATTTTTTTAAACCACTGCTAACCGTATGGCTTGGGACATGTAGTCGTGGTGGCTATGGCGAAGACTACTTTACTCTCCAGAGCACGTACTTTCAGGGGCGACCTCCCAAATCAGTCAACTTCCACTGGCGCCGATTCCGCATTGCTGACATACCGCTGGACACCTCCGAGCAATTTGATTGCTGGCTGCGGGAGCGCTGGTACGAAAAGGATGCCTTGATGGAAACATACTTGACCACTGGTCGCTTTCCGACTAGCGACCTTGCTAAAAAGGATTACATCGAGACGGCAGTGCGCACAAAGTACCCGTTTGAGTTCATCGAGGTATACAATGTGTTGGGTGGGATCCTGGGCGTGACACATTTTGCCCGACGAATGATGCGGGCTTTTTTGCGCTAGTACAAGCTATGATGGTATGATGGAAGGGTAAGGGTGGTGGAGAGGAGAGACTGTGCTAACCGGCCTACCCCATTGGTCGTTACTCTATGGTGTTTTACTTGTATCTTTGGTCGTCATAGTTTGTCATTTCTTTTGTGGATGTTTTGTTTATTCGTGTGTCGAGTGAAAGTATACCCTTGCGAGAATCGATTTGAGATATTATGCTATGAACTTATGGTTACATATGTATGTGCCTTATCCAAGAAAACTCGTCTTGTTTCTTTATTCCTGCAGTGAGACCTGGATGCCTTCCCGCGAACTCTTGATCACAGCTTCGATGATTTTGAGAACATCGCGGGCTTGATCAGCTGGGACTGGAAGATCCTCCCACTTGCCTGAAGCCACAGCATTGGCCAGCTTTTCAAAGAGCGGTCTGTATGTTGTTGGTTTGATGGTAGGCACGGTCTCCTTAACAAAGGTTGCGTCGTTTTGCAGTCTGGTTAGCTGGCCATACCATTCAGTGCCTTCAACACCTAGATTTGGGTCATTAAATGCCATCCCGTCCTTGAGCTGCGTCTCCTGGGGGTCTAGCCCCGTCTTGTAGAAACTACCCTTTGTTCCACGGACCCAAAAACGTGGCTGCTGAAGTTCGGCCGACATGACGCTGATGCGTACGAAAACACTCAAGCCTAGCTTGTCGTAGCTGAGCTGGGCATTTAATGAGTCGGCCTGGTCAACGGAGAACACGCCGTCACGTTGAGAAACATGGTTGCCATAAACGCGGTCTGGCATACCGTACAGGACATAAACTTGGTCGATGAGGTGCGATCCCAGATCAAAAACAGGGCCGTTGCCGTCAGCAAGCGTCATAGATGTTTTCCAGCTTTCCGACTTGTCTGGGCGGTAGCGGTCGAAATGAGTCTGGAACTCGAACACACGGCCTAGAGTGCCAGCATCAATCAGCTGCTTGAGGGTCTGGAAATCAGCATCCCAGCGGCGGTTTTGGTATACGCATAGCAAAACACCCTTTTGCTTGGCTAGATCAATCAGGGTAGTAGCCTCGGCACTAGTAGGGACAAAGGGCTTCTCGCACAGAACATGCTTGCCAGCCTCAATGGCAGCCTTAGTAAGGGCAAAGTGCGAGTTCGGAGGGGTTGTGATGATGACGATATCAATGGCAGAGTCGGCGAATAGGGCATCAGTCGAGGTGTAGTGCTTGGCCGAGGGGTGGTCAGCAGGGGCAGAGTTGGCGGTGGATGGCGTGCGTTGGACAATGGCATAAAGGCTTAGGTCGTTGACCAGGTTGACAAAAGGAATATGAAAGACCTTGGCAGAGAGGCTGTTTGGCGACAGATGATGTCATGTGTCAGTCACAAACGATCGACCTATGCGTGCATTGCATTAACGCAAGCAAAGGTGGGTGGGTAGATGGGTGGTTTTAACGTAGAAAAAGAGGGGAAGTTCGAGCTTACCCATAGCCGATGATGCCTACGTTGAGCGGAGCCATTGCTGTAAGATTTGAGCGAGAAATGCAGAAATGCCTGGTAAAGTTCTAGTGCGCGAAATGCAGCTGTTGTTGTTGTTGAATTGTCTAAAAGCACGAGCAAAACACGGCGAGGTGTTCTTGTGGTTATGTATCGCAGAAAACCGGCGAAAAAGGGCGGGCCGCAATCGTCATGAGCTAATAGCCAATCGCCGGGCTTACGTCGGCGGGAAAGAGCTCCACCTGTAATACTAATCGGAGTTACCTATTCGGAATCAAAACCGACAGGAAACTGCCAAACTTGGATAGTGCTTATGGACTTGACGAACTCGGCAATTACCTCGTCTTGACACGGTGATAGTAGAAAGGCTAAAAAAAGAGAAACCACGACGTATATAAGCCGGTCAAGACAAGCAAAGTCACCGAGACACGAGATCACATCGACCCGAATGTGCACTGCACATACACAAAAAGCGATCCACCCAAGAATCCGGGCCTTTAAACAAGGAAGGGGATGGGTCAAGAAAAGAAACAGTAGGTAGTTAGTCCGTACTTTGTGACAACGACAAACGACACGGTGAGACAAGGGTGTTGTTGTCTCTCAAACTGAGGGGCAGTGGAGCAAGCCCCAAAGGCTTCACAGAGCTTCTCATGAACAGGACCAGAGCTTCCTAGAGCTTAGATCCTACGCGGAATGACTAAAAAACAATGCAAGGTGGGGAAGGGGGGGGGGGGGGGGCATTGTCCTTGGTCAAAGATGGATGGCTGTTGCAGCCTAGCGTTCATGTTCTAGTCGAGGAGCAAGAAACTTGGCAGACTTTTTGCTCTTCTTCGCCTTGCTGCTTGCTGGCAACTTATTTTTGGACGAGGCTCGTTGAAGGTGGCTACTTCACTTTGTGACCGTCCGAAGGAACGATAACCTCCTGTCTATTTCTTCCCTATTCTTGAGCCCTATCTTTGACGAGAGGGGGCAGTGCCATGCCATGCCATCAGTAGTCAGCCCCGAAGATGAGGGAGATCGCGCTGAGATCAAGCAGCAACCGGGAAATCAACTCGTCTCAGAAACGCGCGGGCGTTAGACTGTGTAAAGCTACCTGCAGAGGCATCGGCGCTTCCTCGACAAGGTGTGTTCTTGTTGGCTATCAAACTTCCATTATAGATAATCCCTCTGGAGCGGGCGGCTCACGTCTTGAAATGAAAGAAGGAAACAGTTAAAGTCATATTAATAGAAACAAAATAGACGCCTTTGCCTGTAGTGGCATATGATTGACCCAAGCAAAGCATTCAGATCACTAGGCCGTGTCGCCTGATCATGCTACACAGCACATAGATAAATGCCTAATGTACAACATCGTTGACTAGTTTTTTTCTTTTCGCTATGCCGGCATACTTGGTCAGGGTAGTCCTGGAAGATGAGGCAAAACACATACAGGGCCAATGCATGTAGGGGCGAAGGCAGCCTGGCGGCTCATTCTCTGTTTATCGATTTGAGGGGTATCTATCTATCGGGTACCAGCTGGGCAAAATGGTTTCTACTCCGCCTTAGCTCCCCCTCTCTAGCTTAAATATGGACGGTATCCCGCAGGATAGCTGTGTTTTCTCGTCAGCCAGCTTAGGTTTCTTCTTATAGAGGCTTCTTCTTGTACACATACTTGTTATATTACATATCCTATCTTCTAACTTGCACTTCCGATTCTCCTACTGAGCCGTTTTCCTCACTGCCAATCATGTCTACTGCTCGCTTTCCTGAAGACATTTACTTTTCTGATGAAGAGTCCCATCACCGACGTACAGCCGTTGATGATGGTTTCCTGCCCTCTCCCCAACCATTTCCATTTTGGTTGAACCAGAACGACTGCCGGCCCAACTACCAACAGATAGTCATCTATCCCCAAGAAGGCAAAGACGTCTACTCACGACGACCGCGTGTCAGCTGCATTTCCACGCAGCCCGACATCTACTACGACGGGGAGCAAGAGAGAGCACACGGCCTAGAGCGTGGCCGTGTCCCAGTCCGTGACTATGAGTATCCCCGCCGGTCCGTGTCACACGCATCACCACGCCAGCCTTATACAGACCCAGGCGAGTTTCACCTGGCACACCACTTCAGCGAAGATAGCTTCGATTATACGCTCAGCGACTCGGACAACTTCACCGATCAAGGCGAGGTGGGAAGTGAAACAGACTATTCTTATACCCAGAGATCTCCATCGAGACCTGTTTCGGAGTTTGCCCCTCGCCTACGTTCTCTTTCTAGATCGGCTAGAGATGAAGCCACCCGTCGTAGATCCATGTCCCGACCTGCCTCGGAGCCGGAACAGCCAATAAGCATCAAGATACCGACGATTGAGAGAGAAGTGATAACACATTTCACCCACGTCGATCATGGTAAGTGCTGCTTACATCAGGGGAGGTGGGTGTCTCTGCTCCTAGAACATTGACTCACATATCTTTAGGCACCATTGACGCCCGTCCCAAGACTCATATACGGATTCATTCACCGCCACCCCTTGAGTTCTTCTCGCAATCTCGGCCGCATTCGCGCCATCGCGATCCGGTCCAGGACGATATTGAACAAGTTGGCCATCGCCGCACTATCCGCAATCAAAGCCGTAGTCGAGCCACTGAGAACACAATGGCTTCAACAGTCCCACGGCTGCAAGGTCATCGGCGAGCATTATCGGCAGCTCCTATGCTCTCTCCCCATGACGATCTTCGGCTTCAGCAGCGCCGTGGAGAAGAACACGGCCTTTCTCTTACCATAAGAAGACCAGGCATGCCCAGTGAGGCAGCCCAAATTACCACACGCATCAATGAGAGTGGGCAGATTGGTGAAGCTAACAATGGAATCACGCAAGACTGGACTACTATCAATGTGCCTCCCGGCACAAAGCGCATACGCATGGATGGGGCTGGCGGATCGTCAGCCGAAGTCACGTGGCATGGGTACAAAGGCCTTCGCCGGGCACGGTTCATTCATGATCCAGAGCGGGAGGCCGAGGAAGAAGCGCTTCGCCGGTCTCGGCCAGGATCAAGGGCTCGATCAAGAGAAAGAGAAGGCAATGAAAGAGGAGAGCAGGGCCGGGAGAGAGGACGTGAGAGGAGACGAAGACCGGATTTTACCATCACTCCAATCAAGCTATCTCGCCGGCAACGCGAAGAGTCGTGGATCAAAATCCCCAAGAAGATTGTTAATCGGACGGCGCTCCGGTCCCGTAAGCATGACTTTGAAGAAACCAAGGCCTTCTTCTACGTCCAGTCTTACCTAGAACCTGATGAGGTGGCGGAGCTCATCGCACTAACCAAGCAGATACGCCGTGAGAAGCGCCGCATACGAGAGCTGAGAGAAGGGAAAGATTGCCATCGGCAGGATCATTCTGCTAAGAAAGGCATTAGATATAACTGCGGACAGAGAGTAGTGCAGTACAGATAGCCGAGTCGTACGCACGTAGAAAAAAGGCCGACGACAGAGCAAGGGGGAAGAGATACGAGGAGGGGAGGGAAGGGGGGGAATGTGGGCTACAGTCTGATGACTGTCTGAAGAGAGCATTCTTGTGTTCCCGCCGATACCGTATCACATGGCAGTCTGTAGGTGTCTTTCTGTCTTTAGCCAAGTCAGCTTATTATAATCTTACGTCTGTTGAAGTCAAAATGATGCCGTACTCCTCTTTCTTCTTCTTTTCTCTAGCTTATGCTTGTCTCATCTCGTAATTTAGGCGGACACTATTTTCAAAAGGCCCGCCATGCTTTCCCCCCCCCCCCCCCCTTCCCTTCCATGTGACAAGCCAGACATGCGGAAGGCGTTAGACACACTGTCTTCCGGGGGTCTCAAAAGTAAGTTGGCCAAAGACCATCCGGATAAGTAGGTATAGCCTTGGGGCTAAAGGATGAGTTTGCTGAGTTCCGGCCCAAGACGAAAGATGAGCTTGTACACGGTGTGAATAGTGCGTACTATATTATAATGTTATGCATGGCTATAGCTATCTATGCATTGCAAACTGCAGTCACCATGATCTATAAAGCCGCCGTAGGGGGCGAGATGCAGGCCATATGCAACTGATGAGGCCTGGCCAGACCCTTTTCGTGTCCACATCTGTCTCATGCATTTCGGCCAATAATGAACGCCCGACCAGTTACGGTGATAAAAAGTCCGTGTGTCTCGTTTTCTATATCCATGATCTCAAAGAGCCCATCGTGGAGAAGGCAAAGTATAACGTTACTTTTTGAGGGCCATATGGATATAAATGCCATGCATGTCTGATTTTATGGTCTCATTGTTACTCCAAGCAATGCGACGGTTGCCTCGGCATCAGTATCGAGTCTTGAGCTACCTTAAACCATTAATTGCCTTCCATTGTCACATGGCCCCAAGACAGGCTAGCCAAGCTAGCTAAAGACCACCTTTGAATGCTGTAAGCGAAGGTGGATATACGCGAGCTAAAGCTGGCACGAGTATGTCTTGTTTATTTTTAGGACTCAGTTGTTGAGAGGCAAAAAGGACAAGGCACAAACAAAAAGAAGAGGTAGGGCCACTAGACGAAGCAATACCGATTGAAGCCTGGGAGCCTGGGAGCCTAGCAGTAGGAACAACAGGAGAAGGCCTTTTTAGGTAGGTAAGGCGAGGCAAGACTGACTGACTGACTGACTACCTTCCTTACCTGTATAACCAGGAGCTAAGAGACCAGGGTCAAGCAAGTTCTTTTGTCAGCGCAGGCCCGCGAGTCTCCGAATTCCGCAAACGGCCCACTAGCCAAATGCCAAAGTTGCTTGTGCGTGAAATTATGTAAAACTAATGTGTGGTATGACGATGCAAGGCGGAAGACAAACCTTTGGCGGGCTGAAATAAGACCGCTAGGGTTTAGCGCAGCCAGCCCTTTAGGGTCCAGGATTGCTTAGCGCTAAGAGGGGCCCGCTTGACCCTGACGGGCTGTTGCCTTTCCTGGTTCCTTGGCTCCTGCCTGCCTTCTTCGAGTTCGCTCTTTCCTCCCTTGCTTGTTAGTGATATAGATGACGTCATAGGTAGAGGAAGGGATATGGCCCGACACGGCTTCAACGCCTTTTGGAGAGGGGTCTTCTTTCTCTCGTGTGTCTCGCTCCACCATTGAGTGTTTTTCTTTTCATTTCCTTTCTTTTCCTTTCCCTTCTTTTTGCAGCGTTCTTTGTATAGAACATTGATCCAAGATGGCAAATTTTTGAATTCCTGCCGGAAGCAAATCCCGGCCAACGACCTACCATCAGGAGATAGGGAAAACAAGCATAACTTTGTGTTGACAACAGCATGAGCCGGCACCGGCGCCCTTTTTGCTGCTATCTATCTTGCTCTTCTGGGAGTTAGCCCCGGAAGAGGAGTCGAGACATCAGCGAAATATCGTGATATACTCCAAGACGGCTTTTCTGAAGACCTTGGATGTCTTACTTTTTCTTCGCCAGCCTTGGACCTTGAAGGTGTGTTTTTGCTCTACGTGTTTTACTTCAGATCCTTGGCGAGCTGACTTTTCCCCAAGTAGATGAAAAAAGCCGATGTTGATGATGGGGAGGGGGAGGGAGGGGGATCTCGTATTTTCGTTGGACCAACAGACCAAAACTAGGCTACAAGTGCATGTGCATGTGCATGTGCATGTGCACGTACATATGTACATATACATATATGTGTATATGTCTGTAATGTTTACTACATGATATGCTGTGGACAGGCGGGTGTTCTACACACAAAATTGCCAGAGTCAGACTCGAGTCACTGGTACAAGTAAGCATATAATCCACAAGTACAAGGGCAGGCGGACAAGCGGCCAAACGTCGGTATCGTCGGAGTGGCGAACATTACCAATTGCTATAGAAATATGCCTATATATAATCCACTATTCAACTGCGCACCAAGTCCGGCTTAGGCTCTATAAAATAGAACCACAACGCACATGTAAGCAGCATTAGCCAACGTAGCCTAATGATCGTCCATGAGATGGAATCTCGTATAAGCAGGTGAGCTGGAGTAGTACATGTTCCAATTTTAGAGCTGTCCTTTTAGCTTCTTGTTGTGCTCTAAGTCGGATGATTTGCTTAGTGGAATCTTGCTTCGTTTTGCTTCCTTGTCCATGCCGCCGCTCTTCCTCGGGGAAATCTGGAGATACGCCCTCCATGAAAACATTGGAGCAACGTAGCTAAATGTCTCCGAATAGTTGTAGCGAGCAAGACTTGAATCGTTACTATAAGAATCACGGAGCTCGTGGCTCAGCGTGCAACAACATCACAACGAGGACTAGAGTGGTCTTTGGGGTCTAAAACCTTAAGACAACGCAAATGAGACGTTTTCTTTTTGTGCTTTCTCTCTCTCTCTGTCTCTCTTCCTTAAGCAGTAGCTTTGATTCAGTCGATACCTGCCGGGGAGTAGCCTAGACAAAAGCTTAGCAGAGCTCACTAAGATAGTTGGGGCAGTTCTCTATAGCAAGACTCTGGTTCTCGTATTGGCTCAAGCCCTGTTTACAGACATGGACGATAAATACAACGACAAATACGCTATGCAGCATCCTATAGCTGGCTTGCCGAGCCTTAGAATGGCTTAGCGGGGTTAATTCGCACCGGGGCTAGTGTAGATGCTTGAGCCGAGCCATATCAAGCAAGAAAGGATACTCCCTTCCCGCTTGCCAGCAGAGGCAAGCCGGTGGAGGATTAACGGCGCTTCAGCTAAGATCATGGAAGTAAGCTTGTGGGCTGTGCTTTTTCTAATGTGGACAAGGGCAATGGAATAAAAGAAAAACAGGTTGAGAGATAATAGAATAAATTAAATTAAAATGAAATAAAATAAAAAATAAAAAATAAAAAAGAGTTTGGCTGTCTCCCTTAGTGCCCCGGTAGAGGGAGGGGTGGATAGCATCATGTAAGAGAAACAAGATGGGCTATCCACCACAAGAACAAGGCAAACTCAAAGGCATAGGTGTAAGTATCATTCTATATTGCTCCGCTGCCAGCTAGGCTCCGTTGAGTCCCAAAAAAGCTATAAGAAGGGCGTCCCCCGTCTCGAGATTCCAGGAGGATAGAGAACTCTCTCCCCTACCACCATCATCATCATCCTCATTCTTCTTCTTTGACTACCAATTTATCACTATTCTTAATATCTCATTTAATATTTCTACTATCATCTTTATAACCCTCTACTTCTTCAATATTATTCATAATGAAGTTCTCTCTGGCCTCCACTCTCCTCGCTGCCGTTGCTGCCGTCTCTGCTGCTCCCTCCAAGCAGCAGCTCGACGATCGCTCTACCCCTACTGAGCTGACCTTCCGCTTCCATGCTGCTGCTGCTCAGTACGATCTGTCTTTCCCCGCTGATGGACAGTTCCACGAGACTGGAAGTAAGTGTTTCAGTCTTCCTCTTCTAGCTCCTCTCCTCCCCTCTCCTCTCCCATACTAGCATACTAGAGATGACTAACCACGTACCCTTTCCGCAGACACTGAGCTCAACGTCAACCTCATTGACACCCCCAACATCAATGCCATGACGCAGTGCGAGTTCAAGACCAACGGCGCCATGGCTCTGGCTTCCAACTTTGACGATAGTGGCAACCCCCAGGTTGCTGTTGGCCCACCTCAGCCTATTGTTGCTGTCAAGTGCTGGGGTACTTGTGTTCCCATCTACGGCGATTGCTTCATCAACGGTGTTTCTCAGGGCGGTTGCTGCAGTGGCTACTGCGCTGCCAACAAGTGCCGCCCCTTCCAGGTGACCTACTAAGTGGCTTTTCTGCAATGGGTGCCGCCACATTGACATCTCTGCGCATCTATCTGCCCACGTTTGCGCATTATTGTATATAGCTTCGTGTACCTTGTTCTATTCCTTCCCTTACTTTCCTTGCTTGGCCATATCACGTCTCATGTGGAAGACAAAGCAATCTTTTCCTTTGCCCTCCCTCCCTTGACCCTCCCTTTGCCCCTTTGCACATATACGTTCCTTTCTTCCCAGCCCGCATGCTACGATTACATCTGTCTATATTAGTTTATCGATATCTGCCTCTTCCCCTTCCTTATAGCAGCCACGGGTGTATACATCTTTATATACGCCGTGACAACACGGGGCCTTTGGTGGCTTCTCGAGTCGTACAGCTTCTGAGCTGCTCGGGGCATGTCCGTCGCCTTGTGTGTTGGTTATGTGCTTGCTTGATAGGGAGGCATAACTCGTGCCTTCTGGGTGGTGGTGGTGGTATATCTTTTCTTTTTTATTTTCTGCTTCTTTTCACTTTCCTTAAAATTTCGCTAGCAAGTAATTATTAATGCCAGAATATATACAGCATCAGCTATAACATATCCCTCCCTTCGTTGCAGTATTACTATTGATTTTATCCATGTACTTGGTGCTGTTGTTTGAGCGTACTCTTCTTAGTGAGTGCCCCCAAGGACGGACTCATCGTGTAAGTCGTCGTTGTTAACCAGGCTAGAATAGCCCCCCCGCCCCCGGCAGTAGGGGGCCAGAAAGAAGCTGTGTACGCCGTCGAAAAACTAAGCAACCTTAAATCGTTTCTCTCAAATCAAGCCAACGTCAAATCATACTCGATTTCCCAAGGTCGTTTGTACCTATCTATATCCATCATAACGGCCATAACGAATAAGAATCATGGATATCTACTTAATCGACCGACGCACGCGCTTTTGGGGCTCCGACCCTTTGGCGGAATCTTCCTCTACAGGCTTCCTCTTGCCCCGTCCTACCGGGGTTTTGTTGGGTGTATTGCTCCCCTTTGTAGCGGCAGAGGCAGAGGCAGAGGCAGAAAGAGGGGTAGAGACATCATTAGAACCTGCCGACTTTCGGGGCCGGCCACGCTTGGCTGGCGTAGCCTTGACTTCCTCTTCTGGCTGCCCATTGGCTTCGGGTCGCTGATCATGGGCCACCTCGACAGACTTTCTGGGCCGACCTCGTCGGGCAAGGGTGGTCGGCGTGGTTGTGGAAATTGGTGTCGAGGGTGTAGAATTCTCTACAGGCTTAGGTTCGGCGTTCTTTCTAATAGAGGGACGCGATGGGATCTTGGTGGTAGACATCTGCATCCTGTTCTTCTCGGCGGCACCCGAGTCCTCTTCAGCTGCCTTTTTTGCAGGACGGCCACGCTTCTTGGGTGCCGGCTTCTCTTCCTCAGGATTCACATCGTCGACAGACTTCTTGGAAGGCCGGCCACGCTTCTTGGGAGTAGGCTTTTCTTCTTCGTCTGTGTTTTCCTGCTGCTGCTGCTGCTGCTGCTGCTGCTGCTGCTGCTGCTGCTCTACAGCCTTTTTGGAAGGACGGCCACGTTTCTTAGGTAGAGGCTTTTCCTCTTCGTCGACGCTACTTTCGTCGTGGGCCGCCTTTTTCGCCGGACGACCTCTCTTGGGAATGGGCTTCGCATCTTCGGCAACAACGTCTTCATCAATGACCTTCTTCGGCCGGCCACGTTTCTTTGGGGCAGGCACAGTCTTTTCTTGTTCTTCGTCATCAGCAAGCTCTTCGATAGGTCTTTTGGCGGGGCGTCCGCGTTTCTTAGGGACCATCTCTTGGGTATCGGAGGCCCTGGAGCCAGAACTAGAATCGTGTGCTTCAACAACAGCTGGGGCGGATTCAACAGACTTGCGAGGACGGCCTCGCTTGACGGGAGACGACCTTTGCCCATCCAAGTCGCTATTCTCAGCAGCAGGCTTGGCTTTGGGAGGGCGACCACGCTTCTTGGTGGAAGGTTGCTCTGGCATTGGCGTTTCTTCCTCCTGGGCCTTCTTTTTGGCCGAGACTTGGTCTTCTTCATCCGCCTGCATTTTCTCTTCGTCCTTTTCCATGGCAAGCTTCTTCTTCGTAGCACGACCACGGATACCCTTCATTCCAGGCTTGTTGAACTCGGGGTCCTAGGGGGAAATAGTTAATGGTCTGATCAAGGCATTGCATTACATACAGCACTACAAGAAGAATAAGAAGCAGATGGGAAGAAAAGAAGGGTAACTCACGCCTTTGAAATCCTTGGCATCAATATGGCCTTGCTTGATACAACGCTGAACCTTGGTCTTTACATGGTCGTCGCTGTTGACGAGACACTTGTTAGTGAACTGAAATGCGATAGAATATTAAAAGCATACAACAACAGACGAGGGGAAAGATGGAAGTATAATAAATCAACCACACTTGACTCGGGCCTAGCACGTACGTGAGTTCATCATAGCCATCCAGAGCATCGAGGTTCAGGATGTCATCTTCCATGCAAGCCTCCTGGACATGCTGTATCTGCTGGCCGGACACACAGCCCCTGTAGTGGCATTTAGAGTTAGCAGGGGGCGCTAGGATAATAGAGGAGGGAGGAACAGGACAGGACGCCGGTGGGGAGTCTTGACATCGGAGACGAACGGGCGTCTTGTCACGTCACTTACCAGTGCTTCCATTTCCACGAGCCACGGCCCTCGATTTCAACCCAAGTGCCGAAGCGAAGCTCACCCTTGGTTAGCTTGGAGGCAGACTTTTTGCAGACGGTATCAGTACAGCCGGCGCGATTGTTTGGGGATATTTCTGGAAGGGGGACAGAGTTAGTAGCGAGACGCGGGAGGTAGAGTGAAGGTAGGTGGGGAGGGTGAGAAGGTGAGAGGGTGAGAGGGATGGGCAGACGGTTAATTGATGTATGAATGAGAGGAAGCAAGAAGACAAGAAATGAGAGTGAAAAAAAAAAAGAAAAAAAAAAAAGAGCAAGAATGGAGAGAAGGTGAAGGTGGAATTCAAGATAGAGTGAAGAAATGAAGAACAAGGCCATGTGAGAAGGGAAAGGAAGGAAAAGAAGGAGGGAGAAGCGAAAGGGGAAGGGAAAGGGAAAGGGAAGAGCAGAAGAGCTTACCGACACGATATTGAGGCATAGCGGCCAGAAGAGTGAGAGTGGGTGAAGAAGAGAAGCAGAGGGAAGAGGAAGAGGAAGAGGAAGAGGAAGAAGAGAGGCTTGATTTGAAAAGAAGGTATTGAGAATTTGATGGAGATAGATGACCAAGTTTATTTATTTATTTGTTTTTTTTTTTTTTCATTTATTTTTGAATTTTCTTTTTTCGCGAAAATAAAAAAAAATAGAAAAAAAAAGTAGAAAAAAAATAAATAAAAAAAAAGAGCAGCAAAATGAAAGATTAATGAAGAGAAAAAAAAAGAGTGAAAGGAAGATGAATGAAGAGAGAAGAGAGAGAGAGAAAGAAAAAGAAAAAGAGACAGAGAAGAAGAAGAAGAAGAAAAGAAAAGAAAAAGGACAAGAAAAAAAAAAAGAAAAAGAAAGAAAAGAAAAAAAGAAAAAGGAAAAGGAAAGAAAAGAAAAGAAAATTTAATCAAAAAAAAAAGGATTTTCCAAATCATTCTCGACGCGTTTCCCTTGTCGATATTGCGAAGAACAAAGGCGTTTAAAACGACAGACAACACACCAACCAACAACCATTAATCATTAACCATTGGCAACCTGCTCTTCCCCCTCCTCCTCCTCCTCCTCCACCACCACCACCACCACCATCTCTACTGTTTATTTGTCCCCTTCAACTTGCTTTTTGCAGTTTGCGATTCGCTCCTATTCTCCTACTCGGTTTATCTTCTCTTCTCCCGCCAACAGCCGAGAGATACCAGATAAAAACAACGTGCAGTACACCGCAGCAGCCAGCCAAAGCCAGAAGAAAGACCACCATCGCCAACACAAAAAACAAGTATTAAAAAAAAAGGAAAAAAAAGAAAAAAAATTAAAATTAAAATTAAAAACAAAAAATCCAAACACAAACTATCCAACTAGCTACCTACTCGAAAAAAAATAAAAATAAAAATAAAAAAATTCCTCCCAACCTTGACAGCCATCCGTCTCATCTGCAGCGCTTCTGTTCCAGAGCTTCCTCTTTCCCCAGATTCCACCAGCCAACCCAACCAACAACCCTACGCACACCCACTAAACAAACCCTTGCCAGGGCCTGCCTGTCTACACCCCTTCTCCATCGCATCACTGCGCATCGCATCAGAAGCTATGGAATCGACGGACACATGTGCGGCCGCAGACTGTAATTGTAAGTAAACCAGCGCTGCCAATTCGCAGGAACCAGCTGCATGTCCTCATGTCCTCATGTCCTCATGTCCACCATCATCACGGGCTGGGAAGCGGCCGCCTGCACTGCTTGATGAGCATCACTTGATACTGGCTTTAATAAGTGGGGCAGACCACAACAGAGACCCTACCCTAGTCACCCACTAACCAGCTAGTTAGTGCCTTCGATCGAGACTCCTCCGACTTCTTTCGTGCAACCGAACAGATAAACAACAGCACAAGTACAGCCAGGCAAAAGACACTCGTCGCCTCTTTTCCCAGCCAGCCAGCCAGCCAGCCAACCGGGCCGGCCTGGACTGGCTATTTCTATACCCAATGCGACACGCTCTGCGCCTCCCATCTCTTGCTCCTCGCGCCATGTATGTAGTAGGAGTAGGGCCTGAAGCGTTGGCTGCTCTGCTCGTCTCCTGTCTTTAGACCAGACCATCGCATCTTCGCCCTGTTTTCTTAGTGCTCTGATCTGCTTCCCCGCATCCCTGCGCATCGCCGTCGACAGGCCAGGTCTGCAAACAACTCGCCATGGCCGCTTTAAATACAATCGGCCGCGCCCTGGCTCAGCCATGTCATGTCGTTGCTTCTCATTCCGCCCAACTACTCTATCCCGAAGAAATCCATTCACCGAGGCCAATCGTTGACTCGGATTCGCTGTCTGAACGCTGCGGTATAGCTGTTGATAAGCTTCATGCTAGCAGCACATGTGCGTATCGTATGCATGCATGTATCTATATGCATGGAATATGGAATAGACTCCGCCGCCCAGGCTCTTTCCATGCTGTGCTTTTTGCCAGCTGCTGACAATTTGCATTCACGCATTGGTCGCAAAGTAGACCTTCCGGCAGAGCTAGGCGACTGACAGCCAAGCTGGCGCCTGGGCTGCTGTTTCTGCGCCTCCGCGGAAGAACCCCCCCCCCCAGCACTGTCTTCTACAGTGTCAAAACCAACATCCATACGTCAAAAAGCCGGAAACCTTCTATCCTCCAGGCAGTTCTCCGAGAGCAGGCAATGATTCAACCTTTTAAGCGGCCAGACGGCCAGCATGTAGGGGACGGCGCACCAAGCCTTGATACCCGAAACCAGGCTTTCGCGCGGCACATCAAATTTCACCGCTATACACTAAATGGATCTGGTGGCAAGTTCTTTGCGTTAATTGACATGATCCTTTGCAAGCTTATAGGTTGACCGCGAGATTGGTATTTTCCTTGCTCCAATAGCACCTCTGCTTTCTTAAAATGGCCGACACAGGTGGTCTCATGTTCTCGTCATTGGGGAGCCTGGGTGGGACTAGAGCGAGAGGATAGCCTGTAGCCTACCAGGTGCCTCTGTACGATTGGTAGAGTACGCACGCAAAGCGTTTGGGAGCCGCTGGTTTGTGTCTGGTTTCACAATTTGTGGAAATCCCATGTGTCTTTGCATGCCCGGTAAGTCAAGTAAAGCAGTAAACAATAGGGGAGACCGTTGGGGTTGGCAAAGGAGAAACCAGTGTTGGGATGCCACTGTCGACTAACCTACCCTACCATTCTCCATTTCCCGCTTATGGTCAAACCTGGAGTCTAGCACAGAAGACCCCTCTCTCTCTCTCTCTCTCTCTCTCTCCCCCTATTTCCGAGAGAAAGACTGTCTGCTCATGCAGCAGCACAAGACGCGGGTTTCGGAATCAACAAGAGCTGCATAGTTGCGGCCAAAGAAGTGGCTGGAAGCGACACATCAGCCCCTAGAGCCTTAGATTTGAACAAGAACACAAGAAACGGAAGCAGATTGAATGTCATATCATTGGAGTTTGCATGGCAAAGACACTCGAAGGGGAAAAGGAAGAATAGGGGCCGCGAGAAAAAAAAAAAAAAAAAAAGAAAAAAAAACACTATACACAAAAGCCCTACAAACTACATCACGTCTGCATCTGTATCAAGGCTCTTTGCACGTACCCTTTGCTGATTATATTATATTGTCACCGTACTGTCATTTACGTCTCTATCATATCGTATATATCACCCAATATCTAAGCCCCGACCCCAAATGCTGCTTAGCTTGCTTGCTTTACAGCAGTATCTTCTTCACTCACCCCTTACAAAAACGAACACCATCCAATGTACATAGCTGCTAGATTTTTGGGATTCACCGCCTGCTTGATCAGCTCATCGACTTGTCCTTCGACGCCCAGTGGAATCAACTCATTAGGGAGAAATCCTAGCAGTCGTCGCTTGACCCCCTCGTGAGCCGACTGCGGATTCATCCGCACGCGGCCGTCAGGCCTGGCCCTCCGGCCCTTATCCTTCAACAAGTCGATGGTGGGATCGTAAATGAAGGCCTCAATAATAGTCAGCAGTGTTTCCTTTTGCGCGCGCAGCGTGGCCAGTGTCAGCTCCGAGCATTGTCGGAAGGGGCCTTCATATCCGTAAATACCCATGGCCGCTACCATGTTGTGTGTCAGCCGGAACGGAACGCGCTCCGGTGTGGAGAATGTAAGACCCTTGTCAAACAGGCAGTTGAAGTCGACGTGGAACACCCCGCCGTTGCCCTCTTCCAAGAGAATATTCTCTCCATGACGGTCGCCTAGCCCAAGAATCGTCCCCACCATTGACATCACGGCGCACGATCGTGTGTATCGTAGCCGTGCTGTAAACCATGATGTCGGATCCGGAAAATTGTCTATGAACCATACGTGCAGCACCGGCGGAAACTTGCCTAGGACGTCTCGGGTAAAGAGTGTTGCGTCGTTTGCTGCCGCTTTACACAGATTTTCCAACTGCTGATAGTTGATGGCGCTTAGCCCCCGTTGCTTGTAGAGCATCAACAGAATGTCACGCAGCGTCTTGAGCCCATCTACCCACTCGATAATACCGCCCTCTTCTGCCAACGGCGTCACAGCATATGAGCGGACATAAAGCTGTCGCTTGCTCGACTCTGGATCCTTTTTCAGGGCTTTGTTGATCACGTTGTTGAACTCGATCAGCCGCTGATCTGCGCGCAAGTCATCTTTGGGCTTGATTAATAGTTTGTACTTTTGTCCATTCGACCCAATGGCAATGACACGACGTGGCCGGGCCATTGATCCCAGAACCAGCACTTCCTGTTCAAACGAGTGGATAGTTACCACATCGCCCGAGAATGGCTGGTGTTTCCGCTTGCTTGATTCGGGAAGTGTTGGTAGTTTGGCCATGAGACAAGATTCAGCGGGCACCACAAGTGGAGAGGGAAGACAGGCGTTAGCATTGAATTTGAGCTGATTCAGGGTCGTCATTGTTGACCGGTTAGACTGAAAGTCGCCCGTCTGGCTTAGCCAAACCAACTGGGCTGCTAGCTTTTCGCCCTTGCGAATAATCTCAGCCACAGGCCTGCCGTCCAGCTTGGGGTCTGCTGCCCTGATCACCGACAAGATCTCCTTGCCACGAGAGCTGCGCTCAGCATTCCGGGGTGTCATGAGAAGTGGGAAGATACCCCATAGTGCCTGCTGGGGATATGAAGCCACTACTTTTGCAATTATGTTGACTAGAAGCTTGACGGCATCTGCGTTCTTGTGCGTGATACGTGCCACCATCTGCGGTAGTGCTGTATAGAATACATAGGCGGGAAGACGGCGCGTGAACTTTTCAATACACGCATGGATCGCGTTCAGCTCGGCTAATCGCCTCCGCTTAAGCTCATGCGCCATGACTGCTCGAGCAGTTGGCGATTCATCGAACAGGGCAGCAAACTCTAGCCACACGGTAATGATGCGCGGCAGCGTCTGGTGTAGATACTTTGTACCAAAGTTCAGGGATCGCAGGTAGTTTTCAATAACCACCCGTGCTACAGTTCCCATAAGGGTAGCGTCTGTTTGTTCATCGGGTGTCAGCTTCGACTCGTATTCAAGCAGCTTCTTGTAATGGCGGCCAAGCCAGTAGTGGCCCTTCTCCCATGCTTGGCATGTCTTAGCTGCCTCTTGGAACTTCTCTCGCAGAGCCAAAACATTGGTTTGGCCTGTGGCATCAAGCCACTTGGCAATCATGAGCTGGGCCCGGGCAATCAGTAGCTTCTGGGCATAATCAGCCCCCTTGCTCGATGTCACCGAGCCGGTGCCCGATGTCTTAACCGATGGATGGGCCTGTTGCGACTGTGCGTTGAGCTTGTTACCGGCAATAGCGGATTCTAGTATCTGAATAGCGCGTCGTCCGTGGCCTTCCTTATAAAGTAGTTTAGCATTCTCGATAATTGCAGAGCCGTCGCCTAGATTAGAGGCATGAAGAATCGAGTTGAACGACTGTTGCAATAGCCCAGCTTTCCGTGACATTTTGCCAGAGGCTAGCCACAATGACGAGATATTGAGATTCGTGTATGCGCCGCTACAAATGTGCACGATATTTTATTAGTGGTCAGACAAAAGGGCGCTGTATCATCAATACGGAAAAGCAGCAGAGCTGGACTCACCACATTAGGTTCATAGCGGCTCGTTGGACTCCAAGAACATAGTGCTTATCGCTGGCAAACGAGCCGAGAACCCCTACTCTCCGGCTGAGGTTGGCCATTATAGCGTCGTTGTTAGGCTGTGTCTCCTGTGGCGTCTTGGGCTTGTTGGCCAATATCATTTCTAGGTCTGAGAGGACGTGGCACTGGAGAAGCAGGTCACGACAGGCCTGGAGCGACGACGTCGTTGTTGTTGTCAGAGCGGCAGAAATCTTTTCCCGAATCATAGTTATGGTGTCCGGTATCGACTCATACTCTTTATTATAGAGACACCTGAAGATTTCGCCAATAGACAAATTGAAGTCATCCAGGATGTTGCCATTGTAAGAGCGCACAAGCTTGTTGAGGTCTTCCCATCGTCCCGTCGCCCAGGCAGCTTCTACTGCAAAAGAGCTGATTTTATTTTCAAGGACCGGGTGTTGCCTTAGGCTTTCGGCATAGCTAAGAAGAACATCTGTGCGTGCAAACTGTTAGCTAGCCAGCCATCTACATACATGCCACGCACGGATTGCTAGCCGACTTACCATATTGGCCAGAGTTCTTGAGGCACGTAAGCAACTCCATCTGAATATCTGTATTCTCAGGTTCCTCTGATAATCGGTATTCACACCAGGTCTGGGCTGCTGTCCACCGCTGTGCTTTCTTGTTGCTTAGGACCTGTTGTTCTAGATCAAGGACTTGGAAATGCGCTGAAATGCCCTCGAGACCATCTGGCTCATCAATTTGGGCATAGACTTCCTGTAGTTGAGCCATCAGCTCCTCCTTATTCTCGCCGTCAATGTGGCCTTTCTTGGTGTTAGTCTCGCGTATATGAAGTTCCAAGTGAAAGAGAGCCCGATTATACTGGTTGCACGTTATAGCTCGCTGTGCAATAAGCTGGGGTGGAATGTTGTCAAGGAACTTCTGCACTCTCTCAAGTTCGGCGGTTTGCGCGTTGTCCAGGCGAGGGGCAACCTTCTTTTTGTGTACCCAGCGCATCATGTAGTCGAGAATGCTAAAGACGCTCTGTAAATACGAATGTCAGCATGACCGGCCAGCAAAGGCCACATGTAAAGACCGATGCTACTCACCTCGTAGTACCTATTGCGGTGACGTTTTTCCTCGGGGCTATGGATGTTGGTAGGGTCAAACTCCAGGATAGCCAGCAGCTCTTCATTGAGTTTCCTGTATATGCTGGACTCGCATCCAATCACCACATGGCAAAACACATACGGCAATAGGTGCTCAGCCACTGAAGTATCTTTAACCCGGACTAACCGCATCAACGGTTCAAATATCAATGCTGCGTTCGGGTTTTGCGGGTTCTGGATCAGGAAAAACACCATCTCTTTCAGCCACTGAGAATACTCTCCGTCGGGCCGGAAAGAAGGCATCTGGGCAGTGGGCGGGATATTGCTATTCAAAACATAGCGAGAAAACATGAAAGTGTTAAGCAGCTCCTTGTCGCCCGAAGGCAGCAGAGCCCATTCCCTAGCAATATCGTTACCTCCACGTGTTCCTGGGCCAGTGACCAAAGCCTTGATATCGCATCTCTCCAGCAGCTCCTGCATAGCGTATGCTAGAAACCCCTGCATTCTTGTGTCTGTGGTTGAGGAGAAGCTCTTGAGTAGCACTTCGGTTAGCAAAAAGAAGCCAAACTCGGCCTTGTCGTGTTCTTTCGTAAAGTTGTTGTACACGACAATAGACCGTTGCTCTTTGTTAGCTTCCACGCGATTGCTGTCAAGGCAGCCAATCAACCCAAGACACTCTGTACACATGCAGCAAATGTCGTAGTCCAAGCCGTTGAAACGCGCCGCACAGTCAAGAAGGGAACGGAGAAGCATGGAAACGACGTCGTCGGGGCTCTCGGACAGCGCAGATGCCTGGATCCAAGACTGATGTGTCTTCAAAAAGGTTATCAAGTCACCCAAGCCAAGCCAAACGACACCAGAGTTTTCGTGGGTGATGCGTTCAACATAGACCGAGAACAATTTCTTGACACTGGTTGCTTCCAAAGCCGCTTTCTTAATCACGCCCAATTCGTCCTCAAGTTTAGCCAGGGCCGGGGTATGGCGTAACGAAGGTATCTTGAAAATATTGTCGTTAAAGATCTCGGGGTACTTGGCGTACAGGTCAAGGATAAGCTTCTCGGCCATGGTCTTGGATGCAGCATCAAACATGATCCAGTATTGAATCACGACATAGTACGTGGGTTCCAAGAGCAGGACCGCATCAGCCTCGTCCAGGTTAAGGACCATGGCAGCCCATGCCGAAAGTGCCGGGCGTCTCAGTTCTTCCATAGTCATGACAGACAGCAGAGAAGCCGATATCTGTGCTCTGCCGGTTCTTACATGGCTTTTGCAAATCTTTATCATCTCTTCCATGGCGGCAATGCATTGTGTCTGCTCCACAGTCACCTGCTGACTAGTCACAGCAATGTTGATAACCTCAGTCAGTGAACTGACCAGGCCCAGCATATGGGGCTCGAGGGCATACCCGATAACATCGGGGGACTTTCGCTTAGGATCTCTGCTAGACATGAGCCTAACCGAGCACCATTTGAGCGCACAAAGAACCTATACAAGCCCGGAAAGCAAGTAATGTATGTGTTAGACCATTGATCCAGGGTTATTCGCACATGGGTGTTGCTGCCTATCAAAACTCACCGCTCTTCTCTTATCGTCATCTCGTGTAGCGGCATGCTTGAAAAGCTCATGGATTGTCGGCACAAGCTCGCTACGGATCAATGCCATGAGGTCGGAGTTTTTAAACTCGTCGCCAACCCGGCATAGCTGTGCCATGGCTGCAGCTTCTGTGTTTTCCACGCTATTGACCATAAGTAATGCAAGTATAGGTGGCAGGTTGCCTTTGGACATTAGGAGAGGCGTCACTTCTTTGGACATGGCAGCTGCAATCGCCCGAATCGTCTCAATATCACTATCAAGGACCAGCCAAGGGAGAGCATGTCGTTGGACCAGCACCAGCAGGTCAATTAGATCAAGGCCCAGGAGTTCAGCAACCTTGGTGCATCTCCGACGTTCACCTGCAAAGTTCTTGACCACAACATACGACAAATATTTCCAGAAGGGCTCAAACATTTTCAACGTAGTCCGGCCTCTGCTCTTAGCCAAAGCCCGGATTTCAACCGCAGCAATAGTAGACACTACATGGCTTGTACTCCCAAGCATCTCGACCATTTGAATCAAGACAGGGTTAAGCTCATACTCTGGCAAGACTCTGTTCAGTATTAGCAGTCGCGCTCGCTGTGGGAATAGGGTTCTGTAGGTTGAGGGACTCTTGCCTTCCAAGCTGGCCCCATGCCATTATGCACGTTTCGTGTAGATGGCTAGCCTCTTTGTGCGAGATTTGCTTTAGGAACCCAATAACATGGATGCGATTGCGCGTTATAACGTTGGTGTCGACACCGGAAAAGGCCATGTGCCGCAAAAACAAGGGAAATGTGCGACTATAGCAACGTTAGCATCATCCCAGCTATACCACTGATGATATACACACATACCTCGCTGCAATTCGAAGCTCACGAATAGAGCTACGTAGCGACTTCAAGCACCAAAGCCCAAGCTTTGACTGCTCTAAATCATACAAATCCGCAGAATGAAAATGGAGAGCAAGCTTTTGCAATGCCAGCATGGCAACAACCCTCGGCTTGCGAGAGCTCTCAAATTCAGGCAAGGTAATCAGTTGCGTGAGCGTCCGAAACAACATAGACTTGACCGACAAACTCTGCTCTGTATCCTTCATTGGCGCGACCTCGGGGGTCTGACAATATCCACAATGGATCGTAGTTGTGTGGGCGACATGATCGACATCTATTTCGAGTGTTTTGTCAGCTGCGCATGCGAAATGGGATATAAGCTCAATAATAAGGCATTTGTCGGCTAGACTCATATGAGGAAATGCATTGGCTATTACAGTTATCATAGATTCCCCGTCTAGATCAATGTGAAGCCGTTTGAATATAATACCATGCAAGATAGGTAGCTTGCTATCTTCTTCTTCCTTTGTCTTGCGTCTTTTGGCATCTGGCTGCTCCGTCTCATCACTAGACACCCACTCAAGATGCAGCTTCTCGACACATTTGCGAAGACTGCTGTCAACAAATAACTCTGGACGAGATGAAAAGCCGAAGCTAAAGGCGGGCGAGACATTCTCGGACGCTTCTGTTAGAAGCGTTAATATGCGTGGGAAGTCTGGTCCTGGTGCGTACATTGACACAGCAGGGTCAAGTTTGGGCAAGATGTTAGACGTGACGATACGGGCAATTTCAGGACGGACAATACAATGCCCAACGAGTTTGATTAAGGCCCTTGCAAAAGTGTGTTGACAAGCCTGGCCATTGTCGTGTTCCTCCATCAAAACCTGTGGCAGACTTGCAATCTCAGAGCATAACAAAACTAGGACAACTGGTGCTTTCTCTTGGATAATGACACGCGAAGAATTCGTCTTGAACCTATCAGAGTCCAAAATATCCAAAGCAATTTTGAGAATAGGAGTAATGTCTGACTTGAATTGGGCGTGGAAGTTGAGAGCGGCGGTCCCGAGGCATTGCAAAGCGTCAAGAATCCATAATCCATACTCCAATATAACATCTTCCTGGGCCTCAAGCAAGGCATGGTTCGTAAGAATGCGAAGGAAACTGGTTGCTTGCCCAATCAAGCGGCCTGGATCACAGACTCGATACTGTAAACGTCCCCAATCCGCTTGGTCGTCACCACCACTGCTACATATTCGCTCAAGGGTCGCCGTGGGAGGCAAGTCGATCTGGAACGGCTGGTCGGCCTTGGTGTTGGGATTAAGCAAAACAGCAGAGATTTCTATTACCACCACGAGTTAGCCAAGTCTGGATCAAGTATGCTTGTAGTGTGTGTATATCGACCATAGCCTCTAAGCCAGTCAATCTAATACGCGCATGTAGCCTATGTAGAGTTTCTGGAGTAACAAACAGAATAGATGCTTGTGAGCTGGCAGAGCAGCAGAAAGGGGGCTACGTAGCATAGAGCATGCAGTATATAGAGTGTAGAATGCAGAATTCAGAAGTTTCAACGCACCATTGACCGCGTCTTTCAAGTACTCCAATATACGGTACACGTCTGGGTTCGTCTCTTTTATTTGCATGGCTGTATAGACCATACACGCTAAGGAATCCTCTAATTCATCAGTATTTTCCATGCACTTCTCATGGCCCAAAAAGCACATGATCTTAGGCATCAGCCACATCCAGAACGGCTCATTTCCCCTCAGCAAAAACTCGCCTGATGTGTCCTTGTGGTCGAGCAGTTTTTTGGTTTCCTTGAGCGTAATTTCAATGAACTTGGTGACGTCATTAAGATCCTGTTTGATTTGTGCTTGTGTTGAGGATGTAGTACTGGTGCTATCGATGAAAATCTCCTTGAGCCGTAGGCGGACGTACGCATATAGCAGCAGGTGATTGTGTTCCAGGTGTTTCTCTTCCGTTTTGATGGCATTTGGGTCCTCTTTTATTTTCATTGCACCCGCAACCAGGCGTTTCAACTCATCATCCTCATCGCTGCCTGTACCGTGGATGTGTAATGACGATCGTGATGGTCGATTCGTGATGCCATCGACTAGTTGGGCCGCCAGGGTCGAAGGCGGGTCATGATAGTCGCCCGCATTCATTGGGGCCGGTTTTCTTGCCTGGTATCTAGCTGTGGCTCTAGCGTGCTAATAGATATTTCCCGCAACGCATGCCTCCATTTCAAGTGAGAATTCAGCTTTGGAGTGTAGAGCTCCATGAGCTTTGTTGCTGAAGCAAACGTGGCGTGGGATGTTGGAGGCGCGGCAGGGTGGGGCTTGAGATACGCGCAGTCACGTGACCAGTCAGCACCATTCTATAACCCTAACTAGCAAAATATGTACTCTCCATCTCTAATGTAAAAACGAAGTGCGTTTCCTACAACAAGACATGCATTTTCTTGCCTAAACTTTACCTATGACTCAACTTGATCAAACGATTTCTTATTATGCCAAGACTTGCTAGCATACATGTGTCGGGTTCCCCTGGATCCGAGTCAGGCCAGATGTTGGTCTTTGTGTTCCCCTTGAAAGAATGTCACCATCACCCTAGTCAGGCACCATTTCGGAGGTCTTGGGATTAAGGGCTAGAAGCCGCCTATAGACTCCGGCGCTGGTTGATATGAGGCCTGTTAAGCAGTTTGCGGATATTTTAGTCTTGTACCGTATCGCAACATGGTATAGGCTGTGGTACGGGATACTGTTTGTGGGAGAAAATGTCCTTACGGGTGACCTTTTTACAAGGCATCTAGGTGTAGGTTGTGCGCTTAGTCATGGAATTGTCAAGTCGATAGATGGTCTGAAAAAGCATGCAAGAAATATGCCCATTTGTGTAATGACCGTGCTCGTCTGACCAAGTACAGCTGTGCATCTCGAAAAGGAAATCTCTGAAAGATCAGACAAGCCGAGTTCTTGCTGAGGTATCATTGGTGATCAACAAGCAACCGAGTGTTTGATTCTGCAAGGATCCTTCCTCCACGGTAGTAATGGAAGAGTAGTCTTGAAAGACCACACAACAAAAGTCACCCAAGTCCTGCCTGTAGGATCCCCTCAACAGGTTCCCGATAAGGTGGTACTGCAAGAAGCGGAACCCCTCCAAACAGTGCTGGTTACTGATTGACAAGATACGATACCACTACTACGACTGTTTACTGCATGGTGTAGGAGCTACCTTGCATAATGACTGTATTTCGAGGAGATGCGACAGTGGGAGCGGCTAGAGGCGGGACAAATACAAAGTTAAAGCCACAAAACCCTCCTAGACTCCTGGCAGGACAACCTTGGTTAGTAATAGGAAAACAATTGCTGTTCAAACGCGACAAGCAGAGAATGATAAGATCGGTGTGTCTCGTGGCAGAAGGTGGTCTAACTTTGAGGCAAAATGGTTGTGCCACGGGACACAAGGTGGCCATGACTGCATAGGCGTCATTGGGGTGAAAACTGACGTTTTTTTTGTGTGTGTGTGTTTTTTTTTTTCTTCCTTCGTACTCTCAACGTTGAAAACGCAAGCCACGTATGGAGGTAGACAAGGCAACGCAGGAGATAGAGAAGAGAAGCCAGCACAGAAGTCTGAGCAAGGTTAGTTCTTTGGGCCGTCCGCTAAGCAGGTCGAGATGATCTGGCGAATCTCCACTTTAAGTTTCCGTAACAAAAGTTCAGTAGCTTTTTGCTAAATGGCTTACTGCCTGGTTGGTATCTACTCAGGGTCGGTAGTTCTACTACATGATTGCAATAATTCACCGTCATTGTTATTCCGGCTCTCTGGTCTCATTCTACTAAGAGAGCCGATAAATACGGGATATGATATATGAGCAGGAGATAAAATCCAGGCAGTAGATTTTATAAACGTAGTTTCCTTTTTTCATTCATTCTTGCTTGCCGTGTAGATGTAAGACAAGGTAATTACTCTCTTTTAGAAATAAGGTGTGTTCTAGAGACAGAAAAGAACACTGTTAAACTAAAACGCAGGCTAGTAATTACCTCTGCTAGACGCTAGCCTGCAACTGCCTTTGCTTTTTTTAGATTGTTTACTCGCAACGACGTGACAAAAACATGCCTTGGCCGGGGGGGGGACCAGACCAGACAATGTTACAGCAGAAAACGCAGAAGCCAAGACTGGAGTAGTGTCAAGTTTTGACAGCTGATAAGGATAAGTAAGCATTATTGAGATATTACAAGATTGGAAGAGATTGTGATGCTCCGTGGGGGATGATTTGGAACATATCTCTGCTATCTCTCTTCCTCAATCTACGGTGTCGGATCTGTGAGTTCAAGCGCTATCTCGGGATGCATATCCCGTTACAAGACCTTGCAAACGCGCGGTTCTATGCGTCTCGCAACCAGAAAGTCGGTGAGATATTTGATAAGATAGCCCTTGTCCGTTTTAGCTGCGGCTGCGTTGGTTTTTACCGCACGGGGTGCTTGCTCTCCCCTCGGATGTAAACAGCTCAGCGATCCCCAGGTTTGGACATTGCATATATATATATATGTGTGTCTGTGTATGTGTTCTTGTCTGCTATTTTTCCTTTTATTTCTATTCAGAATCTTTGTCATGGGTGTCAACATGGAATCGTATTTCTTTTATCGGAAACCAGAGCATTTTAAGCATTGAGGAGTGAAAGACAATATAGTCGTCCGTATACATGTGTGTATACCATGAGTCAATGTCCTTTCGACAGACAATTAGTAGCTTTTGAGAATATAGGTAGTAGGATGCTGTCGCTGTCCCCCCCCCCCCCCCCCAACACCAATTGGTTTTTACAAAGGACCTCAGAGACAGCAAAGGCTCGCTGCTATAGACACTGAAGTATCCCGGAAACGAAGCGACGGTGGGTGTTCAGGCATACAATTAGTTACATGCCGGATGATTTCTAATCTAGAAATGTCAACTGACTGCTTAGTTCAAGTGGTAAGGCAAGTATCCACCTACGTGAGGCTCAGACTGGAGATAACACAGCAAGAGCCATCTTTCGCTGGACGCGGCGTTATGTAGCACTGGTGTTAATATGGTATATGCGCGAACTCGCAATCGCCCCTCTAGATCTCCTCTTCGCACTCGTTATTTGCTATTAGTTGGAAAACCGAGCTGTCCAGTCAGTGCGTCCTCAGGTACTTTGCTCGCATGATATTAGGGAACCTTTAGTAGACCTTTTGAGACTTGGACTTGGGAAACGGATTGCTACCTGTATGTAGATTTATTCTTCTTCTTTTTTTATGTATAAAAGGGGCCCTGGCGTCCAGTCGAAATGATCATAAGAGACCTTGGGGAAATGATTACAACGAAGATTCAAAGTTGGATATATTCAAGGCCTGCCTGGAACTATCATGATCAGACGATGGGGTCTGGACTGCCCATCGGAGCAAGATAGTCCATGCCTGTCATTATAGACATAACAGTATATATTACTAAGATCCATAGTGTCGCTTCAGGGATACGGTGGGTGTAGGTGCACATCTGTGGCTCACAAACGCCAAAAAAAAAAGAAGAAAAAAGGAAAAAAAAAAAGCGAAGCTACTACTGCATAAGGGCACGTCACTCTTTGAGATAGCGAGCAAGGTATTTCCACGCCAACTTGGCGTTTGGGGCAATATATCCCTTGGTACTACGAACCTAGTTTTCACTCGCACGATCATAGATAGCGTCACCCACGCCCCTCCCTCCCTCCCCGACTATAGCTAAGGCCTATATGATATTGGGACTAAGGGGGAGGGGAAAGTGTTTTTCATCTCATGCCTGGAGATAGATACACAAGAGGTCTAAAAGGATGCTACAACAATGAGGCGTTTATCTTCGAGTAACAAGTGACAGTCTAGAAGGAAAGAAGGCAATGGTGATCCAGAAAAGAGGTAGTGAAGAGCCGAGGGAAGAAGAGGCTTGCTAACACCCGGGAAGCTATTGCCGAGAATATAATGAAGAAAAGCGCCCAACCAACAGTCCTGTACTTTGCTGTGCGTGTATAGAGCAAAAGATAATCAGCATAGATAATCATTAAATGAGAGACAACTAATATTTAGGGAAATTCAACGCACATGCATCTATTAACTTGCTACTAGATTACCCGGAGAAAAAAAGCTGTCGGGGGCCGCGACCGGTCAGTTCAAGCAAGTGGCAGCACTACTAACACTTGCCTTGTTTCTCTGTAGTCCGTGCTGTCTTCGCTTCATCATCTCATTTTTCTAATTTGGCCCAAGTTTCTGCTACGTTGACTTGGGCACTAGTTGTATCTAGCATGTATTTAAGAGACGGAAGCCCCCCTTGATCTTTTGGGCCATGCTCGGAGTTCCTGAGGAAAGCTGCTATCCAAGCTACTTCTACATCGTTTTTGAGTTACCTGGCAGACACTCTTGCTCTGGTTGGTACTTGCATCTGGGGCAACACACTCTCCTTCTCTCTCTTCTTTGCCCTTATTCCATCATTATACCTTCTTTCTCCCCCATAGCCTCTCTTAGAAGTCAGTCCCTCTGTCATGTCTGCTGCTACCCCGGCCGAGGACGCCGCCAAGGCAATTGAGCCCCAGGCGACCCCTTGCTATTACGAGCAAGAAACAGTCGACGAAAAGTGTGCCGACAAAATCATCCCGGCTACTAAGCTTACCACTTCTACAACTGATCTGGACTGCGATGGCCAGGAGCCTACTGAGGAGGAGCTCGCCACTCTACCGCGTGTCTCGGGCCCTATTGACTGGGCCATTTATACAATCTCTTTTGCCGAGCTGTGTGAACGCTTCTCATACTATGGATCCGCTGTGCTATACACCAACTTCGTTAACCGCCCCCTTCCTGAAGGTTCAACGACCGGTGCTAGTCACGGCACGACTTCCAGCACTCCTGGTGCCCTAGGAATGGGTACCAAGGCTGCACAGGCCATCAGTCTAATCAACCAGTTTTGGGCCTTTCTGATGCCTCTGTTTGGGTAAGTCCATACATATATATATATCTCCCCTGCTATGCTCAGCTAATATCAGGCTGTACCGTACATCTAATGTGGACGCAGTCAAATGTGCTAACACCTCCAACCTAACTCTATAGTGCGTGGCTGGCAGATTCCAAGCTTGGTCGTTACAAGGTTATCCATATTGCCATTGCTATCTGTACAGTTGCCCATGTGATCCTTACCGTTGCCGCTACGCCCAAGGTCATTGTCCACAGCGACCGCGCTTTTGCCTGCTTCTTCATTGGCATGTTCATTTTGTGCTGTGGTACTGGCCTCTTCAAGGCCAACATCTCACCACTGCTGGCCGAGCAGAACCGTGACACTCGCATGAGAGTCGAGGTCCGTGACGGAAAGAAAGTGATTGTTGATCCCGCAATCACCAACAGTCGAATTTTCCTGTACTTTTACTTTGCCATCAACATTGGTGCCGTCTCTGGCCAGATTTCCATGGTGTGGGTAGAAAAGTATGTTGGCTTCTGGCTGGCCTTCCTCCTGCCCACTGCTCTATTCCTGACGTGCCCGGTGGTGCTCTGGTCGCAGAAGAAGAACTACGTTCTGGCGCCCCCTACGGGCTCGGTCTTTAGCAAGTTCGTCAAGATGATGGTGTATGTTATGAGAAAGTCGGAGAGCATGCTCAAGCCCAACTGGGATCTGGTGCGCCCTTCCAAGGTTGCTATTGCCAGCCGCCCGGCCTGGATGACGTATGACGATGCTTGGGTTGATGAAGTTCGCCGTGGTCTGATTGCTTGCAAGGTGTTTTTGTTTCTTCCCGTCTTCCAACTGGCCTATGACCAGATGACTGGAAACCTGACCACCCAGGCCGGCACCATGGAGCTCCACGGCGTGCCCAACGACATCATCCAGAACCTCAACCCCATCTCTATTGTGGTCATGATCCCCCTCTTTGACCGCCTGCTGTACCCGGGCCTCCGAAAGGTGGGTATCCAGTTCACTCCTATCAAGCGTATGGCCACCGGCTTTTATTTTGCCTGTGCCTCCATGGTTGCTGCTGCCGTTATGCAGCACTACATCTACCTCAAGTCTCCCTGCGGTAAGTATGCTAACAACGACGGCTGTGACCCGGCTCCCATCAATGTGTGGGCCCAGTCTCTGCCTTACATCCTGATTGGTATTTCTGAGATATTCACGAGTGTCACATCCTTTGAATACGCTTACTCCAAGGCTCCCGAAAACATGCGCTCGCTTGTCATGTCCGTGAACCTGTTCATGAGAGCCTTTTCTGCTGCTGTGGGCCAAGCCTTCACTCCTCTCTCTGGAGATCCTCTCCTGGTCTGGAACTACATTGTTATCTCCATCATTGCCTTTGTTGGTGGCGTGGCCTTCTGGCTCTGCTTTAGCAAGCTGGATAGCGAGGAAGACAAATGGAACCTGATTGAGCGGTCTAAATATATGGGCGAGACCGAGCCCGAGGCCAACACGCCACAGCAGGCTGGTATTCTAGCTGAGGAGACGGCCAAGAAGGTGTAAAGAAGCCGAGAAGAACAGGAAGTAGGTATGACTCTAGAGTGAGAGTGTTGCTCGCAGATAATATGTTGAGTTGTGTAATGATAAGAGTTGGAGGCGGTCGTTTAATTTTCTGGCATCTTCTTTTTTCCAATATTTTGTTTCTCGTTTCCATCATCTCCCAAATAGCTACCATTGCTTATCATATATATGTTTTGTTTCTATTTTACATGATCCCGCTTTCACTCCTCTCATCTTACCTTTTGCGCTGTGTTGAGAGATGGTCGAGTGCCCCGCGTTCATAACTCTGTGTTCCGGGATAAAGGTCCCCATGGATGGCCTTGAGCAGTAGGAACAGGACCTCCTCAAGGGGGGCGTGTCGTAGAGACAGAGAATCGAAAAGGGTTTGCCGCCGGGACACTGGCTTGAGGAGGTAATGACTGAAAAGAACTCGTCCATAGTGGCCGAACTACATTCCAGAGGACAGAAGTATGCGAGTTCTTACGGAGCATACATACGGAGAGGGAAGCCTGATAGACCCAAGATACCCACCCGGATTACCATCGATGTAGCGAGATTATAAAGAATACTTGAATTGATGCTGGACAAAAAGGCCTGGCCATGTTGGACGAAGGAAAAGTTCAAATAAACGCCTAACAAACAAGAAATGAACAAGAGTATCTAGAGAATGCTGGAGGATGTACTCAAAAAGGCTAGGAGATGCTGTGAAAACAAGACAAAGGAAAGACAAGGACATAAGGAAGTTCAAAGAAAGCAGAATACTCAAGGAAATAGAAGAGATAGACAATAAGAACAAGAGACATGGGAAATGAAGGGAGGTCGAAACACAGAAGACTGGGCTGGTTCTTTTTCTTCCTCACATGCAGTGAAGATACAGCAGGTCGGTATACCAGCTCTCCTTCTTTACCAGCATGCGTCCGAAGCTTTCTGACATGATACCGTCTACAAATGCCTCGCCGATAATCTCGCACCACATGTCTCCGCCCTCCCGCTTCTTGGGGCGGATGACGATGGGAGTTCCATGCGAGACGAGAATCGCAATTTGATCGCCCTTCTGCGTAGCGGCCGGCACCAGCGCCAGTCTTCCCTTGGCGGTAACAGCCAACCGACGGTTTTTGATGCGGGCTGTGACCTCCTTGCGCATGCGCAGAGCTTCGGGCGAGGCAGAGTATGGAGTTGGTGCCTGATGAAGCAGGGACGACAGTGTGTTGAAGTTGAAAACGAGGTTCTGTGAAGCCTGGAGGAAGTGCCAGCGCGCATAGTCAGGACTGGCTTCAAATGGGGGAACATCTACAAAGGGGAGAACCAATCGGTTAGTACGGTATCCGTCAGGCAAGCAGAGAAACAAGACGATATTCACTCACCTGTCAAGGCAAACAGGATGTCCTGCATTTCTCCTTCAGTCGGGCAACGAGTCGATGCCGTGAGGGTGCGCCAAAGCGCTGCCGAGGCCTCGCCACGACTGGCGCGTCTCCGGCTTGTAGACTGCACCACATCGCAATCGACCCCCTTGCCCAAAGCCAGATGGTAAAAGTCGACGGGCGAGATTGCACCCAGCCCATCAATTTTGTCAACCTGCCATCCCATAGCACGGAACACAGGCTGACTGCCCTCTCGCTCAAAGTAAGTGGCTGCCCATGGCATGCGCATCTCGCCATTAACGGCGCCGTTAGCACTCCAGTTGCCCATCAGCGGCTTGGTACGCGCCATCTCGGGCCGGGCAAAGTTGGGGCACCACGAAGGCAGGTTGCCGTCGCACTCGTGGCGACCGTCCAGCAGTGAGAGTGTGGAAAGCGAGACATCCTCCGAGAGGCAACGCTCGGCAAAGTTGCAGAAGATCTTGCTGGCTGATTGTGTCTGATCAATGGGCATCTTGACCATGCCGGGGATCGACAACAGACTCAGCACACAGTCCTTGATATACGTGCACTCCGTGTTAGCTGAAAGCGCCATGGCCCGCTTGATCACCTCGTGGCCCTTGGGCGTGCCGCCAGTCTGTCCGGCCTTGTCGATCTCGGTGCCGGAGCCCATGCCCTCGGCCGTCTTGGACTTCTTTCCGGTCTTCATGATGGTGGTTTCGTAGATATGCTCGGAAAGTCGCGAGATTTCGTTAATGTGCTCGATCGAGAACTTGCCTTCCAGCTGGATGTAATGCTGTGCCAGGACCTCCTGCAGGAGCTGCTCCATGAGACCTTCAAACGGCTCCAAAAGCTCTGCTGCGTCACGTACGTAGCGCCACTGGGTCATATGCTCACCACAGAACACCGGGGCTCCAGGACCAGCAGCAGCCAGCTCTTGCACAACCCATCTGCGTCTCCAGTACGGGTTTCCATAGAGCGTAAAGATGCTGGCAGCGAGCTTTAGCGTGTCTTCAATGCGCTCCTCCATAAAGGCCGACATCTTGTCTTGCCAGATCTTCTTGGTCGCATATAACTGCAGACGCGCCCGCTGACGATGGCCTGGGCTAGCAGCTGGGTCATGGTCGAATGCCCGCAGGTATTCGTTACGGCAGTGGCGACTGATTTCCTGCACGTAGGCCATGGCCCGCGAAATGGGGTCGTTTTTGATGGGCTCGCCGAGCCAAATGATGACGTTGCCTGCTTGCTGGTAGATGGTCGAGACGAGCTCCAGCTGTGAGGCCACCTCAGCTGGGTCTTCCTTGTTGATGCAGAGCGTGTCGACCCACATCCAAAGTCCGTTCTTGAACAGATCAAGCTCGCGGAAACGGCGCAGAGCAGCCACCACGCTAGCATTGACTGGCTTGTTAGCCCCATCAATTGTCACGAGCTCTGGCTCGGACTCTGTAGTCGACGAGTACGAGAGAGCAACGTAGTTGCCAGAGATTGGCCCATGGTCGCTTCCCCAGTTGTATCTGTCGCGGAACTGTGGCTCCTTACTGGGAGGGTCTGTGGCTGTTCTGAGTGGCCGACACTTGACCTTGCAAACGTCACTGACCGAAGACGAGCAGCTGTGGCTGTCAAGCAGGCCATCTCTAATAAGGACACTGCTCAGATCAGACGAAATGCTCTTCTTCTTGCGACCGCCCAGCACCAAGTCCGCCGGGGGCTCTTCCGAGTCAGGCGACGGAGGCGCCTTGTACTTGGGAGCAGTGTCTCTCTTGAACTTTTCGCGCAGTCTCTGGCGCAGCCCCTTGTTCTCCAGCACGCGGAAACGCTCCGGGTACAGGGGCTGGGTTACATAGGAGTCGAAGTTGATAGACGGCCGCAGGGGCGGGGTCTTGGACTCGCCGCGGCGGAGGCGGGTCGGCGAAAGATAGACGACACGACTCTTGAGATGGATCTGGCTCTCCGGGTCTTCGTCTGACTGCCGCGGAACAATCTGGACCAGGCGGATAGACTTGGCCGTCGGGAGAGCAGAGTACTCGAAGCCCTTCATGGTGTCATAGACTGAGAAGAATCAGATGGATGTAGAAAGAGAGGGAGGGAGGGAGGGAGGGAGGGTGTTTGCGTGTTTGCGTGTGTGCGTGCGTGTAAGTGTGCGGCAGGGTAAGTCCCTATGTTTCTGTGTCTATTAACAAAGGTGGTGGTGATGTACAGAAACACAACAAAAGGTAGAAGAAAAGAAAGGATATCACAACAAGGCAATGAAGAAGAATAAGTAATGGAAGCAAGGAACACAAGACAACAAGCCAAAAAAGACGTTCAAGAAGACAACCGACGCTGATGATATAACCTGTTGTTCAACGCAAAGATGAATACGTCGATTCCATCAGGACAGCATCATCACATATCTTGGTGGTCACCAGCTCAACTTAAGAAGTCCAGAAAACAACGAGTGAAAAGTCCGTTCTGGTTTGTTCCTATAGGTGGTCCAAGCATCTTGGTGCTCAGTCCAAGTTACTTGCATTCACCTATAGTCCGCTCATATCCACCATGCGCCTCATATGCTGGCTCTGTCTCCTCCGCGGTCATTGTAGCCGGGTTTCCAGTACCCGATCTATTTAATATACGCCCATTCACGCCATCACAAGCTCGTGGCCAACAGGGTTTTTGTTTCGTCCTTCTTTTCCTCCCCTCCTTTGCTTCCGGTTTTTTGTTTTTTTTTTTTTTCTTTCTTCTCATACATTCTCTTTTCACTGCTGCCACATCTCCTTGATCCCTCGGACTCGGGACCTTTTCTTGCTCTTTGCTTCTTTTTTTTGCCTCACTGCTCCTCACCTCCTCTCTTCCGCTCCTACTTGGATAATCTCTTTCTGTTTTCCCTCCTCTCGCACTTTCTCTTCTCTCTTTTTCCTCTCTCCTTTGTGGTTTGTCCACTCTTCGGGCACCCGTCTTGGCTGGCTTTGCTGATTCTCTCTTGGTACGTGCTTTTCTTCCAAAATCCTCGCAAGGGCCACCACTATCACCACGGGCTGTGCAGCTGCTCTCCACTCTATCTCTGTTTCTCTCTCGTGCTATCGTGCATGATTCCCTGTTCAGAGCTGGCTTTCCGTAAAGACCAAGCCACAGAGCTCTAAAGTTCCCTCCTTCGACAAACATGCACGAGTCAGCCTACTGCCTTGGCTTCTCCATCAAGCCTCTTCCGCAATATAACAGAAGCAGCGGATCTGGCCGACCTGGATGTCCTTCTTCTTGTCCCCCCTTCTCTACTGCTTCCCTGCAATGGTAAAGGCAGGTAGATGCAAAGCCACGCGCAAAGCCATACGCAGGGCCATACGCAGGGCCATACGCAAAAGCATATAAAATGAGGCAGAGACAAGCGTCTGTAGGTTTGTGTGTCTTTGTACGCGTGAGAAAGAAATACAGGAGACAAGAAGACATGTCCGAAAATGACTCTCAAGATAACAAATTGTCAGAAGATTTGCATTCCAGACATTGCATCTTATTGCCACTGAGAAAAGAAAGCACTGGACTTTTATCTGCATCTATCTCCATGTTATCTATCTCTACCACACCGCCATCGCCATTGTATTTCAGAGTCGTCATCATCCTCTTCCTACTGAGGCAAAATCGACAGCCCCACGGAATCCTGTTTCCTGTTGTTTCAGTCTCGCATACGAGCTCTTCCGAGAGCCCTCGACCTGGAAGGGATGTCTACTTCATAAGCCCCGCAACCCTCGTCCTTGCTACCGAAGAATCCCCCGCGGCACTTGGAAGATAGCAGCCCGCTCCATACGGATATTTGAGACGGCCATCCCCTGCTAATAATACCCAAGTGTATTACAAACAAGCCAGTGTTCTCCAGGCAACCTGATTATTCCCTTTGCTTTTTCTACGCACCAGTCAACCGTGCGGGAAGCTTGACCTTTGAACTTGATTAGAGAGAGAAGCATTTTGTAGCCAGTTCTGCAGACAAGCAGGGTTAAATTAAGCCACAATTTCACATACAGCCCACAGCATAATGCGGCTCATAAACTGGGAAGAAGCACAAGCGTTCTTAGAGACAACAATATCAAAATTTGCGACCAACGAGAAGAAAGACTGATCCTTGTATTTATGCCGAGAATAGCGCCATGATGTAAGTTGTCTCAATTATCTGACATTTTTGTTCTGTGTCGGCGACTGCTTCATAATGAGGTACTTGCAGGAGGCTTTGTGTGGTAGTCAAGTTTGCGGAGAGGGTTTTCTGTATAAGTGGCTTTCGGGTGTCTGTGGGCAAAGCGGTTTGTAATGAAACGAAAAGGAAGCAGGCAGTGCTAAGCAACCAAGCCATCGATCTTGACCAAGCCTTTGTATTTTGAGCCGCAATTCTTGTTTTCTTTCATTTTCAGTATCCTGGTTTCTCTAACTTTGAGGCCCCTTGGTTCTCCATGGGCGCAAGGATGCGGGAATATTTTAACTCTACCCCATTCCAAAGCTAGTTTTTTTTTTTTTTTTTTTTTTTTTTTTCTACATCTTTCCTAAGCAGTCCTCATTGTTTTCCTTCTTCTCTTCTGTCCTCTTTGCTGTTTGCACTACTTGTGCCTTTTCTCTGTTTCTCGTAATAGCGCTGTAGCTTGTAGTTTGTAGCGATGTGGGGAGGGGCTCTCTCTTTGTCAGTATACAGGCATTATGTATAGGGTTGTATAAAACTATGGTTATGCTATGATAATGTCATGTATAATGACTGCCATCATGAACGATATGAATAATAAAAGAAGCTCATTGCCTACCCTAAGACTGGCGTCGGTCTACCAAAGAAGTCGTCCGATCTAATGTTACACTGGCTGGCCACCCAACCGGTACGTACTTACAAGATTCTCGCTGCTGATGTCAGTTCTCTGATGAAGAAACTCTGGTTTGTCAAATACTTTGATATTACTTGCATTAATCAACTGCCAGACCAAGCTGGAAGATCTGAGTGAGCCAAGGAAGATGTGATGTTGTTTTGCCTCTTCTCACACTCATCCCCATGTGAGCTTCTAGAAGGACTGAAGGAACAATGTCCCACTTTATATGCCTATTTTTAGATGTGGACGGCTGCTCTCTTGGTAGAGTCACGTGACTCTCTGCTAAAGGGAAGGGCCTATTTCCATACATGCTGACTAATAACTCAAAGCGTCTCTGGAATACGAGAGCGAGAGAGAAAGAGAGAGAGAGTGAGTGAGTGAGAGAGAGTGCGTGTGTGTGCTGTTCGGTTGCTCATATGGTGGTGGTGAAGCTGTTGAAACATCCCAAGTTGAAAGGCCATTTATATGAATGCTTGTTTCATGCGCTGTCTCTGTACCTGTGTGGATTAAGTGCTGTACATTGTATTGCATAACAGGAATAGTATAACCTGACGCATCACAGCAGCCATGGTGGTACGGCAAACGGCTGGTGGCGTGGAAGCATGATACAATTTTGTCTAAGGACTGATAGGTAGGCTCGTATCTAGAGCGTTGTGCTGCTGTGTTGTGCTGCTGTGTTGTCCTCGCTGGCTTTATCAAGCCAGTGCACAAGCCCATACTTGATGTTCAATTGTCTCTGAGCAGCATATCCGAGAATGCAGACCACCACTTGCTCAAGACGGGCAAGCCAAGATACCCCCTTGCCTTGCTCATAAAACAGTTCAAACTAGATATAATGTGTTTGTCATCAAAGGTACATTCATACATACATACATACATAGCAGGCATAGATAGCCCAAGCAAGACAAGGCTATTTCTACCCTAGAAGCTTCAATCATTTACTCCAGTGCAGCTTCAAGGCTGAACCGCCAACTGCAACACCATCATCTACGTTTCCTTATTTTTCTAATTTTCCTAGTTGGCGATCGTGACGTGACGGAAAGTGACGTGACGCCTAGTAAATCTCTTTTTTCTCTGTGTCATAGAATTCTTTTTTTTTTTTTTTTTTTTTTTTTGCGCTCGAGCGCTTGCTTTCATTGGTAGCCTTGCGCTAGCAACAAACGACTATGCCTGATGCTAACTAACCGAATTCAACAACCAACGCAACAGATTCCTAAGTGGACCTTCATTTTCTTCCACTACTCTCTTATCACGCACGCTGTCTGCAACCAGCTCAAAGCATCAATTCGTGTACATCCACACATATTATCCATCCTGTCTAGATTTTTATTCTTCTTCTTCTTTTTTCTGTTTCCACACTTCATTTCTTGTTGCTATTCGCAACGCTCTCTTATTTCGTCTTCTATCAGGGCTTTGCTCTTCTTGCCGTCGGTGCACCACCTCTACTACAGTTTAATCTAATCGCTACAGCCTCGCCCATACCCGCCGTTAGCTTCTTCTCGTCCGGCCCTTGCGGATCCGCTCCCACCCCGTGTGTCCCAGCCAGTCATAAGAAAACAAATTACTCATGCAATTTGGCGCGCGCGCCCTCTGAGCCTTACGTCGCACTCGCTCTTGGTCGCATCTCCACTTCATCTAAGCACTCGTTTTCGTACAGTGCTCTCAGAGTCACTGCCTCACTACCACCCAGACGACCAATTAGCCTAATCGCAGCATGGCTCGGAATACACACCTGCAATATCAAAAAACCAAACCTCATATCAACGAGCTTGGTAGACGAGCCCAGGTAAACCAAGGCGCTATGACCGACGACGATGGCCGTAGGCCCTCAAGCGCACCCGGGAATAAAAACAACGGAGTCACCACTATTTCCACCACCGATATCACCCGTAAACCAAAACCCCTACCCCCTCTTTCACGGACAAAAAGTGATTCCCATCCTCGGGACACAGACAGTGAGGCCGGCCATGACGACGAGCACTATCGTGGTGCTCGGCACGGCTTTGAAGAAAACTACCTCTCAGAAGATGTACTAGTAACTCTTGCCAGTGTATGTTTTATCATCCCGGAAACCAAGCATTCTCTACATGCATTCAACTCAACGTAACTTGCCTATTATTGCTGTTGACTGACCCTGGACTCTTCTCCTACCCTTAGAGATGGCAAATGTACTATACCGACAAACGCTACGAAACCACCGGCAAACCCATAGTCTCCGACTTCAAATTAGAAGAATGGCGCATGCACGACCGTTTGAAAACTATCTCTGCCGCTCTGGCTATCTGTCTCAACCTCGATGTTGAGCCTCCAGATCAGCTAAGAACCACGCCTGGTGCCCGCATGGAAGCCTGGATCGACCCAACTGCTCCCGTCGGCCCCAAAGCGCTTGATGCCATCGGAAAAGCCCTCCAGTCCCAGTACGAAACCCTGGCAATCCGAACCCGCTACAAGCAATATCTCGATCCATCCGTTGACGAGACCCGGAAATTCTGCCAATCCTTGCGCCGAAACGCCAAAGACGAGCGTGTCCTGTTCCATTACAATGGACATGGTGTACCTAAACCTACCGTTTCTGGCGAGTTTTGGGTATTTAATAGAAATTATACTCAATACATCCCGGTATCTCTGTTCGATCTACAGGCATGGCTAGCTGGCCCTACTATGTTTGTTTGGGACTGCTCAGAAGCAGGAAATATCGTCAACAACTATCCTCGGTTTGTGGAAAAGCACGAAGCCGAGGACAACGAAGCCAAAGCCATCGACCCCAATCATCAGACCGTCAACTACCGTCCTTTTATTCATCTCGCCGCCTGCAGAACTGGCGAACACTTGCCCACAAATCCTCTCCTTCCTGCTGATCTGTTTACGTGCTGTCTAACAACCCCCATCCACATGGCACTGGTGTATTTTGCTCTCCAGAACCCTTTGAAAACGAATATTACTCCGGAACGAGCGCGTGCGCTTCCCGGTCGCCTCCAGGAACGGCGTACGCCTCTAGGAGAGCTGAACTGGATTTTCACCGCCATAGCTGACACAATTGCATGGACGACTCTTCCTCGTGATCTGTTTCGCAAATTTTTCCGCCAGGATCTCATGGTTGCAGCTCTCTTCAGAAATTTCCTATTGGCTCAACGAATTATGTCAACATATGGCTGCCATCCTCAGTCATTCCCTGAGCTTCCGGATACTCGCCAGCACCCGCTATGGAAGAGCTGGGACTGGGCTGTTGACATGGCCTTGGCACAGCTACCTATGCTTGAGCTTAAGGGAAAGGCGGGCATAGAGTATGAATACGAGCACTCTGAATTTTTCGCAGATCAGCTGACTGCATTTCACACCTATCTTGCTCAAGGCGATGCCATAAAACAACAACCCCCAGAACAACTGCCCGTTGTTTTACAGGTGCTGCTTAGTCAACAGCACAGAGTTCGTGCCCTGATTCTTCTTGGCCGCTTCTTAGATCTAGGACCATGGGCAGTTCAGTTAGCTCTGAGTATAGGCATCTTCCCATATGTCTTGAAACTGCTTCAGTCCACAGCCATGGAGCTTAGGCCTGTCATGATTTTTATTTGGACGCGTCTCTTGGCCGTCGATAACTCTTGCCAAGTTGATCTTGTCAAAGACTCATGCTATGTCTACTTTGCCACCATTCTCAAGCCCCATGAGCCCATCCCGGTGGCCGATGCTGATGAACATAAGGCCATGTGTGCTTTCATCATTGCAATGGTCTGTCGTGACTACGAAATTGGCCAAAGATCATGCAATTCTTCCGATATCATACTTTCCTGCCTCATCCACATCCAAAACCCCAGCAATGCCCTTCTTCGACAATGGGCTTGTTTGTGCCTCAGCCAGCTGTGGCAAACCCTTCCTGAAGCGAAGTGGAGAGGAATCCGTGAGGATGCGCTCTCCAAACTCTCTACCCTCAGCAAAGACCTAAACTGCGAAGTTCGCGCGTCCATGCTCTATGCCATGACCACCTTCCTCGGTATACCTGAAATTACTCCGGAAGTGCAAAAGATTGAAGAGGGCCTAGCCTGGACTGTTCTTGGGATGGCAAATGATGGTAGTGCCATTGTCCGGAGAGAGTTCTTGGTGTTTCTTTCAACTTTTATTGTACGCTACGAGAGCAAGTTCGTCGTTGCTGCTTATGAACACATGGTTGAGGAAGATTTGGCGTCTAAAATCCCTCAGCGTGACGACATTACCGAAACCAGACCTGGTCTGCACTATGCGCTGCCTGGAGATCGCGAAAAGGATGGCTCCATCAAGCCCTCTGCTCGCGGCCTTTCCTACAACACCGTGTTTGCTGCCATGTGGAGAGTTGCTCTAACCATGAGTGTCGATGCCCATCCTGAAGTACAGAAGGAGGCATCAATAGTTGTCGATTACGTCGTCGATGCCGTCCTTAAGTCACCAGTCGGGCCTAACGCCCGTAAACTACTGGCTGTTCTCTATCGCAAGTATACGATGTATCCATCTCGCCATGTTTCCAAAAACAGCCTAATAAACAATGCCTCGTCAAGTACATCAAATACGCCTCTTTCCTCGCCTGGACTTTTACGCCGCACAGCCAGCATGCTATTCCCCTTGGGTTCCTTTTTCAGTTACGAAGATAGGCCTAGCTCTACCAACACCTCTCCCACTACCACGACAGCCAATCACTCCCACCGGGCTGGTTCAATGCGCAACCCCCCTCCCAACCAAGCTACTACGATGAACGGCGATCGGAATGATGACGGAAACTCGCAAGCACACTACCATGTGTACGAAGAGCCTGTTTCTGGCAAGTTTACGCCTCGTGATCTCTCTGAGCCAGCGAAGCTTCCTCTCCAGAGCACCATTCTGGACTGGGCAATTGGCTATTTCCGGGAGCCTCAAATGAAACCCGTTGAGGCTGATGAACCCGGAAGTACTGAATATAACGAGCGTCTCTGGAGAAGATCCCGAAACGAGGGCATTTTGAAAAAGACTCAACCCCTCAAGTCATTTGCAGGCAGCCATAAATGGAACAATCAGTTGGGTATGCTCAATAACTCGTCGCAGCCTGTAAAAATGACATTCCACCAGTATGAAGACCACCTTGCCACCGCAGATGATGGCAATACAGTGACTGTCTGGGACTGGAAAAATCAGTATGTTTTAAGCAGATTCTCCAACGGCAACCCAACTGGCTCCAAGATCCGCAATCTCCGTTTCATCAACGAGGACGACCAGGCGCTGCTCATGCTAGGCTCTTCGGATGGCGTGATTCGCATTTATCGTGGCTATGAATCTGGAAAAAAGATACAGCTGGCAACTGCATGGAGAGCCCTGACCGACATGGTGCCTAGCACCGTCAACTCTGGCATGGCCGTTGACTGGCAGCAAGTCAGTGGGCGCGTTCTAGCAGCTGGAGATGTCCGTGTTATCAGAGCCTGGGATGCTGCTAGTGAGATGTGCACTATGGATATCCCTGCACGGTCCGGCTCATGCGTCACGTCTCTTACATCGGACCAGATGACAGGCAATACGTTGGTGGCTGGCTTTGGTGATGGCGCTGTTCGTGTTTATGATCTCCGCCTGAAACCGCAGGACTCCATGATCAAGAAATGGCGTGACGAGTCCGACCGCCAGTGGGTCATGACAGTGCATATGCAGAGAGGTGGACAGAGGGAGCTTTTGAGTGCTAGCAGAAACGGAAAAGTTCGCCTCTGGGACATTCGCATGGACAAGCCACTCCACACTTTCCAAACAACACGTGACACACTCCGGACCGCAAGTACTCACGAGCATTTGCCTGTTTTTGCCATGTAAGTCTATCAATTATATACTCAGCTCCGCCTTTCAACAAGTACATCCGATTAGATTGCTAACCAAGTCACCCACAGTGGCACATCGACACATACTGTCAAGGTCTTTAATCTAGATGGTCAAGAGCTATCTCGTATGGAGCCATACTCCAGCTTCTTGCAGCAAACACGGGGCAATCCGGTCTCGGCCACCGACTTCCACCCACACCGGCCCATACTAGCTGCGTCAGCATGGGGTGACTCACACATCAACTTGTTCACATGCGAGAACCAAGAATCCCAGGTCCACGTCTAGCGTACGCCATATCTAGATCCGTTCCGGCAGCGAACAGTCGGCAGTGGTGGTGGAGGCCGCAGTAGAAATGACAAAACTAGCAGTGGTAATGCCAGTAGCCAACGAGTGCATTTAAATGACGCCCCACTTAAGGTTGTGCGGCGCTCTTCGACAACTATTATTCGTGGATATACCAGCATTGAGCCGCAAACTCATTACCGGCAAAGGCGGAAACCTGTGCAATTGGAAGTGCCTCCGGGGCTGAAGCGATCCATGACGGCACCCGCCTGAGAGAAAAATGCGTGTATATTTGTATATTCTAGTATTTGCTTAGTACGCTGTGCTGCTCTTTTTGTAGACATAAGCTGTCGTCCATCATTACTATGCCTTAATTTGCAGGCTCATCTTCGCCCAGATGCAGTCTCTCCGGCGTCTGTCCATATTCAATGTCCCCCTTCTCATACTCCTTTTTTTTTTTTTTTTTTTTTTTTTTTCTCTTTTTCATCGTACACTTTCTCTTCGGCCGGACATCTTGTCTTTTGTTGTATCCGTTTTGTAGATCATATAGTGGATAGTAAGCGTTATGGCTTGTGTTTCTGATGTTATGCCCCCTTTTATTTATTATTGTGATCGGTTGCGACCTAGTAGGGACTCTTTCTTGGTGGTGATGGCGTTGGATGCCTGTTCTCGTCTTCGTGGTATTTCCACATGCCCTTTTCCTTGTTCTTGTCCTCTCCCCTTTCAATATGCTATGATACAATGTTATCTTTAGCTCTTAATACTATCGCGTTTCGCTACAAAGTGTCTCCAGTGTTTCTCTCGTGTCAATGACAGCTGCACGAATCAGCCACAAGGCTTGTCCCACGTATGGCTGCTGAAGCAAGCGCTGGGCTATTCGCATAACGGCTGCGGATATTGCTTTACTGAACATGCTCGTTTCTGAGCAACATAATACGAGAAGCAAGGCGGGACACATCTCCTAGCAAGCTGACAGTTTCATGGTATAAATGTTTCAAGACATTGACTCATAAGATGACGCCGATGTGGGCGAGGAAGGGGGAGAGCAAAGCAAAGGGAAAGTCAGTGCCATGGTTATTAGGGTTAATGCAACATCTTGTACCTTGTCTTAGGGCTAGCGCATAGTCAGGAACTAACAGGGAACAGACTCTAAGACTACACTTGGGGACACTCTTCATGGGGTCGTCTAGGGCCACGTCGTGATTGGACACAGGGCCTTGTCCAACATTACAGCCAATGCAAGGTATGTTGATTATTGCACGCCTGGGGGGGGGGGCGAGGGCGAGGGCGAGGGTGCAGCATGAAAGGACATACGATACCCTATACTACACAGTACGCGTTTTTTACTAAGACTTATAGGTGTTTTCCTGAGGGCAGTACTCACGTAAATGTACACGAACGCCAAACGAACACGAAGGCCAATGCCGAGCTAAAGCACACTTCCAAGTTGTGTTTCAAAACGCAGATCGTTGTTATTTATTATTATTTATATTATTCTTTATCTAAGTTCTTGCTTGATTTTTCGGCGGCAGCTGGCAGGATACTACTGGCGGCTGGCAACAATAAGAAGGGGTAACGTGACCTAATTTCACAATAGGTAGCAATTTCGTGGCCTTTGGACATAACCCAAGGCTACCAAACAATATATTGATTGTTGGGCGTTGAGCTTGCGCTATGATGAAATGTGTCAAGAGCAACACGTGCAGGCAACTCACTTAAACGCATGTCAAAGAAGATGCGAATGTAAGAGGCTCGAGATGGAGTGCTGCAGAGAGAGCTGCAATGTGAAGTCAGGGCTGAAGGCCATATTTCCTATCCCAGACACCCACTCCAGGCGCCGCCCGCCCCTGCTTATACATACTACATACAGTACAATAGAGGCATTGCTGCGCACGCTTCTGCAGGAAACTCGATGGCTTTTCCTCCTAGGGGCTCATGTACACGGTATGTATGTAGAATGCATTGCATATTACACACCACGCGCAGACAAGACTACATATACTATACCTAACTCACTTGTACCAAAGATCAAGGCTCGTGGCATTTCCTTTGCTCTGGCTTGATTATCTCTCGCGACCTAGAATCTGGTGCTGTCATGCTGATGACGAGGAACTGAGACCCCCTTTCTGGCGTCAGTGCGTGCATGTGAGGAGGCTAGCTTCCCACTTGAGTGGGTAGCCCATAGTATAAACTCAGTTGGCTGTCCCACACGCACTCCTGAGTTTCTGTTGGTCTATGGCACATACCAGGCTAGAAGTAGCCGGAGTGAAATTTTGTCTTGGTTAGCTCGAAATGGCACATGGAGCGCCACTCCTCCTCGCAGAACGGTGCATGCAGTCTCAGTTTATTATCTGACCTGATGTTGAAACCAACATGACAAAAAAAAGAGAAGCAATCCAAGTCAGAAAAGCTTACTCTGCTCTGCAATATTGAATGAATATTACGTGTGTGGGTTTGAGGCTTTTATCCTGGCACATTCTTTGGGTTATTGCTCTTCTCTGCATGCCAACTTAAAATTTTTTAATCCCCACTAGCAACATTAATCTCCTGAATTTAAACGAACGGGGTCGAATTATGAGGCAGACAGTTTTAGCCAGCGACTTTGACCACCACAACAAGTCCCTTCACCTTGACCTTCACATTCACATTCACCTTCACTTCAGCCCAGCCAAAGATTTTGCGCTTGGGGGGGGGGGGGGAAGGGGAGGCTTGACAGCCAGTATTTTTCAGCCCCTGGAAATCTAATTCGACTCCCCAGCCGCCACATAAAAAAACTCCAAAGTAATTATTTTTTATTTTTTTATTTTTTTATTTTTTTTTGTGCAAGGAAACCAACAAAGCGTAGGGCGGAAGGCGGAAGGGCCATTCCTTCTGTATGTTCTGGGCGAAGGAGGGAGGGAGGGAGGGGCGGTTTGAGGCAGTTACCCCTTCTTATCCTCCTTCCCTTCTTTCTCCTCAGCACTTGAGTCTTCATGTCGATACAAAGCACCTCGCTTCTTTTCTTGATGTCAAGTAGGCAAACGAGAAGGAAACGCGGTGGCATTTCTTCGGCTTTACATGGTCAAGCCCAGATTTGAATTTTTTTTCTTTCTTTTCTTTCGCAAGCCAACACCTGGCACTGGAATTTTTGCTTCTTCTACACACTACTCGGCGCATTCCAACTCAGCTTTGGGAACTACTTATGTACCTTACTCTTCGGAAAGGAGCTTTCAAACAGGGGATTTCCTTCCTTTTTTCAAATTTTCAAATTTTTTTCTTCTGTTATTTACTCTTTGCTTGCTCTAGTAAGGGCAGTTACCTGTTTTTGTCTACCCAGTCCTTCCTTTACGTGGCTGCGCGTGTTTTCTCTCCTGCCAATTCGACTCGCATGCCCCATTTTTGTTTCTGTGACTTTGTAATTGGCTCCAGTGAATCCCGTGCAGAGCCTACAGGTCCACCACCACCACCAAACCACCACCACGACTTACGCTTATGCCCACACTTTAAACGCCTACATCTAGTCCACAAGCACCACCCAAAACAACCGGGCAAAAAAAAATAATAACAAATCTATGCTCCATCTTCCTGCATCAGATTTCGATCCCTCTTTAGAACACACAACACGCCCGTTGCATTGGATATCTGTGGATACTTGGACACTTGCAGCCGCACACACACAAGACACCCAAGGCCTCTTTCTCATCCCTTCTTTTTATTCTTTGTTCCTCGTGTGCCATTATAGGCCTCTCACCCGTCCACTGTGGTGAAGCTTTCTGCTGTATCCTCCATTCGCTCGCTTTCTTATTTGCTTAGTTGTACAAATCAATTCGCTAGAAGCAGCCGCCTTATTCCTAATCTTCATCTATCCTTACCTTGCACCTTGCTTCCATTCCCATCACGACACGATATCATTGGCGATCGCCGACTGCTATAAATCTCCATCCAAAGGAAAACAGCTTGTTATCTCGAATCTATACCATCACAAACCGCCTTGAATTTGCCTGTCTCGGGCTATTCCCCTCCCCCTTTGCGAAGGCGCACACCACATTCATCTGATACGCGCAAAACAGACAATACATACCCCCTTCTGCACTCGCCAGTAATCACCTACCTCCTTGTACTGCACACCTGCACAGGCTTGCGACGCGCCACCACCATCGCCAGCCATCATGGCTTTTCTCTTCAAGTCAAAGAAGGGCCACGATCGCAATTTAGCCAGCCGTGAAGGCACCACGGGCTCTTCTGGATCTAAAGGCTCCTTTTCGCGCTCGACACCTACGGGAAGTCTCAACTCCCTAGCCGACGACACTCCTACCGCCAGCCCCGATCAGTCGACTCCTACAGCTGCTCGTAGAGGACCTAATGCCATAGATAGCCATAATGCCACTCCCACTCCTCCGCCCAGTCAGCAACATCCGTCGCAACCCGCATCACAGCAAGTCCAATCCCCGCAACAAGGCCCCGGCCAATCTCCTGTTCAACAGGCACAGCCGCCTCAACAGCAGCAGCAGATTGCACAGCAGCAATCATCTTCAACTGATCTGCCAGTAAGTATAAAATTTCAGACAGCCCTGCTCCCCTCCCCTCTCCCCCCGTCATCCCTAGTAGCACCATCTATGTCAGGTAGTGGAGCGCAATTCATCTTAAGACCCCTTGATGGAAAAAAGAAAAAAAGAAAAGAAAAAAAAAACAACACGGCTACCTAACCTGTTGCCATTGTTTCTCCTTTGTTCGATTTCTATCTTGCTCCTTGTAATCTCCCGACAAAAGGTTACTTGCGATAGCTACCGTCATCCCGATCTTTTCTATCCGCAAGTGCAAGCATGGACTCACCACACACTCTACATAATCGCTACAATAACTGACATACCCGACCAATGCAGTTTCGAAATGTTGGCCCACAGGCCTCAAATTCCAATGCATCTCTTTATCCTTGGTCGCAGCGTCGACTGACCTACACATCATCCCATCCGCCCCCGTTCCCCCGATATGGCGCCGCTGTAAACTCCGTCGGCTCCAAGGAAGGCGACGTCTATATTATGGGTGGCCTCATCAACAGTACAACCGTGAAGGGGGACCTATGGATGATTGAGGCTGGAGGAAATCTCTCCTGCTATCCATTAGCAACCACTGCTGAAGGCCCCGGTCCTCGTGTAGGTCATGCTAGTTTACTAGTAGGAAATGCCTTCATTGTCTATGGTGGCGATACCAAGATTGATGAGAACGACGTTCTTGACGAGACTCTTTACCTTTTAAACACTTGTAAGAATTCCCAGTTCTCTGCAATCGGACCGCAAACCGTGACACTTGCTAATTCCTCGCAGCTACCCGCCAATGGTCGCGCGCACTCCCCCCTACTCCTCGACCGTCAGGCCGTTACGGACACACTCTTAACATCCTTGGCTCGAAAATATACATCTTTGGTGGCCAGGTAGAAGGTTTTTTTATGAACGACTTGTGTGCGTTCGACCTTAATCAGCTGCAGAACCCGACCAACAAATGGGAAGTTTTGATTTCCAACACCGAACTGTCTTCTACTCCCTCTACAATGCCTTCCCCCCGAACAAATCATACCGTTGTCACTTTCAACGATAAGCTTTACCTGTACGTTGGACTTCCGCTTATATATCTCTATCTCGCTATTTCTTGCGCCAACAAAACAAAGTCAAATGCTAATCAACCTGTTGTAGATTCGGCGGAACAAATGGCTACGAGTGGTTCAACGACGTTTGGTGCTACGATCCAATAACAAATAAGTGGTCTCAACTTGACTGCATTGGATACATCCCGGTTTCTCGTGAAGGCCATGCCGCTGCGTTGGTAGACGACGTGATGTATATCTTTGGTGGACGTACTGAAGAAGGCACCGACCTTGGAGATCTTGCTGCCTTCCGTATCACGACGAAGCGGTGGTACACTTTCCAGAACATGGGTCCCTCGCCTTCACCTCGATCTGGTCATAGTATGACCAGCGTTGGCAAATCTATTGTTATTGTAGGAGGAGAGCCTAGCTCTACTACCAATGCTATCAATGATTTGGGCCTCGTCTATGTTCTGGATACTACCAAAATCAGGTACCCTAACGACAATCAGTCGCAGCGGGGTCCTGCCGCTCGCAGAACTAGTAATGATACCGCTTTGAATCAAGGGCCCGGACAACGAGTTATCAAGGATGGGACTGTTGGGCCTAGCCCTGATGGTAGAAGGCCTGGCCCCCAGATGGCTGGCTATCAACATGGTCCCAACGGCCGCCCTCCTAGCCGCCCGGAAAATGCACCTCCTGGAGGTCCGGGCCCTGGTCACAATGGTCCCATGAATGGTGGCCCCGGTAGACCTAATGGTAATCCCAACAATGTTGGAAACATTGGACGTGCTAGGGGTGCTTCTTCTGATCGCGACTTTGCCGGCCAATCTCTTGTATCCCGCGATAACTCAAGCAAAGACGGCGAAGTATCTGTGAACGGCCGACGTACACCTCAATCGAGATCAGGCTCTAAGGCGGATCAGCACACGTCCGAAGGCCCTCGTACTAGGTCTGCTCAAGGTCGAATGGGCCGTAATCAGGGATCGGTTGATAGCACACATGCTAACGACCAGAATATGAATGTTGCCGCTGCAGGCGCAGCTGGTGCCATGGCGGCCGCTGCCGCTGTAGCAAATTCCACTGCTCCAGCAACTTCTGCGCCTCCTGCGAATGGCCCCTCATCTACTAATGCCCAGGCCGATACTGCAAGCTCTAGCGATGCCAACAAGAATGCCGTCCCAGCAAACTTGCCTAGTCGACAACCGAGTAATTCTGTAAACCGGCGGTCGTCTATGCGCAACTCCCAAACTGTCACCTTACTTAAAGAGTTGGACTCGGCGAGAAATCGAAACGCTTGGTATGCGTCAGAGCTTGAGCTAGCACGCAAAGCCGGCTACTCGCCTACTTCTCATCTAGGCGGTCCTATGCTTGAGGGACGTGGCGCTGAGTCGTTTGACGACGAAGATAAGCCTCTGATTGAAGCGCTTTTGGCTATGAAGAGCGAGCTTGCAGCGGTGCAAAGCTCCGTTGACAAGCAGTCAATTTTAGCATCAAAACAGATTGCAGAGGCTGAAAAGCAACGAGATGCCGCTATACAAGAAGCCGTATACGCCAAAGCCAAACTTGCTGGTCTGACTGGCAGTGCTGCCAACACTCCGCAGCCCGAGGACCGTGATGATAGTGATCGCAACGATGACATTAGTCGTCGCCTAGCTTCCTCTCTCAACATCCAAAAGGACATGATTCTTCAAATCAACAGCTTGAAGGCAGATCTTGAGGTTGAAAGGAAAGCCAGAAAGCTAGCTGATGATACTGCAGCAGCAAGTCAAAGGCGCATGGTTGAGCTGGAGGCATACAAACAGATGACATCGCCTGAGGTTGAGAGGCTGAAGGCTGAGGTTCACTCCTTGCAGCGCGAATCTCGCGATCAGACTGTCCTATACACGGAAACTTTGGCGGCCATGCAGCTTCTCAAGGTCGAGAAGGACGAGCTTTCCAACAAATACAATGATGGTGTCAGTACGTCAAAGGACACTTCTGAGACAATATCCTCGCTGAAGGCCGCTGTTGCTGCGTCAGCAGAAACTAAGGCGCATGTGGAAAAGCTCTACACTGAAGAGCGAGCTCTTCGGGAAGAGGCGGAAAGTAAGCTATCCAAACTTTCCTCTGACCTTGAAGCCCGAACTTCGGAGGTTGCCACTCTTTCGCAGCGTGTGCGAGATGCCGAGGCCATGGCTGAAAAGTATGCTCAAGAAGCAGAAGCGCATAAAAAAGCAATAGTATCAGGCTTGGAAAAGATGGAGTCGCAAGATTCGCCTAGAGCTCTTCAATCAGAAAGCGAAAAGCTTGCTGTTATTACGGCTCAACTGGCTACTGCTACCGGCTTGGTGAAGAAGTACCAAGAGGAGGCCAATGCTGCTGCCGACAAGCTCCGTGGAGCTGAAGAGCGCATTGCTGGTCTGGAGGCTTACCAAGAGCAGACCAGTCGGGAGGGCGTTGGAATACGTAGACAACTGCAGTCAACGCTTAAAGAAACCCAGTCTCTGCAGGCTGTGATTGCAGACCTCAAGAACCAACTAGCGGCCCAGCAGCTCGAAACTAATGCTATTACGATACAACACACCACGCTCAAGGACATTCTCAGCGAACGTGGCATTAGCCCTGCCAGTGGCGGAAAGTCCAAGAACGGTTCTCGTGCTGTTTCACCCGAGCAACAGGCTCGCTTGAAGGAACTTGAATCCCAGCTTACGGAGGCCAATAGCGCCCATGAAAAGACGAAGCAATCGCTCAATTCACAGCTACAGGAGTCGGTTGCTCATTACCGCGATAAGCTTACTCAACTCGAGCAAGACTACAACTCTGCCGTTCATTATGTGCGAGGCACCGAGAAGATGTTACAGAAGTTGAAAGAAGAGCAGACTGCGTACAAGAATGAAAACAAGCGTCTCAAGGCTGATCTTGACAATTTTGAGAAGAAACTCTCCTCTGCTACTGCGGCTTCTTCTAAGGCTAATGACTGGGGTAAAGAGCGCGCAGCATTCGAGGGGCGGGTTGAGAAGCTTCAGAGCGATATGCGAGCTAATATTGTTGAGCTTGAAGGCAAATTGGCAACCGTTACCAACCAGCTTAGTGAGGCAAAGAGTGAGCGTTCTGCTGCCATTAGTTCTTTTGAGGAGCTCAATCTGAAGATGATGTCTACTAAGAATGATTTGGAAACGCTGCAGGAAGAGAACCAGTTACTGGAACGCCGTGCCATGGATGCTGAGCACAAGGTTTCGATGCTGCTCGATCAGGTCGAGTCATCAGTCGATAACTATCGTCGCCGCAGCCGGCAGGTGACTAGCTTCAGTGGGCCTCCCGCTACCGAGACTAATGGGTCCGCTGTCATCTCTCCAGTAACTCCCGTTATAACTACCGAAACCACGACTACAACAACGGAGCCTAGCAATGATGCCGATCGTGAAAGCTTCTACGGTGCTCCTGGTGGAGGCATTGGCAACCGCAACAGCGCGGCACTGGACAGCCTTGCTTCAGAACTTGAAACTTTGCGCTCTCAGTGGGAAGCTACCAACAAGAACTACCGCTTGAGCAATGCCTTTGAGTTTGAGACTCAGCTTTCCACCAAGAAACCCGACGATGTCGCTAGTTTGGGAATTAGCGAGAGTCTGGCTGACTGGCGCAAGAGATTGGACATGGAAGAAAAGCAGAACGGGTCCAAGGAGGAATAGAAAAAGTGTTTTTGTCGTTCAGTCTCTCTCATGGTAATCGCTGCTTTGGGGTCGTTGGTCGCGCTTGGCGCATCAATCCATATGTTTTCACGGCGCCACTACTTCTGTTTGTTTTTCACTTCACGACCTCGCCATGACGATGACAGGTGTTTGTTTGTGCTTTTTCCTCGGGGTGAGGGTACCACGTCGGGGCGGAGCAAAAGGCATTGATTGGTATTGCTCTATCTTTGGGGAGCTCTCCTGGTCAATCCCTTTGGGCTGGCAAACGGCCCTGTCCTCCCTGATTACTTTACTGTGTTCTTTTTCCCCGTCGCACTCGCCATACTATACAACCACTTTAATGCCCTTATTATTAGAACTCTGAGCTGAGGATGCTCAGTTGCCTTTTTCCTTTTTTTTTTTCTCTTTTTATCTTCTTTTCCCTCCTCTCTCTCTCTCTCTCTCTCTCTATGTCTATCCCTTTTCATGTTTCTGGATTCCGTTTCTCCTGTTCGGCCATCAGCATGGTGGTTGGTGATGGCCTATGCATGTTATTGGAGTTTTACATTGCGGAATGTCCAGTTTCGCTTGCGCATTTGTTCGACTCTTGTCCTATCTGTTTCTTGAGCGTTCGTTTTTGCCGTTAGTGATTTCCCTTATTCTATTTTCTTCGTCTTGATCACAAGGAGGCGAGGGGCGCCTCTGTTGGTTTACCACTGGGTGGTTAGCCATGGGATTATGGTTAGCTTCCTACTTAGATGTGTCGTGTGTTCTTGGCCTAACTCTTTTCGTGCGTTGTGTTGCTCGTGTTTTCTTCTTCTATATTGTTTTATGTCTACTACTATGGGCTCTTTTTTTTCTTCTTTGATTTTTTTTTTTCTGGTTTATGACGTTTCTTTTATTCTTCTCCCCCTCCCTCCGAAGCCTCGCTTCCGGGGCGGGAACTATTGTTTATTTTTATTTCTATTATTTATTGCATTGTTGCAAGTCCGCCGTATAATCTTCGCACAAGTGTTGTATGATGCGACCAAGATGCTTCTGCTTCGGGGCTGCCTAATTAGTAAAAATGCTCATTGGTGAATGGACGTCCGAATCCTTAGTATTAGGATTTCCGCACTTCGGCTTCTATCGGTGGGGGCTGAGCGGCATAAGGTAGGTTAGGTTGGTTGTACTTGCGTGCGATTGGCTACCCCGATACTCGCTTTGCAGGCAGGTACTCTGGTTCTGGTTCTGGTTCTGGCCACAACAAACAAGGTTGGGGAAGGTGGGTGCATGGTAACGCATGCAACTGCTACTTACATGCGATGCGATGCGATGCGGCGCGGCACGATGCAAAAAAAGAGCAATATCCCATCTGGTAAACATTTATGGGGAAGTCCTGAAAGGAGGGGCAGGATGGGAGAGGGGGCAGTCAAATTCCAAGTCAAATGTTACATTGACGAAATAAAAACTACGCAACTTCTTTTTGTTTTTCCTTTTTTTTTTTTTTTTTTTTTTTTCGAATTAAGCAACTTCCCAATCAAAACTGCAATATCCACATTGCTGGCTACGAGATCCCTACGACAACTACGAGGTCTTGATTGCCCGCCACCATTTCATCCAGTCCGCATCACTTATCACGAAATAACACCAATCGGCCAATTTCAGCTCACCTTGTAGTGATCCACGATGCCCCTTGCTAGCTGGATTGAAATCGACGCACAAAGCGGGTTTTCGCTTGAAAACCTGCCTTTTGGCATCTTCAATACCAAGAGCGATCCACGGCCCCGAGTCGGTGTCGCGGTCGGGCAGAGCGTTTTAGACATGGCACAACTTACCGACCATCCTGCCTTTTCCCAGACATTCCCCATGCTGCAAGGCCTCAATGACGTATTCCGTGGCTCGTCGCTGAATGCATTTGCTGCCCTTGGCCGTCGCACGCACTGTGCAGTGCGTGAGCGACTCCAGGACGTTCTCCGGGCCGATACGCCCTACGCAGACTTCCTACGCGATAATGCAGAGTTCCAGACCCGCGTGCTGCTGGCTCGGGACCAGGTCGTGCTGCAGCTGCCTGTCGAAATCGGCGACTACACGGACTTTTTCGCCGGCTATCACCATGCGCTGCACACAGGAACCATGTTCCGTGGCAAGGCCGATGCGCTGCAGCGCAACTACTTGCATCTACCAGTGGCATACCATGGGCGTGCTTCTAGTGTGGTGGTTTCAGGCACGCCGGTGCAGCGGCCCATGGGCCAGATCTTGGAGACTGCGCCGGGCGCTGTTGGATCTGCCATACCTGCTGCTGGCATGGGGGTAGTGGCGACGACGCCTGTAACGGGCCTATCGCGTAGACTCGACTTTGAGCTGGAACTGGGCTGCATCATCGCCACGGGCAATAAGCTAGGAGAATCTATCTCTGTCGACAAGGCGGAAGAGCATATCTTTGGCTATGTTTTGCTTAACGATTGGAGCGCACGTGATATACAGGCGTGGGAGTACGTGCCGCTGGGTCCATTCAATGGCAAGAACTTTGCAACATCTATTAGTGGCTGGGTTGTGCTGGCTGATGCGCTGGAGCCCTTCCGAACTGAGCCGCTAGCAATTCAGGGTAAAGGTAGCCAGGAATACTTGCAGGAGGCAAACCCCAGGTCGGTGTTTGATATCTCCCTGGAAGTTGTGTTGGAAGGTGAGTTGAGTTGTCTGTCCTTTTTTCTTTTTTTTTATATCTTTTCCTTTTCAGCTTTTGCACTGATTTGGGGGGTTGCCCATTCTCCCTTTGGCGTCCTTCTCTTTCACCTCTTGTCTTGCCTCCCCTCCCTTGCTTGTTCGTATCGTGGCTTTTTCAAAGGTAGCAATGCTACTCTTGCTAGAAAGATACATCATCCTTCTAGTTTATCTAGCTCCTCCACGATGCAGATCGAGCATGTATGCGTTGTTGCAGACTTTGCCCTTTCTACAATAGGCTTGAGATCTCCGGGTAGTGGGGGAAGCCCAAACACAATGGTTGTTTGGCTGGCTGAAGAGGAGGAGGGGAGAGGCTAAATCAAGTCTCAGTTCAATGTTATTCCCATGAAGAGTGGCAGAAAGCTAATATGTATCTCTGGGCGTGAACACGCCCCGTGTTTCTGTGTGCCGTTAGTCAAGAACAAGCCTGAGAGCGGTGGCAACGAGGCCTCTTCATCGGAGACCCCCATTACTCGGGTTAGCAGTAAGAATCTGATGTGGTCTTTCCCGCAGATGATTGCCCACCACACCTTGGGTGGTTGTCCACTGCGTACAGGCGATCTTTTGGGATCTGGAACGATTAGTGGCGAAACCGAGGACTCACGCGGCAGTCTGCTGGAACTGTCGGAGGCAGGAAAGAAGGACGTTGTGATGTCTAATGGTAGTGTGCGCCGATTCTTGGAGCAGGGGGATACCGTGACGATGCGCGGGGTGTGTGTTGGGGCAGATGGAGCTAGGGTTGGGTTTGGAGATTGTTACGGACATATTGTTAACTGAATTTTCTTCTTTTTTTTTTTTCTTCTTTTCTTTTCCTTATCCTCATTACCAAGAGTTCTTTCTCTCTGTGACTAAAGCGAGAGATTAGAAGGGGGAGGGTGGCGGCGGCGGCGGCGGTGGTGGGCGGTGATAAACTGGCGGGAAAGAATAGATAGAATGAAGAATAGAACAGGGAGGGGGAAGAGAAGAGAAGAGAGAAGACAAGACAAGGAAGCGAACAAGGGAGACGGGGAAAGCCAGCCAACCAGCGAGAAGCAGAAGGTCAGAGGGGGGGAGGGGAGGGGAGGCGGCGGCGGCGAGAAGAGGGGAGGGAGAAGAGAGTCTGGCGAACAGACAGGCGGAGGAGAACGAGAGACAGGGGAAATAGGACAGGAGAATGAGCGTAAAAGGAAAGGAAGGAAGAGTTCGAATGGGAAATCGGCCGGTATCAAGCACTTCATGGGGGGGAAATAAGGAGACAAGAAAGGAATAAGCGCTTGTTGTTTGATAGAAGGATATCGCTGGATTTGAGTATAGGTATGAAGAAAAACAGACGAGCAGGGATAGGGGATAGAGCCAGAAGAGTAGAAGAGGAGAGTAGAAGGAAGAGAGTAAGAGGTGAGAGAAGTTGAGGGCCAGGGCAGGGCAGAGTAGGCAGAGTAAGGCAAGGCAAGGCAGGGCAGGGCAGGGCAGGGTAGAGACAACCAAGACAAGACAACAGAGACAAGAAGACAAGGGACTTTGTTTCCGCCGGGTCAGCACGAACTTTTTCTTTCTTTCTTTTTAATCTTTTAAAATTATTTCTCCTTTGGCCTCAATCCAAGGTGGTGTTCCAGAATTGGTAGTGTTGCTAAAGACCAAGGGGTCTCTTTTTTGGAAATCCTCCTCCCCCCGTGTCAGACCAGACCAGCTCAAGCATAAGCCTAGGCCGCCGCCTCAGAGAGGTGCTTGTGTCTTTTTGATGTGAGATATGATTTGCACGGCTGCTGCCCATATTCACTCTCCCCTCCACCCCCTTCCATATCCAGGGCCTTGAGACGAAGAAGATGATGTTCATGATTCTGCCCTTGATTTCTATATTTACCCATTTAACAGCAAGGCCCCCTGTAGAGTGCCAAACAAAGGTACCTTTGAGGGATTGTGGGTTTGTTGCAAATGCTTGAAGTGAGGCTAAAGCGTGGGCTGAAGATTAAGTTGAAAGGCTGGTGGGTTTTGCAGTAATAAGAGCAGAATGGGGGGAGATGGGGAGTTAGAGGAAGGGAGAAGACGAAAGAGGGGAGATAACGCCGGGATGGCATCATACGAGGGAGCTGAACAAGGTAAGATGTATGGGACGGAGATGGTAGAGGGCAAAGCTTAGAGGAGGGGAAGGAAGGGGCTCCTGTTGAAGCAGCAGAGGGAGGGTACGGGCGACGTCACGGAGAGAGAGAGAGAGAGAGGAGAGAGAAGAATTGGGATGGTCAGAAAATAACGGTGGTATTAGAGACGAAAGAGACTTGTAATTGCAGAAGAGACGGGACATTAGAGATGCTCGGTACGAGAGGATAGACATGGATGGGCTGGCTGCTGTCTGTGTCTGTGGTCCTGCGCGTTCACGTGTGGACGTGTCATATGATAATATTACCTCTACCCGGGCCTCACCCATAGCTGGACTCCCACGGGTTGCTTCGGATTTGCACCGGCACATACATAAGCCTAGTGTTATACCAATATACAGAACATTGGAGCAATATCGACATAGCGGCCCCAAGAGTTTTGTTGTGCCATGGGGCTTGGGGTGGCTTGGGGCAGGAAGAGGCTCTGCTTCGGATTTTGTTCCTTGTGTGTCCGGATGGGTGTAGGGTGTAGGTTGCAGCTGTTATTAGTCATTGCTGCAGACACAAGAGGTAAGATGTAAAATATAGAGTGGACTTGGGCTTTACTTTTTTGATTCAAGCGTCGGAGAGGGATAATGCGGCGCAGAGTTTCGATTTGCAGGGCCGAAGCCCGGCGAGAGGCGTGTGGAAGGGGAGGGAGAGCGGCGGAGCGGAGTGGAGATGTGGAGATGTGGAGATGGGGAGAGGCAGATTGCGAGGTCCAGGGCAGGCCTATGCATTGTGTGTCGCATGGGATGATAGCGAAAGGAGTTGGTTGGTGCTGCTGGGGGATGTAGTTAGTGTAGTAGAGTAGATATTAGATATATGAGAATGTGAGAATGTGAGCGGCTGGGGGATGAAGGGGTGTGGAAGGGGAAGGGGGAATGGTGGTGGTGCTGACACAACAGTCCGGTGAAGAGAAAAAAAAAAAAAAAAAAGAAATCAAAAATAAATCAAAAACAGTAACTTCTTCATTCAAGTGGACCGTTTGTTCCATTTTCCTTCCTTCCTCCATATGCTCCGCCAATTTGCGGGGCATTGTTGGCTCGAGCTTTTGTTCTTTTTTTATTTTTTTTTTTTTTGCGTCCAATTTATCCCCGACAGCGCTGTTAAGTGGCCTTTTAGAGCGGGTAGCCTTCTGTAAACCGCGCTGCGTGCATACTTATAGCGCTGTGATAGCCGAAGTTCCATGGCTTTAGCCGCCCATGAGACGCAAAATATGTACTATAAGGGTAACTAAAGAGAACTCAGCCAAGACAAACCCCTACCCAGAACAACGTGACGTTTGGCTCTGTTCATCCTTTTCGGTTTCTTTTTTTTTTTTCCTTTTTCTTTTATTTTTCTCCCCTCCCCCTTTGCTTGCTTTGCTGTCGTCCGCATACGACACCAGTATTATCCCATTTTTGGTGTTGTATGTTATTATGTAGGCCTGCAGGCCTGCTTGCACCGGTTGTAGCGGCCGGCACCTGGGACTCAAGCACCATTTAACCTTGTATTTAGCCACTTCTTGGCCTTTGTTCTTCGATTCCGCACTTTTGTTCTCGGTATTGTTTTTTTTTTTTTCTTTCTTTTTCTTTTTCTTTTTCTTGCCTGATTGCTCTATGCCAAGGTTTAGGCTCAAAAAGAACAGTCTCAACAGGAGGGGCGACAAAGGATATAAAAGGGCACGGAGATGCAGAGCGCCGAGACGGGACCAGGCAAGACATAAGTTCGTAGGTGGACTGGCCTAGACCGCGCCCGATATAGCGTACGGACTGTTTGCTGGGGCGGTCGATCACGTTGATTGCTGCCAAGACTTATGATCTCGAGGTCTTTGGTCTCGGCATGTTGCGGGAGGAGAGTGAAGAATAGCACATATCAAGTTTCTAGTATCATGGCACGGCAAAGCACAGGCAAGGGAGAAGGGGGGAGGGGAGGGGAGGAGAGATGCCAAACAGACAGATCCAAGGCAGCATGGAGAAGACGGTCTTTGCTTGCGCCACAAGCCAGCCTCCGCCGGCCGCCCCTTAATCTGCTCTTGCGGAAAAGAAGATCTTCATATCGACGGAGGAGCCAGGCCAGTAGCAGTGGTAGCAGTGGTAGTAGTAGTAGTACTAGTACTAGTAGTGCCTGGAGGTGCAGAGACAGACGCAGCATCAGCATGATGAAGCAGAGCTTGGGAAACGCGCCTGGCTCTGCGGTGCGCTGCGGTGCGCTGCGGTGCGCTGCCTTCTCTGGCCCTGGACTTTGGCTGGCTGGCTTGCTTGCTGATGCTCCGATCTGGATCTTATTCCGCCTTGACCCTCGCGTTGGCTCGCGGCAAGGTTGTATCCTTGCACGTGTGAAGAGGATAAAATGATGGAAAACCCGATGATTATACTGATGTAATAATATGAAATAAAATAAAACAAAACAAAATAGAATAAAGCAAAATAAAATAAATTTGATTAGATTTAATTTAGTTTTTTTTTTTTTTCTTTTTTTTTCCCTTTTTTCCATCTCGTCTCGTCTTCTCCATATGATCAAAGCTTCGCGTTCTGTGCTTCTTTCTCCTCTCTCTTCTTCTCCTGCTTCGTTCTTTTCTTCAGACTTCTTTTGCGCATTCTTTCTTACTTCTTCTGTCTTCTCGATTTTTGCTTGATCATTCTCATATATTTTTGTTCTTTTTCTCACAACCTCTTCATAAGAAAAAAAAAAGAAAAAAGAAAGATTAAAAAAAAAAAAAACACGAAGCTGAGCCTCCCTTTTTTATATTTCTTTGCGTCCTTCCTCTTCTGCCAGCTGTACACTGTACTTCTCGTTCTTCCTTTATTTGTACTGTATCCTTCGCTGCCGCTCTTGTACAAGGTACAGTGCCCATCCAAAAATGTGAGACCACCCCTACCTACTTTACGCGAAAAGTCACACATCGCAACACTTCTTCAATCTTCAACCTTCAATAAAACTATCAAATTATGTTCAATTTGGAAGAAATTGGTCGCATTTTAACGGCCGACCGCAACAAAGGTCAGGAAATTAGCTTATCTGCGCGTGCTGCAATTTGTGGTGCAGTAGCAGCTGGGGCTAGTCAACGCGCTGTTGCTAACGCGTTTGGCGTGTCTCGATCTGTTATACAACGTACACTTCAACGCTTCAATACTCTACGAACGTTTGAATCCGGCGCCAGATCTGGCCGGCCAAGTGCTCTTACACGTCGAGAGAGGCGATATTTAGTCCAGTTAGCAAAGCGAGACCCCCAGGTTACAACTCAGAAGCTCAAGAAGGCACTAGGTGACCGAACTTCCTGCTCAACTATCCGTCGAGCTCTTCGTGAGCAAATGTATCGCAAATGGGCAGCAAGGAAAAGAATACCTATATCATCAGAATTGGCAAAGGATAGGCATCATTTTGCATGTTGGGGGTTGGAAAATATTGAGGAATTGTCGCGAGTTAGAGGCATTCTTTCTCGTGCTCTTTTTGCTAGTATCTTGCTAACCTTCTTCCTGGACTATCTTTACTGATGAGCCGTCCTGCCAAAACAATACAAGCAGTCCAACTGCTTGGGTATTTCGACTGCCTTCGCAGAAGTGGAATAGAGGTTTTGTTAACCTTGTTAACCATGTTAAAGCCAATATATCCATCATGGTATGGGCAGGTGTCTGGTATGGTGGACGGACCGACCTTATTATCATGGAACGGGATCACCAAGAGTCACAGAAAGGAAGCTACACTTCCTGGTTATACTAGAGAGCCCTATCTAAAGGTCTATTGCCAATATATGATGGTACGAGGGTATTTCAGCAGGATAACGTCAAGATACACAAGTCAGAATCAACACTTGAATTCCTACTAAATCATGGAATTGAGCTGCTTGAAGATTGGCCTGCCCACAGCCCAGATCTTAACCCAATAGAGCATGTCTGGGCTCTTTTAAAACGTAGAATTAAGCAGCTTTATCCTGATATATGGGAATTACGCAGAAATCGTCTAGATATTGTAGAATTCAAGCGAATTCTACAAGAGGTGTGGTGGAAGATCGATCAGGATGATATTGACCGTGTCATTGCATCAATGCCTCGTCGGCTTGCAGCAGTAAAGAAGGCACGGGGATGGTATACAAAATATTAATTATAGCCACCGATCTTTTCATAGATACCATCAGATTTGCTGTACAATAAGTCTGCGTTGTGCTATTCAAAGTTAAAGATAATGTAGAGGTTCTTCAAAATGCAGATGGCTCGGACAAAATGTGGGGTGGCCTCACATTTTTGGATGGGCACTGTACATTCGTTGCTGTCTCTGCCTCTATATTTTTGCCTCTGCCTCTGCTTCTGCCCTGCCTCGGCCTTGTCAGCCAGCACCGCCATTCATATTCATATTCATCATCGTGCCCGGACTTCACTTCAAATTCTCCATTAGACTATTTCTCCTCCTTTTTTTTTTTCTTTTTTCTTTTTTTTTTTTTTTCCTTTTTTGTATTCCTCTGCTGCCATAACTGCTTCTCGCTGTGGTTTCTTTTCTTTTTTCCCTTTATCCTCTTTTAATTTCTTTTATTTCTTTTCTTCCCTCTCATTCCTTTCTTTTGGCTCATTTTTTTTTTTTCATTTTTTTTTCGCTTTATTCTCTCCGCGTAACGTCACTTCTAGCCATCCGGCTAGTCTGTCGCCCTTATCAAACTTCTCTCTTCCCGCCTGCTTTGTCGTCCTCAACCCTCCCTACCCTACTTTACTTTACTTGGGCCTCTCCCATCCCGAATCCTTTCTTATTCTTGCTGTCTCTCGTCTGCTCTCATCACTCTCTTCCTCCTTCCCCTTCTGTGTTCTTCTACCCTCAATGGCATCATGGAGCATCTTGAGACGCAGGTGAGCGACCTGCGCTATTTGGCCCAAGCTCCAACCCGTGCTTTGGGTACAGCCATCGGAGGCGGCCTTGCGATGGGCATCGCATCTCCATCACCGTCTTCTGATCCATCGCGAGACCAACATCAGCAGCAGCAACAGCAGCAACAACAGCAACAACAACAACAACAACAACAACAACAACAGCAGCAGCATTCGCATCTCCTCTCACACTCCCATGGCCATATGCACGGCCATCCAGTGCAGACCCAGCATCACTCTCCCCATCCTCATCCCCATCCCCACCCCCATCCGCATCAGCAGCACCAACGTCAGCTCCACGGACTCTCGCCAACAAACTCCAACCCTCCCCCTGGAACCGCCCTTACCTACCAGCCCACCACTCAAGTGATTAGACCAGATACTGCTGCGCCCTCGTCCACCGCCTCTCACGATATCACCGGCCTTTCTGCCACTCCTGCATCCAGTCTTCAGCCCCCTTCTATCTCTGCTTCTGGCGCCCCAATAACCACCAGCCAAAGCAACGATAGCGCCCCTGGCGCAAAACGGAAAATCGAGGATGCCATTGACGACCAGGCTACGCCGCAGAAACAGCAGCGCAGCAAGCGCAATAGAGTAAGTCCAACCCAATCAGTACCAGGTCCGGTCGGCCTCTTGCCGACCTTCGACCAACACTGTGATTTCACGAACGAAATAACTAATATCGACAATAGTACATCAGCATAGCATGGTAAGATAATAACCGCCGCCGCCATAGCCCCTTCTACCATCCTTGCCGCCGCTCTTCTAAACAATGAACCGTCGCGCTGTCCCCTTCGTCTATACTAACCCAACTATCCTTTAGCAACGAGTGCAAGCGTCGCAAGATCAAGTGCAATGGCGAAACTCCCTGCAACCGGTGTGGAAATCTTAACCTCCCCTGCTTATACGCCCCGAACTGCTGTGCCAACAACTTCAAAGACTCGGAAGAGTTCAAAAGCATGTCCTCTCACCTGAATCAGCTGCAAGACCAGCTCAACAGTCTGAGTCAAACCGTCGACTCTCTCAAGTCGGACACAGCGAAACTTTCAAGCATCGGCCCCGTCCAGGCTGGCATGCTGTCTCACGTGCAGTCCTCAACCTTACCGCCGCCGACAGCGTCTGCCATCTCATTGCCTCCAATCCCCCCTTCAGCCCTCCCTTCTACTATGGTCTCATCGCCAGCACAATCAAGCGCCTCTCTGCAAAGAATCGACCCCGCCCTCACCATCATGTCTGGAGGCAGCTCGCTCAAAACCCTGGGTCTGCGGGGTCCCTCAGCCTATGTTGACCATAATCCACCGCCGCCACTAAGCCATCACTCAGGCACAGAGAACGCCTATTCACAGTCAGGCCGTGGCCCATACAGGTCAATTATCGACAATGGCAGCTCTGGTGTCCCGGAGCCATATGGCGGGCATGTGCCGGTTCATGGCTATCGCCACCAACCCTCATCTTCTGTCGAGGATCCGCTGTGGGACTTGAGCATTGCCGAAATCACCCGCATCTGCCGCCTATATGACGAAGAATGTGGAGTCTTGTCACCAATGCTGGTAGTCAATAATGTCATTGTACATGCGCGCAGCTTGTTTTCAGTCATGGAGAACACCGCCAAAGATCGTGGCGCTATTTCGCTCAATGATGACAAGACGCTTCTCCTCAAAATTGTCGTCTGCTGTGGCATGGCTGTTGAAGACCGCGGATATAGCGAGCGGGCAGCCGCGCTGTATGACAGCATGGAGGCAAAGCTCAATAAAAAGCTGATGGCTGACAATGTCGACGTCGCCGATATCACAATCCTTGCCTTGCTAGCTGGCTACCGCTATCTCATCAACGATGATGTCTTAGCTTGGCGTATTATGGGCCAGGTCGCTCGGCTTTGCATCGAGATCGGATTAAACACCCGTCATGGCATAATTTCAATTCCTAACGAGGAGGAACGCAAAACTGCAGTCTTGGCCTTCTGGGCCGTCTTTATTCTTGATCGCAGATGGTCACTCTGTGCAGGCCTGCCGTATGTGCTGACAGAAGATGTCGTTGAAGTCGGCCTTCCTATACCTGAGGATCAAAAATCGATGGTTGCTATGATCAACTACTCGCGTCTTGCTTCTCGGGTGTGGAGGTTTGTTACAAACATCAATGCCGCCCTCATCTATGATCTCCGTATGGAGGAGGTTTATAGTTATGACCGCGAAATCCGCCAGTGGTATGACAGCGTGCCTGACGAGGTCAAGGTGCGCAACTGGGACACGGATAAGCATATGATGAGCACGCCGTCGTATAACTTACAACGGCTGCGGGTGTGGACCTATCTACGCTTCAATCAGCTGCGCATTTGGCTTTACATGCATGTGTTAAAGAGCCCTGCCAGCATCATGCACAGTCTTAGCCATGCCAAGGCTGTGGTCGATCTAACCAAAGACACTGTGCGCTACCTCACACATCTTAACAACACGACCCCAGTCTACCGCCGCGTTCAGGTATACTATCAAAATTTTCTCTCTTCTGTTATCGCTGTCCTATTTCTAGCCTGTACACACGCCCCTGGCCATTTTCTTTCCTCATCACGTGATGATTTTTACCACGCTCTAGACCTGTCTCGCGACATTCACCAGAAAAGCTGGGTATCCAAGAGGCTATGGCGTGCCATCGATCGCACGCGCGAGATGGCTCCCCGCCTTGGTGTGCGCCTGCACGACTCTTCTAATCCCCTTGCCTCGGTTGCTAGCAGTGTGACTCAAGGTCAATCAGCTTCGCCCATGTCCATGGGGGCGCCCAGCAGCACACACGAAGACTCGCATGGAAGCACATCTGGACGGCAAAATTTTGTTCTTGCCCCTCTTATGCGTAACTCGTCATCATCAGCGTCGATGCTAAATTCTGCCCCCATTGGGCCGGCATTGCGCGACAATATCCATGGCGTGGCGCCACTGATTAGCAATGAGTCTCTATCTAATGGTGCAAAGCTGCGTGTTGAGTTTACACGTTTGTTTGAGGCCTATGCCACCTCGCGCTATGCCAACGCTGCTAATGAATATGCCATGGGCAAAGCCACAGACAGCCATGGTGCAAGTTCGGGGCAGTCGAGTGAGTTGTTTAGCTATCTTCGAGAACTGTACTAGACTGGCCAGCCGGTATATACAGGACATGTATGGCTTTGCCTCGGACTTATGCATCTCTTTTCCACTGGTCTCGTTTTTTTTCCCTCCGCATGTCTTTTTTTTTTTTTTTTTACTCTATCTTCGATCTATGCGCTGCTGATCTTTTTTGTGATGTTTTCTTTTTCATGTATTTGTGCTTCTCTCCGATCAATGCCCTTTTGTCTGTTTATTATCCCGCCGTCATGCTTCTCAGCTCTGTTTGGTTCTTTTTTGGTTTTTTTTTTTTTTTTTTTCCATTTCACCATATCTTCATTTCATATATAGATCGTCTTACCGGTGGGAGTTGGTGTGTTCTGTCTTATCCTCGTTTTCTCTCTCTCTCTCTCTCCCTCTTCCTCTCTCTGGCTCTCGTCCTCTCCATCGTTTTTGTTTTGAATCCTTGTTCATCGCCGAGCCGTGTTTACATCACTTGCATTCCCTTGTCCTTTCGTTATATATCATGTGCGCTTTTTTTTTTCTTTCTTTTTCTTCCCTTGACCCTTTACTATCGTGTTTGTTTATCACATCGCTACCTAGCGCTAACTAGCTACCAGCCACTCTTGTATCTCACATCGTGGCATTATCAAGATTCATTTCGTCTCCTAGGCGACAACTTTCCTCTCCTCTAGCGTTACTTTTTGCCTCTTGCTGGTGACATGCCTCTAGTTTCCTGTTCCTTTGTAGCAAGTTTCGTTACAGGATCCAAAGTATATGATCTTAGGCTCGCTCATCGTTCCGTGTCCCCCTAAATCCCACATTGTATCTCCGTTTAAATTGTCTTTCTCGCCTACTTATTCTCCTTGAGCTTTAGCGCTAACTGGGGGCCTGTCATCAAATCCACCAGCCTCGCGCTTCTTGTCGCAATGCCAGTCTATCTTTCGCTCTTTCGGCGCCTTGGATCTCTTCCTGCGCAGCGCGAGGAAGAGGGCCTTCTAGAACAACCAAGGGCTCTAAGTGGCAAAGAGGCCTTTGGAAAAGTTGACGCGAGGCCTCGTCCCTTGCTAGGACGGAGGTGAACGAGCTAGGAGGTCGAGGCTAAGCGCGTTAGCGGCAGGGCGGATTCCTCGTAGCGTTAGTGCGATCTAGTACACCGGTGTTGGGGTTAGAGCTAAAGGGGCTTGTTTCTGTTTCCCACACTTGTGAAACAAGCTGTGCAACGAAACAAGGCCGTCTGAGTCGCTCTTCTTGATGGTCCTACCTGTTTGCCTTTTCCTTCTGACCTCCTGCACATGTTTCGTAAGACAGATATGCCATGCCACATACACATGCACGTAAGTATCGAACTCGGTCTTCCTTAACTCTAGATCCTGAGCCAACACTTGCTAGTCCCTTCAGACAAGACAAGACAAGACAAGGTAGGAGGCAGGCCCACTTGCGCGAGGGCTATAGGAATGATCACTGGCCTGTCTTGTCTTTAGCATTTCCTTCTGAGCACATGCAGGCAATGCATAGTGGCAGACAAAGCTCGCGGTCCCACAATACTACAGATAGGCTAAACTTATACGAGCTACATAGTTTATTGAAATGGAATTCCTCGTAGAATAGAAGAGGAAAAAGAGCGCCATCATTCCCAAGCCAGCTCAAGCACGCCAAGAGCAATCTAGGTCTACACACCAAGACTCACATTGTATGTCACCCCTAGTGTAACTCATGACCAGGGTTAGGGTTACGGAGATACGGAGATACGCACAGTCCTGAAGAATGCAGCTAGACATTCGGCCGGAATGCTGCTATGTCCTGTTGTTGTTTTTTTGTTATTTTTCTCTTTCACTATGAATGGCACTTTTGTGCCATTCATATTTAGCTTACATTTACTATCATGACTAATCCTAGTCTTCTATCTAGTCCCTGGAGGCTGGATATGTCGTTGTCAGACAAAGAGGGCAATATCTGGACACCTAAATATTGGCTGCGCCCTGTATCTGTTGGATATGAAAAGGACCTATAACCAATGGCATATTGCTGTATCTTTGATCCTTACAGCTTCTATTCTCCGTCAATGCGTCCGACAGCTACTAAAGACCCGCCCATCCATTACTCAAAGCAAATATTGTATATAACCGGGGATCATACCCTTGCTTTCCGTGAAAATAGGGCCAGTCTCCTCTCTCCCCCATGCCTTCATGTAATCCGGCCCTTGCTCTGAGGCTCTGCCGAGGTTTCTTAACTTCTGGTATTGAGTCATTACCATTACATACGTGCATATATAGATATGGGTTTGGCAATGCTGCCTTTCCTGTCGTGTCGGTTGTCGCTAGCTTATTCTCATTTATACCTACCTAGCTATATCCAAGTATGCAAGGCTTAGGGACACGACCTCTTTTGTCTTTAGGAGTCACCGAGGTTTCGTCATGTCCTTTTGTACTCTTGTAACTGCGGTTTCGAATTTGCTGTTTCCCACGTGTAAAAAGCGATGCGTCACATCCTTCTTGAGGCTAATCAAACAACACACAAAGATATTCCACCCCTCTCTCCATGGATTGAGACCACAGTCTTAACACGCCCTATATAACTCACTACAAGGCGGCGCAAGTGAGAAAAGTAGGTGGTGTTTCAGGCTATTCCTCTATTATTCAACCACGTGAAGTTGCAAATGCTGCATTCCGGGTCCCGAGATGGTGGGTAGCAATACCGTTGGTATTGATTAGGCCAATGCACAAGAGGAGAGCCATGTATCAAAGATCTGTTATAGACGCCCAAAAGTACGTTGAACTGTTATCCCTAAACGGCAAACTCCGAGACGCAAGGGGGCAAGGGACAAGGGGCAAGGGGCAAGGGGAGGGGGGGGGAGGGAGCGGGGAGCAGAGGATATGGACGGCGGATGGGGCCAACGAGAGAGTCTTGAGTATCCGGAAGCTGGTATAGCTACCTACCGGGCTTGTCTCCGGCTTCTTGATTGTTTCCGCCGACCCTTCTGTTTCCATGTCTTTTGCTACTATCACTATGTGGTGATGCAAATTTCCTGTGCTGATTTCGGTCGTCGAGATACTTGAGGACTAGGCTTCTTGTTCGCTGTATTTGTCGTCGTCGTCATCGTTGCCATGTCGTTGTCAGTAGCTAATTTTCTGTTCAGTGGCTGCTTTTCCGCCTTGTTCCTGTCACACATTCCTATCGTCGCCCCGTCCAACAAAGCTAGTCCGGCCCTTTGCTCAATAGAGTTGAAGTTTCCCTGTTTTTGTTTTTGTTTTTAGCTCTAATATTTGATGCCGTTCCGATAGGTATCATACCGGGTCACGTCGTCGTCCTCCCTTAATTCGTCGTTTCATTCTTTCGTAGTGCACATGGTTTTAGTAAATATGATACCAACAAGTCATGCTATGTTATCGTATCAAGTGTTATTCCGTTGTTGTGCTTCTTGCTGTATGTTAGTAAATAGCATTTTTCTTTTTCCTTGGTCTTGTTCATAAACCAAGACTCTTCTGCCTGTTTTTAGATTCTCATGTTGGCTGCTTCTGGTACCCCATTGCTGGACTGACTGTCCATCCTTCTGCTCTGTCTCTTCACTACCTACATATCCATCCACTCTTGTGCGATCCGCCTTTTCCTAACGCCATGCTTCTTTCGTTGTTGGCCTATGTTGCCTTTGCCGCTGCCTGGAGCGCGCCAAAATACACAGACTATAGTCTTGTGTGGGCAGAGACTTTCAGCGGAGACTATGGCACTATGCCTAGTTCAAGGCATTGGAACATTATCACTAACATTTCTGTCAATAACGAGTCGCAGAAATACACCACTAGTAATGAAAACTTGCAGCTTAGCGGAAGAGGTACCCTACGAATTATCCCCCAGTTAGCAAATCGCAAATGGACTTCGGGCCGCATTGAATCCAAGTACTCATTCTCACCCACCGACGGCAAAAAGACCATAGCCGAAGCCTTTATCCGCTTTGGAAACAATGATTCCGGCTTCAAAAAGGGCATTTGGCCCGCCTTTTGGATGCTTGGCCATACTTGCCGCACGAATAGTACCTGGCCCTCGTGCGGCGAGATCGATATCCTAGAGACCGTCAACGGCAAGCTCACGGGCTACGGCACGGTCCATTGCGGTGAGATCCCCGGGGGTCCTTGCAACGAGCCATCCGGTATCCAGAAGTCTACCCAGCTCCCCAGCCAGTCATGGTATCGTTGGCGAGTGACTATTGACCGCACAACTGGAAGTTGGCGTACCGAGTCAATCAAATGGTACCGCGACAACTTTTTGTTCCAAACAATTACCGGCGCCGATGTTGGTAATGAAAAAGCATGGGCATCTCTCGCCCATGATGCGAGATATTTCATCCTGAACGTTGCGGTTGGCGGTATTTGGGTAAGTTCTACGATGCTTAAGTTCACGATCAGCCCTCAGGTGGTACAGATCACATGACTAACCCCACTTCTTTTTCTTGCTCTAGCCAGGAGCTACCAATCGGATAACGCTGGGTGGTTTGGGTGCCATGATGGAGGTTGGTTATGTCGCCCAGTACGAGTCTAAACTTGCATGAACTGCGTTTATATTGTAGGCTACATAGCTCTGTATGAGGGAAATTTTCGATTCGACGAAAAACAAGAGTTCGTCTCTTAAGGGGGGACCAGCTCGTTAGTCGTGACCTAGAGCTAAACGGGCATCTCGTTGTCAGTCTCTCTATCCTGCAACAGCATCATCAGTACATTTGTACGCATGTACATATACATACATCTCAGCTGTGCTACCATCATATTTACCTCTATACATAAGCCGTTAATCCATAAGTCAATCAGCTAAATACGCACGGTGCGCGCCAGGATGCAGCTTCTCCAACAGCTATCTCTCCATGTCGTAAGATTCCTCAGGTTCTTTCCGATAAACAGACGTCAGGCCTGGTTCTACCTACCATATCTCGTGACCCGACATGATGACGCACTATTAAAATTAGGAAAGCGGTACCTGCGGGATTATTCGTTCCGGAAACTACCTGTACTTGAACACACATATAGCGCGCTTCATGTTGTGGCCAATTTTCTTACGCTGTGATTAATGTCATGGAAAAACAAGAAAAAAAAAAAAAAAAAACACCAGAAACTACAGTTGCTCCTTCAAGTGAAACAGCAAACGGGTGTTATGACTCTTGCAATGTCGTGATTTGGTGATTTTTGGTAGGTACTAGAAGCTCAACTGGGGAAAATAATCGCAGTTGCCTTCGTTCCTTCCCCGTCAACAATTAAGCCTGCAACTTTGGCTGGCCAAATCATGATTCAGTTTCTCCAACTTGTGGTTGATTGTGGAGTGTTGGTATATAGGTACCTTGAAGCTAGCGACAGGTAACCCTAGAGGCCCGACAAGGGCAGCGGCCCGTCAGGGACACAATTGTGGGGCTGCTCTGTGGCTTTTGTCGGGATTGATGACTCGACTTTTTGATTGGCCAGCTGATGTTTCTACACTCCCAAAACGGCAGTAGTAATGGCCTTAGCCCCTCAAACATGCCACAAGTCGAGTGACATTTCGGTACACGAAGCTGGCCATCATCCTACTGCATTACAAGATACTAGTTATTGTCACGCGATTTTCAACCGTAAACGATCCAAAATACACACTGTAGTGTTCCGTTTGCAAATTACTCTTTTCTCTGTCTCCAAGAAACTCCCAACGGGAAGCGTTGTCTCCCCCTCCTGTTTAACCAGCTATGGCATTGATGAGATTGCATTACCCCGCCCGTACCGAGGAGAATTTCCTTGAAGGCAAGAAGAAGAAGAAGAAACAGCTGTTTCGCCTGGCAGTCAGTCGACAAGTTGGGAGGCTGGCCAAGTTAGTCATATGTAGGCTATAGACCGGACTAGAACAATTGGGGGGGAGGGCGTAATCAGTATAAAAACCACGTCTTGCTCCTGGATTTTGTGTCTCCCATCCTAGATCTTGTTTTCCATCGTTCTCAGTTAACCATTACTACTTATTGTTCTTCTTGTTGTAAGTAAGAGTTCGTCTGTATTGAGTAGCCCCACAATGACTGTCCACCCACTTACACACACCGGCCTACACTTTACAATGCCCACCCCCACCCCCACAAGTTAACTATGACGCTAATATCACCACCTATTTCCAGACAATAAACAACCAACCATAACCATCAAACCACCAACCACCAACCCACAACTCTACCGTCATGTCCGAAACATTGGCTCCTCTTTCCAAGGTCGACTCGGCCGTCGACGGTGTCCATGATATTCCCCACAACAAGACCCAGAAGCACCGGAGATCAAGCTCAAGTGTGTCTGGCGTCTTTAATATTCTAGATTTAGGTATGCGGAGACCCACCCATACAATGTTTAGTCTTGGAGAACTAGCAGTAGCACTTTCAAGTCATATATAACTCAACCTACTAACATTGAGAAGAAAGGGAACGCACCGAGCTCACACTCCCAATCGAAACCCAGCGAACTGGCTGGAAGATCAACAGCTCTCCCAACACCATTGAGGACACCAGCATACTCAAGCTCCCCCTCGTTACCCCACCCGTCAAGAAGATCGACCTGCACTTCCCTTTGGGAATGGAGGTAACGGCCCGCAACATGAAGGGCGTTACTATCAAAGATGCCATGGATGCCATTCATAAGGCATACAAGAAGCGAGTGAGTAGTGATCATCAGATTGGTGTTTCATATGCAAAGACCATGCTAACAGTTTGCCCAGAGTGACGATGAATTAGAGTCTCCATATCTGGCTGGTTTTGAGTGGGACAAAGACGAGTGCTGGACACGCCTTATCGTTCATCTTCAAAAGAACCCCGGTCCTGCAGGTGCTGCCAACAGCAACTCGCAGAAGAAGAAATCCAAGAAGAACAGCCAGTAGTGAATTCACGGCCTCCCTTCAACCTGCTTTGTCAGCTGGATTATTAATTCTCGGGCTCGGTTGCCTGCCCCCTTAGCAACGGCACCGAGTATATTACGACACTCGCCAGCCTCACTGGCCGCGAAGGTCTTCTTCCCACACGCTCGTTTGTTACAACAGTGGCCTCGGCCTTCCGTTCTCTCGATGACATGTTTACTTGGCGAGGATTTCAGGATTTTTCTGTTTCTTTCGTGTCCTGGGGTAGTGTCCGTTCTTTAGAAGGCGTTCAAGGCAAATAGGCGCACGTCAATGCTCTTGATGCTGCAGGAAAGCAGCAGTGCCTCGACGGAAGTCTCCTATTTGCATGTGTAGATATTAGCATGCGCATTGAAGATATTCTCTACATACCTGGTTCCGTGACTTGAAAGTACCCCGTATTCAGTATTCCTGAGATCTCCAAAATCATAGTGGAGTCTCGGTGGGATCACTCCTGCATAGAAGCTCATGTAACCCTAACATATGCGTGCTTACCCTAACACTTCAAATAAGTTTCTCGCAAACTATACGTTCGATAGTACAACCGAGAATTATGCACAAATGCATGTAGTCGTACCCTATCAGTGAAAATGTACATATTATCATGCTATCTTCATGTGAGGAGAGGCAGGGGTATAACGTGGGTTGCATCGGCTGAATCTAGCTGTCCATGGAGGGCGGAATTACCCCCTTGTGACTATTAGGGAAAATCTAAGCCGGCTTAAGCAGTCTCGTGACATTGTAGATGCGTGGACGGAAAAGCCCAGAGTAAGGCGGTATAAGATGGAAACGGGAAAGAGGAAAGAAAGGGAGGAAGGAGTACATCAACTGAAGAATTCCACAAGATAAAGAAGGGAAGTTACGCAGAATGCTTTACATTCTAACCCCACCCTAGCATATTGATAATCGTGAGCCTTCTCTGGTTGACTTTTATTTCTTTTTCATCAACTTAACCCTACTAATAAACACCGACCCAATAATCGTCGTTTCTTGTGCTAAAATACGTCATCATGCCGCCTACCAAGTTCGACTTTCCTGAGAAATATCGATACCAAAATGCCTTCAGTTCGTATCTAGAGTAAGCGGCCCCGTTGTCCTGGTTTACCACAGAGCTTTTGGGCATTTTTAACTAACCTGAATTCATCCCTAGAACTGAAGCGGTTGCAGGTGCTGTTCCAATCAACCAGAACTCCCCACAGAAACCACCACACGGCCTCTATGCCGAGAAGCTATCGGGAACGGCATTCACCGCCCCACGACATGATAACAAGCAAACATGGCTTTACCGGATCCTCCCCTCCTGCTCGCACGCACCATTCCAAGCTAGAGCAAAAGACCCCGACGGCCCAGACCCTGCAGCTTTTAGTATGGCAAAGTTGAATTATGTCCCCAACCAACTTCGCTGGGACCCGTTCGATCACGACGCCTTCAAGGCACATGATTTCGTCATGGGAATGCATCTGATTGCTGGTGCTGGCGATCCATCGCTCAAGCAAGGTCTCGGGATATATGTCTTTGCAGCAGGCAAAAGCATGGATGAACACAGTGCATTTTATTCTGCGGATGGTGACTTGCTCATTGTACCGCAGGAGGGGGTTCTTGATATACGTACAGAGATGGGCTGGATGCTAGTCCGGCCTTTGGAGATCTGTGTGATTCCACGAGGTGTCAAGTATCAAGTTCACCTGCCAGCCGGATCAACGCGCGGCTACGCCCTCGAGCTTTACCAGGGACATTTTGCCTTGCCTGAGCTTGGACCCATCGGTTCCAACGGACTCGCTAGCGAACGGGACTTTCAAGTACCCGTAGCCTGTTTCAGTGAAGACTTTGGCCTCTCGGCGGGCGAAGGGCCTCCCAAATATGCAGTGACCGTCAAGTTCAACAACAAGTTTTTCTCAACCTCGCAACCATTTACTCCTTTTGATGTGGTGGGATGGCACGGGAATTATTACCCCTATAAATACGACCTCGGCCGTTTCAACACGATTGGGTCTATCTCATTTGATCACCCGGATCCGAGCATATTTACCGTTCTAACCGCTCCGTCTCCCGTCACAGGAACAGCAGTCGCTGATTTTGTAGTGTTCCCCCCGCGCTGGCTTGTAGCCGAGGATACATTCCGCCCGCCATGGTTCCATCGCAACACAATGAGTGAGTTCATGGGGCTTATCACAGGCGAGTATGATGCCAAGAAAGGAGGAAAGGGAGGGTTCGTTCCCGGTGGAGCTAGCCTGCACAACGTCATGAGCGGCCACGGACCGGACTCAGCGAGCTACGAAGGGGCAAGAGAGGCGGAGTTGAAGCCAGTCAAGGTTGGCGGTGGGAGCTGTGCGTTTATGTTCGAGAGCAGTCTGATGGTAGGCGTGACAGAATGGGGACTGAGCACATGCCAAAAGGTTCAAGAATACTACAACAAGGAGAGCTGGGGAAGTGTGAAGACGCATTGGACGAGGCCCCCAACCGGTGTTATATCACATTTGCTCAAATAGTGAGCAATATTGATCTGGTACAGGAAGAATGGCAGGACAGTCAGTCACCAATATATATTCATTTGAAAGGGCTAAAAAAAAAAGAAAAAGATACATCAGGCAGATCTGCCTGACGACGCTGCGTAATCTGGGAATCGAACCCAGGGCTAATCGAAATCATTGCTGGATGGCAACGATTAATGTTACCACTACACCAATTACGCCTTGTGATATTCGGCGATGAATCCCCCAAAACTTGCCATTTTAAAGTAAATTTGACATCGGCGAAGAAAAAAAGAAAAGTAGCGTCGTTTGATTTTAGTGATTCCAGTAGACGTTAAATATATCCAAATCAAATCAAAGAAGAAGAGGGGGAAGGCGGGTGTGGAAGAGAAGGAGATACACAATGAGGACAGGAGCGGAAGGAGATGTTGAGGGGGTGCAGACGGTGTATTCCATGAGAGCCCTTTCTCCTAACCACCAAGGACTACTTGTAAAACCGTAGCATCCACTATGCAGAACGAAGGACAAAACCGATGTACTCCGCCAGAGACAACACGCTCGGTAGATAGCCGTTGACCTTACAGACTAGATTACTACATCGATATAGGCAGGACACCACGAGCCAAAAACACCAAGCAAACCATCTTGGAACTACGCTCAGCAGGGACGCCTTCGGGGCTAAGGCTGAGGGAAAAGCCTCCTGAATGGGATATATCTATACATCACGAGTCCTTGGATGCTCCCACAGCCTGGGGGTTTCTTGTCTCTTTGGAGGAGGTTTGCCAGGCTAGCTGCACTGGAGCTGCCGTCTTCTCTCGTGATCTTGACGACTTCGTTTTTTCGAGGAACGAATGTTTGGGGGGGGAAGTTGGGGGTCAGCCCCACTTACGGGTTTGGGGTATATATCTAGGGAATTCTTTTTTTTTTTTTTTTTTTTTTTTTTTTGGGGGGTTGTTTTTGTTTCTGACGACTCCAGGTGACAAGACGAGTAACAAGTTTGCCTGGGACTTGGAAGCATTACGTGCTTCTCTCACCCAAAATCCGTGGTCAGCCCTGCAGAGGGTTAAATTTTGTCCGGTAACCAGTCCGGTGTCGTTTGATCTTAGTGATTTTAGTGGACGTAAAAATAAATAAAAAATTAAAAAAAAAATGAGACAAAAAAAAGGACATTATCGGCAGCAGTCCGTTTGTCCGCTGTTACAGTAGATAGAATATCGTTCGTTATTTGTTACATAACGTGACTTGTCCGGCTGGGTTACAGACGATCGAAGTCACGCGGGACAAGAAGTTTTTTCCTTTTTTACTACTTGATGGGTTGGTGACCTGATTCATGTTCGCCCGTACTGGCGCATTATTTATACTGGAGGCCAAGTTTACCCAACTAACTATCCGACTTCATCTTGTATCTTGTATAACATTTGCGAGATAACTCCTTCGTCTACTATATAGAAGAAAACACAAACTGCGTCATTTCCTCGACGTCTTTGCTCTTTGAAGCCATGTGTATCGCGCTCATCACAACATCCCATCCGGACTATGCAATAGTTATAGCAGACAATCGAGATGAATTCATCTTGCGACCTACAAGCCGCCCTGGATGGTGGAAACACGCCGCCGGCCATGAAATCCTCTCTTCTCGGGATCTACAGCGGGCTGAGAAGGGTACATGGCTTGGCATCAGTCGGGAGGGCTCTCTTGCAGTCCTGACCAACTATCGCGAGACGGGGCCAGACGACAAGGAACATCCCATCTGTGCTAAACGCAGCCGTGGCGGTATGGTCACAGCATGGCTAGGATCGCGCTCTCACGAAAGCATGGCCGATGCCGTGCACAACCTGCTTGCCGAGGGCGTTCGTGGCGTTGGCGGGTTTTCGATGGTATGCGGGAAATTACGCAAGACAGGCGAGCGGCAGTTACAGCCTCTAGGGATTGTGTCGAATCGCTGCGACCATATTGACCATGTTGAGTGGATTGGCGATAAGCGCGATCAGGTATACGGGCTAAGCAATACAGTGTATGGAGACCCAGATTCGTGGCGCAAGATCGACGACGGCATGAAGATGATAGACCAGGCAGCCAAGGATGCCTATGCCAAGAAACTCACCGAAGACCAGTTTTGCGACACCTTGTTCGGAATTCTCGATACAAACACTTTTCCCGATATGCCGGGAGCGTCAATGGAAGAGACGATTGCCTACATGCGAGAGTCTATTTTCATCCCTCCTGTAGGCGACAAAAAGCACCGAGAGGCAATGGAGGCTCGACGAGCCTTAGGGAAAGGGAAGTGGACCGATGAGTCGGAAACTAGCGTGGTTGAGCCATCCCCAAGCCCAAGCCCAGAACGGAGTGGGCTGGTGGCAGGCTTTGACACTGGAATGTACGGCACACAGCGCCAGACCCTCATTCTTGTGGACTGGGAGGGAAATGTCACATTCAAAGAGCGGGCACTATGGGATGCAAACGGAAATCCCCTGGTGCGCGGCGAAGCTGATGTAGTGCATAAGTTTAAGATTGAGGGTTGGGACTAGGCCATAGCAATAGCAGCAATACCGATGCCGACAAACAGAGCATTGCCACGAGCAAATAAGCGGGAGGATTAACGAGAGCTGGGACATGGATGGATGGATGGATGGATAGATTTGTTGCGCATATATACAGATACAGACTCAGACACACAGACACACAGACCACTGACTAGTTGCATGGATGCCCACCGGAAAATATAGAGGTGCCCAGCATCTCGGCAATCTGGCTTGAATTTCTTTTTGGGTCTAGGAAAAACTGTGTAATCATCCTAATGTGGAAAGCCGCCAGCTTCGCCAACCAACAGTAAATTAGCTCTCGTGCTGGCGATGACCGGGTGTAGATGATGACGTATTTGTGTGGTGCTGTGGCAAGAGTGTTAAAACCATAATTATATAGTTAGTATGCACTCGGATAGATAGCGGCGAGTCTATTCTTCGACCTCTTCACATTTTCTTTTGCAAGTTCTTCTTGACAGATAAACCAATACCTGTTCTGCTATCTGCTGTGCCCAAGCACACCACCGCATAGGAAGAAAATTACACACCTGCCGTGCATCGGTATCACAAGCCCACCGCTCCCGTGACTGTCACCAACCACGAGACAAGCCAAGACTTTGCTGGAAGCTTCTACCTGTCACTACCTAATTAGTTGCAGTTACAGTTACAGTTGCTATTTGCAGTCGCAGTTGCTGTTTGCTGTTTGCCTGTTTGCTGTTTCTTGTCGTGGCTCTCCTTGGCTGCCGCGTGCCTTCCTTTGCAGCCCGACTTGACCTCTTATTCAGTACCATTTTTGCCCAGTTCGCTTTGGGCTTTTTTCAACGCTGTTTCCCTTTGTGTCCGCTTTGGGCTTGGTAACTACTACCTCTTTTTGTAGCAGCGAGGCCGGCGCTCCAAAGGCGGTAAACAAACGAGCACGACAACTGCCCAAGATACAGCTCCTTCCCCACTGAAGGGCCATGGCTCAGAGGCCTCAAGTAGCTGTAAAATCAGAGCCAAGACAAGCGTCACAGGCATCATCACACAAATCACAGGCTCTTGCACTCTTGCACCGTTGCCTCACCAAAACCCATAGAATTGTTATCGTTATTGTTTGCTCTCCGCTTCTCATTATTTTGCTTCTTGGTGCGGCCTTGCTCAGTCTTGTATTCAGTTTCTTTTTTGTCTGTGCCTATATTTGCGCTGTCCTGGTTGGCCGTATTGTTGCAATGCAATCCTCCACGCCTTCGCCTTTGCCTTCGCATTCTTCGTCCCAGCCAACGATAGAAACGACTACTTCTTCTGTCTCTGCATCGGTAACGGTAGCAGATTCTTCCTCGCTATCACCATCAACAACCACAGCAACAGACCCAGTCGCAGAGCTACCAGCCAAACAGTTAACTTCTGACCCACCGCACCAGCAGTCTCTGGCAAGCAAAACATCGAAAACAACAACTCCTCCTCCTCCTTCTTCTTCTCCTACTACGGCTAAATCTTCAGCCTCGGGTCGGCTTGCATATAAATCTGCACCTGCACCTGCACCTGCACCTGCACCTACGCCTGCGCCTGCGCCTGCTCTAGCAACCGCTCGTGAGGCTGCCGCAGATTCGCTCAAATCCGTTGTCACGCTGCTTGCCAAAATCCGAGAATTGTTCTCCATCACCATCAAAGCAACCTTTCAGATATCATCTTCGAATGTGCAGCTATCCCTCCAGGCGATTGGTGCTACCGCTGCTGTGGTTGTGTTTTTGAATCTCGAGATTGGATATAAGCTGCTTCGTCTCTGGGTGTATGCCCTGACAACTCTACAGAGAATAGTCCGTGATCTAGTGTCCGCTGTTGCCCTTTCGCTTACAGCACACTACAACGTCGTTGTCACGTCTATTGCCAAATCTCGTCTGGTGCAATCGTTATGGCTCGACCTGTTTGTCAGGTACCTAATAATTGGGCCGCGCCTCCCCGACGACATTCGCGATGTCCCAGAAGTAATGGAACCCGGTCTGAACCAGAAGCAACCGGCAAACAGCAGCTCCCCCCAGCAAACCCCAAGCGAGCCTCCGCATCAACTAAAATCCCCCAACCGCCACACCAGTCACAATCACAGTTACAGGAACACAGGCGGCAGTCATACCCACCTCCTGTCCGACGACGATGGCCTGCCAATGTGTCCTCCATACAGCCCAGACTTTCACGCAACCGATCTTCTATGCCATCCCCAACCACAGCAGCCAGCCCAGACACTATCTCAAGTAGCTACCCAGGACAGCTTGCGGGTCACGTCTCACACTACATCATCCCACAGCCGCTCATTCAGTCTATAAGTACTTCTTTGCCTTCTGAGCAGGCAAGCCAGCTGTCCTTTAGCCGGCATAGCCTGAATAAGGGCAACTACGAAAAAGCTACGACTGGAGCTCGAGCGAGTACTAGGTTATCTCCCCACGATAGTGTCGTCGAGTACAACTTGGGAGTTTCGCCCTCGCCCTCGCCCTCGCCCTCGCCCTCTCCCTCTCCTCTTCCCTCTCCCTCGCTCCCGCCCAACTATGTAAGCATAAGAAAACTTAAACCAGCAAACATTCACTTCACATTGCCCACTAGAAATCATGCCGTAACTGCCCGCCCGCCTCCTCTCACTAGGTCAAAATCGCCCTGGTTACCCGTAAGTCTGTCCCAGAGCAGACTGTCGTGTAACGAGATCACGGATGAGCGAAAACATAAACACCAGAGAAACAACAGGCAGTCCCAGCATACTAGGCCTAAAGTTGGCCCAGCTTCTTCCAAGCCCATACCGATTTCGAACTCAACACCTGCTTTGCCCTCAGCACCCTTGCTATCTGCATCGCTAAATTCCCGCTCTAAACTTCCCCGAACAAAGCGCCAGTCGCTTGGAGGTCTTTTATTTGCTTCAGTCAAGTCTAAGATGACGGCATTCAATTCCTCCAGACAAAAGCGCAACTCAACCGGAAAGCTGCATAGCACCACCACTAGCTCTCTCAATCAAAGAACTCCATCCTTACCCAACATTGGCTTTGTAACCAAAGATCCAATTTCGTCTCGCCGCACCTCATCTACAAAGACGCACTCTATGGCAAAGGCGTCTACTGTCTCCTTATCAGATCAATTTTCAAGCAACGCCCAAAAAAGCTCCAGCTTAGACCCCCGTTTGATACACACAGCCCAGTCTTCTTCCTACTGGACTGGCCGCTTTATTGCAATCCATGATCGACTAGTCAACCAGTTAATCAAGGATAATGACCTTGCTCTATATGATAGACAACGCGATTTTAAGAGGCTGCATTACCTTCACATTAAGGGTAGACGGGAACATGGCAGCTTTCGAAATCGGTCAGAATTTATTTCCAAGTCAGCTTTGCTACAAAATATGGATGGCACGTTGCCAAAGCTTGCCATCGCCAAGATCGAGGCTCTTTGCACGACAGAAGACGCAAAAGCGAGCTTTTGCAAGTGGAAGTCGGATTACGCAAAGGCAACAGGGACATCTATCAAGACAAAGGTAACCAAGAAGCGGAGGAGCATCTTTGGTCGGCTGCTTTCTAGAGCCCAGTAAAGAGACCCATTGCGCTTAGTATCGTTGATATACCACATTATTATCCATCATTAATACAGGAAGGGAGCGTCTGGCACTTGGAAGAAGAAAACAAGTGTGCTCTACGGAGCAGCAAAAAAGGAAGATGAAATAGGACCTTCTGTATGGTGCTATGGCAGCAGGCATATATACATTTGAGCATTATTAACATCAAGACCAAACATTGAATTTATCACGACGACGCAAACTAGTGATGATGGGATGGAGGGTACGTGACGTAAACCTGTTAAACGAGGTAGATCTTTCCTGCCATACTGTGTGTATTGTCTCTGAAATTACCCCAAGAACCCAAACGCCGGTACCATATATTTCCTTGCTTCTTCTGATTGTCTTCCCTCCAGTTGTATGCATTTGTCATATACTTGTGCCTGTCTAATTAAGTGCTTGATGGCGGCAGCACAGTAGATCTTATATGGCCCTCTTGCGGACCTTGAGAAAGTCTCTAATTTGCTCTGTCTTGCTCGCAAAAAACATACCCATACGGTCGTTGCGCCAGACCAAAACACCCACTTCATCAGCGTAGGATGCCGTTGCCTCGTACTCATCGACATGGTCAAAGTCCTTGAACAGAAAGCCCGTCGTTGTCTTCATACGCTCGTTTTCTAGCTGCCACAGGCGGATTTGGTCAACAACCGTAGGCGGAAGAACGGGCCTGTTTCGTGATGCAGCCCAGCGGCGCATCTGTTCATGTGCATGGGCGTTGAGGTAGTTGACAATCTGATCCGAGGTGATGCCAAAGGCAATCGCACGGCGCACGGACTCGCGCGACAGCCGTCCAGATACCATGTTGACGAATCGCGAGCGCATATTGCAGAAGAGCGCCATGACAGCAATCTGCAACGGGTTGGAGGTGTAGGCATAAATGCGGTAGTTCGTCTCCATGATAATACCCTGGTCCTCGCCAGGGTTAGTGGCCCCAGACGCGGAAACAGCTCCAGGGCCTGACGAGCCAAAGGACGAGTGGGCGGCGGCTGTGAAGCCATCGCGGACTGAGCGCAGGCTAGTCGAGCTGCTAGTTAGAGTTGTGGCAAAACGCGTAGGGAAGTACTGCTGTGGAGTGTGTGAGGGCACATAGACAAGGCCAATATCAACTAGGAACGGCAGCATATTTTGGCGTTCGGGAGTCAAGGAAGCAGTGTCATACGCACGGCCTAGCTCCATGCTAGCTAGCATAAATAGGAACTGGAGCATATCAACAGCATCAAGGCTAGTGCTAGATGCACGGTTGGCGGCATCCAACCACAACAGCAGCAGCGTCCAGACCTGCGAATTTGTCTCTTGTAGAAGAAACGTGAAGCCCCCCTGTGTAATTCCCATGCCCATGCTTCCTGTAGAGCCAGCACGATGCTCAACTAAGCGTCCAGCAACCAGGAGTTCCTTGACAGACTGTTTGGGGCCAGCTCCACCGCCCCCTAGCGTGTCTTGTATTCCAACACTGTTGACTACATAGTGCAGGATATCGTCCCATCGGCGGCGAGCGTACTTATCAAGGAAAGCCGTATCGGTCTCCGCTGCAACTGGGAGTGTTGAGAGCACTCCAAAGGAGTTGTGTACAGCGCTGCCCTCAAGGGCTTCGCGGAAGGATGTTCTGAAGGTCGGCACAAGTTGGACTTCTTGTTTTCGGTCGCGTGCTAGAATCGTGACTTGGATCATATGCAGGCTCTTGAGAGATGAAAGCGCCTGATCCTTTTCTCGCTTGTATTCGGGATGCACCATAGCATCAATAGTCTCGAGGGGAAGCGGTCCCGGCATGTACAGTACTGTAAGGACAAACTTCTTTGCTAGAAGAGCAACAGCCAATCTGTTAGCTACAAGACCCACCAATTGTCCGCCAAACTATTGGCTCAGGAGCGAGAGCTCGGCTGCAAGAGGGGCTCACCCAGCTTCGGAAGCATGCGCCGAAATATTGAAAGCGCCGTTGATGGCTGGCTGTAGAGCTTTTTCAATGTCGCGCCAGGCAAGCGCTCTAGATACTCGCCTAGCGATGTCGCAGGTGGATTTGCCGACATTTTGTGCAGATTTGAAAGTTTAGCGACAAGATAGTTTCACCGGGTAGCTACAAGGGCAAAATATGTCCAAGATTTCTCATGTGGTGGAAAGAATGAAAATGTCGTCAAGTTTCTGACATCGCTCAAGATTGTATCGCGTAAAGACCAAGGTTAATACAGAGAGACCCACAATACAGTGCACCATATAAACACCTCAACGTCGTGTGTCTTGTAGAAGCCAAAGTTTCTTATTTTCTTTTGTGATAATTATGTCAATTGTTATTACATACAGATACTCGTCAATGGCCATCCTTCTTGTATCTGATATCTACTTTCACCTGTCGTTGAGGTCAATATGGCATGCTTCCCATACCAACTTTGCCTTCTCTTAACGTCAACATGCCGTTAGGGTTACAGAGATGTGGGTTAAGCCCGGCCTTGAGCAAACGATGACGTCTTAGCGGACTCAATTCACTTTCACTTCACCTATTTGTATCAATTTGGCCATTAACAACCAAGCCCATCAACGTTTTTAAATCAGTACATTCTTGGCATAATATAACTACACTATGACCTCTAGACTGCAGACCCTTCCTTTTGTTCGGGCAGTAAGTGTCTCTCACTTTGGACTGTATCATCTTACTCTTCTAATACGATACGGATACCAGGTATGGCATTCGTTCAAGGCCGAGTCTGGGCTGGAGCCACGGTATGTATGTTCTTGCTCTTGATTTCCACTGTGATCGAGCCTAATTAATGATTTAAATACAGCTTGCTGGGAGATCACGTACGTTTACTCAACCAACTCAATCTGGCCTCTGTGATGCACCCTGCTCACCATACCTACTCCGTGGTTTATTATATAGTTCCGTATTACCAATGCCGCCCCCGGCAAGGTTGAGTTCGAACTTTCAATTCAACAACAGCACACAGTACGTTCGTCTTCTCATCCGTGTATTTGAACCTTGAGGTATTAATCGTATCTCAGAACCGAATGGCCAACCTCCATGGCGGTACTATTGCTAGCATCGTAGACCTTGGGGGCTCTTTAGCCGTTGCCTCGACAGGGCGTTTTTCGACTGGCGTTTCTACCGATATCAACGGTAATTTCACTGTTCTCCGATCTAACCAGCTCCCCGTTTTATGTGCATTATGCTGATCTCTCGTTAGTCTCTTACCTGTCAAGTGGAGGGAAAGTTGGTGATGTTCTTAAGGGCCTTTCTACCTGTGAAAAGATTGGTAAGACATTAGCCTACACAAGTGTGCAATTTTGGAACGCCAAGGGCCAACTTGCTGCACGTGGAAGCCACACGAAGTACGTATATCCCCCATGTAATCATCTCACCTGTGCCCATGTTTTTGGCTCATCATTGACTGTGGTGCAAGATATGTGGCTGGAACGCTCAAAGACGAAAGCCAGGCCTATGTAGTGCCCAACGAGTATGTCGATAAGACTACTTAATGGTATTTCCTGGACTGTGATATTACCTGGGTTTAAGGCTCTAAAACACAAAGTTAGCATAGACAGTATGTGTAATACAGGTTTGATCACTCAGGCTAGAAGCCATCACTAGGTCTATGCTAAGCTCTCAAGAGTAATGAAACCCAAAACTCCACGCAATCCCATTTTCAAGCAAAGCTAGTATACACAACGAGAGAAAGAACACACATACACACAGCTAGCGGGTCTATATGCCTTGAAACCTTCACAGGTGCTCTTTCTTTCTTCCCTTCTCCCGCCCCTCATCCACGCTCCAGTGCCCCTTTGGCCCCCCCCCCCCCCCATCCGTCTCTTCGTCTTCCTTGTAATCATACAGCTCCCAGTAATCGGGAACATTTGGTAAAAGTATACATCCCAAGCCTCTTATCCCACTCAGCCCGGAATCTACCGGTCCTTGTAGATCTTTGGCTTGAAACCTTCTTGTGCCTCTGCTTCTGCCTCCATTTTCTCAACAAGCGGGCCTATCTCTGCTTCTAGGCGCTCCTTTGCTCGTACGACTTTGCTCTGGAGATAGAAGCTACCGCCCTTCTTGGGATCGTTCGCATCAAAAAGACGCTTGAAACGTCCCGCTACCTCTTCAGAATTTACAGCTCCTTTGTTGGGGGCGGGGACGTTAAGAATTAGACAGGCTTCGTCGAGGGTCATGCCTGACCCGAGAGCGGCACGGCCACCACCAGCGCCGTTGGGATTCAGTTTAGCTTGCGAGCGAGCGTATTGACTGCTAGCCTGAGCTTGTTTGTAGGCGGCCATGAAAGAGCGGCCGAGGATTCGAGAGCCGACAATAACGGCTTGCGTGATCATGCGATGCGCCTAAGGCAGGAAATTGACAGTTAGAAAAACATGTATCTTTTAGGGCTGCGACCTCCCCGTGTATTGGCCCATCTTGTTGTTGTTGTCGTCACATGGCCGGTTCGATCTACAGGACTACTCACCATGGTGAGGGTTTGGGACTGTAGGAGACTTCTCAAGCAGCGAGGGGATAAGGAGGCGATGAGCAGGAAGGCAGACGAATCAGGGACAGCCGGCTTTCGGGTGACTCGTCTGTTAAGTCTTATTCAAGTCTTTGTTGTTTAATGGTCAGTAGAGAGAGTAGATTCGTGTTCTCCAAGTTGCAGCCATATGACAAAATATTCTTGTCGCTAATGATCACCGGCTTAGTAGTGCTCTGATGAGATATGCCGAGTATTTGCCGCCTAAAAGCTAGCTACTTTTGGCTAAAGCCTGCGATAGTCTTTGTCGCTATACTGTCACGTGATGCTACAATATAGCACCAGTGCTGAACAATCACTAAGGGTATGGGCTACTTTGAAGTACACCAATACCCTTGTCTGCCCTTTCAGTGAGGCTGTAATTATAACATACAGTAAGCTTAGCTCACCACCATCACTATCGACGCCTCGCAACTGTCAATCAGAGAATCCTTCGCCCTTCCAGTCAACAATATCGATTTGTCGAGCACACAAAAAAACACCTCAACAAGCACATCGCCTCTCTTCTAAAATATATCCAGCGTGACGGTATCGCCCATATTTGTCTCTACTTTGCCTGGTGCTGCTCTCATTCTCTCTTGTCACCGCTTTTCCAGGTCCTACCTCGAAGCCATAACTCGTTCTGACTTAACGACCGTCCGCATCCCAAACGAAGATTACAGCTGTCTTTCTTTGTTATACATATAGGTGTATAGTACACTCATTATTTTCATCTATTGGAGTCAGAGTTCTCATACTATCTCTACATTCGCTATTACCGAGCCAATAACCCAAGCGTACGCACAAACTGGTCTAATCGAACGTGGCTACGACTGCATCGCGACTTTCCCCCCGGATCTTTGCATTCGATAGCACTGATACATAAAGCCCCCTAGAAATCCTCACGGAGCTCTTGGTCTAGCCATTGCGCTTTCTATCCAGCCAGGGCTTCCCATTCACGCCTCGACAGCTTGTTGCCACGACTCCGAAATTCCGGCTTACTGCTTTCCACTCCCAATCAATATCGGCTGCCTTTGTCATGTCCAACTACTACCCAGCTCAGGGCTCCGGAGGCCAGTCTAACTATGGTTCCCAGAATCTTCAGTTTTACCCCTCGTCGTACTCTCCTGCCCAAGTTTCAGGGGCCCCTTCTCAAGCGTACAACAGCTATGGCGGCGGCGGATACGGCGCAGGTACCGGGGCTGCTCCCATGGGAGTTAGTGGGCGTATGGGCGAACAGGGCGGTCTTCGAACTGGCTGGCTTGCGGCTTTCTCAACTGAAGGCTATGACGGCGAGCCTCCTCTACTAGAAGAGCTAGGCGTAAATTTTGGTCATATTCAAGGCAAAGTATGAACCGATTCTACGCCCCCACTTGGACCCCTACTCCACGTAACCAACCTCCTGCTAACAAACACGTACATAGACATTGGCGGTTCTGAATCCCTTTGCGCGCGTAGATCAACACATCATGGACGACTCCGATCTCGCTGGCCCAATTCTCTTTTTCCTCTTATTTGGGACATTTCTGCTCTTCAGTGGCAAGGTCCATTTTGGTTACATTTACGGCTTAGCATTGCTTGGCAGCACTTCCCTACATGCAATTCTTTCCCTCATGACGCCTTCCGAAATTGCAGCATCATCGCAACCGCAATATCACGGCAACTCAATGTACCCTGAACACCAAGGCGGTCCCAGTGTCTCTAGTTCGGATGAATCAAGCTCGCCAACTCTGACGTTTGCCCGTAGTGCCAGTGTGCTTGGCTACTGTTTGCTCCCTCTTGTAGCGACTAGTCTTGTGGGGATTGTTATGCCTATGGACACGCCGCTTGGCATCGTCATGACGTCTGCTGCCATCATGTGGTGCACGGCTAGTTCCAGTGGTATGTTTTGCGCCGTGGGGAGAATGAGAGCCATGCGGGGTTTGGTCGCCTATCCTCTAGCCTTATTCTATGTTGGATTTGGCATTATGGGCATCTTTAGCAGTAGAGGAAGTGGTTCGCTTAACCGTGTGGTTGGTAACGCATGAGGATGATATGAACGGGGATGGCCAATTTTTCTCTTGCAGCTCAGTCAGTGTATTTATTCATCTAGCGGTCACACTGAGTAGGTAGAGGTCGCTCTACTCACCATCTATGCATGATCCCTAGAACCCGGAATCTTTGACGTCGCAATACTGACGTAGATTAGTGACACGATGATATAATATAATACTAATGAGCCTTGTTCTAGTATAAAAATATATGCTAGTATTATATAACCAACACCCGTAACTCCTATTCTAAAATAAACCCAGACATAAGAAGGGCGACGTCGATATTGTACATGTCACTATGACTATGATTGCGAGCTTTTGCTCGTGTCAATCAAGTTTTAGCCTTAAATGTGCACATCTCCGAACGACGTGACATGATGTTCCAAGCCCATATGAGCAAGTGTATAGCACGTAGCACCACAGCCAAGGCTTGATTTGATACAAGCTTCAAGGCGGGCTAACAATAACAAACAAAGCAGTAAAAATAAATAAAAGATAAAAAAGAAAATCCAAAATATTTTGTAATAAAACCAAGCAAATAACCACCGCAGCAAGCAAAAGTTGGAAAAGAAATGTAAGGAAAAGAGAGGCAAAATGAAAAAAAAAAGGGCATTCAAAATTCGACAGCCAACAAAAAGGTCGAGGTTGGAAAGGCCAGAGGAAAAAGAAGAAAAACAAATAACGAACTCCAGCACTGGCAGTAAATTACAGGACAGACAATATAGCAGAAGCTTTTTTCGTCAAGAGAGGGAAAGGAGAGGTGCAGGCAGGCAGACATGAGTGAGTCGTGAGACGTATGAGACAAATTTATGTGTTATTTCAAGGGTGGGGGGGGGGGGGGGGCGAGTTTCCTCTAGGCTTTGGCGGTGCCATTGGTGAGGGTCTCGTCGTTGTCTGGCAAGGCACAGAGCAAGGAGTACTGGCCACCGGCGCCGGCAAGGACCACCCGCTTCTCCTTGATGGCACTGTTATCGATAATTGTGGGCTCTTCAATATCGTCAGTAGTACCAAGACCGGTCTGATAGTTGGCTGAGAAGCCCCAAGTGTAGACTTTGCCGTTGGTGGTGACAGCAAAGCTGGTATCGGTACCAGCGGCGACAGATTCAATAGGAGGAATGCCTAGTTCAGTTAGCACATATTCATCCGTAACAAAAGATTCAAAAAAAAAAAATAAAAAAATAAAAGAAAAGAAAAAACTCACCCTCAACAATAGTGGGCTTAAAGAGCAGACGCGGGCGCTTGTTGTCGTCAAAAACAGTGTTATCCTCAGTGTAGGCCTCCTTAGGCAAGCCGACCTGGTGACCATCAATACGGCCCCAAACCAAAAGCTTGCCGTCGTCAGTGCACGCCAATGAGTGATGCTCGCCACCAGCAATGTCCTTGATCTTGTACTCTGATAGACTCTTGATAATCGATGGGCTGTTGATCATGGCATCGCCCTCGCCAGCACCACCTTCCACGCCAACCTGTCCGAAGTTGTTAAGACCCCAGCCATACACTCTACCCTCCTTGTTTAGGGCAAAGCTGTGATAAGAACCGCAAGCAAGCTTCACAATGGGGTTAGTCTTAGATTTAGGAATACCCACGTGCTGAGGTTGCAGGGCCTTCATCTTGTAGCGTTCACCAATCCGACGACCAAGTTGGGCTTGCTCGCCAGAGCCCCAGGCAGTAACTTCGCCCTTGATATCAGCTGCCAGCATATGGTTGGAGCCAGCAGCCAAAAGAGTTATGTTCTTTAGGCCAGGGATTTCAACAGGAGTGCGCTGGACCTTGGTAGTTTCAGAGAAGCCTAGAATACCATCGCTAGCCTACAAGGAATGTGTTAGCAGTGGGCAACTATACCACCATGTCACAGAGAAAATACTTACGCGAAAGGTACCCCATCCGTATACACGGCCATCCCGAGTCAGCGCAAAAGTGGCGCTATCGCAAGCAGCAACTTGCGAGATCTGAGTGCCCTCAATGAAGACATCAGTGGAGACGGCAGTCGGAGTGCTTTCCATGGGATTGACGCCAGTATCATCCTCATCGTCCGAATCTGAATCATCTTCGTTGTCCATATCACGTAGACCACCCTCCCACTCAGTGCTGCGACCAAGAGCGCCGTCATCGTTAACACCCCAGGTCAGCATCTTACCGTCTGCAGTAAGAGCAGCGACGTGCATGCCACCACATGCAATTTGCACAACGCCGATGTCCTTGGCTGACAGAAGATCGTTGTAGCGCGGACGTTTGACATCAACGGGCTTCTTGCCATCACGGCGTTTAGAGCCCATGCCAAGCTCTCCAGAAGAACCTTCACCAAAAACGAAGACTTCAAGACGCTGACTGGGCATGTCATTGATTATTGGGCCAGCAGTCCGAACCTTAGGTGGGGGAGGAAGTTTGGGGACCGGAACCTTTTTGGGGCGGGCAGCAGCAGCCTTCAACGTGTTAGTGAAATGTCTAGAAGCCAGTAGAGCTCAAGATACTGAGGCTTTGCTTACCTTGGGAGCAGGAGCATCCCCCATCTCAGCGTCCTCATCATCAGACACATCTACCTTTTTGGAAGCAGCAGCCTTCTTTGTGACGGTCTTCTTGGGAGCAGCAGCCTTCTTGGGCTCAGGCTTCTTGGGTTCAGCCTTCTTGGACTCGGCCTTCTTGACAGTAGCGGGTTTCTTGGCATCGGTCTTTTTGGCGGCAGGCTTGCTCTTGATAGCCGCAGGGGCGGGCTTCTCAGAAACAGCCTTAGACTTCTTAGCCTTTGGCACATCAACCTCGCTATCGTCGGCTTTTCTCTTTCTAGAAGCGGTAGGCTTCTCTGTCGGGAGAGCAACCTTCTCCTTCTTTGCGGCAGTTTTGGATGTCACCTTCTTAGAGGTCTTGAGCTCTTCAGCCTTCTGAGGTGAATGTGTTAGTACAGTAGCAGAAAAGTCAACGTGGTTTAGTAGTGGGAAGGTTGCAATGATAATGCGACTCGTTTATTGGCAAGATGGGAAGTAAATTTCGATGGCCGCGACCAAGGAATCAAACAGAATTGGGTGGATTTTTGCTTCTCCCAGAGTCCCAGAGGCGACTGGAGCCCTGGTGTTGGTTGTGAAGGGCGGTTGGCGATTTCTTCGCGATGGATATGCTTACAGTGGCCTTGGCTGCCTTTGCAGCAGCGGCTGTTCTACTTGAAGCCATTTCAAAAAAAATAATGTGATGAGCTTGATATCGCCGAAATTTCTTTTTTCGAATAGCCGATGTCGCGATTTCTCTTGAAACGAAATCACGAAGCGCGAGGATTGATGAGATGATTCGAAGTCTCAAACTTGCTGCGCGACCAACTATAATTGCAGAATGGAAATGTAGAATTTTTTCTGCGTCGCGACTTTATGGCTGATGCGATGTTTCCAAGGGCAGGTGCGATGGGATTGTTAGGCAGGGTGAGGCTTTGGTTTTTATGGGAAGCTGTGTGTGTAGGTAGTTGCCAGGAAAGGTCTAGTGATATCAAGTGATAACGCGACTTAGCTTATAACAGACAAGTGGACAACAGAACTAAGACTAGAAAAAGTAGAGAGAAAGAAAACGAAGAAGAAAAAATAAAAGAGGACGAGGAATAAACTTAGACAAGTTGGCGAATAGAGAGGAGAATGAAAATGAAGCGAGACAGACAGACCCTGAATTTTAACACAATAAAAAGCGAGGACGCACAAGAGACTTAGAGCCCGACGCGAGCGCGTTCTTTCCTCAAAGAATGGCAAGGGCGGCCCTTCTTTCACCTGGAATTTCCTAATCGGCGCAAGAATCTGAGCAGGGAAGCAACAATAAGTGGGGCTCAACCAGTGGTTTTCAACTCTTTTTTGTTGTTATGCTGTTCTGTGCTGCACTGGCAATTGCCCCAAACATCGAAGATAAGGCCAGGGCTTGGCCAATCCACTTTAATACTTTGATGAATATTCTCTGTCTATCTTTGATTTTAAATATCCTGCAAACTAATATATGCAGCGAATGCACCCTTTTAAGAAAGTCTCAAAGCCCAAAGACTTAGCTCCAGGCCAGCAGATAAAAAAGGGAAGCATGGTCTCAACTACGACAATGATAAAAAAGAAAAAAAAAAACTTGAACAAAAGGAGCTGCATTGCCCCCTGTCAGTGGCTGCAGGCTTTTTTTTTCACTTACTCTTCGTATCAACATACTGCGCAGACGACACTATGCAGCAAACGAAGAACAAGCAAAGAAGGAGCCAGCCTGATCCCGGCTCCGTTTCTTTATTTCTTCCGGGAATACAAAAGTGCATCTACATTTATGAATGCACGTAGGCAGTCAGTCAGTAGTCCTGCTGAGTGCCTTTCCTCTTTGACCTCAAATGCCGGCAGAATCTTGCAACTTTTTAGCGGTCAGAGATGAAAGCGGTGAGAATAATGCATGACTCTAGATCGATATCTCCACTTATAATAAGCTCGAAGCTTATTGTTAGGGTTTGAGCTATATGAAGCTTATCGTGTAACCTTTGTTTTGTCTCAATACACACACCTAGGGATTTATGTCTTGCATTCCCGCTGTCCTCCTCCCCTCCCCTTGCAGGTCACGATGATAAACACAATTGTTTTAAACTTTGTAATAGATAAAATAGAATAGCAATAAGACTAGTTGGCTATAGACATACCGTACGCCCCCAAGTCCTGATTTCCCATGATACAATGATCCATAAACCGTAACCCCATTCCCAAATCCGGGATGCAGAAAAACTCCCAAAAAATAGCCACAAAAGTAATGAAAAACTAAGAAAAAGACATCATCTATTTTCTAGTGGTGAAGTCTATTTCGTTGGGGTTGAAGCCGCCGTCAGCAGCCTTCTCACAGGTGCAAGCGTCTAAGTCATGGTTAGCAAGATGAGAGCGACAGACCAAGGAGTGCGAGCAAAAACTTAGCAAAAACTTACCCTGAGAACGCAGTCCGCAGCTGCAGGTGGGGCCCTTCGGGGGAGCATTCTCGACACTGGCACGATCGCAGGTGCACTGGCCAGCGGGACGGGCCCGGCAGGCGCAGCGGGCGCCAGTAATTGTGTTTTCGGAGGCAGACTTTTCGCAAGTGCATGCCAGGGCAGATGTCTTGCCGCAGGAGCAGGTGGCCTTCTGGGCTAGATTTGGGCAAAACAAAACGCTGTTAGTGGGGTGTTGGTCTAAGGGACAGCAGGAGAGAAGGATGCAGGATTGACAACAAGGCATCGGACTGTCGTTTAGGTAGATGGGATCTCTACGTTCTGGAGTGGCAAGTGAAAGAGAACGTGGAGATAGCACGATGCTAGGGGCAAGAGGGAACTCATATGACTTACCACAGACACAGCTGTTTCCAGAAGCGCAGCAGGTGGAGGGCTTGGAAGACATTTTGTATGGGTTGTAAATGGAAGTAAGAGTAAGTGTAAGTGAGGTAGAAGTACAATGAGTTAACTGAGAACAGAGAAAAACACGCCGGAGCAAGTCAGAGATTCGGGGAGGAAGGATAAAGCACTCGGAGAAGATGTTGTTGATGAGGAGAAGAAGAGAAAAAAACAATTGCTCAAGTTCTTGTAGTGGACTTTCTATTCTTATATGCTTTTGAGCAAAGGTATTGCCATGAAGAAGCACCGCCTTCAATGCGTTGGAAGCGTCTCGAAACGGCAAAAGTCGTTGACTATGACTGAGTGATTGAAATACCTTGATTCTGATTGGCTGGCGTTTCTAATCGAACGTTTCTGACGCCACACGTGAGCAAAACTGGCGCCACTTTATTTTCCTTATTTTTTGATATGGCGACGGCTTGACTGGCTGGGGGGGGGGGGGGCCTAGGCCAGGAAGAAACAAGACAAGGCTGACGAATTCGAGGTGGGGGCGTCTGGGTTAGCTGAGCGGGCCTGTCCCACAACCCTAAGACCAAACACTGACCCCGGCCCCCAGCCTCAACCTCGACACCAACCCTAGCACTAACCCAAACCCCAACCCAAGCTCCAACCCCAGCCTGACTCCCTGACTCCGGAGGGGGGCCATGGCTGCTGGTGTAAGACTATCATAGCCGCAAGCTTTCATAGAAGTGTCCAGATTCTGATGGAAGCGAAGGCGTGTTTCCTTTTCCGTTGTTCGTCTTTCACTTAGTCTCATGTCTTTCAGGCATTCAGCTCTTTCAAATCGGTTAGTTCTTTCATCTCTTTCGATCCTCTTCCTCTTTCAGTCCTTTGAGTCCTTTCACAGTCCTTTGAGGTTCTTTGAGGTCTTGGGAGGATCCTAGTCCTTTCAGCTTTTTTCTTGGCTTTTTCAGTTCTTTCAGTTCTTTCATTTCCATTCATTCATTGCTTATCCCACCTTGGCGATAAGACAGGTAATGTAGGAGGAGCTGACAGGCCCCCTCTGACATGTACAGGCACTCCTTCACCCCCCTTTGCTCCTCCCCCCACGTCTTTAACTTGTCGCTGCGTGCTCTTCTGTTTCTCTATTTTAAGATCCAAGTTTCTCATTCCCATCCTCGTGATCCTCGTCCTCGTCCTCGCCCTCGCCCTCGCCCTCATCCTCGATTCTCTACCTGTTTTCTTCTTGACTATCAAAGCTGCTTAGTGCTCTACAGTACAGATAGCTTGCTTTAACGCACCGCACATCTTATTGCATATCGACGTCACTTTGCCGGCTCCTTTGCTGTGGCTTAAGCTTGACCTGACCGCCTTTAGACCGCCTCGACCTCACCAAAACGTCTTTGTGCTGAGCCGAAGCCGCGAATCCCAAGTTTACGTCTACCATCCCTTCCCCCTTCCTCTCCCCTCTCCCATTCATTCAACACTACGCCATCATGTCGGGCCTAGTTGAACCCCTTTTTTCGCTTAGTCTGCTGCACCTGCCGCCCGAGATCCTCACGCGCATCTTGGCCTTTGTGCAGCTTCCTGAAGACCTCGTAACCGTGTCCATGTCGTGCAGGACTATGAATGAAATCGTCCGCCAACATGAGTCCTGGATTGTCAGCCGCGTCGTTTTAAACATATTCCACCCCACCGTTCTCTCCGCTGCCCTCCTAGTCCAAAAAGCCCGGAAGCTGCCCCATATCAGCAAGGACCCACAGGGTGCTGCGGCCCGTGAGTTCCTTGACAAGTACCTCATTGGCCATCCAAAGGGTTTCTTGATACCGGCTTCGGAAGTGCGCACCATTTCGGACTTGCGAGCCCTGATACCGCTACACTCTGTAGTAAAGAGCTTCGCAGCCACGTTCGTCAGCCACTGCTCGCACAGAAACAACGAAGATTACTTGGCCGGCTGGAACATGTCGGCCTTGTTTTCGCCAGACCACATGCCAACCGAGTCGGAGTGGACACGTATTGAACGGTCGCTGTATCACTATGAGCTGTTTTGTGTGTTGTTTGGCCACGACCCGGCCGAGGCATTTACCGGCCGGTCGACCATGCAAACGGAGTTCCGTAGTTGCTTTGCGCCCTGGGAGCTGGAGCAAATCGCATCTGTGTTTGATATTCTTAGAGTTGATGTGTACAGAGGTGAGCAGAGAGTCAGCCCTGGTTGGTCCAGTTTAGCCAGACTTGGACTGTTTTATAGCTGTTCCATTACTGTCTACCCCCAGCTTGTTGCCACAATATGTGTATGATAAAACTAACTTTATTTTTCTTTTTTTTCTTTTTGCGCGGCGTCCAGCGTTCCGGGAAGTTGCGCGCCATGACATCACATATGGCTTCCACATGGTCGAGTACGACAAGCGTCACTCTCCATGGATGCGTCACGTTATTGAGACAGGCCTGGAGTTCATGTACGAAGTTGTCACGGCCGCTGGTTTCACCGAACGTCGCGCTATTCTTCAACGTCAACATGACGGCGACTCCATCCCGAGAAGCTGCTCATTCTGGCCCATTTTCTGGCAGATGCCCAATAACTCCGTGCTCCACGGGCACGACTTTGCCCCATTCTCACATCGCAACATGAAAATGACACCGGCTTGGATGCCTGAAGAAGACTCCGGACCAGAGGAGGTGTGGCGATGGGTGTGCCGAACAGGCCCCGCCACTAACAATAACGTACCACTTAGCCCGTTCAAGCGGTGGATATTGAGATATAAAGGCTACGTATTTTGGGATGCTTGGAGAGTGAAGGATGTCGGTATTCTCAAGCAAGCATTCCGGGAGCCCTTTTTCCAGGAAAGTCACTTCCATGTTCGTGAACAGCTGGCTCTTGAGGGCTTACCTAATACTGAGGCCTACACGAGCAGAATGGTGGGCTCATGGCATGCGCGCAAATTGATTTTCATGGAGGGTGGCCGAGGATACTGGGACTTTGCAGACACGAAGAAGATTGAATGGGGGTATCCATCAGTGCCTCGGTGTAGGGAACATATGATGGAAAATGAAGGTAAATAAAGAACAAAGGGATGTACTGAGGAGTCTGTTGTTGTTTAAATGAAGAGATTATATAATCAATTGACTGTGTTTATCCAAGTTATTGTTATTCTATTCCGACTAGGGAACATGTGAGTTCTTACAGAGCTGAATATAGACTGCCCAACTCATTGGACTTGAGAAGCCCGACGAGTCGTACCGCTGCTTGAAGCGTCTGAAACTAGCTAGCCTCAATCTAATGTCTCGAACTCCGGGAAGGGGGGGGGGGGGGCGCGGGTACGGATTCAGAGATATCCCGGAGGCAGCAGCAGGTATGCGGAGCTTGGCGCTCGGGCAGTACATATAAACCTAGCGACCATTCCATCTGGCTTATTACATAGCTGGTCACGGAAGGGTGGAACAGGCTACGCGTGTGTGTGTGTGTGTGTGTAAAGTATGACACACGAACAGTGACCGGAGCGAAGAGGATCTTATAAGATATATTGATTGACGGTCGTATCAACGATAGACACAACGTGTTGATAACCCGACTCCCCTAACAAAACATCAAGCCAGAAACAAATAGAACCAACTAAGAAACAGAAGCCGCCTTGTCTACGAAAGAAAAACGAGCAGACCTTAAAAAAGGAAGAAAGAAACCGAACAGAAACCAAGAAAAGAAAACGAACCCTCCCCGTAAAAGAACCGCTGAACCGCTGACACCGCCACTAGCACACCTATCAGCCAAGCCAAAACCCCTACCTCTATTGCCAATAGCTCCTGCTGGCCCGTGTATCCGACGCATGCCAGTGTCCAAGCAAGTCCAGCCAAGTCCATGTCTACTTCTATGTTTATATGCAAAGCAAGTCCAAGATGCCACCCAAGCTCCCCCTCCTCACACCCTTCCCGGCACAAAATCCCAGAACCCAGGTCTATTCTCTCTCTTTCCTTGTCGCCATGTTTATTTTTTGTTTTGCTTGATGGCTTTCTCTCGTACCGTCAAGTTGTCAATGTGAGAAACCTCCGCGGTTGTTTGCTAGGAATTAACTAACACCCCATCACGCGTACGGCTTTTGGGCGCAGATGACGTTGAACACCATGTACACATGGAAGCTACTATCGTTCAGGTGCTGGCGGACCTCGACCAACAGCATCTCGGTCTGGACATCTGTCCAATTAAGGGCCTTGAACGGTTTGCGGGCCAATCCAACAAGTCCATCTTGCATGGACTCGCGGTGCATCTCGCCACAGGCTGATTTTACTTCATCTTCAGGCCAGCAGCCTACGGGCACTTTGAACTGCTGGCGAGTGATATTGGTGAAGCCAGCGGCAGTCAGATGCTGCTCAATGTTGTTGCTGGCGTGTATATCAGTGCCAATAGCAGCAAGGCCCTGGCCGAGAAGTTGCATGAAATCACGCACACGATAGGTTGTTTCTTCGGTGTAGCTGGAGTCGTCGCATTCGATGGCGTTGGTGAATTCTTGGAGCTCGATCCAGCCGCCAGGCTTGAGATGGCTGTTTGAGCCCGGGCGGAAGAGGGTGAGGAAGCGGGCAAAGTTAGTTACAAGGAGGGAAAAAGAAGAGCAATAGGAAGAGGCAGAGAGGAGGAGAAGGAGGAGGAGGATGAGGAGGAGGAGGAGACTACATACTCAAAGGCTTGCTTCATCAGTGTGGCCACATCATACACAGTGATCAGCACGCGACGAGCGTGGATATAGTCGTAGGTTTCCGGATCATCGGCCCAGCCCTCTTCGTGCTCAAAATCGTCAATGACAAATTGCACATTGGGAGGAACGGTCTCAGGCTGGATGGGGGAAAGATCGGAGCCTACAAAGGTGGCCTGGGGGAACAAGTCGGCCACTGGGCAGCGGGCTAGTTAGTTTCAAGCAAGAGAAGATGGGAGGAGAAGGGAAACAACATGCTCAGCTCAGCGGAAGCAATATACTTACTAGCTAGGCACCACGCACCAGTGCCAGTCCCTGGAGGCATTCGGTTAGTCAATGGACAGACACAAACAAAACAGAGAGGGTTTAGGGTAAAACACAACACATACCAATGTCTAAAGCCCGTCCACCTTCGGCACGGAGAATGTTTTCAACGGGAGCAAAATATACAGAGCCGCAAATTGTTTCCAGCACATGATGGATCAAGTCATCGCGGTCCTGCTCAACGACATCATTGGGGAACGGGTACTTTCCGGCATGATAAGCATGGTAGCGTAGGCCATCATCTTCAACATGTCCTCGTATACTCTCGGTCAGGCTTATGGTCTCGGCCAGATCCATTGTGGCAGCGATATTGTCCATTTGCTGGTCTTCGTCGTCGCTGTTCTTCATGGTGCTGCTGTTACTGTAGCCATCTCGCTGAAGACTATCCTGTGGGCTCTGGTGGGCGCGGGATCGCCGCATGGCTTTGTGAGGCGGGGATTCAGACATGGCGGGCGTGAGACAAGAGATAAAAGTGCTGAGGATGTGGGAGCAAGCTTCACGATGTTCGGTGATGGTGAGGAGCTATAGTACAAGGCCGAGGGAAAGAGAGAGATGTACATATATACTTGGATGAAAAGAGGACAAGTAAAGCGAGGAAGAGAAGAGACGAGAAGGAGAAGGAGAAGAAGAAGAAGGAGGAGGAAGAGGAGGAGGAGAAGAAGAAGAAGAAGGAGGAGGGGGGGGGAGGAGGAGGAGACGGACAGGAATAAGAATAATAAGAAGAAGAAGAGATAATATGTGTGGGTGTGTGCCTGTCAAGTTGAGGAGCAGGAGGGTACAAGACAAGAAGAGACAAGCTGGACTAGACAGGCTTGTAGTATGTAGTCTGTAGTCTATGGCCAGTATGCTGTAGGCCGTAGACTGTGACCTCTAGCTTGTTGGCGCCTACTATAAGATGTGCTATAAGCGGTGCTATAAGCGAAGGCCAAGAGCGCTGCTGGCGTACCAACAAACCGGCGAGAGGAATCGCCAGACAGAGAGAGAGAGAGAGAGAGAGAAGGAGAGAGAGCAATAGACGACAGAGGAGGGCCGTGTGGCCTTGGTCTATGGGCTTAATTTGAGTAAAGCCCCCTCTCCAGAGCTTTGAAACTTGCGCTCTGTTGCCTCGTCTATCTATGTCAATGCCTACGCTCTTTTCTTTTCTTTTCTTTTCTTTTCTTTTTTTTTCTTCTCTTTCTTTTTTTTCTTTTCTTTTTCAGTAGGCTTTTTACGTCAAGTAACAGTTATCAAATAATGGAAAAGCCAGGACAAAAGGGCCAAAGGTGAGGAACAAGCAGCGAGAGCCACCTGTTTAGCAGCAGTGTGTGTATACGAAGACCAGCTGAATGAATGTTCTGCTGATAAGTAGCTCAACTGCAGTAGATTGAGGATGCGTGTTGGTAAGTTGGTGTATGAGTGTGATATGATAGCAACGGTAGCAGTGGCAGTAGCAGCCCAATCGATTGCAGACAGGCCAGTCGATGATCAAGGAAGGTTGTAACCTGTGGCTGCAGTTGTGGTTCCAGCAGTAATAGCACAAGGCAATATCACCCGTTTGACCAGCTTGCTTGCTTGCTTGCTTGCTGGCTTGCTGTCGTCAAGAGACCGGCGACCTGGCCCCTGTCACTCCAGCACGCTTTCCTTTAGACTGAGATTATCACTATGTTTGATCGGCCAGCCTCTATTCTAACTCCTGCTGTGTCTTTAGAGCTAGTCCAGGAGGTCCAGCCAAAGGTTTTCAGTTCTAAGCTTTGCAATCTCTTTTTGGGGCCTGACGGGCTTGTCACTATACCTCAAGGAGCTGGAAGTGTGGGTTTCTAAGCCTAGAGAGAGGTTTGCCAAGTTGCAATGACCTGCTGCGTGATGGACCGTCCAGATGGATGAAGGAAAAGCCAAGACCACCAAGTCAGGTGGCAGAGGCCAAGGGGGGGGGGGGGGGGGAGTAGCGAGAAAGAGAGAGAGAGAGAGAGAGACAGAGACAGAGACAGAGGGTGTGGTACTTCGAGGGAAAAAAAAAAAGAAAAGAAAAAAACAAGGAACAGAGGATATGGATCAGGTAGGCAAATCGACAACACAGCTACTTGGGAGAAATTTGCCGTGAGAAACGCGGTGAGTGGAAGAGAATAGATCACAGGCCGGATCAGTCAGTAATCAAGAGAGGAAAGGAGGAAGAAGAGGGGATGTGTGTGTGTGTGTGTGGAGCGGAGAGCAGAGAGCAGAGAGCAGAGTAGAGGGCGTGACTATATCAATGACCCTGTTGGAAGGGGGGAGACGTCGGGCAGGGCAGGGCAGGACAAGACAAGACAAGACAAGACAATACAAGACAGCAGTAGAGGATTTAGAAGCAGGATGAACAACGACGAAGTAAAAGTCTCAAAGGGCCAGCCATCCAAGCGAGCGACTGACTTGCCAAACAATAAAAGGGAAAAAAAAAGAAACAGAGACCAGAAGAAGATGTGCAATGGGCAGCTAGAGGCCTAGGAATGGAGGGAAGAGAGAAGAGGCAAGAGATAGTCCAGACCCGGGAGGGGGAGGAGGAGGAGGAGGAGGAGGAGGAGGAGGCGGAGAGGGGTAGTGGGTAGTGAGTAGTGAGTAGTGAGTAGTGAGTAGTCAGTAGTCAGTAGGTAGCAGCAACCGAACAACACCAAGTGACTGGCAATGATTTGTCTTATCTGCAGCACGGTGTCTCTATAGAGGGAGACAGAATAAAGTAAAGGAAGAAAAAGAGAACAGGCTAGAAGGGGAGGGGAGAGACACAGACACACTTGGAGAGACAGGATGAGACAAGGACCAGAGACTGGGTACGCAGCTTATGCTAGATTCCGGCCGGTTGCTACTTGATGCTGCAGCTATGACGCAGAAACCTGGACTGGTAGATATGCAGAGCTCTAGAGCTGAGGGAGGAGAGGAAGGAAGAGGGGAACAAGACCGGCGACTGCAGTCTTGGGTTTCTGTGCTTTGATTCACAAGGACAATAGGGAGGAGAGGGGAGGGTTTCCGTCTTTGTCTTTTCCCTTGCTATTACGCTCGGGGGTTGGTTGGAAAGCAGCGAGGGAAGCAGAGGAGTGAGTGATGGGAAGCCAAAGAAGCCTAAAAATCAGAGGAGGCGGGTCCTAATGCCAAAGGCTTGTTTGTGTTATTCTTCAAAGGATGGTGTTGTGATTAGTTTTCCTCGGGTCTGTGCCTTTTGGCCGTTTCATTATTTTTCAGAGGGAAGACAGACAAAGAGAGGGACTTGGTAGGTAGGTAGGTAGGTAGGAGTCTGTGCCGGGGGGGTTAGGATGGGACAGAGAGAGGGAGAGAGAGTATGTGTGTGTGTGTGTGGGTGTGGGTGTGGGTGTGGGAGAGATAAACGAAGAGAGGAGAATAAGATGGCAGATGGGGACGGCGACGATTCTGTCCGAGCGGTAGGCTTGCCGCGGGAAGCGAACCAACAACGCTAGGCAGAAATCAATGTATGTATAAGCTGTTAGCAAGGGTGCCGGACGAGGATACAAGAGGGAGTTGGAGAAACGGTAGTAGTGGGAGCTTGCAACGGTGAGTGAGAGAGGGCGGGCAAGGCAAGGCAAGTTGGTCGGTGTTGGCCAACGAGATGGGTTAGGTTTAGTGTGTGTTTTACAGTGTTTCTCTAGTTGGACTCTATCCGTCCGCCTTTGTCTGTAAGCAACGAGACAGAGACAGAGACGGGCGAGTATGCTTTGAGGCTCTTGAATGAGCTATAGTGTGTGCATGTGTGTGTATTTGCTAATAATATAGGCAAGCGCTTGTACTAATGTTGAAGATTCGTATCCAGCCAGCACAAGCACGGCGGCAAGCAGGCCCAGCTTTGGAATCTCCTACCTACCCAAGCCCCAAGTTACATGGCAGAAGTACGGGCCGGTCTCTGTAGCAGCAATTCCTTTTTCTCTCTAATAGAAAGGAAAGAAAAAAGAAAGAAAAAAAAAAAGAAAAAAGCAGACAATAGAACAAAGAGACCCAGGAGACTGGGCCCAGCAATGTTCAAGCAAGCCTTGTCTATACCGAGACAGGACCAGATCCACGGCAATATTATGCCAGAGTTACAGAAGAGAGCAGGAAGATTGCCAGGGGAAGTTGAGGAGGAGGAGGAGGAGGAGGAGAAGAAGAAGAAGAACAAAAAGAGAGACAGGTTAAAGCAAAAAGGAACCAACATATCTCACACAATTGAAGACCAGGACAGCCAGCCAGCCAGCCAGTCAGCCAGCCTAGATACCAAGCTGGGCTTGGGACTTTGTCGAGCAGCTGACCTTTTCTTCTATCTTGCTTGGCTTTTGGCTTCCGTCTCTCTCTCTCTCTCTCTCTCTGCGCCTAGCTCAAAGTCAAGACAAGCAGCTTCGAGTAAGTTTTCCTTTTTAGGCGATTCTAGTCGCACCCTTTCTTCCCTGATACCAAGTCCAGCGTGACCGTGACCGTGATAGAACAGCAGGGATACCAACAATTAGCAGGGAGAGCTCAATCAAAGACGAGGGAGGAGAAGACAAGAGAAGAGAGCAAAAAAAAAAAAAAAAAAAAAAAAAAAAAAGGTTCTTGTTAATGCGTCGCATGCATGCATAACACATGCATTGTCTCGCCCAAGAATAAAGGGGGCTACAGAGAGGCAGGCAGAGACAGGGAGAGCGAGAGCGAGAGCGAGTCGTTTAGAAGCTCAAGAGTGCAGAGTACAAGGCAAAGCAAAGCAAAGCAAAGCAAAGCAAAGCAAAGGATATAAAATAACTTAATAAACAAGCAATTAGCTGTCAACTCAAGAGGAGTTGGTTAGCTTAACACTTATCAACCGCTATATATCACAAACCCTAACCACCAAACCCTAATCTTCTCATACCAAAGTCTCTGAACGGAAAGGCTACAGCAAGATTGCCCTCCCCTTTCCAGCCTGTCTCTCTTCCATCTTTCTCTCAAGCAACACAGGAACAGAGCGTCGGGTCGGTACAGCATATCCTGGGTACAGGACGAGACAAAATAACAAAGGAGATCGAGCAAGGACAGTGAGCAGGCGGAGCAGAGCCGAGCGCTGGTTGGCTGGGTCGTGGTCCCGAGGGAGAGGAACCTATTTTTTCCTGAGAGGGAATAAGAGCAGGGAATACAAGGGAAACAAACAATGGTAGCAGGGGCTTGGGCTTCTGTGGAAGTCCTAGAAGGACTTTTGAGGCTTGGGGCTTGGGGCTTGGGGCTTGGGGCTTGGGGCTTGGGGCTTGGGGCTTGGGCTTGGGCTTTGTTTTGTTGGCCGGTCGGTGATATATGTAAGCAATCAATCAGAAACATGCAAGTAGCAGCTTGGCCGGTATTTTCTTATTCTGCTTTCAATAGGCAATCTTAACTTAAAGCCTCAAGTCAGAGTGTTCCCCGTGCTTTCTCCTTTCTCCTCCTGTCTCCTCCTGTCTCCTCCTGTCTCCTCCTGTCTCCTCCACATCCCTCCGGCCGGCACATGGACAAGACAAACTCCCCCCCCCCATAGAACTGGGACATGGGAATATCAGGGAAAATTAAAAATTAGAAATTCAAATGGCCAGGCGAAGAGAACGTTACGGATGGATTCGTGGGTGATATATGTAATGATAATACTATGGGGGGAGGAGAGGGGAGGGGAGGGTGACAATATGATGGGTTGATGTGGATTGTCTCCTCTTTGTCTCGACACGTGCAGTTGGGAAATCTCTTTTCTCGCCGTTCTGTCTGTCTCTGATCTCTTGGGCTGCCATGGCCTCCGTGGTCTTTCCCCTCTCCTCTCCTCAAGTTCTGATCAAGCTGCACACGCAGTCCCGTGCAATATGCCATGCATGATTCCACATGCCTGTCGTCCTAGCCTCCCCCGTTTCTTGCCTTTCTTTTACAAAGGCAAAGTAGAGGGAAGGGCCACCGGCTAGACTGCTCTATCTCTCCCTTGTAAAAGAAAGAAAGGAAGAAATAAAGATGCCTGCTGCGACTGGGCTCTATCTTCTGGCCTGGCCTGGCCTGACCTGCCACTCGCAAATGCAACTTTGACTTTGCTTTGGCTCTGTCCACCTCTCCTCCCTCTTTTTCCCCGAATGTGACTCTGGCTCTAGAGAGCAAGAAGGAGCCAAGGGCAAAAAGTCCAAAGCCGGTTGTGTGTTTAGATGCGTCTGGATGTGTGTGTGTGTGTGTGTTTGTGTGCGCGCGCGCGTGCGTACGTGCGTGTGTGTATGCGTGTATGCATGTGTGCGTACTTCTGCATCTCTCGCCGTCCCGTCCGTCTCCATCTCCATCTATCCCCATCTCTGTCTCTCCCACCGTCTCGTCGCAAGCAAAACAAGTAACCAGCGGCTTGACAGGGTCAACCTGGCCAACTCCCCTCCTCGCCCAATCTCAAATTGCTTGAGCTGACCTGGCCCTTGTTCAACCCAGCTAGCGTGCCCTTTGTCAAGCCATTCAATACCCAAACTGTCGGGACCTTTTGCTCGCAACGCAACATGCCTGTTTACTGGCAAAAGCCAAGAGCCGGGTAGCGGCACAAAGTATGCTGACGCCTTTGGCCCTGTAATATAGGCGATCCTCTGTATAGTGAGCCCCGTTATCACGAATACCTCGTTATTACGAACTGGTCACGTTATAAAATTGAGCCCGCCTATTTCTAACCCTAATGATTCGTTACAAAGAGAAGAACGACATCGCTAACCCTATGTCTTGTCTGTGGTCAACCAGTTGTTGCGTCCGCCTCTGTTCTGTCTCTGGGAGGAACAAAGCGGAGGAGATATCGTACCTCACGCATCATGAAGCTCAATAAAATGTTGGTTCCAAAAAGGGGTCCAAGTTTGTAACAGAGAGGCATTTAGGGATATTTCGCTTATATAATTATGTAATCATGAATCTTGGTTACAACGAATACTCGTGTTCACGAATCGATTTGCCTGCCGAGGACAACTCGTTATATAGAGGATCACCTATATTCTCAGCCAACTCCACCGAGCCCATGTCTCGGCTTCCCATTCACGCTCTTTCATCCACTTTTCATTTCTCTCATTCCCCCTCTTTCTGCTCCTCCGCTGCTCCTCTTTCTAACGAAAACTTTTTTTCCTTTTTCTGTTTTCCCGCGTCCCATGCTCTTCGTCTTGTGTTGGCTGCCGTCCTTCTTTCTTTATAACATAACCCTTAATAACCCTAGATATACAAGTCTCCTCTTTTTTTCTTCTTTCTTCTCCACCTTCAGCTCTTGCCTCACATCATCGCATGGTATATAGGGTTACCCAATATATAGGGTTACTGTAAAAATTTTAGGAACCGTGTTCTATTTCCGGCGTTATCTCTTCCCCTCTGCTTCTCTCCCTTTCTCCTTGTCTCTCTCCCCATCTATAACATCTTTATGCTTGTCAACTTTATCTTGTCTATTCTTTTCGGTATTGTTTCGTTAAAATCCCAAGGACTTGGCTACAAGTTCCCGATGTTTCTTGCCTGTTCCTCAGGCTTGGCTGCCTGATCACGACAACAACAACAACAACAACACCCTTCATTCTCCATTCGTCTCTTCCGTCTTCCTCGTGCGCAGGCTCTAAATTTTGTTATTCAACAAAGCTCACCAGCCTCGCGAGGGGCACGGGCGGGCCCTCTATTCCATACAGGTGTGTATGTGCACGCGCGCGCGCATGCGCGCTCGTGTGTGTGTGTGTGTGTGTGTGTGTGTGTGTGTGTGTGTGAATGTATATTCACCCATCTAAACCCTCCCTTTTATTCCCACCCTCCCCCATTTGAATCCCGAGTATTTGGTCCTCCCTTATACCGATATTGCACAAATTAAGCCGTAAATCCAACTAAAAGACCCAAACGCTGGGCTGCGTCGCTACGCGAGGGAGGAGAGAACCACAACGTCGGAAATGTCGTGTGTCCTTGCTCTTCCCAATTGCGTCTCGTCATCTCTTTCCTGACTTCTATTCTTTTTTGCTCTCCTTTTTCCTTTTTCCTTTTTCCTTTTTCCTTTTTTTTTTTTCTTTCCGACTGGCTGGTTGGCACGGCCTCGCGCTTCCTGGGTCCTTGGGTCCCGGGCTCAAATCAGCTTCATCTGAAGTTGATGTTAGTATATCTTTGGCCTTGGCCGATCTCAACTTTACTGGCTGATTGGCCGGGCTTGGCTTGGCTTGGCTTGGCTTGGCTGACTGACTGACTGACTGGCTGGCTGACTGGCCCGGTGGCTACTTGCTTGGCTAAACCCGTGACGACGCATTAATCTAACACATGCAAGTAAAACCCGAATATTTGTCATTCAACCCGAACAGGGGAGGTACATGGAACTTCAGCACAGCACATCGGAAACAACACCCATTGGTATCGCAACAGCCGTCTTGCTTTTATCCATTCAGAGACGTGTCCAGAGAAAGAGGAAAAGAAAAAAAAAAACAAAAGACAGTATAAGAAATACTAAAAACAAATGAAAATTAAAAAAAAAAAAAAAAAAAAAAAAACTGCAAGTATTGCCTTCGTGTTATGTTACTCCTCCTGTCTCTGTCCAAACTCGTTCCAGAAAGTATCCGTCTTCAGCCGCTCCTCAGCTATGTAGAACGACTGCGGGAACCATTCCAGCTCGTCTGTCTTGCCCGTCATCATTTTGCAAAGCGCCTCTGCACATTTCATAGCCATAGTCATGCCGCTTCCCTGGAAGGCCACCGAGGCCCAGAGACCCGGCTGACCAGGCACCTCGCCAACTAATGGCGCCCCATCAAGAGTGAACCCCATGATGCCCGACCATCCGACTTCCACGCGTTGTTCAGCATCATCAGTGCCCCAGTTCTCCCCAAATATACGCGGCAGGAGGTTCTTCAGGTACTCCTGTGTGTTTTCATTGACTGTGGAATCATCCGTGTTGCCAAAATTCGGCGACACACCCGACGGCCCGTGAGATAGACCGCCGCCCAGAACAAGAGTCTTGTAGGGTGCACTCTCTGTCCTGGGCTGTATAGTCATGTACTCAAAGTCGTTCTCTGAGTAAATGAAACTCATGCTGTTGTTGGCCATGGCTTTCTCAACCTCGGGGGTTGCCCGCATAGCAACAATATCGCCGCGAACAGGAATCACGGCCTTGTGGAAGATGGAGCTGAGCCCAGCAGTGTATCCATTAGTGGCTAGGACAACCTTCTTACAGCCCACAACTCCCCGAGGCGTCGTGACGCTCCACCCATCACCTTGGCTATTATCGAGCTTTGTGACGGGGCATCGTGTGATGATTCGCATGCCTTTCTCAACGCACTTGTCCAAGATGCCTCTGACCAGTTTGTACCCCGAGATTCTCCCCGCAGGATACTCAACAATACCCTTGGCCTGGAGCTCCTTACTTGATGTGAAGCACTGGTGATGGGCGGGAAGATCTGTTGCCTCATAGACGGCGTGCTTTGTTGCAATAGAGTCCTGACCATCTTCTTCAAGCTTGGTGACGGAGGCTTTGCAGCTGTCCCATGTCGCCTGGTTGTAGAAGACATCAATAGTATCACACTTCTCTTGGCCACATTCAATTCCTAGTTCGTTTGCGATCTTGTGGAGATCCCTGATGTTGGCTTCCTGGAGGCGGATGATCTTGAGTTTCTCGTCGTCTTCACCAGGGCCCGAGTAGCCAGAGTACACATCCCCCTTTGTATGGCCGCCTATTTAACAGTCAATATAAGCCTAGACTAAGAATGTGCATTACTTAGCAGAACGTAGCTGTACCATTTCGACCGGTCGCGCCAGAGCAAACGTCACGAGCTTCCAGCATGAGAATCGAAATTGGCTCTGTGGTTTCTTGCAAGAGATTCCAGGCCACCATAGCGCCGCTAATGCCACTACCAACAATCACAATATCTGCAGCATCTGGGAGCGTCCCGCCACTGTAATCATCGCACGCCTCGCGAACCCAGTATGACGGCAGCGGGCATTCGACTGGCAATGAGACTGGGACAGCAGCCTTCTGCCTAACCAACTCTGCCCACGTGCTTGTGGCATTAGGGCGACAGTCGCTGGACGTGGCGGGTACAGGAAACGGAAAGTGGAAACGCATGCTGGAATATGTGCAAGAGAAGCTGCTGTGAAGTGGCGTCGTGGAGTGCTTGACGGTTGAGCAAAGAGCATCGATGTGTCAGTCACAGAAAACAAGCCACACGAGGGTGGAAGATGCTGCAGTGTGGAAATGCTAAAACGGAATTTCGGGCCGTGATTACATCAACACAAGTACATATACACAACTATACGCAGCAACTAGCACTTCTAGCTCTTGTACTGGTACTGCCTCTGCGCATGAGCCCACAGTTTGCCTGTATTCGGTTACATCACACTTGAGATAGGAGAGCTTTCTTCTTCATTTCATTTTGAGGCCACGTCAGCACGGTTTGGTAGCGACCCAATCTGGCGAGCAATTAGATGTGGACCTTCAGGCTGGACATGCCTACTACGGCACGACAAGTTGCAACCATGATAGCACCGGCCTCCGATTATTGTGCGGTACTATGTGACACGAGTGCTATAGCTATAATAGTTCCTTTACTAGCTGCTTGTTCGTCTAGGTTACACCATACTCTTGCTGGGCTTGTCTATTGAAACTGCTGCCACTTGAGTTATTGTGTATAGTGTACTGTTTCTTACTGCATTCGTGATGCTGACGGGAGTATTCGCGGGAGCTGGGGGCCCCCAAGATATCAGAGGCTTCTGGACACCATAGGATCAGCCTCGGGGGCGGACGCGGCAACGCACACGCAGAAGACGTCAACTACGCTTTGTCCCATGGAGCTACATGAGGCCCAAGCCTAGCTAGGACGTCATTCGAGCGGTGAGAATCTCTCTCGCCTTGTGCTCTTGTGCGGTCCCCATGACTAAAGCAAGTGTTCCCAAGCATTTAGCCTAGGCCTGTTTATGCGTGTTCGCACTGGGAGACTGGTCATGTGACGGCCGTTCTTGCTTCTAGATCCCTAGAGAGGAACAACTCACTCAATAGGGAGGCGTGATACTGATACCCCAAGCTCGCAGGTATCTCTAGAGCTATGTAGCAAGGTTCTCGGCCTTTGGCCTTCGCTACCAACCGCCCCATATTGACACACGCACACACATGTCTCGTGAGTCAAAGCAAACACAACACATCATAGACAAGGCAACTAGACCATCTAATTTAGAAGATGCCGAGGCTCTCTGCACGGCTATTCTCTAGCCTACGAAATCTTGCCATCATACTGCATCCTCCGAGACCGGATCCGAAGCTTTGGCCCTTGGAGACGGAGCTGGGACAAGAGTTTGATTTTGCCTCTATGCACCCGAACGCACATTTCGACATGCAGACCAATATTGTGGGATATAGCCCTAGAATCAAGCCCTGATTCCACATTAGCTGTCCACGGCCAGTCGCTCACACAAGCCCTAATAATATTGTTGCATTGGTGTTGGTGCTGCTGCAGTCTATCCCAAATCCACACGCATACGCATACGCATACGCATACGCACACACACATACATACATACATACATACACCTACCCTCGCCCATTCTGCAGCGGCCTGTGGATCCAAAGCATAACAGGACTGAAATGGTTCCGTCAGATCAGCCCTTGTACCAGCAAATGCATCGTGGACATGCATGAGTAAACGCACACGCCTACCTACGATTGGGATCCCGAGTTTTTGATCCTCCCTGTCCACCCCACCCCCATGGTCATCCTCGGCCATAGCAATGGGTCCAAGGAGCCCACCGGGTAGGCTCTATATGACAGGGCTCTAGACCGCAAGTTGCTTGTTGCTGTGACAGTGCCAGCTCATCCATTCTATGTGCTGGGCGCTACACATCAAAGATACATACACATACATGCTGTCAATATGGGCAGTGAGTGCTGGGCACGGCCTTGTGTGTATATTTTGCATCCTGTCTTTTGGATTTTGCTCTATCCATGTACGGGCTAGAGACCACATACAAAAGGCTGTTGCAGCGGGGGGGAGGGGGACGGGGGTTTCTCAAAACGGACTTTTTTACCATACAGTACATGGTCTATATGGTCTTGGTTTGATGTATAGTGAAAAAATCCTCTTCATTGCAGCAGCTGCAGCGCCTACTGCACCCTGCCAAGTTCAGCCATGGGCATATATACAGATGGAAAAGACATGCGAGGTGTACCAAAGTTGCGTTTTAGTATTGGGAGTTTATCGTGCATAGAAAGCAATACACACACCTTTAGACAAAAAGAGCACGACGATGTCATTCAAGGAGAAGCTTCTTGGTTTCCTGGCGGAAGAGGGAGGCTAGAAAGACAGCAACTCTGAGAACCGGCGGTGAGAATCCCCAGCTTCAAGTCACCTTTATTTGTTGTTATTATTATTGTTTTTTTTTTCTTTTTTTTGCTCAAAGGCTTGATAACGATCCTGCTGGTGTGTATCAGGATTGTCCTTCTCGGGCAACACCTACATACCTGCATAGGCATAGCATAGTCCATGGGAATGTGTCGTTTTCATACCGTACGAGATCAAAACGAAGCAAGAAAAAAGGAATTGCAACACACACATCCATGCGAAGAGAAAAGAGGAAAAGTGAAAGGAATCATAGCACCACGAGATCCATCTCCTCCTGCTCACGACCAGTCGGCATTGTTCGAGGTCCAGGGCAGCCACATACAGCTCAACCGTGTTCTACATAGTTTCTTTCACATCCGAGAGAGCCCTATAAAGGCGGTCAAAGCTACATGGGCAAGTAATTGCCTTGTTTGTAGGTAGGTTTAAAAATAGCAAAAATACAGAAATTACAGTCTTCACCGCCTTTACCGCTATAAAATATTTGTACCAATCAAACAATAGCATTTTTATTCCCCACTTATGAGTATGGACCCTAGTTAGTAGTACCTTGGACTTCGTGATAGTCTGCTTGGGCTTCAGTCAGTTTGGCTGGAGTTTGATACATACATGTGGCGAGCCATGCTGCTTTCCTATCAAGCCTCACCAAAAGAAAAACAAAAAAAAAACAAAAAAAAAAAAACCACAAAGATATAGATAAAACAGCTTTTCTCGGCCTCTCCAAAACCAGCCCTCTCCCCTACAAACTATCAATACACGTATAATAGAGGCCACTCGGCAGGCTGTACCAAGCCAATGAAATGAATACACTGGAGGGCTGTAAGGAAAAAAGAGAGCTGCGTCTTTGCCGCTTGCTGCAAGCATTAACATTGTCTTGGGCCGAGTACATTGAGAGTTGGAGTGGCCGTCTCTCGCATGATTGGCTGAACTTTTATTTTACCAGGAAAATTCTGCATCTTGGCCAGTCAAACCGCCGCCAATCGAGTCCAGGCAACTATTTTCCAGTCATCCTTGCAACAACATACAGGCGGCAACAGTCCTTCCTCGCATATGTGTTTCTTCCTCTTTCTGAATATCGGAGGCCACTGTAAAAAGCTCAACACGGCGCGCTCCGCCTTCCGCCCGTAACGCTGCCTTCGTCCGCCAGCGCTGTCCATCACAGGGAGACGCCATGTATCCAGCAAGCTATATGCTCTTTCCATCCTCTCCAAGTCCTATTAGAGTCTTATACACTTCTTCCTGTGTGTCCATTGTCCTTGTTCCTTAGACCCTCCTCAGATCCTACGCAAAGATATCTCTGTGGGCTCAGCCCAAACAACAGGCTCGCCCGTGGTCCCGTTTCTGATCCTGCTTGATGCCCATCCCCCTCACTCTTTCCCTCGCAGCTCTGTATCTATTCTGTAGAATTGCAGGTTCAATCATTGATCACTGATTTCTGGATTCAATCCTGTCCAGAAAAAGAAAATAAGAAAAAAAAAAAAAAAAAAAAAAAAGAACAAAGTGGTGAGACTGTCCGGCCCCCCCCACGCTTTGGGCCGATATTTTGAAGCTAGAGATAGCAGCAAGGCCTTGGTATCTAGAGCCAGAGCCCTAATAACCCAGCCTAAAAAGTAAGTGAATATGGCAAGCGTGTGTCTTCTCGGCAAAGGGATGAGCTTCGCCTCGCCATGTCCCCATACCCAAATAAAAGCTTTGTTCTTGCTAGCAGCCGGTGTCTCCAATGCTCCCATGACCGGCAGGGGAAGAAAAGTTTTCGCTGTTAGGTCTGCCTACCCTTGCCATTCCCTAAGAGCTATCTAGACCGTGGAGGGGCACACAAAAACTTGGACACACAGCGCTACTGTCTGTGTCCCATGACGTCATGCATATTATAATACTACTAGATATGGTATAGGATAAGGGTGGGGCTTCATTGGACTTGCAATGGGTAACATTATGCTGAGGTTTATGGTGACAACCACTAAGACGACAGTCTAGAGCACCTCCAGAGCACCTCCAGAGCACCTCCAGAGCACCTCCATGAATGAAAGAAACCCACACGGTTATCCATGCATGCACAATATTCATACACCCAGCTAATCCTACATCGAGACACCACGACGAGAGCCGCCGCCCGGTGCAGATATTCCTCCGATGAGCTGCTGCCTATCACTTCTACCCAGCAGAGACTTGCTTGCAACCAACGATAGTAGGCCTCGTTTGTATGCAACGTATTGTCAGCCACTGAGCTGTCGCCGTACTAGACAGACTATCCTGTCTAGAGGAATGTAAGGCTTGGCACATCTTTACTCCGTCTGGAGCAAGAGTCCAATGTAAGCCTCACAAAGCACATTTGGCCCATGATAGCAGCGACTTACGTGGGTGCTGATGGCAAAGTGGCAGCTGTCTTATCAGCCAGTCAATGACAGGTGGCGGCCTAGCTATTAGGCACGATACTGGGCGTTGGGATGGGTTGCTCACGAACAACGGTGAGAGTGGCCTTCATGCGGCGAGCCAAATAGTGCCCAGTTCACGATACCTTTGTTGGATGAGCTGTGGTATGGTATATCCAGTCTGCCTAGTTCCACTCTGTCAGAGTCAGTGCCCAGAAAAGCTCAAGTGCGCAAGTTAAAGTAAAGTAAAGTTGGGTCTTGGGGTTGTTTGTAGCACAAGCTTTTGTACATGTTGTGGCTATTCTGCCTCAACGCCTCCCCACATCGATAGAGCGTGTGACTAAGTAATCAGTCAAAGCGACCAGAGAGAGTCGTTGATAACTTCCAATAGACTGGTAAGTTCAGGTATTCAGTTAACGATGTCAGATATGCGGTTTTCTTTTTCGTCTTTCTAGGTTGGTTTTGCACTAAGCCATAACAGCCTCAACCAAATCCCGGCTTACTTGACGTTCAAGGCGAACGACAAAACGACCACTGTACGAGGAGTAGATAATCCATAAAAAGTACCTGCATCAAGTTAGAGTATCTCAGTGCGTAGATTGTACCTCATAGGCCGGAACCGTATACAGACAAGCACCACTGTTGTAAGAGAAGAGAGGAAAAAAAGAAAAAGAAAGGCAGATGGTTACACCATCAAAGCGCAAGACAGAACAAGCCTCCTCCTCAATAGACACTGGTTACTAACCAGGCATTTCGTATGACAAGAACCCATACACCGTACATTCTAACGCCTCTCATCTCAGGCTTCTGTATGCTATCCCCATTGTTCTCCTCCCCCCCCCCCCCTCGTTATACAAGCTCATAGCCAACACAGCAGCACAATACAACAACGCCAGCACTACAGGCCTGCGGATACTCGTACGATAAGAAGAAAGAAGACTGCTATTTAGCACAGCAAGGTAGGCAGGCAGACAGATAGTGAAGGAAAGAGACAGGACAAACAGGCCAACTAGTGTCAGGCGTTCGCAATGGATGATAAAAGGGAGCACAAGAGTTTCAAGGGTGGGTGACTGATACACCCTACTAGCCAGCCCAATAATTTGCTGTCCGCCTGTCAGGACCTGGGCTTCAACAGGGCCAGGGATGGCCTCAAAACAACATCCAGCCGAGATCATACTTCTTCCAAGCCCAGTCACTCGTGTTTTTTTTTTTTGCTTTTTTTCTTTGGGGAGGGGGGGTTTTTTTGTTCCCTGGTACATAGAGTCAAGGGAAGACAGAATGGTGTGTAATATTGCACATGGACAACCAAGGGGAGAAGAAGAGCAAGGCCCTATTCTCACAGTGCGAGCCCCGAAGCAGCAAGTAGCCACACTTCTTGCACCGAAAGGTGATGATTTGCTGAAGTGGTACAAGTGCAGTCATCAATAACAAGAGCTGTCACTTGCTATGGCAATTATTATGTATGACACTTGGTTTTCCAGGGGAAACACAACAATATAGACAAAGATTCGTAGTCCCATAGAACCCTAACCCTATCAATGAGTTCACATCAGCTCACTAACTCCCCAACTCACGGACTTTGACCGATGTAACTGTCGCAAAGCGCAAATTAGCGCTGGTCTTCTGCTTGGTCTCAACATCGGTTAACTGTTTCCGACTGCACTATAGGCTTGGTTTCTGTGCCACTTTGGCGCTGCAGGAAAAGTGCTAGCTCAACCAACACCGCTTCTTTACATGCCCAGGCGGTGCTTTTCTTCCTGCATTGTCCATCTTTTACTTCAATAACCTGGCAAAGGAAAGGACGTTGTCTCATCCTGGCTTCAAAGTACGCCATAGACGCTTGTTTGCGGAATATCAATCCGCCGCTGGCAGCCACAGTGCTTGCCTTTCACTCTGGCCGGGACAAGATGTAAGCTGGGTGGGCTAGAGGGGCCCCATGTCTGGTTTCTGCTCCTTGTACATGTACCAAAGGCCGCGTGTTGGATGACATTGCACGCTGGCGCTGTGACGGTGTTTGGAGACCATATGACTTGTTGGCTTAGCATAACAAGTGCAAGACCAACGAGAACCGAAGTTGTGCTGACAACTAGCATCTATGGTAGTAGTTTGGAGGAAACTCCAACTACAACCCTCCCTCACCCGACAAGTCCGTTTCACGGCCGGCCATGAATTCAGCATTCAGCATTTCGTAGTCTCGACCCATGCGCAAAAGATGACATCGACAGAACGCCTGGTTTGTTAGCGACCTTCCGGCACGGGTCTTGTGGCTGACAGGGCTACGACGGAAGCTCTATTCCGGTGTGTACATGCAGCTAAAGATGGGTGTTTGCATCGTACTGTGTATTTGACTAAAGACAGTAGTAGGCTGACGGAGGGGAAGCTTACCTGAGAAGCAGACGTGTCTTGGGTTGAGTTGGCTGGTTGAAAAGCGATGCAACACAGCACATGACTTGTACACCTAGTATCGCGCCAAAAAAAAAACAAGAAGCGTACCGGAGCGACCTCATGAGACTGGGCGTTGGACCAGCGCATATTGGTCTCTTGTGGGAAAAAAGACCGAAATTACGTGCTATGTCGGGTTCATAGACACATGTTGGATGAGTATATGTTTGTACTACAATGGTCTAATGTGGCAGAGGATACAAACAGGCCATGTTCTGCGCCGCAGCTAGGCCGAGCTTTGTTAGCTCACGAGATTAGATTGTTTATATAGCATTATATAGTTGGCCAGTGGGCTTGAAAGCTGGAGCTAGTCACGGACTGTACAGAGCCATGGTGTATGTCTGTAGGCACGGATGTCACACAGATATCGGCAAGCCCACCGAATCATAGCAATTCCCCGGCCTTGTGCAGTATTGATGGTATGGCCCCTATATATATGGATATTCGGCAAATTGCGGATATTCTTTTTTTTTTTTTCCTTTGTAAAAACAGCAACGAAAGGAAGCACAGATCTCCATGTGCCAATTGTTCTCAGGGAAAACAGAGTAGAGAAAGAAAAAAAAAAACAAAGAGACGAGGTCTCTGCTGGTCTCTGCTCCCTTCACCGAAAACTAAATATAAGGCTATAACATGGAGTATATCTTGGTTTCTGATCTTTGTTGTGAAAATGCCGTGAAACAAGAAAAAAAAAAAAAAAAAAAAAAAGAAAGAAAAGAAACAGCACAGACAAGAGAATAAGCTGAGGGGAAAACGAATGAGTGAAAAAAAAAAAAAAAATCTCACAACTTCTACGCCCAGTGCAAAACTGCTACCAAGCAGACTCATTCATCTCCGGGACAAGCAGCACGTCTTCTTGCAGGCCGCCCTGTCGAGATTGCTGTGTTTCTTGGCTGGCATTGAGAGGGGGGAGGAAGATGGCGATGTAGCTTGTTGGTAATGCATACCCACCCCAGCCCGGCATCTTGCTAGCCTTGACTTCTAGAAACTCCTAGTTGCGGACTCTCATATTCATCGGCTCCGAAGCTACGTCATAGCAGCAAGGCTGGCTGGCTGGCTGGCTGGCTCGCTGGTTAGCCTGATCGACGCAGCGTAAGGGGACGCAACGGAACTCGAGCGCCAAACTTCTGTTTCTGTTTTTGTTTTTCTTTTCTTTTCTTTTCTCTTACCCCAGGACGCTCTCTCCGTGAGGAAGAGAGGACATAGGGTCTTCTGCGTTGCTAATCCTGGTTTCTGTCAAGATTTTCCCGCATGCGAAGCGCCAATGCGCTGTGGTTTGTCTTTCGTCGCCACTGGTAACAGACGGTGAGCATAGACCTAGCGCCCCTAAGACGTTCTGGAGGAGGCCCTGAAGGAGATCGCAGGGATACATAAAAGGTTGACGTTTAATATTTGGCACTTAGCATGAATATAATACTGTTGATGTTGGTCTGTGGTATTTCCTTAGTGAGAATCTTATTGGAAGAAAAATCCACAGTATACACAAAAAGGGCAAGAACAATGGGAATAAAAATAAAGTGGAGATCCCACTGGGAATAAAAGTAAAGTGGAGAACCCACAACCACAAAAGGCGAAATGTGAATTTTCTGCTGTCCTTGGGTTACTATCAAGAGAGTGAGAGAGAGAGAGGGCTTTGTTGAAGCGCGGTTCAGTATAATATTATAACGCGCGATGCTGAGACTATAATATTCATTTCATCTCTGCTGCTATTGGCGATATCTGGTCCTCTGAATACGACCAAAAAGAGACAGCATTGCTGATTGCATAAATGTTTGCGGCTATGTATGAATGCATGTATGTATGTATGTGTATGTCTGTCTGTAAGTCCGTCCGCCCGCCCGCCTGTCTGCTATTGAAAAATCTAATGGCAGCAGCTTCGTGCTCGTCTCGTCCTCTTGCAAAGAGAGACAGAAAGAGAGAGACAAAGAAGAAAAAAAAAAAACAGAAAGATATCCTGACGAATCCTTGCGCACTCTTCCTTTCTCGCCTCTCTTCTGCAGTTCGCTAAGGACAAGCCCATGATCTTGGAGAAAAGGAAATCTGGGCTCGCCGTTGGATGGGATGAGATGACCAAGACCAAGACCAAAACCAGACCGCCCTTCTCGATGTAGTTCCAGATCGAAGAGACCTAGTTCGACCCGACCCTCCTACACCCCCCTCCTCCTCTGATTGAGATTGGCCTACCTCTACCATGATCTCTGGGGGCTGTGTCCAGCTTCTTGCTGTTGGGAACATGTCCCTCCCCTCAGGTTGTGCAGACTCGAAAACACGGTGCTATGATCGGGGAGCACCAGTAAAAGAAGACCAGGCATTCAAGATGATTCAGTGTGGTTCAAGATGACAAGAATAGTCTCGCTTTCTGCCCTCAGAATGTCTCGAGAATGGACATTGCTCTGTCTTGGTCGAAGTCGGCTCGGTATATCCTCTAGCCATACCCAACTCGTCGCACAGCCACTTGATGATGAGACCAAGATATCCCTTTTCCCATCCCTTGTTTCCGGTCTTCTTTGCCCTGCCGTCCTCCTTTGCTGCAATCCCTGCGTCGTCGTACCTCTTCTTTTCATTTTCTTGGCTCTTGGATTAGTGCTTGTCTTGACTTGGATCAACCAGAACTGCCCCTTCCCTTACCTCCGACCTCAGGGAAAAACCCTGGTCTGACCGAGTGGAACATCATAGCACCTTGCAATTTTACGGTTTGTATGTAGGATAACTTGAGGCCCCCCCCCATCAATTTTTGAATCAACGGCCACCCCCTAGATGTCTATGAAAATTTGTTTGTTTGTGCGGATTTTTCTTTCTATTTTTCGCTATAAAAAACTTCATTTACTGCTGTTTTTTAATTTTATTACTATTATTTTTGTTATTATTTCCCTCTTCGGGTCTCTCTTTGTTCAAAATATTCCCGAGCAATATCAGGGAAAGTCTTCACTCCCCCTGGAGCTTGCAACGCACACCTAAACAAACAAATAAACAAATAGACGAGCCACAGGCTGACTACGACGCTTTGTTTTTTTTTTTTTTGTTTATTTCTTTTTTCCTCTTTGGATTTGACAGACACCTACCGACTACCTGCTTTCTTGACACTATAACCATATCCTGATTTTGTTGGTTGTTGGTGGGTTTCTTGTTTCGTGAACCGTAGACATACTGCTTCATAGCGCCAGGCTATCTGAAGCTAAGTCGCAGACTCATCGAATACCTAAACTAGCCCTCTGGTCTATATACCCGTTATTCTCGTCATATTTATGCTGGATAGCCTCACATCGATTCGTTCTCCCTCTTTCTGAGCTATTAGTTGACCACTTGAATACCTGCGGATGGATGATAACAGGCGTGTCTACCTTGTATGGCAGCTATGCATGTTGGGCACTAATTTATATTGGGCACAGCTCAAGTCAAACTTTTCCCATACAAAAGAAAAGAGCTATGAATTAGGAACACATGGACAAAGTCCTGGAAGCCGTTGCTTATGAGTCACATAGAGCGTTCTAGCTTTCATATTCATGCGTATCGTGCATGGCGGAAAATCGCTGCAAGTGATATACATGCGTCGTTGTGAAGCTCCTGGTTTGCTGGTACAGAGCATCTCCCCACCCGCCGATATACAATACAGGGCAGGGTATAGAGCTGTGAGCTTTACCAAAGGTAAATCCAAAATCTTCTAGTGTCCCGCATCTACGAGGCCTAGAGCAATCTCCATAGGGTTATATCAGCATTCCAATGTAGCTGATATCTTTCATTCGCTCACTATAATTTCTGCTTCCTAAAAAGGTAATTTGCATGATAGGCCCCCCCCCAGCAAATCTTCTTTGCTTTGTCGGTGGTCCTGGCGCTGGTTCGATGGTAGGATGGAGGTTTATTTTTCAAGTCTAGGCCCCAGAACAGCTCATCTCTTGCCTGGTCGGGACACCTGGAGCAGGAAGAGAGAAGAGAACAAGAGTTTTCTAAGCGTTGTTGTAAGTCGTTGGGACTAGATACGCCTAACACGCGCATGCTGTGTCCCCACGGGCTGCTCGTCAATTTCTATCCTGCAAAACTTAAGCTCGTACAAGATTACTTGCACAATACAATCCGGAAAGAGTGGGTAGGAAACCCCAAGCTGCATAAGACCCGGTTCGGTCTCCTCTATCAGGACATGTGACTTCTTCCTCGAGTCCTCATGTCCATCAGTTAGCAGAAGGGCGTTCATGTCCCTGTGCGAAGGGGCGTCCGTTTCACGGCGTACGCAGATGGAGTGTTACACCTAAAAGTCCTGGCCTGACGATACTGGAAAATTATATGATGGCATTGTTTCTCTCCCCAGGACATGGGTAGGCAGTGCAGACCGTGTTTCACAACAACTCGCGGGAAGCTGTTCGTATCAGCAAATGGAGGGGCAAAGAAGAATTTGCAAGGGGGGGGGGGGAACGGAGGGGAAAAGGGATGAACGAAAAAAAGAAAAAAAAAAAAAAGATACCTTGGTGATAGAAAAAGGCCTTTATAGACCAAGACCACACACACACACCCCACCCGGCCTCAAAACATGAATATGAATACAGGTTCTTTCTCATGTAGAGTACTAAGAAAGTGTCCATAATGTATGGTGTGCTCACCTCACTTCACCGATGTTAGCTCATGTGATGGCAGCACAATACATACCCATGTTTCGCTCGCACTGCTTGGCATTGTCGGGCACCACACTCCCAACATTTCCCATGGTCGAGATGTCGTGGTTTATGCTGTGCGAGTACGTGCTTTGCTGTAGGATCTCGTCTTATCTCACATGTTAGCTTATCTGTTTGCCCATTCAATTGCTTTGGTTGCAGACAAGCTCCCTCATCCGGGAAGATCTTTAGCCAACTAGCTAGGGCGAGAAATGAAGCACGCAGAAAAAAAAAGACTCAAGTATCATGGTAGAATAGGCACTCCATATGGACGAATGGCATCGCGTACAAGGCAACCTGTATCAGGGCCATATTGAAGATGTCGAGCTAGGGATGGAGTAGGCATAAAGTTTGTGGCGAAGCAAAAAGAACAATAATAATAAAAAAGCAATAGCAGTAGTAGCAGCAGCGTTGCACGAAACTAAGAACCCAGCTTGTGTGGATGGGGGGAGGGGGGAAGTAAGGGCTCATGCTCAGTGTGACAAGGGCATCAGATTGCAAACGCCACATATTCATCAGCAGCCACACACACTATCTTGCACTTTTGCAGCAAGAAAAAGAAAATCGCCACAAGTCAGATTGCGCTTATTGCCAAACGGAGAGATATGCCCTTTTTCGAGGCCACATAGGCATACATTTAATCTAAGCAAGCACTCCTCGGCCAATTTTAACACGGCATGTTTAGGAGATACCCATCAATCCTCAGAATCTCAAGTCGCGCCCCAAAGAAAAGCTTAAGAGGCTCGAAGGAGGCAAAGGCCAGGGAGCATTCCTAAATCAGCTCGGAAGGTTCCCCCGGCTGCCCGCCAGTACGGGAGACTATTGGTTGAAGAAAAAGAAAAAAAACTCAGGCCACGATACAAGGGAAGTCCCTTCGGGATTCATAGCCTCTAAGAACGGTAAAGGGATGGGATCTACAGGGAGGGCAGAGAACGGTGTCGGATTCCAGAGGTGTTATATTTCATAAGTAATGGCCGCCCATCGCTGATGGGGCCAGAAATCTGGATATGGGGCAATCGATACAAGCTCCTTCTCCTTCTCTTCAGCCACAGTAATATTAGTAATCAAATATATGTTTATGTGCTAGGAGGAGAAGCAAATAACGCAGTAGTCCAAAACGGTGGCTTGATAGGTGTGTAGCCCCACTCGAACACCAAGAAAAAAAAAAGGGCCGTGATATTCAAACACAGTGATCCATATCGGTTGATGCATGAATAAAAGGGACTGTGAAGTAAACATTTACTGGTCGAAGCAGGGGTTTACAAGCATGGTAAGCAGGGATCAAGATCAAAGGTCGTATTGCAGTTAGAAGCTTCCAGGGCTTTGTCTGTTGTCAGAATAGATGGCTCCTTTTCCTCCTCCATATGTCGCCTGGCTCCTTTGAAACCCGGACCCCCTCTCTTCTCAATAAACGGTTAGGTGTGATAGGAGAGACTATGCCGACATCTGTCGCACAAGCACAGACACGTATCTTTATATTTTCTATTTTTTTTTTCTTTTTCTTTTTGCAGAGATTTAGGATAAGATTTTGCGCGAACATATGCAAGGAATAATAAGAGAAACCGAGGAATCTTGTCAAGATACGTCGGCCCAACCTGAATCAACTATAAGGTAGCTATCTGGCTTGCAACATAGATCAACAAAAGGAAGGATGTTGCTACCACGCTGCAGAAGTGCAGCCTCAAGCCTTCAAGGACCTCCCCAGCACAGAAGCAAGGACTAAGCATGAGCCATGTCTGTTGTGCGATTTAAGAGTCTAGAATTCATGTGCGACTCTTGTCATTAGGTAGATAACCAAGTAAAGCAAGAACCTGTTTGTGACTTTTGTGGCTCCAGTCTTGCGTAGGTGTATCGAAGTCTATACACATCGCCTGTACACAATCAAGCATAGCCTTCGCACTAAAGTCTAAAACTTTTACCGACGGAGGTAGTGGTTTTGGCCAAACGTGCGAGCCTAGATTTTTTGACTTCAAGTATTGCTAGCTTTGGGAGCCCAAGCTGTTGATATATATCAGCCAGTAATCAATTGACGAGTCTTGGCGCCTGTAGCCCAGATCCTTGCAGACCCAGTTGTTGGCAGCTGACTAATACATCTTGGTAGCATCAATGTCCTTTGTTAACTGTGGCGTCTAGACTAGTGAGCCACACAAAGAGCACAAAGAACAAAGAAAAAAAAATAGGCTTTAAGGAAACAACGCGGATGCTGTCTGTGCTGGGACAAAATCATCAAGTACGTGAAAACCCTAACTACTGTACTACTATAGCCACCTGAACGACCTTTTTTTTTTTTTGCACACGTTAATTAATACGTGCGGCATGCCAAATGGCCATGTTCAAGATGCAGAGAAAAGACCCAGAGGAAATGAAGCTTGATTCCCCTCCTTTACAGCTTGGCTTCTGATCCTCAATCTTCATAATCCTGCTTTTGGTCTTCTGGCGCGTGGGGGTTGCTTGCTGGCCGATCCAACATCCAGACCTGAAGGCCATCGTGGCCTGGTAAAAAGAATATACACATTATGTAGATGAATCCTATCATAGCTGAAGAGAAGAGAAGACAAAAAAAAAAGGGCTGGTGGTAGTATACAGTGTGAGGCAGCATTGTTCAAGCATGTCTGCATTTTCTTCCAGAGCGAAAATTAGCAGATGTTTCATGGGTTTTGGTATTTAACCCCTCCTTTCTCATCAACATCCTGCCCTTTTTTTTTTTTTTTTTTTTTTTTTTTTTTTTCTTATCTTGATACTCCTATGAGGTCATCGCAATCCATAGTCCGGCTCTGTTAGCCACCCATGAAACAAGGCTGAGCTTTGTTATTCATGCTCTGAGGTGTCGGCCAGACTTGTCAAAATAAAGACCTCGTGCTATTCCTATCTGTCTGTATCTACATGTAGGGACACAGGCTATGACGACACTTGCTGCAAGTCAGATCAATACACAAAAAATAAAAATAAAAATAAAGAGAAAAAGAAAAAACTCACATCAACGGGAGAAAAAAGAACTACAGCCAACACACACCCCAAAAGAACCAAAGAACCTAGCCTTGGAAAACAGGAAAGCCACGACAGCACACACACACACACACACAACACACTTTTATTCTCCCTCCATCTTTCTCAAGGCAGCTCGGCCCCGCCTGCTACGCCTTCGGTCTTGCCTTGTTAACCCTTGCGCTACTATCTATGGGTTGTCACTCTCATGGCCATTGGTCAAAGCAAGCAATCCTCCCCCCCCCCCCCCAACTTTGCCCTTATCATGGCATACCTTGAAGCCTGACCCTCACCGAAGCCCGCCGTCGGTCTAAGAAGGGGCTACGGCATGGAGTGGCCTGTGGCTGCCCCCTGGCTTTGTCACCAGACACGAAAAGAAATGGCTATCGAATGATGCCTTATTGTTTACCGTCTCACACCGACACTACACTCACACACTCACTATGACAAAACCCTTCTCATGATAATCACATCATCATGAGCCAACTAATGCAGTTTTTTTTATTAGTCCTTTTTCTTCTTCGCTGCACCGCCATTTCGTCAACGTTTTATGCCATGTGATTACTCTCCGTTAAATGTGCTTGACGCGGTGACCCGGCCTCAATGTTACTGGTGTGACCAAGGTGTCCCCTTTCACTGTCTTATATCGCCCGGCACTGTTTACCCTCGCACAGGTACACCCTTTAATGCTAAATTTGCCTACTTGGCACTACAGCCTACCTATCGCGGTCCTCCTAGTATGTCGTGTAGAGCCTCCTTGGGTCACTTCCTGTGAACAATTCAAATTGTTGGAGGCTTTCTTGAAACCACTTCACCAACAATGTAACATTCTAGCCGTTTGTTTCTAACAGTTGGGCGTAGACACTCTACCGCCAGAGATTCCCGGGACTTGAGTTCCATACTCATCTTCACTACGCCGAGTTGTCTGACCTTTGATGGCTCTTGGGCTGGCTGTTTCTTCAAATCCTTTTTTTTTCCCCTCCCTTTAGTGAAGCCCCTTCCATCCAGATCTTCTCCCTTGGGCCTTTTTACCTGCTTCTATTTATTGACTGGTTGCTCACCCTTTTTTTACATCGATCGATTTAATTAGAAAAACTCTAGTTTCAGTAATTGAACCGTAGTCTGTGCTGCCCAGCCCAGTCCAGGTTCTTATGTTCTGTGGGACAAGATGAAAACGAGGGTCTGAGCGAAGAGTCCCAGGATAACCAACGAGCAGGAAATAAGAGAGAAAAAAAAAGATGTGAAAGTCAAGGAAAGGAGAATCGCATGAATGTCACTTTTATCTTCCCTGCTGACGCTCATACTCTCGCGTCACAAAGAGTCATATATCCAAGCACCACCGCATAATCATATACACTGTTTTATTTGCAAGGCGTAAGCTTTGATCTTTGATATCTCCTGTCTACCATCCCGGCCAGATGAGGACTTTTGGTGTGCTCGCTCGCTTCTTTACTTCGTAGGAGCCGAGTTGGGTGTGGTGGTAAAGGCTCGGTGAGTACAAGGTGAAGTGGACACTCGAAATCTGGAGGGATGATGCCTGCTTCAGTCGTGAATGTAAATTTAAAGACAGCGATTGTCAAGAACGAGACACACGAAGTACGCGGCTGACTATTGTCGAATTGAGGGACGCATACATTTCAGTCCATAGCCCATCATTCCATGCCCCTTGGACTGGAGCGAGACGGGGATCGGAGGGCACGACAGGCAATAACAGCCCTCTCGAGCCCCCAACAAAAAAAAAAAAAAAAAAAGGCCCTTGGCGCAGGCTGTGACCTCCTCGCCATCGCTGCGTCTTTGCCACAGGTAAACGGAATTCTGCCTAGCCCGCTGACCGTTTGATTGGTTGAAAACAGAGCATAGGACTCGTGATGGGCTACGTCTACAACATCTACAGAGTACAGATACTCGTTTCCACCAGGCTCCCTCTATTCGTCACATGGGATAGATAATAGGGGCGCGCAAAATATTACACGTCTATGTCTACCAAATTATCTGTCCATGCAACAGTGTTCTGCTCTGCATCACAGGTCTTTTACATGTTTTATTTGCATCATGGGCAGCCTATTAATTAATAGGTGGCACTATCTGTGTAGTGCACCGGCCTTTGAGGGGCGGACAAGAGATTTGAGTGCGCGGTTGGGAGAGAGAGGCGTGAGCATTTCACATTTCATAGTACTTTACTTGTAACACCAACTCAGGCTTACCATCTCGCTTATTGATCATCTGTTCGTCGGTGTAGAAAATGACCAATTTGCTGTTGCATTAAGGCTTTGCCCAAGAGTAGGGTTAATAGGTTTCATTGTATTGTATCACAAAGCGACGGGCTGGGTGGGTGGGTGGGCATAATATGCTGCTGAATAAGGGGACTTGTGGAGGGGGGGGAGGGGGAGAGGAGGGGCCAGTTATGGCATAAAACAGGCATTTAAAATGAATAACAGTTACAGGCTATGGAAGGCTGGAAGTTGGCGCGTGAGTAGTGAAGGGTCAAGGTCGAGGCTGGAAGTTGTGTGTGAGAAGAACGATGATGGATGATGGATGATGGGGTGGTGATGGTATGGTGGATCAAGCATGGGCTGGCTGGCCAGTGTAGACTGAGTGGCTGGTGTTGATGGTCTTTGAGTCTGCGTTCCAGAGCCAAGTAAATAATTCTTAATGAGCAAGGAGAGGAGAGGAGAGGAGAGGAGGCTATGGCATTTCTGGTCGTGTAGCCGCATTTGGTAGTATAAATCTTTATATCACATCAACTTAAGAGATATGCAGAGAAGGTAAAGGATAATATGTAGAAACCAGATCAAGTTTTCACTAGAGAGCGACGAGCACCACAAACTTTGACTGACTGAAATAACAAGGGTGGCTCAAATCAGGAAGGGGTGAAGGGAAAGTGAAAAAGAAAGATAAAATAATAATTCGTACTGTATTGGTTGGTAGATAAATTGGTCGGTTAATTAACATTTTACTGACACGCCCGCCCTTGTTGAAAATTCGTCAATCTCGTACACCCCCCCCTAATACTAGAGTTAGAGTGAGTGACTAGAGACTGAACCTGTGGTTATAACTTCGTCCCACCCGCCCTCTCATGTTATATATGCTTTCCTCCTTCGTTCTTCCTGTCTTTTTTCATTTTTATTTTCTTATTTTTTTTTCTTCTCTGTAAATCCTGTCTACACAATCTTCACTTCATCCTCAACTTCGCGCAACTCGTTGGCACGACCCATTGGGCCTTCACATATTTATTTGTTCATCTCCCTCACTACACTACCAATTAAACAAACCCGAGTTCCTACTTTCTCTCTCTCTATCCTTTTCATCGTTTGAAGACTGAATACTCCCAAGCCTAACGTCCTTTTCTCTTCGGCAACCTGGCTCCTTGATCTCTGTCCTTATCACTTGCAACATTCGCATTGATATGTCCTGCTGCTTCTACTCCACCATCCTCTGCATCTGCCCAGCTACCTGAGTCGTTTGACTATTAAAACAAATCAGACAGTTTCTCTCACAGAACTGCTTTGCCCAGAAGTACTTTGCCTCGTCATTCCCAAGAGTTGAACGGGCGTCAACTTCTACTCTACTACCATCCTTTAAACGCCCGATCCTACCACCACCGCCCCTACCATGTCCGGACTTGGTCCTGCGCCGCCTCACGCGGAGATGCCGCCTTACCCGGGCTACATGCACACTGGCTACCACCCCGACCCCTACCACTCACCTCCCGGCACTGCCCACTCTTCTCCTCGTGGCACTCCTTACAACCCATACTATGCCATGCCTCCCCCGCGTGCCGCATCAACCCAAAGCCCACAGCGGCCCGCTACGCGTGCCCATTTCCGCACTACCAGCACTGCCGCCACACCGGTCTATGGCGAATACAGCAGTCCCCGGCCTCCCACCGCTTCTCCACGATACAACAGCGAAGGACAATATGCAACGGCTAATGTGAGTAACGGTCTCTATTCTCGCAACTTTCCCTCATTCGCCACCTCGCCTCTCCAGCCCAACCACTCTCGACGCCATTCCTTCATTCCAACCCGCGATAGCACACCGAGCGGAGAGTCCGATGAAGAGTTCTTCAATCGTGATGGTACCCTTGTGTACACTGCTACGTCGGGTCGGGGTCGGAGATCTGACTACCACTTGCCTGGTAGTAGTGGCTTGGGCCCCAGGAGACGCCGCAACTCGTTCGGGGACGATGCTATGAGGGGACACGCGACTGATGGAGAATTATCACAGGCCGGGCCGTACCATTCCATGCATGATGTCTATGAAAAGGCTTCCGGACGCCATCACGGCATGCCTTCACGTCCCACTACCGCAACCCGACGTCCTTCCATGACCACTCCCCAGCGCCCTGCTACTACCGCACCACGATCCAGCCACAAGAAGACCACCAGCTCGGCTACTCCGGCCACAAAGCATCGAGTTGCCACTGAGAGCGATGCTGAAAAGCATGGTATTCCAAAGGGATACTCTCTTAAGAACTGGGATCCTACTCAGGACCCAATTCTTCTCCTGGGTTCTGTCTTTGACGCCAACTCCCTTGGCAAGTGGATCTATGACTGGACGGTGCACTGCCATGGTGCCTCCGAACCCCAGGCAGAGTATGCGGGAAAGCTTTGGCTGTTCCTCATCCAGATGTATGGCAAGATTCGAACTGGTGATCAGATTGTCCAGAACATCCGCAGCAAGAAGTCTAGGGAAATCGTGGAGGAATTCCTGGACAGCGGCGACCGTCTGATTGTACGTCTCCGAAGACTTCTCAAGTCCTGCGAGGCCCCAATGCTCCGTGCTGCCGAGTCCCACAAGGGTGGTCTTGGAAGCAACTCGGGCATCGAGTTTGTTAAGACGCTTTTTGGCAAGGACAAGCAGCTACCAGAAACCAAGAGTTTCATCCGTGCTCTTGAAACCTTTATTTGCCGTTGGGATGCTAATTGCGAAGACATCATTCGCAACCCTACAATTTAACTGATCTGCTTACCCAACGCTCAGCCACTATCTTTCTATCTTAGGTCTTTTGGCCCTCTTTGATTTTCTTCCGAGGCTTATTATCCTTTGGTTTATTATTCATTGTTCACCAAACTCCGCTCCGCCCACGCTTTTTTTTATTATTTGTTTTTCATCTCTCTTTTCCAGAATTCTGTTCCCACAGGGCAACCTGTACCCCGGTCGCATCACAGGCTTTCTTCGCAAACCATACACGAGCATCGTATCCGCGCTTTCTTTTGCTATATCGATTGGATATAGTGATAGAGCTAATACGCATGCAAGACTTATTCTGTTAGAATTTTATTTTGGAGTCACTTCCCCGCCGCATCGAATTTTTACTGTTTTATTATTATTATTTTTTTTTTCCTTTTTGAGATACCCTAGCGCATGGATTTTATCCAGGAAGCCTTTTTCATTTCTCCCTTACCACCTTTCACTTTCCTTGGACTGACTATCTTGCGATGAGTGCTGGTTTGCCGCCCTCATTTTCTTTTCCTTTCTTTTTACAACTCCCCGGCGCATGATTGGCCTCGCATAACTTGTGCCGTGGACTGGTCGTTAGTTTTGCTTATCTTCTATTATCTTCCGCTATTTGTGCAAGACGAACAACCGTTGCTGGCTTTCGGTCTGATGTTTTTACTGTTGGACAACTGTTTGATGCATCGTTCCACCTCATTCTCTTCTTCTCTTTTTTTTTTATTTTGCTGCTGCCCCCTTTTCTTTTTCTTTTTTTTCCGCGCATGGCTCTAAAAGATTGCTTGCTTTTGTGTTTGAAAAATACCTTGTGTTGGGCGACCTTCTAGTCCTTGGGGACTTGTTCAAGTTTGTTTTCTGTCCTGACGATGTTTACTCGTTTCTGAGTTTTTTGTTTTCTTCGTTTCTTCGTTCGTTTTTGTTTTCTTTCTTTCTTTCTTTTTTGCCCTTTTTTTTTCTGCTGCCTTTGCTTTCCTTTTCTTTTAAATTTGTTCAGTTGTGTTTTCTGTTTGCCAAAAAGAGGCGGGTTTTGTTCTTGGTTCATCTTTTTGAGTTTAATTTCTTGGTTCTATTTAGCTGTAGTACTCCGTCCCATTGTTTGCCTGTTTTTCTGCTAGTTAACAACTTGATGCTTTGCGTATTGTTTTAGAGTGGGATTATCAAAATGGGCAAATAGATTTATTTCGTTTCTATAAAAGAATTGTTTTTCTGCGACTCACCTTCACGATGCCCTGACAAAATAGGTAGTACGCTGCACATTAGCATTGGTGGTGGCGGTGATGTGGATGTGAGATGAAGTCCCGTCCCGTCCCATCCAGTTGCGCCCTCATCTGAAGCAATATCAACAGGGCTCCTATAACCCTCAATAACCATGGCCAAGAAGCCGTGCGCATTTACTCTGCCAAAGTTGTAGCACGAAGTCATATATACGCCTCCCCTGTGCTACACAGACGCTAAGACAGCTAACTACATGCACAGATACAAGCACCCATACCCATGCTACTGGCCGAACTCTCAGCTGGCTCATATGCATGAAGTTGTCAATTTTGAGTAGGGCAAATTTTTCATCAGAAATTGGTCTTATGGGAATGTGCGTTTTGGCGTAGTATTACAAGTTTTGTGTGCGTACATGATGGCTATGGGTCACGTGACACACACAACAACAAAAAAAAAACTGAAACAACAGTAATAATTTAGCTAGCGTCGTGCGACCCTGTAGCTTTTGGGTATTTTCTTTTTTAGCAAGAGGGTCCTACAGTGAACTTTAACAAAGGTAATCAAGTTGCTGACCTGACCCACTAAACACAATGCCATCACTCTCACCCCTCCCCTTCCCTCCCCCTTGAAAAGCTCAGATTTAGGAGGTGGAAGGCCTCCTTTCGATCTCCGTCGCTTCACATCCTTTTCTTTTGTCTTTATTTCTCTCTCCCTCTTTACCCAGACAAGCATAGGCCATGTTGTCATGTACCAACCAAAAGACTACGATTCGGCAACAGCAGGGAGGCCCTTCCCTCCCAAAGAATGAGTGTCCAGCTCATGGCGGCAGCCACAGGTTTCAAAGCTAAACTTGGGGAAAAGTTCCCATTGCGGGCGGCAACTTTTCTTTCTAGAAGATGCTGGAGTGAAGGCAAAGCTAGGACCTTCCTTGCGCCGTGAGTCTCAAGCCAGCAGCAAATAAGAGGCCAAACTACGCCTTTTCTTCTTTTCCCGTTTCTTCGTGTATAGCTAGCTTGCTTACGACCGACGACACCATGTCAGATCCAAGTCTCATCGTATACTCACATTTGCTTTTGACGCAGTACGAATACGAAAATTGTATTAGCACGGATCCCGCCCGAGCCGGCCGTTTCTGCAAGATTGGGACGAACATGGTCAGACTGTACGACCAACCTTTGTTTATTTTCGAAATTGCAAATTTGTGCGTTGTGCGCAGGGCTTATCGATTGCGCTGTGTAGTGCATGGTACATTAAAAATAACAAGGCAGAAGGCAGGTGACATAACCAGGTGTTGTTTCACACACCCTATAGCCATAGCCATAGCCGAAGCTTGGCTTGATGGTGAGTTATTTGATACGAACGGTCTTGATAGGCAAGTGAGGGAAGCTCAAGGAACATGGGTGCTGTGCTGTAGCAGACTGGGACACATGAAAGACAGGAAAGAAAGGAAGAAAAAAAGGAATGGAAAGCGATAAAAAGAAGGCCAAGAGAAAAAGGCCAGAAGCCAGAAGAAAGGCCAAGAAGACGGAACAACAACCGTTAATCGGAGGCAAGAGGCAGGGGAAGGAGAAGGTGAAGGTGAAAATCGAACGGTCCCGGTCTGGTATCGCCTCCCAGTTTAGGCCAGTAAGAAGAAAGGGGAAGACATCAAAGCACTTCCAAATGTAATAATAAGTAAGCAAGATTGGAAAAAGGGATAGACGCGAAGGCAAAAGTGGCAGGATGTTCTCAGGTCACAAACAGGGGCAGGGTGTGCAGGTTAGACGGACAAGGATTGTGATAAGTGTAATGCACACAGTATGCTGTAAATAATCAATGAAAAGGGGGGGAAGAGGAGGGGGAGGGGTGAGAACAACAACTGGCATTAGTAGTAAGTTTCAATCCCAACAAACTTTCTATTGTTATAGGGGAGGGGCTAAATAGTCAATAATAGCAAACATTAAACAGTCGACTTTCAAACCAGAACACGGGCTGGGCTGCTGGGGCTAGCGGAGGGAGGGCTTGCTGGGCAATGAGATGGTGATGTGTTCTGATGCTCTCTGGCTGCCTCTACTCTGTGGCTAGTCCTTGATATGATTGGCGGCTCATTTTAATGAGACTTGGTCCAGCAGAAACTAAAAAGCAGTTCGATATTGGGAGGGTAGTGAGCAGAAAAGCTTCCACCACGTTCATTGCGTATAGGCACCCAGTGTTGGGTTCTTTTACGGCCTCTATGCCTTGAAAATCGCGCACCAGAGCCCTGTTTCAGTTGTTGAATCCCATCTCATATCTTACGGGCTAGTTTTGTAAAGGGAGCCGACCTTGCAGGATACTGCGAACAAGAGTGGTGAATTATATTGTATTTCGGAGCATCAAATGCAGAGAGAACCCCGTATATCTTTACCTCTCTACATAATACTGATCCTCCTGTAGGCCGAGAAGAAAATCTTGAACCCGCAATTCCAAAGCCCTAGGTCAACTAGCTGTCCGTGTTGAGCGTAATGAGCACCAAGGCCTGGTTTTTCCTCTCCTCATCTTTTGAGGTGCTGTGCAGCGGGTGGTCTATAATTGCTAATCGTCTAACAAGTGCTGTTCTGTGCTGTGCTGTGCTCTGCTGTGCAACACCATAGGAGCTGAGATTAATCCAAGATTGGCTGGGAGCAAAGGCAGTCTGCGGATTGCATGGAAAACATGTTGTGCATCTTGGCTGGGCTTGAGTTGCATACGTTGGCTGAGTAGTGTTGCACAGAGTCAATCCGGCCGTACCTCTTCCCCTCTCCCCTCCCCGCTTCTAGGACGATAATGCTCTCTTATTGGTCAAACCCTCAGGAAGATGGCAAGTATCTAAAATTGGACTGAACGGTGGGACCGGATTTTGGCTCAAAAAGAAAAGGGAAGCCGCGATCCACTTTACATGTGGCTCGCCTTCCCCTTGAAGAAAAGATGGGCAAAGTAGTTTCCCTGTTTCATAGTATGTGACTTGGGCTTTGTATTCCTCAAAGTTATACTTATGAAACGTCCCGGCAGACAAGCGGACGGAGCTAGACAATCTCTGGGCATTACATAGGTTTTACATGCTGCGTACTGACTGGCGGTCGAGATACGCCTCCTTCTTGTTCATGATCTATGATCTACGGTAAAGATAGAAAACTGCATCAGGTGCTTGCTGGGCACTCACTGTATGGCACATGCTGTAGATCTCTGCACTTAGCTTGTCCAGAATTGGCGTAGTGACTGAGCATGGCACGGGGCTGGGTTGGAGAGGGGGTTGTCTATCTGTAAATACTACATACAAAAGACGCTGCATGAAGCTTGCCAGCAACACACGGGCCGATGTTTGGTGCGGGGTGTGTGTGTGTGTCAGCGCTGAAAAAAAGGTTACACTGGAGTCTATCACTCAGTTGGGCGCTTAAATGCTGAGACGTGATAGGAGAAATTCGAGCTATGGGGACGCCAACCTGGAATGAGTGCGTGACGTTAACACCCTTGCATGTATGTGGTGTTGGTTTTGCCCTGTCAGGATGAAGGACATGTTTGCTCGCCTGTTGGGTCCCGTGTATATCGTCACTGCTGATGCTCTTTTTTTAAAAAAAAATTATTAATTCTTTTCTATTCCCTGCATATCCGCTATTGTGTACTCTAGCACATTCATGAGACCGCTCACAGTGGCCTTCAGTTCGCGGCATGCAAGATATCCTTAAGCCTGCTGATTCTTAGACGCCCGGAAAAAGGTATTTTGGCTTAAATCACCGAAAAAAATAAAAAAAACCCTTTGGCTATCACATTTCATATATCCTAGCCCATCACTAAAGCATCCGCCAATAAGGGCCAGGGCGTGGTTGTAGCATGACTCTAGATGCTCACATGCACTCGTTTACGTACATACAATCGCGCACAGTTTCTCGTGCAACAGTCTCTTTCCGGCGAATACATGAACCAACCAGATAGAACCAGTTAGCCTATTTGAAATGACTTGAGGTCTCGGCACCAGACGTCTTTCCTGCCTGATAGGTATTGCTCAGGTCGTTGTAGTACGCTTTGACTCTTTGGATTTCCGCAGAAAAGAATGCCTTGTCCTGCTCGTCGTCCAGCTGCTCCACCAGGTCTTCCAAAGCCTCAGCTTTGAAAAACTTGTTTGTCTTGTTGTATAGTGGCCTCGCTGCCAGCGACTCGTCGGTATCTGATGGCGCTCTGACCCTGAACACGCTCTCGAGAATGTCAATATCGTATGGGATAGAGAATAGATCCCGGCTATCCTCGTATGTGAACAGGAAGAAGAAGCGGCGGAAGCCAGACCATGTGATGCCGCTCAAGCATAGCGAGCACGGCTCATGTGTCGCCAGGAAAAAGCAGCTCGCCGGGTCTGGTCGCGCCGCTGGCTCTGGATAGGTCTGCGTAAAGAATTGGTGGATACAATGGATTTCGCCATGGAACAGCGGTGAAACTCGCTCGTTGTTTGTGGCGCTGACAAGCGGCTCCAGGTCTTTGGATAGAATTGATGCTCCGAAGAGCTTGCTGCCAGACTTGACACCTTCTCGTGTCAGTGGGATGATCTGGTCTTCGATGACAGAGAGGAGGGAAGTGAGAAGCTGCTTTGCAGTGGGACTGGATAAGGCAATAGAGGACATTGAAAAGTCTTGGGGCAACCTTTGAAAAGCTTCGTCTTTTTGTTTCTTTGTTTTAGCAGAACAGCTATATTCGAGCAGACAAGCACAATGTATATAAAGCACTTGGTTTCTTTGAGAGCGTGATAAACGAGAGCAGTTCTATGTTTATAAAGAAACAAAAACATGCGCTATAATAACCCCGCAAACTCAAGTAGTGGCCAGCATTTAGTGCCTCTCGGAAGTCGTTAGTGGGATAGGACGCATAAGATAAGCGCTATCCGGCGACCTCCGATAGCCCACCAAAGGACACCACCGGCCCATCACGAAGAACATTGAGTTGAGTATAAGAAAATACTCAGCGAGTAGAATGCATGTGAGATGATCTCTCTCCTCTATGTGATTTGGGCCTTAGTTCCTTGATTTGCCAGTTTTTTATGGGAGGGAAATAGTCATGCTATCACACGTATCTTATACATTCCCTTCTGGGACCTTTATGATTACTAAGCCATATCGAAATAAGAATTTTCAGCCACTGCTCAACTTGCCGCTTCTATCAACGAGAGAGAGAGGAGCGAGCACGAAGATTCAAGCATCTCCCGGGGAAATCTACGGTTATAATCGTTTTTTGCTCTGTCTAGAGCTCTTTATTCCAAAATGCATTATATCCGCTTTGTTCGCCCCCCAACCGTCACCATTCGGGATCGGGGCAAGACAGTGCTTCGCCTGGCCCTGACCATCGCAACTGATCTGGGCGATGCTTACCTGTGTCCCGAGACATCAATCCCGCTGACCTTGACATACTGGGTCAACGACCAGCTGCAAAAGCCGTCATTGCCTCTCCTCAAGTGGACGACTGGCATGCGTGTGTGCAAACTCGACGTGCCACTCAAGGTGCTCGCAAGAGGCTCCTATGTGACCAAGATTTTCGTTTCCCCGGCCGAACCAAATCTAGGTCTAATGCACATGCAGCAGTTGCTAACGCAAAAAACGCCCATGATCGTGCCCGTTGTCGCTACGCCAGCCCTTCCGGGTGCTGAGCCCAAGCTCTTCACCAACCGCCAGGTGCTTCTAGGTGACGTGCAGAACAAGCGCATGTTCTTGGCTATCAGCGAGGAAATCCAAGACTCTATTGCTCGCCGTGTTTGGGACAGCGGCATGGTAACAGCTGCACTGCTGTTTGAGCTGGCCGCACACAATGCGCGGCCATCAAAGTTTTTACCCCTGACCCAGGACCTAGTGCGGACCGACGCCCTCAATGTGTTGGAGCTGGGCTGTGGCGTGGGCACATTAGGCATTTCAATGGCTACCGCGCTTGCGCAGCGACACATCACCCCAACGCCAGCTGAGGCCGATGTCGAGCACGCCGAGGCTAGCGCTGAGGCTAGATCTTCTCCAGAAACAAGTAAACATCGTATTGTTCTCACCGACTTGCCAGATGCTGAGGAAGTTGCGCAACAAAACATCGAGCTGTTCAACACAGCTATGAGTGGTCTTGTGGCGCCAACCGTTGTCTACGAGAACCTAGATTGGTTTGACTGCAAAGAGGGTGTCTTCGGCCCTTTGGTTAGTAGCAACCAGAACTGGGACTTGGTGATCATTAGTGACTGCACATACAACGTGGATGTGATCCCGGTGTTGGTTGCCAGCTTAGACAAGCTGCATTATATTGCAATGCAAAAATCTGGAAAGAGCCCTCACATTCTGCTGTCAACCAAGTTTAGACATGATTCCGAGACCGTCTTTTGGGACCAGATGAGGACGGCAGGTTGGGAGGTCCGCGAGAAGGCGGAGTTTCCTGTGGCCAATATCGGCGCAGCTGCCGAGCAGATTGAGGTTTACTTGTTTTCGAGGAAGGCGGGAACGAACTGAGGGGGGCAGCTGTACGCCTACAGCACGTGGGTAGCTAGTGGGCTGAATCTGCAGAGCTTGTCTCCATCAAATCTCTGTTCATCATGAAGGTCGGTTGGTATCTCGACTTTTTAAGCTATGGCCAGGCTCGGTGTCTTCGGGCTCCTTGGGTCCCCTGGTCTAAATTCGGCCTTGTTAACCCTTATGCGCTATTTTGTCTTCGGATGCAGTTCCGGTGTTGCCGAAGACCCCGTCGTTTTTTGACTCTGCTCGTTTTGAGGCCAATTCCCAGATAAGCCACAACATGACCAAATCGCAGGTATAATCACTGGCCTCGGAGGTTTGAGCAGCTCGATTACTTGGTCCGCCACTTCTATTAGCTTCTCTTCGCTACTCCCAACCCCATCACGGAGAACAAAAGTGGTATCTTGTTATGTGTAACACTAAACAATCACCAAAGCTTAGATACATAGCATATCAGTGCTGGTGAAAATAAAATGACCACATCCCAAATGCCAAGCATTTGTAGACAAACCACATGGTGTTTTACCCTTAGTGTCCCCATTCATGTGTTGTCACTGACTGTTTAGGGTTCGTTAGATGCCATGTGCTGTCGGCAAATGGGACATCGGGCTATAAAAGGACTCCGAGCAGCGACTCGACTGGTGCGAGATACACAAAATAGGTTAAATCAGGAAAACAAAGGATGACAAGCGCTTCGTAAACGCTGTACTCTTGAACTACCATGGGTATTCTGGCCGGTTACGGGCAAGTGGCTAGCGGTGTGGCCAATAAAGCTTGAGCGAGACGTTCGGGAAATGGCAATGGCAGCGCATAAGAGACTAGGAACAAGGCAGCTTGTTGCAGGCTCGGCCCAGAACGAGGAGGATCATCATACCATGGCAATGGCAATAGGGCTGTCAGCGACAAGACGCAAGACAAGCCCTAGCAGATGTGATTCAGATCTGAGGACTCTAAACCGGCTGGTGAAGCTGTCAAGCTTATTTAGACCTCAGCTCAGCGATCGCGACGAGAATGCAGCAGTAGGGTTAGCATCGTGCAGATATAGGGTTAAAGACACATGACCTATTAGTCAGCAAAGGCAAGAAAAGCAACACACGTACGCTGTAGGGTCTTTATTTGCTCGGCTCGTTTTCCTGGCAATATTCACCTGGGACTACTCAACAAGTGTAAGACATTACCGCGTTAGACGTGTGTATCAAAGCCGTGCCTTGGGGCGAGATGAGGCAGGCTTATTGGTTGTGGTGATGACACAAGACGGAACGCACAGCAGGTTGAGTGCCGGAAAGTTACAGAGTACTACGAGACAGGACTGCCAGAGCAAGGTTGTGACTGCGGATAACCATGACCTTCGGGTTTAGTGGCTGGCTGGCTGGCTAGTTGGCGTTAAATACAGGAGGGGGCCTGGAGACGGAATAAACAGACAGACGGGTTGATAGGAGCAACGGTAGAAGAATAGGACCGAGACTTGAGAAGCCTTGTCTTATTCCGTTTTTTTTATCTTGTCTCAGAAAAAGAAATAAATTAAGGCTTAATAGAGACGAAGGGAAATTAGCTTATAAATACATGGACATGATGATTACAAATCAGGTCTCCCCCTCGCCGCCCAGCAAAAGTCGGTCACCACAAGACGAGAACGAGGACGAGAACGAGGACGAGGACGAGGATGACCAAGAAGGAGAAGCAGAAGGAGAAAAAGGATAAGGACGAGCGTCTGAGACGGGGAAGCAGGAGAGCCAGAAAATCAGACTAACGCTGGCCACATGCAAGCGTCTCGGATAGTCAGTGGGTGAAGCGCGGCCATTGCAAGAATATCATCACGACAACGAAGAGTTAGGGGTAGCGGGATTTTTTTCTTCGATATCCCAGTCTATGACTGAAAGCAGGCTTGGAAACAGGGAAAATCAAAACAGAAACGCTTAGACAGGAAAATCAGACATGATTCTGTGCACATGTGTCCTTCTAAGGTACGTGCTGCGAACAATACTAAACGAACACGACTGGACTGCCTACGCCCATGCTAGGGGCAAGGATAACGGCTGCAAGAAAGGGAGGAAAGGGAGAAAAGAAGAAAGGAAAAGAAAGGAGGAGCAACGGCCGCGCAGGTTACCGGTTGAGGCCAAAGATCAGCTCTCGTTTCCTTGAAAACCTTGCAAGGAATAGGACAGGGTTTGTCAGACTCCTTTACTCTGCTCAAGCACAAATAGCCCTCACCCATTGCACAACGGCTTATCTCGATTAAAGTTGGGAGGGATAAACGGCCAAAGTCCTTGAGGGATAGCGAGGTGGATTTCATGCTGGGGGCGGAATTGGGAGACAGGGCTAGTTTGTTTACTTACGTCCAATTCTCTTGAAAATTAAACACAATTTGAGCTTGGCTTTGGGTCTTGGCTCTTCTTTTCTCGTGGTGCTGGCATGGCTTTGAACACAGTTCTATACGCTCATCCTGCGCTTCCTCTACTTCCCTTTGGATTCGTGCCAGGTCTGACTAGATGTTACCGTGACTGCATCATAAGGGGGTGGAGGCCATATGTTGCGTGGCGTCAAACAAAAGCGAACATAGCACGGCGGAAATAGGGAGGCAAAGGCCGGGGGATTAAGCAAAGAAAGAGAGAGAGAGTGTGTGTGTGTGTATGTGTATGTGTGTGCTTGTCAAATATGGAACAAAGCTAAGAAGCTGATAAGTTAGTGTAGAGGAGGCCAGGTCTTCCCTTGAACCCTACAAAGCTTGCGCAAGCCAATGCTATGAAGCACTGCCATATCTGGGCCGTGACGTGATGACGATTGTTTATTCTTTTTTTTCCTTGGATGGTTCTTCTGATGAGAAAGCCTCAGTGGGCTCTGAATGGATTAGGGGGATGGACGAGGGAGAGCAAGAGAAGCAGGGCTGCAAAGAAAAGTAGTGGACGAAGGAATGGCAGCATAGCCGAGTTGGAGAGTAGAGGTGATAATCGGGAGGGGGGGGGGGCCGACAGAGCCTTGGTTTTTAGACGGAGATGAAGACGGAAATGGAAAACCCCGCTTACAAACATGCAGCCAGACAGATAATATGTTCTGCCTTGTCCTTGTCTCTTTTCTCCTGGTATGTATGGAGAGCATATTGTATACGCCCGTGTTCATACACAGCTATTATACAGGCTGGCCAAACATGTAAACAAACATCGAAGCTCACACCCCTCGTTGCGCAGTCCCACGGGTAAGCTGTTCACCTGTCTACCGCACCCTCTCATGTCAATTCCGTTTCATTTCATCTCATATATACCCGCCCGCAGTCATTCACTCTCGCCTTACATCCACTTATATATCCACACTCACTTTCATAAGCCAAGACGAGCAAAGTCCTATTGAAGGGATTGTTCAGTGCAATTCGGGCTTGGTTTTTCTTTTCTCTGTATAGAGCACAGCTTCGCATTTTGTTGATACGCAAGCTTGGTGATCTGCATATGCCTGCGTCTATTTGGCTAGTAGTCAGATCCAGGCCAGTCTAGAAGCAGGACAAACAGATACCCCGAGGAAAGAAGCCTCCTGGCTAGTTGGCCGGATGCCGTTTTGTGTGTTAGTTGTCTCTTGCTTGCTGCGGATGCTGTAAATTCCGAACTTGGACCATCTTTCTGTTCTTACCAAGTCTGTTTCTTGCTTACTGTGCTGGACTTGAGCTTTGGCTTTCCTATATAGCTTTGTTGGTAGATATGCAGGATGCAAGTCAATGAGATACGGATTACAGAGTCACAGTTGCTACCTTTGGGCTTATTGTTCTTTTCTTTTCTTCTGCGTTCTCTTCTCTTCTCTCCTCTCCCCTCCTCTTATGCCATACTGAAAGACGGTTCACACTCGGGATAACATTTGTCCTATCTCGAAGACTGTTTAACAAGTGGTGAAAGTTTAAGAGACACTGAAAGGGAGAAGAAGAAGAAGAAGAAGAAGAGGGCGGGCGTCTCTTCTAGTCGGGGAGGCTTTTCCTTCCCCCCTTTTTCTTTCTGTTTTACCCTTTTGTTTGCTCCTAGTAGTTCTGTGCTCCTCGGGCAGTAGTGCAATGTGCTCTCAGTTGGCTATTTTGTATGTTTTTGTATGTGTGTGTGCGTCTAGGCTCCAGCAAGAACTATGGGACGGCAGAGAAATCGGCCTGTGCCACAACGTATGCCTAGCTCGAATGATGAATGGAAGGGATGTGAGTGTGGGGGCCAGGATAAAAAAGCGGTGGTTCGTATTATTCTTTGCTGTATATTCCTGTGGCTTCTCTCTCTTGGGAGGGGGCGAAGTCTCCCTCTACGGTCAAAGGCTCGGCGACATACAAGGTTTTTGAGATCAATGGCGAGACTTGGGGGCTAAAGCTAAGATCAGAGCTAGAAAGCCTGCTGCTACATGTTAACAGCCAAACAAGCAAGAGGCAAGGAATGGCAAAGTCCCGTCTCTAGGTAGTTAGACGCAACGCAGGCGCCAAGCAAGACGAGCAAGGCTAGGGCGGCGGATTTAATATTAAGCGGCGGTAAGGGACACAGAGGGATTTATTAGTTGGGGGCTAGTTGGCTGTGTATGTTCTGTATTCCTGATGTCCCTAGTTGTTGTTTACTTTCTCCTGGTTGGTTGGTAATAACAAACTAGATGCGACATCTGACCGCGCCTGTACGTGTACATGATAAAGCTCCGCAATAGCTTACCAGCTGAAACAATCGACACAGTAATCTATCTGGGTTTGCTTGTTGGTCCGCCTTTTCGGCCATCGCGTTTGTTGACTGCCCTGGAGGACAGGGCCTAGGGGGCTAGAGACCCCGAGAGGCTCTGGGCCTTTGTTGTGCTGGCTGCATCCAGACGCAAGTGAATCTGCAGCTTGCACACTGTTAGCTGGTACCCACGGCGCCATTGTCGTCGCTGTCATCGCTGTCATCGCTGTCATCACTGTCATCACTGCCCTCACTGCCTGCTTACTGGCTTTGTAATAGACAAAGGCAGCAAGCCTTGGCACATCTCACCGGTCAGCCCTTTGCTGCAGTGAGGCATGATGAGCCATCGGGTGAAGAACATTGCGTGTACTCACGTGACCTAAACGATACTTGTGGTAGACTTGCCGTAAGCGTATTCCTAAAGTGGAAATCGGAGTCACGCCAAAGTATACTAGTTCGACTCATAATGAGCGAACAGGAGAACAAACAGGGACTGCAAAAACAGAAAGCGCTAATAGGAAAAAAAGTCGAAAAAGGAAGGAAGGGAGAAAGAGGAAATGCATTATTAATACGAATTTAATCTGCCAATAAACTCGGAGGCTCTTTTGCTCCTGCTTGGTTAGTCTATTTTTTTTTCTTTTTTTTCTTTTTTATTCTTTTCTCTTCTCTCATTCATGTGGGGGCTGAAGCGGAGTTGTGTAAGTAGGTATTCCGTTTCAGGAACATCAAAGCAAGGAAGGTAGCAGCAGCAACAGACAATAGAGCCCTCTTGCCTTTTTTTGCTTGTTTACTTCAGGGCTATTGCTCTTTTTGTATGTGGCTCTTGCCGGCTCCTGTTCTAGGCCTCCTCGTTCTTATATCGCCTGCTAGTCGCCCATCTGGTTCCCGGATTAGTCCTGCGCTTGTCCATCTTTCCTTTCTTCTTTACACGCCAGCTCAAGCTTGTTCTCGTCATTGCTTGTCCTTTCATATTTTTAATAGTCTTTGGGAGTTGCTGTATATTTCCTTTTCTTCATTCGTTTTTGTTTCCAGTTGTATTTATCTTCTTCTTAATTTACGCCCTCCTCCACACGCCTCTGTGCTGCCTCGACGTCTTGCTCGAGATCTTTGGCATATCAGCAATACGTTACCAACGATCTTGGCCTGAAATTGCTTAAGCATAGGACATAAAACCAAAAAAAAAAAAAAGTATTCTTGCTCCCGTTGTAATACCCACGCCGTCTCCCGTTCTCGGGCCTCCTCTTCTTTCTCTTTGGTACACCTCGTTTTTTTGCGTCCCCCCCCCCCTCTTCTCTCTTCTTGTCATACTGACTCCCTGCCCATCATGGGAGCACCAGTCGCGGGCTCTGACTCTTCAACAGCTAGCTCGATGAATGATCCTGGCAACCCACGGGAGGAAGTGGACAATAGTCCCTATGACCCCTCCGGCCCTCGTGGTGGTGTCTCTGTCCAGGGTGCCGAGGCCGAGTTTGCGGAGCTACGAAAGTCGCTGAGTCGGGCTAGCCGCGCTAGTCGTAGCAAACAGACCCATGAAGACCCTGAAAAGGCCAATGACTCGGCTGACGATGGTCTCTTTGACTTGGAGAGTGTTCTCCGTGGCGATATTGCTCGCGAAGAGCAGGCTGGAATTAAGCCCAAGCACATCGGTGCCTACTGGAATAACCTGACCGTGAGCGGCGTTGCTAGCTCATCCAACTTTATCTTTACTTTTCCGCTTGCCATGCTGCTGCAACTGGATGTCATCACCCCCGTAAGAAACATGCTGGGCCTCACCAAGAAGCCTGCCGTGACTAAAATCTTGGACAACTTCAGCGGTCTTTGCAAGCCCGGTGAAATGGTCTTAGTTCTCGGCCGTCCCGGATCTGGCTGCTCGACTTTCCTCAAGACTATAGCCAACCAACGCGGTGGCTTTACTGGCGTCGAGGGTGACGTACGCTACGGCCGTTTTACTGCCGAAGAGTTCAAGCAATACCGTGGCGAGGCTGTTTACAATCAGGAGGACGATGTCCACCATGCCACCCTGACTGTCGGCCAGACCCTGGACTTTGCCCTGGACACCAAGGTCCCTGGAAAGCTACCTGCAGGGCTGACAAGAAATGACTTCAAGACCAACGTTGTCACTACTCTGCTCAAGATGTTCAACATCGAGCATACGCGCAATACCGTCGTCGGTGATGCCCATGTCCGTGGCGTCTCCGGTGGTGAGCGTAAGCGTGTCTCTATTGCCGAGATGATGATCACTAACGCTTGCATTTGCTCATGGGACAACTCCACCCGTGGTCTGGATGCCTCTACCGCCCTGGACTTTGCCAAGTCTCTGCGTATCATGACCAATCTATACAAGTGCACGACCTTTGTATCTCTGTACCAGGCGTCCGAAAACATCTACAACGTTTTCGACAAGGTCCTTGTCATTGACTCGGGCCGTGAGGCCTACTTTGGCCCTATCGAGACTGCGCGTCAGTATTTCGAGGGTCTGGGCTTTGCTCCCCGTCCCCGCCAGACCACCCCAGACTATGTCACCGGCTGCACTGACGAGTTCGAGCGCGAGTATGCCCCCGGCTTCTCCAAGGAAAACGCTCCGCACTCACCCGAGACTCTGGCTGAGGCTTTCTCCAAGTCCGATGTCAAGAAAAGCCTGGACCGCGAAATGGAGGAGTACCTCCAGAACCTCGACGCCGAGTCTGCCAAGTTCCAGGACTTCCAGGTCGCTGTTGCTGAAAGCAAGCGCTCATCCCCTCCTAATTCCGTCTACACCGCTGGCTTCCACATCCAGATCTGGGCTCTTATGAAACGCCAGTTCCTGCTCAAGATGCAGGACACCTTCTCTCTGTACTTCTCTTGGTTCCGGGCCATTGTCATGGCTCTTGTTCTTGGCACACTCTACTATGATCTCGGCTCTACGTCTGCCGATGCCTTCTCCCGTGGTGGTGTTCTGTTCATTTCGCTTTTGTTTATCTCTTTCCAGACCTTCTCTGAACTTGCCAGTACGATGACGGGTCGGGGCATCATGAATAAACATCGGGCATACACCTTCCATCGTCCTTCAGCCCTATGGCTCGCCCAGATCATTGTCGACCAGGCATTCTCTGCCAGCCAGATTTTCGTCTTCTCCCTGATTGTCTACTTTATGACTAATCTGGCTCGTGATGCTGGTGCATTCTTCATATTTTACTTCGTTCTGGTCATTGCTAGTATTGCCATGACCTTGTACTTCAGAATCGTTGGATGCATGAGTCCGGATTTTGACTACGCCATGAAGTTTACTGTACTGACCTTGTCTGCTCTGATCATCACGTCTGGTTTCTTGATCGCCTACCCGACGCAGCACAAATGGATGCGCTGGATTTTCTGGATCAATCCTGTTGGCTTGGTGTTTGCCAGCATGATGATCAATGAATTCATGCGTATCAACCTGACTTGTGATGGAAGCAGCCTTATCCCCAACGGTAATGGCTACACTGAGATTGTCAACCAGGTTTGCACGCTACCTGGCTCAATTGGTGGATCGACTTCCGTGAGAGGCATTGACTACATCGAGGCGTCCTTTGGTATGCATAAGAGCGATCTGTGGCGTAACATTGGCATTGTTCTCGCTATTATTGTGCTATTCTTGTTCCTCAATGTCACCCTTGGTGAGATGGTCAACCACAGTGGCCCTGGTGGCGGTGCCAAGGTCTTCGACAAGCCTAACCAGGAGCGTGAGGCCCTTAACACGGCTCTCAAGGAGAAGCTCGAGGCTAGACGTGCTAACCCGAGCGCCGAACAGACGGCTGAGCTCAACTTCCAGTCTGAGGCTGTTCTGACATGGGAGAACCTGAACTACGATGTGCCTGTCCCCGAGGGTACCCGCCGTCTTCTGAACAACATCTATGGCTATGTTCGCCCTGGCGAGCTGACTGCTCTTATGGGTGCCTCTGGTGCTGGAAAGACTACGCTTCTCGATGTTCTGGCCGCTCGCAAGAATATTGGTGTGATTACTGGTGACGTTCTGGTTGATGGAGCCAAGCCCGGCCTGGAGTTCCAGCGCTCAACCTCGTATGCTGAGCAAATCGATTTGCACGACCCTACTCAGACTGTCCGCGAAGCCCTCCGCTTTTCTGCTGATCTGCGCCAGCCATTTGACACCCCCAGGCCGAAAAGTATGCCTACGTCGAGGAAATCATCTCGCTGCTGGAAATGGAGCACATTGCCGATGCCATGATTGGATTTGGCGACTTTGGCCTGACCGTCGAACAGAGAAAGCGCGTGACCATCGGTGTTGAGCTCGCTGCCAAGCCCGACCTTCTGCTGTTCCTGGACGAGCCTACTTCCGGTCTGGATTCCCAGAGTGCCTTTAACATTGTTCGTTTCCTGAAGAAGCTGGCATCTGCTGGCCAGGCTATTCTTTGCACCATCCACCAACCTAATGCCTCACTGTTTGAGAACTTTGACCGTCTTCTGCTGCTGCAGCGTGGAGGCCGTACCGTTTACTTTGGCCCTATCGGAAAGGATGCTCATGTTCTACGTGGTTACCTGCATGAGCACGGCGCCGATGCCGCCCCGACTGAGAACGTGGCTGAATTCATGCTAGAGGCTATTGGTGCTGGCTCACGCCCTCGTGTTGGCCCCACTGACTGGGCGGATATATGGGACAACAGCCCTGAATTTGCCCAAATCAAGGAGACCATTGCCCAGCTGAAGCGTGAGGGTGCTGCTCGAAGCACCAACTCGACCAAAGGCCCCGACCAGGAGTATGCCTCGCCCTTCGGCCACCAGCTCAAGGTTGTGCTGAACCGGATGAATATTTCCTTCTGGCGGTCGCCTAACTACCTTGTCACGCGTATTCTCAACCATATCTTTGTTGGTGTGATTGCTGGTCTGGCCTACCTCAACCTCGACAACTCTCGCACGTCTCTGCAGAACCAGGTCTTTGTCATGTTCCAGGTCACCGTGTTGCCGGCTCTGATTATCACCCAAGTCGAGGTTATGTATCACGTCAAGCGTGCCCTGTTCTTCCGGGAGTCATCGTCCAAGATGTACAATTCGATTGTGTTTGCCATGTCGATTGTGATTGCCGAGATCCCCTACACCATTCTGTGTGCTGTTGTCTTTTACATTCCTATCTACTACATGCCTGGATTCGAGGGTGGCTCTAGCCGCGCCGGCTACCAGTTCCTGATGATTCTGATCACCGAGTTCTTCTCTATCACGCTCGGCCAGATGCTGGGTTCTTTGACGCCCTCACCCTTTATCTCGGCTCAGTTTGACCCCTTGATCATGCTTACTCTTTCTCTATTCTGTGGTGTCACCATCTCATCCTCTCAAATGCCTGACTTCTGGAGCTCGTGGATGTACGAACTTGACCCCTTCACTCGCCTTATCAGTGGCATGGTTACCACTGCACTGCATGGCCAGAAGGTTGAGTGTACTAACAGCGAGCTGAACTTCTTCAACGCGCCCGATGGCCAGACCTGTGGCTCCTACATGGACAACTTCTTTGCTGCCGGCGGACCTGGCTACATTGCGAACCCTAATTCTACCGAGTGTGGCTACTGCGCCTACGCTGTCGGCGACCAGTTCTACGAGCCTCTGGATCTCAGCTTTGACAACCGCTGGAGAGACATGGGCATTTTCCTGGCCTTTGTTGGCAGTAACTTGATCATTCTCTTCCTTGGAAGCCGCTTCATCAACTACAACAAGCGGTAAAAGGTCGATTTTAGCGTTGGAAAATCTATAATACATACTCTCTGTACGCTGTCCTCGGCTAGCCTGGCATGGCTTGGGGGGGTTGGATATGCTTTTGATAGACTCAGTTTGCTTCTTTTTTTTTTCTTTTTCTTTCTTTTCTGGTGCTTGGTCATTTTGTTTCTGCGTGTTGATATATCTCATCGCATCTTCAGCCATTGCTGTTCATTTATTTTTCTGCACCTCTTTCAGTAGCATATCAACAGAAAGCTATCTTTTAATGTCACTTAATTGGGTAACAAACAATCTACCTACTTTTGCCCTTGTTCAAAACAATGCCGTCATGTTTTCACTCCGCTCTTGGCAAGTTTGCCTCAAGCTAGTTTATGCATGTCTCCAACGTCAAGGCTTGTTTCCCAAGTCTATCTAAAACAAGCACTTGGAGAGAGACGAACATGATGCCATGCCTACTTGCGTCTCATCTCAGTAACCCTAACACAGACCCTAACAAGTATCTAACCTCAGCTCGGAACTTGGCTTGACCTACATGATCGTGACCGTGTTTTAGAAAGGTGTAACATTATGAATGGGCAGGCCTCTGTTTCGCACTTTTCTAAACTGGAGAGCCTTTGCAAATTGTCTGAGGGTGAGCGTCCCTCATAGTTGTCTGAAGTTTTGGGGGGTGATCTTCACGCTGTAACTGTTCGTGTATGACTATACTTTTGTATGATGGGTAAACGCTATAGACTCTCTTGGCTGGATCAATGCGAGGAAAAAAAAAAAGAGTATAAATACTTGCACAAGGTCGAGAAGGGACCTACAGGACGCATCGCTTCTTCTTCTCAGTTTTCGCATCTATATTTCCTATCTTCTCGCCAATCTTGGTGCTCACTACAGCTAACCTGCCAGTTGCGTTCGTTTCTATACTGCATATATACATACACACCCCATTCACCCACTCACTTAAGTCTTCATCTTCAACTCACTATGCACTCCTTCATCTATCTCATCATTAGTTCCCTGGCTGTTCAGGCCGGTAAGTCATTCTTGGTGAGCGCTACATCTACTGGGGACCCCTCCCGATACTAATAGCCTGCTCTTCTAGCGCCACCACTTATTGGCCGCGCAGAGCCGTGTTTTGTCATCGGAACAGCTGCTCTACCCGCTGAAGTAAGCGATGCTGCTGCTTCCCTAGCCAACACCGTGACCTGTGATACTTCCAAAACCACCATCTCCGGCGTGCCGGACACTATTGATGGCAGCACAACCTTCTCGTCTATTGACTTTAGCAAAAGCGCGCAGACACCACTGGCTTTTGCCCTGGCTACATTTGCTACCGAAAACAACCTGGCTAGTACAGACCTAGCCAAGTTCCAGGAGATGGCGAACGTCTATGTTGCAACCGAGGCTGGTATTCGTTCTGTTGGAGGGCCATTGGATATCAAAGTGCCCAAATTCTTCTTGGCCTTCCAGATCTCGCGGATCCAAACGGCCCAGGGATCACCGCCCACCACACCGCAAAGCCAAGTTGACCATTTGCTGGAAAAGGTTTTGAAGAATTCTCCCCGGGAAAGCGCTGCCCTAAAAAACCAGGTCACGGCGCTGTCAAAGAAGCTCTCATAGCCCCGGCTTCTCTGCAGGGCTTGCTGTGCGAGACAGAGTTGGTCTGGGGAAGCAGCATACTAGAAGAGAAGGATATAATATTAACACAACTTAAAAATGACTGTAAACACTAAACTCCAACATGCGTCGAAAACAAAGACAACAAACGTAGAAGCACTTCCCACCATAATCGTACAATACACTCGCCCAGCATGCAGCGATTCTATAAACAGGCCAACACCCAACCGACTACTTCTCCGCTGTTTGGGTAGCCTCACGAGCCTTGGCAACAGCATTGGCGAGTCTGGTCTCACCGCCACTGGCCTTCCACCAAGCATCTGTGCCCCACCGAATCATACGCTCCGCAGCGCCGCTGGGGGTCATAGCTGGCCGAACATCAAGGAAGAAGACCGGCTCACCAGTGGGCTCGGGGGGCCCCGAGTAATAGTCAATGACATAGCGAATCTCTTTCTCCTCGCCATTGACCTTGCGGGTAACGTACCAATCGTGGCGGTCAAAAGGCGGTTCCGCGCTATTGGGAAAAAGGGCGGGCAGTATAGGTTAGCATTGTTTGAAGAGAGGAAATGGATGAATGAGAGAGAGAGAGAGAGAGAGAGGGAACTCCAATACTTGAATTGGGAGATGGCTTACTTGAAAGTATCGGGGAAAACAGCACCCAGCCAGTTCATAAGGGTTGCCTTGGGTGTTTTCTCGCCCGGCCGGCCCTGGAAGCGAACCAAAGTAGGGACATGTTGCTCTATTGGCGGAACCTCACTGGCACACTCGGCTGCTCTCTCCTCTCCCCGCCGGCAAATTTGCCAGCCACGGAACAAGCCACCAGCAAAGCGGGCTTCCCAGCCTAGGATCTCATCCCAGGCACCCTCGTTGAGAAAGTTGTGCACAGCAACCATCTGTTCAATAGCCGTCGCGTCGGTATCCTTGTAGCCCTTGCGCAGCAGAGCGTTGTACATTTGTTGGGGCGAGGGGTATTCCCACTTGTCGCTGCCGTCACCACGTGGGATCGATGAGCCCTCGCGCTCAGTTGGAAGGTCGATGACCTGGTTTGGTGCACGCTCCTGTGAAATCTCACGGAACATGTAGTTGAGCGGGTTGATTTGCGAGAGGAAGCCACTCTGGGAAGACTCAGTAGGCTCAGCTGCGGGGGCAGATTTTGGGGTCGCAGATGACGTCGAGCTATAGGCCTTGCCGGTCATTACATCGACGGTCTTGTTGTGCATGGGACAGGCAGCCTAAACAAAGCCGTTAGTGGTTATGCAAGAGAGAAAGCGAAGCAGGATACGCGGAGACAGCATACTGGAGGGGCGGCACCAGCTTCAGCCTTGTGTTTGACGGGGCAGGCTTTTCCATCGGTACCAGCAGTTGAGGACGGGGTGGATTTTAGAGGGCAAGCAGGCGCCGCTGTAGTGGAAGACAAAGCTGGAGTCGAATCAGCCCAGAACCAGCCCATGGTGACGGAATGTGAATGCAAGGTAGAATCGGGGCGGTAGCTATGAAGATATTGATGAAGTGATGGGCTGAGACGAAGAAAACAAAAAAGGTAATGACGGTGATTATATTTTTCTTAATTTTTTTTTCTGCTCCGCTCATTGGTCGCTTTGTCCATTTCACATGGCAATTACGAGCTGAATTTTGTTTAACTGTATATGGACATGTATATGGCCAGTGATTAGCCGATAGCCGCAGGATCAAAGTGCTGCTTCCAGCTTGCTTGGTTATCAAAATGCATGCTTGATGTGAGGAGGAATGAATGCTAGATGTTGCGACAATTGCTATCTGGCATGCAACCAATTTCAGTAGATGGCCTTGATTTAAGTGTGTGAGATATATGTATGTATATATGTCAAGGGAAGAAAGACTACGCTTTCAGCAGGCTGATATCCTATTTTATCGACTTTTATCGTGCATCTGCTAGCCAGCCCTTCGTTGTAGCTCAGCTGATTGGTAACAATTGCAGTTGAAGTTGCAATTGCTGATTTTAGTTTTCTTTTCTTTTTTTTTTTTTCTTTTTTTTTTTTTTTTCTTTTTTCTTTTTCACAAGTGCAGTTACCTTCAAACGATTACTAGCACAATCGTGCTTCCATCAAATTTTCTCACTTTTCTTTCATTTCTTCCCCCTCTTCTCTTCGTTCTGCTAATAGCAACGTCATGAGTCTTTGCCTTTGTCCATTGTCATCGCATAAGCCATCATGAGCTTGACTGTCCGATGTGCCCGTCCTTGCGGGCAGCTGCACCGGGTAGCTCCTTCCCTGTCGCCATTACTACCTAGGTCTCTTCTGTTAAACCTGCAACAATCCGCACGGCTCCGAGCTCGCCGTCTTCATAGCTTTGCGAGGTTGCCCCGCGGGTCTAACCAGAGGTACCACAAAGAAGGCCAAATCAAATATCTCAGGGCTGGAGCTGGAGCTGGAGCTGCGGTAGTAGCAGGTGGTCTTGCACTCGGCCTCGGTGCCTCTGATGTAGACAGCTCCGCAAACAACAAGAAGGACCGGACGCCGACAGAAACTCTCATGCTAGCATCGTCGCAGGAAGAGATTGATAAAAGACTTCCCAAGACCACAGGTAGCTTGGCACGGCTTAAATGCAAAGTTGTCTACTTTATTGATACGTGGATATGGGAGCCATTCTGTACTTGTGTGCGCTTTGTGCACCTCTTTGGCATTTTTATGCCTGTGATAATCTGTGTCCCGGCAATCTGGATGGGCCCTCGCGTGGCTAAGCATGACAATGAACGAAGTGGTACTTTGTGGTGGTACGGCTTTCTCGTGCAATCTATGGAGTGGGCTGGTCCGACATTCATCAAGGTTAGAGGCGCATCATTCATTTCTCTACTGCCTATACCCTGAATAAACAACTAACTGATTTGTATCTTTACAGTTAGGCCAATGGGCAGCCTCTCGCTCCGACATCTTCCCCGATGAAATGTGCAACATCATGTCCAAACTGCACTCAAACGCCCCAGCCCATAGCCTTGCCGAAACAAAACACATTATTTCCGAGGCTTTCCACGGTCTACAATTCGATGACATCTTTGAAGAGTTTGAGACGACTCCTATGGGTGTTGGCGCCATCGCCCAGGTTTACAAGGCAAAGCTACGCCCTGGGCTAACGGTACCCGAAGCAAAGGGCCCCGCTAGTGCTTTTCAATTGTTACGAGAAACTGTTCTTCGGAATATCGATGTTATCCTCAAGAGCTCGCCCAAGGGCGTCCCATCGTCCTATGTCGCAGTCAAGGTTGTGCATCCGGGCATCGACCGCACAATTCGTCGAGACTTGCGCATAATGGCCTTTTTTGCCCAGGTTCTCAATGCCATCCCCAGTATCGAGTGGCTTTCTTTGCCCGACGAAGTTGCCCAGTTTGGCGAGATGATGCATTTGCAGCTAGACCTCAGAATAGAAGCTACAAATTTGGCTCGGTTCCGGTACAATTTCAAAGACCGAACAACAGTATCATTCCCGCATGCCTACCCACAATTCACAACCAAGAAAATGCTCATTGAGGAATTTGCTCAAGGAATCCCCTTGGCAGACTTTCTCGAGCTTGGTGGCGGCGTTTACCAGCAAGACATAGCAAACGAAGGCTTAGATGCGTTCCTTCGCATGCTACTATTAGACAACTTTGTCCATGCAGACTTGCATCCAGGGAATATTATGGTGCGCTTCTATCCAGCCGAACTACCTAAGTGGAGCAAGTCTGAAGGCTCAAACCAAGAATGGCCTGATACCGAGACGGAGAAAATTCTCTCCCGGTTACGGCCCTTTGCTGCCAGCAAGAATAGAGAAGGATGGGTCCGGGAGCTAGAAAATATTGAGCGGGAGGGATACCACGCCCAGCTCATCTTCATCGATACAGGACTTGTGACAGAGCTCAACGCTGTGAACCGCAGAAACTTTTTGGATCTTTTCCGTGCTATTGCCGAGTTCTCTGGTTACCGAGCTGGCGAGCTCATGTGCGATCGGTGTCGCCAGCCCGATGCAGTTATCGGCAAAGAATACTTTGCCTTGAAAATGCAGCGTCTTGTCAATAATGTCAAGAGTCGCACGCTAGCCCTTGGCAGCGTCAAGATAGGTGATATTCTGCAGAATGTCCTTGGTATGGTTCGTGAACACCATGTGCGCATGGAGGGCGACTTTGTAAACGTCGTCATCAGCATTTTATTGTTGGAAGGGATTGGGCGGACACTTGACCCAGATCTTGATCTACTAAGCAGTGCGCTGCCTATCCTCCGGCAAGTATCAGCACAGAGCGGAGCTGAAATGGCAAAACAAGGCGACTTTTCGGTTTTGTTGATGTGGGTGGGCCTTGAGACGCGGCGCTTCCTGCAAGCCAGCGTGGATGATGTAAGTTTACGCACAATTGATGATAGCTCAAGTATTGGAAAGCTATACAAGTGCACCATAACTAACGATAAGCCAATCAACAGGTTGAATCATGCGTCAAATACGATCTACTATCGCCTAATGTATAACTTGTACACATCTCATTTATCAAACTCGCCAGCTTCCCTATTTTTGCCTCCCTAGTTAGGCAAACAAGTATTCGGTCGCCTGCTACAGTATTTCTCTCCGAGCTGCCTGCTTATTCTGTTCTGCCGTGCTGCAGCACACACCATTCTCCTAGTGCCTATGTGCACACGCACACACACACACAAACGTACATTGCTTGAGTCAGGTATCGGGGTTTACCTTTTCTTATCATCTGCCAAGTTGCAGCTAGTTATATGAAAAGCTTATAGCCTTGTACATCATGCTAAGCCATTATTCTTCTCTTCTTTTCTTACCTTCTTTTGCTCACTGCTAGTTTTATCTCATGGGGACCACCAAATCTCCCCTTCCTTTGCCTCCAACATTCTCCCCCAAGTTCCAAGCCCTCTTCTCCAATCACTTTTTCTTTCATGCTTTTCCTTTCCTTCATCTACTGCTTGCTATCTTTGCTCCCTTACCACCAACTACTATTGCATAGTTCTTCCTGCCTCCCCCCCCCCCCCCTCCATATACAAAAGCGCTGCCTGATGTACCAAAGTAAAAAAACGCCCGACCAGCCGGTTGCCAGTCATAATCTCCTAGCCTATCACTTCCTAGCAAGCTTGATCTTGTTCTGTTCTCTTCTTCTCTCTCCATTCTACAGACCAACCATAGAAATATCTTGTACCTTGCCATGTCTAGGTTCATGCAGAAGAAGGATAGTTTCACTATCATTACGCCTATTCCTAGCTTCATCCCCCGTCAACTGGCCCTTGACATCATCCATTCACATTCCGAAATCATTACTTTGAACCCACTTGTCCTCTCCCACACCCCCATCGCCGCACCCCGTGATGCAGCAGCCGATGAGTATTACTCTACTTGGTATGAAATCAATGAGCGTATCCAATATGTTCCCGGAATGGGTACTTTGGGATCGGGCAAGATCAGTTTTAAGGGCTGTTTTCACGACACTACCTGGGGCCTACAGACTCATATATACGCCCCTATGGGAATCGATTTGCGCAACACCTACCGCATCGCTGGAAACGAGCCCGGCGAACGCCCTGAGCCTGCCGAGCTCGGGCTACTCTCTCTTGGCGCACCGCCCGACGGACTATACCTACGAGAAGATATCGTGATACGGTGCAATATAACGCTAATGAACTTTGTGCGGGGCCAAGTGAAGGCGGCTAGCAAGCAGGTTGTGCAGCGTTTCATCAAGAAAGCCGAGCTGCTGGATGCTGGCGCACTACAAGCTATGTTTGAAAACGGTCGGTTGCGCACGCTGAATCCGAAGGACCTATCGGATGTAGCTGCCCAGGCTAATATTGCTCGGGGCCAGAGCATGAGTTATCCACGCCCAGAATCTATGACGCCACGCTCAACAAGCATGTCGCCCCGCCCAGAGAGCATGTCACTTGGTCCAACAAATGCGGCCATACAGATGCCGCCACCGTACCAAATGCCCGTTGAAATGCCTGGCGATTTCACATATCGCACCTTCTCGGGCCAGGCAGAAGACCAAGCCGAACAACAAGTCGAAGGTCCACATGCAACCCTAAACGACCGTAGTTTCTCATCTCGGCCATCTCAAACAGCACCGCTGTTGCAAGCACTACCGCCTATGCCGCGGACGCTACAGGAGTCGAAATACCAGCCGGAGATGGTGGAGATTCGGCGTAGCCCACATATGGAAAATGGTTCATTATGCCTGGGGGTGGATCAGCGCTGAGTCTGGTACTACCTCAGCTCAGTACTCCGTAGAATACTGGGCCTTGTCCACTCTCTTCTAGTCAAACTACGAAGCATCGGGCCGATATTGTTATGGTGGGTGGGCACATTAAAATCGTCAGTGTTGTAAGTCTTTTTAGTCATCTTTAAGCTCCCCGCCCCTACGCCCTGTCCTATACTGCTTGATGGTTACTGTATAGGTCGTGATACCTTGTTCGTATCATCACATACGCTCCTAGCCTGCCTGTAGAGCACAGCATCTCCCCGGCCATTATCTCTTGATTATACTTCGGAGCGCTGATTATTACCATGGTGGCGGTCACGTGGAAATCTCCAGTATTGTGTGGTTTTTGTCATGATAACTTTTTTTTACATTATTCAATCAAGGTCTTAGATTCCCATGTTAACCTGAATACATATGTGGCCTAGTAATCACAAACTCTCAATGATAGATTTCTGTTGTTTGGCCTTTTGTTGTTTACCGCCTACCTATATACTGCTATTTTATAGCGATATGACGGTGGACGGTGTGTCCCTGGCGAGAGCAGCTAGCTAATATCATGTCCTAGTGTAACGCTCAGTCAGCCAACAGTTGAAGATGCCTTGGATTACAAGCATCTCCTTTAGCTTTTACAGCTCAGAACTGAAGTCAGAAAGGCTCTCTATTCAGCCAAACTCTAGGACATGACTAGCACAGCACGCTGCTCTTTACTCCTACCTCGATCACCGCGATAGCAGAGCGTAAGATCAATGGTGTTAAAGTTGGCACTTCAACTACGCTTCGGGGCAGCTATTCAGTTATCTACATTGTTAGCAGATCATCCTTTTTGCTACATCATATCTTGCTGTCAATGGGTGCCTGCAATCCTATCCTCCTCCAAGGTATGGCTCAACTACTTTCTTCCATGGCGCTTGCATCTTCCTATTAGTCCATGGATACTGGTTATTATTATTAGTCAATGTGTTCTGCCGTATTTTTTAATTACAGTAAGTACAGTTCACCAAGCCTAGGAAATATGTTCCCCTCTGGCCTTGTAGTCTTCTTCATCCTCGTCCTCTCTCCCCTCCTTATGGCCAGTAGTATGCACACTCCAGCGGATCATCAGCCTGTGTACAGAATGTCATTTGAATGGGCGACGCACTGACGCCGCGTGCCACCATACGCTCTCTTAGGGCTGATAGTCGAGGCGAGGCATCATACTGGCTGCGATTCTGGCCAGCTGCATCAACGCGCCCGCTCCATAGTACCTCACCCATCGCCGATGCGCGTGGCCACACAATGCTGTCAAAGTTGGTCGAGTCGATAGTTTCCGACCACACAGCAACTTCTCCACCTAGCACAAGCGACTTGTCAGCATCGCTAAGTCCAGCACGCGGGTCATGGGCATACATTTTGCGCCAGTTGTTAGTCGGTGTACACCAGTCGTTAAAGGGATAGAAGTTCTCGAAAGCCCGGCCGTTGTCAAAGTCAAGCCACTGGCCGCGGCCGCAGTCAAGATACTATATATCATTCCAAGGGGTTAGTTTACCAGATTCGGGACTGTCATCGACAACAAAACTTACCCAGAATTCATAGTTGCTATCAACCACCTGGAAGCCTTGCGATATGTATTTCTTAGTGGCATTTCCTCCCAACCAGCTCTGGATTATCACGTCAGAGCCAAGGGTCAGATTCCAGTCCCCAATCATCTCCTCCCACACCAGCGGAATCAAGTCGTGTTTGCGCACTTGATCGTGGGCAGTAGAGACAAAGCGCTGGACAAGCGGCTGTAGAACTGCTGAGTCGTTAGAGCGGACTCCCGGATCCAGCGTCGACCCGTTCGCATTGACTTCGTCACCGCCGGTGTGGAAGTACGACGTGTACTTGCTAATACGCGGCAAGATATCATCCCACATCGTATCGAGGAATTTGTATACGCCCGTATCGTTCAGCCGGAACGCGCCGCAGGGGGGCTCCGCGCAGTAGTACCAGTACGGCTGCTCGTTATACGCCACCACTAGTTCCGGGTGAGACAGGGCAACAGAGCCCGAGTGGCCAGGCATGTCAATCTCCATGATAACTTGAATGCCACGCACTAGGGCATACTCGTAGATTTTGGTGATGTCTGCCGGCTTGTATGTCTGGTAGCTAACATAAGCACCCTTTTTCGAAACCTCGGGCATGGAGGGAAGCTCGAGCGGCCATGACTGCGAATCGGTGACGTGGAAATGGAGGCGGTTCAGCTTGTTCCATGCCATGGCATCCAGAGTACGGAGGATGTCTTCAACAGGCATAAAGTTGCGGGAGCCGTCAATCATAATACCGCGGTGAGGATATTGCGGGCTATCCGAGATAGACACAGGGGCTGACCGGGTGTACCAGTATGTGCCCGAGGAGTGCTTGTAAAACAACTGCACAAAGGTTTCCAGGCCGTGGAATAGTCCAAGCAACGTAGGTGCCTTGAGAGTGGCCACGCCAGCCTCGGTGATCTCGAGTGTGTATGCCTCGTCAACCTCGCCATTGGGAGCTGTCAGGACTGAGGACGTGTTGTTGCTAGTCTGTATCAGACAGAGCTTGCGTACCCAGCCATACTTAGTCCCGTAAACATCGGGCTGGACAAGTTTTCCTCTAGGCGAAAGCTTCCATGGCACAAAGTTATCTTGAAAAATACCCTTCATAGCGCGGGAAACAGCAGCCTGCACTAGCAGCTTATCGTCGAAGACATCGCTAGGGTGTGTGCGGCCATAGCTGTAAGCTACCTAGAACGGAATGCCTGTTAGCTAATGCACGGCGAGCAGAATCTAAAAATATAGTGCATGGATTAGCCTACCTTTCTGCCATTGTAAGTCACGTCAAGGGACTGAGAAATTAGGAGCGTAGTGTTTCCCGTTGACACTTCGGTGGGCACGGGCCACAACGCGGCGGTCGGCGAAAGCAATAAGAGCAACGAAGAGACCGCTACGGCCAATGTTCGGGATAGAGACAACATTATCTATCTTATTCTCTTGCTTATTTTTCTTCACCCTCTACTCTTTGTGGAGTAGAGTACAATGGTGTAAGAGGGCAGACGAGCTTGTCAAAAAGGAATCAGGAAAAAAAAAAAGAAGAAGAAGAAGAAAGCGGATGAAGTGTAGAGATAACATACACAGGCCTGGCAGATGGGGAGAAGGAATACAGGCCTTAAGTAGGGGATGCGTGATAAGCTGGGAAAAGACGGAAGAAGAAGCAAGCAAATCAGAAAGGAATAGGAGGGCTCTTAAGGAGTAGAGCACATGGGGATCAGCAGTGTCGATCAGAATGCTATGGAGAATGTATCCCTACTTGGAACAACATCAGCACACGATAGAAAGTACAACTATGAGGTAAAAGACAAAACTCACCCACCACTATCACCCAATAGATCACTACATAACAGTCAGATTAGAGAAGAGCAGGACGGAAAAGAAGAGAAAAAAGCGGCAAAGCCAAGCGCCAATACTAACGTTTAGGGTGGCCTTGACTGATCTCTAAAGTGTGCAGCCTATAGCTGAGAGACTAAGCCATAGACCAACCAGTACGGGAATGGAACCGTTATCACCCAAGATCACCTGATGGAAAGGACGCCATGTCTCTCTACCACGCGTAAACGAGCATTACCGTTACATATCGAAAGAAGAGTCTCCAAATTTCGGAAATTCACACCTCGCGTTGCTTGCCGCAAAGATGAAAATGGGGATGGGGAGAGAGAGGCATCCAGACATGAACGGAGCAAATAAAGGCTGGAAGGACAGAAGAGACAGACGGAGAGAATACTGTAGTACGGCAAGATACAGCTAGTCCAGGCCAAGTACATCATGCAATGCCGGGCTAGTACAGAAGAGCAAAGAAGGGCTAGCCTGTCCTTCAAAGTAAGTTACAGGAATGTAACCCAAAAAGGAGAGAGAGAGAGGGAGAGGGAGAGGGAGAGGGACGGGGACTAAGACACAGACACGACAGAGGAAGCTAAAATCCGGAGTTCCGGAGCTAAGCAGGTGCTACTGACGTTCTATCAGATAATATGTCGTCACTAGTGAATTATCAGTAATGGCAATTGCCAAAATGCCAAAAAGCGTTCCTTCCCTCTGTAACTGATTGAGACGTCTTCAGTCGTTAGGGTTGCTGTAGGGTTGAACTTATACGCAGCCGAGATAAGACACCACCAAGGCACCACGGCATCACGGCATACAATAGTATGGTTTTACCTTCTTGACCTTTCTCATTCTTCATGTGTTTGTCTTACGGGATCTAGTCATGCGTGTCGCCATCCCTACTTTGCACTCCGCCCGTCGCAGCATGTATTGCTTTTTTGTTTTTCCCTTGTTCGTGCTGGCTTGGCTGGTTGGTGTAGGACATCTGGGTACAGAATATGCATGCATACTTGCCAGCAACGTCTATATACGCTAAGCCATGGTAGCATTAGGCTGTGAATCTACTTGCGGGCGCCGGGAAAAAGTGCTTTGTTTCACTGTATTATGTGTTATGCTGTGCGTGTGTCCGTTTTATCACCTGCCCTTCTCATCCTTTGCGTCTCCCTGCCCTCCCCACTTCCATGTCCTATCCCGTGTGCCGCTTGTTTCTTTTTGAAATTAATGTCCTTGGCTTCGTACTCCTCTCTGCAGGGAAAAAAGAAACTCCTACAAGACCCCGTCTATGTCTCGGTTTTGCTCAAGTCTATATTGTTCCGGGCATACACACACCACCGCGTGCGTGGTGTATACAGCGCTACCAAGCCTGAATTCACATGAGTCAATATTGAGCATTTCAGCTCAAATTATCCCCTTTACTTTCCAAGGGAGAGTGAAAGCATTGTATTGCTGCCGCCAGTATTGAAATTGACTCTGAATATCAGGCAGACCATAAATGTGGTTCAAATATAAACATGTATGAAAATAGAGATAGAAAATAATAAAAAATAAAAGGAAGATCGCTAAAGAGAAGTGAAATGAGCACTCCGAATATATACAAGGAGGAGAGGGAGGGGGAAATAGTGAAGAAAAATAAATAAACATTGTTCCATGGCTCGTACATCACGGCTGCTGAGCGTCCGTCTGAAATTGTCGTATAAGCCGTACCGCATCCTCGACCGAATACCCAATGAAAACTGGACCATTGAAGACCATCTGCGGTGATTCTTTAGTGCCTATGGGTGGCATAAATATATTTGCATTTGCTGGAAGTTGAGAAAGATTCGGTGCTTGTTGTGGTTGCTGATGTGGTTTCTGCTCTGGTTGATGTGCGGCATCTGAAGCTGCGGCCTTGGAATCATACTTGGCTTGAGATGTCGGCAATGTCGGGGATGTCGTCACTTCTGGGGTTACCAGTGGAGGTAGTGGTGGTGGCGACGGTGCATGTCGAGCCTGAAAGCTTGGACGCATCTCCGGTTGTGGTGTGGGTGGAGGTAGTTTTGCTTCCGCCGCTGCTGCCGCTGTCATTGGCGGTCGGCTGATGCCCATGGCGGCAAGTTTCGCATGATCAAAGGGACATTTCCGCATACCGCCCTTCAAGTTTGGCTCTGCTTGTGCCCTAAGATCCGACGAATATACACCCGCTGTGGGCTTGTCGCGTTTACGCGTCATTGCGTTTGCGTCGGCGTACTTGAATCCTGCATCACCAACATGGCAATTTGTTACTGCCGGGTTAGCTGGCGCAGGCAGACTAGACTGATTGCTAGCTATATCTCCACGTTCGACAGGCGGCCCTTCAGGCATAGGCACTGGTATGCCCCATGGCCGGCTTGGTGACTCTCCCACACGAATATCCTTCAAAATAGGCTGGTCGGAGAGAGATGAAACCCGGCCTCGATCCCCACCCTCATCATCGACAATGATAGCGTTGGGGTCAGTGCCCGCATTAGTGCCAATCGACTGACCAACAGCCTGAACCCACTGCTCCACAAGTTGAGTTTTGGACTTGACATCCCCACCACCTGCCACAGCACCACCGTGACCAATACTATCACCATCGCCATTCTCGTCCACCCCTTCACGTAGTCGTTTCTCCTGAGTACGGAGTTCTTCAAGCGCAGCTTCTTCGGATGCGAGCATAGGCTTGTGGAGTTGACTAAGCCCCTCGATCATACTCACCAAGTTGCCGTACTTGGCATCTAGCTTGCGGACTTGCTCGTCGCTTTGCTGATAGCGCCGCACGCAAATTTCATGGCTTCGCGGAATTTGATGCTTGTGCTTCTCTACGTACTGGGCAATCTCTTCTGGCGTGTGCTTGTCTAAATAGCGTATGGGGCATGTGGCCGAGGGGTCTTCATGGGACTTGCTTTCCTCAGCCACCATAGAAGCACATATCGGATCTTGGTGGCCATGTTTTTCATGGCCGTTGTCCTGTTTAATCACTTCACTATGGCCTGATTCTTTTTCTTGCTTATCACCATGTGAGGGCGATTCCATAGTGTTGGAGGTCATCGCCGGTGGTTGTCTCACGGACCGAGGAGCTGAAAAGGGGCATTCTAGTTGACCTTTCTTCCCTACTACCGTAAAGTCTTGTTCAAGTACGGTCGACATTGAAGTCACAGTTGGTTGCAAGTGGGCTGTGGTCTCTTTGCTAGATGAGAGTGATGCTGAGTGGGTATGGGCATGTGCAGTGGCAGAGACGGATTTATGGGTAGGGGCAGGGGCATGAGCATATGCATGTGTGTGGCTATCTGTAGGCGAAGAGGAGGTAGGCAACGAGACAGCCAACTGTGAGGCAGCACGTCGACCGTCACGAATCAAGAGAGCAATTTGATGCGAAGCGTTCAAGGCACCCCCGTTACGTCTAGGAAGAGGAACAGAGGCGTCTTTTACTGATGGGTGATCAATATAGGTGGCTGGTAACTGGAGCTTTGAAATGGCTTCAGAAATTTCTGGAGCTGCAGGGGCATATTTATCGGCAAGATACTGGAACTAGAGGGCAGAAAAAAACCAGTGGGTTTCTGTGTTAGCCGATGAATAGCCCTGATATACAGAGATGTGGAAGCAAAAGAGAAGGGGTCCCAATAAATCAGACAGTGGTAAATTTTTGTCGATCCTCGACGCCAGAAGGCGGCTCTTGATCTAGAGCTAAATTTTTTGTTCATCATGAAGAGGGGAGGGCTAGGAAAAGAAAGGGAGGGAGAGGAGAGGGGGAAGAAGAGGGGAAAACGCTTGGATTTTCCATTCTCTTTCTTACCTGTTCATGGGCAAAGCGCAGCTTGTGCTCCAAAATGGTCTTGCGATCCGTCAAATTTTGAACTTCGCTTGCAAGCGCACTGAACGCTTCAATAAGAGTTTGCGTACTTTTGGTTACATTCATCGCCTGTTTCGGCGCCAACGCTGCTGCGGTGGCATTTGCGACTTGTGGATGAGGAAGCTGAGCTTAACAGTGATAACAAGAAGAAGAAGGGAAAAGGAAAGAAGAAATGGTCAAAGTTACAACAGACGAGGCAAAGTTTTAATGCTCAAGATTTAGTGGGTCGTCTGATGATGACTAATCCAATCTGCCCCACCACATATACCATTCAGTTGACTCTGTGCAGCACACTGTATATGGCACTGAAATATAGGTCTCACTAGCTATTTCAGTGTACTTCTTCTGCACTACAGAGGCTATAAATACAGTATACTTTCAATCCCGCAAGCTTAACGGCTCCCTTGTGTATAAAGTGGGGCCGAATACTCCAAAACCGCCCTTGGCTATCAACCCTCACTCTTTGAGCATTACATGTTTTTCGTTGCCTGTGCATCTCAATTGCGTCATTATAGACTTCTAGTCATCTTGTGAGACAACCAAGCTCTCTTCACTAATTTACTGTTACTTTGACAACTTTCTGTCTGTTGGGGCCAAAAGATCTTCTCTCCCGCATGACCCCCTTATAAGAACCTCAATTCAAGCCATGTCCTCTGGTATGTCGACTCAATATATGAAGCAACATCATGGCGGCCTAACAGGCTCAAGGGTCTCTCTTGAAGCAAACACTTCTTCTTTGGCCCGCCGTGTTGACAACCCAAATTCTCCCTAGCTTCCAGTCCAGCCCCAGGGCTCATCGATTACCATATCCCAGTTGCTATCCCCAGCGATGAGATAACGACATATAGGACAGGTGAGTTCTCTCATTGTCCCTTGAACCTCCATCTGCTGATGCCCCATCTTTAAGGCCGTATTGTGGTCTCTGAACTGTCCTTTAAGGTCCCACTAGACTATGCATCCAGCTCCGGAGATACTATCACATTGTTTGCTCGGGCTGCAGTCCAATGTGACAAGCCTGTCGCAGAAACCACCGCCAAAGACGCACCCCTCAAAAGCCCCAAGCCCTGGATTGTGTACCTCGAAGGCGGCCCTGGCTTTGGCTGCCCTAGCCCGCTGACACACCCCATTGTTAATCGCATGACAGAATACCGCTGTCTATTCCTTGACTATCGAGGTACTGGGCTCAGTACTCCCCTTTCTTATGAGACGTTGCAAGGCAAGGACGATTCCGAAAGAGCTGCATATCTGCGTCTTTTCCGCCAGGACAACATTGTGCGAGATCTAGAAGCCGTACGACAATACTTATCTGCAGGCATGTCCAAGAGCGAGAAGGCACAATGGTCTATCTTTGGCCAGTCCTTTGGCGGTTTCGTCAGCATGACATATCTGTCAGCTTATCCCAAATCTCTACGTGAAGTGTTTCTGACCGGTGGCCTTGCGCCAATCGGTGAGTCCCCAGATGCAGTCTACAAGGCAACCTTTATGCGAGCAATCGACCGCAACCAGGCCTTCTACAGGAAGTTTCCCGGTGATGCAAGCAAGGTACACCAAATATGTTGTTTTCTCGAAAAGCAAGGCGGAGTTGCATTATCTGAAGGTGGGGTCTTGACTGTCAGACGCTTCCTCACTCTAGGTATTTCGTTCGGCCAGCACGGCGGTATTGACAAGGTCCATGGCATTATCACGAGAACGTTTCAAGATCTCGAGGTGTTTGGCTTCATCTCTAAACAGTCCTTGTCTACTATTGAACGGGAGACCCAGTTTGACTTAAACATCATCTACGCCATTCTCCACGAAGCTATCTACTGCGACGGGCCAGGGTCAGTATCCAACTGGGCAGCTTATCGTGTTGGCTCACAGATCCGCCAGTTTTCATGGCTCAAGAGCAATTCCGTGTCCAGCTTCAGTGCCTCCGACCCTCCTTACTTCTCAGCGGAGATGATATTCCCGTCCCACTTTGATACCACTCCCGACATGAAGTATTTATCCAAAGTTGCCGAAGAGCTAGCTACCTATTCGCAATGGCCGCACCTATATGATCTAAAAAGACTGGCCAATAATAAGGTGCCAATCTATGCCGCTAGCTATATTGATGATCTCTACGTCGACTCAGCATTAGCCCGCAACACGGCGAAAAGTGTCGGCTCATGTCTGGTGTATGAGACCAACGCTGCATATCACGACGGCCTGCGGGCCAAGGCTGATGTCATCATTGATGCACTACAGCAACTGCGCTTGTCGACTCTCGACTAACAGACTAGGGTCTTTTGCCTTCTGGGTGTCGGAAATGCATGCCTTCTAGCCTTGATCTCAAGAATCGCAGTATTTTTCTATATGCAGTTTTGCATCCTGTTGTCAATAATGAAGTGGCCCCGCCCCGTAGAGTCTTGTTCGTAAAGTTTGGCAAAGATGATTCTTGAGTGTGAATACGTAGATGTTACAGTTTGGTAGTTGTAGTTGCTCTGGCCTCGTTGCCAACGTGAGCTTGATGGCCAGTCTAAAACAAATGATTGATTCATTCCTCCCTTTAACTCAACAAGCCCCCGGGTTTTCCCATAATTTCTTCATATGCTCTGTCTCTGTATGCATCTTCTTCGTCATCTGCGCCCCAAAGGGAGAGGGCATCCTCATCAGCGAGAACATTTGTTTGCTCGTTTTCTATAAGGCCTTGTTCGATATCTTCAATATACTCTTCCCCGGCATTCCCGCCAAGGACAATTTCAGCGGCTCTAGACATTGTCCGTCTGTAAATGAGAACGGTCACAGTAATTCCAATGACACCCGCAATACCCATGCTCATGTAGTTAACGAGCTTCTCGCCAAACGACATAGAGTCGCCGTTTTCAGCCAGTAGGGCAAGCTTGCTAGCTAGCCAGACATGCACAAGAAGCTTGGGTCTAGGTGGAAAAGTTAGTTTTTGGCCAAGCACCAAAGAAAAGAAAAAGAAAGAAAACACACGGCCATGACTTACGTGGAAAGCGTGGTGGAAATGACAAAAGCCGTAGGCGTAATGGTAGGAATGGTAGCAAGGAACCCATTAGACAAACTGAATGGTAGCGGGCAGAAACGAATCATGGTTAACATCAGCAGCCCATCGCGTCTCAAGACCTGGCCTAACGCAACGAATCTCGGGTCCTGGCCAACAAGCCGGTGGACATAGCCGCTGAAGATAGTTCTGCTGGTCAAAAACGACATAGACGAGCCGACCACGCACGCACTCGCAACAATTGGCCATGCCCCTGGAAATCCGTACACAAAACCGGCCACCGTTGACGCAGTGCTATACCCGATGATAGGCGGGAATGAGGTCATGAATACGATGAACCACATGACTACCCAGCCACCGCGGACGTCGCGCCATTTCTTGACCACGGGGATCAGCCCTGCAATTATGCGATGCCAGTACACCAACATCGCCAATGCAAAACACACTGCCACCACACCGCCCACCGCCACCATCACGCGTTGTAGCGGATCAAGAGCCAGGAAACGTCGTAATGCCATACGATATGTCGTCAGGGCCTGCTGGCGTGCCTGCTCGAATATCGCCGTAGCCCGCTCAAAGAATGACGTCGGCTCACTGTGGAAGCCACTACTGTTACCGCTGCTGCGTAGGGGCAACTGCCCGAGCCGAATGGCACCGGGAGACCCAGATGTGCTATTGCGCGGACGTATCCACGGTGGAGCCGGTGAGCTGCTAGATGAATAGGGGGTATGTGGTGGAGAGAGTCGTGGCGAAAGCGACAGTGCGCGAGCCGTAGTTTCGTAGTCGGCTGGCATTTCGGGGGTATCGGGTGGAGTTCAGTGTCGAGACGAGTGGATCTGAAAGGGGGGGGGGGGGGAGAACGGGTGAGGGAACTAAGCTTGGATGAACTATAGACAAACTAAGTGTTTAGAGCAAAGAGCAATTGACTCGAGAAATAAAGGTCGAAGATGAGAAGTATAAGGCGATGATGTTATAGAGACAGTCTTGTTGGAGGACACGTGAAGCTAGTTTGAGGGAGGTAAACCAGAACACCAGCAGTATCAGGGAACCAACAGCGACCAGAAGCAAGAAAGAAAAAAAAAATATTGGGGGGAGGCAAAAAGGAGGACGCAGGACGAGTGATTCACAATAACGCATCCAAGGCTTTAAAGCAATACAGCATAGCATGTAGCTGAGCCTCAAACAACCCTCAGCAGTAAGTTTGTTACTCTTTAATGTCTACTGTAGACTACAAGGACTGTAAGGGTTAGAAAGTCCTACCAGGGTTTAGCATAAAAATCATGAAACCCGCGGCCCATAGGCTTTCTATACGAGCCGAGCCCTGACATAGCATCACAGTTCGATTAATTAGGACACAGATGATAGTTTGATGATAATTGCTTTTTTTTCTTTGAACTACAGTTTTTTTCGCGGATAATCTGGATTTTGAGCTTATATAATAATATAATGCCATTAGGCGAAAGACGGCGATGAGGTTAACAGGATCCTTTGTCCAAGGCATCAACAGTCCAAGACCAGCATAGTCGAGACAAACATCAACGATAAACTTTACTCGGGCAACATGATCCCGCTCTGCCACAATATGTTGTTGTACCGTCGTGTCGAGGCTATCGTTTCAATTCCCCATTTTCGAGTAACAGATGGTAGAAGCATCATCCCCTGGGGAATGGAATAGAGGGAGTAGACTTGCATAATAGAGCTTAAAAACAAAGGCCATGCATCGGACATGGTAGCTGAACACACAAACAAATGTGCCTCGTAAAAAGAGGAGAATATAAGAGACAAACTCGCGCAAGGGGAGAGAAGGAAATGAAAACAAGCATGTCTAAAAAAAGAGAAGAGACGTCGCAAAACAGCAAAAAAGAGACAGGCCTTACTAACAAGCTATTACTGATATGTGTGGTGTAGTTTGAACCCTGCTCATCGGAGACAGAGTAGCCTAGGAAGAGGAGACCTAGAGTGGGCGAAGAGAATAACTTAAGCACACTGGGTCGCCTTAGTAGGGCCTCGGGGGGTCTCAGCTCGCACAAGCATGCGCACGTTGCCCTCCCCAATCTCAACTCCTTGACTTAGGAGATCAGACTGTGACTTGGCCCTATCCAAGACGCTAGATACATTTTCGCGGCCCAGCGTCTTATCCCAACTGCGTGCATCAATGCCGAGGATGCCGCCCATGTTGTTGCGATCGCCAGGAACAGAAAACTCACGGAAGGCATAGCGCCACTCGTTCAAAAACGCGCGTATGGCTTTGCCAACCTTGTCTTTGCCGTTCTTGCTGTGATGGCCAGTACCAGTGATAGCATAGATAGGACGAGACTCATTGATGCTCTCAAGCAGAATGTCCTCAAGATAGCTGACAGCCTCATCGGCATGCAGGCCATGTAGGTCAACGTAAATTTCCGAAGACTTAGTTAGGCTCTTATTGCGCTCTTCGTAAAGCTCACGAGCAGCCTCACGATGGGCCTTTTTCATCAGTTCATTCTCACTTTGGCCACGAAGACTCAGTGCTTTTGCAGCACGAGCATCGTTACGGTTCCACGCCTGTGCAGCACTAGAAAGTACTGTCAGCCGAGCCCAGAGTCCGAGAGGAATAGATTAAGACTGAAGAATAGGGACAATGCACTTACCTCTGGAGGAACTTGTTGCGCAGGCCGCCGTGTTTGATGGCTTCCTGGCGAGCCTTGAGGTACGCCTTGTTTGCACGATCGCCAGTTTCGAGCCATGGTATATGTCTGGGGGCCGCAATGGCCTGGGCTGCAGCGCTATTTTCACGGCTACCCTGGACGGCTATGCGAGCCTGGGGTTTCTTTTCCGGGCGAGGGGAGGGGGCGGGTGAGGGTGCCATCTTGACAACATCGGCAAGAAGGCTGGGTGTGTAACCATCCTTGTTTCCGGGCCTCTTGTTGATGGGTTTCTTGCTTTGTTTAACACTAGCGCCCAGACTAGGAAAGGCTTCTGTGTCGTCTAAAGCAGGGGCTTGCTCTTTGGGCTGCTGGTGTCTACTACCGGGGCGGGACCGGTTACGAGGAGAATCTGAGCCATGGATGTGGCGCAGGCTGGCAGGAGGAGTGAATGAACGACGGTATCCGTTTCCACTTGCCATGCTGTCAGGGGTACCTGGCTGAAGCGATGGGAAGGAGCTAAAGTCCTGAATGGTAATGGAGCCCCCCTGTCCCTTTGTGTTGGCCGCCGTAGGCGGTGTGTTGTTTCCATCTAGGGTCAGGCGGCTCATGAGTTGGGCCGGGTCATGCGAAAAGATGCATGTGTCGCCAGCAAGGCAATTTCCAACAACCCAGTATCTGCAAGAAGAAAAATCGTCAGGTTGGTCGAATAGCTTGATTGATGCGATGCAACAAAGGTGGTGACGAATATATTGGAGGGAGGCCAAAACAGGAGAATGGAGAACCACTGATTATGGAAGAGATAAAAGAACAACAAACACACAAACACACATTCACACACCCCAAGAAAACTTACTTGCATAAATGGTTACTGAGATCGTGACTAAAGCGGCAATCAGCGCGCAGGCACTGGCCAGTTGACAGAAAGAACTTGCAGATGACGCCGGATTTTTGATTGTTGGGTGTTGACGGGCGATGCTCCGAGTTGATGGCTCTACCAACAAGTACAGTACGAGGCTCGTCAGAGCTATCGACAGCAGAGCCCTGTGATTCCATGATAGAGACCACAGTAGCGCTGAGGTCATAGCCGTGGGAGGCGAGGGCAGACTCAATCTCCTCATCGGTTCGCGACTGGCCCAGAATGGATCGCAGCATGTCATAGGGTGTCATGTTGTTTTGCTGCGAGGCAAGTGATGAGAACTCTGGAGCAGAAGCATTTAGCAAGCTGTTGGTGGTTCCGACAGACGAACTGAGGCTGACGGCATCATCAGCGACCAGCCATTCGACGTTCTCAGTCTGGTATTCATTGAAGGTTTCGGTTGAGGGGGCCGAGTCGTTGGCAAATTCATAAGCATTTAGGCTTGGACTATTAGGAATAACAGGCGTTGAAAAAGCCAAGCGAGGCGAGGGCCGGGGAGACGAGAAAGGAGAAACGTTAACGGACCGCGCACTGCGCGGGAAGCTGGTGGAAATATAGCTAGGAATGGCGAGCGGACTAACACCGAGACGGGGCGAACCACAGAGCGGTGTCGAGTTTCCACGCCACGAAGCTGGGGAAGGACGGCGCAAAATAGTGTGGCGAATTGGCGGCGGCGAAGTTGAAGCTGAGCCTTCTCTATGTCGCCATAAGACGTCTAGAATGGCATTTTCTAGTGCTGAGCCGTCAAGGGACGTTTCTTTGCGAAACAGCTCTTCGATCTTGTCGGTCTTATCCTCATCTTGGAGCTCAGGGTCGCGTAGGATTGGGAGACACTGCTCATAGTGTTCGTCGGAAACCATTATTGGCAATGGAGTGCATAAAGAGAGATAGAGAGAGAGAGAGAGAGGGAAAGAGAGGGAGAGAGAAGGAGGGAGGGAGGGGGAGAGTGAGAGACAGAGGGATAAGAAAAAGGAGGTACTAAGTATGATAGTAAGGGTCGCGTCGCGAAGGATATATAAGACAGATAAGACAAGCAGGCTCAACGAAGGGAATTGGGATAGAAATGTCGGTGACGGAAAAGATGCATGCTATGAGCCAAAGATAGGAACACGAAACAACAGCAAAGCCGGGGATTGAAGTGGAAGGAGAGGAGGAGGAAGAGAAAGAAGAGAAAGAAAAGAAGAGAGGAAAACAAGAGATTAGGGGCAAGTCGAGTTAAAGCACAGCCCAAATGCTTGGAGAGCTGTAGCACGGAACAGAATAGCAAATCAAAAGGACAGCGAGGGAAAGGGAAGGTATACAGCTGCACCAAAGGCAAGAAAAGAAATGAAGAAAGAAAAAAACAACGGGAGATCACAAAGCTAAAGTAGGACACAATGAAGTTAAGCTGGGAGTGAAGGATGAGGAAGGGGAGATAAGGATCAAAGTCAATCAATGCAAATAGTGTACAGTGCTCATTGAACAAAGCAAAAAGAAGAGCCAACCAACTGACGGGACGACGATGATGAACAGGGGCAGATTAAGAGAAAGGAAGACAACAAAGAACATAAGTAGAAGCAAGTGAAGCACGAGCCCCAAACAGGGAAGATGGATCACAAGGTGAGACAAGCCTTGAGGCCTCAGGCTGACTCTGGAGTAAAGCTCCGGCCAAGCTTTAAGGCTTAAGCTGGTGGCAGGACAGAAGAACAGTAGAAGAGAAGGGATTGTTATTAGTGGATGGGGTTATGCTATACTTGCTGAGGTCAACGGCTTGTTACAGTGCGATACACGCTGGGTCTGTGCAAAAGACACTCAAGAAGCCTGAAGAAAGGCAAGCTAAAGCTAGTCTTAGTTCCAGTTCCCCAAGGGTGCCAACACAGAGCAAAAAAAAGGAGAGAAGAAAAAGAGAGGGTTTTACAAATAGATGAAAGAGAAAGCAAGGAGATGAAGAGGCGGAAGGAGAAAGACACAGGCGAAGAACTGATTGATTGTCAGGAGCAAAGCAAAGAGAAATCAAAGAGAAGGCAAAAATAAAAGAAGGGGAAGAATCAAGAATCACGGTCTCGGGTTAGACCCTAAATACTAAATACAGTGTGTGTACAGTACAGATCAGCATGTTCCTGCTCGGTCAACCTTTTTCCGTTTGAAGGCAATTGCCACAACAAGTAAAGTAGAAAAGCAGGGAGACGTAGTCAGCCCGGTAGAAAAGAGCAAAGAGGCTGTGTGCGTGTATTGGCATAGGGTTAAACGGCCCGGGGTTTAGAGAGGCCTACAACCAGCCAGCTAGCCAGACCTCTGCCACGCTGTGCTATTTGCTGCGTTGCTGTGCTGTGCTGACAAAACGCCTCGTCTGGCCGCTAGACCATTATGAGCCAAGGTAACCAAGCACAAGTACCTGATATCGCCAGTACTTTTTCGCTCATACTACATGAATAACCACTTAGCTGCCGCATTACCCGAGTGTTGGTTCTTATGAAGCCACAAAGCTGCCGATACAATGCATACAGCGTACTGGCTCTGCGTCATATATGGCCCGGTGAAGCGGAGTGTTGGAATGGCAAGTGAATAATTGTGTCAATGAATGCATAGGTCCAACGAAGAGCGATCTCTGGCGATCTGGAAATCTGGCATTCTACAGAGTCCGGAGAGGCTCAGACAGTCATGGCTTCTTTTTTCTTCTGCGAGCACTACTCAAGGCTGGTCTGGTAGGCAAAGGTTCTACAGGACGTCAACTTCCTGTTCCATTACCTTCATGTTTGATATATGCACAGTGTCAAAAGAGCTTCACACTGTCTATTTCGTGCTGCCAAGGTACATGGTCGTGCCACGTCTCTCTATTGTTAGAATAAGTCATTTGTTACCCCCTGCACCGTATGGCGTTGGCCGGCATTGGCGTTGGCCGCTGGCTCTCACATGTTGTTGCTTTGCTGGCTCTAGGTTGGCTTTGGCTAGATCACTCCTTGGCTCGAGTGCTCGTCACTCACTTTGTCTGAGCCAGTGGGGCTACGGGGCTGACAATATATGCCTCTGGAGACGGTCTGGTCTGTTCATTCGGAGCTCATAGATGTGTGTCATCGTGATCGTGGCAGGCGCTAGGTTGCTATTTTTGCTTGACACCCTGCTTGCTTCTCATGCTTCTCATTCTCAGCTCTCGTTCATGTTCTTTCTTGATCGTCTATCCTAAATTAATCGATTAGCCTTTGTCATAATCGCCTCCAACTAATCTCCCGAACGCTTCTGCCCCGCTGTTTTTGCTAAGCTGGGTACAGCGCACCAAGCTCGTCCTCGTCCTGGCCGAGTTAATGCACTGCGACGTGTGCTGACAGACGGAGTCTTTTGTGTTTTATTATTTATTATTTAGTCTCTCTTTTTTTTTTTTTTTTTTCTCTTTTTTCTCTATTTCCTTTCGCTTTTTCACTCACTCAAAGCAAGCCGGACAGGACAGCCTGCTTTACCTGGACTTGGGCTTCTTGGCTTTTGTTATTCCTAGTACTTAATATGATCTTTCAACACAACAATTGGACTTTTTTCTTTTTCGTCCTATATACGTTCCTCTTGCAAGTCTATCCTACATCTATAGGGATAATGGGAAATGGGAAATGGGAAATGGGAAATGAACATCTGCTGCTCCGCCGGGTATCGTGAAGGGCAGGCGTCTGGTGACCCAAACTCTACGGCGTCAAAGATAGCCCTATTCGGTCTTTTTTTTTCTTGCCATTGGTCTTCCAGAGACCTCATCTGGGGCTTGCTTGTGCACTGCTAGAGCAGAGATACAGGGAGAAAAGTAACGGCAAGCAAGTTGGGCTGGTCCCTTTATTCCCCCTGTAGATGTATGTGCCTTGTCTCTCCATTGAGGCTCTTATTACTACATAGGGTTCCTGTGGCCCTGGAACAGCAGCTTCGCCTGAGCGCAGCACGTGCTACTCTGCACAACCCAAGTACATCAGACAGACATATCACGCTGCACGCACCATATACGTACACACATGCACACGTGCATCTATGCATCAAGACATGCTACTAGAGTGTAGATGTCTGTATCTAGTATCCGTAGTCAGCCCGCTATCTGGATATTACTTCACGATAATCCCGCTATTGTCAGTCTGGCCAGATCTGAAATGAACAACTGGCAGATTTGATGTTATTGGGATCTCTAATCTAGCATGTCATACTCTACATCGCATGTGTAAATACATGCTTACTACGCATAGTGGTTCAAGTATCGGAGTTACTCTAGGCTACCTTCTCATCGAAGCTTCATAGTCCCTTATGCTCATACGTACCTAATCCCCCTTTTAGTTATCCTCTTCCTCTGAAGATTCGTCAATTCCAAACTTGAAACTGAACCCGGTCGCTTTTTCTTCTTCGGTCTTTGCCGCGATCGCTTCATCCCATTTCCGCTTTTTTCCTGCTAACTTCTTCTCATAAAGCTGCATCCCCTCCTGAAGCATTTCCGGGAAACTTGTTCCAAGGCGCTCTACAAACAAGTCGTATGGATTAACAACATCGTCTTTGAAACCACTGACTTGATCTGCCTTGTCCTTGAGGAAAGACAGAGCTTCGACTAGATGATGCAGATTCTTAGTGCGCGGCACAAAGTTTTGCGTGAGTGCAATGCCATCCTCGAGATTGACGACTAGGTGCCACCAGCCACTAGGCACATGAAGCATCTCGCCAGCATGACAGATACCTTCGACACATTCGGGCATCTGCCGCGCCTCAGCGTGGAATTCAAGTAGCCACTCGGCAATGCTAAGCGGGCTCGTCACTTCGCTGCTGTCCTCTGATACGTATACACCCGGAACTTGCACGTTTGGTGGGAACATGATCCAGTACTTGGATCCCTGCACTACGGCATTCCAGGCGCTTGTGGCATTGGGATCTTTGTGGAAGGTTGAACCACTACGTGCAGGCCCGATGATGAGCCATCTGTGAGCTGGTCGCTCGTCACCCAAAACCTCGAATAGGTCGGGGCCAAAAACTTCGGGTTTGCTGTACACGTTGCCGGGATCCGTGCCTACAGTAAGGTTCATCTTTTCGACAAACCTTTTATCGAAGAGATACAACGGGCTTTCGTCCTGGGTGTTTCTCATGTAGCGCACATAGCTTTTAAAGTCCCAGTCAACGCACTCAGCTCTAAACACAACATTGCCATATTTTGCCAACAATGAGTCAATTGTCCACTGCTTCATGGCCGGCCAGTGTCTGGTGTAGTTGGTAAGCACGAAAGGCTTTTCACCCCATTGTTCCGCAAACTCTGTGTACGGCAATGTTTCCATACGGACTATTTGATTTCGCGCGGGGATGGTCGACGAAAATTTGGCCAAGTCTATGTGACTGCACAGGAACGGGCGGTATAGGACGTCTGAAAAAACATTACCACAGTTAGGCAGGCGTTGTGCCGTGAAGCCCTCAGATCGCCTTCGCAGTAGTGCTCTCCAAGTCCCAATCCAATCCGGACGCGAAGTCGTATGGTGGGGTGATCTAGAGCTAGTTAGTATTTCAGACTACGCAGAGGGCTTACGGAATTAGAAGGCCTACTGTAAAAACAACTGCTTCCACAGGTCATCTGAATTACAGAAGGCAAAAAGAAACTGGCATGTTGCGCCAAGGCTAGCCAGCGTCTTGGAGTCTAGGTACTCTAAGAACACCATCAAGGCTTCGTCGGTCAGTGCTTGAAAGGAGCCTGCATTCTGTCTGGCGTTTGGAGACGAGGATAGGTAGAGGTTTCCTAGAGGTTTGACCCCGAGTGGATGTGTTGGGATAGAGCCACTTGCTGCTGTCATGACGATGGTGATTATGATGATGACGGTATGGTAAGACGTGTCCAGGTAGCGATGTTGGACTCTAAAGAAGGGTGAGTATGACAGAGGGATGATGATACAAGCTTACAATGTGCCAGACTGCTAGCCGAAGCGAAGAACAGCGCACTTAGTGCGACTTTCCAAAGCCCTTTATCTTCTTAAGCAAGGCTTAGACTATCAAGTAGACGTTTTCCTTTTTTTTTTTTTTTTTTTTCATATTTTTTTTTCATGTTTTTTCCTCTCTTCTTGCTTTGGCGCACAGAGTGGATCCCTAAAGTAAGCATGATTGGCTGGTCGGCGAACTGGCAAGAGAACAGCCGTGTGCCAAGTAAAGAGAGGCTCCGGAGCCTGGGCATAGTATAGTGATGGACATACCAAAGCCAATAGGCTATGGAATGAATATAGACCAACCTGGCTTCAAGCCAGCAAAAGTCAAGCAGACTACTTGCCACATATACCAGAGTCCTGCGAGCTCTTTCGTCTTTTTTATGCGTATTGCCAGGGTTCCATTCCCAGAAGATAGTTGCTGATAGCAAATAGCTACTGCTACTGCTACTGCTACTGCTACTGCTACTGCTACTGTTTTGTATGGCCTAGAGGCAGGTGGGTGATATTGTACAGATTATTGTGGCAGTTTGTGCTATTAGGTTTTCCAGTTACAGGCAAGCCTAAACCTAAGCAAGTAGAAGCTCCTGCTGCATAATTGCACCACTACTAACTTGCCACCCCACCTGAGCCCTAATTGTTTCCTACCAGCAGCAGTAGACCAAAAGTCCACACACATATTGTGTTCTGCTGTTTTCTGCTGTTTTCTGCCCTTTTTCTGGGTCTGTGATTAGCCAGCACTAATCTAAAGTGGGGCGGCTGTCTACAGCCAGCAATGGTTGGCTTTTAGCAAGGTGTCAAAAAATTTTTAAATTCAAGATATACCCTGAGAATTTTCTTAATCTGCCCCTCCTCTTTCAACTCATCACCATTCAATCCGTCAATACACAGTCTTTTTTTTTTATATCCCCTCCTAGAATATTCTCTTGCCTTGATCGCAGGAGATTTTTGTCTAGGTTTTTCATCAACTCAGTTCGCTCGTTTCCGCGGACTCTTTTTCTCCTACATCTTTTGTTTCTAGGCTTCAAGCAGTGCTTGATCTTAGAAACCCCTTCTTTACTACACAACCGCAATCATGGCTTCCCAGGGTCTTGAGGATGTGGCCGAGGGTGAGTATTTTGTCTCCCCCCTATTTTACTACCATCACCATCATCATTATCACGCATGATGTCCAATCTCATCCGGCGCTTGCAATTCGTCGACTTTCAGCGCACCACACATCGACAATGGTTTCCCCTGGGTCTCCTCCCATCACCTTCCCTCGATTAAACCCCCACATTGTTGGTGCAATGCCCCTCCATATTCTTACAACTTGTTCTTGATCAATAATAAATCGACTCGAGTTCAAAACTTTGACTTGCCACGCCTATCAAGCCAGTACGCATACTAACAGCATTGCCAATGGATAGGCCAGATCGAGTCCAACTACGATGAGACCGTCGACTCCTTTGATGACATGAACCTGAAGTCGGAGCTGCTCCGCGGTAAGTCTTCCACACCTTTCCCCCCTTTTTTTTTCTTCTTTTTCTTTGTCTTTGATTAACGAGTCGCCCATACTAACTTTCATTTCCCAGGTGTCTACGCCTACGGTTTCGAGCGTCCCTCTGCTATTCAGCAGCGTGCCATCATGCCCGTCATTAAGGGTGAGTAAAAGTTGCCCTACAGGGTTTAATTCCCCCTTTCTCCTTTTCTCTATCGTCTTCATCAACTTTTCTAACACCCAATTTCTATCCTTGCCTCTAGGTAACGATGTCATCGCTCAAGCCCAGTCCGGTACTGGTAAGACTGCCACCTTCTCGATCTCTCTGCTGCAGAAGATCGATGCCAACGTCAAGGGCTGCCAGGCTCTGGTCCTGGCTCCCACCCGTGAGCTGGCCCAGCAGATCCAGAAGGTCGTTGTTGCCATTGGCGATTTCATGAACATTTCCTGCCACGCCTGCATTGGTGGTACTTCTGTCCGCGAGGACATGGCTGCCCTCGGCGATGGCCCCCAGGTCGTTGTTGGTACCCCTGGTCGTGTCCAGGACATGATCCAGCGCCGCATCCTGAAGACCGACCACATGAAGATGTTTATCCTCGATGAGGCCGATGAGATGCTGTCTGTAAGTATACGAAAAGCCCTGAGCTCTCACCAAGGGAGCGAAAAGTCTTATCACACCATAAACAGCGATGCTAACTTCCTTCTAGCGTGGTTTCACCGAGCAGATCTACGACATCTTCCAGCTGCTGCCTCAGTCGACCCAGGTTGTTCTTCTGTCCGCCACCATGCCCCAGGATGTCCTGGAGGTCACCACCAAGTTCATGCGTGACCCCGTCCGCATTCTGGTCAAGAAGGACGAGCTTACCCTGGAGGGTATCAAGCAGTTCTACATTGCCGTCGAGAAGGAGGACTGGAAGCTTGACACCCTGTCGGATCTGTACGAGACCGTCACTATCACCCAGGCTGTCATCTTCTGCAACACTCGCAGAAAGGTCGATTGGCTCACCGACAAGCTCACCAGCCGTGACTTCACTGTCTCTGCCATGCACGGTGACATGGACCAGGCTCAGCGTGACCTGATCATGAAGGAGTTCCGCTCCGGCTCGTCCCGTGTCCTGATCGCCACCGATCTGCTGGCCCGTGGTATCGATGTCCAGCAGGTTTCTCTGGTCATCAACTACGACCTTCCCGCCAACCGCGAGAACTACATTCACCGTATTGGTCGTGGTGGTCGTTTCGGTCGTAAGGGTGTTGCCATCAACTTCGTCACTGCTGACGATGTTCGCATGATGCGTGAGATTGAGCAGTTCTACAGCACCCAGATTGAGGAGATGCCCATGAACGTCGCTGACCTGATCTAAGTTTCTGGATACCCCCTTTGTCTCTCCCTCCTTCCCTTCTTCTTTTTCGCCCCTATTTTTTCTTTTCTTTTGTTCATAGGTGTCTCTAGGCCGTAGGCTAGGACCAAGAGGACAGAGAAAAAAAGAATGAAAAAAGACTACGCATAGGTTTCTTGCTTTAACGAGCCCTCGTCACGTCACCACCTCCCCCCCCCCCCTTTCCCCCCCAAAATGCCTCTATTTTAGTTAACAGGACAGGAAACAAAAATTGAAGAGAAAAAAATTTCAAACCAATCTGGTACTGGTTCTAGCCAAATATCTACGCCTGTGTGTGTTGCCAATATTTCTTGCAATATGTTTTGTCTTTCTGTCACTCCTTACATCATGTGGCGACGTCCTTACTCTGTAATCAGCCATTTTCTTTGTGCCTCTTCCCCCCGTCCTCAGCGACGTGCAACTTCAGGATAAACAAAGAATGAATATAGGCGTTTAGTTCCCATCATGTATTGGCTGTGACTCCTTGTTTTGGTGGATAATTGTAATAAAAGAAAATCGAACAATGTATTCCAGATACGAATTATTGCTTGCTTGCTGCACACTAAAAAGAAATACGCATCATCTTTTGATACTATACATCCACGTGACTTGAGTTTAGTCGGTCGGGTTGTATACACATGTCAGTATACATACAGTTAGTCCCTCTCACATAATCAAGGCACAAACAGCTATGGTTCGGCATTACATTACATATAAGTCTAGGTTGGACATCTTTTCTTCGCCTTCAAGTCACTGTGAAGCGCCCCGACACAGGTGCCCTGGAGGCTGCGTCCTCCGCAGCTTTAGTACCCTCCTCTAGTAAGCGCTCCATCTCGATCAGGGCCGAGCGGACCGACATCTCAGTGTCGCCCTCAATAAGAATATATAGCTTCGGATCCTGTCCAGTTCCCGGCTCTTTGCCAGGGGGGTAGAATGATCCCTTGGTGGTAATAGAGGTAGCTGTAGCCTCAAGAATTTTGGCTACGTTTGTGCGGTTCGTCACGGCCCAACGAGCCTTTTGTGGGAAGTCATTGATTTCTAGAGTCGCATGGAAAGCGCCTGCATCTGGACCCTTGTTGTCGATCGGCTGCCCCGTACGCAACTGTCCGGCCTTGCCCAAGCGTGAGTTGATGGCTGAAATGGCTGAAGTTACACGGTCAAGAGGATTCTTGCCGCCCTTTCCACCCACAGCGCTCGGCGCACCACCGGAAGCGGAGGCAGGCTTTCCTGCACCGCCAACCGAATTGCTGTCGGTTTTGCCGTTGTCTTCAGATGTAGCAGCAGCTGCAGCCTTGGCGGCGTCACGCGATATTATGGCTGAAGCAGCATTACCAACAGATAAAACCTTCTCCTTCTTCTCCTTCTTCTCTTCATCGACATTGTCGTCGTCGTCATCAGCCTTGTGTGTCTTACGCTCGCGCATGCGTGCGGCTTCACGTTCCTGGTCAAGACGTGAAAGACCCTTGCCACCAAAGCCGGATGTGTCCTTGGCCTTGCCAGACTTGACCTTTTCCCGGTGAGCCTTGCGCATCTCGTTCAGACGCTCAGGGACAGGCTGGCCGCTAATCTCCAGAGCTTTAGCAATAGCGGCTGCACAGTTCTCTTGGTCTTCAGTTACAAATGTGACGGCGGTTCCTGTTTTACCGGCTCGGCCTGTACGGCCTGCACGGTGGACGTAGTCTTCTAAATGGTTGGGGGCATCAAAGTTAATGACAAGTTTGAGTTGCTTGACATCTAGACCACGGGCGGCAATAGAGGTAGCAATGAGGATAGGCACAATGCCTTTCTTGAAATCTGAGATTGTTGAATCACGATCAACTTGGTCTTTGCCGCCGTGGATGGACATGCACGGGTATCCCTTGATCATAAGCTCTTTGAGCAAATCATCGGCCTTTTCTTGTCGATCAACAAAGATTAGCGTACGGGCATCCTCGTCCTCTTCGTAAAGTTCACCCAAGAGCTCCAACACACGGACAAACTTGGACTTGTCATCCCGAATCTCGACAATCTGTGTGATCTCGGGTGCGACAACACTTTGGCCGCCAACCTTGATCTCGACAGGATTTTTCAATACCTTCTTGGTCAATGAATCAATTAGGCGGGGCATGGTAGCCGAAAACAGGATTGTTTGCTTGTCAGGTCGCATATTAGCAAAGATCTTCATAACCTGGGGCTCAAAGCCCATGTCAAACATACGATCAGCCTCATCAAGCACAACATATGAGACACGGCGCAGGTTAGTCACACGACCCTGGTTGGCGGCCAGGAGATCAATCATACGGCCAGGAGTACAAACCACAATCTCAGCGCCTCGTCTAAGCTCAGCAATTTGCTCGGATATCGGTGCGCCGCCGTAGGCACACACACTCCGCAGGTTCATGGTCTTGAGGAAAGCTTTGCAATCACGGTGGATCTGCACAGCAAGTTCTCGGGTGGGTGTCATTATGAGACTGATGGGGCCGTCGTTTTCTTTAAGGGGGTCCTGATCCATGATATGGCGGAACATGGGAAGTAAAAAGGCAATAGTCTTCCCCGAGCCGGTCTTGGCCACACCTACAACATCACGGCCAGACATAATCACCGGGAGAGCCTGCATCTGAATGGGCGTTGGCTTATCAAATCCCAATGCATCAATAGTATCAAGAGTTTGTCGCGTAAGGCCGCATTGTGCCCATTTTTGGACCGGTTTTGGCACGTCTTTGCCGTTCACCTTGATTCCATCAAGCTCTAATCGTAGATCTGCTGTCTCATCCTCAGTCAACAAACTCAATTCTACAGGCTCAACCCAGAAGTTCTTGCGAACAGGGTTCAAACTAAGCTTGCTGTAGTCAATGGTGGGTATGTCTTTGGTCTTTTTGCGACGAACCGGGGCAGCTGTCTTATCGAGCTCGATTTCATTGTATGTGGCATCTTCGTCACTATAGTAAGCCTCGGGTTCGGGTACACTCTTAGAATGGAAGGATTTTTGAGCAACGGGCTTGTCAGAAGCAAGATTGGCCATAAAGGCATCTAGTGGATCGATATCCTCTTCATCGACCTGCATGGCTTCAACAGCTGTAGGTACGGCTGTATCAACAGGTATGGCCTCAGACTCGGCAGCAGCCTTTTCTAACATGCGTTTTTCGTGTGCAGCACGGGCAGCTGCAATGGCTTCCTCCTCGGTTCCGCCAAAGGTCTCGTCATCATCATCCTCCTCATCATCTTGATCGGCCCAAGGCGTATCGTCGCTTTCCAAGGGTAGTGAGGGAAGCTTGGTGAGCTTGCGGTGGGAGGTTTCCTCCTCGTCAAGGTCAATCTTGCGTTTTGAGGGTCCCTTAGCATCAGTCACTTTTCCAAAACCAAAGCCACTGATTCCTCGATTAGCAGGCAGCGTAGAGGCCTGTGCTTGAGGTTTTGGGGGAAGGTTACCGGTGCCATTTCCAGGGGCAATACCGCCCAGCTTTTTCCCCATATCACCAAAAGTCAATGGCGATGCACGAGCTGGGACAGACATTTTTGCAATGACTTTGGGGTCAAACTTGCCGCTATAACCAGGAGTCGTTGCTTCTGGGGTGGGAGACTGTCCAAGAGTTACAGTGGATGGGGCAGCCGAGGGTGATCGTGTGGATTTGCTATCCATGTCAGCGAGAATCTTTCGAGCCTGCGAAGCAGGTGCTTCAGCATCTCTGCTTTGTTCCTTTTTCTTCTTCCAGGCCTCAAGACGAGTGAGACGTTCGGCCTTCTTGTCAGCCTCAGATTGCTGGGGAGCAACGGCTGTCGTTTTCGACTGCTACGGCGGCGTGCGTTGATTAATCAAGAATTCCTTACGAGAGTACTATAACTGGAAGCATCTTACCTCAGGAGCAGAAGATCCCACTCTAGACTGATTTGATGGTGTAGCAGCATCGTCTTTGTGTCGGGGCGGCGAGCCATCACGCACAGGGCGACGGTCATCGCGGTTTCTAGACGGAGATTTGTCGCGATTGCGGTTGCGATCGCGGTCGCGATCATGTTCTCTGTTTCTATCGCGGGTATCCAAACGGTCGCGCGAGCTGCGACGGTCCCGGTTACGGTCTCGGTCACGGTCTCGGTCACGGTCTCGGTCACGGCGGTCACATCCACGATAGTGGTCGTTATCTCGACGGTCAATAGAGCGGTCCCTTCGGCGGTTATCTCCTCGGCGGCTGTCGCGTGCGTCTCTGTCTCGATATCGGCGCTATAATGGTGTTAGCCTACAGCTAGATATTTGTTTTCTAAACTTAACAAGCAAACTTACGTCTATCGGACTCCGTGTGCGCGACCGTCGGCGATAGTCTCGGCTGCTACGGGCATTGCGGCGATCGTCATCCTTGCGGTGTCTTCCTGGAGATGGTGAGCGCGAGTCTCTAAGTCGACCCATTATGTCTTTAGCTATTTTTGAATCTATGCCCTACAGAGCTGGATATCAAGACAAGGCCAAATAATGAGAGCTCGACGGTATTGAGAAGGCTAGGTTAGACTTCGTACTTTATGTGTGATGTGTATCAAAAGTAGTGAGAGGCAGAAGGCCTATGAGCATCGCGATATAAGTGGAAACGGCGCAACAACGGTGAAGCAGACTTGCTGTCGTGATGTTCAATGATCAGATGCATGTACTTGGAGGAAAAATATAAAAAAAAGGTTGGCCATAGGCAAGGCTGACAGCAGCACTGTGTTTAGCCGTATATTAGCCGCGCAAGGCTGAACAAGTATCTCCGACAGGGTAGTAATCACAACGTCCTCCACTGCTACAGGTGATAATTAGACGATACAGTTCACAACTACCAGTATATTCCAAAGAATATTATGGCCGGTCTTGTGCAATACAATAGTAGTGATGATGAGGATGGAGATTCCACGCCCCCTATGCCAGTAGGTGTGCAACAGATTGCTCTCTAGAGATACACTATAAGACAGCTGACGGAATGAGCATAACAGCAGACCTCGCAGCTAGAACCGCCGTCAGAGGTTGTTGAAGCGCTACCAGGTAGGCCAAGACTGCCCCCGCCCAGCCCGGCCTCAACTGACTGTCTCTCAGATTCGCAAACGGCAAATGAGTCTCGTATCACCATGGAGCCGCAGATTGTCGGCCCAATGATGCCACAAGACGCCAGTGCCTTTTCTCTCCCGGAGCCTGAAGACGAGGAGCCCCAAGAGGCTGTGTCACTAGACAGCTCTAATATTCCCTACAACGAATATAGGTCGCGTCTCCGCGAGCTAACATATCCCACAGTCCCAAAGATGGACTTTGCACCGTCACCACCGGGGTCTCCAGCGCAGCAAGTGACAGCCAAGGTAAACAATATCCTGCGGCTAAAGAAGAACGATGTGCATTTCAACTTTAAAATGGAGCAATCCTCGGCCTTCCACAACCCGGCCATCTCGCAGAAGCTCATGGCATTTGCAGATATCGACGAAAAGCAGGGCCAATATGCCACAGTGCTTACAAAGGCACTGTGGGACCCCACAAAGTTTCCAGACTGGGCCTATATTACTCCGCTCTACGAGGCAGCCCGTCTGAAGCCACGGCCTGCTGGTAAAGCGCCTGTATTTATATCTGCCGAATCTTCGAAGACGGCCTACCAAGCTCCGCAAACCTCTAGTGCAGGAGGCCTGGCCAAAAGGCAAAAGCGAAAAGCAGACTCTGATTAGGTGAGACAGAGCCAGAAGGGTGCTTTTGGTCTGGTCGCCGCCCTAGCAGATGCTACGACTTTTCCGGGTGGATAGGGATTCAAAAGCGGGAAGATGGAGCTCCAAGGCATCCTCTAACCAGACTCTCTGTGGTGGGTCACATGGTCAACCGAAAAGAGAAGTAGTCAGATAGATAGAACAGGTAGTTACCAAACGAGTAATCAAATTGAGAATAGTATATTATGAATTATTAAATAATAATAAAATAGCAGGCACATGAGGAGTTGCTATTTTTCCAATTTATCGATTAGGAACTAGGAAGAGAGGAAGGTTCGTGAAAAAGAGCGAAAGAAAGAGAAAAAAGAAAGGAGGGCACCATTCAAATTCAAGGATGTGACTGTATTCGTTTAAGTATCGTCCATTGCATTAAAGAGTACATAAAATCCTAAATTAAAAGACCGCCGACAACACCAAAAAAAAAAAAAAAAAAGATCAATAACGTGAGGGATTTCGGGAATGTCACATTTTTTTTTCTCCCCAACATAAAAAAAAAAGAGCCCCATAGCAAAATGAAAATTGGTTATTTCCTGTTGACTGCGCGCGACTGGCTGCGTTGGCGTCAAGTCAGGATTCGGAAAATGGTAATTGGACACAACAAAAAGGCAACAACTCCAACTAAACCAGGTAACAACCATTAAACGCAGTATCGATAGTAGAGGGAAAATGCTTGGCACACCAAAAGTCTGAAAGCAATAGCAAAAAAGTGGGTCGATGATATACTGCATCAAAGGGCCAAGCATCGAGACTTGAGACAATGAATGCTGAAAGCAAAGCGAAGGGAAATAATAATCAAGAGAAATGAACAGGGAAAGAAAGTGAATGGAAGAAGTGCTCTCATGACGCTTATCCTGCGCCGGCCAGCACAGCAGGATGCTACAAAGACGAGCGGGATTTACTCAGAGCTGGACGATGATGAGCTGCTAGAGCATGTCACGTTGAGACCCAGGTTACTCAAAGCAGTGCCAATGTCGATGTTAACTGCCACCTCGCCAGCAGCCAGGGCATCACCAAAGTAAGTGATGTTGTCGCCCCCGTTGCTGACAGCCTGGCCGACCAAACCAAACGGCATTATGCCAGTCTCGCAGTAGGGCTCCTGGAGAATGGCAGTAGTGACGGGGGTCTGGTCAATGTCAGCACGAATGGAGTAGTTGTTTGCGCCGGGTCTCAAGACAAGGTTATCTATGTAAACGGTACCAATGTCGGTGCCGTTAAGCATGTTGGAGAATGTGGTGTTGCCCTAAGAAATACAATGTTAGTGACATGCTTATCGGCTTACGATGAGTGTTTCTACAGAGAGGGAGACTTACGACATCCAGGGTGAGCACGGTGGGGTTGGGAATCGACGTGTCGGCTTTGAAGTTGTTGCTGGCAGAGAGCGAGATGTTGGCATTGGTGACCGATAGCCCCTTGAACATGTTGAAGCCAGTAAGCTGGACAACCTTGTTAAACTTGAGCTTGTACTTGATGTACAGGCCCGAAAGCTTCAACTTAGGCTTGCCCTTCACACGCAGACCAACAGTCTCGCCAGCCAGCAGACGGGTGTTGAAGCGAGTGAGTGAGGTCATGTTGATAATCTCAATGGTCTGCTCAACGGTAACAGTCGTGTTCTTGGATGACTTGTTTTTGGGAAAGCGGATGAAGCCGAATGGGTAGTCCTCATCAACATCCAGGGAGAGATAGGCATTGAAAGGGAAGATAGTGGCGTGGATGCTGCCAGGAGTGTGTATTTCAGAGTCAACACCCAGAGTGAACGAGTTGGCTCTGGTGTTGCTCATTTCGATGCGCGTAATGTTCAGTTTAGAATCGTCGACGCGGTCCTGCATCAGCTTGGGGATAATGGCGTAGAAGGTCACAGGGAGGAAGATGGCTAAGATAACACCCTGACCAAGGAGATAGGCCCACCACCACTTCTTGAAGTGTCGAATGATCTTTTGTTTCCGTGTTAGGGGCACGGCAGCAGCGACTCCGGCGGGAGTCTCGAGATTCTTGTTGTTGGAGCCATCAGAGACTCGGGACTCTTGAAGACTGGCAGTCATCTTGAAGAGGGATTGTGAGTGTAGTGTGAAGAGCAAATGGGATATGAATAAAGGGACTATGAGAGAAAGAGAAGTAGGAAAGACAAAGAAAGACCTGGAGCACTGTTCACTGTACGGGCTTGAATGGCCTGGATATGGAAACCACAGCTATTGGAGAACAGGACATGACCCTAGATTCCCGAACATGACGGGAATGCGTCAGATTTATATCCACATCTTCTCCAAGAGCCCGATTATGATTTTTTTTTCTCCCATTCTGATTTGAGCTCTAGTTTGCTCTCGTCAACTTGAGTATTACTTAGTTCACGCCCTATTCATTCATCTACGTTTTTGTGTTCGTTTTCTTCACGCCCCCACACCCTCCCCCCGGGTTCCCCTTCTCCACTGCCAAGAAAACAAGTAGAGTTAGCCGCATGGTTTTTTGAGCTTGGTTTTCATGATGACTGGTGTGCGTGCAGCTGTCATAAAGAGGTAAGGGAAAAAATACATAAAAAAAAAGAGAAGAATAACGAAAGGCTTGCCCCCGCCAGAGAAATACTGTAGATATGCTGTATAAAAGCTCAGTGTGGCTCATCCAAAAGGGTAGTTACCGCATGGCAAAGCCTCGAGTCCACTTGCACCTGCCTCTTGCCACAAGTCTCAGTCTGAAGACCGACAGCCACAACCACAACGTTGTTTCCCCTTTTCTCCACAAACACTGCCAAACTTGGACATATATCCGCCAGTAGGACAGGATACCCATGTCCCCAACTTCTGTGAGATCCGGGGAAGTAAGTTTCTTGGCCAATGCACAAGCGTCTGTTTGCACTTACCATACAGGTTGTGCTATGCCAAGCTTTTTTCTTTTTCTCTTGCTCCATCTCTCCTTCTATATGCAGGACCCTTGATGTCTCTTGTCTAGATTCTAGTTTTGGTGTCTTCTCTAAGACGTCTGTCCTCAGTTCTTTATTAGCTCTGTCTTTCTTTGCCTTACTGTCTCTCTCTCTCTCTCTCTCTCTCTCTCTCTCTCTCTGTCTCTCCCCCCCTTTTACTACGCTTCAACTACAAACTGTCAGCCTATATTCCCCTTTTACAAGGGAAAGGAAACGCATAGCGTCAAAGAATAAAGGCGGTTCGCTTTTACTGCTAAAACTCGCCTCCTGCTCATAAAGCTCTAAATAGTAAAATGATACCATCCACACCGCTGACTCCATTATATCCTGATACTGCAACTCTGCTTGCTTTTTTTTTTGCCAATATTACAACCAGGCTTGGCAGTGATCCAGGCCTTGTCTCCTCGAGCTCAAGTCTTGCCATTCCCATCCATTGCCTCGTGAGCACACTATGAGCTCTTGCGTGTTATCTCCCACCGAGATGTAGGCTATTGCACGGTTCTCAGCGCGGGCTTTTTTCCCCGCAGTATTTCTAGTTTCCTATGGAATTTAGGGTCACTTGGTTAACTTTATTGTCATCTACTCCAACATCCTAGTCCGTGTGGCTAGAAGATACGGCTGCCATACTACCCCAACTTCCCATGACTTGTCTTGATGGCAAAAACAAAATGCGGCTTTCTTTTCGTTCGGAGCCTCCGCCTTTTGCGCTTTCCCCCAAGTCTGTCTTGTCCCCCCCCTCGCCCTCTTCCTTTCTTCACCTCTGCCTTCCTGCACCTCTACTAGTGGGGATTTTCTCCTCATTTCTTGGCCCTTTTCTGTGCCCGATCGGAAGCATAAGTCTTCTTTTTCGAGCCGGTTTTGCTTCTGATCACTACCTCGTCCGAGGGTATAGCGGCTAAGCTGCGACTGGTCATAGTTCCCCTAGGTTCTTGTATGGGCTAAGCTGAAATGACACTGGCCATGCTGTTATCCCCGTGCGCTGCAGCAAGCCACTCTGAGCCTTTGTAGTTGTAAGCATCTATCTAGACTAGAGGGTTAGACACTCATAATTAGCTTCATAGCAAGTCGCCCTCTTGTTATGTCCGTCTGTCTCTTCTGACACCCCTGTCTTACTTGTCCTTGGATATTGGTCTTTGTCCGGCATTGTGCGATGCTCATGGCATTCGCTCATCTTTTGGTTTATTATATCTACCTCTGTAACAAATCTTTGTGCTCCGGCGGAGCCGTCAGGAGACTCTTTTATTTTGGCCCCAAATCCCAATCTCGCAACACTAAGTCCCGATTCCTCTTGCTCTCGCACTCTCCTCTTTTCCTTCTCGCTTGATGGGTAGGGCCTGCAGGGCTTGAAGGGCATGGGTTTTCCTTTTTTTCTTTTTCTTTTTCTTTTCCTTCCAAATTTGCCAAAAGCATATTTCTTCTGCTCCGACGCCATGCCCATGGCGTTTCTCTTTTCTCTCCCGGCAAGCAGGTGGATTATCAAACATAGGAGCATGAGGAAGATAGCGGGCAAGTCTAGCCTACACCCATACACATACCCATGGGTCTCAGAAAACAAACTTGTTAATAATCTGCAGTTGCCAGGGGACATGTATGAGCTCAAAATGAGTGGATGGCCAAGCAAACTAGTTGGCTGTATTCTAGTCCCTGCAAATGGCAACATGGGGAGGGGGAGGAAAGTGGCAAAAGCATGTTCATTCCATGTAATCACGCCGGATGACTTGCTTCGCGACTGTTTCCTGCGGAGATACACATGTATCTTGGTCTTGCATGAAGTCACCTATTCAGAAGTAAAAAGGAGGCATGGGCTGCAATCTAGTGAGGGGTGTGGCTAGCTTGCCAATCAAGCCACGGAGAGATAGTCGAAATAAGCCGCCAAGGCTATTCTTGATTCCCCAACAAAAAGTTGAAAGAACCTTCATTCAGCTTCACCACTAGACCGGCTAGTACAATGGCACAGAGAGAGGTCAGCTAATTAAAGGGAGGGGGGGAAATAGAGCAGCAGGCCCGTATATTACAGCGTGAAAAAAGGTTAACCTTGGCAGAAGTACTAAAACATAAAACCAAGGATTACGGAGAAATGATAGGAGTCCCCTGTATACTTTGTTGTGCCCTAGTCCAGGCAAGCCGCAGCAAGTATTGGGAAGGGTATACAGCCATATGAGCACGATACCAAGGCCAACCCAGTCCGTTGTCGTAAGCAAGTAACTTAGTGCGAAGCACGAAGCAGCTTACAGGGAATGGTAAGGCTGTACTGCAGACCAGAGATTTGAGCCCCTAGTTCTTTCGCTCATGGTCTACAGCAAGGTATCACCAAGACTAGCTTACAAACATCGTTGAGGCAAAATCCCAGATCTCTCTGCCTCGCATTCTTTTTTGCCTCCTTGCCTCATTTGGCACAGGTTTCCCTGTCTGCTTGCTTGTCTGGCTCTTTGGCTGTCATTTGCACTGGTAATGAAACGCCGCTTGTCTCCCTTACTCTGGTTTCGGCATTGTAGTCAGAGCTGCTGCTCCTCCTCCTCTTCTTCTTCTTCTTCTTCTTCTTCTTCTTCTCTCTCTGTCTCCCTCACCGTCTATCGTCTCCTCTTTGGTCCTTCAACTCTCCTTCGCTTTCTTTCTCCCTCTCTGCCCCTTCTCTCTCGTCCTTTTTCTCCCTCCTCTCCAGCCTAGCGAGCTTCCCATAGAATCTAGCTGCTCGTTACCATATGCCGGAGTGGAACTATCCCACTCGCGCTTTTTCCTTCCTAACTCTGTTGATTCTTCCTGTCTGTATACTTGTAGCCCTAAACTGGCTCTACTGGCTGCCGCCGCTGAACTCTTATCGATATGAAATGTTCGGTGAGCAAGAGTAGATAAGATTAGTATAAACCTTGATTATCGGCATGTCCATTAGGGTTAATATATGCCTCTTTTGCAGTTTTGATGTTGGCCAAAACAAAAGTAACGCTGCCAAACCTCTTCACAAACTATCGTCAAAGCCAAAATGAAGTCAAAATATGCTTCTTTTTAAATGTCTGACAAGGAATAATAAGCAGGGACCACAAAGCCAAGTTGTCAGAATCCCAGGCTTGCCTTAATGGATATGGTCAACGCCTTCTCGGAAAAAAGGACCCCCATTGTGCGGCTTGACAACATTTGACGTGTCCGACTTCCCAGGACAACACACCAGGGACCGAAAGCTTGAAAGGGCCAAGGAATGGAATGCAGGAGCACAGAGACCATGAGCTGACGTATGCGTAGGCCTGTCTTAGTTGTCCTTGATCACCAATCATCTCAAATTATCCTTTCTCCTTGGCTTAGACACGGAGTTGCGGAGTAATTATCCACCACACTCCCGATTCTTTTGCACTGAAGCCTTCATCCGTACGACCCGACTTACAACAGCCAGATTTCAGATGCTCTAAAAGAAAGCCCACAATCTCCTTCTTGGTTAGCTTTGCAACTTCGTTCTTCATGTCGCCATACTGCTCATTAGCCATAAGCCGAACAAGCGATTGATGTTTGGGCCGTGTTTAACACATGCTTGGTATGTCACCTAGGAGAACACCACACGATAATTTATCCTCAAAAGTGCATAAACCGGTACAAATATCCGGCCGACAGTCCAGGCTATTCCTGGGCGGTTGTTATTTGAGACGGAGGCGGAGTTGGTACCCAGCTTTGAAAGAAAGTCCGGACTAGGGCAGGACATGCCACTAGTAAGAAGCCAAGTGCGGGACCGGAATATGGCCCATAGCAAAATTACACTATATATATTTCACGATATTCCCTTCGTCTTGCTGCTGGGTTTTCCTTTGCATTTCCTCGACGCCAACTTTTGGTGCGTTACGACTATTTCCATCTGCAACTAAACCTCTGCTCTACTATATCTATATTACGTCCAACGTCCAACCTCTTGTCCGAAGAACAACATTCGTATCAGGCCAAACCCCGAAATATCTGCCTCTTGAACAGCGGTCCTATCTCACAAACAGTGACACTACCACCTTAGACACCCACACCTCTTTTTTTGACAGTTGGAGAGATACTAGTTTATGGTTCATTAGATTCCTGGGCCTGGTTTTGCCCTTCACAGCTCCTGCCAAACAACCTCAGACCCAACTCACCAATCTTCAGAGACATGTCCTTAGGTGTGGGTGCGCAGTGCTAAGATGGAGGGGCGTGAGGGTCACTGTCTCAACGCCACTGCTGCTAATTTCAGCACTTCTTCGTAAGGGATTAGCCCAAACCGCATAGAACGCCCTGCTACGTAGCTTTGAACGAAAGCCTATACTTGGACACATATCATATCGCTTTACCATTTTCTTGTGGTGGAATCTGTGAACAGTCGCTTGGCAGGTAGCAATATCTTGATATAGCAGATATGACGACAAGTATCGACGCTGTTGGGTTTACGTTGCAAGCTGTAGGACACACACGTACATTAACTAGACACTCATAATAAAGCCTAGATGTTTAAGGTACTGTACACACAAATATCTTGTGCGTGCTTGTTCTGCCAATGGAGGTCAAGATGTATACGTAATAAACCCTTAGTAAGCAGCGTCTTAGGTGTCTTATAGTCATAACCCTAAGTCTTCATGCCGGGGCCGCCGAGCGGAACAGAAATTCATCAAACACCCTTCACCGCCTTTTTCTGCCGCTTATCGTCGCCACTTCCAACCTCACTCAAGCCATCATGAGTTTTCCCTGCGGAATCATTTACTCACAACCACCAATTCACATCTTGTGCCACTCATTTTATATTTCATTCTCGCGCATCAACTAGCCTGTGCGAGTCCCCGATAGCAGTTCTTTGTAGCCTAGCATCCTCTCGCTCAACCTTGGGCCTTTGTTTCCTTCATTTGCTTATGAACTCACTGTACTCAGCGGGCCGGCTTCAAGCCGCTCGTGCCTGCACTCGCTCTGCAAGACTCCCATCTCCCGATATCGCTTGTCCGCGCGCTGTGCAGTTACCTAATATGACTTGTCGTTTATTACACCATATCCCAGGCTGTTACAGACCTGCCGACTCCAACTCAGAGGGACCACACAGTGCTAGTTCACCTTCGCCTCAGGCCAAGACTAAAGCCGGAAGCACAGCTTCTCCTAGCACAAGCTCAACCCCGAGGACACACTATGATATATTCCCCGAGACACTTCCACAAGGGCCGCCGCCACATGGTCACTTCCCAATCGATGTGCGGGCTCTACGACGCGAGTTCCTGCGTCTTCAGGCACAGGCACATCCAGACCTTCACCCAGCCAAAGACAAAGTGCGCGCACAGAGTATGTCGGCACTGATCAACACAGCATTCAAGACACTCTCAAACCCACTCCTACGTGCACAGTATCTGCTAGGCTTGCGGGGCATCAACCCCGGCGAAGATGAGCAGGCACGTGTGGATGACCCAGCATTGTTGATGACGGTGATGGAGGCCCACGAGCAAATACAAGAGGCCAAAAAGGAAGCGGACTTGAAGTCACTGAACGAGGAGAACGAGGAGAGAATCAAGGTTAGCGAAAATATCTTGGAGAAAGCTTTCAAAGAAGACGCTATACAGGCAGCCGTGGAAGAGTCGGTGCGGTTAAGATACTGGGTCAACATCCGCGACAGCATTCATAACTGGGAGCCAGGCAAGCCGGGGACGGTGCAACATTAGACTGGGCGTAGCATTAGGAGGTTGTTGTAAGTTAAGGGTTAAGGAGTGGGCCAGCGGCTAATGATCTATTATGGATTTTTATAAAGACACTGTAGGATAGAAAGAACATGCATTGTGGCACAAATGAGAAGAGATGATGTTGCAACGTGATGCCAAAGACGTCAAGGTGGAAGGATATAGTAGAGTCTAGAGTCCAGGCTTAGATAGCCCTAAATGTATGGGTAAAAGCGGGGATTCTTCTCTGTCAATAAACGCCCCACTATGATGAGCCCGCCCAGAGCTTCAACATAGCTTGGAGCTTGAACTTCACAACCAAAGACAACACGAACTTCAGTCTTCATCCGCAAGTTGCTCTTATCTTCATTTCTACTGCCAAAAGAAAAAGAAAAAGTCTCTAAACATAAACCCAATAGCCCAGGCTAATTTAGATTGTACCTGCGCACCCATCGACATATCCACTGCACGATGAGCGTTACACCACAAGTCGCCAAGTCGATAGCGAATATCGAGAGCCTCACTTCCGACAAAGCCTCTTTGTATCAGAACCTAATCCAGACCCTCCCCTCTATTTCCAGTCCTGAAAATCTTGATGTCGACTATAATGCCGTCACGGATTCCTTCAGCCACGCACAGATGGGTGGGATTGTAGCCACCCGCAGCGTAATCCAGACTCTCATTGATAAGCTACGCAGCACGAACCAGCCCGATCTATCCATCAGTGTCGGCAAGCACCTGCTAGACGCCCTCGACATTCTGGCTGCTTCCAGCTCGGTGATTGAGCAGGTGGCTGAAATCCGCGAGCTGATTGCCTCCGCCCACGAAGCCAACGAAGACTTTGCTCTAGCAGCCCAAACGCTTGCCGAAATCCCCGTTGACACACCACAGCGAAAACTTGCACCCGGACCGCTGGCAAGCGTCTGGGTGCGTATTGTGCGCAACTATCTCGAAGTCGATGATACAGTTGCAGCCGACATGTATCTTGGCAAGCTGATCCACATCATGCATGCTGTCGATGACCCCGAGCTACTCCTCCATTATTCACTGTCGTCAGCACGCGTGCTTGATGCCACCCAACGATTCCCCGATGCTGCCGCACGCTATATGGAAGTCTCAGTGTCACCGATCATTGCAGAAGAGGAGCGGTTGCACACGCTATCCATGGCTATCAAATGCGGCATTCTCGCCCCGGCAGGGCCTGAACGGACTAGTCTGCTGGGCCGGCTATACCGCGATGAACGCAGCAAGATGTTGCCTGAGCACGGAATGCTGGAGAAAATGTTCTTGCAACGCTTTATTGCACCGAACGAGATTGAGAGCTTTGCCAAGACGCTGCAGCCCCACCAACTAGCACTCACTGCTGATGGTTCCACGGTGCTTGCACGGGCTGTGGTTGAACATAATCTGCTAGGCGCGTCACGGCTCTATGCCAACATTACCTTTTCAGCTCTCGCCGAGCTGCTGCATCTGACACCCGAGCGGGCCGAGGCGACCACTGCGCGCATGATTGAGCAGGGCCGCCTAGTCGGCAGCATCAACCAACTGGACGGCCTAGTAGTGTTTGAGAAGACGGAGCCGGCTACATTCAAGAAAGAGGATGACAACGCAGTTCTTTCACACAAGGACAAGGGCCGTGCTACAGTTAGGAACAAGAAGCATATTAAGCAATGGGACTCGAATATCCAGGGCTTGGCGGAGGAGATAGAGAACATCACAGATGCACTGCAGCAAAAGTTCCCAGTAAGTCGTCGCCACGCCAGTTGGATATCGGCTTTGTAGTCGGTTTCACAGACAGAGGAAATGTTACTAATATGGGTATAACAGGAATTTGTTGCAAGCAATCTTAAGGTCTAAGATGCACTGTGCAGGCAGGCATTTTTTGTATTTGTTTTTTGTTTGCTTCATATTTTTTTTTCTCTTTGGACTGATAAGAAGAACTAGGCTTGCTCTTGTATCACATGTAAATGCACACAGTAACACTTTAATGATGATGTTTGTTATCTTTCTTTTAGGTTGGCCTTTGGCGGTAGGGAAATGGATTATGACACACATCGTCATACGGACACATGCACAACAACAACAACAAAAACAACAACAACCATTGTCTAATACAAATGATAGATTTAGATACTTCAAGTACAGCGTATTGAGATAGGTTAGGTTTCACTTGAAGACAAGTCTTATCACAGATATTGTCTCTTGCATCAAACAACAACAAAAAGGACAAAAAGAAAAACAAGGAAAATTGGCAAAGTTGACTAATAACGAAGAGCTATATCCTCCTGCCTATGCTATCCGTCCATGCGCCCGAAACCTCTCCTACAAGAGAAGCAAACAAGACATGCCTCCCTTCCAGGTCTCGAGAAGCAGTGAGATTAAACGGATAACGTTTCCGAGTAATAGAAGGAGAAAGATGAAGGGGAATAAATCAGACCCAGCCCATTAGTATACAAGTAAAGGGAAAACGGGCGTTGTCGTATGCTTTTTTTTTGTGTTCGTCATAGTCATCGCATGAATGATAAATCGAGGGGATGCAAGCGTAAAAAAAGAAATAGATAAGGGGGACAAGAAAAGAGAAGAAATGAGTAACCATGAGAAAAATAACGACCAAAAAGCGAGGGTATAGTAACGTGGCACAACAAGAGACGCCAAATCTAATAAGAAACACACATAGAAAAGGAAAAAGAGGAATAGGGTAATATGGGCCGATACCAGCATCATATGAGCAGGAGGCTGGACGGCATCACCCAATGTTAGGATATGTCTTTGCGATGTACCATGATGTAGCCTGAGTCCAATCGTCTTGCTGCAACGGCAGGCTCATCCTCGGCTACGGCCACATCCCAGCTACGCTTTGCCAGCCTCTTGGATCGTCGCACAGCTGTGATGCCGCCGTTATGTACGTGTGAACGGCCAATAGAGGTTGCGGCGCCGCTTCGAGTAATCCCATGACTGTGACTGCGCGCATGTCCGTGCCCTGAATGGCCAAATGTGTGATTTTGCGACGTGTTTTGATGTCGAAGGCTACCACCACGTACACTCAGTCGTGTTGGTGAGGGAGAGCTCAGGAAAATATGCCCATCGCCATCGTTCATGCGACTAGAGGGATCAGGGAAGGGGAAGTTGGTTGAGCCAAGTGAATAGGTCGGGCTAGCTGAGCCATTAGAGGAGGATTCTGGCGAGGAGAAAGAGGATGATGAAATGGCCTCTACAGTAGATGCGGAGAGGCAGGGGTCTTTATGTGTTGGTGGGGGGATGGCGTGGGTGTTGGGAAGAGCTGAAGTAGAGGCAATTGCAGGGTATATATCGCCAGGTTTTCGGGTATTTTTATCATTTGCTGAGACTGAAGCCGTGGACCGTACGGAAGACGACGGTCTGATATTGCATTGGCGTGGCGGCGTTAGTGTGTGTGGTGAAGAAGGTGCGGATGCTGATGAAGCAGGAGCAGATGCGTTTTCGCGATCACGTGCCTGCAGGCTCTTGAGGATGCGGATCAGTTCGTCAGCAATGAAGCCGCCCATCCAGTCGTAGCCATCTTCGGTAAGGTGAAGCCCGTCATTCCAGTACAGTTCTCTACTTTGGTCGTCGAGACTGTGGTAAGGTATTCTATTGTGGAGGTCAAAAGCGTAGCTTTACAGCAAAAAAAAAAGCTTGGTTAGCGAAACACGGACCAAGAGGAATGGATAATGGAGAAAAACAAGCAACTTACAAGCCTTCGGCGCGATGTTGCATGATAAGACGGTTTAGTTCATCACGTCGTTGTACCTCATCTGCCGTGCTAGTTTGAGCTTCGGGGATAGTGAGAGCCAGCACGTTTTTGCCTTTTGACAAAGGCACGGCCCAAATTTCTTGAAGGCTTTTGTATATATCCTGTGGTGAGGTGCCGTGGGCGATGTCACTAAGATAGTATGTTAGCAGACGAACTGTGTGTGTGTGTTGTTTATTTTGATCTTCATTTTTTGGTTAAACTGAGAGATCAGAGTGCCAGAAAAACATACCTAGTGCCGCCAAGGACGATTGTCCAGTCGTATGTTACTTCGCTCCCTGGAATGCATGTTAGTAAAATGGCTCCAGAACGGTACATTTGCTGTGCCGGAGAAGCAGAGTAAGGAAAACAAGGAGAAAAAAAAAGAAAAAAAAAAGGATCGGATCGGATCCAAAGGCATGCCCTTACATCTAAGGTTCATCCGCGAATTAAACATGCCGTCGACAACAAAATCGTCCGGCTGGCCGTCGGTATCAACACTGACATCGAGTCGAGGGAACTCATCGCCAAGCATCAAATACAGGTTTCCGCTATACGGGTGGGCGCCGGCTCCGAGGTCAAAATACCCTGAGGTGAGAGAGTCGCCCAAGCATAAAACGCGGAACGATTTGTGGGGGGGACACGGAAACGACGGGAAATCAGCCTGACCGTGTCGCCGGGGAGCAGTCCCGGGGAGAGTGGTGAACATGGTGGGCGGTAGACGACGGATTGGCGGATAAATAGAGGATGTGAGCGTAGTATGTAGGCAGATGCAAGGCAAGGCGAAGTAGTAGTGGGAGAAGTAGGAGGGTAGTACTGGAGTGGTGCTATGTGAATTTATAGTACGGATGATTGGCTGTTTTTAGCAGAAGTGGTGTTTAGAGCGAGATTGAAGTTGAAGATGGATGTTGAATTAGAGAACGCTGCTGATGCAAAACGGAAGGAGAGTGATAGAGAGACCGTCGGGTGGTTGAAGCCGGTGAGAAGACGCCAGGCGCAAGACGTGAAGAAGCCTTGGCGGTGCTTACTTGGACTGAAGGGGAGCCGTTGGGGATAAGCAAGAATTTCCGGGGCAAGATTATGGAGATAAGCACCGAGTAAAAACTGGCTTGGTGTCGTCTTGATGAGGCAAGTTATTCTGCAGTTTCTTTTTTTTTTTTTTTTTTTTTTTTTTTCTTTCTTTTTTCAGAGAGGCAGACCGACCGACACTTCACGGGCAGACAAATAAACAAACGGCAGCACCTAATTGATCTAAGTGCGGGGAGGCCAGACTCGAATTTCAAGACCAAGTCGGGAAATTAGTAGATGAGAGGAGGAAGACAGTAGAAGGGCAGAATAGAGAGAGATCGGTGGTGCCGTGGTCTGAGCAAGCAACGATCTCTCCCTGGTCAATGGGCCAGTCTAGAACTTGGAAAGCAAATACAAGACTGAGGCCCTAGGAAGGAGTTGGGGGAGGGAGAGAGAGAGACTGGCTAATGTGGAAATGCTAGATTGTGGATGGTGTTGTAATGGCAATGTGGTGTTTCTTGACAAGCGGACGCCCTGTATATTGTCTGTGTGCGTGGGTGTGGTGTTCAGTGCTTCAATTCTTGGCTACCATATAGATGGAGCCTGTTGTTGTTGTTGTTGTTGTTGTTGTCGATATTACAAGGTTTGTGTGTGTGTGTGTTTTCCCAGAACAAACGACAAAAAGGAAGCTATGGTCAGATCGTGGTAGAGTCACCACGAGAACTGGAGGGCAGAGTGGCGGCAGTAGCGGCAGTAGCGGCAGCAGCGGCAGACGGAGGGAAACAAGAAGATGCCACGAAGAGAACGACTATCAGGCGGGCTTTCAGGCGGGCTTTCAGGCAGACTCAAGAGCATAACATGACACTATTGTGCAGAGTACCAGTACCGAGATGGACAAAGGAAAGGGAAACCGCTCGTGATGGAATAGCCCTACAAAGAAGAACAGGATGATGGGAAAAGGAGAGAGAAGAGAAAGAAAGGAACGAAGATAAAAGAAGATTGAGTAGTGAGAATGGGAAGCCAAACAGAGCCAGACAAGGGAGAAGAAGAAGAAAAGACAGACAACCTCGAATCTAGATTTAGGCTGGGCGGGCAAGGAACATTTGTGTGCGTGGTACGGGTACGTTGGTACAAAAGTCAAGTACACAAGTACACAGGTACATAAGCTACATGGCTACATGGCTACATGGCTACATTACTACTTGCTACGGGTAAAATTCTAACTTGGCTGGCTAGCTGGCTGGCTGGCTGGCTGGCTGGCGCTTGCCTTGGCTGGTCTCGGTCTGTCGTGGTCTGGGCCTAGTTGGCGACAGGTACTGGCCTAGCCGTCTGGTCTTTTTTTTTTTTTTTTTTTTTGGTTCTTTCCCTGTACGGCTTTTATTCTTTTTTTATTCTTTTTTTTTTTTTAGAATGAGGGGAGAAGAAGAAGAAGAAGAGCATCAAAGCTAGGCTTCCTTCTGTCAGATTTGAGGCAAGCCAGGACCAGGGCTCTTTAAGAAAATAAAAGGCGGCAAAGCACCATATGGGCAGCAAGTAGGAGACGAGACGAGACGAAACGAGACGAGACAGCAGCACGCGGCCAGACAATGATGAAATAACGAGAGAGAGAGAGAGAGAGAAATGTAGAGAGAGAAAGAGAGACAGGGAGACAGGGAGAGATGGGGGAAAGAGAAGCAGCTGGAAGCAGGAATATATCAAGAAGACGTGGTCCCATCTTAGTGTATCATCATATACATGTGTGTGTGCGTGCGTGCGTGCGTGCGTGCGTGTGTACATGTGTTGTAGGTGTGGAATACGGTAATTCCATGCTAAGATACCAGGACGGACCAAGATGCTGAAAGAAAAAAAAAAAACATATACATTACATTGCTCATCTGCGGCGGGCTGCTTGTTATCTGGCCGGCTGTTCCAACAGACATGTCCAACAACAAAAGGAAACCCCCCCGGGCAAAGCTATAGGGCTCGTCACGCTCTAGAGCATGGCAAAATGTCGCGCGTCCTTCCCACCGCTGGCTGTGCTGCTTTCTTTTTCCATCGTCTTCTCTTCTTCTTGGGCCAGGAAGAGAAAACTGCACCATCAGCAAAAGCGACCAACAAGGCAAGCACACGCAGTCAAAGGAACAAGAAAGTCTGTGAGAAAAGAAACGTGGGCGGGCTTTTTCTTCTGTCTTGTTCTCTCTCCGTGTCAAGAGCCTAGCCTAGTCCCTTCAGCCCGGTCTCAGTCCCGGAAAAAACAGCCAACCAAACGCTGGTTTGCGTCTGCACTCGCCGCTCTTCACGCTCATCATCTTTCCAGACTTGCTGCTAGTAATTTTGCTGTATGCCACATTCTGGAACCTGGGCTAGGCCTGGTCTGGCCCATCTACGTACTGCGCTTCACAGCCCCTGCCCTTTCGTGTTGTCTTGCCTTGTCCCTGCAGCTTTCCAGCTTCCAGCTTCCAGCTTCCAGTTTGCTGTATAACTTTCCGCTTTCCCACAGAGCAATTGATCGGTCATTTATGGCGTCTGTCTCTAGTCTCTGGTCCACCGATTATCGTGATGAGCACGGGAATCAGAATAAAAAAAGAGAAAAAAAAAAAAAGACGGCTAAAAATGATATATAAATGTATTTCACCTCACGTGTTTCACTGCCTCCAACTCTGTAAATAATCCAGACGTTCTAGCCTTCTGTAGTGGACCCAGCAGCGAATCCCAGACCCACTATAGCATCTTACTACCCTGCCAGAGGTAAGAACAGCAAGACAACAGAACAAAGCCGGCCCAGCTCGCCATTCAAAGGCACACACCCCTCCCCTTTCCCAAAAAAAAAAAAAAAAAAAAAAAAAAAAAAAAAAACTAGACCGACCGGTCTAGACCAAACCCACTTTTCACGGGATTCTGTGGGGCCCTCGCTGGTGGCCCTCCTAGAAGTCACTCGATATGGGGGAGAGTCTCTGCGTTATTAAGGTGGGGGTGGGGCTTGATACTGTTGATAAGGCTGGACTACGTCTCTTCTGGCATGCCGACCGACAAACACTCGAACCTGTGATGGGTGATGATAGGTTATGGGTCGGAGTCGGGGTCGGTCGTGGGCGTGGGCATGGGCGTGGGCGTGGGCGTGGGCTGTGGGCTGTGGGTTGATGCAATGCCATGTGATGCGATCGGCTTCTTTTCTCTTGTCCTCTCACTCTCCTCTACTCTCCTGACTTCTCTACTTCCCCTCTCTCTCTCTCTCTCTCTCTCTCTCTCTCCCCTTCCCTTCCCCTCCCCATCGCCTCTTGCATGCTCTCTATCTTGCAAAATCTGGGTTATTTATCCCAATCGCTCACGGCAAAATACCGACAATTCTCCAACACCTCACAGAAGCGACCAAATTCCGTTCCCTCATCCCGCCCGACTGAGGCGTAAGTAGATCTTGCTCCCTTAAAAGCTCGTATTATTTGCTCTGTGCTGTGCTGTGCTGTGCTGTGCTGGGCTGGGCTGGGCTGGGCCAACAGCACCCAGTGGACTAGGGAAGAACAACAATAAGGCCTACCAACAGGACAACCTATACTTGTGGCTCGTGTGAAACTTGATGTCTATCATGTGCCAGGAATACCCAAATCTAAGCCCCTCCTGCGCTAAAAATAATAATAATAAATAAAAACAAAAAATAAAAACACCACCACCACCACCACCACCACCACCAATATCAACACCAACAAACTCCGGCATGTGGTGTTATCCAGTGCATGCATGCAACCTTTAGTCACAAGATGGCTCGATTCAGGCTGCTACGCTACTGGCCAGCTTGTAGGCTTAAGCACCGCTAAACAGCCTCCATGTTGCTGCCCTAGGCCCTCTCTCTGCCCTCTCTGCCCTCCCTGCCTCTCAGTCCCCATTCCCCTTCCTCTAGTCCGAATCTAAAAGGGCGGCATGGTTCTAGACCAGTCTCTGTTGTCATGCATAAAACAAGCCATCCATCAATCACCCCATGGCATGAACACAAAACACCGTAACTAGCAGCACAAATACAACCATCAAGCGCATTCAAGGGCATTCAAGGGTGTAGATCAGCAGAGCCCGCCCGTTGCATCCACTTGCATCCACTGTCTGTATATAGCAACGCTGGATGCGTAGAACCCCTGCTCTGGTAATTCTTGCCTCGTCCTATCTACCCTGCCTCTATTTACACTGCTTCACCGCCCCCTTCTGTCTTGTATTGCCTTTTGGGCTGAGGTTCTTCTGTTTCCCTTCATCCCCGTCTTCATCCCCGTCCCCTTCTTTTCTTATTAGCGCATTCCAAGCATAAGCACGTCGTCAGGTAACCCTGGCATTACTAACCCTTAGCATATGCAGGTGCGCTCTCTGCAGTTGTGCAAAAAGCTACTAAGAGTTTTTTTCTTTTTCCTTGTCCTTGTCCTTTTCCTTTTCCTTCATTTCTCCCCTTCCGTTCTGCTTCGTGTCTCCCTGCTCCCTTCTTCCTCTTGTTGTCTCTCTCCTCTTTATTCTTCTTCCGCCAAATAATAGAACTGTCTAGACCGGCCAACAAGAGCCACTCTAATCTCATACGGCGGCCTCAGCTTCTTTATACCGATATCATAGGCGCGTTATAATATATAATAACGCCGTGACCTTCATAGTCACTCATGTTTCTGATTCCACATTCTTGAATAGTTTAAGCTGCACGCACACCTTATCTCTTTTCTTGCCACAAACCTGGATCTGCCTGGGGGGATCCGACTCCTTAGACGCTTTCCATCGGCGTTTCTTCTTCGAGTTGAGTTGCTACTTTCCTGCCCCGTCGGAGCCGACGCGCCATTTCAAGCCGCTATCAATAAGCAGGAAAAAAAAAGAAAAAGAAAAAAAAAGGAATATTGAAATGTGCCTTCATGCCTTAATTACAACCAAGCTTGAAAACTAACCCAAAGCTTGGAGAGTCCACCCAGAATCTGAACCGCTCCAGTTGGCAAAACGCGGGGAGGATAGGGAACAAACTTCTATCTATTGAATCCTTTGGATACCAGTGGCCAAAGGGCCAAAGAGCCAAAGAGCCAGTCAGTAGCTTCTAGAAGGATGCCAAAAAAGAGACAAAACACAATCAATTTGATTAAAGAAAGGTAGATAGCAAAAACAGCCAATTATCGTCGTCCAGTCCGACTATGCATGATGGTGATGGTATGGTAAGAATCGGCGTTGGCCTTCTTCCCATATAACATTTCATTCTCATCATTCTCGTCTCATGTCTTGTGCGTCCATTGGTATAGGCATCGGCGTCAGGGTAAAAGGAGGAGAACTGAGAGTACGAAATTAAAAAAAAAAAGAAAATAATAAAAATAAAAAAGACAGAAAAGGGAGGATGGGGGCCTCGGTCGTAGGTTGCAGCCCGGGAATAACGAAGCGGGGAGGGGAAGAGATGAGTTTTTGCACAAAACTTGACCTTCCCTACCGCGTTGCCTTCTTTCTTTTCTTCACACTTCTCATATTTTGTCTGACATATAATACAGCTTACAACAGGTGAACTGTTCATTGGATTGGCGCGCACTCAGCTGACTATATTCTTGCTGCCATGTTATGTTCTTCCTCAACTCGCCCCAAACCAAGCTGCCTCCCCCCTCCTCCCTAGCTCTCCTGAGCTAGTAAGTTTTTCGATGGCCGAAGACGCCTCTTAGCCGAGGTAGCATAGATGATAAGTAGGAAAAATGCCTTGCATTGGTCCCCAGTGGCCCTTGTCAAAATTGCGGCTGTACCAATACCAACGAGTGAATGTAGGGCAGCTCCTGCAAAAGCCTCCAAGGTTTAAGCGATACCACAACCCTAGAATACAGAGATGTATACACATTTCCAGGGTTACGTCATACAGCCGTCGAGTACACAGCCCATCCACCTGTGATTTTGTGATGCCGAGAGCGTAGTGACAACCGACAATAACATAAACTAGCCACAGCTGCGTAGAAGCTCCAATCACCGTGGGTATATAGTACTCATGCTCATAGATACAGTATTGAGTACACCTAGTAGTGCAACTGGCATGATGCAGCCGCCATAGCCGATAGTGTAACTAGACTTGGTAGGCAGTGGAATAAGAAGACGAAACAAGAATGGGGCCCGTCTTCAAGCTACATAAGCTATCAGCCAAGGGCTTACTGTACAGACAGGTTTATGAGACCAACGTCCTACCGTCCTTTTATACCTGGCGGGGTAGCACCAGATCGCATCCGGAACTGTTGGCCAAAGTTATATGCACTACGGAGAGGGGGAGACGCGCCAAACCAGAAATACTGGTTTCTATATGTCTACCAGCGGCTTGCTTCCTCATTTCATTTTTTTATTTTGTTTTCTTTATTCACTCATCAAGCAAGCCGCGACAACGACCGAGAGATATACTGTGCAACAGTAGTACAAGACTTCCATGCATGTCTGCAAACATGTGGAACTGTGCATCATTTCGCTTGTAGAGCAAAGTACAGCCAGTCAAATGCATACAACCCATTCTTTTGGCATTATAAAATAGCCATATGTAGCAAAAGTGTGCATAAGTGTGGTAGGCGTTCAATAGGACATTGGGGAGGGGGAGTCCTGAGAAGGCCGTGGTGTCGTACAAGGAGCTAATAGTGTCACTTGGAAGCACAAACGCGTCGATACAGCCTCTAGACTTGGTAACAACAGTTGAATGACGAAATTGAAGCTCGCTTGTATACGTGCCGCTCGTCTTTCATTTTCCAAATCCAAATATATACACCATTGCACTTGTGTCAGCTCGACGCGTCCGAGTCAGTCTGCCGGAGTGGTGCTTAACCCTTATATAAGCAAATGCACGACCAACCCTAATATATATAGCAGACCACGTGCAAAGCTGCCATGACAAACCCATAAGACCGTAAACCCTTGCGAATGATCGGCGACCGGCTGGCTGGCTGTGAGCTGGGATTTGATAATCAGTCCTTATGCTGTTTCGTTCTGGGCAAATTTCACACTGCATGCGAAAGCGCTTGGACCTCCCCTGGAAAGTAAGATCCTTGGTGAGAGGTGTTTCAGGACTCGTCTTTGCCCTCGCACTAAATTTCTTGCTTCCTTGGCCTCCGGGTGTTAGTATGACTATTATGAGGGAGAATGAGATACGGGACGTAGTTTAAAAGGTTGAACAAAGGGCTGCCCCCTTTTTTATTTTTTATTTTATTTATTAATTTTTTATAATTTTTATGTTTACTGGTCCTTTCTTGTCTCTATTCTATAGAGTAAAAACAATGAGCTCAAAGGTAGAGAGAGAGAGAGAGAGACTGGATTCACAGAAGAGTCAACTATGCATTGAGTTGAACCATATGGTTTTGGGATGACAGTTGACAGCAACAAAGATTCAGGAGACACAATTCAGAGACACACAAGCAACACAGACAAAAATGACTTAAAAACAATGCCCAGAACGAACGGAGGGGACCGGAGGCCCTAAAGCTTTACGCCGTGGATGTTTGAGGGAAGCGGGAGAATAAGAGACAGCATATAGTTTACGGACGGACGGACTGATCAGGGTTCACAGCACACTGTAGCTACAACAACTCGAGATTTATTAACCAGCGATCTACCACCGTCAATGCGTGATGGCTCAGCACCCTTCTTCATAACCCTGCCATTATAAGGGCAGCAAGAACGAGAGCCAGGCTATAGAAACAATTGTAATAGGTGGTAGAAAACCACCCGGAGCTGGAAATTTATGTGGAACAATGGATGGTGAATGACGTTTGCGCGAGGCGAGGCGAGGCGAGGCGAGGCATGAGGATATGGATAGCAGCGGAGGCCGGGAAAAGGCCCAGAAGGCAAACACAAGTCGTGAAACAAAACAGAAGAGGAGAGTGAGTTTTGTTATTGTGCTGATGTTATAGTGTTATTATTACCGTTATTGTAGGTTGACTATAGGAGTTGCTGGAGAGACAAAAACACATGACAGGAGAACAAACAGAGTAAAACCCGGACCAAGCAAGGGAAGCCTCATCGAGATAGGATAGGTTGGATATGTAGTATATTTTGTGGGAATCACTGGTAGATCAACAGAGAGGAAGACGACATTACTGGGAGGCTAGGAGGGGGGGGAGGAGGGCAGGAGGGCAGGAGGGCAGGAGGAGAATGGGAGGGCAGCAGAGCGGGAGAGCAGGAAAGAGGAAAGAAGGTCAAAGCAAAGGGCTATCTCTCTCTCTATGAGGCATCAAATTTGTGGATTTATTTATTAGCCTGTCAGGGCTACCGGCTACTATAGCGCAGCACGCTATATAACACGGCAAATCCCCAAAGCTCAGAGGAACAGGAAAGGGAGACAGAGAGGCAACAAGAAGGCCAGAGCGTTACAAGCGAAAGCCTCCTTCAAACCCCAGTAGTGTTTTACAGAGGGTTCATCGCCTCCTTAGTGAATAGCCCTCTTTGAGGTTTTTTTTTTTTTTTTTTTTTTAATTTTTTTCTCATCGCGAAACAGAGGCATGAAAAGTACACATGAAAGAGGAAAAAAGAACAAGAACAAGCCAGCAAACGACAAGAAGACAGAGGAAGAGAGCCGTGAAAATAAAGCGAGTATCCAGTTTGGTGTCTGTTGTTGCTGTCGTTGTTCTATGGCCGGGTTAAGGGGTACTTTGTACTTTGGTACATCCATAGCAAATTGGGCCCAACTTACATGCGATGCGTACAGCCAATGAAAAAGTGGTCCGTGCTGCAAGGTACGTACTACTCCAAATGCATCTAAGTGCATCCGTATGTAAGTCAAATAACTATGAGCAACTACCTATCTTGTATCTTACATATCACAACCCACGATCTGCCTGCTTTGACAAAATACGGTAGACAGCAAAGCTTGGCTGGCGATTATCGTGGGATTTGGCCGTTGGGGTCTTTGGGTCTTTGGGTCTTTGGGTCATTGGGAGCTTTCGCACTATTATATTCCAAGGAACGTTAATAAAATCAACATTGGTGTGTTGGACCCTGACATGTCTACGCCCTGCTATATGATGGTTAATCTATTGGGGAAGTAGAATCTTGCATCGGCCATGCTTGTTAGACCAGATTAGGTCTATGCTTGCGAAAAGATAATTGCCCCCCCCCCCCCCTTCCACTTTGCTGTTCACAGTGTCTACGGACGGTAGAGTGTATAGACAATATCTTTGAGTCTGTCTGTCTGTCTGTCTGTCTGTCTGTCTGTCTGTCTCTCTCTCTCTCTCTCTCTCTCGCCTCAGTCTCGTCTTGGCCGCCCGAAACAACCTAGACTTGCCATTTCCTACTTGTTCTCTGACTAGTCTGGCACACAGCCAAGCGTAGCCGAATCATATTATCACAGCCGAGATGCTCTACCAAGACCTAAGAAGCTCTAGCCCTTGCTCGCTTGCAAGTCTCTGATCGCTAGAACACTTTCTTTCTATGAGCGGTATTATGACTATTATCTACTTTTCTTCAACGAGTAAACAGGAAAAGAAATAACAAGGGCATCCACTAACGTTAGTCCAAGTCAAAGTTGCCAAGTCGCTGGGGTATGAAATATCCCGAGTCCAGCGAAGGAGGAAAAAAGAAAAAAGTGGAAGGGGGAGAAGACAAGGAGGAGGAGGAGGAGGAAGAGGAAGAGGAAGAGGAGGAGGGGCCTTTGTTTCTATTTGCCTTGGAACAGCTAAGCTAACAGAAACTGGAAACCGGCAAGCCCTGGATAGGACGTACACATACACACACACACAATCAACAAGCAGTGCAAAACAACGTGGTTTAAGGCTGGGCTCTGGGGGGGGGGGGGGGAGGAGGAGGAGGAGCAGAAGGAGGAGAACGTGGAACAATGAGAGGGGGGGGGGGGGAAAGGGCTGCGTTGTATTTCTACTTCAGCAGTGCTCGTTATTCTTTCATTCTTTTTTATCTTCTTTTTAATTTTCCTCTTCCTTCGCCTTTCTTTGCTGTCTCCTTCTAATATTCTTCTATTCTTTTCCCTCGTTTTCGTCCTCCCCTTTCTCCTGCCAGATCTCCCATTCTGCTCAAGTGCTCTATACCTTCTGGGAAGGCATCGTCATCTCTTCTCTGTTACTTATTTTTCTTTCTTCTATTTGTTTAATTATCCTTCGTGTTGCTGCTTTGTACGCCTTGGCTTCGCCGTTATCTACTGCTATCCTAATTCTTTTCTCTTCTCGTCGTCGATCGATATATATGCCTTTGATACCCCCCCTGAGCCTTTAGTGCCATCTGCGGTCCTGCTTGCGCATCTTGATAGAAAAACAAGGCCCTCTGCAGCTTCCCCCAATCCGCCCACCCTTTGCAGATATTTACCGCCTTTTCCGTCTCGTGCTTGCCGCTGTGCCTGGTGTCCGTCTGTGAAATAACCTCTTCTTGTTTCTTTTGTTTTTCTCACACTCTCTTTTCCTTCTCACCATCTCTCTCTCTCAGCCACCATGGCCATCACCGGTGTGCGTGACCGCACAATCCTCGGTCCTTTGACAACCACCTTTACGCCTCCTGCCACATGCTCTAGTCTCTTTGGTGACTGCGCAACCTGCTTACAAGGTTGGCGGGCCCAGTCTTGCTTGGCAACAAAACAGATCGAGAACACCGATTGCTGGCCTCCGACCTCCGCAGGTGCCCAGAGTGCTATTCAACCACTCCAGGGATGGGGTTTCTACTCTCCCGGTATTGCGTGTCCCGCCGGACACTATTCAGCATGCTCAGCGACCGCTGGCTCAACTAGTGGCTGGGAGGTTCAGTTTTCCATGTTGCCTGGCGAGACTGCCGTCGGTTGCTGCCCTGAGTAAGTCCATTTTTGCGGCTCTCTTCTCAGCCCATACTAGCACGCTAACATTATCCCCTTATTTTTTCCTTCTTCACCAACTTTGCAGAGGATACAGCTGTACTGCCGACCTCGCCAACGGCATTGCCCAGACTTGCATACAATACAATACCATGGGGACGCTATCAACACTCTCCTGCGACGGCGCATCGACAATTACCGGCTCTACTGTTCTGTCCAACTACGACTCCTTCACCGGATACGCCCCTCTTATTCAGATCAACTTCCGAGACGTCGACATCGGCAAGACTAGTGCAACACAGACGGTTTCAAGTTCCAACTTAGGCTCTACTAAAGCATCTGCCAAGGCTACTGGCACTGGCGCGGCTACCAACACCGATTCACCAATTATTGTCGCCGAGGGCGCCACCTCTGGATCTAGTAACAACGGTCTATCCACAAGTGCTGTTATCGGAATTGCCGTCGCTGTTTCGCTTGGTGTTCTTCTCACAGCACTTATTGCCGGATGCTTGCTACTAAGGCGGCGTCGCCGTCAGCCCGGAGGTGCTATGGGTCCGCAGGAACTCGACGGTTCATCAATGAACAATGGTGGCATTGCGTCCAACGACAGTAGTCCTGTATCTGCTGTATCATCACATGCCATGGGAGGCGACAAAATGCTGGAAATGAGCATGCCCCCGTCAGCGTATCACGTGAAGACTTCTGATGCTGGCTACAACAATTACAGAGGCGCATACGAACCGTCAGCCAAGCTGGTATCTGCACCAGCCATGGAACCCGTAGAAATGGAGGGTAGCCTGCCGCCATATGTACATAACGGAAACATGGCTGAATTAGCAGTGGAACCAAGGTCGACGGTATAGCATGGCGAGCACACGAGCAAGAAGTTGAAAGAAATAGCGGTGGACTTTTTATTTTCTATTGTTTTTTATTGTTTTTCTTTTCTTTTCTTTTCTTTTTTTCTTTTTATATTTTTCTAAACGATTTTCTCTTTGAAGAAAAGAGGTGGTAAGGGTTCAGAGCGAGTTTATATGGTCGGGCAGCACTTGATTGATATTGAGCAGAGCAAATTTTATTATTTATACTTCTTTTCTTTTCCCACGATCAGCTTCCAAGACGAGACAGGATAAGAGAGGCCAATGGATGGGCTTTTGTCTAAAAAGTAAGAGATTAAAAACTGTGGTGATAGTGTAACCTCCGATACGGGGAATCAAGCCCGGGCCTTCTCGGCGGGAGCGGGATATCCTAGCTCCTTCTCCATATCCGACTCGGCTACACCAAGGGTTGATGGGGTTTGCTCTCTTCAGAGCTGTGGAGAGCTTCGGAAACTTCCGGAAAGACAGTACAGTTTTGTTTCCATGGCTTGTAGTACTTGTTGAAGTCTCGATCACCTCGTTTATGGACACCCGAAAATGTCCAAGTTCCATGCTGTTGAGAGCCTTTTAGGTGCCTTGCTTGCGTAAGTGTTTAGAATTCGCTTTGTCTCGCCCACCGTATCGTGTGTGATACCCTGCTTATGGTGGGTGGGTTGCAGAGGCGGTATAGTATTCCATGTTGTCTAGGCGAGGCTAGATCTCCAGTGTCTCTATGAGCTATGGCTCGTTGTGCCGTCCTAAGAGCATCAACTGCCTCATTTAGCACTCCCATACAAGTTTCCTAAACTTGCGTGTTCTTAGCATCCGCTTGTTGGCTTTCTATAGAAATATGACGACCTGCTCTGGGCGGTGGTGACTTGGGGATGTCGTCTTCCAAGGCCATTCTCGGGCAGATGGCCGTTGTAAGTGAGAATCGGCTTCAAGGATCTCTCATGACTTTCCAGGGTACAGCGTAGTCCCGGGAAGCATCTGCGGACTAGTTTTACACAGCAATACGATCGCATGTTCTGGACGCAAGCAGCGTGGTCCATGTCGTCTTCCACTACCGCTTCCGGGCAGCCAGTAGTTACAGGTGTACGTACGCGAAAGCTTTCCACCCGCATTTGATTTGATTTGGATTTATTTAACATCTACTGGAATCACCAAGATCAAACGACGCCCCGCCGGCACTCACACGCACACACAAAAGGGCCAACATGGGCCCAGAAAAATGTCCTTCCATATCTCAAGCAACGTGGCGCAGTGGAAGCGCGCCGGGCTCATAACCCGGAGGTCCCTCGATCGAAACGAGGCGTTGCTAAAATGGCCCGTCTTTTTTCCCCGTTTTTCTTTTTGACTGCCTTTCATCCGTTTACGACAATCTGAATTGATATTAGCGTCTATTCTTACAGTTATTCTACATTTTGATCAACATATTCAGTCTGCCCCCCCCCCCCCTCCCTCATCTACCGTATCTCAACGCCAAACCGGTCAGTGAGCTCCTTGGATACAGCGGCGTGTAGCTCATTGGTCTCCATGTTTGTTAGTGTGCGCTCAAAGCTGCGGTAGTTGATGCGGTAGCACAGGCTGAGCCGCTTTGTTTTGGGGTGGACAAAGTTGTCCACTAGCTTGACATCCTCCACCACATCGCCTGCCACATTACGAACGAGTTCCATGAGGTCGTTTTCATGAAAAAGAGCATCTTCTGCGGGGTTATCTTCCGTGGCCACAGTAGCTCCTGCAGGAACCCAGAACGAAACGTCCTTGTAGCATTCGGGGTGTTTTGAGAACGAGACAAACCGTGGAAGTGAGTTGAGATCGTCCGACACTCCAGAAAACTGATCCAAGAACCGGCGGTCTTGAGACCAGAACAACCGGATGTCAGGAATTTGGAAAAGCAGCATCGCGATGCGCTCTAAGCCAATCCCAAACGCCCAGCCAACTTGATTTGGTACACCGGCATTGGCTACGATAGAGTGTTTGACAACGCCCGAACCGAGAACCTCAAGCCAATCACCATCATAGTATACTTCCAACTCCCATGAAGGCGATGTGAAGGGAAAGTACGACTCCACCCAGCGCATCTTCAGCGGCTCTTCATCAGCCTTGGGATCCAATTTCCGTGCGGCCTTGCGTGCCAGTGTAAACACATCTAGCACCATGAGTTCCAGTGAGCGTTTCAAATGTGCTGCCACAGCCTCGGCCTCAGCCTTCGAATGCTCGGGCTGCAGCGGGTTCCCGGCATGCGGACTGGCGTTAGGGTCTTCAACATTGACATTGTGGGTGGGTAGAGCTGCAACGTCCTTCCAAATTGCTGCAGCTAGGTCACCATTTGGAACCTTGAGGCGGTCCCACATGCGTGCCCCCTCCATCTGGTGAAAGACAGGGTAGTGGCTGCGATCGACAGCATCTCGGCGATAGACATCAGCACTGATCAGGAAACCGGGGCTGGCATTTTTGGCAAAGATTTCGGCCTGATGGGCTGATGTGTGAGTGCGCAAAAGCGTGCTCTCATTGATATAGTACGTATCGGTACGACTGCGGCCGGGGTGGTTCGCGGGAAAGCCGAGACTATCAAAGTTTTGGGCGGTGTTGACGACTGGGTGGAAGGAGTTGTAGTGCAAGTACGTCGGCGCCGGGAAGTGCGACTCGATGATCTGTCGTGTAATGCTGACCGGATGGTCCTTTTGCTGGTGTAGTTGGCGAGAGGCAGCGGCTTGGATTGCTGGTGGGACGTTGAACCAGGTATCAGATGTGAACTTCTTGCTGGCAATCTCAATCTGCTGGGGATGGAGAGAGGCTAGAGCATAGAGAGATATAAAGTAAGCTTAGTCTGCAAGAGCCAAGAAAGAATAGAAGGTCTTAAGTACCCGAAGAAGAGCGGCGCAATTGCACTGACTGCAATACGGCGAGCCGGGCTTGGCATTGTGAGCGTAGCGAGATTGGTTGCCATCGTTGGTGTCGTATAGTTTGCCGTAACATCATCATTGTGGCAACGGAGGGCACTCTCACTGGAGTTGTTCAAGTAAGCGGTAGATACAAATATGAGAATTATCCTCTCGTTACCAGTATAAAGCCGTCATCCCTCAGCATCCGGGCGTGATTCCGGCTTTTTGGCCGCCCTTGCTGCTTTTTTTTTTTTTGGTGACGTTAGAACAGTGCGATAAAGACCACGATGTACTGTATAGTATGACTAATCTTCCGGCGGCTTAAGTCAGAGTGGGATTTGATGATAGCTTCAACATGGCTTCATGGGAACAGGCCATATCTCAATGGAAGGCCATGGCTTGTTATCTTGAGTCAGATAGTACATATTTCGATCTCAAGTTAACATCATCAAGTAATGCCAGAGATTGCAGGCTATGTCTCGACGAGTTACACTCTCGCTTGGTAACTGGTACCTCCACACAACAGTATACAAAAAGTATCTACCCACTCACTCACTACCTTGCCTCTGAGGGAGGAGCCGAAGCTTGTGTCTAGCATTTTAGAGATATGGGGAACAAGATCCAAATTCTCATGTAACATATTCATGTTGTTGTGGGGGGGTGCTTTTAGTATGGCGTTAATTGGCGGGCGGCATCGTCCGTAGTGATGTCAGAGACGCAATAAATGGCGCCGAGACCCTAAAACCCTAGAGAAGCCGGGGTTAAACTAAAACTTTTTTCCTTCCAGTTTTGCGCAGGCTTTTTGGCCTTGATAGAAGAGATTGACAGCAACTGCTTCGTTTGCTTCTTGCCGATGTTGGGATCTTGATATATCTCTCAACTCCACTCGACTTTAATTCTTCGAATAATCATAGTCCTTGTTCTTCGTGGAAACTACTCCGTTCAGCGATTTGGGACCCGTGACGAGAGAAACTTCCTCTTTACTGGCAACTGGCTTCTTTTTTTTTTTCTTTTCTTTCCGCCTCCTTCCTCCCCTTAATCCGTTCTATTCCTGTTCTTTTTTTTCTCTACGCAATAGCAAGTTTTTCAGCCTCAAGAAAATCAAGTGAACACGTTGATTGGTTGATGATAAAAATCATTACTGCCAGGCCTTTAGACTAGGAAAGACATTGTTTTGGGTAGTTACTCTTGTTTATTGTCTTAACTATCTGCTTCTTGATATCACAGGTCGTACACATACACACCTCACCCACCCACTGCCATTCAACTCACATTGGGAACCCACCTGCAATCATGGAGGCCACAAAAGCCGCTGCCCCAGCAGCCTCTGTTGCCAAGCCCTCTCTAAAAATGCAGAAAAAAGAAGTCAAATCATCTGCTGTTAAGTATCCCTTCTGGTTTGGAGGGAGTGCCAGCAGTATGGCTGCTTGCGTGACCCATCCGCTGGACCTTGGTAAGTCCTCCTTACTGCACCACCGGCTTAATAGACGAGCAAGGAATTGAACTGACTTATTTGCAGTTAAGGTGTGTGAAATCAAACTCTCCTCCTGCCTGCGGCAGCTCTGCGTCTCGTTCATTCATCGGATGATGCGCATGTGGCGTATTATTGCTCATCGTGATATCACATGTCAGCCGCCCCGCGACCAAACTCTGTGCTAACTTTTAGCCTACAGGTTCGCTTGCAAATGCGCACTGCTGATGCCCCTAAGACCATGTATGGCACCTTCAAAAACATCATCAAGCACAATGGTGCTCTGGGAGTCTACAGTGGACTTTCCGCCTCGCTGCTGCGCCAGATGACTTACTCTACCGTCCGCTTTGGCGTCTATGAAGAACTCAAGACCCGCTTTACTTCTGCTGATGGGAAGCCGCCGTCATTTGGTATGCTGATTGCGCTGTCTTCATTCGCTGGGTTCCTTGGTGGTATCTCAGGCAATGTCGCCGATGTACTCAATGTGCGCATGCAGCACGATACAGCCTTGCCACCAGACCAGCGTCGCAATTATAAACATGCTTTGGATGGCATGGCGCGAATGGCTCGCGAGGAGGGAATCAAGTCGTGGTTCCGTGGTGTGTGGCCCAACAGCACACGTGCTATCTTCATGACTTCCTCGCAGCTGGCGTCGTATGATATTTTCAAGAGACTGTTGCTGAACTATACTCCCATGGGTGATACTCTATCGACGCACTTTTCTGCCTCGTTTCTTGCTGGTGTTGTGGCTGCAACAGTGACCAGCCCCGTCGACGTCATCAAGACTCGGGTCATGTCCTCAACTGCGGATCATAGCATAACGCATTTGTTCCGCGACCTGTATCGTGCTGACGGGCTGCGGTGGATGTTCAAGGGCTGGACTCCTTCATTCCTACGCCTTGGCCCGTAAGACTTTTGCCTTTATTTCTATCTTGTCCTTGCCAGTTGTAACACTAACTAACGCCTTGTTTCTTTAGCCAAACTATATGCACATTCCTCTTCCTCGAGGGCCACCGCTCTGTCTACCGCAAGCTGGCTGGCCTGCCTGAAGTATAAAGAGCATCTTGTGCTTTTCTATTTACTCACTATATGTGCTTTGTCTCATTTTGCGCTAACTTCACCCTCAAGCTCGGGGCCGGATCCGTTGTCTCAGTAAACCCCGGTCTCGATTCTTTATCTACACCTACCTGCCTTACTCGGTTTGGCGCTTTCATGTTCTCACCCATTTCTATTTCTGTTAGCCATCCAACGCAACGCTGGTGTTTTACTGCTTCTCCCTTCCTGTTTTAATATCTGTCTTTTCCTATCACAATACGGTTTGCTTTTGTAGTACGTTAGACTAGGCTCGTGCTTCTCTCCGTGCATGTGAGTGAGAGCGCTTCGTTGCCATTTAATGCTTGTTGTTAACTCCTGATTTGCTGCAAATTTGTTCGTTTTGGACTCCTCGTACCACAGTTCTGATAATTGATTTCCTGCTTTTTGTGTATTCTATTGTTTGCTTTGTTCCTCGAAATAGGAACATGATATATCTGGTGAAAGATTTATACACGGATATTTGGCTCAGCGTACTACATCCATACAGGCATATCGACTAACCGCGTGATAAGAAATGATGAAAACACAACGAGGAACAACACAAAAAAAAAGACAAAAACATGGCCCCACGAACGCCTTGTATCCAGTATTTAGACAACCTACCCCAACAGGATGAAACAAATGCGAAAAAAGAAAACCGGGTGCATATGGGTCAAGTAAAAGAAAGTAGTTGTCGCTACACGCACCATAGGTAGATTGAATATAATCAACCCCATCAGTTCCAACCTGAGTTGCCGGACTGTCCGTATGGCGTTGCCGATGTGTAGGGCGTGGTAGCTGAGGTACCCCAGACGCTTTGGTTGCTGCCAGCACCACTACCATACGGCGTTGTGTAGCCCTGGTCTTGCCATGGGTTTCCGTTATCCATGTTGAGGTCAGGGCTGCGGGGGCCAGTTTCATAGCCACCAACCATACTATGATCTTGATTCTTGTCACTCAAAGCGTGAAGTAGCTCAGCCAGCTTGTTTTGAAGAACCTTTATACCGCCCTGAACAATCTCATTGGGCTCTAGAGTGCCAGTGCCTTCTAGCTCAACGTAGAATTTATTGGGCACAGCATCATAGTCAAAGGGTTCATCAGGGTTCGGGGGCTCTTCCCAGTCGGCATATTTGGTTTTAGGCCTGTTAGATTTTTAGGAGGGAGTGGTTAACAGCCGAGCAGACAACATGATGAGGCTGAATGTGTTTTTTTTTTCCTTCAACTTACCATTCTTGTTCAGCATCTTGCTCATACCAAAGGTCTAGGTGATGCAGTTTGTTGTGAGGGTCATACTCGAAGCCAACTGCTGACACAGGCATCCATTTGGCATGCTCCTTTGCAATACCCTTTTTCGCAATACAGTTAAGTTTTAATTCCTGACCCTGTCGTAGCTTGCATAGAAGCACACCATGACCATCTGGGTCGCGAATCACGGGATTTCCCAGCACTGCACTACGGCGTGCGCTATCAATCACAAGGTCGCGGGAGTAGATCTTCAGGATATCATCTGACGTACACTTGACGTGTAGCGTGAGCTTGACAGAGCATTGATCGCAGTATTGATCGCAATCGCAGTCACGCGAATAGTTGAGGTCTTCGACATCTTTGCAGATGAGTGGGACCATTCCTAGGCGATGGGCAATAAATTCGTCGGCAAGGACAGAGCTGTTGGCTTCAATCTCGACAATGTCAATGGCCAGCGTAGGGATTTCGGCGTGAATGACCCGGCGGATGGAGTTGGCAAAGGAGATGTCGCATTGCGACATGGTAAAGTTGACGTGGATGTTGTCGGCCTTTAGGGACAGAGGCAAGACATGTCAGTACACAGGGCAATACAACAGAGCGATTGGCCTTTGCCATAGGAAGGGCCTACCGAGCTAATTTTCACCGTAGGGCCTGCAGCCTCTCCGTCTATCATCAAGTCGTAATCCATTATGAAGTCGTAAAGTTTAGTGCGTATAGTTGCAGGGACAAATGAGGATCAGTAAAGCTTCGTCAGAAGGAGGCTAGGGTGGGAGAGAAAAATAGTGAAGGAAGACAATGAGGCTCTTTATGCAAAAGAGGGCGGTAGACTAGTCGAATGAATGTGAAATTCTCAGAGCTAAAGCCAACTATAGGTGTCGTTCGGGGTTGGGATGTGAAATCGCAAGGCTGACATGTTCTCAGCCTTTAGTCTTCTCGCACAGCGCGATTAGCTATACACTACCGCGGCTGTCCAATTAGAGAGCGCAATAGAGCTTTGCGACCCACTTTAATATCATGACTTATCGATAGGCGGAAAAAGAAAGTTGCTTTCTGCCGGGCGGTGAAGCAATTTTCTTGGAATGATCTTGTTAGACCAAGAAGCAGGCGCTTGTCTGTTGCACGTACTGATAGTTTCTGCTGCTGAAGCCGGTGACCATCGATATTGACCCAAACTGCCCTATACTCACGCCCAAATGAAGATCAAGACGCTTTCCCGACCTAGCTACAAGCCTGGTGCTACGGAGACTAAGGTCTCCCGCAATCTGGACCCTTCCATACATCCTTTTGCAAAGTTTGTCTACACTGTCCTGCCGGGTCTTGATATTGTCATGCATGTGATAGCTAACGTTTCAATCCATAGGGCGCGAGAATACACCCGAACGCTAAATGCCGTTAAGCTAGAACGATTGTGCGTTTGTCTTCCCGGATAATACTGTCTCGATTGGCATCGTGCGCTTTGCTTTGCTACGGTTACTAACCCTTTTTCAATCAGGTTTGCCGCTCCCTTCTTGGGTCAACTTGGCGAAGGCCACGTCGAGGGCGTTTACTCCATGAAGATGGACCCAAACTCTCTTGATCGCTGCGCCAGTGGCTCTGGCGACGGTGTGGTCAAGGTTTGGGATATCACTAGTCGCTCCCATGTTTGGACTGCACCCTCACACGACCATATTGTCAAGGGCTTGGCATGGACTACCGACCAAAAACTGCTGAGTTGCAGTGCTGACAAGTCTGTCAAGCTCTGGGATCCTTACAACACTGCCTCGGAATCGGCACCCATTTCTACCTGGCGTAAGTTACAATGTAGTTGCTGGCACAATGATAACTTTTACTAATACTTCTCAGTGGGCACCAACGCCTTCACTAGCATCTCCCACCACCGCTCCAAAAGCTCGTTTGCTGCTGCTTCTAACGTTATTTCCATCGTGAGTATCCTCTTCACCGGACGGATAATTTCTTCATCGGCGTCTAGTTAACGATTGACTGTAGTACGATCTCAACCGCCACTCCGCTGCCCCCGAAGTTTTGAAATGGCCAAACCGCGAAGACACAATTAACGCCGTCGAATTCAACCCCACCGAAACAAGCGTTCTGGCCGCCTGCGCTACAGATCGGTCTGTTATCATGGGAGATCTGCGAACGGGTCAACTGTCGCGCAAGTTCATTCTGAAGTTTGCATCTAACGCTGTCTCGTGGAACCCTATGGAGTCTTACAACATGGCTGTAGCTTCTGAGGACCACAACATTTACATCTTTGACACCCGCATGTGGGATCGCGCCCTGAATGTGCTTCAAGATCACGTCGCTGCTGTTATGGATGTGTCTTTCAGCCCTACGGGCCAGGAGCTGGTCTCAGCTAGCTGGGATGTAAGTTATAGTGCACGCTGTTTTTGCCGATTATGAATTAGATACTAACCATGTATTTAGCGCACAATCCGTGTCTGGAACCGTGACAAGGGCCACAGCAGAGACGTATATCATACCAAGCGTATGCAGCGTGTTCTGTCTGCTGAATGGACGGCCGACTCCAAGTTCTTGCTATCAGGCTCAGACGATGGAAATATTCGCGTGTGGAGAGCTAATGCCTCAAAGCGGGAAGGCATGACAAACACCCGCCAGAGACAGGCTCTTGGTAAGATTTCCCAACACCAAACCAGAGACACCCTACTTGATAGAACACACAACATGTTTTCCGTACTGTGTGCGTGGCCCTTGCTAACTATTTGCAGAGTACAACCAGAGCCTGATTGAAAAGTACGGCCATATGCCCGAGATTCGCCGCATCCAAAGACACAGACACGTGCCACATGTGATCAAGAAGGCCGGAAAGATCAAGCGCGAAGAGTTGAATGCTATCAAGAGACGCGAGGAGAACGAACGCAAGCACAGTAAGAAGCAGTTCACCAAGCGCCAGAGCGAGCGTGAGAAGATGATACTGGCCAAGGTGGAGTAGGAAGCAAAACGGAGAGCGATAGATGTGCTGCTGGCGACATGGGGCTGCTGGTTATTGTTATAGTTTTTTTTCTTTCTTTGTGTTTGGAGTCGGGATTGTTTTTTCTGGCGTTTGATGGGCATCTATGGTTATATTTTGTCTGTTTAGCTGTAATTTCTTTTCCTGAAAGGTTCAGGAACTCCTTGGGCTTATTATTTGACAAGCTTGTCTTCTCTCCATGTTGAAGTGGCAAACCAAAAGGTACGCCCAGCATGATATGATGTATGATAGATACATGTGTACATACGCTATGCGTGCGAGGTCGGGGTCAGGCTTGTCTGATTGACGTTTTGCTACTTGGGGGGGCGGCCATGTTTCTAGCTGGCTATGAAACAAGCTTACAAGAAGTCAAGCCACACATCAGGCGACTTGCATACCCTTTTCAAGCCTCTTGGGCCGCATCACAATTTTGGCAGCTTAGTTGGCTCTCACTAAACATGCGCTTAGATGTTTCAAGGAGTCTTCAAGGAAACTTGTCAAGATGGAAGGAGCAAGGGAAGAAGGAAAGAGTACGAGTTAGGAAAGAAGTTCTAGAAAATCTGGAAAATTCGTTCCTTCCTTTATCGCCACGAACCTTTTTTTTTTATTTTTCATTTTTCATTTTTTATTTTAAATTTTCCATCTTTCCCTTTCGCATTTCTCCCCTCAACTTCTCACCATTGCTTTCACAACTCATAATCGCAAGCGTTTTGTTCCTATTTACTTATCCTCTACCTTCTTTTTAGTATTACGTGCACGCTGGCCGTTGATTTTCTTGCTGTGCCCCCCCCCACTTTTGTCCGCGCTTAGCCCCTCCTCCAGACCAAGTCTAGCTACTTTCTTCTTATTAATCCTTTATAGGGAGGGCAAGCTCACACCCAACGCTTCTATTGTTACGAACTTCACATATCAAGCTTTCCTATCACACGACAACGGCACATAGATAGATATACTGCATTCTGTTATCCACGACGCTCTTTTCAACAGCATACGCAAATACCCTGCCCAGTCATGCCCGACATGTCTAATCCTAATGATCACCAATATCACGACTCGTGGTTTGCTCCAATATCACTGGATATGGTAGTCAAGGTGGCTAAAGTGACCATTGTGCATCCCTTTATCTGCTGGCTTGTGCCGTTATGTCTTCGCTCGCAGGCCATGTCTTATGAAAACCCACGCATGCAGCAGGCTGTTGCATGGGCTGTGTTCATTACGTTATGTTGGGTGGGTGGGTTTATCAACAACCGCATTGCCTATGGCCTGCCCCGCCACGTTAATCTCAACCACGAAGTTATTGTCATTACTGGTGGCGCAAGTGGCTTGGGTCTGTTGATTGCGGAGGTCTACGGCATGCGCGGTGCAACTGTTGCCGTACTTGATGTTGTTGAATTGGAGTCGGGAGAGGCTAGGGGAGTGACATACTACAAATGTGACGTTACCGATAGAAAACGACTAGTAGAAGTCGTTAAGGAGATTGAGCGCGATGTAAGTTTCTAATTTTCTTGCCCTTAGCTGTTACCGCGCCTTCATTGACACCATGCCTTCCAGCTTGGCCTACCTACAGTTTTAATCAACAACGCAGGCATTGTGGTTGGCAAGACTCTTCTCGACATGTCGGTTGCCGAGATTGAAAAGAGTATCCACGTCAACTTGCTTGCTCATTTCTACACTCTCAAAGCCTTTCTTCCTTGCTTAACAAAGGCTCGTAATGGAGGAACTGTTGTTACTGTTTCGTCCGTGTTAGGCCAAGTGGGCTCTGCCCAACTCACTGACTACGCTGCCTGCAAAGCAGGCTTATCTGCTATGCACCGTTCTTTAGAGGCTGAATTGCGTATAACACACCCGAAAATGCGCATGGTTTTAGTTGAGCCAGGCCAGCTCAGCACACCCATGTTCATGGGAGTTAGAACCCCTAGTTCATTCTTTGCTCCTATCGTCGAACCTGTAGACGTGGCCAAGGAGATTATCACCGCTATTGACTCTGGCAAGGCAGGCCATGTTTCTACCCCTCTCTACGCACGTTGGATTGGCTGGTTCAACGTGTTGCCCGCTGGAGCACAACGGATAGCACGGTATATTTCTGGAGTTGACGATGCCATGAAGACGTATGTTGGCAGGGCTAGCAAAGAGCAGAAGAATAACTAATCGAGGTCGCAGCAGAAAATGGCGTTGAATAGTCGAGTTGCCGCGAAGCAGGTTATATACCCGGACGTTTTTAAACTCCGTAATGGCACCATGGGGATAAGGGGGAGGGGGGAGGACTGCTTGCAAGGGAGAGAGGTGCCTAAACACAACACATGGATGATATAATGCTCTACATCTACACGTGCTGGCTTATCTTGGCCGGCGATCTAGTTTAATATGAACAAAGTCAAATTCTAGTTCAAACCGCTGACCTTAGATGGCATGTAGCTTTTATGAAGCCATTGCTTCTTCGCCTTAGGCCGAAGGTGTTCCAAGGATACGGTTGGGTGGGCAGGACAGAGGCCCATGCTTATCAGCGTATTTGCCCAGGAACTCGTAAAGGGCAAGCGAGGCCTGTAGTGATTTTGCGGCGTGATAATGCATGGAGGCATTATATAGAACAAAGGCTTGGGCTTATAGCCATTTCTCGAGAAATGATAAGAGAAAAAGCGTGACTAGATGATGTGAATCTTCTTACGATTGAGGCTGAGGGACTCGCTCACATGTACACATTTTGGTCTAAACAGGGACCAATGACCTGGCAAGATTAGAGCAATAAAAGCATGCTTGGCGCTATCCTCTACATCCATAGCCAAGCCTCATAAAAGGCTAAATAAAAGCCTAGAGTTAGCAGTCTGGAAATAACGGAACATTGCCTCGTTTGCCGGTCGGATCGCATGAATGGGCAACAACAGGTTACAGTTTCATGGAAGCCAAAGAGGCAAGAACAAGGGAGTTTCCGGGATCAGCGCAACAATACGCAGTACAGAGTCCCATGTGGTTGGCATGGCATGTATGATTCCCGCTTGGAGCCACTTGACGAACAGTGAGGTCCCCCCCCCTCCCTCCCTTCTCTACTTTTCCTTTCCTCCCCTTTTCTAGTCTAGAGCGCCGGCTGCTGGAGTGGGGTACGGGGTGGGGGACTGACTGCATTCTACCTTTCTCTAGTACCCGTGAGTCGCTCCCAGAGAGCTTTTGCCTTTTTTTTTTACTCGGGAGGGGGGTCCTGACCTTCCTGACGAACATTCTCTTGACTGGACGAAGCCTTTGCGTGGGTAGATTGAGGCACATTTCCCTTTGCGAGGCCGTTGTTTGTTTGCCGAGTTGTGCAGTATAGGCGCATGGACACACATGCACCGAAAGCGCAACGCACGTAACGCAACGCAGCGCACGTTCATACAATAACACAAGGTAACAACTAGCGTCATATTATAAATGCAGCTGCTGTGTTTGTTGGCCCGGGCCCCCATGATGCTAGCAGGGGAAGGGCGGTGTTGGACAGACGGGCCATACGATACGATTTGAGACGATGGCTAGTCAAGATAGAGAAGAAAGTAACTGAACATGAAGCAGTCGCCTGCCTCCCCCGCCCCTCCCTCTCCCCGCGTGACTTGACCAAGTGGCATTGTACAGGGCTTGATTTCGTCTTTCCGTAGGCTATCGCAATCGCGCCATACGAGGGTTGCTTGATGGCATGCGCGCTGTGCTTGGGGCAATTCGTCATGAGCTACCAAGCCGTCACGGATAGGTAACATTACACTGACTGGCCTGATGTCTGATGTGTGTGATAGACTTTATCTTGTCTTTTATTAGGTTATGCGGGAACATTAGAGCCAGAGAACTTAATGAGTGGAGTGGACATACATATCGGAACGCCTGGACGTCAAGATAGTGTGATGTTCACGCAAGGCAAGCCGATTATTTGGTATTTGGGCTTTTTCTTTTCGGCGAACCGGGACTGAACCAGGATTACTTACTGAAGGGGCGAGGTCGCAGAGCCTCTTTTTGCTACCCCCATAGAGCTGGGGTTCGCAGTGGGGTTGAGTGGTATTGCAATAGTAGGACCCCGGCTGGTGTGGTCCGGGCTAGACCTGGATCCGTTTATCGTGGCGCAAGTCTGGGGATTGCTGCGTTGAGGGACAGGGAAGGCTAGACGATGAATGAGTAGGGAGGGAAGCAAAAGGACGCGAAAGCATTACATTTGGCTGTATTACTCGTTCATCTAGCGTGGGTAAAGTCCAAGGGATCTCTAGTTGTCGTAAAATGCTTCTAGATTTTGCCTTGGCGCTTCTACCAGGCAAAGCACAGACGAGCAACAAAGTAGAGGAATGGCCTCTCGACCAAAGTTGAAGCCTGGGGAAGGTCAAGGGAAAAGATACAAGAGCACGGCTTAGCAGGCTGTAGTTATCAGTTGGTGATTTTGAAAGACAGTGATTGGCCAGCAAAACTCTGATATAGTAGTATGTATAGCGTGTAGTGGGATAGTGCAGCCAGCATGCGTGCAGCATGCAATATATATGCACACATGAGATAAAGCATGGGGGAAGGGGGGGGGGGGCGTCGATCGCCATGAGTGCAATTAGACAGTCCATTTTCAAGTCATAGGACGGCGACGTATGACGGTGTTATATGTCGACTGCTATTGGTATTTGTATGAGGCACATTTTCAGCTGTCGAGAAAGGACACACAACGTTGAGCGTGCGATTGCGCTGCATATGTAGTGACTGTAAAGTGTACCTATCGTACACATTTGCACCTGAAGCACGGCAAAGTGACAAGAGCTGATAACGACAGCCGGGAGGGTAATTCGGCGTCTGTGTACATGTGTACATGTGCCTGTGTGCCTGTGTGCCTGTGTAGCTATGTACCTATGTATCCTTGTACCTATGTACCTATGTACCTCGTGTCCGTGTACCATCATCGCACCTGCTTCGCCTTGTTCATGTCTATCTTGTCTTCACCAAGAAACCACCAAATCAATTTCCATAACATGCCATAATGCTGACCAGGCATCCCTCTCGCCCACAACAACACAATCAAATCTGATCATACATCAGCGGCCGCAGGGAACAAAAAAAGTTCCTAAAGATAGAGAAATGAGAAAAAAACACTAACAAACGTGCATAAAAAATTCCACCTTCTACAGGTGTGACAATAGAGTACGAGGTACAAAATGCAAAACTCCGTCCCCGTATCAGCGATCCCACCTTGGCATGAAAGTGAAAGTCTTGGTTCTGGGCTGGGCTGGCCTGATATCCTTTGCTTGGGTCCAGCCAATGAATGTATTCACATGGCTATTTTTGCGTGGCTAGTACTTGACAACTGTAGTGAAACTGGCCAGCGGCCACCCAACGCAACACAAAAGTAACAACCCAAGTGCATGGTTCCGTTATAACGCCCGCAACGCTCCTTCAGTCGTCGTCTGCAACACGGAAAGAGCACCGTAACCGTAGCTTTGAGATAGCTGTTGTTTGGGGAAACTGCGAAAAATGGCGGGAAGTTACTAGGGCAGCTTCTTGAACTTCGAGGGGGCACCTTCCCTTTTGTGCCTGTTCCGCCTATCCAACTTGTTGTAGTGCATGTGTGTCCCCCCCCCCCTCTCTTACTAGGAGGGAGGAACCAAGTGTAGATAGAAAGTTGAGATACGAGAGTAGTTGCTGCTCGCGTTTGGTCCGTTTGCATTATCTCTACTACTGCGCTTTCTTGTTTCTATGGCTCTTGCTTTATTTTTCATGCCTCGCTCTTCTTTCTGATTCTCTCGCTTTCTCTCCCAAACCCTTTCTTTCGCTCGTCCAGTCCCCGTCCCATCTCTTTTCTGCTTCTCCTTTCCTGCTTTTCATGTAAAAGTTTCACGCACCACCAACCACCAACTATCGCCGCCGCTACCCACGACTGTGTAGCAGTCTGGCTTCACTAAACAGTTCGACTCTTTCAAAAAGCTTCTCGCTTTGATTTTTGATTTTTGATCTTTCAATTTTCTTTATTTACTTTAATTTGATAAATATCTAGCCCGTGCTACCTGTTAAACGGAGTTTTCAACGCCTAAACCAGTCGGTTGCAAACAAAGAGCTAGGAGGGAAAAGGCAATCGTCTAAGTGTCCTCCTTCACCCTCTGTCTTGCTCGTCATTTATATCACAGCCTTTCCATCTTCTTATTCTTCCATTTTCTTCTACTCTCACCCGCCCACTGGCCTCGAAAAGCCGCACAAGCCATCACATCACATCAGCGCATACTGGGAATTCTTGGCTCATTAATCCAGGCTCTCTTCGCACCAAGCAGCTTTGATCAAGAGGTGCTCTTCTTCCCGATCCTATTTTTTTGCTTCCAGGTTCCTTTTATCGATCAACCCTTGACGCCGGCAAGCTACGCAGCAGCAGCAACACTACCACAATTGTCTCCCCAAAGAGTCAAGTGGTAAGGTAAAAAAAAAAAGTAAAAAAAAACCCCCGGAACGTTGCTGTCTTCCTTGTTTTTTAATCAGCTGTGTCTGCTCTTGTTTTGTGCAAAGCACGATTGGTCGTCTTACAGAGGGTCCTAAAGCGTCCTTCTCTCGTCTCTTACACACCAGTCCGAGCCGTCGCATATTTTATACAACGGAGAGCAACTCAACTCTCTCACTCCATCCTGATTGTTTGTGTTTTGTTTGCCTCCCCCCCCCCCCCCAATTTCTTACAATGGTCAACATTTGGTGGGACAATGACCGAATCGAGTCCACGGTCACTCACGCTTTTGTCTGCCAACATCTTTTGCCCCAAGAAATCGACCGCCTAGGTCGCCAAGTCGGTTTTGGCGATGGCCTTACCAATGACACATACTGGGACTGGATTGAGACCAAGGTCAAACGCATCTTTTTGATTCTAGTCGACCTTGGTGTTCCGGACCAGATATTTGGCTTAATCGACGATTCTTGGAGCGATACTGACCTTCCTTTTGACCTGGAAAATATTTCTCGTCTGGCCTTATCTACCGCCAAAGACGAAAAACTTGAGAGACGATTTTACCAGCGCCAATTCCTTTATATGGTACGCCCACTAAAGCAAGGCACTAACACAATTTACGGCGACAACGAAATGGTTCCCATCGATCAGGTCGACAAAAAGACGCCAATTGTACCCAATGCTGTTGATCGAGTGACAATTGGAAATGATCACGATGTTGTATACTGGAGACAACGAATGCCATTAGACGTACAAGGCGGCCTGCTATCTTCGCAATTTCAAGAAACCGTCGACAACATGCGATCTATCGAAAACGACCACATTGTCTCCTACTGGGGCTCATATGTCCACCAGGGAGTTGGCTATGTCTTATACACCCCGGCTAGCGAATATTCCCTCAAGTCCTTCTTCACAAGTCGTCCAGTATCCTACAAGAACCTGTCAAAACCTCTGCGAAAAGAGCTCGTTATGAATTGGATCATGTGCCTAGCCGACACTATCTGCTTTCTCCATAGCCAACAACGCGCCCACTCATACATCAAGCCATCCTCCATCCACTTTACTAAAAACAACAAAATCTTTCTTTCTGAGACCTCCAACATGGGGCCCAGTTCTATGAATAAAGGTGCCGATAGATCGGCGTCATTTGACCGAGAGTGCTACGACTACGCTGCCCCCGAACAATGGTTTAAGCCAAGCGGTCCCAGTGCTGGCCCTAGTCGGCAACCGTCGTTTCTATCTTCGTCACCAGAAAGCTTCTCTATTTTAACTCCCCGCACAGAGTGCCATAATACTGCCCCTTCTCTTCACACACACAACAATCTGCAGCTCAGTCCACAAGCTGCCGACATATTCTCGTTTGGCTGCATCATACTAGACCTGCTGAGCTTTCTTCTTAAAAAACAACACAAATTTGCATCTCATCGTGCAGCAAAGCACAAAACAGCCGGCCGTGGTGGAGCTGTGCTTGACTCTTCGTTCCACAAAAATCTCAACCAGGTTGAATCTTGGATGACGGATATCGCTAAGGAGGCTAACAAAAAGCCACTATATAAAGATGGCAACCACATATATCGCGGATTCATACCTTTACTGCGGATTGTCGCCTGCATGCTAGCAACTAATCCGCAAGATAGACCATCGGCACAGGAGGTTCAGCAACGCATCTACGAAATTGTGACTGAGCAATGCAATATTGCAGAGCCACACTGCGTACATCGGTACGATTTCGACTTTGGATTTGGCCAACCACAAGCCCACTCGGATACTATGTCAGTTTGCACACGGCAAATTTCCGCCCCTGGCTATGTCACTCGAAGCTCTGGGCGGCACAATCGGACAAGCAGTAGTTGTGGCATGTCGACGTATAGCGGCAGCACTGGCTCAGCATCTTTATTAGATAAAGATCGCGAGCTAGTTGTGAACATAGACACAATGCGGTCGCTCAAGTCGCGGGATCATGGATCCTCAGTACCAAACTCGCCTGTAATATGGGAAGGACTACAGGTGGCACCTTCGCCTGTTGAGCCTTCTTATAGAGGTGGTATGTTTTAGAGAATTATATACAACGGCGGGCATGTAACGACCACCGAATATTTACCATGGTGATTATCAATAGGAAAGTAGGCAGCGTGGAGGATCACAAATCTAAGACTTGGGCGGTGCAGCCCCCTTTTTTGAGAGGACAATTTGTTTTTGTACAAGTTTTTAGCATCTCTTTTTAGTCTTTTTCTTTCTTTCTTTCTTTTTTTTTTTCTTCTTACATTAAACGAGCGTTGGGTCGGAATACAATAGCATGCTTTCAATAACAAATTATAGGTTCAGATATTTAACAGAGTCAACGTGTTCTACGAGGCCCTAACTTGTGAGGACCGAAGTCTCGGATCAGTTACTGAAGCGGCAGCAGCGACGGCAGCGGCAGCAGCATCCGCCGGAATACCATCTTCTGTTGTGTTATGTCTCAGGGCAGACTCAATATCAGGGTTTACTAGCCGTTGTGATTCATTTTGTGGCTGCGGTGACTGTGATGCCAGCTCTTCGTCAACATCAGTGTGCTCATCCATGTCATTAAGATCCTCATCCTCATGATTGGCATCATCATCATCAGCAGCATTGCCCAAGGCCATGTCCATATCAATCTCGTTACCCAGCTCTGTGCCCAATCCATCCCCACCTCGCTGCTTACGCGCCTGCACAAGGTTGTGGATGTCCCTGCTCTTGATGCTGGACAGGGCAGGCCGATTCAGAGCCTTAGCACGGCCCTTGAGCTCAGCAACAATGTGGATTGGCTTGACGCCAGCATCGACCATAGTGAAAATAATGTCCTTGACTGATACTGCAGCCTTCATACGATACGATGCAAATGACGCTGGGTCCATCATGTCATGGTTGTGTGTGCGGGCGTCTGGATTGTCGCTCTCACGAATTGTCCAGATCCACTCGACAGCCGGCGGCTCACTGCCCTCACCGTCACGTAGACGTGGCCGCTTGACAGCTCGGATCTTCCAGCGACAGCCAGACCGCTCCTTGAGCCGGTGCTTTCGCTGCTTAGATGGGTGGGTAGTAGTGGGTGGGCGTGTGCGACGGCGGCCATTTTGACTGCAGCGCCAGACCACGGCGGTGGGTAGTGTTTTCATCACGCACATTTTGTACCCAGCGCTTTCGGCATATGCATCTAGAGCTTTCCGCGCGTCTTTGATATTTTCAAAGCTGTGTCCAATCAGTGGGTGGTAAGGGTTAGCTGGCACCGAGCGGCCTGTTGGATCATTGGGAAGGTAGGGATGAGGGGGGGCGGGAATCATGACGGCAGTAGGAGTTATGGAATCTTGGCCGGACATCTGTTCAGAAATGCGCCCTTGGAGCTGGGCCTGAGCCTGAGCCTGTGCTTGGCTTTGAAGTTGGCTTTGCAACTGAACCTGGTTATGTGCGTGATGAGCCTCAGCTTGGGCTCTAGCTTGGCTGGCCGCAGCTTGTACTTGGGCGTGAGTCAAAGCTTGTGTTCGCAAAGCTTCGGCGTGCTGCTGCTGCTGCTGCTGTTGTTGTTGTTGTTGTTGCTCGGGTGTCAATTGAACATACTGGGTATGGGGTATTTGATGAGACTGGAACTGGGATTGAGGCGCAGGCGATATGTTCTGCATGGGCCGCTGAGAAGACATTGCCGAGGATATCATCTCAGGTGTAGGGGCAGAACCCATGTTAAAGATAGATATAGCCTGCGGCTGTGACTGTGACTGTTGTTGCCGATGCTGTTGATTATGTTCTTCCCGCTGCTGCTGCTGCTGCTCAATTAGTACCTGGGGGGTAGACAGTACCGAGGCTCTTTCTAGCCGAGAGTGGTCTAAGACGCCGTCCTGTGATCCCGGTACTGGTGAAGATACTGCATCCGGCGTTTCGACTGTAGTCTCGGCGACTGCAGGCATAGTTTCATCCGCTGCTAAAGCTGCGGGGGTGGAGGTGGCCGGAGCGGCTCCCTTGATAGGCATGATTGGGACTGGGGCTTCTGTGGCTGGCACCGAAAGCACGGGTGTAGGCGGAGCCGAAACTGAGGCGGATGCCGAAGCCACGGCGGCTAAAACAGCCACGTCTACTTGCGAAACCGTAGAAGATTCGGTCGTCGGACCTTGTACGGAGGTGGACTGTTCCTGCACATGGATTTTGACGTGTTGCTGCGTGGGATCCATCATCTGGGACAGGTTGCAGATAGAAGTCGTATGTTTGCAGGCGTCTATTTTATAGGGCCCTGTAAAATAAACCAAGGCCTAGATTTCCGTCTAAGTCCAAGACAGCTAATCTGGCGGCGGGTCGATAGTTGGTGGTGCTTTGAGCAGAATATTGAATCTTGGGAGGTATTGGAACGTTGAGAGGTTGGTGATTAGTGAAAACTCAGCAAGACTCTAGCCAAAAGAGGAGATCCAATGTCACGTGAGTGGCATGGACCCACTATTCCTAATAACTTGGTAAATAACAGCTTGATCATGCAAACCACAAAGAATATGAGATGAGCACTCGGAAACTTCAATAGAATTGCTTTTGGTTTTACTTATTCTAGCAAAAAAGGCTGCGATTTCACTAGACATTATTAATCTTTGTACAAAACGTCAATTAACGCTATCTAGTGGTTTCTCTTCGCTTACAAAGCTAACCCTTCATACCGTGACCCCTACTCTTTCCTAACTCACCAACACAACGAAGTAACTACTTCCGGCATGATGACGCCTCTGGAATGTACCAAGCCATATCCAAGATTTCAAGATGTTGTCCGTGTTGATAGTTATGTGGCACCTAATATTCTCTACACGTCCTATCACCATCATTGCCTAAAACCCCGCGTTTTCCCACTTTGACCTCTATACTTACTCGAATTTGTCTATCCAACATGAAGATCTTTGTACATCTAGCAATCGCTACCGTGTTTTGTGGAGGCATTTCAGACGCACAGCTTGTGGCACAAGACTTCAGTATTGTCCAAAAATGCGAAACCCGTAGCATCTTTAGGACGATTCCCGTTGACGGCTTTGAGCCCTCAGATGCAGCTTGGGACGCAGACTCCCAGCTTTTATATGTGGTTGATGATAATGGTCGTCTAGCTTCGATTCCTGGCTACCATCTCCGCGAGGCAATTAAGGATAGCTTCACACAGCACCCGAGAAACCAGGGAGTGCTGCTTTCGGATTTGCCTGGTAGCAAAGATGTCAAGATCTGGAGCATCACCCACGGAATGGACCTCGAGGGTTGCGCTGTCGATCACGAGTTCCCAGATCTTGTGTATCTTGGGGCGGAAAATCCTGCCGAGATTCTTGCTTTCAACGTGACGGCTGGCGCTATCCAACACCGATATGCTGTGGATACTTACTTTGCTGATGACCCTGTGCTCTTCACAAGCCGGGGCAACCAACTCAAGAAGCATAAAAAGAACCGCCAGAAGAAAGGAAAAGACAAGACTCAGAATTCTGGCTTGGAGTCTCTAGCCTTTTATCCCGGTCTAACCCCTGGAGCTGCTCCGCGTTTGCTTGCTGGTAGACAATCTGATAGCAGTGTCTTCGTCTTCGACCTTGTTGCAGACCGCAGCAGCGTCAAGTATGTGGGTTCTGTCAATCCTCCTGGTCCTGGACGTGACCTATCGGCTATATCAGTGTTCCTAGGCAAAGTGTATTTTGTATTTGACAAGGAGTTTGAGGCTATCAGCGTGCCTGTGCGCCAGTTCGAAGCTGCCATCAAACCACCAAAGAGGCTTGTGCTTGGAGAGTCTTATGCAGAAGAGTATGAGAAAGACAAGCCAGAGTGGGTAGTCCAGCGATATGAATTCGATATTCGTGGCCAGGAGGGGTTTGCCTTTGCCTACTCGTCTTTCGCCTGTGCCCTGGGCTCAAAGGGCTGTTCTGGTATTGGTGAAACTCCGGTGGTGTATGCAATCGACCCTCCTCGGAAGCCCAAGCTTGAGAAAGACATTTTGGTAGGCAGTTTCTCGCAGTTGCAGCAATGCTGGAGTGTGTAAACAGAAGACGCACCACGCCCCTGTGAAGTGTCGTGCCTCGACCCTGAAAACTGATCATTCAATACTAGCCTGCTAGCCTCTACAAGAGTTTAAACAGTGTTATCGCTGGTATCCCTAGCTTTACTCTAAAGGAATAAAATTCTTAAGCTAACCAATATAACTTCTTGGGATCAAAGATAGTAGCATTTGTATTCAAGATATCGAGATCAGTGCTTAGCTCAGATGAAAACACCGAGAGACAATAACAAAAAGTGGAAGCGTGGGAGTTTGAATTTAGGACATCAGTCAAACATGTCTATTAAACATTTGTTTTGTAGTTGATATATAGACACCAGTAGATCTCAAGATAGTAAGTAGCCTAGGGAGCATGCCCTTGGTATCCACACAGTAGCAGTAAGGGTGAGAAAAAGAAAGGCTTGCAAATAGCAAATGGGAGCTTATGCTTTAGATTGACAATCTAAAGCTGAGAAGCGAGAATGGAATGCAGGTAACAGCGCACAAATGGTGGCTAGCAAAGGTCAAAAGGTCACCCAAGATTGCTATTGAATCAGCCTTGGTGTTCAAGTGCATATGGGGAGGTGGGATACAGGGAAGACACACAATTTGGGGTACAAGTACAAGCCCAGTTGGTCAAACACCTAGAGAGCCTAGGCTCCCAATCAACTGCCCAGATCCCGGAATACATCAATAGCATAGCTCCCATGATGCGCCTCGCCGTGTACACAAGAATCTAGGCACTTTTGCGCGCGACTAACTTCGGCAAGAGCATTGGGATGCTGATGTAACACGGTCATGGCAGTACACAAGTCAGGCTAGGCAACATGCCTCTGCTGCTCATAGGTTGTGATAACTTGACGACGACGTTGTAGATGGGTGTCGTTTGAACTAAGAGCCCTCCATGTCGCAGTTGCCATACATGGTTGTTGTCCACGTTCTTTTGGTTCCTGCTGCCTGCCTACCTGGTAGTTGCTCTCCGCTGCTATGCCTTCCTTGTAATGGATACCGCTACTTCCATGTCTGCTTCCGCTCCCTGCGTCTTCCAAAATCCAGTGCCTTCCCTTTGAAATACAAGATCTACACACACACACACACACAGGCAAGCAAGGCCCACTGTATATCTTCTATTCCCGAGGTACATAGAGTATGTACTGTTGTACATCATTATTCTTAAGAGGCAACTGCCGCCCCCGTTAGCTTTACGGTTCTGAAAAGCTCCGTTACATACACGACTCTAGGTGCTGTATTTTCTCTTATGGCACAGACGACTGAGTTTGCTTCACCTACCATCAGCCACACAATGACCTCTCTTAAACTCTCCATCTTGCTGGGTCTGGTTACCTCTGCAGCCGCTATCTCGACTTTAGAGCAGTATGGCAACAAGATCTACGACCAGGAAGGCAACCAGTTTTTCATGAAGGGTATATAGCACGAATCACAGCTTGGAACACCGTGATGCTAACTTGAAAATGACAGGAATCGCATATCAACTGCGTCCCAATGACCCTTTAATCGACAGCGAACAGTGCGCTCGTGATGCAAAGCTCATGAAAGAGCTGGGTGCCAATACTCTGCGTGTCTATCATGTTGACGAGACTGCCGACCATGACGGCTGCATGAAGGTTTTTGAAGAGGCCGGCATCTATCTCACTATTGACCTTGACGACTTCGAGTCATATATCCTCCCAGTATGTCAACGATGAGAAAAATAAATCCCAGAGTTCCCCTAATCGATTAAAAAACTAACCCACATAGTACGATACTTTCTGGAATGAGACACAATACAATTCATACGCCAAGACGATGGATGCCTTCATCAAGTATGACAATCTTCTTGGATTTTACGTCGGCAACGAGATCATTGCCAAGAGTGATCAATCACACGCTGCCCCATACATCAAGGCTGCGATTCGGGACATGAAGGCCTATCGTGATAGCCAAGGCTACCGCAAGGCTCTCATCGGCTACAGCGCGACGGATATTGCCGAGCTCCGGCCCATGCTTCAGGATTACCTTACGTGCGGCGGAAACAACGATGAGATTGCTGATTTTTTTGGAATCAATGCCTATGAGTGGTGCACGCCCAACACATATACCGGCTCAGGCTATGACAAGCTGCAGAAGATGGCCGAAAACTTCCCGGTTCCCATTTTCTTCTCCGAGACAGGTTGCAATGTGGGCAGCGACCGGGAGTGGGAAGACATGGATGCAATTTATAGCGACCCCATGGTCAACGACTGGAGTGGTGCGATTGCCTACGAGTGGATTGAGGAGAAGAACAATTATGGCATTGTTTCATACGGTCCTCCCGCCAGCCAGGATACCCCAATTACTGGAGACATATACGACGGCTTTACTCGAAAGGGCACGCCGACGCCAGTGCAACCCGACTTTGACAATCTCAAGTCACGCTGGGCTACGAACACTCCTGTCGGTACCCCCCGCTCCGAGTATGACAGCTCGAGTGTGTCGACCCGTGAGTGCCCGCCAGCCACGTCTGGAGGTTGGCAGGTCGATGGTAATGTGCCCCTGCCGACATTGGGACAGACATATACGGGGCCCCTGCCGGCAGTGCAGACGTAGATAGAGGAGGAGACATACAATGTGTATTGAATGAGGGAATCGTTAGTTTATATAATGAGGCGATAAATCTACATGAACTATGCGTTTTTTTGAAAGTAGGCTGTCCCATCCATCAGCTAATTTGTACTACGAGGCTTGCTACATCACGTGACGTAAAACCCACCCAAGGCTTAGGCCAAGGCCCCCCCCCAGGCGTCATTTCTAGCGATGAACTTGACTTCTAGCGCTGTGAGACCAAATTCCAACTTTGCACCTGCAACCACGAAAGCACCCATAAACAACCAACTCACAACAACACTTTCAACAATGGTTTTCGCGTGGAAGGCCGCTGGCATCAGGTATGTGGTTAGCCAGTTGAGAGTCCCTCTTCTCTTTGCTTTGCCCACGCCAACTTCAGTGTTGCTTTTTTTCTGCCCCCTCTCCCCTCCCCCATAAATGCATGCGCTTCCGAACGATTCGGACGAGCGGTTTTACCCGATGCTTCTGCTCAACCAACATAATTGCGACTACCATGATGATCAACATATCGATAGATATAGGCTAACATGTCATGCGTTTTTTTTCTTTCTTTTTTTCCCACTGTAGCTACAACCGCTACCTGGCCGTCGCTGCCCGTGCCCTCCGTCGTAGCCTCAAGGAGGACAAGAGAATTGTTGCCGAACGCCGTGCCGAATCGGACCTGAAGTTCAGCGCCTGGACCGTGAGTCTTTCTCCTCCCATCAAGGACATCTCATTTTCCTCCTAGTCACGAGCGTCCTTCCAGCCAGCGAAAGCATTGTCTCCGATATTGCCGAGAAACCGACATGTCCATTCGATAAGCCAATTTTGGCGCAGCAAGAGAACAATTACTCCCAAAAACAGGATATCTTGACTTGCTATCGGAGAGACTCCTCGCATGTGCAGCTGTTGGCCGGCTGACCACCGACAACCTATAGACTACACTATATACTAACATGGTAATCCCTATGTGTAGGATGGCAAGGCTGGTGAGGCCAAGGCCGTGTCCACCTCTGCCACCTCGGCATAAATGCCCGAATCTAAGCGCCCATTGGCTCGGAGGCTATGAAGAATGACTGTTATCTGTCTTGCTTCGTATGCTATTAGCGTCTTCATAGAGGGCTCCGCTACTGTTCCTGCTCTTGGGATGGCAGGGTCTTCTTTGCCTCGGCCTAGAGACCTCGTAACCCTGGTGTAGAAATTCCAGGCGCCAGAAGAAATGCTACCGACACTTAGAGACTCTTAGCTTCTAGTAAGCAACGACTGTACAATAGGCGCAAGAACAATAAAACTACGATATTGAGGCTGTATGGAGCAAGCAGTGATGTGATGTGACATGACGTGTATACGGCTGGAAAGGCACCACTGGTAATCTTCGTGAGCTAAGGTTGGGCGTCGTAAGCCAAAACAGCAACGCCCATTGAAAAGAGAGTGTCTATCTATCTAGCTATCTGCCCAGCCATATGTTGTATGTCCACGTCAAGCCAAGTTAGTCCTCCCAAGTGCTTGCTAGATAGCCAGCTACATAGAGGTACAAGCCCCAAAGTACCACCCTTCGTTAAATGGCTCTGAAAAGACGCGTAGATTCTTTCTATGCTGGTACCTTTTTTTCCTCGACTTTTGTTGGCACAAAAAAAAAATGGGCCAGAGTTTGCACCAGCGATTATGATCGTATCGAGGCTTCAAAATATTTTATTTATTTATTTATTTATTCATTTATTTTTTTTGTCTTGATCCCAATTTTGGTCTTATGTTTTAAATTCTTCCTTCTACAGCCCTCAAAGTAATGACGTTTGGTAAGCTTTGGCTATTTTCTTCCTTTTCGTCTCTTGTTCAATAAAAGCCATTTTTTTCCTCGTCTTCCTTCCACAAGGCTACTACTAACTCCCTTTTAGATATGGCTACCATGGGCTCCAGCCTCCCGTCCTGGATGCACCCCTCCTCTCAGGCCCCGGCGTCGGGCCTCGTTTATACAGATGTGACGGCAGCATTTCGTAGGGCCGTGGCCGGTGCGTCGCTACCAGTCCCTTCCCCTCCATTCTGCTCTCGCATATCAATAATGTGGCTGACCTGCTCGCTCTTTACTCTCTCATGCCTCAGACATGAAGCCCGGTGAGATTATCAAAGATGACAACTTCTCGCTGTTCGACTCTGTAGCGGCACTCGAGGTCTGTTGCTCTCTTCTCACAGGCTTCTCGCCTCTCTTATATTTGTTGTGTTTGCCTGTATCCATCGACTTGCCGGCTAACCGTCGCTTCAATTTCTGTGTGTCTGTTAGATCATGGATCCCAAGATGGATATCAATTGTGCTGATGCCCAGACTGAGTCCGAACCCGAATATGATGTGAGCAGGGACCTTTCGCCCCAGGAGGTACTTGGTATCATTGACCAGCTGATCAGCCAAGAGGTATGTCTACTCTGCAAATGTTCTCTATCCCAACCACCATGACACCGCCGTACTAACTTCAACTTGCCCCAGATGGCATGGCACATGGGCTACCCCCTTTCCCTGACCCTGTTTTCTAGCCATTATATCGACCAGCTTCTCTCTTCAGTCCCATCCAAGATGCAAGAAGCCCAGTTCTCGTTCAAGCTACCATGCAACAAGTTCACACCCGTATCAGCCCTACGTGCATATTGCATCGGCTTGATCAAAACATGTGACATGGTCAATGACCAAATTAACCAGGAACACTACTATGAGGTGCGTTGTGTCCTTTCCCGGCATCTGTCTTTCAAAATCACGCAAAGCTCTAACTTTGTAGCACTGTAGGAGGAGGATTTTGTCACAAACACATACAACCGATCTCTCTTTGGTCACTTCTCAGTCGAGTCAGTCACTCAAGAACTGATGGATGCTCACAAAAGCTTATCTCAAGGCGCTTGTGATATTGATCCAGAGCTGACCGCCGCTCTATGTGCCCGGCTATGTTTCAGGGCATCCTTTATCACTGCCCTAGAAAACACCCAGCATCGCCTGTACCCCTCTCTAATAGAGCAGGCGTGGACAAAAGCCCTCAACGATGTCGAAGATGTCATTGCTACACGTCACCTTGGTGAGCCTGTGCCACAGGCCTTCAGTGCAAAGCTGCAGCAAAAGCTTTCTACCAGCATGCCGCCACGCCCCATAGTCGATATTGGCCATGAGCTAGGCTTCCGTATCCTTAAGCAGCTTTTTGAGGATGGCCTCAAGGTCACTGATGTTCTTGACTACAAGGATCCAATCACCGTACAGGTAAAAGGCCACGCGCAGTGCTTTCGTTTTCGGTGGTTAACTAGCTAACTCCTTTTCTTTCCGCTCCAAGAACTTTATTGTTCATTTCCAAGCTAAAAAGCCCAAGCCACTAGTCATCACCCGCACAATTCTACAACGCTATCTCTTCAAGGATCTCGTAGTCCTTGGAAATGCCAGTCTACGGTTGCTGATGGATGACGACCTCACCATTCTTGTCAAACCACCAGCCGTGATATTAGACCCCATCAATGACTACGTTGACAACCCCAATGACATACGGCACCGAATTGCACAAGAAATGGAAGCCTTTCGTGTTTGGGCCGCCCAGTGCTACCTTGATATCTATCGCAGTCTCTGTCAAAACCGATGCCGTGTTCGGCGAACTCTCTATCATGTCGTGCGCGACTGGGACCTGCTTGAGATCAACGCCATTGAGTTTGACAGTCGCCTGCACACCCTTGTTACTCAGCCTGAAACCTTTGGCCTGTCACAAGAGCCAATAGCTGACTATAACTATACCGCATATACTCCTGACTGGCAGCCTTTAACACTGTGGTCGCGTCTACACAAGCTCAAGGTCATGTTGTATATCGTCGAGCTAGGTTTTGAGCTTGACGTATATTATAAACACGAGATGGCAGCCATGTACTTTTATCTTTCTACTCTTTATGAGGAAGTCCAAGCCCTTGAAGCCTCTATTCAACGTCACTCTACTGCTGCCACTGCTGCTACCACTACCTCAGCCCTCGACACGGTTCTAAAAGGTCAGCAACACAAGTTACTGATGCAAACCGATACACTCCGGTATACTTTGAAGCACGGTATGGCGTCTGCTCTCTTTTCCATATTCACTGTCTTGCAGCGCATGAATGCTATTGAGCTACCTAAACAGCCGTGTGGCACTGACGAGCTACGCTACGATCTACGTATGCGGCCGTTTGCCATCAAGACACGCCCGTTACAGACATACGCCGAATTCCAGGCGCTACTAGCTGGGCCATCTTCCGTGTCTACTCCGCCCTCACTTGAAGAACTACTAGATGGCGCAGCCAGCGCAATAAACAAGGCACAACCCAAGCTAACAGAGCTTCAGGCTCTAGTCAGCGAGGGGACGTTTGCCCATGGCTCGCTACAGCTGCAGACAGACCATCTAAAGGAGGTGGAAATAGCAACTAAGGAATCGGCAGAGATGATAAAGGTGCTGAGAAAGGCAATTCAAAGCGATAAGAAGGTGCAGGTAACAATGCCTGTGCCTGACGATATATATGCTGGTCTTTGGGTAGTACCCCAAGTGAAGCTTTTAGAATAGGGTATCTACGAACAAAAAGAATATGAGACTACTCTGCATGGCGATAAAATAGATTCATGAGGAAATATCGAACTACTACACAACGTTAAATAATCCCAATGTGCATCTACTAGTGACCATTCTCTGGTCGTACACACACACACACACACACACACGTACTCTCTCTCTCTCTCTTTCTCTCTAAAGACGCTGTTCTTCTGCTGATATAGGGGTATTATTAGTACTGAAACTTCTTCCTGTGTGCTCGGCCTCTAATTTGAGCATCAAGGCTGCCTGCTGCTAAGCCATGGTAAGTCCCTTGGCTCATGCCTTGATGGCACGGTTCTTGCGGGCGCGAGCAATGTGCTCGTATAGTACATCTTTGAAGGCGAACAAGAACGCAGCAGTCATAACACTCTGTAGCAACTTGGCGCCGATTCCTTTTCATATCATTGTTAGCGCGTTTTCTTGGGGCTGGGAAACTTAGTTCTAGTGATGGAATGAAGAGACTTACCTTTGTATAGTCCACCGTAGCCCTCTCCCTTCACCACACGACGGAATGCAGCAAAGACCCCTTCATCTTTGTTCTGAGCTACATGCATTTGAGCCTTTACAGTGATGTATGGATAGGTTATTGAGGTGGCAAAGAGTTTGGTTAACGCCCCCAAGTAAAAAGCAATAGTAGGAGACACCTTAACCGTCCGTCTCTCGAGCATATTTTTCAGCTGCTCAAACAGTGTATACTGCAGGATAGGATTGATGACAAGCACCAGGGCTGGGACAACGCCAGCAAATAAGGCCGACGGGCCTTCATGCTTGAGAAGTGCTAGGAGGGTTTTGATGGCGCCTGCTCCGGATTTCGCACGAGGGGCTGGTGAGGGCTGTCGCGGAGCTGTTGCTTCATCTGTGGTTGCAGCTACTTCGCTGTTGCTAACGGCTGTTTCGGGATCAGTTGTAAGCAACTTAGAGGCTGGCTTGGACGACTCAACCGAGTTACGGGTTGTAACCCGTGTGTTAACAACCCATATAGGGTTTGTGATAATGACAGTAGCCGATCCTGCAAATGCACCGGCAAGGATGGACTCGCCGGCAGTGAGACGTCGACTGTGGCGGCCAGCCTTGACGGCAGCATTTTCAAAAAAGCTTTTAGACCATTCGTACCAAAAGTAGTAGACAAAATTAGTAACACTGATGCCAAAGAGAGCCGAGTTCAGGCCCGAATACAAGCCACCGAATCCCTCACGTGCGATAATCTTCTTAGCGGCATCCATAAAGGTACTGTCGGCCTTACGCGAATCAACCTGAGCCCGTGTAGAGAGGGTCACCAGAGGGTAGCTAAGTTTCATAGCAGAGTTAGCATGAGCGACTGACTAAAGCGTTCTATTGGCGATGTCATTTCGCACGCAAGGGGAATCCAAGCTGACAAGCAAAAAAAAAACCCCCCCAAAACATGATGGTATCGCGAGGAACATACGTCAAGGCCATCGACAGGAGGCCCCCGCCAGAGCCCGCCAACGCATGTGCGACATTATCATTAGGCGGAACGGGGGCCAACTGTACTGGCTTAGAGGAAGCTACCATCTTTCGAGCAGGGTTGATGATTAATAGTAAAGGACTGAGCCGTGATTCGTAATGAGTGACGGTAAGTACAGATGGACGAAGGTGAGAGGAAAAGACCGAAAGTTGAAGAAGAAAAATAAAAATAATAAAAATAATAAAAGTAAAAAAAAAAAAGGAAATAACCAGATTGGTAAATGAGCCGGATATTGTGCTGCTACTTGTACTTTGTTACTTTGTACTTCAACTCCAAGTCTCGAGTCCGAAAAAAAAATAAAAAGGCAGGAAAGAGTAGTTGGAAAACAGCAGTTTCCCCAGATTCTAGTGTGCTTTTTCTAATTTGTCCGTTCCTGCCTTTTTAACCTGTTTCGTCTGGGCATGATACGGAATCTTTAATCTTCTTTTTCATATCCTCCTTCCTACTAGGCCAACAAGCCGAGGTCAATGGCGAGGTCTTATGGCAAGGAATACTGGAAATGCCGAGTCAAGGTAGACAGACGGTAATAAGCCCGAGAGCTTGCCCCTCCCACCATATTTAAACAATGAATAGACCAGGCCGTCAAGCTAGCTTAGCTCAAGCTTCACCTAGAAATCACAGGCCTGGGCCGACTGACTGACAGGCTTTGTCTTGCAACGCATCTCTTCATTTGTTTCTGACCAAGCTCTGGCATCTGCAAGGATCATCACGCTGGGGATCCTTCATTCTGCATTTGCGGAAGAAAAAGCCGGTGACGCAGTATTGCAAATGCCAAATGCATGTGATCAGGAGCTATCCTATCGCATGGGATCCGAAAGTAATGGCTATTCCATAACCCTATCGAGCCCAAGTATAGATAGGGTTAAGATAGTGTCAGCTGACAGACAGCCGGCCGAAGTAAACACTAGCATGACGAGTGATTAAGCCTAAAACAGACAGTAGACAGACCAGACAGCACACGCCCTAGTTGCTGACGACATCTGAGTTGGCAAAAAGAGTCAGCGGAAAGAAAAAGAGACAAATCCTTTGGGGATTGATTTATTGACTGCCAGCGCATCGCATCGACTTGCATGTTGCCCTGATATTTCGACTTAGGCACAAAAGCCCAAGTTCAAAAAAAAAAAAACATAAAGGCCACATTGTGCCTTGTGGTGTATAACTTGTGCTGTCTTTGTAGCCTAACGATAAGCAAGGTTGCAGTTGCCAGAGTCTTGTCCTCCCTCGCGCTTTGCCATCCCAATCGAACCTTCGGTGTTCGTTTCGGCCCCACAAAATATCTGCTGGTTACCCACAAATTAGCCAAATCAGAAGCCTGAGGAAAATCAACAGCCGCGCATTCCAGCCCAGACATAACTTTAAACTTCGTCATTGCTTCATTTAGGTTGGTCAAAGAGAGGAAAATTTGCAAAGGTTGCCTCCTTTTTCAGGCTTTGAAAAAAAAAAAAATTATTAAAAAAATAGATCCGCCCTCTATCTCCTCACGGGGTTTTCTATTTTTATCTCCTCAGAAATGGCCGTTGTTGATGATCACCAAAGCGACCGCCTGTCCTCTCCCGATCCGCTTAATTCAGAATCCGATTATCCACAATCCACGACGCCAGCGCGACGCGCCTTTCGCATTAATCGCAAAAACACCACCACACCTGCCGGCTCTGCTAGAAATTCAGCACGGTCCCAGTCGCCAAATTCACAATCGACAGCCGTACAGACGAGGCTATCTACTTATAGAGCGACACCACGAACCAGGACCATCGCTAAACGTAGTTTGCGCGACGGTGCGACAGCGCAATCGCCACGAAAACAAACCTTTGAGCTGGAAATCGGTCGCGATATTTCGCCCCAGCGCCTACTTGTCACCGTTGAGGCCGGTGGTTTTGACTTTTCTGCTAGTGGTCTGCACCGCCGTCTCTTTGCTTCTTCCACACCGCCTTCGCAGGTGTCCCCCTCGAGAATGACCACTCCTTTAGCCCGCTCGACGAGGCGGGTGCCCCTCAAGGGCGAGGACGAAGTTTCAACTCGTATTGCCGGCACCCCGCGTCGTCCTAGAGCCTCCAGCAATGCTAGCAGACGGGAAACTCCTGGTGCCACTCCTACAGACACGCCAAGAAGAACACAAACAATCCGTCATCGCAGTGTCACCCCCAGCCACCAAGAAGGCGCCACACCAATGCGCAGAAGCACGCGAAAAACAAAGAGCTTGATGAGCAACACAGTCAAGATATCCGATCTCGCCAGTACGACTCCCGATAGCACCTTTGACCTCGGCGAGACCCCCATTCCAGCGGTGCCCAAGGCAATATCTAAGTCCAAATCAAAGTCAAAGCCAAAGCCAAAGCCCACATCTACTCGCCGCCCTACACGTACTCGAAACACGCCAGCAAAAGAGTCTTCAGTACCAGATATACATGATGACTTTGATATTGATGATATTCTGCTGTCCCCAGTCACCACAAAATCTCGGCCTGATATCCCATCACAGCCAACGCCGGCTGATTCAGGCGCTAGTGCTACTAGTGGTGAGCCTACAACTACTGTCAATGTAGTGACCACAACCATACCGATAGCCGATACGCCGCAAATATCTCGTCGGGATTTTAAGCGGAGCCGCAGCAATGGCGAAGACTATCTCGACACTCCTGCTATGAAGCGTCGATTCACACCAAGACGACCAACTCCAGCACGTCTTGGACCAACGAACAGCAGCTCTAATAGTGCACCTACAACAGGATCCTTTGCCGATTTGTTCTTGGATTCTACCCCAGATCGCTCTGTATCCCCACCAGCACATCGCAACGACAGCCCCAGCCTCTCTACAATGCCAACTATTCCCGAGATGTCCTCTATACAAAATGACGAACAAACAGCTGTTGGAAAAGCTCATGATGACGATGGCGATCTTTGGCTTGACAACCTCTCCGACGACGACGAGACAAGACTCCAATCTGCTTCCAGAGATGCCGAGAAAGCGAATGGGACTTTGCAACCCACCAGTATCGTGCATAGCGTGGAGACTGAACAACCCACACAACTATACACCGAGGATAGTACAGAATATGGCACTCGAGGTGTATCTGAGGCGAAAGCCTATGAAGAGTTGGCAAGCCCAAATACCGAGCTTTTCCATAATGAGCAGAAGCATGAGGATACCAACCAAAGTCAAAAAAACCACTATGAACACTCTACACAACAACAGCAAAACAATCGCGACAGCGTTGAATCCGAAGCACATGAACACATTCGAGATGGTTCGAAATCGCTCCCAAGTTACCATAAATCTCCTTCCGCCTCTCCTTCTCAGGCTCACCATGATCGCAATTCAGCGGAACTTTCTCTTGTGCCTGGCTCATCACGGCTTGCCCCGCTGAGAATTGAGTCTGAAGCCCCTTCTGAGCCGATGTCTGAGGCCATGTCTGCTAGCTCCCACATGCGCCATGACGAAGACTTTAGCATGATCTTCCCAGACTCACTACATATTGACACTAGCTTGCCACTTGGGCCTCGCAATGACTTTGGCGACACTACGAATCTGGCGATTAATAGAACATTAGAGTCTCTTCGGCGCGATCGTGAAAACGGCGAGAACAACCAGCTCAACTCTTATGTGTCTACCCCCGTAAATTTAGAAACTGTGACTGAGGAGCCTGAAGAGGAGAGTCATGTGCAGGATCTTCCTCGTCTGTCTTCTCCCTTGATCCGATTTGGAAACTCGCCTCTACTTCGATCTGCCACCAAGAATGCTGCAGCTGCACACAATATTACTAGCCCAATGCTAGGACGTACTTTGACTCCTCGTCAACGCAAGCCGCCCTCTCTGAGCCAGCAACTCCTGACACGTGAAGCTCTTAAGGCTGAACAGACACCTGCTGGCAAGATTGTCGACAAAGCCAAGAGTCTTGGTACACTCCTATCCTCGGGTGCCCGTCGAAAGCCCCGCAAATCACTGCAGTCACAGCAGCCGGAGTACGAGGACTCGTTCACTCAACCATCAGAGTCCCTTTTGGATGCAATGGCGCCCAAGCCCGGGGACTATAACCATCTTTCTCAGGAAGAATCAACAACTCCGGATACTGTCCGGCGACATGACGTCATTGACTTGGGTTCTGATGATGGCGAAACACCAAGCAGGCCCCCAAAATCATCCAAGGCCACGAGTACCCCAGCTGAGAATAGTCAGACTAAAAGCTTGGACTCTGTAGTTACTCCAGAGACCCAGCGCAACGGTGAAATACAGACTACTAGCGGTGATACACGTAAGGCAAGTAGCCCAGGTCCAGATCAAGCTAATAGAGCGGACATAGGGCAACAGCCACAGCCATTGGTGAGTGAACATAGGGATTTGTATATTTCTGAACATACATGGTACTAACTAGTCTTATAGTCCTTCGGCGCGCCCCCGCGTATTTCTATCTCAACTGTCCCCACGATGGATAAGAACATTGGGGCTATTGCAGCCTCTTCTTCTCCTGCGCCGTCTACTGTACAGCCCATCGAGCGCCCGCTTTTATCCTCCGCCGTTCGGGCTGGTTGGGCTCTGCAGACTGTCACAAGCGAAAAGTCATCACCCATGAACCAGAACGGTCTAGGATCTCCATTCAGGGGGGGCGACTCCTCTCCGTTGGCAAATCGCAAGTCTAGCAACAACCACACATTGGAAGTCCCTGCCCCAAACCCCCCCCCCTTGTTTGGTGGTCCAACCCGCAGCTCAGTGCCGCCGGATAGTCTTCCTAGCATTCCAGAGCCGACCAGTCCCGTGACATATGAAAAGGAAGACAGCATATTCAAAACTGTTCCCGCCACTAAACCTACCACTTCGTTCCGTCGTCCTGGGCGGGTACATCATGCGGCCTCCCTTTCTCCATCAGGAGAGTCTACAGCCGCTATAGCACCTGTGGTCCCGGTTCTTGCGGCTGAGGAGGAACATATTGCTGATGTGTCATGGACGACAGACCCCAGCCGTTCAGTGCAGCAAAATACTGCGCCTTATAGACCTGACAGCCAGGCCTTGCGCAAGGAAAATATACAGCATGTTAATACTGCCTCTAACAGTGAAAGGAAGGGCGATGAAGATGACGATGACGATCTGTGGGCCATTGAAGCTGATCGTTCACTGGCCGGCAATTCTACCAAGACACACACTCCAACAGCCCAAAAAGGGGCCAACAAGCGGTCACTCCCTAGTGTTGAAAACGAGGAGGTTGACTTTCTACAGTTGCCCAACAAGAAGAGCAAGAAAAACGACGATATCCAACCTAAGGCTGACTCTTTTGTATCCCCTATGCTCCCCCAGCCCAGGCTTGCTTCTATTAACAAGGCTACTACTGCTACTGCTTCTCGTCAAAATGGGACTAGGATGCATATGCAGGGATCAGATGCCAGCAAATACCGGGGTTCGTCACGATTCCGACCCATGATTGGACGGCACCGTGGCATTGTGAGCCAGAATGGGTCAGGCGAAAGCCCCGAGGTTAGTAGCAAGACTGCGTTTTTCCAGCGCAAGCTTGAGCAAGCGCATAGGGAGGCGGCGGCTAAGGCTGGACAGCAACAAAAGCAGAGTCTACAAATGGGTACCAGTTCTCCAGCAACCCCTGCCATTCTCTCCAAAGATGGAAATGAACAGCCTTCTGTCCTTGATCCTGGCCGCGGTGCTGCCTCTGGCCCTGGCTCTGGCCGCATTGACCTAAGCACGTTCTTTTCTTCTCCCCTTTCTCTCCCCTTTCAGTCTGCACGCAAGGCTGCTACTGCTGTGGCTGCTGCCGCCTCGCGCAGATTTTATCCTGGCACTACTACTATAGATATGCAGGACGAAGCTGATAGCAACAACGACTTGTACGGTGATAGTCTCGAGTCTACTAGCTCGGTCCTGCCCACTAGCTCTATGTTTCCCTCCCTGCCCCCAAGGCAGCCCGGAACTAGAACTCGCAATATTCACCGCTACCAGCCACAGTCTCAGTCTCAACCCCCTAGTCGTGTTGTCGAGGTTTCTCGTTCCTCATCTCCTGTTGCTTCTGAAGCTGATGAAGAACCTGAAGACACATTCTTTGACCACAGCATGGCACACACTATCGATCAGAGTCACCTAAACGATGATGAAGAGGAGGAAGATCACGAAGCCACGGAAGATGAGGCTGAGTTTGACCATTCTGCTGTTGATCTTGCTGATGCTCAGCCAGCCGATGGGGATGATGACAATGGCAACATACAAAGTGATGCTGCTATTGCATCCACAGACGAAGAAGATGATGCTGAAGACCAGGACAGCAGCCAATCTGACCCACAAGAGTCACAGGATGAGCCCATGACTCCTGCCAGACGGTTAGCTGTGACCACACCCCGAAATGCCCACACGCCGCCGCAAATGCAGCTCTCCTGCAACGACATCTCGCGATGGCGAGAAGAAACCTCTAAGGTTATGGAAGAGTCGCCTAAGGAGATGCGTCCCTTGCCCCGCCCTGGCTTCCCCCATCACCGTGCCTTGTCCCCCTCTAAATCCTGCTTGCGGTCGCCGCTTAAGGGTCGCACTCCTGGCCGTGTAGTGGAGTTTACAAGCAGCACGCTAAGTCCCCTGGAGCAACAGCGCCAGCGTCTGCAACGGCAGCGAAGTCTTGCCGTAGATGAACAGAATCGTCTCGAGGAGGAACAGCGCGAGGCTGAGGCTTTGGCCAACTTCGAACGCCAGGCTTTGGAAGGTGCACGGCGTGAGCGAGAGCTTTCCGTGGTTTCGGGAATGTCCGAGCCCTCTCCAAAACTCCGCCGCCCAGTGGGAATTGTGCCTCCTGTCACTCTTGCTCCACCAGCTAGTGGCTTTGTACATCAGCCCATTGAAATGGATGTTGGGGAAGACACCGACCCTAACTATGAGTATGAAGACGATAACGACGACGATGACGACGATGATGATGAAGATGTGGAGCCTGAAGAAGAAGAGGCCCTCAAAAACCAGCCTCATCCCGACGATAGAGAAGCCATGGATACGTCTAGTGTTGAGCAAGGCGAGCACGCTCATCGGACTGGTCGTCTTGCAGATCTCTTCACGCCCAAACAGACGCTTGCCGAACGCCAGCGTGCAGCTACTGCATCTTATCACTATCTTGAGCCGCAAGCACCACCCTCTGATCAATCTAGTTCCCCCTCCGTCGCTTCGAATGCCAGTTCGGCACCCACAATTGTGCTTCCACGACGAATGCATCTCTCGCGACGTACGTGGACTAACGACCACTGGCGACATCTCAAGTATCTTGTGCGCATACGACGAACGCGGCTGTTTTACTTCAATGCACGCTATGTCCGGCCGTCCGAGCAGGCTCGGCTTGTTGGCGAGACGGTCTCAGGAGCTGGTGAGAGCATGCGAATCATGCAGGAGCATGCCGATGCCATTGATGCGTTCATGAGTGATGTGCCTGGCTGGGATGTGCGGGACGTTGCCAAACGTGTGTTTGCCCTGGTCAAAGCGGATGAACTACGGCAGAGGGAGTGGTTAAACCAGCAAAATCACCGCCATAATGATAAACAGAGCCAAAACCAGCATCAGAATGGGGAAGGATCATCATCATGGTGGCGTAACTGGGTGCCATTCATATAAGACATACTCTGTCTAGCCATTCCCATCTTTGGATTTCCTTTCTTATTGTTATTTACTTCTACGATGCCCAAAAGTTCATCTGGTTCACTGGCTGTCTCGAGCCTTGAGCAGAGATAAATTCTTGTTTTCCCTTCCCTTTTCCTTACTCTTTTCCCTCGTCTAGTCTCTCCTACCTACCTACATACATACACATACATGAACAAAAACCTTGTCAGGTTTTTTCCTTTTACCTTCCCTATTCTTAATGTCTTATAGTTTGGCGGCTTTCTTGCGCTTCGGGGCGTCTTTCGCACAATGGACGAGTTCTTACTTGCTCCTAGAGATCGTTTTCATTTTCTTTTGCCTCTTTGCTTGGATACCCAGATAGTCTTTTCAATCGCTCACGATGGCTACGGCCTCGCCTGTTCTTTTTTTTTTTTTTTTTTTTTTTTTTTCCTTTTCTTATTTACTTCTCTTAATGATGTGTTGTGTGCCTCGCCATATATTTATGTTTGTTTTTGTTCCTCGCTTGCAATTGTAACACATGTATTCATGACGATGTATCGGGTGGTGGTGTGCTTGATTATCTGATATGTTATCTCGTCTAGCCCTTCTCCCTTCCCCTCTTCTCTACTCTAGCTGCGATGCCTGGTTCTGGTACAGCAGATCCACTACATTACTGAGCTTCTCAATCGTAGCCAAAGCTGCATCGTACGTTTCATCACGATGAGTCTCGTCAAAGATAATCAGACAACCCGCACCCTGGTCTAGCACCCCGATAATCACCTTGTCCAAAATCATCTGCGACAATTTGTGCTCAACTTGCTGCACATCTAGGCCAACCATGCTGGCAATGTGGGCAATCTCGACGCGTGAAAAAGGCTCAATAACCTTGATTAGATTCTGTTCCAACATGTTGTCGTATAGCCTGCGCAGATGGCTGCGTACAAAGGCATCGCTGCCCAGTTCGTAGCGGTATGTACCCAGAGCTCGCTCATACTCCTCTAGCGATCGTGAGGCATGTGCACGCGCAATGGCCTTCATAGCCTCAAGGCTAGAGCTAGCATATTTAAGAGCCGGCTTGCCAGCCATGAGCTGGTTGACCTCATCGACTTCGTTGAGCATGATCTTGCAGAGCAGCATGTACTGCAGAGCAGCAGTGGCCTTGATTGTCTCCTCCTGCTGGCCATAGCCGTCCAGAGCCTCAATGAAGTAGGAAAATGCCGTGTTGAAGTCCTGGTCCTCGGCGTGCAACATACCACTCTGCATGTCTAAATCGGCCTGGATTCGGGGGGGTGTGTAGACAGACGCGGCACTGGTGCGGGCGCTCGTTAGGGAGGCACGGGCCTTTGCAATGTTGCCTAGGGCATGGTGAGTTCGCGACTCGAGTAGCTGGACCTCGACTAGCATGAGTTTGTCGTCTAGGCGCTTTAGCTCGCGCAAAAGACTATCGCATAGTCTAAGGGCTTCGTAGTAAAGTTGCTTGGCCATATACAGGCTGACCAGCCGCGTCTCAAGACTTTGGCGGAGGAAGCCACGGCGTTGCGATGTAGCCCATTCTATGCACGACTTGGTGACGTCGATCTGAAGGTCGGTGGTGTTGGGGATATCGTGGAAAAGGTCCAGAAGAGCCTTGACTGTGAAGGAGCAAATAACGCTGGGTTAGCATATGTATGTACGTCATAGAGGTTGGTGTATGTGGAAGGATGTCTTTCGTAGAGCGTACCCAGTTTGGAGGTCTTGGCCTTGGCGAAATCAGAGACAACCGTCCGGCTGTTGTTGATCAAGGCGACGATATTTTGGGTTTGTCTAGGCCAGGCGTTAGCATAAGCGTTTGGATGTGAGGGGTCTTGCAGTGATGGCGGTGGCAGTGGCTGCAGCACCAGGCATTCTTACTGTTGGTCACGATACAGCCTTCCCAGGCCCAGCAAAGCGTCCTCATATTCACGAATTTCGGCTTCCGATGAATTGACCGTAGGCGGGTTATTTAGAATAGCCTGGTATTCAGGTTCCGACTTGAGCTCAACTGTTCGAGAGCTCTGTCCCTTGATTGAGGCACCAGCCATTATGATTGGTTGTGATGCGGCGATAGGTTGTGTATTTGTGATGTTTGGATGCGCTTATTGGAATTACAGAACAGGAAAGCCTGCATTCAATGGATGACCAAGACTGATAAAGAGAGTACAACAAGAGTATGTGGTGGTTGGTTGTGCCGGTGGATTGGCTTTGTGTTTTTGGTGGATAGAATGAAGGGGATCCAGCTATTGTACGCAAGGCTAGCTGGCTGGCTCAAATCCCAAAACAGGTAGCAACGGGATTCGCAAGTTAGTAGCTAAGCTAGCTGTGATAAATGTGGCGCTCGCTATTGTGGCGTACGCGCATTTAGTGTGGCGCTCATGGCTACTCGCCCACAAGGTCTACAGTGGTAGTGTAAGAGCACAGAAAAAAGCTGATATCTACAGAACTGTGCGAATGTATTCACGGGCAGTATAATTGAGGCGCGCGCTGTTCTTATTTCCTATGATTTAGCAGATCTGCTCTAACGTTGCGCTTGACTGTGTTTATCGCCAAACATAACGCGTAAACTAAGTTGAACTACTAGAAAGACAACAAAATACACTACGCGGATTCCACTACAACAAGCCCGTTCTTCTCCGACTATACTTGGAAGACGAGACCTCCTTCTCTGCCGGCTTTGAGAAACTTGCTGCAGTTTCTTATCAACATCTAATCTATTTGTAAACTTCACTACCACCATGGATTGTAATACAGGCCTCATTTGTCGGATTCGACACTGGCTGGATATCCCTCAAACAACAGCTATAGCTATGCCTTGCGGCTTTACGCCGATAGCCTCTTGAACTATTAATTTACACAGGCAGCTTGAACTTCTTACCCTGGAGCACACGTGTGTAGTACACCCAGAAAAAGTCGCTGTAGAGAACGGTCTGCACAATGCCGGCAATGATGGCAATCCAGTCTGTGTGGTAGGTTGAGGGATCCTCCGACATGTAGCGCCAGATCCAGTTGGGGATATACAGCGCGCGGTAGATGCCCAGAGCGAATAGGTAGTGGGTGGTGATGGTCTCGGCCTCGCCAGTGCGCTGGAGCATGAAAAGCTGTGGCAGAATAGCCACACTCTCTAGCCAGATGGAAAAAGTCCACATCACCTCGAAGAACGAGTAGAAGTGAGGGAACAAAATGGCAAGGATAAGGGATCCACCCAGCAGATACTGTACGCGAAAGGTATCGAGATTGGGATCATTGGTCGGGCGGTAGGAGCTAGTCATGAGGTAGATGATGTAGGACTGGCATCCAATGAAAAGTACTTTGAAGATGAAGTTGTAGGGGCTGTGCGTCCAGAAGAGGTCTGCCGGAGAGAGAAGGCAAAAGGTCAGTAAAAAGTTTATTTAGGGCCAGCATAAGGGCTTTTTTTTTTTCCCTGCAGCTTTCACTGCTGGGAATGAACGCGATCTTTTTGTGTCTATTTTGACGTACCGAGATATCTCGTGATGTAAACGAGCAGGTATAGGACCTGAGACTTGAAGCTGATGCCAGCGCAACTCTATAATTGGACATGGAAATTGTTAGCTGACCACTGTCTCAGTCACATCGTCTCCTTTCTACAAAACAGGAGCGTTGTCAACGACATGTGTAGTGTATGCATACCTTTAACGCACGCATCTTGTGTAGCAAGATCAAAATCGACATGAAATGCGACAGATCCGCCACAATGCGGAACAGATTGAGCGACATTGTGGGCAATTGCTAACTGCGATGGAGAAAGTCTGCGGTTAGGCGTGTCTCGTTGATACTGGCAGAGCGTACTCTCAGTTGCCTTGTTGGTCGTCGCTTTTGCCGGTCAAGAAACGGGTAGCGAGTAGCTAAGCTTTGGAGCTGCGTGAGGCGTGTTGCGTGTTGTGAAAACGACAGAGAGGCGAAAAGAGGATAAAGAAATAAAATAGAGTAGTTGCTTTTATCAAAGGAAGAAAGATGCGGTCGTAGGTTGGAGCTAGTCGTTGAGTGTCGCGTTGCTGTAGGACTTCAAGAAAGCCATTTGACCATTAAAGCTGTCTGTCCTTTTTGCGCCTGATTTCTGATTCTGAGTGCACGGAAGTTTCGTAACGTCCGGAGCAAGATGTGGGTCCCTTGACCTTAGAAAAGCAACTTAGCGGCTAAGCAAGGCTAGGTTAATGCAAGACCTTAATAACCGAAGATTTTCCTCATATTGTGGCTATTAATAGAGAGACAATATGAGGCCCACTTATAAGGCTGTAATATGGTATTAGTCGGGGTAGGTTTTTGGGGTTTGCAGGCTGCAGAATTCCAGTCTCCTAATCTATTACCAATCGTCATCTTCATGATTCGATCAGCTTCAGTTGTGCTAACTATCTTGTCCGGAGAATAGCTATATAAACAGAACTTGTCTTGAAGATATATATTGATCTTTACTGATGCGCTACTTTACTCTTTCCAGTGTTTCAAGCTTTGCATCTCCCTAATACAAGTTCTTGCAACCAATACCCCGTTCTTAGCACCAGCATCACCTACACAAAATTCACATCCCAACGACAATGGCAGCAGTTGGCGATATAAACCCTCTCAAAGTCACCTTCATCCACAAAAATGGCACTCATGTCATTACCGGCAACAATACAACCACTCTTGCCGATGCGCTCCTTGATCTAGGCAGCTTGGTTGACGTGGAGCCAGAGCAGCTCAAGCTCATTGTCAAAGGCAAAATGTACACCTACGCGAAAAATGGTAGTCTTCCCCTTGCTGATTTTGCCAACCTGTCTATCAAAGTCATGGGGACCTCCAAGAATGAGAAGCAAGATCTTGAGTCAGCCAGTGCTCGCGCCCGTGCCCCAGCAACTAGTAACCAAAATCGGAAACCGGGGCCATCCACGGTGCTCAAGCCGAGACCTGCTCCGCCCCAGTACGGGTTCGATCGGATAGAGCCTCTGCAAATATTCCCCAACTCTGATATTGCCGAAGCAATGCTACAAAGGCTCAGCAACGACATTGGCATCCGTGCAGCCATGCGCAAGTTCAAACTGAATGTCGGTCTGCTGACTGAGATGGAGCCTGTCACCAACACGCAAGTGACACACGAGGGCACCACGCGGTTGCTTGGCCTCAACCGCAATATGGGCCAGGCTATTGAGCTGCGTCTGCGCACCGACAACCATCGCGGCTTCCGCGACTACAAGACAGTGCGGTTGACATTGTGCCACGAGTTGGCACACAACCGTGTACAGGACCATAATCACGAGTTCTGGGATTTCTGCCGCGAGATAGAACGCGAAGTTGCAAAATCCGCCACTTTCCACACGCTTGATGGCCGTTCGGGGGTGTTGGGCAGCTACGAGGCTGGCGATGACAGCGAGATGCACGAACATGTCGATATTGGCGGCGCAGCAGAAGATGCCAACAGAGCGCGCAGAGAACTGCTCGCACGAGCAGCGGAGAAGAGACTGCGAAATGCCGACGCTAACAATAAAAAACATGACCAAGGAAGTGATGTATTGCCACCCAAATGACGTCATTGATGGCGGTAACGAATACAGACTACACTAGGCAATTGTTTTATTGTGACTAATACACATTGATGATTTACGATCCTGTTGCTATTTTGTAGGAACCTCTTCGTATAATTGGCGTTTGGCAGAGAGGGTTCTGAGCCACTGTAGGCGTCCATTGAGTAGCCCTGAGAGGCGCAACTACGAACAAGTCCCCAAGTTTCCTGACGAATAGCCCGCACCACACGGCAAAACATATCGTCTACTACGGATCCCACAGCTCACTAGCCTTTCGCTTTATTAGTGAGACAGCCGCTAGGCAGTGTACAACAAGCACTGTTCAGCTGGATCAAACCTCTCATTCATCTTCTTCCTACGTTGGCGGTTGCTCTTCTAAACGGGTAGTTATCACAACATGCGTGATCTAGCATGGTCAATAGATGGATACATGCTTTTTGTGTATCCCCTGTTATGAAACAGGCCAAGATCACTTTGTCATAATCAAGTCAAACTTACCATAATCATCAAAGGCAACATCATCTCAAGCATGGCCTATATAATGCGCAAGTAAAACATCTCAAGAAGCGAAAATGACATGACTCGTGGGAATGTGCTTAGGAAGTACAGTTTGGGTGATAGCGGACATGGAAGAATTCAATATAATTAATTCAAAGTAACTAATTCAGCATAATTTTGAACAATTCCAAGTGTCCTATATTCTAGGCACAGTGTAGATGAGCATCATGTTTCCAGGAGCGGAAGATCTGGGAGTTGAAAGGAAATGAAAAGGGGCAGAAGAGTGAAAAAGCCCGTAAGCAAAAATGAAATGGAAACCCGAACGCCGCGTATTATCGTCCCAGAAACCCGGCCGGAAAAAAAGAACAAGGCCGAAAAAAAAAAAAAAAGAAAATAATATATCCCAGAAAGAAAATGCCATGAAAGAAAAAGTGAAAGGAAAAAGAAAAAAACATAAAGTGATAGTTGATATGGCAGGCATTAGGGGAGAGGAGATACCAATGTGGCAAACATAGGAGAAGAACGGTAGCCTGCCCTCCCCAGACTCAGGAGATCAAGGACGAACAAGCTTGGGCCTAGTGATACCCAAAAAGAAAAAAAAAAACAACAACATTGGACTGGGACGGACAGGATCCGTGCTTTATGCTTATCCCCTGTCGACGGCAGTGTCGGCGTGTTTATTTATTTGGCGGAGAAAAAAAAAGAAAACTGACGACGACCAACTTTTTGTGCGCAGAGCAACAGGCTTGACTCATTGGACCTTGAGCCATTTCTTGGATTCGGGAGACCAACGGTGGCTAAAAAAATAAGAAGAACCAACACGGTTAGCCAAGTTACAAGACACGGTCATAGATAGTGAGGAAATAAAGCTTACCCAAGCCACTCTGTCGTTACTAATGCATTGACGCTGTATTCATCAATCAAAATACGCTCGAAGTTGTAGGGCACCATGGTAGGCACGCCTTCGAATTCAGTATACCGCATAGGATATAGATCGGTAGTCTTGTAGCGGTGGTTGTTTCTGCAGCTCCAAATTCCAGGCGATTGCACGGGATCCCGCTCGGCCACGCCTGTGATATCAATGAACATGCCGTTGGACATATCAATCCAGCGTGCATCGATGATGTTGTGGCCGTTACCGCGGGTCAGCTGGCTGTGGAACGGGTTGACATCGAGAAGGTAATGCTTGGTCTTGGTTTTGCCGTTTTCCTCGTATGTGTACTCGTGCTCGGTGCGGTTCATGTTGTCGCCCAGCCAGAATAGCGTAGACGAAGAGACCTGGACATCCAGATCATAGTCCCACGGCATAATCTGGCCGTTCCACCACCAGCCCAGTAGACTGCCGTGCGCAATCCACGTCTCGACATTGTGCTCACGCAGGGTCTTGAGGTATGATCGGATAAGATGACGGAGGGCAGGGAGATGGTCGTCGTAGGAGACAGTCTCGTTGAAGTAGCGAGCGTCGTAATGGCCAAGCTCCAGACTGCCGCCGGGCTCGTGGAAGTATTTCCATGCCGAGATGGGAGTAGCAGCAAAGGCGAGACCAAGTAGATGGAGAAAGCGCATGGTCGATAAGGACGTCAAAATAGTTGGTGCGCGTAGTAGCAGGGGGAGGGAGGGGCCGGAGGAGGGATCGTGACGTCGTAGGGTAGGTAACAAAGAAAGAGGGCTTGTGCAGCAAATCACAAGCTGGTTAAATGCGTGACTGCAGAGGGTGCAAACAGACGTCAGGGGAAGGAAAAGACAGGACAGGACGTTGGGGTCTGAGAATGACGAGAAGAGGATTAATAAGAGTACAGCAGGAGGAGGAGGAGGAGGAGGAGAAGAAGAAGAAGAAGAAGGTAAAGACAAGGCAAAACTCAAGAATGGCCAGCCAGAAGAGAAGAGATAAGACGCCCTAACTATAAGAAGAAATCAGGTATTGGCGACGGAGCGGAAGGCGACTATGATAAATAAGAACAAAGGGATAGGCAGCGTGAAAGGGCACACATGAGCCAAGCAAAAAGGCGGGCGGACGGGCGGGCACAAGACAGGAAAGGCAGAAGGCAAGAAAGACCTTCACGAAACGGACAAGGAAGGTACAAACAAGGACGAGGAAAGTACGGACACCAGTAAAATTAAGGACAAGAAAATTTGAACAACCCCGCGAGAAAAAGGCAAGTCGTCGTGTGCAATTACTCCGCAAGACAGCGAAGGATTAAGGATGTTGCCAGGTGCTGCGATGCGCTGACGTTTCCTATGTCAACTCCGCGAACTAGCCCTAGATCACCAGTTTCATTGCTATTCAGTTCTAGCGTCCTCCTGTCAAATTCTTTGCTCTCGTGCCTCGTCCATCTATCTCCTAACGCCGCTTCTACCTTTTCTTGCCTGTTGCCTGTTGCCTGTCTCTCGTCCTACCCCCTGACATTTGTTTTGTCTGCGACAAGCTACACTACACACCCACCACCGTCCACTCCCCTGTCAACCTACTACCCCTTCCCTTGTCTTGTCGCTCTCTAGTCCAAACAGTGTAGGCGTCGTCACCACCCTGTGGCTGGCGTCGCGGCCCTCCCCTCCTTCTTGATTGAAATGAGAGCGCATGATTGTCGATGCCGTGGCTGACATGGTGTAATGGATGGTGCTGTGCGACACTAGTGCCCGGAATCGCTGTATTTTCAGTGTTGGTGGTAGTGCATCTCGCTCTGTGGTACGTAGGCTTTTTCTTCGCTTCGCCGTTGCTCAGTGGTGATATCTGCTAATTTATTCCTCTAGCTCTTAGCATTCCGCTTCGATCGTAGAGCCAGTCGAGTCAGCGCTGCCAAGATTATGCCTCGAAAATACCATCATTTGCCAGCGTCAATTCCGCACTAGATTGCCGGCTAGCTACTGTCTCCCTACATTTCCACCCCGAGGAATGCAGCTCTCCATTGCTTCTGTAGCCTCATTCTCGGTGAACTCCCTCAGCCCCAGGCTCTTTTCTCCCTCCCGAACCGCCCGTCTCTTGTCTTCATCTTCTCTGATCGCCTGCGGTGCATCACCGTAAAATTTCGCGCTCCATACGACCCTCTTCCGTCCAAAAGAATCTGGCCATCCATGTCTCCGCAGTTCATAGGCCCTTCCTGTTCCTCATGGATGGGGCAAACACAGAAAAAGGGGCTAAAACGTCAGCTTGTCGGGTGCCCAGCGTGTCGTTTCCTGTACATTGCATTCGACCAGTCTGGCCATGTATCGGTACCTCACCACCCTGCTAGGCTGTACTAACAGCAGCGCACCCAAGACAGCCCAGCATGTACCGCTACCAATGAATCCCAAGATCTGCTGCTAGGCCATTCCTTGCTCTGTGTTACTCTTACTGTCAGCCCTCCTCCCTTCTACTTTCTTCCTTCCCTTTCCTCCCTTTCTTCTAGTCTTGGCCTCGGACTTAGGCTTGGGGTCGCCCTGGCCTAGGTAGTGTGACCACTTGCCACAACGAGAGACGGAACGCAGGCCCTTCCCCCTTCTCTATCAAACTCTAGTGTTGAAAATCAAGCCATGCACTCACTCACTGCACCTGGCGCTATTAGCGCACATGCCGACACAAGTGTTGTTTGTCTTACAGTACGAGCAATGGATACAGTAAATGCATGCATTGTTCCAGACACTGATTCACTAATCATGCGCCTGAACGCAATACTCCAAGGTCCTTGCATATACGCCTTCAGCACCACTTGGATTTTTTAGGTGCCTACAGTCATCTCTCGCTTTGCGTAAGCTCGGGCACATTTCCCCTCTCAAACATGTCCACAAATCTGGCGTCAAGAAAAAGAAACATTGAAAATTTAGTCTTGGCGTCTGCGGCTTATCAGTATCAGTAGCGGTAGTGCCAACCAACTAACACATCGGGTGGGCAAAGAGGGCTTGGCTTGGCTTATCTGGCAAACAGGACCGCGCCAGGTTTTATTAGCCCGTATTATTTCTTTCTTCAACCGGCCCAATATTTATTAGGGTACGTTCAAGTATCCAATGCAATGCATATCCTTCGATTTGTGAACACAAAAGTTCACAGCGTTCTTTGCGGTTCGGCGATGGCCAAGATGACAGCAAGAAACCCCTCCCCTGATTCTTTTGCTTCGGGGCGGCAATACGCCCGAGACCAAGGGCGTGGCCCTATAAACCATCGCCAAACCAATTTGTTTCTGATCTTTATCCTCCGGCTTGAGATGGCGTCTGTAGCTCGCCCCCCCCCCCCCCAAGCTAAACATGCAACATCTGGCAGACTTGGCTGTGTCTGGCCATCGTCTAATCCAGATAGATATTAGACACTGCAATACCGAGCGCCAGGATAAATCCCGGTATGTGCCACATTTCTAGGTTTCTGGTCCAGCCCCAGAGCCTAAATCATCCAGTAGTAGTAATAGTAGTAGTATCGGGTTGGTCTGTCTGCTGCCTTACACCCGCATCACATGAAATGGAGCCACATTGTGAGAGAGCCCTCAAACCACAAACCAACAAAAGCGACTAGATTACCGAGCATGTTGATGTGAAGTCGTACACAAACTTTTTGGAGTACATACATAGTGTCCCTTGGTCCTTCTACACATCCGTCACAGACGAACGTAAATATCCAGGAAATCAACCCTCCACTCCCGTTCCCCCAGCAAACTCCGCAGCCACTCCATGCCCAAGCCCGTCCACTCGGCTCGCCGGTGTGCCGCCTCATCCATCAGCGCCTTTGCCAAAGCCCCAGCCGTCGAATTTGCAATGTCGAAAACCGTTGAGTTGAAATCTTGTGTCTCCTGCACCGACTCACTGCTATTCAGTCCGCTGCTGGTGTAGTTGCTATAGTTATGGTGCAGCCGTTCGGGACAGCCGTAGAGGCAGCTCCCTGCACCCGAGTCGTCGACTGGGGGCCGGGGAATGAACCAGTTATGGCTAAAGTCAAAGAAACACCGATCAGCCCAATGGCATGATGTCAAGAATAAAATGATGAGCAAAAAGCTGCAGTATACACATGGCCGCGATAAGAAGAATGTGCAGATGAAAAATAAAAAAACAAATGCTGCCGGGGCATTGGTTGGTATAAAGAGCAGTGGCAGCCAGCTAGTTGTATAGAGGGTCGACATGCGTTAGTGATTTCCTCTAGGCGTATAGCTTTGGGAGGCAGTCTTTGTCTGCAGACATGTGGCAACTTACCTTCGTAAACAAAACATGGCGAGATTATTATGCGTTTGTTTCGCAACAAATGGATTTATAGTTTATAAGAGAAATGAAGAAAAAGGAAAAAAAAAAAAAAAAAAAAAAAAAAAAAGAAAAAAAAAAGGAAAGAAAATAACGAATTCGAAATAGACAGTGTCCCCCGTACAGGCCCGTCACGCCACGTATGTATGTGATATACCACGCAATGCTAGGATTGGATCCCAAAGAAAGAATGCAAGATTTATATCCGCAGTCCAGCAAGCCAGTCGTCCTCAATGCGCGGCTTGAGTGTATTGCCCGTATGGTACCCGCCGCACAGCGTACTGGCAACTGGCAACTGGCCACAGCACGTCCAAGATCGAGGAAGCCCCGCTACTCGTCGGGGTACGGCTTTGTTCCGGTGCGGCAGGCAGATATCAGGAATGGAGCGGCGCCGTTGCTCTGATGGGCGCCGATACGCAAGAGCTTTGCCTCCGTAGGCTCTGAAATCGAGGACGAGCTTTTGTGCAATGCTTTAGGTTGTCTTGTCGATAGGTCAATAGCGACACCTAGCAGCTAAGGCTCGATATCAGCTTTAGTATGTGCGAAAAAGAATAGCACTCGGTGCAAAAGGACAAAAGCCTAGAAATGAAGCTTCATAAATAAATAGTCCGTAATATGTATTTAGTTGGCCCTGCGAAGTTGCTGACCCGCAGATTCACGGCGTAATCGTGGAGTTTGGTGACAAGGCTGAGAATCCTTTGTGTAATGACGGCATTGAAGGTTTGACATTGGGTCGTGTGAAAAAAAAAAAAAAAAAAAAAAAAAAAGGAAATGCTTATGTAATCAGAGTTATTCACCCAGACCCTTATATAGGTCATTAGGGCTTTTTCAGAATGAGTCGCTAAGCTATATCATTATGTGATAGACATGACTTCATTCCCTAGCAGTCTTTTTCAGAGCCTAAAAGCTTCTAATCGATGGTAGGCAGATCTTGAATAATACTGCTAACCACAGTTCGGCATGTGGCCTTTTGAGACTAACAAGCTTCTACAGATTGCGTGGCGTAGTATGAATAGTTGACCGGCCTAACCCAAGTCACATCTTTCATATCTTGTCATGAAGGGGCACCTCCTTCAGAATGCGCGTCTCATACGCCAGTCAGTATATGCTGCCCCCGGGCTGGCCCGCTGCTTCATGAGCTTTGCGACAAATCCGGCCAACAAGACACAAGTCTACGTTTCTGAGTCGTTGGACCCGTACAAAAACCTATCCATTGAGCACGAGCTCTTGAAAAAGACTCCTGCCGACTCAACCGTTCTGTTCTTTTACGTCAACCGTCCCTGCATTGTCATTGGGCGGAATCAGAATCCATGGGTGGAGGTGAACCTGCCGCTACTAGAGCAAGTGCGGCGACACTCGAGTGATTCCTCAAACATTCTTGTGCGAACTGACGAGGAAAAGAGACAAAGTTCAGGGGTAGAGCTTGTGCGACGACGTTCCGGAGGCGGTGCTGTGTTCCACGATTCAGGAAATATCAATTTCTCTGTCATCAGTCCTTCTGCAAACTTTGACCGTGACCGGCATGCCGAGATGGTGGTCCGGGCATTAAAACGCCTGGGTATAACGGGCGCCATGGTTAACTGCCGACATGATATCATCGTGGCCGACAACCCTGGTACCCTAGAGAAGGCCAGTAATGGTACGTGTAGAGCTGGACAGCCAGGCACGTTCAAGGTTTCTGGATCAGCCTACAAGTTAACCCGGCTGCGATCTCTGCACCATGGGACGTGCTTGCTAGCATCACCAAACCTGAAAAACATTTCACAGTTCCTACGGTCACCGGCGCGCGAGTTCATCGATGCCCGTGGCGTAGAAAGTGTGCGGTCACCGGTCAAAAACGTCAATATTCTCAACATGCAGGCGTTCATAGATGGCGTCTTGGATGAGTTCGGCCGGATGTATGGGGAATATAAGGTTTTGAAATCGAGTGAGATAGCTCCCGAGGATTGGCCTAGTATCGAGAAGGGAATGAAAGAGCTCAAGGCAAGTACAGATATTGGATTATAGAATTTCGAGGAACCTCCATATGCTAACACGCTCTCTAGAGCCGGGACTGGATTTACGGCCAAACACCGCGCTTCACCGTATCCTCGACATTAAGCCCAGAATGCGCCGCCGCAGCCCAAGGCGAGCTTAAGGATGTGAGTGATCTGCCATCTCCTGCCCTATATTCCGTCATCGCCTATGTCTAATGACTCTGTATTGCATTTTAGAACTCGATTTCGTTTGAGGTAGCCCATGGTGAGGTTGAGACGCTTGTGCTTAATCACCAGACGTACACGTTTGCGCCCACAAAAATCTATGATTTGAAGAGCTGGCCGGAATTTCTCGCTGGGCTTGGTATTGACTATTCTACGGCTGAGAGGGTTGGCCGTTGGACTGCCAAGGTTCTTGGCAGCTCGTGGACAAACACAAGCATCTGAGTTCATGAAATCATGTAATAGTGTATCAAACATTGGACTCAATGTCCTGCAATAATCTAGAGCGCCTTGCTGGTCGCAGAGAACTACAAGCATAGGCAACCTACTCCGTAGTAACTGATGGCATTATTTTCCGTCTATATATTATTGCAACATGTTGTCTACTTGCAGCCTGCCCCAAGCACGTTGTCATACATGGACTATCACATCAACGCCTTGTTTAGGCAGAACGAGGGCGGCTGTGCCATCTTCCGTATGAGCAGTGTATTCTTGATATAGGCCACACTGTCCGGCTGATTCTGGCCCTCTCCTCGCGTGCATTCTTTCCCTCGTGTGGCACCTTGGTGCATACCACGGGCTTTGCTGACTAATTCCACACGACTCGACAGAAGGCCTCTACTAGATAGGGAAAACAATAGATCAACACTCCGGTCTATAGTGCTGCAATCTATGAATTCTCAGCTTAGTCGACTCTGGGACGCTTTGCAAAGCTCTACAACTGGTCCCAGTAGCACTTTGTCATTAGGCTGGGATTTAGTACGAATGCATTTACTTTTTCCCGTTGTTAGCTACCTGGATTCTTCCTAAGCTTTAACCAAACTCACTTCGTACTAAGAGCAGCCCATAGTGTTCTGTAGATGGGGTTACTATGAAATAGGTATATGTTTTATGATTGCCCCATGCGTCTAGTTATTCACAGCTTTTGACTACGGGTAAAAGGTAAGAGAGTATCTACGCAAAGCCTTTCTTCCTTTCTTCTTCTCAGCTAGCTTCAAAACATATAGCTCGCTGACACTTGCAACAACCACTCCTAAACACCTCCATCCACCCTCATGACCATGTTTGCCAGACCTCGTCAGTACTCTACACACCATTCTGCGCATCAGGGCTAACTCAACCACCCCATTCCCTCCCCTACTCTAGCCAGCAGATGATTTTGACTAGGATCTTTGTTCTCAATTCGACACCATAGCAGGCGGCATAAAGTGTCCTATCGGCATTGGATGACCGCCATGGGACTACTGTCCAGATCTGAAGCCTTCCCATCTTCCTATTAGACTTACCAAACAAATATTAACGCTTCGTAGGACACAGTTTCCCTGAGTTATGACTCGGAAGTTTCTAGTCATTGAGTTTTCAAGTGTGCGATTTCACTGCTGTAGTTATTTTCTAATATCACGTGACCCGCACAGGTTACACGATTCTGATATCACCAACTACTATGTGCTGGAAGTCGGTGTGATCGAAGCAGAAAGCCACTCTCACTGTTTAGAATATGCTGTTATCAATTCCAAGGAAAGATCTGTATCATCATACATACTTTTAGCATCCAATATACCATACATAATTCAACATGGTAGAGAAGCACATGTAACTCGACTTCTCACGATAGGGCTTCACAGAACTTTCTTTAGAATGGCGTTTTCAGTAATGCCGTTTGTTACTTAGTAACTACATGTAGATAGTACTAAGATTTTAAGGCGTGATATTTGGCTACTGACTGATTAGGATACATAAAATCGGACATTCTTGTGGCTGTCTCCATCTAAGTCGACCCCTTCGATGCCCTAGATCACTTTTCTCAATAGCTAAAATCTACCCTCCACAAACTGCTGATATATTTGATATGTATCCGCCATAATGAGGCTAGATATTGCCCAAAGATTGAGGGTTATCAACTGATAGCCTAGCTACACAAGACGTTAGCCCTCCTTCAACGTCCTTGAAATAATAACTGCTCGGTCTTGCTAGATCTATTAATATATTGTCTTTCACGCAAAAGATTTGTCATCCACAACAGCGAATATTCTGGCAAACGAATAGGCCCAGGACACTGCCCAGATCATCAAGTGACACGGCGCTGTAACAAATAATGTGAGGCTAATCCGACGACGCAAGTAGCGCCGGCCCGGCCCGCCACTAATCATCTCAGCTGCTATACATACATGTATGGCTTTCCAGATCCATCATGTCTATTATGCGTTGCATACATGGAATTTGCTATTCCCCATAGAAAGTGGGAATTGTGGCATCACAAACTCATTCCTAGCACCACAGTGCTGGCCAAAGAGGCTTCAAAGGGCGATCTAGCCAGTCAGATTGCAAACGACTGTTCGACAGCTAAGCATAACTATGTCAGGGCCTCCATCTCTAGGTGTTCGTGTCGTGCTGAGGCCAAATAGCTGGGTATTTCAAGCAGTGAATCGAATAGCAAGTCAAATCCATGAAGACGATCACGGCCGGTTATTGAGGGTTAACAGGTTGGAGGCCGGCAAACATTAAAAAGAAGGAAAGGAGCCGCACGAGTCAGAATTGATATACGTATGTGAAATTCGAGATACGAGATCGAGTAATTCTATGAAAGAGAATGTTAAAATCCCAGAGAGTAAAGCGACCTCCAGAGGGTCACCAACGCCAATTACAACCCTCGCCGATATCTACTACTGTTCACTCCGCCTCTCTTCCCAAGAGTCAACAACGCAGCGCAGGTGCAGACAACCCATGTCCTCCTTTCCCCAGCTATTGTTTCTCTGAATCGGAGCAGGCACGTAGAGACTATGAAGCGATAGACAAGGGGCAGCGCTTTTAGTCATTGGGTGGGATGCTTCCTAGGGCAAGACAACAGCCAGAAATAGCCGCAAGTAACGCTGTTTTTTGGCTGCTAGCATTTCCGCCGCTCGCCGTAGCCTCAGCACACCACAACAGCCTAGCTCTCCCGCTCGTCAGCTCGCGTCCAACTCTTCTCGTCTCCTCTACTCTCCTACGTGTTTCACGCCCCAAGTCAACCGCAACCCATAGAGAGGGTAGTTCCCAAACAAGAACGCCCGGTATAGGAGAGAAAGGCCGGTCTTTTATCTTCCGTATTATCTCAGGACGCCTAAATACAGCTAGTAGTTGTGAATTTCTGGTCACTAGGTCATGTTGGCGCTGCGAGCAAAGATAGTAGTAAGGGCTAGTCTTAGTCTTGTCTCTGGTGAATGCTAGAGGCTTAAGATTATCACATGTTGCTATTTGTCGTCATAAAGAAATGCACGTAAGAAATAAGACTCGTAAGGGGCGGGAAGGAAAGTTGGGGGAGACACAAGAGAGAAAGTGGTTTGGCTAGATTGGGAAGTGTCGGGAGGGAATAAGACATGAAAGGGTCGGTTGAGAATATCATCAGTCACAGTCAGTCCATGGCCTGCGTTCTTTGCCTGTGTCATAATGTTCCATTTACAATTACGGTAGCCGTGTCTTGGCGACCAAGACAAGTTGCCTCCATTATCCTGAGGGGCAACACGGACGGAGGCTATATGCCGTTTGTGTAGAGATACAAAACAGGGAAATCAGGAGGTACACATGGGGTGCTTCTTATCTTTTAGCTTGATGTTTAAATTGCATAGTTGCCATGAAGGCGTTGTAGTAAGGAGGCAATGAGGAGGGGGCAGGACTCGAGGAGGACTCGAGGAGGACTCGAGAACTCGAGAACTCGAGTTGTTAGTGATAAATTAGTAACTACCACTTGGAGAAATGAGACTTTCAGGAAGGAAGGAAGGAAGGAAGGAAGAGGGTTGGTTCCTTCCCCAACAAAGAGAGCGAAATGATAAAACAAAACATTTATTCTATCGTTTATTTATTGATGAGTATATACTGTACAGCGGGCGCTATAAAGAAAGGAATAAAAGTAATTTGTATTATGGATGATATCCTGACTGACTGATGACGTGCTATGCTTGGTTTCTTCTCTACTGATTTGCATGAGAACCATACAACTTCTTGTCTATGTTTTGTGCTCTGCCACTCACTGCCAAACAAGGCACAAGAGTCGGGGATTCCGGCGGATATCGAGAAAACAAAATACCATTCTCCAACTATTCCATGCCAGCTTGGAGAAACATGAAGTGACAATGGCTGGTAGGAATGGCTCCAAACTGAATCAGAGGGCGCAAATGTGAGGGCAATACGAAGCAGAACTGAAATTTAGGCTATGATGGGTACTTTGGCAAGCGGGGCAAGGATGTGCAGACATGTAGAAAGCTACGGTCGGCAGGGAAGGCATTAATTAAGACGGCTTGAAAGAAAAGAAGCGCGGGAGACCCCTTGGACTTTGCCTTGCATGCAATCTATACCAACGGCAAGCTCGCAGCCCGAGTCCGAACACACACGATACTCTTCCATGAATGCAACACAGCGCTCTGCTACTGCATTTCTGCATGTCCCAATGCACATTCTCAATGGTCAAGTGACTGACCTGCAACGTGTAAGTAACAAAGTCACAAGCGAAGGGGAGAAAAGAGTCATCCCCCCCCCTGTGAACACCACCATCTCCACTTCTATGCGTACACATACTGCGACTTCACCGACTGGAATCTCACGATAGTTTTGAGGTATCAATCCAGAATGAGGCCGTCTATTCTTTGTTTCCTTTGTTCCTTTGTCTCTGTTCCTCCTGTTTCCTCTTTTTTGTGGCAAGAGGAGGGGTAGAAAAGAAATATACATGCATAAAGCCCACGGTTAGCTGCGCTTTTGGGGTGCAGTTGGGGCAACAAAGGATGCGGGTTCTCTGGGCTGCATATCTGTAATGTATCCGCATAGCTTTTAGTATGGGTGGGTATGTTCCATGCGAAAAGAGAGATAAGACATGCGAGAGCTGTGTGTGTGTGTGTGTGTGTGTGTGTGTGTCTGTATTTGTGTGTGTGCGTGTGTACGTGTGTGTATGTGTTTCTGTTTCTGTATACGAACGTACGCTTGGTTCCAAGTATCGTGACTTTTTTAGCCTAGGTCACATACTGTAACCTCCTTTTTTTTTCGTTCCGTTAGCGGAGATGCTTAGAACCGGGGGGATCATAGTGGGCAGATCGTAGGGGGAAAGGTACAATACAGGGTTGCATGTTATATTGCGTGTTGATCTTGGACCCATAGTCTTGAGAGCTCCCTGCCTCTTTCTCGTAGAAGTGAGTTCTTAGGTTCGTCATGTCTTCCCAAGAAGAGAGGGGGGGCGTGTGGAATGTTCATGTGGCAAAGGCGCACAGCGGAGTACCATTGATACAGTGGAAATATCGTGCCACTAATAGAAGTGTAAGAAAAAAAAAATTGAAAATGAAAAATGACTTGGCCGGTGTTCATGGCGGTATCGCCAGGACATGTATGTATCCTAGTCATAGCCTGGACACGTATGAATGTAGGCTGCGACAACATAAGATGTTTCTCTACCTAGGGAGGCAATTCCCACCGCCCTCGCATTGGCTACTAGTACGGTGGATGGGCTCAAAGCGATTGCGAGCAAGCTAGACCGACGTGAGGGTATCTAGGATCACTGCATCTGACTTTGTGGAATTTGTTGATATCATGATGGCCCTTCTCCTCAGTCTGAGGGTGGCAAGCACGAAGGTTGACACTCTTTGTCAAGCCATCGTCAGTTATCCTCCTTTTCCACGTATGGCTATAGACGTAGGCTAGCGGATATGAGTCTATCCGACTAGTCTTGTGTGGACAGTCGGAGCATGAGTCTGACGGAAATTTGCACATATTGACAAGCACCAGAAGGCCCAATGTCTTAGGGTTGGTTTCTGGGTTAACGAGGCTGCGTCCATGATTGGCCGTAGTTGCTGCCTTCATTTCCAGGTTTTCAACTATTTCCTACCTAATTGGTGTTGTCTTGTTTCCACCTCCGCATTTCTGGTACCCCACATTCTCACTAACGACACCAACATCACAGTCCACACTGCGATACAATACAACATAATACAACCCAGAAACACCCGGTAGAGGCTAAGCCAAGGGATCAAGCCGCCTCATCATGGAGAAAAGAAGAGCAAATGAGGAAAAAAAAAAGAAAAAAAAGAAAAAAAAAAAAAAAAGCAGCGATCGCTACGCACCGTGTCACATGTTCTTGTTCGGTGCCTCAACCAACAACAACAACAACAACAACAAAGCAGGAGCAACTAGAGTACCCAATACTTGAATACTTGAATACTTTGGTAGACTAGAGTGTAAACCCTGCATGTCTCTCACCTTCCTATTTGGCCTTTTCGTCTTGGAGAAGAGAAAACACGGCTTGAGTAGACACACAGCTACTGCTGCAGTGACCTGCGTGTGTGCCTGCCTTTTGTGTCCATTGCGTTTCCCCTTTTCTCCTTCTCCTTCCCATTATTTATTTTGCTACTTCTTTCTTTGATCCTCCGCTGTAAGTATATGTACATCTCACTCTGGTTAGTGGCTTCTTTTTCTCTCCTTTTTCTTTGCCTCTCCACCCGCTGTGTGGCCTGGTATGATCGGAATGTGGCTTGAGGCTTTGTGATTCTACACGATAGTGGCTGCTTTTTTTTTTTTTTTTTTTTCCTTTTCTTTCCGGAGAAAAGAAGAGAACAATGGCCAACGATCACTAATCTACAAAGAAAAAAAAAAAAAACCATGGTAAAAAAACATGCTTGCCAAGCTAAATCGAGCATGTTCATGTCATAATCACCCACCCGTAGATGTCCGGTGCGGTACAAGTCTACAGCACGCACGCCTGAAGGCAACGCAAAATAAGGAAGGGCTCCCGACGTATTATGTAAGAAGCGAGAAGAAGGAAGAGAAGACAGGATCCGCTCGCTGTTGCACCAACACGGTCTTGCCGTTCTCGCTCTTGAGTTTTTTGTCGTGTTGTCCAAGTGCTCCGAGGATCGTGAGATTTTTTTTTTTTGCTGTTGTCTCTTTCCTTCCTGCTTCACTTTTCCTGCCTTTCTGCTCCAGCCTGCTTACTTTTTTGTTTGCTCTCTACCTTGTTCTCTCCCGGCTTTTTCCTTACACTCCATTCTGGATCCCTGAATCATAGTTTTTCTCATTTCCTCGTGTCAAGAAGCCGGAAGGCGCTCTGTTCTTGCTCCCATCCTCCTAATATAGGCATCAAGGACACACACTGGGTGGGATCAAGAACAACAAAGAGCCTCCCGATAACGAGTCGGTCTCTATTGCGACCAGCTGCAGCGGACAATAATAGCCGTTCGGCCTATCGTGACATTCATGGGCGTTACGTTGCTGTTGCGCCGGCGCACTTCATTAGTCAAGAGTTTGCTCTAGAAGGCCCTTGTCGTGCTGCGCTGTCGTGCTATATTTATCGGCGCTGTAGCCAACCACCCACACGAAGCAAGGCTCACATTCTGGTCTTCTGGTTTCTTGTCCCCCAGAGTCCCAGAGCCCCCATCCCATGCATGCCCAGGAGATGTTTACAAGCCCTTGCTTGACGTGCTGTAAGGATTCCTTACTTGTCAAACCCTGAGCGAAAGTTTTGGAGGTCAGGCTCCTGTCGCTCTCCCTTTCGTCGTCTCCTTTTGACCTGCGCTTGACTCACCGCTCATGGATTGGGCATCAAGCTAGTTAAGACGGGGGGGGGGCAAGCTGAGGGAGGCTACCAATAGAAGCTTAGAACTCCCGGACAAGCCATACAATATAAGACGGCAAATGTACACAGTACCTGTATACACTACGCAAGGACTGTACGTACATGGAGCCAGGAAAGAAAATGCAGGCAGTGCCAGCCTCGATATCATATCGAAACGTGCTGACAAGATAAGGCAAGAAGCCGGGGTAGTGCTTGTCCATGCCCCCTCTCTCTTACGTTTCCTGTTCCCTCCGTAGCGCCACCATCCCATGTCTCACTATCTTTTAGGAGACGCAGAGAACTCAAAGCGGCGCAGATATCCTCTCTTTCCGTTTGGCAGGACTAGTCAGTGTGTAGCAAGACTTTTTTTCCCACGTTGCCTTTTAGGAACTAGGAAATGCGTCATTGTAAGACATTGCAGGGTGTCTGAAGCAATCCAAGCAGTCTAAGGGTTTTTCCTTTTGCGCCCAGGGCTTTATGACTTCTCACTTTAATCTCAAGTGGCTTTGACTCTGGGACTTTGCGTGTTCTGGAGAAGCTAACATGAGTGAGATGACGTTGTTCAATTCCGACGCAAAGACCATCACGGACATGGAGATTAAGGCTAATTGAAATCAACGGGATAAAAAGACAAAGTGTATATATATATATATATATAAACATAGCCATGGGAGAATGGATATACGGCGAAATTTGGGCTGGTGCAACGGTTTGCATTTGAGGCCAGTCGAGGGCCAGACACAAGTTATATGTACATGGTAATAAGCAAGTCCGGGGATTTTATTTTCTGGATTATCCCTGTAGACAGTGACGGCGAAGCCCCAGAAAATGGGGAAAATGAAGAAGGCGAAAACACCAAGCCAAAGATAAGCTTCGTGTAGATCGTTTGTTTACTAGTGGCAAATGAAGTTTGAAGTTCGTTCGAAATTGGCTACCTGGGCCCGAGGCAGCGTCATGTAGTTACTTTTTTTTCCCGCAGTTTAACCGAGAAAACGGAGCTGGTTAACCCTCCTTTTGCTTACTCTAACCCTTGGATCCTGCAAGCAAGCAAAATGCTGGTGCCCACAATCAACACCCGAGGGGGCTTATGAGGGCCATCGGGATGGGGCACTCTGTCAAAGCAGAAAAAAAAAACAAAAAAGAGAAAAAAGAAAAGAAAACCACTTAGAAAAGCCACATCGGGCTCAGAGACCACATGTCGAGGAATGAAGGAGCTTTGAGGGAATGAAAAATAGCCAAGGAAAAAAAGATGGACAGAAACGGCGTTGAAGGCAAATTGGTGGAGCCTCTCCTCCCCACTCTCTCTCGTAATGACCCCACTGTACCTCGCAACTACAGCGAGATGGCGGGGTAGGTGAAGAGGTGAAGCACGCGGGAGGCTCGGGGCTCCTGTTTCTTTGTCATTTTCTTGCTTGCTTGGAGAAGACTGTGTTGTTTGAATTGGCCGCACTAACGCCTAGATACTCGAATACAACGATGTGGGATTGATTAGCGCATTTGCCTGCGCTGTAAACGGCCCTGTCCTCCTGGGCGGAGACGATACGATACCCTCGCTGCTGGCTATGCCATAGAGCGCTCTTCGCGCTCTTGGCATGCAGCTATGCTAGTCTAGCTACTACACATCTGCCCCAACCGCGGCCAGTTTTTGGATTCAGAAGGGCCGCATCAACACCGAAAGAAAAAAAAAAAAAGAGAAAAAGAAAGAGCAGTTTAATAATAGCTATGAATAGTGTATATGGACGTGTCGGTATACACATATATGTGTCTGTCTATATACATACATGCACACATCCACATGCTTCCATTCTGTATATCTTTGTTTTTCTTTTCTCCTTTGTTCGTCAAGCTCTACGTTTGGCCATGGTTTCGATATGACCCTCAGCTAACACTGTAGATAGAATAGAGGACAGGGGCATTAATTTCCTTCTTCCTCCTCGGCCTGGCTGAGCTCGGTCTTCTCTTCCGAGCCACTTTTGTCGATAGCCATGCAAACTCTGTCTATTCTTACTTGCTAATACGTGGACGGAGACGAAGGATTCTACAGGCCTACCTACCTACATGTTATCGTGGTATGGGCTTCCATGTATAAAAAGGCGCAAGAGAGCTAAGCTGCTTGAAACGCAGAAACCCACTAATAGGCCTTTTGTCTCTTTTATTTTATATATATGGGGGTTTTTTTTTTTGCTTCATGGTCCCTCCATGATCCACGTGCAGTGTAGATTCGTGGAGCTATAGCGCAGGGTGTAGAGCAGACAAAGTTGGATGCTTGAGAGTAGGAGAAGCGTGAGGTGAGGCAAGAAGTGGGAGACCGAGAGAAGCAGAATGCGTTGGAATGGAATTATGGAGCCGATGATCCAACATTGAACAACGGGCCGGAATGAAGCAGGATTTGGGGATTTGCTGGCAGATTTCCTGCGATATGCTCATCCACGCAGGCAGACAGGCTTTATCTGGAAGTCCAGAGATAGGATTGGGGAGAGAGGGAGCGGGAGGGGAAGGGGGTTGGAACTGTCCTGGCCGAAGAAGACTCTCGAAGAGATGTATCGCCTTGCTTTTAGTGTCTTATCTACTTTGCCGCGAGATTCCATACCATATGCTTGCCTGTGCTGGCTGGAGATTTGGTGGTTATACTATGCTACGGGGCTAATTGTGTGCAAATAGATAAAAACTTGCATCCGTGGAACCGGCCTCAAACTGGAGAGAAACTAAGGCTGAGCTGGGTGTCTTGTATCCAAGAAAACACCCGGCAGTTCGTTGGGCCACATACCGAGGCCCATCCATCCCTGCGCTCACGAATCTGCGTCAGAGGACAGGCCAGCACATCCAAGAATCCGGAAAGCGATACAGTCAAGGAGCAATGCAATACACAGTGGCATTGGGCTCGCCGTTTCTTGTTGGTCTGTGACTCCGTCGACAGCGTCGGATTTGCATGTTACGGCTGTCCTCATACACTGTACAGTGCATATACAGCAGGAAGACGGCCAGTATAGCACGGTGCAGGCGAAAAAGCAAGATTATCGACTGCGTGAGACATTGTATGGGGGTGTGTGGCAAGTCGGTACCTGAGAGAGCCTCAACAAGGGGCGGCCGACATGACAGCAGCACAGTTTTCTTATATGTGCGCAACATATAGATGGGCAAATCAACAAGCGGAGAGGACAGTTATGTGGAAGTTGGAATAGGTATTGCTCTGCCTCGCTTCGAGACGTCTGTCTCATGCGATGCCAGCTATGTAGACTTGCTGTGTTGTTTGTTGTTTTTGTTTTACTTGGGCTGAGCCGACGATCCGTGTCTGCTTATCTATTGCGAAGTACACATGTACCGTTGCGCTGTTACATGAGCTTCAACTGCGGTACCATAGCAAGATACATGTATGCCGTGTAAAAGCAGTACATACATGCGCATGCGCACCTGTACGCAGCATCCTTGCTGCATGGCTGGCCAAAAGTATCAATCTGACTAGCAGCAGCACGCAGGGATTAGGAGAGAGAGGGGAGGAGAGAAAGCGAGACAAGAAGGACGGTTTGGTGTAGGAGTTGGTGCAGTCAAGAGGAGGGGAGCGGGGGCCCACAAGGGGAACAAAGAAGCGACAAAGAACAAGCGGGCCTAGAGAGAGAAGCAGAGCGATTGTAGCAGGACGAGGGGGAGGAGAAGGAGAAATTATAGAGTTGCGGCTAGTTTGACGACGGATAGCCGTCAAATTCAAGAGGGGCTGAGGAGTTTCGTCTTGGTGTAGGCCTTGGATCCCTAGCGACCTTGAGACCAGGGCGAACTATGGGCTTCTTTTGAGAAGGAGAAGGGTTGAGTTTTTGAGGCTCTTGGGAGGGGGGGGGTCTCAAACAAACAGCGACCCAAGGTTTTACGCTCAGTTCATGCATGCATATGTGTGCACAGTATGCGACATGGATGGATACGCCGAGAGTAAACGGCGGCGAGGCTGATAATACTGCTAGTGCAGTGCCGCTTGCCCTTGGTATGTATCCCTGGCGGTCGCCCAAGCAGCCGTACGTGTAGGGGCGGGGCAATTTGTTCTTATCGGCACCTTGCATCAGCCTGCTTGTTTCCTAGCAGCTCAGCGCAAGCCTATTGCTGCAAGAAAGGGAAAACGAGGCAGCAGCAGCAGCAGCAGCAGCAGCTGTAGCAGCTGTAGCAGCAGACCTAGCTCACTGATCTGAAACAGCCGCTTTGCGGGTGCACTGGAGGTCGGTCAGCCTTGCCTTAAGTTGGGAGAAGGCTGAGCAGAGATTCTGAGTGGTTGAAGTCAGAAACGACGAGGAAAGTGCAAGCCAGCAAGCAAGCAGAAGCAATGGCGAGTGCTGGCAAGCTTGGGCTCTTGACAGTGCTTGATTGTTGGGAAAGAGCCAGCCAGCCGTGTTTGATACACACGTAAAGATGGCCTGATGGAAGAGAAAGCAAAGTACCTTGTACCTTGTACCTTGTACCTTGTCTTGTACCTTATCTTGTACCTTGTATTTTGTATATTTTCTTTTGGGGAGATATCTGTACGTGTCGTTATCTGTCTCCCCGTTTGTTTTGATTTTCTTCAACGCCCATCATCACTGCGAAATCCACAGACTCTATCTACCTGGGTCTCTATGCACATTGAGTGCTAGTTTAATTTCACGGGAAGCATAGCATTCACTAGGGTCGGCAAGCAGGCTATGTTGGAGGACAGACAGAGTGGGTCGGGTCGGGGGTTCTTGATGCTTCGACTGGTAACTGGTGACTGGCGACTGGCAATTAATTATTAACACAGCAACCACGCAAGCGTGCAAGTGGAGAAGACGAAAAAAAAAAAAAGAGGAAATCACCAACCATTAACATGCCACTTTGTGTTTTGCATCGTGCGTTGTTGTTCCTGCGTTTTATCGGGTTTTCGTTTGCTTGTCTGGCTTCTTTCCTGAAAAGTGTCCGCGTTATCTTCTACGGTGTTTGTGGCCGCCAAGCTTTGCTGCTGCTGCTGCTGCTGCTGCTGCTGCTGCTACTAATAAGTCTGTGACGGGCGTTTGTTCGTTTGGGGCTGGATTACTTGGGTTGGCAAGTGGGGCGAAGCACGCTCTAAGAGAGGCCCGAGAAAAGATGAAGTGGGTTTGCTGTAAGGAAAGCGGCTGCAGCTGAGGGAGACAAGACGAGACGAAGCACTAGTGGAATGCTAATGTGCTAGTTAATAGGCCTCCGCAGCCTAGCGTCAACTGGGCCCAGCGAAGAAGGATACTGGCGAAAGTCGACAGTATAGAAGAGCCAGCAGTGAGCGAGGTCCGGCAGGCCAGCGGGGCAAAAATACAAGGCCTCTATTTTCTGCACTTTCCTCTCTCCATGTGGTTTTTTTTTTTTTTTTTTTTTTGTTTTTTGCTGTTTGCCTCCATCTTCCCAGGCCCGTCCCTCCCATCATGCTACAGTAGGGAGAGAGAGAGCGAGAGAAAGAAAAAAAGGGTGCTAAGCTCAAGGCGGTATCGCTCCGTATCGCTCGCCTCTTTTTGTTCTCTCCTCTTCTTTCCTCATCTGGCTCTTTCCTTTTTTTGTCTTTTTCTTTCTCCTTCCTTTTCTCTCACATTCACTGGCTTTCCATAACAAGCAGATAGATAGATAGATAGATAGATGGATAGATAGGCAGGCAGGCGGCCGAGTCCCCACTTCTTTCAGCCCTTGACGCTGATGAATGGACCTTCCGTTCCGGCAAAACCCTGGCCCGTCTCACTTTGGCTCGTTTGTATGTTGTTTTACGATACGAAGACGGGATACAAAGCCACAGCAAAAGGGTTCAAGCAAAAGGGAAAAGGACGTGACAGCTGTGCAGACGTTCAATTGATGCCGATGATAGTCATTTTGCCCTCTTCCTTTGTCTTGCGCTGTTTGGTGCGCCTTGCACTAACTAGTACTGCGACCGCCCACTGCCAGCGTCTGTGCTTATGTAGTTGCTTGTGCGAACGCTTAGTGGCAGCGGTCCGGCCACAGGATGTACAAAGCAGCGAGGAGTAAGCCCCTTCAGAAGGCCCAGCGAGATTACAGCGATAAAATGCCAAGTTCAAAGGGGTTGATTCTTGACTTTGGATGGTAGACCTTGCTGTAAGCACTGGTCGCCGGCGACTCTTATGCTGCTACGCTTTACTTGGCCATGACATAACGGCACGCTTGCCGGTGGCTGGGCTGGAGCAGACGATTTTTGAGAGCCCGCAACCGCCATTGATCTTGGCTACGACTTTGTGGCGTGTACGATGTGTACATGAACAGCTTGCGGCCGGTCTCCCTTCTGGAAGTCTGAAAGTCTGATTTATTTTTTTGGATTTATTTTTTTTTTTTCCATGTCTTGTCCTGCGCGTCTTGTATCTAGCAAACAGCTGCCAATTTTGCGTCAGTGCTTCTGCGTGTGCAGCTTCTTGCAGGAGAAATGCTTGTGATTTAGCTCCAAGCAGACCTCTCAAAAGCCAGTATTTCCGATCTTCATCCCCAACTTTTCTGGAGGGAGGAGGGGGAGGAGGAGGAGGAGAAGGAGAAGGAGAAGGAGAACGAGAAGGAGGAGGTAAGAAGGAAGAAGACCCTAAACAGTAATCAATCCTCTTTGCACCGTGGCGTGGTTCTCCAAGAACAAACTAAGAAGAGACAGAGAAAAGAGCCTCAGAAAATAGAGCGTCATCGCGGGCAGCGCAGTGTGCAACAAGAGAAGCGACTCGACCCCTCGATGACCGACAAGACGTCATATCTTTGCCGTTTGCAACTTGCCGTCTAGGGCCGCATGTACAGTGACAACGGGGAGGGAGGAAGGGGGAGGGGGAGGAGAGCGCTCCTACTGTCTCAGTGTTAGGACAGTAGTCAGTGCCGTGATTGCAATGCGCAGAAACAAAAGCTGCGGTATCATGGTCTCTTTTTTTTTTTTTTTTTTTTTTTTTTTTTTTTTTTTTTTCATCTCGCGGTACTATCAAAGACCACAAGACTCCAGTGGATTTGCCGTACGAGATACGGGAGCAGGTTATGTTGATGTAGACAGCTAACATAAGCACCTCAATAAAGCAGCAGAGAGCACGCCAACTGCCGGCTCTGACCGGCGTCTAGGGAGACAACAGGCAGCCAGAGCGGATCTTGCCCTGTTTCAAGCACGCGGAGTCGCACGCAGGCTCGGCGGTTGGCGGAGAGAGAGGCTCTTTGGCGCATTCTGGCGAGAAGTCGGGCAAAGACGATACTGACATTCTATCCTTTTGCATGCATTGGAGTTTCCACAAACGGCGTGTACCTGTACCGCTGACTTGCGAGTCATAATCAATTACAACTTTGAACAGGAGAATGGTACGACGGGTGGGCGAAGGACGGGTGGGTGGCCCGTTGGGTGCGTCTGGTGCTGATGTGCAGTGGCAAACATTTGGGCTCTTCTTCTCTTTGCCTTTTTTTGCTCTGTTTTTATCTTGTCGTTCGTTCCATGCATTCATCTGTCTATTCCGTTTTCTAATTCTATACTGGGCACGTCGTTCTTGGGCAGTGCGTGTGGATCAACGGGATTGGGGGGGGGGGTACATGGTTGAGTGAGCTTGGTGGTGAAGAGGCAAGCAAACAAGGCACAGGAAGCTATGTTTATAAACAGCGAGAACCCTCAGCATAACCCCTTTCGGCTTTAGATCGCACGCTCGCCTCACAGCACGCTGTGCAGCCACGCCTTCGATGTGCCCGTCAAGCACCGGTGCTGGTGGTTTGGCTTACAGATAAGAGGCACCCGGCCGTAAAGGGACAGTTATACGTAGATACACACATACACACATACATACATACATACATACATACATACACACACACTCACACTCACACGCACACGCACACGCACACGTATACATATACTACAAGGCCTATACGGCATCAGCAACTCATACAGTGCCGACTTCGAAAAATAGCACCTGCTTTTTAGGCCTCTTCGGCTTAACCTGGGGGCTCTCTTGGATTAAATCTTCCACTTTATCTATTTTATCGGCGGCTCTTTTTATCTTTTCGCGCCTTCTTTTTTTGTATTTTTTTCTTTTTTCTTTTCTCTTCTTTCCATTTTTTCGCTCTTTTATCTATCTTATTGACTCTCAACCTACAGGAAAGTGGGGCTAATCCTCCCACCCTCCCAGAACTAGCTGCAACTTCGAACCCACAGTACAGCAAAAAAGGTCAATCCCAAGCTTTGTTACTTACTTGCTTGGCGGCTTCTTGCCTGTTCTCTTTTATCAATCCTCCTATCCGTTTGTCGCTGCTGGGTCCCTTCCTTTTTTGTTATTTCCTTTTTTTCTTTTTCTTTTCTTTTCTTTTTTTTTTTTTTCTTTTTTTTTCTTATTTCCCTATCAATCAATTCCGCCTTTTTTTTTTTTCTCTCTTGTTCTGTCTTCTTCTGGCGATGCTTTTTAGGTGCAGCTTTGCCCACCTCTAAATATTTAGTTGGCCTCCGTTCAACTTCTCTCTTTCACTAAACTTCCACGTCCATCTTTTATCGGCCGTTGATTGTCTGATTTTCTTTTCTTTTTTTTCTTTTTCTTTTTTTTTTCTTTTTACCATCAGGGTGGCTATTCATTCCTCTTGTCGTCTTTCTCTTGCTCTCCTTTTGCCCCGTCCTAATCTTGGTTTTCACGGTCTTTATATTGTACGCTTTTGTGTGTGCACATGGGCTTTGTGTGATATGGCGAGATAGACACAAACATACTCATTCCCCTTCTTCACCTTCTATTCCTCTCTTTTAAACTCTAGCAGACTCGACCTTTTGTTCTCTGTTCACGTCTTGTTGTCGTCATACTAGACGCGTCCGTTTCTGCTTTCTTTTCTTCCCATTGCTTCCAAATCGTTCAGCAAATCCCGTGCGTTTCAAGCCGCTCACAATTACTTCTCAACTGAATTGAATGCCTACTTGGCCCCGATCCCGGCTTTAATCCCGTCCCCAAGTCTGTCTGCATTACACACAACGAATGCGTTGTCTCATCCGGCTCAAATCCTCGCCTTGAATATACACTTTGCACCCTCATTGTCATACACCCCTCCCTCCTTTCACCCGCTACTGTGTCTGTCTGTCTTGCTGCTGTCGATAATCTCGAAAGTCGCAATACCACTTGGCTGCCTTTGTGCGCCGCCCCCCCCAAGGGTCTCCCTCCCTTTATATCTTGTCCACTATGTCGTCGTCATACGACCAGGGCCGCACTCGATCTTCTCGCCGTCATGGAGCCACTTCCCCCTCCGCAGTTGTGGCAGCCTAAATCAGGCCAGCCTCTCGATGTCTCGGAACCCGCTCAAGATAGCACAAATACTACTGCCACTGCCACTGCCACTACCACTACCACCACCTCCCCTTCTCACACCGCTACCACTCCCACTGCCATTACCGCCACTCCTCGTCCCGGCGTCATGGCCCAACAGTCCTTGAATGACAGCAATGCATCGCTATCCTTAACGTCTCCGACTGCGTCGCAGGGGCTCTCCTACCCTCCGACCCCTCGTAATAATAATCTCAGCATTGTGCCTTCGCCCGTTGATTCTACTTCGCCTTCCACCACGCCAAATTCATTCATGCATCCCCTGCAAACGCATACATTTCGAGAGTACGTACATGACTCGTTGATTGCCCCGTTCCAACACCGTCCGCCAGAACTAACAAACAACTAACCTCTTTTTTCTTTTCGTCCTGCCCATCTAGAACAAACAAAGCCCTCAAGCGCCAGGCCGATGGCCGCAAGGTCATCAACAACTACCTAGTCATCAAGGAGCTGGGTCGCGGTGTCCACGGAAAGGTCAAACGCGCCCTGAATCTCGAAACCCAAGAAGAAGTTGCCATTAAAATCATTCCTCGCTTCAGCAAAAAGCGCCGGCTGGGCAAAATCACCGCCCACCCTGAGAAAGACCGCAAGACGATGCGCGAGATTGCTATTCTGAAAAAGATTCAGCACCCTCACGTTGTTGGCCTTCTGGAGGTCATTGACGATCCAGAGCTGAAAAAGATTTACATGGTGCTAGAGTATGTCGAACTTGGCGAGATTTGCTGGCGTAAAAAGGGTCTTCCCCATATTGCAGCCTACGAACGCCGCCGTATCGAGCAAGGCATGCAGTTTAGCTTCTTGTCAGGCAAAGACTTACAGCTCAACCAGCAACGTCTGCAAGAGCACCTAGGCGACCTTGAGAAAATTCAGCAGGAGGAAGACCGCGCTGCAATTCTCAACCAACCTGCGCATTGGAACTACGAGCACCTTGCCGAGGACGACAGCAGCACGTCCATGTCTCGTAATGTCTCAACCCACAACTTTGCACTCTTGGATCACGGCATTGCTTCTTCATTACCGAGCTCCGTGATTGCCTCACGTGCAACCTCCCGCGCCCCTTCTCGTGCTCCCTCAAGGGCGCCTTCCCGGGCGCCTTCCCACGCACCTTCTCGCAACCATTCCATCTCCTCCTTATCACATCACTTCACAGACATAAATGAGGGCGAAGTCAGCGAAGAATGTCAGCACTTTAGAAACCCCGATTCTGATGTGTACCCTGGTCTAGGCGACTACAGCGCCGAGGATAGGCCACTTCGTGGCCGTACTTCCAGTCTCAGCGATTCCGTCATTTCACACTCTTCCCTAGACTACAACTCACTAGTCACACATGATGCCTTTGCTGACGACTTCTCCTATGTCCCTTGCTTCACCCTCAGCCAGGCCCGCTCAACTTTCCGTGACACCGTGCTTGGAATTGAACATCTTCACTACCAGGGTGTTGTGCATCGTGATATAAAGCCTGCTAACTTGCTGATGACTAAAGGTCATCGGGTTAAAATTTCTGATTTCGGCGTTTCTTACTTTGGCCGCCCTACCAGAGAAGGCGACGATGATGGACTTGCATCGGAATCTGAAGCTGAGGATTTCGACGATGATCGCGAGCTGGCCAAGACTGTTGGCACGCCGGCCTTTTTTGCTCCTGAGCTGTGCTACACTGATTTGGAGACGGAGCAATTCAAGGTTTCCGAACAGATTGACATCTGGTCTCTTGGTGTCACCTTGTACTGCCTAATTTATGCTCGCATTCCATTTCTCGCTGAGGATGAATATCAGATGTTCAAAAAGATTGCGACAGAAGATGTCGTCATTCCTACTCAGCGTCTTGCTCCCGTCGATCCCTCAACCTCGCCCAAAACTACTTCGTTGTACGAACGGCAAAACAGTGCTCCATACAGAGCCGACAACGATTTGGTTTACGAGGAAGTTGATCCTCAGTTGTGCGATCTTCTGCGAAAGATGCTTATCAAGGACCCCGAAAAGCGCATCCGTATTCACGATATCAAGCGACATCCCTGGGTAGTTGCCGATATTCCCGACGTTCACCAATGGCTAGAGGATACTGACCCCGCCAAGCCGTCTCTTGGCCACAAGATTCAGGTTGACGAAAAAGAACTTAACCGTGCCGTTGTCCCGATAAACTTTTATGACCGCTGGCGCTCTGCTTTGAAAAACATGAAGAAGGTTGTTGAGAAGGTCATGCACCCTTTAGGGGGCGGGGAGCGCGACAGCAGCAAGTCAAGGCGTCGCGCTCCCAGCAGCGCCGCAAGCTCGTGCGGCGAGATTACTAGAGGCTCCGGTCCTGGCAGCAATGTTAGTGTACAATCTTCCATATTTGCCTGGGAGTCGCGCCGGAAAAGCATTCGACCTGAAGAGAGCCAACACCCACTTGTTAATAGCATAACGGCGACTTCTTCCGGTGCTTCTCAGATGGTGTACGATCCCCTCGCTACTGTTCTTCCCGAAGTTTCTACCCCCCATCATCCCAGTGCTCCGGCTATGTACCAAGAGCACGTGCGTGAAAAGTCACTAGAAGAGCCTAACCGTCGTGTACCTGGTCTACGCCATTCGGCTTCCCTACGATCCCATCGTAAGTCGCATAGCAGGCTTATGAGCACTCCACTCTTTGATAGATCAATGAGCTCGGCTAGCCATGACTCAATTCACCGGCCTGTCTTTGATAGCGGGGACGATTTGGTGTTGATGCAGCCTGCTCCAACATCTGCTGAACACAAGCTGCGATCTGGCTCTCGGACTCGTGGTGTTACACACAGTCATATTCCAACCGTTTCCACCATTTGTGACCAGCCTTCTTCTGAATTGATGACTGCCAGTATTGGTGCTAATGCTACTGCTCCATCGACTCCTCGCCATGCCCGCCATGGTCGTTCTTTAAAGTCAGTTGATCTGGGCCGGAGTCCCTATACTACGGCGGTGTCTCCTAGAGGAGCTAACACCTTCTTATGTTTGACACCCCTTGAGAACAACTTTCCAGAGCCCTATTCCCCCGCACAGCAACCAGAGCCCAACGCCAAAGTAGACGAACGGCCAGTGACCGCTCATCGCGTCCACACCATTCGTGAAACTACGGGGAACAACAAATACACTATTCCGGATGCCCTTCCTACTCAGTCTCTTGAATCACAGATTAGCACCGGCTCTTCCAGCGCTGGCGTCCCCCATACTCGCACACGTGCTTCGACTGGTCTTAGCTCAACCCAGTCCATTGCTTCTTCCATTTGCGAAGCTATTGGTACGCCGATGAGTAGCCCTAGCGAGCTGGCAAGCCCTGTTTCGTCTGCCAACCTCGCACAAGATGGACAGTGCAACAAGTCTAATAATGTCTCAGCCTACCAGTCGGATCCTTCCCTGCCCGCTCTTCTTAGTGGCGCCAGCTCGGTCTCGGCTGATATGGATGGCGATATGCTTCACGCCCTTGATTCATTAAACTCAACGAGCCATGTCTACCACACTACAGATACCACAGACTCAGCCACTCACACATCTATGGCTAAAACCCGCATGGTTGGCTTCTTGGATCTTGAGCGATCAGAGAACATCATACCTGTTCAGCTCGATGTAGCAACACGGCCGCCACACAGCCCGATCCCGGCTACCCAACCACAGCAATCACCCATTACGCCATCCCGCAGTCTTAAGAGCATGCCTGAGAATGATGACGCAGATGGTAGCGATAGCGATAGCGATGACGGCTTAACGCTGCCAATGCGACGTCGAAGTCGGATGTCTGAAAGCTGTGGGGCCCACGGTAGCCGTTTCTTACCGCGGAGACGCGATACTAACGCTAGCGTCTGTAGCAGTGACACGGCCAAGAAGGTCGACTATCTTTAGGGGCATCTATTCACGATACTCTCCTTGTTTTTTTCTGTCCTATTTTATTTGTCACATCAAGCTTTGTTTATATTCCTTTCTTGGCTCTTTTCTTTTCTTTTTCTTTTTTTTTTATTATCTTCTTTTATTATTTTTTCTTATCTTCCTTTACGGTAACATTCACGATCACGGCCTTTTATGATAACCATGAAGTTGCGATTGCATTGGATTTGGATGGACGGACTCTTGCTTTTCTCTCTTCTCTTCTCTTCTTCCCTGTCGCCTTCATAACTACAACCTTTCACATTTCTGGACTCGGCTATGGACTTCAAATCATCTCAATCTACATTCAGATCAGACCCCTCCGCTCCACTCCCCTCCCCCCTTCTTTTTCATATTTTTTTTATTCAGACCGATACATCTGAAACCACAACACGATATAAATGGGCTCACTGATACCATCTGTATCTGGTCCTGAATCTCTCTCAGCATGCATGCAGTTTCTGTGTCTGTCGCTTACATACATGACTTAATCGTCCTTTTCTTTATCATATCTGTGATGTTCCCTGTCAGCATGACTCCATACCATACATATCTGCATGTCTTTGTGCGTGATGATATGGTTTTATTAAAGCAACACACTCTTTGCTTTCTTCTACTCAACTCTCCCCTTCTTCCCTGATATATTTCTACCTCCATTGGCATCTCAGGTGCTTGGCTTCCCGGCCCAGTTCATCTGGCGCCGAGGCTGGTCTTCTTTCTTGTCTTTTTGTGGTCTCACTTAAACTTGTTGGTTTATGTTTGCCGTGTTGCTATCTATGTGTCTCTTTCCTGTACGTTTTATGTATAGTGGATGGACTGGGAGGATAAATGATTTGTGGTTTTTATCTTGATATACCTTTTAGAGATATCCATGGGGGTGTAGCTGCGTTCATGGACATTCGCTGGTTCTGAATTTTATGTTGATTAAACAGTAGATTGCCTGCAAAACTAAAACTTGAAAGTCGTGATCGTTGCTCTGAACCAAGCGCCGCCGCCTGTTGTCATCCTGTGTACAACTACAACTAAAACAGTACATATATCATCACTCCGCGCACTTCTTCCTCTTTTTCCTTTCCCCCTTTCTTTCACGGAGAAAATATCTTAGAAATGGTCAAGCCAAATGCAAACGCTACAAAGATACTGAGTAGGTTTAAGAATGATGTCAACAACGGCCGCTGCCGGGGCGTATCTTCAATGTCTTGTGAGATCCTATCCAGCCGCTCACCCAGTTGCTCGACGCTAAAGTTCTGCACGCGTTTCCGGCCTGTTTCACGCATTAGTGCCAGCCGTTGTAGCGTTGCTGGTTCGTCGCCTAGTACTTCTGCCATGACCTCACTCCAAGCTTTGAGTTGCTGTGGATCCCGAAGCCAGCCTGTAGCGCCGTCCAGGACCGTCTCAACCGGCCCGCCGTTGTTGCATGCCAGCACTGGGACACCCGCGCCCATGGCCTCGAGCGGCACAATGCCAAAGTGCTCGTGCGAGGGCGTGTATACGAGCAGACGAGCAGCATTGAGTAGCGCTGTCTTGAGTGCTGTAGGCACTGAGAGCAGAAAGAGGACAGAGGCAGACGCGGGCGCGGCAAGTGCTGTCACAGTAGTCTTGGCTGTGAAGGTTTCCAGGCCAAGCGATGCGGCAAGTTCGTCGAGCTCGATGTGATACTCGACGTTTTCGGCAACTCGCGGATCGTAACCGCCGGCAATCACAAGGCGCACACCAGCACGTTTAGTCTCGGGCACAGCAGCGAAAGCTCTGATGGCAAGGCTAATGTCCTTTTTGCGCTCAAAGCGGTTGATGCTGAGGATGACCTTTTCGTCAAGCCACTCAACCACTGGTTCCTCCCGGATGCTGTCCTTGGCGCTCTTCTTCTCCGCGGATTTCTTGACGGCTTTCGTGTTTTTTTTTCTATCGCTTTCCGTTTCAATTGCAGGGTAAACTACACGTAGGTCGCGCTGGGCCAGGCCAGGCATGGTTTTAGCAACCATGCTTTTGGTGAATTCGGAGTTGACGGCAATAGCGTGTGCGTAGCTCGTGCTCCACTGTTCAACCCAATCGAACGGTAGGCGATACAAGCGCTTAATTAGCTTCTCACGGCCACGCGCCAACAGCATGTCGGGGAAATGACAGTAGAAGAGGATGCCCTGTTTGGGGAAGAGATATTGCAACATGGGGAGTCCGGCAGAGAGTTGGTCGACTATGAAGATATCGGGGTTGAGGACAGCAAGCTCGCCGCTTAGATATATTTGGAGAATGAGATGTAGCTGCCGCAGGATGGAGAATAGGATGGTCAGGCGGGCAAAGATAGAGGCCGGGAATAGATTGCCGCGGACCCGTACATCGAGGGTTCCTAGCAAGGCGAGAGTGTTAGTGATGCACGGGAAGCTACTGGCGGCGTTGGCACTATAGTCACAAGGAACATATATCCCAGCATAGCACGCTCCCAGACTAGCCACCTACTTACCATCGCGGGCCTCCTCAAAGCAATGGCTTGGATCACAATGCGACGTAAAAATCACTACCTTGTGGCCCTTATTCTGTAGACCAACAGCAGCATCAACAACTAGGCGCTCGGCGCCACCAATGCCAAGATCGGGATGGAAGAAGACAAAGGTCTTCGGCTTAGAGGGAGCCATAATAGAAATGTCCAGAAGAGTTTGGCATGATACGACAGGGAGGGGCAGATAGAGTCTGAGTCTGAGAAGCTATCGCGAAGCTTGGTTTGGCCAGATGGCAAGCCCTGGCAAATATCAGCTGTCACAGACTGTCAAGTCTGGTCTGCCAGCTGACCCATCAAATGAAGCAAAGCATGTGAAGGAAGAGGAGGCCCCAAACAAGCAACTGCAGTTAAAGCTCGGGCCACGGCAATTATCAGCCCATCGATGCCAACCACCAAAAAATAAAAATAAAAATAAAAATAAAGTTGCTTTTGAGCCTTGCCTGAATCTTACCCTTTATTTTTTTTGTTACCGTTACTTTGCTACTAATAAAATCTCAATTTCACATCTATCTTTATTTTAATCATTCTACAGCTTTGTAGTGCTTAAATCTCCCCCTTCAGTTGCTGCGCTTTGCCCCGTCAAAACCACCCCTTTCTCTCCTCCTCTCTTCGCCACCATGGCCCAGCTCTTCAACATCAAGATTCCTGCCATGGGTCAGTACCCTGGCGGCGCCTTGCTGGTTTCCGAGCCCGCTCCAACTGTTTACTTATTGACCATTTCCTATGCGCCCGATAACCGACTCGTCGCGCCCGTTTGTGGCGCCATGCTCGAAGCACTCGACATTCTCGAGGCTCGATACCCTACGGGTGTCGTCATCACTACGTCCGGCATCCCCAAGTTCTTCAGCAATGGACTTGACCTGCAGCATGCCATATCCACCGGGCGCGATTACTGGGTCAACTATCTGTATAAGTTGTGGACCCGCATTGCTACATATCCAATGCCCACCATTGCGCTACTACCTGGCCACGCCTTTGCTGGCGGCCTGATGATGGCAATGTACCACGACTACCGCATCATGAATCCGTCGCGTGGATTTATATGCCTCAACGAGCTAGACTTTGGCGTTCCGCTCAAGCCACAGATGTCGCACATCTTCCGCGAAAAGCTCAGTTTCTCAGCCTACCGCTCGCTGGCACTGGAGGCCAAGCGGGTGCCGGGCCCCGAGGCCCTGGCCCTCGGCATTGTCGACGTGCTGGGTGGCTTAAACGAGGCGCTGGAGCTGGTTGCAACACGTAAGCTGACAGAAAAGGGCAAGACCGGCGTGTACGGCCTGATGAAGCGCGAGATGAACCGCAACCTCCTGGACATGATGACGCCAGCCGGCTACGACAAGGAGGAGGCGCGCGAGGCAAAACTAAATGCCGAGATGGAGAAGGAGTATAACGCACGTGGCTTGCAGGCACCCAAATCACGACTCTAGACACTGATTCAGGTGTGGTGGTGTGGGCTTGGAATCTCAAGCACAAAGTCCCATGGCGAGCCGGATAACACCAGTACGGCCGAGAAAGAGCGTGTTGTAGTAGTGATTTTGGGTTTATGTATTTGCTTGTATATCTGATGGGGCGGATGGGAAATAATAAAGTGCCATGTGATATATATTTTGTCTTCCTTTGTTAATAGCAACGCACAGTATGTTTACACATCAGTGTATGAGTGAGTTCTCGTGTGTACCTAATTCAAGACAAACCGTATAGTGCAATTCTCGTTTCTCGTTTCTACTACATACTTCATCAGGGGGGTATCGGGCGCAATAAATAAAACAATACAACAACAGAAGGATAGAACAACAGGCAAGAAAGAGGGGCAAGTGAAAAATATGAAGACATATGCTCAATCCAGTTCTTATCTGCCACTTGGACTCACGCTCACCTCACACTCCGACTCACCCCAACCCCACACCCGTGCTTACACTTGCTCACTCGTAGACAGAAGCCACAGCTGCTAGCCTCAACTCACGCTGTCTCAAAACCTCCCTCTCACGCTCTTGGGCCCTTTCCCGCTTCTCCATTACGTCGTCACGTTTGACCAGCCTTCGCAGGCCCTCGCTGGCCTGTACGAGACCATCAATGCTGATTGCATGATTTGTCATCTGGTGATTAATGTATGTGTACACGGCTGCAGACCCCTCGCAACTCAGGAGAGCCGGCTCGTTCAGCTTGAGCAGCGCCAGAGCTACCTGGAACAAAAAGGTGCTGCCATCATGCGTGCAGAGAACGACGTCCCAGACACGAAATAGTGCTTCGGCAGAGAGGCAATCAGTGAACACGCTGAGGAACCATTGAAACGTAAGAGCCTCAAGCTCAATTCCGAGCGCATCCAGGTGGCTTGATAGCCGAGGGAGCACAGAAGCAACGTACTCCCGAAGCACATGTTGGTCGGCTCGGGATGCCAAGAGCCAGTGGTCGTAGTACCCCGAAGGTAAAATGAGTTCGATGATACTAGCCAAAATCCAGAATGCATCCTCTGCCGCCGGGGTAATGAGAAGCAGATTAGCTGCGATGAGATTCATACCCTGGCAATACCCCACGTCGGGGTTTCGATGGGCATATGCAAGAAGGACTTCGTTCAGCTTCTTCACTCCCGGGCCCTTGCGGAAAAAGATGTTGTCCGTGAGCGTGCGGCGTATATCCATGTCAATCTGCGACACAACAGTCTCGTCTAGACCATTTTTTCCCTGGGCAACGATATCGTCGTAGTACCCGGGGATGCGAAGGCCCGTGGCTCCCGAGCACTCAGCCCATATCTTGGCACGGTAGGCAACGGGAATGCCACTAAGCACTAGTGTCTTGAATTCGTTCCATTTGGCGCGGCCAACCTTGCCCTTATTGCCAAGCCCTGAAATGCCAATCATTTCACCGTCTGTTAACTTGGCCTCAGGCAGAATCACAGCGGGAGCCTCGAACCGTGCTTCGGCCGCGGCCGCGGCAGCAGCAGCCGCCGCTTCTCCCTCACGTTTACGCTCTGCGCGGACTTTGCGCAGGAAATCATTCCATCGCACTGTACGCTCGCGTTGCAAATGATCATGCATGTCACTTAGTTGTTTTAATAGCAGTTTAACCGGCTCGGTATCATCGCTGGTGGCAATAGGATCATGCTGAGACGTAGAAGGTAGTGGTGTAGTAGTGGATGATGAGGATGCAGTAGCCGTCGTGGAATCAGAAGACGAAGACGTCTCTCCTTGGGTGGATATGGGTGCAGAAGTCGTTGTGCTAGCCGTTGGTGCAAAGCCCCGAATCTTGCCTTGGGCTCCTGACGTCGTCGAGGCACTAGTTGATGGGGTAGGGGATTTAGACGGAAGATCGCCACCCTCGGTGACTTCCAAAAAGGGCATATTTATAGATGGCATGTGGGCTAGAAGCTCAGTTGGGAACGTGGCAACTTTGAGGTAGTCTTGCCAGCGGCTTTTGGGGACATCTGCAGCTGAGTCATGGGAGGGAGATGGGGGGCAAGCGTCTTGGTCTTCCTCCTCGTCTCCCGCTTCTTCTACTACTCCATTAGGGGATATGCCTGCACGAGCCCCGTTGCTTGTTAACATTTCCTTGTGGATGCTCCGTTTGTCTTTGCCGCCTGACTGAGCCAGCTTTGCTGCATCTCGCTGTCTCTTCTTGCGGCGTTGGTCGTAGATAAAACCATAGCGATCAGTCAGGAGCTTCTCTCGAATAGCGTAGCGATTATATATGTGCGTAAGAGTCGGGGGTTGTGCATCCGGAGGGAGAATTGTATCCATTTCAACAGGACCAGAATTCTCGTCAGACTGGACAGGATCGGTGGAGTTGCCAGCGCCAGGAGGGCTGTTTTTCATAGTGTCCCAACGTTCAGGAAGAGTACCGCGTGCCGGCACGGAGACAGGCGTTGCACCAGACCTCCGCACGGTCGAGGAGATTGCAGCAGATTTTGCAGAGTTCACAGACCCAATCGGCCCTTTGGGTGCCAGCTGCATTGACAACGCCCGGGCAGCAGGCGAAGGTCGCGCACTGACGGTGCCGTCATGTGTAGGCAAGTTGCTAGCAGCAGCTTTAGAGCGGCCTCTTTGTGTGTCCGAATCTCGCACCGAGCTCGATCCGCCACCAGCAACAAGGCGAAGGGCTAAACTAGCGAGAGAGGTCTTGCGGGACAACTCGGTTTCTGTCGTTTTAACGCTAATGGCAGATGAGCGGCTGGAGGACCTCACAGACCCTTCCACATGTGAAGACCCCGGTGCATCTTGCTCAGGAGGATGGAACAAGCTTTCTTGTAGTGGAGGCCGTCTGTCATTGCCGCTACCAGTGCCTCGTACAACGCCTGTCTTACCAGGAGTGTGCGAGGGAGAGTCAGTTTTCTTAGCCGTACCACCCCAGATGTAGTCCTTCCAGCCTCGAATAGTCCCCTTTGTTGCTGTGATGCTAGGGTTCTGTTTACCCCCCGTAGCTATACCACTCATTGAGTTTGATACGGCGCGAATTGTAGCGTCATTTGTGTCTTTAAGAACGTCGCAGTCCATGGCGTCACTCATCATATCAGAGAGCATGCTTGCTGGCCTCCGTTTGGTGCTGTCGACATCCCGCATCTCTGTTTCGACTGCCTTGAGTCTCTGTTCTAGCTCAAGATTGGATAGCCCGCTTTCGCGACAGATCCTCCGCAGAGCACGCTCTCGCTCCTCGGCACGCCTCCGTGCTGCAGACATCTGAACGTCACGCATGGCTAAATCTTCGGCAATCTGCCGTACCAAGCTTACAGCACCATGGCGCGCAATAAGTCGCTCAATGTGATCGTCGCCGGCGAGATGCAAGGCACCGGGTATTTTTGTAATGGCAATCGGGTCGTCTTCAAAAAGACCGCGTGATTCAGTGGCGTCTTCATCGCCACGTGTAAGGTTTTCGACAATCATGGCAGATGATGTAGTAGCAGGGGTGGTGACAGGCTCGGCAAGCGCTGGCGATGGCACGATACCAATGCCAAATCTGTCTCTTGGATTCGAGTGATGGTGCTTCCCGTTTTGAAGGCTTCCGGCTGCACTTTGTGTCCGAGGCATAAGGGAAGGCCTAATCGCTAGTGATTTTACTTGGGCTGGTGTGCTAGTGGCATTATTGAGCTTCCCACTTATGCTGCCAAATCCCAAGTTAGCATCCAGACGAGGCGACTCGCCAGAGAATGAGGGAAACGAAGTAAGGCTCTTGTCGCTTATGGTATTTGCTGCCGTGGTGTTAATCGAGCTTGTAGAGGGTGATTGTTGAGAGTGATGCCCAGGCCGTCGACGGGGTCGTACTGAGCGATGGCTGCGTGAAGAAGCAGCACTATGGGCGGAAATAGATCGTTTCAGACCAACAGCGTTGATGGATGTAGAAGCCGACGAGGATAATGCCGATGTTGAGGGAGAGCCTGACACTGGAGAGGCAATAGGCATGGATGATGACATGGAGACGTGATGGGCACAGCGGGGGCTAGCTGCAACACTGCTAGAGGTGCTTTTGTCAGCCATAACGAAACAACGACGACTAATTAGTGCAAGCTAGCCAAAATCCACTCAGTAGAAAAGAGAAAAAAAAAAAAAGGCTTCTAGCAAGTTCAAGACCAAAGGGTTATTCTGTCTCGCACGAGTTACTAAGCAGCTACTGTAGTCATGATACTGAGAGAAGATATTGGGCAAAGCCTCAAGCGAGATAGCGATTGGCTAGTCGAAGGATAGCCAGCAAATAGCGACCAAATTCTTGGGTCTTATCGGCTATTCGGAAATTGTCTTGGAAGCAATAACAATAGCACGATTATTTAAGTGCCTGAGATTGAAGAGGGCGAATATTGAGTAGATAAAAACAATTCCCACGACGGCAACGCACAGAAAATATCACAATTATCAAAATTGAAATTAAAATAAATTAAATTAAAAATAAATTAAAAAAAATAAAGACAAAATACTTCAGAGCGAGGGGAAATGCCACCGGGAAAAGGGACGCAGAGTAATGCAATGCAGTTGCCTCAGATCATTCATTCATTGATCGACGGGGAAAGGAGACTGGCATGACGATGGATGGGTGTGTACTAGCGATTATCTGGGTGCTCTCTAATACATACGGTGAGTACTGGCGGTTATTTGGGTGGTCTCTAACACCTACCGGTACACGTGACTTGAGTCTAGAATATCGCCACATTCTTGGTCAACCTGCCATATTGATTTCCTCCAGGCTGGCCCAGCGCTTTCTCCTCTCCTTCATCTCTAACCTAAATTATTCACCCATACATACGCTTCTGCAAGTCTGTAAGCACTGACCATACCATCCATGCCTACTTGTAGACGGACACCAATACAGACGCAGATACTTGACACGGGCTCTTGAAACCCCCCCAGCACATATTTCACTCTACCCGCACGCAGTGCAGTCAGTGTCCGGGCTTGTTTGAGGGCAGTGCTGGCGACCTTCGACCCCTCAACATCCTGCTAAGCTGCTAACACGTCTCTCTGGTCAGATCAGAACACATCTGGCGTTGTGTGGAAAGGGACACCAGGAGCCCAAAGTCCAAGTCTCAGTGGGGCTTTGTCTCTGATCCGTGCTATGGTTTTCAAGGAATAATGGAAATAATGACTGACCTCTGCCAATGGCCAGACGGGGTGATGAAAAGCCCTATTGCCTGCTATCTTCCAAAGTCGATGATTTGGCCGCTTGAGTTCTTGCAAAAGCAGGACTGCGTAGTTGGAAGAAAAGCGAGCCATCACACCCGCTATGCAGTGTTATTTGAGATATATACTATATCCAATACTCACATTAAACCCCAGTGAATCACGATCACAAGGGAGCACTATAGCCTCTTTACATATTTTAGCAGCTTCCTAGCTGTCTATTTATAAAAGTTTTCTGTAGCCAATATTCCAGTGGGAAAAAAAAAAAAAAAAAAAAAAAAGAACGCCCATCGCCGTTGCCTCCCCCCCAAACAACCCCCAGGTACAATAAATACAAGTAAAACAGCATCGCCATGTAGTATGCGTATAGCCTCTCCTGTTTTGTAATGAGTTCCCAAATGCTACCGAAAACGCCTGGCAATATAATGCCTCCCAAAAACAACCGGGATATAGAAACCCGCGGCAAAAACAAAGCAATACAACAAAGAGGAACAAAAGCAACTATAGTACAGTAACAGTCCGCCAGCCTGAGACAACAGACAAGACAATCTTTTTTGACCTGTCGTCTTCTTACCTCCTTTCTTTCTTCTCTTCCTTGCTAGGCTCCTGTGATGGTCTAGCCGCTCCCTCAATCTTCAGCATCTTTCCCCTCCTATCATTTTCTCCTTCCTCCTCCCTCTCCTCCTCCAAGCTCCACTGCACCAGCTCGCCGGGAACCATACCCTCTTTGACTATCTCTTCCGACAAGACATCACGGCCTAGGATCTCGCTACGCTTGAACTCCAAGCCATCCAAGATCTTGAGGCGCCCGCAGCAGCCAACCAGGACCATGTGGTACAGTCTACGACGCATCTTGGTCACGCGGTCCAGCCGTGTTGAAAAGGCACGGTCACGCTCCGTATCAACGTCTGGTAGCGAGAACGGGTCCGGCGTCTCTCCGCGCGACAGTGAAAGTACCTGCATTGCCGGCGGGTAAAAGCCAAGCGTCATGGGATTTCCGCGTAGATCTAGACGTGAAATATGCGGGAACTCGGTCAGCAGGCGGGTGATGGCTGTCGCATCTGAAAGCCGATTGCCGGCTGCTAGCAGCCGCTTGACACGTGGAATGAACATTAATGGCGAGAGGTCTTCCAGGGCATTAAAGTTGACGTTTACGGTGCGCAAATTCGGCATGCACTGACCTAGGTCGCGCGGCAGCTCGCGTAGACCACAGTTTGCTAGCTCCAGAAGCTGGAGATTGAGGAAGTCAACGGGAGGATTAAACATCTCAATGGAATTACCAGACAGAAACAGCTTGCGAACCTCGTAGGCATGGGCTAAGAATGACAAGTTCAAAGGGGCATCGCCATGCTGCTCGCGCAATGAGAGACTGTCCAAGTGACGAGCATGGTGTGCATGGCTCAATTCGGTGATTCGGTTCCGGTCTGCATGTAAGACGCGTAAACTTCCCAGATAGCGCAAGTCTAATGATATGAGCTCATTGTTACCCAACTCCAGGACTCGCAATGACGGCATCTTGGAGGACACATAGAACTCTGAAAGATTGTTGTTCCGAAGTTTGAGCACCGCAAGAACGGGCAGGGCCTCTATGTTCGAGACGCTGAAAATCTTGTTATTGGACACATCCAGCTCGCTAAGACGCCTGAACATACAGTCCGCGAAGTCTAGCTCTTCAATGTTGTTCCCACGAGCGCGAATGCTCAGCAGACCATCATGATGACCAAGGCCTTCGAGACTGGTTAGCTTGTTGTTATCCACACGGATACTGCGTAGATGAACTAGATTTCTGAGAGCCGACAGACTCTTAAGGTCATTGTTGGACAAGTCCAGATACTGAAGATTCATCAGATGATCCCAGGATGCCATCTCTGTAATGCTGTTGTGTGTCACCTTTAGTTGACGCAAACTAGAGGGCACTCCATCCAGGTGCGTGAGAGAATTAGTTGATGCATCAAGCTTAACCAATCGCCCACAGAACTCATCCAGCATGTGTAAACTGCTAAGGCGATTCTCGTGGAGATCAAGATCCTCAAGGTCATCCCAGAACGTTGCTGAAGGCTCGGCTTCCGTTAGACGCTCGACAAGATCACGGACGGTGATGGACATGACACGTTTGGAACCATCGCCCGTCTGCAAATGTCGGTCGCCAACTACGTAGCTGACTTCCAGAGCATACGACTCATCGGCGTGCATAGTGAACTCCGACAGCGGGCTGAGTGACAGCCTGCCCACATTGCGCGCAATGGTTGCACTATCAGACCCATAGTTGTAGTACTGTATACCCCGGTTCGTCGGAGTCGTGAGCACAAAGCTCAGGCTCGTGTTAGCCTTTTTCTCGGCAGAGAGCGGATGTTCAAGAACGCTATTCTCTAGGATTGTCAACTGTCTTGACTCGTCATAGTTGCCAGAAACACTATTTTCTGGGCTATGGCCATCGCCATCATCCTCTTCACGCTCGTCAATACGAGAGACGGGACGCGGAACGAAAGCAAGGCGTGTAACAGGTGACTTGGAGAGAAGGGGCTTAAGACTAGGATTAGCCATCCCCTTACGAAGCGACGGCTTGAGAGCCGACTTGGTGGGGGAGCCAGGAGTGTTGGTTGTCGAAGTATCAAGGTCAGCAGAGAGTATTTGAGGGGCAGAGGGAAGATCCCAGCGGGATTCTTCGCTACCAGTAGAGACATCACGTATGACAGACGCGATTGGAGAAGAGAAGGAGATAGCATTCCGCTTCTTGGTCGACTGAGTAAGAGGAGGGTTGGGAGTTGTCGGTTTGGATTCGGGCGCAGATACGGGCGCAGATACGGGCGCAGGCGCAGTGGAAGAGCTACTTGGGGGTTTCTCTGAAAGTTTCTTGTCGTGATTTTCTGTCGCAGGTTGTTGGGTAACAGCAGCCTGTGACAAGCCCTTGCCGTGTGCTAGGATGCGCTTCTGCTTTTTTTCGGGGCTCAAAGATTCACTTGGTGACCGGCTGCCCAGCTTGGCAAACTCATCAAAGGCACGGGGTGATATGTTCTCGCCAATAGCAGTGTCCGGTGAAAACGTGACGTAGCCTTTAGTTCCCTTAGAGCCTGGAGGTGTCTTTGACGGTGATGAGTTTACTTCCACGAAGCGCTTAGCCTGCTCATCAGCCTGCTTGCCAGGCCCCAACTTCAAGTTATTCATCTCTTTTGTAAGATCGACAGAGAGGTCAGGAATGCTAGCAAATGGATCACCCTCGCTGCTATCGTCGCAGTTGAGCAAGCTTGCAGTAGGGACTGAGCCAGAGGGTGATGGAATACGAACCTCGAGGGGTGCATGGGTGCCAGATCGTTGGCGCTGTCCTCCAGCACCATTCTTGGGCAGTTCAGGCGGGTGGACAGACAGCTTTGGCTGCGATTCCTTGCGCCTGACCCAGGCCTTCTTCTCACGGTCAAGGAACATATTCCCAACCAGATCGGGAATCAAATGCGACACGCTTTCCGGTGCAATGGTCTTCTTAGAGTCGGAAGCCCGCGAAGATGTGGTGTTGGATAATGACACACGTGATCCTTGTGAGGGAAAGTCATCAGGCCGCTGATTCTGGTCTGGTGCATTGCCTGGAATGTCCGGGTTACGTGTGATCTGAATGTTAGGCGGGTCACTAAACTCGGCATCACGAGGTAAGTCGGCCAAGCTAAGGCCAGAACCAGAAAATCCACCATTAGCGATTTCAGCTGCTTGCTGTTTCCTCTCGTCGGTTCGTCGATGTTGCTCTTCTAGCTTCTGCTGTAACTCCTGCGTCTCCTTGATGACCACGTGTGCCTCACTGACCGATCGCACAGAGTAGGATATCACGTCATTCATGTCGCCTAGTTCCTGATACTTGCGCAATTTGTTTGCAATCTCAGGGTCCATCTGGTGCATGGTGAGTCGCGATACAGGAACCGCATTTTCACGACTGGGCGGCCGATCAAAGGGCTCCTTGGTAGAGGACTGGTAGCTGTCCTCATCTTCAATCTCCTCGCCCTGTTCCGTCATGTTCTCACTAACCGGATCCAGCGTAGATGATGGGCGGACCTGATTACGAATCATGGCCATAATTTTCCCGGCTTCATCAAGGAAGTCCTGCGTCTTCATTGATGGCTTACGGTCGGATAGGGGGTTTGGCTGCATGCTTGTTGCTCTGAAAGGAGTGGCTGCTGGAGATGGAGAAACGGAAAATTCAGGCGAATTGGGGGCGTCTGGGTAGTCGTAGAGAGGCGAAGGGGTTCGTGATCGTGATCGGGGGGCGAGTTCAACCAATTATGTTCTTGGGGCTCTGGGGGTCGTTCTGATCCCGCGCGTTGGGCGTGTGGCTCTCGCCAACGTCATGTGGATCAGAAGATTGCGTTAGCAAGTGTGTGGATTGAACCTGGTGAGGGAAGTCATCGACTCCATAAGCAACATCAGACTTGTGAAGGGTTCGTCGGCGCTTGGGAGTGGGATCTTTGGAAGGCGAAGTTCTTTGGCGTTTTCCCTCGACGCTTCCATCCCTACGCGGCGTTAGCTGCAGTGGGTGGGATAATGGATGATCGGTGTTGCTGCTAGACCTGTCCGTAGTTATAGAGCGTCCCCTAGTGTGACCATGTGTACGAGCACGGGGGATGAGCAATTCTTCAGCAGGAGCATGGGACAGTCCCATTCTTTGCCTCAGAGACTCGTGCTCGGGGGTCCTCGCGGGGGAGGCACTCGACTCATCAAAAGTAAAACCTTCGAGATCGCCATGCCCGAAATTGTGTAGCTTTCGGGACTTGCCCCCGTCAATCTCATCATCATCCTCAGTCTCTAGTTTGCGCTTCCCGTCACGAGTCTCTGGTGATGGTTCTCGTAGGGAGCTTGACATTTCATTTTCAAACTGACTTATGCGCCGTACAAGAAACTGGTTAGTATATGTATCGTATGGGCCAAATAGTTTCAGTGGACTACGTTGTAAGGCCTGGTTGTCCTCGCCGTCATCCTCCATGATAACTGACTGGGCCTGTGGTGGCTGATGGGCTGCTTCAGCAGTGCAAACACCGGGCCGCGAGTCTATGCGCACCGAGGAAAAGTTCTTTGGTGTGCTGGCCTGAAGCGACTCTTCCGGCAGCATTTCCGAAGACTCCATACCCAGGCCAGGGCTTAAAAAGCGGTCTCCGGTGGGAATTTCCTCGGATATCCCGCCTCTTTGGGTATTGACCAAAGCGGTACTGCGCGGAGGCTGCTCTGAAGAGTTGACTGAAGTGTCAGCACGGAAAGATCCGAAGACATTAGAAGCTAGTGTTTTGTGGCCAAATTCGGGTCTGCTGAGTCGGAGAGATTCGAGTCTCTGCCGGAAGTCCATGGCAGGCGGCCCGAGAGCAGCAAACTCAAGTTCCAGCTGGCCGTCCTTGTTTTTAGTAGGCGATACAATGATGGGACTGAAGGTCTCGTTGCGCATGACGCTGAGATTGCTCGGCTTACGAGTATCGTCAGTGTGCGCAGCAAGATTCGCATTAAGGTTGTCGTAGAAGCTCTTGAGCGGCCGTTGCAAGCTTCTATCGGCACTAAAGCCTTGGGAATCATCGTTGGTGCGCAATGTCGGAAGCTTGCGAGGGCTCGGACTGGGACTGTGGACGAGAAAATCGGATGCAAGAGAATCTTCAAACTCTTTGCTTACTGCTGGTCGCCGTATATGGTAGACGGGAGGGCTGGATGGGAGTGTTGTGTTATGTTGCTCATAGTCTTGGTACTCCTGAGGCGGGGGCTCGTCGTACTCTATAGACGGGCGTACGGAATCAAGACTAGATGCCACGCCGTTAGTCGGACGGGATGGGACAGGAGGCGACAGCGGGGGCTTGAAAATGTTCTCAAGGCCTTCGGCGGCAGCAGAATGGAAGAGGTCTCTCTGTTCACCATAGCCTAGCTCGCCCTGGAGCAGGCGACGCTTCCATTCTGGGGTGTAGCCGTTTGCGCCTTGCGCATCAGAAACATGAACGGTGTTGTGGATGACCGAGTTGGCATTTGACGCAATGGTGCCCAGCGAAGTTGTGCGCATGTTTTGCGTGTTGTTATTGCTTCCGGTGTTATGGCGGGTTGATTCTGGGATGTTCGCATTGTTTCCCGTTCTTTCGTTGAGCGGAGAAACGGCGCCAGGTAACTTCATCTTCGAGGCTCCTCCCCACATTGCTGGTATGCGATCTGGCGATGGGGACTTGGATGTGGATGGTCTCGTGTTTTCGGGCAGCAGCAGGTCGGAGTGGTCCTTGGGAAGAGGGGAGGGCTCGGATGGAGGCTGGGAGGGCCAGTCCTCAGATAGCGAATCTAGCCACGCGTGTGCGGCCATTGTGCGGGAGTTAGGAATAGCAAGAGAAGCAAAGAGTAGTAAAACTGCCGGATGGACAAGATAGATGTTGAAGCGAAGTATGAAGAGATAAGTTGATACAACCAATGACTGACGCCTTCGAGGGAGGGCGAGAGGGACGGGAAGGATGTTGTTGCTAAGATGACTTATGAGACGCTGGCAGGCCAGAGGGACGCAGTTGTCTGCCGTATGCCTATCGATTAGGACATGCGACAGCACAAGCAGCAAAGAGGCTAAAAGAAGAAGGATAAAGGTCTCAAGGAGCTAAGCAATATAGAGCAGAAGACAACATAAGTAAGTAGCAGCCAAGCGCCAATGTGATTGATATGATGCGATGAATCAATAAACGAAGAAAAAAAAACGGGAGGAAGAAATAAAAATTCCAATGCAGAAGTTCTACTCGAGCAAAAGATAAAATTGCCGTAAAATGCAGACGCTGTCTGTTGTTGGTGTTTGCACGGCTTTGGCCATGTTTGTAGTGTCACAGCATTCTAGCGCTCGGCATGGTACAGGCAAAAAGCTTTGAGGATGTTTTTTTTTCCTCGCGCGTTCACGGTCTATGATTGGCTAAAGCCTTGTCAAAGTAAACAAGCCCCTGCAGGTCTCACACCCAGATCGTCACCAAAACAGTTGCTAGATAGCAATATGTACATTTGTGCTGTAACCCTTGGTAACCCTATTGTTTGTGATTGGATAAGCTGAAGGCTACAAATGCAAGGGACACAACAGCGATGAATGATGAATGGATGAAAGAGCATCGAGTTTTTTTATCACAATGATCATGCTACACGATATATCGATGCTATTGCCTTGAAGCTGATTGCCATGTCGCTATCACTTGTGCTATGAGTTATAGGCACAACACTTTTTACCTACTAAAAGCCCGCCTCGCTTCTTTATCAAGGAAAAGAAAAAAAAAAAAAAAAAAAAAAAAAAAGAAAACACTTAACGCGCTCCTGTCTCATCAAAATAAATGTGGAACCCCTCAGTGCTCTGCCTAAACTAAACTCCTACAGGGGATATAGTCAGCAATAATAACAGCACAGGCTATAAAAATATGCCATCATAGCAACCATCTTCTATTTGTAGGCTTGGTGGGCGGAAGAATTCATCTCGATATGTGCATTCCCCTGCCATTAATTATTGTATGGACTCAGATCAGATCAGATCAAACACTTGACAACCGGCTGCTTGAGAGGCTTGTTGCCCTGTAAACACTAACCCTAAGTTACAGCTGTTTCTTAACCTGCCATCGTCAACTTCAATCTTGTCGCTTCCTCCTTTCTGTCATTAATGCGCCTGAGTCATGCACCACCTGTCTTGCTCGCAGAACAAGCCTTATCGTTGTTTGCTACCTTGCTTAACAGTTACATTCTGCTAATCCCCTCTATGCCTTATGTTGACTCTCTCCAAAGCTCGCAAAAATCCTGCAAACTTCAGCTTCTCTTTGAGACCCTGTGACAATGAAGCGTCCGTTGCTTTCACTCAAAGCCCCTCAACCTCAGCCCAGGCAACTACAGCATTCCGAGCAGTCCCGCCAGCGCCGGCTTCAAAGTATTCAAGCCGCTATCCATGATGACCAGATCCCCTTCATATATGCGGCGTCCCTGACGCCTCCTTTCCAAAATCCTTGGGACTCCCATACGCACTCCCGACCTTCAAAAGCGAAATCTAATGGCGTATCATGTAGCGTCTCTACCACATCCACACCTGCTATAGCAGATGATCCTTCGACAAAGCCTTTGCAGGAACTGCAATCATCTACATATGTGCCACAGACGAATCGCTATTCGAACAATGACAAAGACGTACTGAGCCTCGAAACCGCTGCTTGCCGCCCCGCCTCATCTAACAGACGAGCAGGCCATGGGCGTCATGGTAGGGAGAACTCTCCCTCCACACATCTAGTTTGGCGCGCCCGCACTCCACAAACAATCCGTCGTTTGCCAATGACCCCTTCGAAGAGATTTAATACTGCCGATGCTCTACTTGAAGACGAATTAGCCTCCTCACCTGATAGACACGGCTCTCCTGCTCTACTTATCCACAGGAGGAATTCTTCTGTAGTTAGGATTGGCCGATCACCTGTGGTTCGAGCTGTAAAATCACCCTCAAACTTCCAGCGCTCATTACAGGCACAAAGCGATAGTAGCGACGACGAGCTAGCTATCGGTGATATGGATACGCCCAAAGTGAAGACATCGCGGAAACACGTAGTCCATGCTCTACAACCACGCGACAGCCATAGCCAGGCAGCGGGCCATGTAGGGGTCACATCGCGACGACGCGGTCGCTCGTTTACGAGAAAAGGATGTCATGGCATACCGGGTATAGTCGAGAAAGGGAGTCTTAGTGGTAGAGGGCTGGAGCTGTCAAACGGCAGTCTAGGCTCATCACATGTCACGTCTAGGACGGAGGAAATTGACATGTCAAGTCCTCTGGCCGTGTCCCAGGAAAGCGAGGAGTCGAGCACGCAACGGGATAGCAGCGTTGCTTCGTGTACAAGGAGCCGACGGAAAAACAAAAGGACTAGCCCTACTGCTACTAGTATTTTACATAATCGATTCAGCGCCCACAAACAGTCGCTTGAAGTCTCGAAAGATGATTCGATTGGACCTAGTAATAACGACGACACTGAACCTTCTCCTTCGACTCAACAAAAGAATGAAGTGCACCATTCGCGTCAAACCTCGCGGCTTTCGGTCATAGAGCCTTCCAATAGCTCAGAGACAGCACCCACCTCCCAAACAGATACGCTGCTGTCTGATACTTTAACTAGCCATGACTTGGAAGAGCCCCTAGAGCCACATGAGATGGTGATCATCGATGTTGACGACGCGATGGAACTGCCAATTGGCGAAAACGCAACTATGATACCCGAAAGCTCCCAAACTTGGATAAAAGAGGAGTCTTTATCAGACAGCGGTCATGAAACAGTGGGAGATGCCGCGCAATCTTCGCATATTATTTCCCAATACCCGATACCATCAGAAATCAGTGCTGAAGTGAGTTGTTGTTCCTCTCTACGCTTTATCAGTACTAAGCTTCTAACATCTTTAGACCAAGCACGAACCCGGCCAAGGAGACGAAACGACCATGTTGGAACCCTCAAGACTTTCGCCACATGTCGATAACCTTGGATGCTTAACTACTGAAAGAGTTGACTGTGAGGATAGGGATGCACCAGGTATGATATATCATACTTGTGCTGTAGAGCGAATACCAAGCCTCAAAAACTCGAACACTTCAGTCTTGGAAGAGCCAATAGAAGAGGTCAAAGTTGACCCCGAGGGGATGGCAGACATGAGCGATGTAGCCATAAGTTCTCCTCTGGCTGAGCCTTCTATGAGTATTCCTCTCCGTAGATCACAGCGTAAGCGAAAGAGATCAGAAGGTTCTGGACAGCTGCTGATTCCGAATGCATCGTCGTCACCTTTGGGAGTATCTACAAGTAAAGAGCCTCGTGATTTATCTATGCACTGTCCAGTTCATCAAGACCGTCAATCACAGCAGAACCCCAGCACACCCCATCCCGAGGAAATCACCAATGGCTTATATGAGGCAAAGCCATCAAGCCTCTCTTTTCCGATGTATTCCTGGCCGCAAAATGATGAAGGCCAAGCCACTCCCACTTCTATACAGGATGAGAAGACGACGTGGTCCAGCCAAATAGCTATCCGGTCAAGCCCACGACCATCACCTTTAAGAAAGCGGGTGAAACGAGGAAGCTCTGCATCAGTCAAATGCAAGCCAATCGCAAACACCAGTAACAAAGAAGCGTCCGACAATATTGAAGTAGCTGCGTCTCAACAGGGCATCTTCCACACTCATGAGCCCGACATAGAAACCACAGAGGACTCTGTCATAGAAGACACTATTCTTGCCGAGACAAGAACTACCCCCAAAGTTGATTTCATAAAAAGAGAAGTACGCTACGCAGAACATTTGCTGCTCCCTCATAATATTGGTACGTATCGGACCAATGACGATGACTTGACTACACCAAAAGTGTCGCTAGCCTGCGATGACGTCATTTCGGAGGTGGGCCTTTCAACACTTCAAAAATCGCCTATCAACGTCGAGGCTACGATAACTGGCCCGTCAGAGGTTTCTCAAACACACCAAGAAAAAACCACGCCCGTTGCTACCACTAGAACGGTCGTCTCTGTAATTGCTACTCCTCCTAAACAGTCTACGAATTTCTGCAACAAAATTCCGGAAACAGAGACAAAGCCCTGCCCATCTGGTGAAATCCCGCCAAGTTGCCAGTCAGAATTGGCCATCAATGGTGATACAGAACCTCCGTCGCTTGACATCTCTCTTCAACAGACTCAACTAAACTCTGACGCAACAATCTCTACTTGCTCACAATCTGGACCACTTAACGTACACCCAACTGCCTTACCTGCTATCCCAACTATTGCCCCTAATCTTACCAACATTGATACCGTATACGATACAGCTGCTGTCATACCTGAGCCTTCAACACCCCCTCCTCGTCCCCCCAAAAGCCACTCACCGTCTCGCTCAAACCCAGATACTGTTCTATCGCCATCCACCCTTAGCAAGCGAATTGCCTTGAAAGAAGCTGACGAATCAAACGTCTACGATTTCCCGGATTCGCCAGGCACAAACGCGCATATGTTGATTCTTCAACACTCACGTAAAGCCAAGTCACAATTGAAATCCCGATCACAGATCCACACTATGATGCCGCTTCCTCAAGACGCCACAGATGGCCGTTTGCCTCCATCCTCCCTGCACGTAGGCGCCACGTCCGCTTCGTCTTCTTTTGTGCCCCCTGAGACACCAGCCACCACCGCTCGGACCAGGATTGTCGACACCCATGTCTCAGCTGCGACTGTTGCTGCAGCTAGTGAGCGAAAACAAAGATACCGCCATGAAGGAGTTGAATTGGCTAGCCCGTGGATGGATGAGCCGTCATCTGTCAACCTAGGCTTTGGATCTCAGAAGGACAGCCTCGTCCCGCAAATCCCCGGCCCCTCACAACTCCCTACCGACTACTCGACCCCCACACCTCTAGAAAAAAATCCTTGGACTATGCAAGACGCAAACCCGGCCTCCGCAACATCGCGCCGATGGCACTTATCATCGGCTTCTGCAACCCAGCCAGGAGGCGGCCCAGACTCGTCCGCCTCGCCAACATCTACTCACACAAGCTCACGCCGTAACACACGACCAGCAACGTTACGGAATGGAAGCAGGCCTCCGTCGCGTACGGCTTCGCCGTTTGCCCGCCGCGCACATATCATGGATCTTTTGCCTAGCGCACGTTCATCAGACGCAGCAACCGTGCAGCCTGGCGACGATTTTGTATGCCGAAGCTTTGCTAGCTTCATGACGCCGACACCACGTTCCGACCGTTCTGCAATGGCCTACTCGTCTGGGGGAATTCTCAAGAACCGACATGCCGCGTCGCAAACTCCAGCGCAAATACTTCGTCGGTCGCGGAAACGAGTCACGTGGTCACCATCACTAGGGTCCACTGCGATATTTACCGTTGCTACTGGCCGCTGTCGCAAAAGACAAACATCGCCACCACCTCAAGCTGTGGTAGGCAGCACTGAGGATGATGGAGAGCCGACACCAGCCTTGCTGGCCAAGCATTTGGATGCCGTCAAGAGACGCAAATCTCCTGGTGACCGCTTGCTCCCGTCTGCATCACAACAAGTCCCAGCGTCGCAGCCGGTAGATGCTATGGCGTTGACATTTCTGCTGGCAGAAAACGACGTCATTCCCGGGTCTCAAGCAGATACAGAGAGCTATTCGGAGATTTTTAGGTCCAGCGCCGAGGCCGAAAGCAATGCTGTTGAAGAAAAGGATGAGAATGTCGCAGACTCGACAGAGAAACAGGGCGTCCCAGAAGATAAGACGGCGCTCTCTGCCTTTTCGATGCCGGACGACCTCGAAGACTCATTTATGGTTGAAGCTGAGCCTGATGAAGACGATGTTGACTATGTAATGGAAAACCTCGAGGACTTCCTAGGCATGCCATTCTCTGTCGACGACGAAATAAAAAAACAGGCTCAGCTAGCTGCTTGATGTTTGGCAGAGTCCATCTATCCTCGTTTACTAAGATGCTTCTGCCACGGACTTGTTTTCGGCTGTTTCCCTTTGTTTACTCCTCGTTTCACTCTTGCATTTTAGAAGTGCTCTACTTTGCTATACCCTCTGAGCCGACGCTTCGGCATGTGATTTGTTGATAGATTTTGGATTTTCCTTTTCTCTGTATACACATATAATCTTGCGAGGCCTATTATCTCGCTGAACAACTTACTGATCATGTTACGGCACATCATGTTGTCTAATACAGAGCCCTTTTAGACTTAGACCATAGCACTGAATCCATATCACGTCTTTGCTATAGCAGCAGCATCGTCTTGTGCATGTTCGTCCACCCGCCTATTAGTTCGTATGTGGGTGGAATTAATGTTCCTCCAGAGATGACTTGGACGGGACGAATCAGGGTAAGGTTTAGGAGGAGGGGGAGTTTATCCTATCCCATATCTCTCCACTTCTGTCTGCCTCTCTTCTCCCCCTCTGCCGCTTGGCCCAATCTGTGCTCTGTTTCCCTTATCTTTCTATGGAGTTATCGCGTATAGGCTCAATCACACAGCCTACCGCAGACCTGGAGGTTCTCTGCTCTGACACTTTGATGGTCTTTGACTCTACTAGCAGGACAACAAACAAGCCCGCGATGAGAAATTATGGCGAAAAAGGAGCACGCAGTTTGTTGATGGAGAGGGGCGCCCTCCAGCCAAGGAGCGGGCCACAGAATCGAAGAACAAAATGAGGTATACAGAGGCCATTGGGTGGCCTAAGCAGAGGGATAGCAAAAGAAGCCAGAGGAAAAGGAAAACAAGCAAACAAGACAAAAGAACAAAAGAACAAATTTCCAATGAACAGACTTTTTTCCTTTTCTGTTCCCTTTACGCAGTAGAGGAAGGGTCGCATGGAGGTAGAAGCGGCTTTGCTCAGACGAGACGGGCGCACCACAAACGAGTTGGTACTCTAGCCCGCTAAAAAGACGTCATTGAAGATGCAAGAGGACGGAAAAGGTAGGGCTATACTGGTGCTTTTCAGTGGATAGACCACTATAATTTACTGGCAAGCCCGCTGTGTTTTGACTCACAGCCCCCTGTATCCTACTTCTCGGCTTAAAATATTTAGCGGCTTAAATCGGCAGTAATGTAGAACGCACTACCAACTTATCACGATGTAACAAAACACAAGTCTTTTTGATCAGTACCAGATTTAAAAAAAAGTGTTTCAAAATATAGGCCAAGGTAAGAAAAAAATAATAAAAATAAGAAAAAAAAAATAAGCAATACGTACGAGGGGAAACCCGAAAAAAAAAAGAAAAAAACAACAGAGTGTAAGACAAAAAGAATACAACAAAGACTAAAGAATAGCCAAAGAAGGGTGCACGTGCAGAGGCACAACATGCGCTGCTGAACAGGCTTCTGATTCGTCCGGCGCTTTTTGTATCATGTCGTGGCTATCAACCAGCAAGAGATGAGAGACGACAAAAAAAGAGAAGAGAGAAACGAGACAGGAATAAGACAACAAACAGCATAAAGGCGCTTTGTTGATCTGTTGATCTGGATTCGGCTGAGGAGGGGGCAGACTTTGCCTCAGCTACAGCTGAAGGAGAGCAGGAGGAGTTGAAGAGGAGCCCTTCTACTCGTTTTGTCTTCTTCTCTTCCGAGGGTTAGGAGTGAGTTGCATGCGAGAGACAATATTAGCAAGACACAATACAAGCCTCTTCACCAATGGGACGTTTCCTAAAGGACCTAGGGCTAGCTAGATAGCCAAGGCCAGGGAAACAGGAGCCTGTCTTCTGTGTCTACGCGTAGGTTGGCGGCTTCACATGTTTCTGCACATGTTGTGTTTGCGTGAAGCAATTCAGACAAATTGGGATTGGCAGTGCAGATGCACGCTGTGGTGAAATCCAATGAGACCTGTTGGCGCTCAATAAGGGCAGCCGCATCGAATGCATTGACGATGATAAGGCGCTGATTGGGTGTTCAATGTTAACTACACCTACCCACTTACATCTGTGCCATATATCTAGCCAAGGGGACGAAACGGCGCATTGCTTCTTGTATTGTGTCGGTGAGTAGGTAGGTAGGGAGGCATCAAAGCAATGCAACTAGGGCGATGGGCCTGACTTGACAGGCTCGCTCATAGGCCCAAGCCGGACATTAGCTGTTGTTATCTCCAAGTCAGCGGATCCTCCCGGACGAATTTGGCGTCTAGTTATGCCAGCTGTGAGGAGAACAGCAGCATTGATGATTGGGACGTGGTAGAGATACAGGTTGGTCAGCTAGTCCGCCAGCGTCGCAGAACAAGGGGCAAGGGGGCCAAATAAACGATAATCAGCGCCACAACCTTTTGCCCTTGTTCTGGAAACATCTTGATTCAGAATATCAAACGAGAGACACACATTCTTCAGAGGCAAACAAATGCTCTCTGGAAGAGGAAGCTAGCTAGCTAGCTAGCTTATCTATCTCCATAGGAATGCTGGAACATATAGAGCAAATGGAGTCGGGAATTACATATCCATTGTCTGTCTTGGAAGCGTTTTCATCATTCTAGCAACAGCTTTCCCATTCCTCATTTCACACTCTTTCCAGGCTGACTAGTTAGATGGGCATCCCGTGTGCCTTTTCTAAAGGAGAAAAAGGTCCTAACAGGGCACTTATTGGGTGTAGTGATGACTTGCGCTGGTCACACAGGGCAGACTTGGAGAAAGATCACGGCCCTGTCTTTTTGTCTACCCTCGGACATGTGGCCAGAAGACAGCAAAGCCAGTATTGAGAGGTCTGGGGATATCATGGGGTAAAGGGCCACAGATGCAATCATGCAAAGGCAGAAGGAAATGGAGCTCGTGCTGAGAAACTATGAGCGACTGCCAATACCTGAACTGTACAAGTCAAGCTACCTTCTATTTCGCCTTGTTGGAGATTCTGAGACAATATCCGAAATGAAAGCAATAAGTTGCCCAATAAAAGAAGAAGAAAACGACGCGACCAAAGGGCCGACAAAGTGAGGCCCATCTGGCACTGTTTTGTCAATACGAAGATTGACAAGAGGGGAGATTTGTTGTATAGGACACAATGCTATGACACGCAGCTTTTTTTAGAGAAGTGTATGTGGCCGATATCCCTAAGCTGTGTACATTTTGATGACGTCGCCGTGCTGTGTTTCGCAAACTCGAGTGGTGGTGTGAGAGCATGCGAGAGCGTCTGTTGGTGGGTGGTATGAGCTTGAGATTCCCCAAAAGGACACCCCAATGCGGCAAAAGAACATAAGTATTCACGATGATCGTCGAAGCGGGGAAGAATTGGATGGATGATCAGTCAACTCTAGGCATGGGTTGTACAGGGTTGAGCCGAGCTATGATAAATGGCACCGTTTATAACGGTGGCCTCAAAGCCGAAGGCTCTGAGCCCCAACTAAGCCTGCTGCCTCGGACATATGCTTGTAGGGGCTTGTCACTAGCCTCTACAGGGCTCCGTAGGGGCTGGGCCGGAAGCTTAGGGGAGTTAAGGGAGTGTGTGGGGGGGGAAGGTGGGAGAGGGCTAAGAGCTAAGTGAAATAGATTTAGGGCGCTACCAAGTGCCGGCATCAGTCACATAAGGTTGTTTACAGCGGGGCTTCGTTCTCATTAACTTGGCTCTAGTATAACTGGTTCGTTAGGATGGTTGGGCTTGGGCTTCGCTTACATAGCATAGCTACTGAGGGCTTGGGAAGCCAGGAAGCTTGGGTCAAGAAAGGAATTCTACTCCACTCTGAAAGTATGTCGACAGCTGGCTTGATCATGTAGGTATCGTGATGGTTTTGGTTGTGTATCAACATGAGAATGCGGAGTTGAACCCAGCTCCAGCTGCAGCTCCAGCTCCAGCATCAAGCCACCAAACATCTCCCCCAAGCCCCGGGATCGTCAGTGTCTTGGCAGGAGTTAGGTGGCACTGCATAGGCTATTACATCTATCTCATGTTCTCACGGCTGACTGCAGCTTCTGGCGCATGGATTTGATATCCGCGGTAGGACGCGACTGCTCTAGTATGCAAGTACCAATCTGGGAGGCTGTACGCTATAAGCTGGGTGGTGCATTATCTGGGGTCTAGAACTTCATATAAAGCATGCATACATGCTTGATATGTTTGCTCTTGGACTAGAGAACGGAACGTGAGCCGGAAGACCACACCTTGCGGGCTCTTGGACCCCCTCTTGCTGACCACTCTTCTCTGCCAGTTCATGTAAAAAACCAGTTGGAAAGGCCGACCACCTTTAGAAAAGAAGACCTACCCGAAGACGGCATGGTAGATTCTTACTTGCATGTGTGCTTTGTGTAAGAGTGTGTGCTACAATGGCACGATTTGCTAGACACCACAATGCGGCCAAGAAGTGATTAATGGCATTGTGCCAATCCAAGGGTACAAAGGGTACAGGAGGTACAAGGTCGCGACTTGGGCGCCCTACAGACAGATAAGGTCTAACACAGGCCAGAGTCAAACATAGCACACAGCACGAAGGCCAGGAAATGTGACAGCGAATCAGAAGCTGATAGGATAAAAGATCCAAAGACACGATGATCAATGCATTATCTGCTGCAATGCTTGTTCGACTTGTCCTGACAAACAGCACACAAGACAGGACGAGACAGGACAAGACAGGGCAGACCTGGGTGAGACGGGGGCAATAAAGATAGGCCGTGCCCAGAGTCAACCACTGGATAACAGATAGCAGACACGCACCCTCTATCTTTCTATCTCAAAACAAAGCACAAAGCCGAACGAAAAGGAACCAAGGAGCTAGGGAGCCAGGGAGCCAGGGAGCCAGGGAGCCAAGGAGCCAAGGAGCTAAGGAAGACCCTCCCTCTAAAGAAAGGAGCAAACACACACAACACAGAGAAATATTGTAACTAGGGAGGGGTTAGTGGGCGAAGAAATAGGGAATCAAGGAAGTAAAGATATCGATCCGATCGCTACGTATAGTGGCGTAGATGCAAGACTGCTGCCGATTGGCTGAGAGCTCGTCTTTGGCTCTTTCCTTTTTCTGTCGTATCCTATCTTCTTTTGTGCCCTCGTAGCCCCCTTTGGTGGCCCTTTAGTGAGTGGCCCTTTGTAATGGGCTAGCTTTTTCACCAGGCTCCACTTTTCGGCTGTCTCCTTGGCTGCACTCTCTTGCTCTTTGGCCTTCACCGTTCTTTCCTTCTCTGGGTTGGATGGTAGGTAGTGTGCTGTCAAAAAAAAAAAGCCTGCCAGGCTATGGTGGTCAACAAGGTACAAGTTTTTCTCGCATGTCTAGGTCCTAGTCTTGATTCTATCCCTCTACATATTTTTTTTTTCCTTTATTTCCTCTCTAGAGGCCCAAAATCAGAAACGAACCAAAAAAAAAAGCCCTTTTTGTTTTGTTCAGGCAGGATAACCTGAGCATACAAACAGAGACATCTTGGGAACTACGAGTCTGTTAAGAGAAAGTGTACCACAATCTCTTGCCTGCTCTATCTCCTCTTTCCATATTCAGTCGTCGTCAGCTATCTACTTATCTATTTGTCCATCTCTCCCTCTTCTCCCACACTCTGTGATTGTATGGGCAGGTATATTGAGACGGAGTTGTTGATCATAGAGACACTTGGTCATCCAGGCAGGCAGGCAGTCAAACGCACAGTTATTACAAAATCGAAAGGCCAGCAAGGTCTTTGTTCCAGATACCGTTGGGGACAGACAGGATCAGGAGCAGACAGAATCTAGAAACTGCCAAAACTGAGGAGTCGTGGTCAACTCGCTTTGGAGAATGGGAAATAGAGACAATTGAAGCAGTTACCTACCTCATCACGATTTTCTAGTGCTTATCGGCCCTCAACACTTCAGACTCACCACATCGCACACTTGCTTTTTTTTTCTTTTTTTTTTTTTTTTCTTTTTTTCTTCTTTTTTTCCCTCTTCTTATTTTCACTCCTCTTCCCTTCCACATCACGATTACTTTGTCTGTTTAACTGTTTCTGTTTCTGTTTCTGTCACTGTTATTCTCTTCTTTGGCTTTGTATCTTTCCTTGCAGTGAGTGTGTTGACTGACTCTCTCAGCTTCTCTGTTCCTGTCCCAGACGACAAGAAAAAAAAAAACACAATTCTTCGTTACTTTTTTTTGCCCTCTATATTTTTATATTGGCTGAATAGGCTTAGCACACAACGAGGGAAGTTCGGATTGCTTATCATTTTTCTCGCATTTTGCTTCCCTTCTCTTTGTTTTGTCCGTTTATTTTTTTTTCTTTTTAAATATTTTTCCCGTCCCTCTTTTCTCTCTTCAGTTTCCCTTTTCGGGGCTTTTTGTGCGTCTACGGTTTGCATCATCATCTGTAGCCCCAAAATCGACTATAGAGAAGACTGCATATCAGAGTCACAGTCAAGGAGAGCGAGCTTCAGAGAAGAAAAAAAATACACTCAAAATAAAGGGCAATCAATTGCATGTTGCTGGATTCCCTCTTTCATTCACCTCCTCCTTTCTCCCAGGCGTTAGATGTTGGTGTTGTGTCCATGGACAAAAACCGTGAAGCCATCGTCAGTGATGATGCCGCCGATGTTGCCCATAAACCAACATTGGTAAACACACCTCCACATAATTTCCCGCCTCACCCCTCTACTTTTGCTTCACTCGCTTTAGAATCTTTTGCGCCCAAGCTTGTAACAATTCCAGCTCCACCTACGACTCTGGCGCAGAATCACCTCCTGCGCCATCCATCGCTGCCCCAGGCCCAGAACCAGAAGCCTTGCAAGCATCCGAACGAACAATCTTCTGCACAATCGCCGCCAAACGTTGCAACCGCTGAAGCCGAAGTCGCAGTCACAGCCGCAGTCACAGGCCCTCCACACCCCGCCAATACCAACAACATAGACATGTGCAGACATAACGCCAGCCCTCTTGCACCTGCGCCTATAGCTGCATCCACAACTCCTCCTCCTATTCCTCCCCCCCATTCTTCTTCCCCAGCTACAGCTACACCTGCACTTGCATCTGCACTTGCACCTGTGACTGTGCCTGTGTCTGTGCCTGCACTACCTATACCTACCACTGCAACTACTGCAACTACCGCAGCCACAATCGCTGTTACTGCACAGCATCATGGAGACCACCAGCAAAAGCCTGACGGCCTTTCTTCAGCCCACGTTTTCTCTCCAGTCGGCGCTGACTCTACCTGTGGTCATGGCTCTGGTCCTGGCGCCAATCCTGGCTTTAATCCTGGCTCTGGGTCTGATGCTAATGGCCCTGTCTCTTCAGGCCCTGTCTCTGGCCTTAATGCAACTACGTCTACGCCCGCTCCGCTCTCTTCTGCCACTCCCTCCGCATTCTCGGCCTCATCTTTGATCTCACCATCCATTGTTTCTCCCCTCCTTGCTCCTTCTGCTTCTGCTAAAAACCCGCTTTCTACTACGACCGTGGGATTATCCTCCCAGCAAGCCCTACCATCGTCTCCACAACTGCCTGCCAAGGGCTCTTCATTCCTGTCTCTTTCGTCCACATTACGATCTCTAGACACCCATTTGCCACCTCGCGCTCAGTATCAGACCCACACCCAGAACTACGACGACCGGACCCAGGACGACTGCATCACGCCCACTCAGACCCAAAGACTTGTGCCTTTACCTCTCCTCGAAACGCCAGTCCACCCCCAACACCAGCAACAGCAATCACAGAAGGCCCTAGCCCCCTTGGCATCGTCTTCCTCTCCTCTTTCTCCCTCTACTCCCTCTAGACAAGTACCAGCAGTCAGCAACCCCACCAATCACCAAGAGGTGGGAGCATACACTACTACCCCGACGTCAAGTGTGTCCTCCTCCAGTGCGAATTCTGCTGTCGGCACTCATTCTGCTGCTCCTAGTAGTAGTAGCAACGACATGGACGTTAAATCTGATTGTTCCCCGGCTATGGCAATGCAGCGCCAATCTGGTCCCTCCCTGCTTTCGCAAGCCCTTGCTTCAGCTCGTAGTCTTCCTATTCCGTCCTCTCAACAGAATTCTGCTACCGCCGTCTCCTCGTCTTATACAGTACATCCTTACCCATCTTCCACTTCATTTGCTCCTACTTCCTCTTCTAGCGCCATCGATTGCTCTGCACTACCAAGTTTTGCATCTGCGTCACAAATACAATCTCATGGCCCTGTCTCCCTCGAGACAAAATCCTCTGTTTCTACCTATCCATTAAGTAACGCTAACGAGGATCAAGGCGACGACGGTTTTTTGACACCACGAGCTTCTCCACGAGCAAAGCCTATTGACCAAGAGTTGCCCACCATGATGACCACATCTGCATCAGCTGTGCCCGGTAAAGCAGATCTGTTCCATGCTTCAACAGAACCGCCTTCTCGTTTTATACCTACCCGAGAGAGCTTCGAAATATTCGAGGCAAAGAACCGTCCTCTTTTATCCGATTCGCACCATGCTGTAGATTCCTTCACCGACTATAACTGTTCTGCCAATGCCTTTCCTTCTCATGCTCCAACCGAGTATAACTCGTTCGCGACTGACAGCCATACGCTAAACACAACGCCTAGCTATAGCCAACCCCACCATCAGCCTCAAGCACCGTCCATACTGTCTCGTCATACGGACAGAACTGAAGCCCTTGACCCGTCAGTCCCTCTGCGAAGGCGGATGACAGAGCAATCGCAGCCACACACAAAGCGTCCTGAAAAGATATGGTCTATTGGTAGCGAAGATGGCTCCGGTCGTGATGGACAAGTTGAGAAATATATTACCGACACTTTGAATGGCAGTGAAACGAATTCTCGGAGTCGAAAGGCTAGCCATCACATGCGGGTATTTCGCGAAGGTCTACCAATCCCCGAGTCAAAGAAGCCCGATAAAAGTCGGCAGGGACGTGACCGTGAAAGAGAAAGAGAAAAAGAACGAGAACGACTTGCTCCCGTACCAGCATCACCACCCGCAAAAAGTAGCATTGCCGACGACATTGATGTTGTTGATACTCTTTCTAAAACATCTAAAAAGCCAGGCGATATTCCCTTGCTCAAATCCGCTACTCTGGAGTCAAAACCTAACTTTCTCAAAAGATCAGCAACTGATAGCGCTATAAGTGAGCCTAAGACGCCGCGACAGGACCCCGAGAAAGATAGTGATTTGACTATTCTGTCCCCTTTCAGTATGGTAGGATCAGTGACTACTACTCCCGTTGCTGGCGATCGCGAACGACGAGCTTCCGATGGCAGCACTGGAAATGGCTCTCAGTGTGAAGAAGGCGAAGATTCTGGCGAGGAGAAAATTTCCTCTGCCCTCTTTGTCCCTCACCATCAGGTGGAAAGTGCTGTGTCTGAAAAAGAATCGGCTTCTATCACGACTGTAGAAGACCAGCCTACCCCGAACGCATCGGAGGACGAAAATTTCAATGAATGGCTAGTGAAGGCCGATGAGACTGACCAGCCAATCTCACTATCAATTGAGCGCGAGATCAGTAAGCCCGAACAGGCTTGGCCACATGGATCTGCGCACGAGCAAAAACAAAAGCGAGAGGCTGCTTCACAACCACGAATCCAGGAATCAATCCCACTAGAGAAAACTATTCCTCGAAGCTTTTCCAACCAGTCCCATGATGCCATGCCAGGATCTAACCTGTCTGATGAGACCAGTGAACTTCCGACAGTTGTACCCCAAGAGCCTGTTCCTTGTCAAGCTATTGAGTTGATCCCATACAAACATCAGGTTGGTGGGCACACTACGCTATGGCGGTTCTCGAAGCGTGCAGTTTGTAAACAGCTCAACAATCGTGAAAATGAGTTTTACGAGGAGGTAGAGCGATACCACCGCGATCTCCTGCCTTTTCTTCCTAGGTTAGTCAACCTATTTCTAATACGGGTTCTTCCGCCGATGACGTATTAACGCATATTTAGATACATTGGCGTCCTGAACGTCACTTTTCAGAAACAACCCCGGCGCAAGTCTACTTACAAGCGGGATGATGACAGCAAGAAGCACGTTTCGGATTCTAAGACTGCCTCTGCACCTGCTCCCCGCATGATTAGCCAATCTATTTCATCAGGGCCTGCCTCAATCCCCACTGTTACTTTTGATGACAATCGCCATATTATCCCTCGCAGTTTCCTTCAACCTCCTCCTTCGTCGCCACTAATTCGCGAAATTATACGATCTCGTAGCTGCTCTGCTGCTGCTACTACTACTACTGCTTCTCCTTATACCAATGCTAGTGCTAGAGTCAGCGGTGGTACGTCATCTAGTGCATCGGCACCTCAATCACCACAGTCTACTGCTGCTCGTCCAAGAATGGAAGACCGTCCAAATAGCTGGGGTGCCACTCTAATCAACAAGCGTTTGCGCAACGAGGTTTTCAACGATGCTTTTCTTAAGCAGCCTATCCCAGTTCAAAAACACCGCAAACCCCATGAAAAGTCGGTTCCGAGACCGAAGCCGAATCACAAACATATAAACTCTGCTAGCGAGCCTCTACTATCAACCCCCGAGGTTGCTCGGTCTACGGCAAACTCGGAAATCCATGGGTTGGATGCGAAACCAATTTCTGCCCCTAAAGCCGTGAATGATCCCATTGATCTCAACCCCCTGTGTGAACTTGACAATGACATATCGAATGTTAAGGATGTCACGGGAACCAGTGCCCCTGAGCCTGAACGTCTGATAAGCCGCCTCAATGATGACCCGTCTTTGCCTAAACGGAAACGTCGGTACTCTGGAAGCGGTCTGCGTCGCAAACCAGTGACTGTCAGTGACCCCCGTGGTAACCTACAGTACTACGAGGAGGCTGATGAGGTAGACTACAAAAACGAACGCGGGCGTGACACTCCCGATAGTGCCGAGGGGGATAAGCCAATCTCTGTTATGTCCCAGGGTCCTGCATCTGTCGTTGCAAACGACACACCTGAAGCTGACCCTAAGCTTGAGACTGAGCGCACGACATCTTATGAGAATTTAGCTAGTGATGAGATTGTCCAATCTAGCCCTCTTCACGTGTCCCATCTTACCTTTGAGGAAGCCGAGGCTTTGGTGGAAACGGGCAAGATTCCCCGCCCCATCAATCCTAAAGAGGCCCAGATACATCCCGACTCGCGTGTTGATTATTTCCTTTTGATTGAGGATCTCACTGCAGGCATGAAGCGGCCTTGTATAATGGACCTCAAGATGGGCACTCGGCAATACGGTGTAGAAGCAACTCCTAAGAAACAACAGTCACAGAAGGGAAAATGTGCTAAAACTACCTCCCGAGAACTGGGAGTCCGTGTCTGTGGCCTGCAAGTTTGGGATGTGGGCAGCCAGAGCTATGTTTTTCAGGACAAGTATTATGGCCGCAAGCTCAAGGCTGGACAGGAATTTCAAGACGCGCTTATGCGCTTTCTATACGACGGGGTTGACTACCATAGTGTACTGCGGCATATCCCTACTATCTTGCAGAAGCTTGATCGGCTAGAGAAGATTGTGCGGCGTATTAAGGGCTACCGTTTCTACGCCTCTAGCTTGCTCATGTTCTACGATGGTGACGTAACAGCCGAGTCACAGGACAATGACACCGCCTTTGAAGACTCGATGACAGATGTCACGGATGCTGAGGATATGCCTCGTCTGCGCCGGCGCAACCGCAGAGACATTGATTTCAAAATTGCCGACTTTGCTAATTCAGTAACCTCCGCCGACAGCACGGATAAGCCGTGTCCTCCCCAGCACCCTAACGAACCTGATATGGGTTTTATGAAGGGGCTGGCGTCACTCAAAGTGTACTTCACACGGATCCAAATGGATGTCCGAAGCAGGCTTGGCTTAGACCCTCATGGTATCAGCGGAAGACGCGTGGATTACAGTGAATGGGATGCCATTGATGATGGCGAGTGCAGCGAATAAGGTCCTAATGTTATTTGCAACATGTGTCTAGCACCTCTATTACTTTCTTGTTCCAAGACTGCGTGTTTGGCTCGGTACTCTCTCTCACCTACGAAGGTGATTTCTTCATTTCTTTGTTAACTGGCGTTAACCTCATTCTTGGCTCATTGGATATTGGATGTCTGCTTTTTAGTAGTCTGTTCACTCCCACTGTTTCTCTATGACGTCGTTTTTATTTTATTTTCTTGCTGTCTTCACTTCACTTGTCTAAAGACATTTATTTTACATTACCGATCACGATTATGGCTATCACGAACACAAGCCAGGAATTTTGATGAAGCAACCCGCTCACCAGCTAGTCGGTCCCCTTCACTTGATATTTCTTTCTTTTCTTTTTCTCGTTAATGCCTCTCTTTGGCTTTGCTGTTTTTTTTTATGCTGCGTGGTTCTTCTTTTTCTTACTTATTTTCCTAATTGCCCTCGAATTGAAGAGAACGTCTCTGTAGCTCACCCACCCTCTTCTTTGTTTCTCGGCGTTTCTTTTTCTTACTCTTCATCTCGCTCCTGCTGTTCTTTTTGTTTATGCTTGGCTGCTCTTCTCCTTACTATCATACGTTTGTTCTGTCTCTTTTCTTTCCTGGTATTGTTGTTTTCCTGTTGTGCTTTTATATTCTTTTGCTTCTTTTTGTTCAGAACAGCCTGTCATGGGATAGATTGGGTAAGTATAGAGGGACGAAGAATAAACGCATAGTTGACTTTTTCTTGAATTTAAGATTCAGGCTTTGACCACCATTGTGTGTGTGTGTGTGTGTGTGTGTGTGTGTGTGCATCTCTGTAGATGTTATTTGTTTTTGTCTTGTGACGATATAATTTTGCGTGCGTCTCGCCTAATACTGATACTTAACGAGAATAATCATGAAAAAAAAATAACAAAGAAAAACAGAAAGCAAGGAGCCTCTTCAGAAACCCAAGGAAAACAAGCAAAACCCCCAAGTTATCATCATGATCGAACAAAGAAAAGAAGAGAGAAAAAAAAAACAAAAAAAAAAAAACCAAGAACCTAGCGCTACTAGAAAGAAAGAAGAAGAAAAAGAAAAAAGAAAAAAAAAAAAAAGAAACCATAACTTGAGGGCTCTCCACAAGCATGCCATGCCCCCATATACCAACTTGGAGGAACCACGTCTCTCCCATGTCCTCGCTTACTTCAACTACTGCATGGTGTTTGTAGCCGTGTTAACTGCACCCACGTATCCATCCTTTCTCCTGCCTCTTCTCCCTTTGTTGTTGTCTTTAGTTGTACACAATATGGGACAGGGCAATGGGCTCTTTTCCCTTTGCTAGCGCTTTCTTCGTATCCTCGTCTGTGTCCTTGGTGCTAAAGGTGGCTTCACGTAGACTCTGCGTCTCGAGAGACGCGTCCTCCATGGGGCTCGCAAGCGGACTACTAACCGCAGGGCCACTACTTCCCACGCCATCGGCAATGTTCTGCAGATGGAGACCGCCGCTGCGCATGCTGCGAAGACTAGAACCGTCGCCACGGGCTCCGGTGACATTTGAAGTCACGGTGCTAGGGCTGAAAGATGCATAGATACTGTTGCGATCGGACAGAGACAGCGCGTTAGAGTGGCCAGTAGTTGGTGGGACGGACACTGAGGGACCCATGGCTCCAAAGCTGCCAGTGCCGCCGGCTCCACTACTACTGCCACTGCCACCAGGAGGACCGGACTCCAGATTTGCACTGAGAATGCTGAGCGGCAAGCTTTCTCGCGAGCCACCCCATAGTGAAGATGGCGCAAGGGCACGCACACTAGCATCCGTGTCAAACGAGCGGCGGCGGCGGTGCTTGCTGGAGGATGCCAGGGTGAGAATCGAGGCGTTGTCCGTCAGCAAGTTGTTGGCGGTGGCCGTGGCATAGGTAGTGGGGTGTCCAGGAGTTGAAGGTGCGAGATGTGGTGGCAGGGCACTAGCTGGTGATGCGGTGGGGAAAGGCTGATTGAAAGTAATTGTGGTATGGCTCGTGGCACCCGCATTCATATGGTGCATTCCGTGGTGATGGCTGTTAGGGGTGGGATTCGCAGCTGAAATGGCCAGAGACTGGATGGTGGTCAGGGTTGTCGCCAGAGAACGCACACTAGGCGCTGGGGAAGAGAATGTACTATCGGCGCCACTTCCACGCATGGCACTACTGCGGTCGGTAGCTGCGCCAATCGTGAGGTTTGTGGTTGCAGTGAGCGCGGAACGGGCTGTCTCGTGGTCTGTCATGACGGTAGCAGCAATAGACCGCGAGCCACTAATGGTGGGGGGATGTCTGAGACTGCCGTTGCTACTAATGATGCTAGCATTAACGCTGGCAGTATCGCCACTTCCACTGCCGCTGCCGTTTCTGCCTCCACTAATTGTGCTTGCTCCATGGCTTTGTGCAGGCAGCAAGATACCGCCATTACTCGAGTCGACTTCAATAAAGGATGACTCAAGCGAGGTGTTGCTGCGTGCAGTTGACGGCGCCGCTGAAAAGAATGAGGGAAGGCTGCTGTGAGGCCCGGTATTTCTAGGACGGTGGCGCATCAGCTCAACCAGTCGGGCAGATTGGGGGTACGGGTTGTTGTTTTTGGAGGGCTTTTTCATCTTCATGTGGTATGTGAGCTTTGGCCGGGACTTGGAGGTGGACGTGGGGGCGGCCACGGCGGCTAATGAGTTGTTTCTAGCATGCTTGGTAGACTGGTTTGTGGTTGTTGGCGCAGCGGATTCTGAGTCAGACCGGTTTCGCTGGCGGAGACGGTCTTGATGAGAGGTAGAGAGGCGATATCGCGTGGAGCCTAACGACGAAGAGGCATTGATGGCATCGGCTTGCTGGGGGTCATTACAGGACGCACTGCTGTTGTTGCGGCTATTGGCGCTGGCTGGAGATGGTGACGACGACAGACTTAGATTTTTGTTGAAGTTGGCCAGCTTGCGTACCCATGTTGAGAAGGGCCGCCGTCGACCACTACCAGAGCGCTTCTGCGGCTGTGGCTGCGGCGGTTGTTGTTGTTGTTGTTGATGGCGTGGGTGGAGCTGAGGGTCTGCCATGTCCAGAAGACGGAAACAGTTAGATTAGAAGCAAGGCGACGGGAAGATTGAAAACTGAAGATACCAAGAATTGAGGTGAATGTAGTGGAGAGAAAACAACCATACCATGAGACTGGAGAGGGGCTTGTGTTGTTGTCGCCATAACCCTGGATTGTGCGTGACGATATGACAGTGGCGGTGGTAGGAGCGGCGGTAACGGTAGCGTATAGCTGTTATTAGATGTGAGCCTGCGACTATGGCCGTCCTTTTAGTCAGAGGTCTGTCTCTTATCAAGGCGCAAAAACTGGGTTAAGAAGGCTTTCAATATGGTGGTGGGTAGCAGGCAGGGCCTTAGAATCCGGAAGACAGGCCCTATGGAAGAGCGAAAAGAGCGACCTGGGGTGCGAGAAGGCTGATGTTTGGGGGTTGATGGAGGTTGCAATGTGGGTTCAAATATGCGATCGCGAGACGGCTACGCAGTAAAAGGCGCAATTGTGATCCAAGCCTGGTGAAAACTTCAGGCGCATGCTGTGTGTATTTGATACTTGAGCTGAAGAAGACAAAAAAATAAAACACAAAACTCGATTTTACTGTCGCATTTAATAGATGCACATTTAATTGTGATGTTACAAAGTCAGCAATCCTATCTCCAGCGTCCTAAACAAGGCGTTTATTAATAGTCCAAGATCGCCGCCAGCCTGACAGCTGGTGACCAGTCTTGCCAGCTGTCGCCCTCACGATAACCGGCCTATCAAATGACGCTGTGTTACCATCCCTATGGTATCAATAAACAACCCATTCACATTCCTTTGGCATCCAAAACATCCCCATACTTAACTTATCCATTCTCCCTGATGACCAGCCCTGTTGCCATAAAAACCGCCTCTTCTATTCGCCCAATCCCTTCTACAGCTGTAGCCCAGATCAGGTCATCAGCAGAACTCACATCTCTCAATGAAGTCATCGTTGGCCTGACACAAAACGCCCTCGATGCGGAGGCATCGCGGATCCGCATCACACTTGACTATGCCTTAGGAAACTGCGCGGTAGAGGATAATGGCAACGGCATATTGCCTAGCGAGTTTGCTTCCTCTGGGGGTTTAGGCAAGGCCCATCGTAAGTCGAATGGCACGAGGACTACGACTGCATACACTATGGCTGCTGAGACCTCATTGCACATCGTCAGCTAACCAATGTTACAATCCAGACACTTCCAAGCTAGAACTGCAAAACTGCCACGGCAATAAAGGTTTATTTTTGATGTCTTTAGCATCGCTTTCTCTTGTGAAAATAACCTCTCGTTGCAAAGGCCTGGCTTCGCAAAACTCACTCACCCTACACAAGGCACAGGTTATCTCTCGAAACACGCCCTCAAGTCCGGCTGAAAGAAGCCTTGACTCTTCCCATGGCACTCGAGTCAATGTAGGGGACCTCTTTGGCCTCATGCCAGTCCGTGTGCGTCAACGGGCCACAGCCGATTTAGAGAGGCAATGGGCCTCTCTTATCTGGAACATCGCCGCCTTGCTTATTTGCTGGCCATCAGCCGTTTCGATCACTGTAACACACACGCAGTCTGTTTCAAATTTAGCTGTATCCTCCACCAAACAAAAAAAGATACATTTCAGGCCCGTTGCAGACCGCATTCTAGCAGTGCGTACGCCGAGGCTACTTTCCCAGGCAAACCTCGCCCACGATGCGAAGTGGGAGCCAGTCTCGGCTTCGGTACGAGGAGTCACTGTAAAAGGGTGCATTGCGCATAGTCCATCGCCGTCTAAGAAAGCCCAGCTCATCAGTATAGGCGTGGTACCACTTCTTAATAACGCTGGCACCGACCCTCTGTATGAACAAGTCAACAGGGTATTTTCGGACTCTGCATTTGCCCAAGGCAATATAGATGATGACGACGCTAGGCTTTCGAGCAAAGTGAATAGCGGAAAACGGCCAAGGAAAAACCTGGAGAAATGGCCCATGTTCTACTTCCAGATTCACCTGCCCGAGAAAGAAACACGTCTTGATAGACTGGCTCTTACCCCATCCTTATTAACAACAATAGGAGACTTGCTAACCGCTGTTTGCAAAGAGTTCTTGAAGAAGACCAACATAATAGCATCAGACAGCAAACCATCATCTGGCTCTGCCCTTCGCCAGCAGGCATTACCAAAACCAAGCACAAAACGCTCATCTGTCATCTCCCACCAATCTATACCCCGTCCCCGATCAGTATTTGATTCTTGGAGCCGCATGAAAGTCGGCCAGGCTCAGTACCCCAAGATCCAGGCTAATGCCTTTCCTAAGCTTCCCCTTGTAAACAGCTCTGGAAAGTTAACACGCCCCCCCTTTGAAGTCAAACTACCAGTCAAGCGACCCAAGAAAAGCATGACGGAACTAGTCTCCCAATGGAAGAACCCCGTTTTTGAAGTAGGCGACCGTGGTATTCCGAAACTAGCAGTAGCGCCGTCTGCCTCAACGCATCACTGTGCTGACCATGGGGACGATGTATCGTTTGATGCTGCCTCTATGGCAGTGAAAAGCCAAATATCGAAAGATGCTTTGGCGCGGGCCCATGTGTTGAACCAGGTTGATCAGAAGTTCGTCCTGATATCAGTGCCACAAGACGCAGGCGGCAGCCTTCTAGTCATTGTTGATCAACATGCAGCCGATGAGCGAGCCCGTCTCGAAGAGCTAATGGCTTCCTACTTCCCCTCTTCCTCGCCCACTGCCCCCGCCTACTCGGAAGCCATGGAAACCTCTCTCACATTTGAAGTCCCAGCCCAGGAGGGGGATTTGCTCATCCGCTTCCAAAATCACTTCTGTAATTGGGGTGTCTCATATACTTGCATACCCGTTTCACCACTCACGCAAGTCATTGTCTCTTCTCTTCCACCCAGTATCCACGCTCGATGCATTCAAGACCCGTCCCTACTGATTACTCTTCTGCGCGCCGAGATCTGGACTCTTGCTGAATCGTACAACTATGCGTCCAACGGTCCAGGGCCACCTCGGGCAACCGCTGGCCCCCACGGCTTTGTAGCTCGCTTTCGCACATGTCCAGCGGGCATCCTAGACCTACTGAACTCCCGTGCATGCCGGAGCGCTGTCATGTTCAACGACCCGCTCTCGCACAATGAATGCAAAGCTCTGTTGGAGAAACTCTCGCATTGCGCATTCCCGTTTCAATGTGCTCATGGACGGCCAGCAATGGTACCGCTAGTTGACTTTTCCACCAAGCATGGGCTGTGGGAAGCAAACACTGAACAACACGAATACAAAGCCGTTGTTCCGTGGAGGAAATATGCCGAAGGGTGATTAATTGATTATGAGTTCTGTGTTCCGTGATTATTGTACATAATAACCCCCAATCAGCTAGATATATAGATGTCACATGCATAGCTTATCTCATTTACCACAATACAACCGCCTTACCCAAAAACAACCTTAATTCCCAGATCGTCGCTTACAGTTCGCCACAAGTCCTCTTCAAATCTGCTTTTAGGGACATCTAGCGCGAAATCTTCTTTAGGTTGAAGATCCTCTGCAGCGCCTTTCTCGGCCATGGCATCAGCCCGCTTCCAGACCTCCTGCACGATTGTCCATGCGTGCTGGATGTTGACCATGCCCTGGCGCCGATCAACAGCCAGAAACGCGCGTCTTGCCAAGTCGCGATCGGCTGTTTCCGATGCCTCACATGCCGCGACAAAGAGTGGCCATAGAAGGGCACTCATAGGCCCAGCATTCTGAACAGTACGCATACAGTGCACCAGTGCAGCATGTGCGTGGCGCTGGACAAGCGGATGGTCACGTGCACAGCCGTAGATACTTCGGTACAGAAAGACAGAAGCGCTATGACGATATGCTAGGGCATTGTTGAGAATAGACCGCACACGGCCCTGGGCAGGATGCAAAGCAGTGGCAGAATCAGTTGCAACAGCAGTAGATGTGGAAGGGTTAGAGTCAGGGGATAGATCAGCCATAGAGCAGCCGCGGGGCAACTCAGGCTGCCACTCTTCTAGTGCGGTTTCAATAGCTGCGGAGCCTGTCTCGAACTCCGCCTTCAAGATAGGGATCGATGAGGCGTTTTCTGCGGTGATCGCAGCAGCGAGGTTACGCTTGAGGCCCTGGAGGGCGGATAAGCGGTGAATAATGGGCCATAGACTAGTGAACATCCCCAACAAGGAGTCGATGCTGCTGCTATTCGACGAACTAGGCGTCGGATTTAAAAAGCTAGGGGTGGTGTCGAGATATGAATGGCTTAATGGGGCGCGGCCGAGAGAAAGTGCAGAGATTACATCGTAGAATTTGAAGGCCTGGCGAAGATTTCAAGTTAAATTTTTATGGACATGACAGTACTGGCATGGAGAAAACTTACTCGCTCAAGGAACTGATCGGTGGCATCTGGGAAGATGGATGATTGATATTGGGTTGTCATCACGGTGAGTGCCCCCCGTAGATGGTCATCAACAATACTTGATCGGCCCTTTTGCACCAGCTACGTCGACTGCGTTAACATATAAGACGTGAAGCCTAGACCGGGTGTACTACTTACCACTTCGTAGTAGATGAGCAGCATAATGGACGCTAGCAATTCATTTCGGTTGGCCTTTCCTCCCTGTGCGATCAGCTTTGCAAGACCGGTGATGACCTGGCGGTGAAAGAAATCTGAAGTCTCACTAAACTCTACGCCTCTGTGCTCAAGGTGAGCGCTCGCAAGGGCATACACAGCATTGGTGACCACGATGCTACTATGGCACAAGGGAAGCACCAGCTGTTGGAAGGGGTTTCCGCTATCTTCTTTGAACACAAGCAAATGTGAGAGCACGTTACAGAAGTGGTCAATCAGGGCGCGGCGGTTGCGGAGGTCAGAGAACTCAAAGAAGCAGGGCGAGTTGAATTCAAAGCTGATCTGTGGCTGTTGATGGTAATTTTGTAGTTGTGAATCGTAGCATTGCGCTGGGTAAGAGGGCTCCGACATGATGGAGCGAGTAGAGGAGACTGAACCCCGCTGTTCTCGCTCGGTGTTTTGCGGGAAATGGCCATGTGCTTGTGTATGAGACTGGGCTGGCAACAAGACAACATCTTGTTCCATGTTAGACCCCAGGCTCGCCCCAGCCAACATGTCATCTGCACTACTACTGCTGCCAGTGCTACTTGTGTCCAACGTTGCATCGTCGGGGCTATCAATCATTGGGAGATCGAAGTCAAAGCCAAGAGATTCAAAGCCGGGGAAGGCGACGGAGTCCAGTTGAGCAAATGACATCATTGCAGCGCTGAACATGTCATTATTTGGAGAGATTAGGGGTACATCTGCGTTCTCGGTATCTATCTGCTCAATATCATTGTCATCAAACTCTGTGTCTAGGGCGATCTCCACGCGCTGAGGCATCCGCGATGCCGAGGCAGTGCCTGGTGACCATTTTGGGGGCAAGTGGGACGGGTTTAGAGTCGGAGTGGATGCCGGTGCAAATGCCGGGGATATGGTAGAGACTGTGGTCGGGGTAGTTGGAATCGGTGCTTGGGGCACAGCGCCAGGCCGAGCCGAAGCTGGACGTTCGACAGCCGTCGAGGATCGGCGGTGGTGGTGGGTGGAGATGCTGGCAGATTTGCGGCGTTTTGAGGGTGCTACTGGAGGGGGTGGGGCCGATTCGGGAGGGCTTGAGGAGGACACGGGGTCGGCTGTGTTGGTGATTTCATCGCGGCGGCGACGTTGGCGTGGCCTGATGGGCTCATAAATGCAGTCCTGGCCTTTTTCAAGGCAGCGAGCACATTGAGGCCGAACTTCATCGCACTTCTTTTTCTGATGGGAAGGTCAGTTTGTCTGAAGTAGCGATTTCGATATTTTTCTTCTTCGTTCAGGTTCTCGTACCTTGTCTTTACTAGAGAAGGCGTTAGTTATCGTGATAATTGTATTTGAGCAGCAATAAGGAGAAGAGAAACACGGAGGGAGCCGACATACCAGAAAACGCAGCCTATCAAATGCCGCAAAAAGAATCACCAGCCAGCCAGTCAGCATTTTCTTTTTCAACCCTGCCGTATCAGAAACGGAGATTGTGCGTTTAGTTCGGTCGCCGCTTTACTATTTCGCTTCGCACCTGCCGTCTAGGGCGGCAGTGCGGGGCGGGCGTCTCGTAGCTGCAGCAGTCTCTCCCACTTACCAGATCGTGATCTTTTCTTAGGGACCTTTGCAGGCGCCAGTCGAGTGTATAGAAGCATACTGGTAGGCGGTTGAGAGGAGAAGAGCATCAGGTGAGAATCAAGCAGATGCCTGGGAGAGCGGTGTTGGGGTTAGATTGGCAAAGAAGTAGTAGTATATAGGAAGGAAACGGTTCTGTGGTTATGAGCTCTCGTGTGGTTTTGTGACGGCGAAAAAAAAGCAAGACTCTTTTAGAAGAAATTAGGAATCCAAATCGAGGGGTCTGGTCTGGCCTTATGTACTATTGATTGCCCTGTCGCTGGCTTTAATAGATTATTATAGTTAAATTGATTTTTCTTGTTTCTGCAAAGTAGGCCTTCTGTATGATCTCTAAGCCGGGCCATACCTAGACCAGCAAGTCACGATGTCTCGTGTGCTCTATAATTGCCCCCCCTCCTCCTCCTCCTCCTCCTCCTCCTCCTCCTGGCCGGGCTGACCTTCCTTGCTGGACTGGTTCTTTTGTTCCCGCCTCCTTGTCCTTCTGTTTCCCAGCTTCTTCACGTGGGCTAGCCTAACTGTACTTGTACAGAAACGATACTTGCTTGCCTTGGCCCTTGCAACCAGCAAGCATGGATAGACATGGTTGTTTGCTGGCCAGCACTTAGAAGCAGGCCGCGGTCCAAAACAAGGAGGTCTCTCTCTCATTCACACACACACACACTCTCTCTCTCTCTCTCTCTCTGGTCTGCTTTGGCTTTGGCCGCCTGTCTTATGCTCGTTGTCTTTCTCTCTCGGTGGCCAGCCCAGGAAAGGAGCCATGCCAAGCCAAGCCAAGCTTTCTCGCTTTTTGGGGAAACCTAACCTAGCCCTAGCAGGCAAGGACAAGGGATGATATGTGGAGACAAAGATTAGTGGGAGTAACTGCTTTGGGCAAACTCCAAGCACGCTCCGAGACGTTGGGGACAGCGAGCAGGTTAAAGAGATGAATTTTCAAGACGCCGTTTTAGAGAGAAAAAAAAAAAAAAGGAAAGAAAACCTAGCAGACGCGTTTCTAACGCGACGGAGACCAGTGGCCAGCAAAAATTATCGCCAGAGCTGGCTCGGCCTCCGTCTCCTGAGCAGATCAAGATCAAGATCTTTGGCACAATAACGGGGGCCCTGGGAGGACACAAGGCAGCGAGCGGCAGCGGCCCAAGCCAGCCTCTCTGCCTATATCGCCAGCTACGATATTAAGCTAAACTGCAGTTCTTGACTATAATTCTCCCGAAACAGCTCTCCGCTTCTTCTTCTTCTTCTTCCTTCACTGCCCCTTGTCCTTGTCGACTTCCCCGGATTTTCAAACCTCCGCTGGTGATCCTTATCCCAACACCAACAGCTAGCATACACGGACCCCCCAATAAGCAGCAGGTTAGCAGGTTAACGGGTTAACAGGTAGCAGGTCTGGGCTGGCCGGCTCCTCTTGAGACCCAGGGACAACAAAGCCTCTGGCTCAGGACCTTGATTGGGCATGCTACTACGACAAAGGCTCGAATCTATGCATTCTGTACATTGCCTGCGGGCATGAAAAAATAGACTTCTCTCTTGTGTAATGCTGCTGTGTGCGGCATTTGAAAATGCAAGCGCCGTCATCGCTATGCGGGCAGGCATCTTTCTTTCGCATGGTGGTGTTCCATCACATGACCACTGCACACTCCTCCCTATCGTCTGCTTCGTGTTCAGGATTCCAGGTTTTGGACCCACGCTACACTACCTCTGCTCTGTCTCGCTCTCGTGCCTCCCCCTATGTCTATCTCCGTATCAATCTCCATCGTCGTTTTCCTTGCCCTTGTCCTTGTCCTTGCTTCTGTCTCTCAACTGATGTCTCTCAACAATATTTAGCTTCCCGATTCTCCTCGTCTTCATACTCCACTACACATACGAAGTGAGAAATCCTCTCTCCCCTCCAAGATATCGATGTTGCTCGGGCCTTCACTCGGTGGTTTATTGTCTTAATTAGCAGTCAACCCCGCACATACCTTGCTTAGACCCGACTCCCTTAGTATTCCACAGGATAACCCCTGCTTTGCTGCTACGACTGTCCGCCGCTCTTGGACCTTTTTGGGGTCAACATGACATGCAGCAAGCATGTGACTTGGCTACTCCAGCAGGCTCTGTTGAGGCCATCAAGCCAAACTCTGTCAACCAGCGGACGACATGATTATATGGCGGCGATACTGCACAGCGTACAAGGAGGCTCCTTATCCACTTACTCCAAGCAACACAACGCTCCTCGCTCCTGATCTTCCAGCTTGCTTCCTGTATGAATCGTCCGAAGGTAAGATTGCTTGAGCTTAGCTAGCCACTCTTATTATGCATATAATATACCACTATCTCCAACAGACTGTCGATACACTATCTTGTACGGACAAAACACCATCTTCTCCAATGCATTACTAATGTGCAAACATCGTCAACCCCAATGCGAACTAGCCTTCCATCTAGGGCCCATCCCCTTTCTTGATTATCTGACATCGCAGTTCTGTCCATCTGACATAAGAAAACTATTGTTTCTCTAGCTTTCTCTCAGAATTCCTACTCAATGAGACCCTAAGCCCGTGTAGCTTGACAAGCGCGCCAATCACAGGCTATAGACCCCATGTTCTCGCAGCCACTACTTCCTGTTCGTGTTGACCCTTTCCCCGCGATTCTATGCCAGCAGGCCTGCATCTCCAGGCTTCGGCATAATAAATTAGCCTTGTCTTGCTTGTCAATTTGACCTCCCATCTTGGCTACGTTTATCCAGGACTGGGGCTGGCCCTTTGTTGATGCTGCCTTCCTATTATCTCTACCCGGGGGGAGGGGGGGGGGGGGGGCTACATGCAACACATGTAATTCATGAGACTCCGTGTGACTTGCCTGGAAAGGGGGCTCGACCTTTCCGCTTTCGCTCGAGTGTTGCTGCCTCTGATCCAGAATGTATCTTAATTAAGGGCCAAGGATCCAGGCGAGGTCCAGGCTTCGAGAGTTGTTCTTCTTTTGGGCCCTTAAACTCTGTGGTCCGTTTTGTCTCCAACAGTCTTGACATTCTCCAAGAGCTGTCTTTGGAGATTTTGTGTCTCATGTTGTGTCTTTTCCCAAGATATTTAGAAGGGGTCTCGATATTGCGCTGCTAATCACACTTTCTTGTCGCTAGTAAGCGTCGGCTAATGGACACTGTGATGCATAGACGAGGAGGTAGGGTGGTGAATAAGAGGCCTGCTTCATTTATCAGCCATGCACATATTTGCCGTTTAGAGATCCCATCGCAGATATGTCTCATTGATGCACCTATACTGAGCACTTTCTATCGTTCTCCAGAACCAAGGAACTAACCTGAAAGATCCCACATGTTTCCAACTAGATCATCTGTGACCTTGGGCTTCTACGGATTGTGTGGCTCCAGTCAGCTCAGATCCGCCCAGGCGTCAATCTAGTATGATGTTCAAAGCTCATTAAGCTTAAATTACAGTTCTTTATGGGACGGCTATGCGTGTTTTCATGGCTACCGTTAGTAGCTTGTGTGCTATATGCTATACACAGTCTTTCTTCGACAAACTGCCAGTTATACTCGCAAATCATTGATTCATTATTTGGCCTTTGGGGGGGGGGGGGGCTCTCGCTCCTCTACGACTATATGTATCCTAAAGCTGCATGTCAGGAGGATTAGCAATGGCCCTCCTCCTGTTCAAGATTACATGCGCACGCACCACAGCACTGTGTACTGTAGCACCATCAGTTGGCCACTGACCGCCCTTTGGAGTGTTGTTAGAAGCAAGAAGTAGATTGTGGCAAGACTATCAAAGCTGCTGCCCTTTGTACAGCTGGGGCTAGGCTAAGCAGTGCGTACATTTATACTTGAATGTTGTTTGCGAATAGAACGAACGAACAGCTTTTGGAGGGATCTTGGCTCACCCGTATATGTGTAGTGGTATCCACGTTGTATTTCGTGTCATGGAGAGCTTTGAGATATCGCAGAGGCCCGAGCTGATCGCAGGAAAGCTTCGCTGCTTTGGCCATGACATATACCTTCCAAGGACGCCTTTCGCAGTATTGGAATGCGCTGCGAGCTACTGCTATTGCCGATATATATACACCTTGATCACATGATATACTGGGTCTCGCTTTTTGCATCGGAGTAGCTGTTTTCATGCATGCTTGAGAATAGCCCTCCAGACCAGACAGGGCCAATTCAATTGAAGAGCTTCTTGGTGGAAAGGTCAAGCAGTACACCATCGAGGAGGAGGCAAGCGTATGCTCAAGGAGCGCCTTCTGCTGGTGAGCATTTGGGCCTTCGGTCATCCAATAGACGGGTATCAGTCTACTATAAAGGTGTCTTGGTAGAAGATGAGGAGTGGGTAAAGTTTCCTTCTTGATAGACTATTGGCCTCTGGCTGTCCTTTGCTTAGTCTTCATAGACAGACAATATGCACTCTAGTATGTCCAGCATACCTACCCCAAGGAAGAGCTAGTATCAAGCAGAATCATGACAGCACCCACCATAGCTACATCATGGTATGCTTCGCTAGAGTAATGCCCAAAGAGATTAGAAAGATATCGAGCTAGCAAAGGTAGACTTGGAGAACATCAATGGGAGTAGTAGACGTTGTTCCAAGCCATCACTATGCTCTAACGCAGTGACCATTGCACTATCTATCCGGGCTCAGCATCTACTCGTGGTTAGAGTCTTGCTAGGAAACTGTAATCGTGGTTTTATTCCTCGCATACTCTAAATCAAGAGCCTGCTGGCGTTTCCAGTGCCCAGCGTTGACGATCAACCTCTACCCTCATGCCTCAAAGAGAACTGTGAAGATCAATATACAGTGAAGGAATGATCTTTCTGCAGTCATAGTGATCTTTGTATCTCTACTCAGCCATGATGAGCCGGTATATCATGCGAGCCGCAATGTTCTGTTTTCTATTCAGATATGCAAAAAGTCACCATCGATACTCGGGCCCTGATAAGTTGCCATCCGACTTTGCTTCTGGCCCAAGAAGAAGGGCTCAGATAGGCTATATTGGAAGCTCGACGCCCAAGTATTGATCTTTGCTGGCAATATTCTGCCTAAGCACTACAATACACCTTTGACACTTGGCTCAATCCTAATCTTGACTTTGACTGAAGCCAAACACGGCAAGGCTGGCTTACTTGGTACTGCTGTCAGTATCATGCCCTATACCTATGGCTATACATACGCTTGCAAGCGGATGTTAGCTCTCAGCTTGCCGTCAACCCGCCGTATATTAGACTGGCAGCCGTTCACGACGTCTTAGCGCTGCTGTGTCCCAAGCACATCTCCGTGTGCTAGCCCCTGAATACCAAGATTCTCTTCATTCGTCATGTGAGCCTCACGCTGTGTGCAGGCAAGTCAAAAAGTGTTGTCGGCAATATCGACGAGGGCAATGTGTCATAGAGACTCTCAATATTATTCTGAGTCTGCGAAGAGAGGGGCGGGCATCACAAGGTAGTTCATACATACAGAAGCTCCCATCCACAGAGAAATCGTGTTGATACGGAGATTGCCTGGCAATGTTCAGCCCCTTGATCGGAAGGTTCAACCAGCTTCCACATATTGTCCCTACACCACGCACGCCTTTGCATTCAGCCGCCCATAGTATATCGTTTGATTGCGCATTTCTGTTTGAGACGGGATTACGGCAGCAAGCAAGGTTGCATGGACGTTTTCTATCCCGCAACTGTCAGAGATATCCCTGTCATGACAGGCAGGCTATTGTCCTTGCGTTGTAGACCGTTCACTAGAGCCCGCTAGCGTTATGCAGCAATCAACAGACTACACCCACAAGAACCCTGTAGCTGGTATAGCCTTCTTGTGTCTAGCAGCTAGCAAGCGCTTCAGCTGAGCCGAGCCAGCTTGGTCACACCATCTATCTACAGGACTGAAGGTGGCTGATACACTCCATCTGTCTTCATTGATTTCTTTCTGTACAGATACTGTAACGTTTGACCGGGCTTATTGTCGCAGTGTTCTAGATCCAAGAACATCTCACTCTGACGCTTCTCGGGAATATCTAGGCTCTATGCAGTCGCCCTGCACTTATGCATCTCCCCGGCTCTACCAAAGTAACGCTCACGCTACCTGACCTGTTGCCATAGTGGCGTCATTGCATGTCTTCGCCCTAACCAAGTAAGCTACCAACCGGAGTTTTATTATGTCGCTGTAAGGAAGGTCTCTTTCTCCCTGGTAATATACGACATGGCAAAGTTGAAAGTCTTAGCGCAAGCTGCTGAATCAACTACTTGTGTGCATAGGTGTCACGGCCGTTTCTATATACCCCAAGTGTCTTCCGCTGGTACTGGCTAGACATCAATCACATACTGCCTCCTTCATAAGGCCTCGTAATTCCAAGACCAGCAGCACAAAGTGATTGAAACCCCGTTAATGCAACCCTGAGCATAGTCGCCCTATGTGTGCAAACTAGTAGGACAAGCCAAAAACGCCCTGTATCATACACCAGTGTTGCGTCGTACTTAACGCCCGCTCGGCTTTCAGGCGCCCTGCCGTTGTAGAGCCCGAAGATTTATAAGGTACAATATATACCTAGCAGGCTCTGCACATCACCTGACTGCTACAAGTGACGTGGCCTTGGTGCTGTCTTGCCAAGACTTCCAACTCCATCTTACTACGCTTTTGGCAAAGCAACAGAGCACTTGGCCATCAATCTCCAACTATCGACTCCTCACTAGTATGGACATCACGACTCCCAATATACTAAAACAGCTCATGGCACTTGTATGGCTTGGGCTCGACATCATCTTCGTGCAGGTGTCACTAACCCTCTCCCACAATGTGGCTCAAAAGATCGAGACATCAACTCCGTTTTTCCCTTGCTCGGAGACAATGCACCAAGCAAAGAGTTGCCCACATGTAGCCTGGAAATCCGCAATCTCCTCGCGGCAAAAGACTACACAGGTAATCGCTACAGTCTTAATGGCCATGACCTCCTCCGCTGCTGCGATCTCTGCTAATACCAAACCTGTTGCTACTGTCGCAAACGCCCAACCCACGACAATGGGGAATGAATCTGGAGAAACAGCAGACAATAAGGAAAGGCTGAGCAATGCTGCCATAATTGGCATCGCCATAGGGGCCTTGGGAATCACAGTACTTGTTGCCACCGCCATATCCATCATCTACAGTACCAGTCGAAACTTTGATCCGAAACGCTGCGAGAGATGCAAAAGGGTATGTCGGCGGAGTGCCTCCAAGTCATTTTCGACAACTGCCGAGGCCGATTATACCCACAGCTGGTATGACTCTCTCTCCAGCCTTGGGCCATCTTCCATGTATAGCCACCAGAAAATACCGCTTGATAGCAACGCAGAAGCAGGCTCCATCTCCGTAGCCAATACCAGCACCGCTGCAGAAAACATTTCCCCATGGAGTTCATGCACCTATGTACCACAAGAGTTACTCAGTACTGGGAACTCTTCAGGCTCTACGCACCAACAGCTAGCAACGCCCTCATACAGCCAAAGAGGTCAGGAACGCCTACACATAAGCTGGCGCTCACATCAGCGCCCGGAGGAACCTATCTATACGCGCGCTCTAAACACCGAGGATTTTATTTACCCGCTAAAGCAAGCTACTGTTCTGCCGTCAGGGTCAGAGCTCGAGTCGAGCATGCCAAATGTATCCAGGGGCGAGCAAGCAGAGCTCCCAGGACAGCAGCCGCACTTCGCTACCGGCACGGCTGTCAAAGCGCTACTGCTAAACAACCCAAGACTCTTAACCGGACCTCCCGGCAGGTGTGAGGGAAGCGCGTATGCTGGGCAATTTGCGGACATGGACCTAAGCTTGACAGATGAAGAAGACGATGAGGAGTTTACTGAGAGCTTAGAATACGATGACAGATCACAAGGCACGGTCTCTTGAATGCAAGAAAAAATAACAAAAGGATATAGTGGTAGTCAGCAATATGTCTTGCCATTACACATTATAGTGAAACGAACCATAACAATGGATTCATCTAACACTGCCCGCAACTGGCTATGATCTCCGGGAATTTGGGTTGGTCCCTGGAAAGTTGTTTCCATCTTCCTCAGGCCATCTTGAAAAGCCCCAAAGCCCCCCATGTGCTCTTCTTGGGTTCGCTCCTGGGAAATTGTTGCCATGTTCTTCCTCACGGCCACGCTTCTTGTAGTAACGACAGTCTGAGGCCAAGGAGGCATTTTCCGAGGCGTTGGATATTTCGTCGTCTGGTATCAAAGAATACAAGGGAGAAGCATCGTTCAAGTCTCGTGACGACCACGGCTGTGGGTTCATGCCAAGAAAGTTATTCTGGTCAAAGACTGGGTTGAGACCAGTGAAGTTATTGTTGCCATTGCTGAAGCCCTCGGCAGTGTGTGGGTTGGTTCCCGGAAAGTTGTTAGTGGAGTAGGCAGCAGTAGTTTTGGACGAGGACTTGATGTTAGTTCCTGGAAAGTTGTTGCCGGCTTCAGCAAGAGGAGTGTTGGGAGGAACGGGGTCTTGGCGTCTGCGAGGGTGGAGGGTCTTTGAGACCAAGCCTGAGATCTTAGAGCCGCTGTATCCCACAAGTTTGTTAGTTGTCATATTTCCATTGCATACAATCACAAACAAATATACTTACGACATGACGGCTGGACAAGAATAGATGTTGTTGTGCGTACAGACAGCCATGTGTAGAGATGAAAACGACGAGAGGCAGACGCTGCTATGGTATATTGGGCAACGAGTCTCAATGCGACGGTGACAAGTTGTGCAATGTAACCAAAAGAAATGCAGTACGAAACGATGGACTGCGAGTGCGTCCCCCTTTCGTGTCCTAGACGGTACAGACCCTCCGATTTATAAGTTCCCCCTTCGCAGCTAGTCATTCCCCTACGGCCCTTACACGGCATCCACCGAGACTCTGCGAACCCCCAGCCTTTCTGCGTTCCCGAGCTAGACATCCAAGATCGCGCTGGTCATATCTTACGGCTTATGTCGTTTCCGGACGGCTGGCTGGCCTGGTCAATGAATGAGAGACCGAATCCCTTGTACCACCGACGCAACGCCGAGGTATTTGCGAGAGCTCGGAAATAACACCGCAAGCCGAGAACAAAGACAACGAATGACATGAGCAAAATGCTAGGCCTATAGGGGGGGGGGCACCAGCATTCTTGACACAACATCTTGGTTTTGCATCAGGCAAGGCACCTATATCTTGTGTTATTATTCTCGAAGCACGCCAGCCACAGCTCAGTAAGCCCGGTCTCCAGGAGGTACAAGGGTACTTGCGCAATACCGAGACTAGACAGACTCGAGCCTCCGTTACACAGACCTTTCACCGGCGACGCCCAAAGAGCCAGCCGATGGCGGCCTAATTCCTCAGGTCACAAGGAGATGCTGCCATGATGACCATCGCATTACTGAAAATGAATTTCTTTCCAAGCTACATTTCTAAAGCACATATTAGCTTCTGCCTATTTTCGAAAGCCCCTGTCATCAGCTCGGAGTTACGCTAACCAATCAACATCGATATTTCGAGGATGGTGCAGAATTATGTACGGTGAGGTTGGCTAACAACGCTTCAATCGTCAACTGATAGATCTCCTTGTACTTAAGCAAGCCATAATTCACACCATGTTCAGCCGTTCAGCAGGCCAGGCCATCCATAGAGCAACCAAACGCATGGCCAGGTCTGAGCCGGCGCCTGCCTTGGCTCCTCCGATAGCACCGACTAACCAACGCCGAATCAAAACGGTCCGAGCCCTATCCACGGAGCGAAAGGCTCATCCAACTTCCCGTATGATGCAAAGGGAATCAGTCTATGGGGATTCACTGCGGGCCCAGCTGTCGGCAGGGAAAACCGGCCGTTCGACAGATCAATGCGAGCTTTGGCCTGGGTCTCTGACTCGGCAAGGACTAGATTGTTGATGAAGCCCCCCCGTGCATAGACTCTGCACATGCTCATGATATTGAAGGGGAGGCCCTCGACGTAGACTGCATTATTCAAGTAGCATCCAACAGGCTTTCCGTCCGGAGATACTAGCTGCACTGTAACATCGCCAGCGATGTACCCGTCGCTCGCCGTCGACGTACGAGCAGTCTTTTCGCTGTCGCGGACGGTCACGTGAACAGGCCGAATGGTAGTGTAGTTCAGCCACTTGATGTCATTGACCGCGTGCACATTCGATTGCGAGCAAAGCACCCATTCGTCGCGGCCGCCGTGCTGGTCGTTATAGTTGGACATGTGAGGCGAGTATGGAATGGAACTCCCCCATTGGCGGCTCTCTGACAAACGCTTGAGATCGCTGGGTGTGAGATTTATACTAGTAATAGTCATGGTCTATCACGGGTGACAAGGGATCGTCAGGTAAGTTTCTTGGGGGTGCTAGTCGTTATGGAGGCACAATTAAGGATATAAAGAAGAAAGGAAAGCTAATAGTCAGCTCTTGTCTCTAGACACTAGAAGGACACGAAGATGGGTACATATATCAACAGACAATCATCTCTTTTCGTCGGATTTGGGCTACAAAATGCCCTTTCAAATGTATGCAATTAAAGATGAAAAAAAAAAAAAAAAGAAAAACAAAACCATGTTTTGCAAAGTCTCGCCATGACGTATCCGCAGAAGAAAGGGACTGCCCCTTCTCTCCTTTGCTCCCCCTCCCCAATTTCCCAAAACACCAAACACCTAACACCTTCTCCTGTGCGCGCATCTTCCCTCCCCCAAAAGACCCAAATTACCTCTGTCCTTATTTATGGAAGCCAGCAAGTAGGGTTAGGAATCAAGCCCGGTCGCACCATTACGGATAGCTGCCTCATATGTGGCGCAACGAGAATCCGATTAGTCCCATCGTGAGTCAACACATAGCCGACGTTTCCCGGGTGACGCGAGGTCATGCGGAAAACACCCTCAATGATGTTCTGCGGCGACTTGGCATCATACACGACTTTGTGCAGAAAATGCATCTTCGTCCCGTGATCTTTCATATCCAAGGCTGAGAGGATGGCATCGCCCATCCAAACCTGTCGCCCACTCTCGTCGTACCACGTCACAATAGTTTCTGGGATGAGCCACTTGGGGCTGTTTACGACATGGTACCTAAACACCGGCCGCAGGCTGATCGCCCAGTCGTCGGCACTCAAGGGCCAGGATCCCTTGAAGAGCGCCAGCGCTTGTTCCATGCTCATGTTTAGAGGCCACGCATCATCATCCTCAGGCCCCAGCTCAAAGAAGAAAGGCCCTGGGTTTTGAGCGACAGTCCATGATATCGCATCCTCGTAGGGGGCATCTATAGCATACTGCTCCTCATTCGACTGGGGCTGTGGATAGTAGCCTTCATTACCATACACTGCCCCGCTATCGATGCTTGCAGTGCTAGAAGGAGGACTCTGGCTGTGAGATTTAGCGCGATAAGGCCCGGGGTCGGAGGCTGGGTGGGCTTCAACCGCTATCTCGTCGGCAGGAAGACCATAGCGGATGGTTCCGTCATCTCGGATGATGTTGGGTGCGGCGGTGTGTTCTGTGCTCATTTCAGGTTGCTTGCCGGAAGATTCTTTAGAGAAGAGCATCAGAAACCCAGGCCAAGGTCTTGGTATCGTAGTTCTGTTTGTGGCTAGTTTTCAAAGAAGAAAAGGAAAGGAAAAAGAGGGCTGTCGGATCACGGCCCACGCCTACATTTTGTTTATAACCTTTGTCTTGTGCGACAGACGGCAAGTTATTTGGCAACAAACTATAGGTGTAGGCTTCAAGGTGGCTGACTATGGCCTCTGCCTGCATCACTGCTGAGGACAGGCTGCATGAAGTGATGAAGCCACCAAGCTGGCCTTCAGCTCTGTGTTATCAACTACTAGTGGAGTCAGCTATTCCCCGATCTTACAACATCATAGAAACACGCCATTCCATAGAAGAGCGATATAGAGCGTATCCGTATTGTCACCGACATCATCTAGGAGAGCTTGTCCCACGATACACCAACAGCACAACACTAAATCTTGTCTCCATGCAATGAGGCGAGTAGGTAGAGTATATACCGTGATGATTTACGCCCGGTACGTCTAATGACGTGTCTCAAATGCGGGCACCCACTACCCAAGATTCCGTAGGCTCGGTAAGTCCTAAAGTTGTGGTATTAGCATCCTTAACTATTGCTCTAGGTCCGTTCTGTGTCTTGATAAATAGCACGACACAGTAGTCCGTAGGTGGTCCTAGGTAGTCCTAGGTAGTACAGAATACTAACCCCTAACCCTAACCCCAACCCCATTCATCGTGGACACTGTCAAAATCACGACTGCAATCTCAGGAACACCCTCTGCCGCATCTATAGGATATTCGAAACGCGAGATTAGGCGTCGTCTGCCCTATCCATTCATCTATTCAAGCTATCGATCTCGAAAAAAAGAAAAAAAAAAAAAAAAAGTACCCCAGCGGCAAATTTACTTACTGCGGCAACTTTGATGGTAATTCTGCAAGATCATGCGATAAGATAACGATAACGATAAGGATTTGGGCCCGAATTTTTTTTCCCCTTCTGTTTCAATGCTTCTGCTTGCAATAGAAAGTGGCATAGAACAAGAAAAGCCGCCTTGAAGTTTACAAAACCGTATCCCCCGCCACAGCATCACATTGTTGTGCAGTCGGTCTTGCTGTTCTTTTCTTGCCTCTTTACGCATCTACGCATACACAGCCAATAACATCCTCGATATGGTGCTAAAGAAACAAGCAGCCGCGCTGGAGAAGCACGAAGCGGACTAGTATGGATTTCCTCTACTCTGTTTCATGGGCTTTCAAATCATGATCATGATGCGCTCTGTATATCTTTTCTAACTTCTTTGCTCTATGGACAGCGCTACCTTGCAATGGAAAATTCGCCGTGACCCCAAGTACGTACACCCAACCTCTACTCACTTATACACGCCCACGCTTCACGCATCACACTCACTCGGAGGCTCTTTATCTAACGCACCCTACTCCTCCTAGGTCCTATAAGGAAGACTTCCTCAAGCAATGGGAGCAGTACGAGGCCCAGCGCGAGATCTTCCTCGTTTCCCCATCAACTGCCACCCCCGACTCTATCCAGAGCTTCCACGATATCATCGACCTAATTGCCCACGTTGCCGACTGCTACCCCGAAGATACTGCGTCGTTCGCCGGCGATCTGAAGACCATGCTTTTGCAACACCACAAACTGCTGCATCCCGAGCTGCGCGAAAAGGCCGTGGGCAGCCTTGTCCTCCTGCGCCGCAAAGAGCAAATCGACTCTTCGAGCCTCCTCACCACTCTATTCCCGATTCTGGTGGACTCCCCCAGCAAAACCATGCGTAGCTTCCTGTTCAACAAGATCATTAGCGAGCTTCGCAACTCAAACTCCAAGGCTACCAACCACCCCCTCAACCGAACTGTCCAAGCCGTCATGTACAACCTCATTATGGCTGATCGCTCATCGCCCAAGGCGCTCTGGGCTGTCAAGATTACCCGTGAGCTTTGGAAGAGACAAATCTGGACCGATGCTAAGCCTGTTGACGTCATGAAAGAGGCCTGTCTGTCTACAAACGAAAAGGTCGTTACTGGCGCTGTACGCTTTTTCCTAGGCGGTGACCAGGAGCGCGAGGCTTTAGAAGATGAAGACAGTGACGCTGAGACCATCGATCTCAAGAAACTCCAGCACCAAATGGGCATCAACAAAAAGTCCAAAAAGAAGTTCAAGCAGTATGACAAGGCATTGGGCACCATCAAGAGACAAGAGGCAAAAAAGAACAAGCCCCATCCCCTCAATTTCTCAGCTCTGCACCTCTTACATGACCCCCAAGGCTTCGCCGAAGTTCTTTTTGACAAACACTTACAGAGTTCCAAGGCCAAGCTTTCGCTTGACAGCAAACTTTTAGTTCTCCAGCTGGTCACGCGTCTAGTCGGCCTGCACGAACTTACCGTCATCTCTCTCTACTCTTGGTTTATCAAGTACCTCACTCCTCGCCAAAAACAGGTCACCTCCTTCCTGGCCTGTCTCGCACAAGGTGTGCACCAGTTCGTACCCCCCGATGCTGTCGAGCCTCTTGTTCAGAAGATTGCCAATGAATTTGTTTCAGAAGCATCTGCGGCTGAGGTCGCTGCTGCAGGACTCAACGCAATCCGTGAGATTTGTGTCAGACAACCGCTTGCCATGAACGACACCCTTCTCCAAGATCTAGTCCAGTACCGCAAGAGTAAGGACAAGGGTACTATGATGGCCGCCAAGGGTCTATTATCACTATTCCGTGAAGTTGATGCAGAGCTTCTGGCCAAGAAGGACAGAGGAAAGAACGCCACAATGGGCATTCGTAGTGGCGAAATCAAGAAGCGCAAGTTTGGTGAGCAGGAATCCGGTGGCATCGAGGGTCTCGAGCTTCTTGAACAGTGGAAGGAAGAAGAAAGGGAAAGGAAACGGGCTGCCAAGGAGGCAAAGCAGCTGGCCGGCGAGGATGAAGGTGAGGATGTTGGTGGCGAGAAGAGAGAAAAGGGCATCAAGATTGATGACTCTGATGATGAGGATAAAGACGGTTACAACTCTGATGACTGGGAGGTGGAATCCAACGACAGCGACGACTCTGGAGGCTGGATTAATGTCGAGCACTCGGATGATGAAGACGAGCCGGTCACAAAGAAAGCCAAAACTATTGCCGATGGGGAGGATGCCGAGGAAGAAGACGAAAAGCCCAAGCCTCTTTCTAAACTTGCTACCACAACTATTCTTACGCCTGCTGATCTGGCTAAGCTTCAAGAACTGCGTCTTCAGGCCCAGATGGACAAGGCGATGGGCCACACCAATCAAAAACGCAAGGAGACTCAGGATCGCCATCGCGACGAGGGTCTAACTGCAGAGCAAATTGAGGCACCCGCCAAGCTCAGGAAGTCGACCAAGGAGGAGCGTCTAGCATTAGCTGCTGAGGGCAAGCCTAACCGTGAGGAGCACAAATCAACCAAGGCCATCCGCAAGTCCAAGAAGGACGCGCAGGGAAAGAGTACGACCAACAAAGACAAGGCCCGCAAGAAGAACTTCCTAATGACCTTGGGCAAGGCCAAGTCGAAACAGAAGCGTAGTTTGGTAGAGGCCAAGAAAGTTCTTACCGGCCATATCCAGAGAAGCAAACGTGGTGGAAGAAGAGCTAACGGCTCATAGAAGCCGGAGATAAGCCATTATAAAAGGGGAGATAATCATGTTATAACAAGGGCTCAAAATAGAATCCGGATACCATCATCATCATCTATGCCTATCACTGAACAACGTGCCGTTCATGATAAGTGAATCTACGTTATGCCTATGTGTCGGCAAACGTCTCCATGCTTGTCAAGAGAGTATCCTCTTCGTATAGAATGGACTCAAATATAAGCAACCACCAAGCCCAATGATTTATGACTGGGAATCTCGTTCTTGTCTGCCTTGCGACAAATGACTGTACTGTATTGTGTGACTATAGTAAGAGATCGAGATGACCCCGCATGTTCAACCGCAAGACATTCTCATTGCCAGAGAAGCTGTTCGTCACCTGACGGCATGTCTGCCTTTTTTGGGCGTCATGCTACATTTTCTCACTGCCGCTATTCATTGAAAGTTAGCGACAAGACTTTCTGTCTCCCAATACGCTGATTTCATTTGCAATGGGCTCAAAAGCCCTGCGTGTACTGATATCTTGCTGTCTCTCCATCTAAAAGTCTTCGGGCGGCGAGAATGGGCGTCGAGGGGGGTCATTTCGTCTCCCGGACCCCTCTCATTCTCATCTCAAGTTTTCCCGATATGATTTCCCAGTTGTGATCTCCCTTTGCCTGCTTGACGCTTATCAGTCACTGCGGAGTACACAAGCTCAGGAAGCTTCATGTGTTTTACATACAGTGCCAACCAAGCTGAAGATCACATTACTGTAGATGGAAAAGACAAGTTGTACTGGAAGATGAGTAGGTGAAATGCGCAGAGACTGAAAACTCTACGTGATGTATTGTCTATATTAGCTGCATGTCTCCATAGCCAAGTCGCAGGCACATGATACTATGGCATTACCGAAGTCATAGCACATTGTCGGTTCTTCTGTAACTTGAAAAGCTTGGGCTCATGGGCGCAATCGGCTTTTGACATCAGAATCATCTGCAGTGCAGCGTTGTCCAGTTCGGCTGCACAAGGGCCCAAAGTCGCACACGTGGAAGATAACTCCAAAAGCTATTCTACAGAGACACCAGTCGCTTAGAAGTCACATCGACCTATCACTTCTTTATGCCTACAACATTACCTGCTCAGCGTCAACTCGTTATCTCATTGATAGAACTTTGGACACGCTTAATTATAATAATCTAGCGTGAGTGGATGAGCATGATCAAAGCTTCCCGTCTGCTCCTCATATATACTGAGTGAAGTCTAGGCGAGGTATATGCCTTGAACACTATTACATACAGACTTCCTCAATTATGAGCAAGCCAGCATCAACATCACGTTATGATCATTGCACAGTACCCTGAAGCATTCAAAGGTGGAAGCCACCGCGCTTTGCAAAACCTGAAACGGATGATAGAGATTGGCAAAAACGAAGCAAAATCACAGCTGCCGCCTAGCCTAGAAAATCGGCCGTTCCAAGAGCGCCAAGTGCATGGTGCCCTCACAGCAACAATACAAACCGGATTCAGGCCGAGCTCTCGTGGTCAAGGCAGGCCGTGAGCGTAGATTGGCATTCATAAACGGCCCTAGTAGCTTCTAGATACATGAAGCGCCTGGACCTCTCCAACTCTAGCACGGTGATCCAACTGCTAGTATGCTTTGTCTACGTAGAGCTTTGCTGACATTCTGTTTTCCTGGGAGGATCTAGATCCCCTGGCTCCCGGGTTTTGGAGGAGACTCTTCTGAAACAATAAAGCGCCTACTTGTCTACGCAATCAACCGAGTTTGTGGCTTTTGTGAGTCCAGTTCCCCCCCCATTGCAGACGCTGGCTGTCAATCGGCCGTTCATTCATCTCCGGGAGGGCCCAGCCCGATGTGTGTTATCTAGTGAGATAATCTTGTCTGTTCATGCAACAAGCTGACTGACAATTCTTCGTGTCCTATCAGCCATAAGTTGCTATGATGAAGCTCAAGATGAGTAGCAACTATAAGCACACAGAGACAGAAGTGATATATCGATCTATTTCGGCTAAACTCAAAGTACAGGAAGCCCTGGGATAAACATGAAAGCAAGCTATGGTATCATGGCGAAGACGCGCGTCTTTTCGGAGAGCAAGTTGTTTAGACTTAGCCCTGCAGACTTAGGCTCAAAGTGCCACACCTAGTTCAGTAAGTGAAGTACAAGCCTTATGACACGGAAAAAGGTGCTTTCCTCTGTCAAGAGGCATTGGTCCCTAACTTGATCGAGCATGTAGGGTGGAATAGTCTATCACCAAAACTCATGTGGTAGTATACGAACGCTATAATGCTTGGAGATACACAGCCTTCGTCTTACAGCCTATTAGAGCCCGTCTAAGATGATATCATCTCCTGTACAAGGCAGAAGCTAGCTATACACGCCCTGCACGGTCGAGTAGCATCTACAGCGAGAGCTACTACCTTGCACGAATTCTGACTGGTGCAAGCTTTGTTAGCGACTGTTTCCAGTTCGGTGTTGGTCTTGTACATGTGCGGGCACAAATGAATGAACGAGAGACTTTTGTTTCACGGCGAGCGACATCGCAAAGACAAAAAGGCATCAGCGTGGATTTAATAGACCGAATGTGCTTTTAATACAGTTTGAGGTCTAGTAAGCCAGCTGTAAGCCCGACTCGACGGTGAGATTTCCACGCGTGTTTACATCGTGTTGTAACCCTATAATTTCGCCAAACCCTTATATACGGCGTTCATTCTCTGTTGTGGTCTCAATAACTGAGAAGGCAGCCAGCTTCGTGTTCTATTTCTGGCATCGCCTTCATTCCATCAATCAGACCGTCACAAGGGAACACTCTCGGCCCAATTGCCTAATGTTCTGCGACAAAAAGCCCGCAACCCATTCGCGTGAAGGGTTCAGGGGAATGTCACTGTTTACCTTGGATTGAAGCCCACTGTAATAAAAGGAAATAGAGAGGAGTGGAGGGGAGTGGAAGGGAAGGGAGGGGGCTCCCGTGTCGTAAATGACCTCATAGTCCTGCTTTGCTTGTGGCTGTACCGCTTTTTCGGCCCTCTCGTGTTTGGGCGTTGTCTCAAAGGATTTCTAGGGCTAAGCCAAAGCGTAGAGTCCAGCATGATAAAGACAAAAGAAAGGGTGATAGTGACCGAGCTGATTGTGATGGCTTGGTGTTGCTGTCATGCAAATGTGTATACACAGTAGTATATACGACACCCACGAGGGATTGGTTGGATTATAGTCTCGTCAAGTTACTCTTGTTTCTGTTGTCAAGCTGAGCGACTAAGCAGATCAAAGAACTTTGATGTTTTCAACAACATCGTTATTCCCGTCATGTTTCAACATCAACAGACGCTCTAGAACTTTTGACACGATCTAGACCTTTCTGACCCTGACTTGGGCTGTAGGAGGATGGGAAAAGATTGCAGCGCACTAAAAGAAGAGAGGGAATAGAGCGAGAAGGAAATACGGTGATAATAGGGAGGGAGAGACGCTAAAGTTCAGAACAGGAGCCAAGAACCAATATGCGAAGTGATGTACAAGATGGATATCGCATGGCAGGCCAGGTAGATCGATATCCTTAACCCCAAGGTTGACACCAGGCGGACTTATTGACTTGGCTTGTTGGCCTGGGAATGTCGTGCTGGGGCAGGTTGTGGCAGTGCTAATAGAATTCCCGCCTCCCCTTATAAGAAGCACTGCTGTTTCTACCCGTGTCCGCTCGGGTGCATGATAATCCAATAGACTATCAATCCAGATTAAGCATTTTCATGGTGAGATAAAATGTATGGTAAATATCGGTGGCACAGCTACGACACTGGGCGGAAAGGGCGCGAGCCAATAGGCGGGGGGATGTCTGTCAGTACAAGTATTAGTTTTAGGACTATAGCTGTCTGATACGTAACAAACATAGGATAATACGGACTTTGCATGGAAGAACTGTACCGCACTTATGGAATGATGACCTCAGTGCCTCAGTGGAGACATGAATCCGCATTCTGTCAGCCAAGTCCTGGTTGGCCTATCTCGCTGTTTCGCGGTCTCATGGCAAAACTTGCCAGTATTTGCATTTTAACCTGCTACAACCCAGGCCTCGGGCTAGACCTATGGAGCCTGTAGTGTGTGAAGGAAGCCTGGACCTGAAGGAGTCAAGGTGCACGCACAGGGGCACCAGCCCCAGCACCTTTGGCGCCAGTGAATATTTAGCCAAGATTTCTGGAAGGCTAATGAAGCACTTGGGGGTTTCGGCATCCACAAGCAGGAACAGGCCAGGCCGGTAGAGAATGCTAGAGTTATTGACTAAAAGAGCATTTGATTAAATTAGTGCTTCCTCCTCATCTCTTTGTTGACGCCGCTGAAGAGACTGACGAAGATGCATGTAGGCAGTGTGTGCACTTGTGTGGTAGCTCTTCTGCAATGGGATAGACCAGAGGTGTTTCGGCGGATGTACAGTATTGACCAAGGCCTCAATCCCGCTCGGGGTTGATTGCTTTTGCTTTGCTTTGGGCATAACAAGCAATGGGGAATGGGGGAGGGTGGGTTAGGCTCTCATTTTGTTTCGTGTTGTATCTGTATTGCATATCATCGCTGTGGTAGCCTGACCGCACTGGAAGAGAAGAGAGGGGGGCACATCGTCTCAGCAAGCAAAGCACTATCAGATCGGCTTTTCGGGGTCGACTGGAGCGCTTGGGCGCCCAATAACTAGGTGTTATAGGGTGCAAGGCAGAACAGGGCTACAGTTCGCTGGGTCACGTAGTTTGTGCATGTTTGCTTGTCCGTGGCCAAAACGGCGATAGCTTCCTTTTTGAGCCTCGGAGGGTGTGCTAATTATGGCGGCTAAACTCCGGCTCATTATGCGTTTTTGCACAGCGCACACATAAGCACACAGGCCCACTGGCTCCTACAGCCTATCCTAGGCTTTGCGCTAAAGACTGGGTACCTTTTAGAGCTGGTTTTGGCTGCCTTTGGCTCACTAAGTCGGCTTACGCGGCCTTTTCCCCTTTCCTCTCATGGCAATCAACCCCCGGTCGTACTGCAATTGCAGCGATATCCTGGCTAAGCTAAGCCCGGTCCCCATTTCCAAGCCTCCCTGCATGAACGGCCGAAGTACATGCTCATAGAGGCAGTATGAGGGGTACATACAATGTCTTCAGTGGGTGTGATGGGAGTCATGCTACAAATTACAAATGTAAATGTACAGGCAAGTACAAGCAAAAAGCGGATAGGTCGCCGCAGCTGGTGAGTAGCGCCACTAGAAGGGATCCAAGCTAATGGAGCCAATGGAGCCAATGAAGAGGGAAGGGAGCAAAGGAAGAAGGGGCTGATACTTCATACTTCAAACCTGCCGCCCCTGAAGGGCGATTTTATTCTTTTCCATGGCTTCCCCGTCCTCCTCTTCTTCACTTGCTCCCTCACCCACAACAACGTTCCAACACTCACACACATTCTACCTCTTCAATTTTCTTGATTATCACCACTTTTCCTGCTCATTTCTTTCTGACTACTTCCATCATCCTTTTTCTGCTGTCTTTGTTCTGTGCTTTTCATCACTTTCTTGCTCCAATAGTATCACCAACTCATATCTAACTTGACCTCGTTTCAACTCAAGCATAGCCTATTACATACTTCCAATTCGCTCCGTCGCTTTCTGACTGCATCTAAAACTTCGTTTTCTTGGGCTTAATTGCTTCCCATTGACCGTATACTTCTCGACAACCCATCTCATTCATCTCAACCCGCCACTATCTGACGGTGCCAAAATGTCAGGCCAGTCCGTCGACCCCGTGGAAACGATGCTCAACATGGATGGCTTTGAAAATGTTTCTCACTACTCGCCTGAGCTCTCCCCTTCCAGCTCCCACAAGAGTGCTTTCATCGCCCGCCCGTCCAGCCAGGCCACTACTCCCATCATGCCTCAGATGGCCTCTCAAATGTCTGGCCCCAGCCACCAGTACGACCTCTACAAGCAACAGACCGGCATTGTTCCCGGAGCCCTCGCTAGCACTCTGGCCTCCGTCAACGTCAACGCCAGTATGCCTGGCTTCTCTGGCTCCGTCAATATGGATTACATGGGTGGTATGACTAATGATCCGCTGTTCGGCTTCAACACTGCTCCTAGTCAGGCCATGAACCCCAGCGAGCTCGGCCTGGACTTCCAGTCTCAGACTAACGAGTTATTTTTCGATAACGCACTGGCACCTTCGGTTGCCGACTCTGCTAGCATCGCTTCACAGCCTGTCGTTCCTTCGCAGTCTGGAAACGTCCGCTACTATCCTGGCATGCATAAACAGGCCGCCCTTATGAAGGAGCAGCAGCGCCAACGCCAGCAGCAGCAGCAACAGCAACAGCAACAGCAACAGGCTACCTCTGCTCGCCCTCGTTCCAAGAGCAATCAGCCCACTGACCCTATCGTTGAGCAAAAGATCACTCAACTCCTAAACTCGATGCGTGCCAAAACTAGTGCCACTGATGCCGCTCAAGATTCCGGCTCTCTCAACCTCCCCAAGCTCAAGAAGGAGGAGGAAGACATGGACGAAGACGAGCGCCTTCTAGCATCTGAAGAGGGCAAGAAGCTGAGCAGCAAGGAGCGTCGCCAGCTTCGCAACAAGGTTTCCGCTCGCGCTTTCCGCTCGCGTAGAAAGGGTAAGTTTTCACACATTGCATTTTTTTATGAAGTTTCCCGAGAAATAATGACTAATGATGAAAATTGCAGAATATATCTCGCATCTCGAAGCAGAAATCTCCAACAAGGTTGCCGAAAACGGAGACCTGCGTGCTGAGAACCGCTCGCTCATGGAGGAGAACAAGCGCTTGAGCGATCTCACTCGCATGCTCCTTTCATCTCCCTCTTTCTCCAACTTCCTGAACAATCTCAGTGCTGATGCCATGGCTGCCGAGGCCCAGGTCCAGCCTCAAGTTCCCCAGGAAATCAAGCAGGAACATTCCCAGCAGATGCCCAAGGACGTCAGCCAGTATGCTGCTTCAATTCACAGCCAGCAGTTGACTATGATTCCCGAGCAAAATGCCGATTTCAATATGAATCCTTATGAGGGTTCTGAGCCTTCGCTTTACAACGTTCAGCCTCAAGTCTTTGCCCTGACTGAGCTACCTGAGTTGCCCGCATCTTTCACGGAGTCTTTGAGTGGCAAGCAGTCCAATTTCGCCGCTCCCATCGAGTCTGACTCTGACGAAAGCAAACTTGAAGTTCCTACCATCGAGAGCATTAGAGACAAGGTTATGGCCCCCGAAGCGCCTGTCGAAGCGCCTGTCAATGCTGAGTTCGAGGCTAATCCTGAATTTGTTCTTTTCAACTCATCTTCTGAAGACGCCGTCAACTCAGAGGAATGCGAAATTGACATTTTCGGTGGCGTTGCTCCTGAGAAGGTGCTTGCCCGCTATGAGTTTGTCGATGCTGAAGAAGAAGAGCGCAACGCTACTTTTGCTATGGCTCGCATCGAACGTCTCAGCGATATTCTCACCGCCAGAATGGATGCCGTGGCTCACATGGTGTTTGAATAGACACTGTCTAAACGCAGCTATTAGCTGGACTAGTCGCTGTTCACTCTATGCAGAACCTGGCGTACCCTGCTTGCATCATTCTTCTTCGACGGCATATATTTTGTCCACCTTATTTTTTTTTTGTCTACTTGAACGTCTCTTGTCTGTTTTTGCATTTTGTGTACCTACTCCTGGGCAAATTAGCGTTGGCGTTTAGGACAATATCTTTGCTGTTTTTGTTATTGTTTTCTTCTTGGAATGATAAAGATCGGAGCTTGCGACTTTATTTCCTCTTTTCCTTGAACACTCATTTATCACGATCCTTTATGGCCGCTCATACCCACCCACACACACACACACACACATACGCTCCTTGCCGTTATCTGTCTTGGGTTTGTATTTTGATTTTGTTCTGATTTCTTTTTTTCTTTCCTTATGTTTATATTGGGTTCATAATTTGCCCGGATCACATCGTATTGTTTGTCATATCCTGTCTGCCTGTTGGCAATGGGGAAACCCTGATCCAGTTTCCCCGCCTTTTGTTAGTATTTTGTGTATAGAATTTGATATCTTAAAAACATATCTTCATATGTTGCAACAAGAAAATATAAAAAAAAAATGCGAAAAGATTTGATGGTTAAGCTCGTATATCTAGATTCTCTTCCCTTCTAGGTGTCGCGTGGAAACACGACCGACAAAGTTCCAGTCCATTTATAACCCGTCTTGCTTTGCCGGTATGTCCTTAATGCCTCTATAACATCAGTCATAGCTTTGGAATCCTTCTCTTGTTTCTCTGTAAGCGGCAGGAGTTGCGTCTCAGACAACAATGCTGCCTCCCAAGCATCATGAAAGATCAATGCGCCGTCTGGGACGCCGGCGCGAATCTGTATTGGTGAGGCAGGGCCGGGAATCTTTTGTAGAGCGGGGTTCATGACGGCTTGTGTATATGCCCGCACTGAGGGCGAAAGCCTGGATTCTGCTTTAGGGTCAGATGGCGCGTTACCAGCCCAAATCTTGGTTGTGTACTCCTCGTTGAGCCAGTGAGACGAAAAAGTGACGTAGCGGTCATCACGGGACTGCGGCTCAGGCTGTTTCATAGAGTTTGGCCGGTTGGGAGAAGGGCCAAGGCGAAGGGCTCGTGTAGCTTCACGCGCAGCTTGTTTCGCGGCTTCGCGGATATTTTGAGAGGAGAGGGCAGTGGGCTTGGAGGCAGAAGAAGAGGTAGAGATAGAGGAAGAGGCAGACGTAGAAGCGGTAGAGGTAGAGGTAGCGATGGAGGTGGAAGAACTAGGATCTTGGGGGGAAAGCGTAAAGTTTTCTATAATGTCTATGAAGCTTCGCATGTCGCCGTGTTGAGATATAGAATCTTTTGCAAGTTTAGAAAAGGGGTCAGCCTCGAACTCTAGCTGGAGATGACGAAGGCCTCGGATCATGAGTGGCGCCCGACGGCTTTCCGACTTGGTCGATTCTTGGATAGACTTTTCTTGGGTCGCCAAAAGGTCGAGAAAATCAATCAAAGCCTTGATTAGGGGCCCAGATGAGCGACGGGGTACTGAAGTCAAAGTGAGAGAGGACAGGCGGGGATTCATATCCGGCTTGTACTGGCCTAGCGGATACATGAGCTGTACGCGTGGTAGCAGAAGCTGTTCAGCTAGATATACGGAAGCATAATCAGAGTGGTCGGCAGATACGAGTGACGGAATCTGGGTTACTAGCGAGTGGTGGATAACAAGGCTTCTTAGGCTTGACGAGTAAACAGGTCGTACCAAATGTGCAGCCCCAAAGACGCCATAGAGACTTGAGTTGGACTTCCACACACCTACTGACTTTCTGCTGGAATAGACTTGTGTTCCTGAGCACGAAAGAACCTCTAAGAAGCCACGAGATATGCGCAGTAGCTTTTCTAAACCTAATGATGTGACTTTGTTATTAGAGAGGTTGAGGTGCGTCAGAGCTCGAGGATAAGGCCGTGTATCCCCCTCGGGCTTTGAGAGCAGAGTATTCAGGGCTTCTAGGTTGTCTTCCAGTGGCGGGTCTTTGCCGTTGTTGCGAATAAGGGAATCTCCATCAGTCTCGAGAATATATGATGGAGAGTCAGCATAGTATCGAGCCTCATGATTAAAAGCACAGCTCCAGCGAGACTCTTGTATGACCTCAAAAGGACCAAAGTTGGCATGACCCTTCATTGAGGGGTTGATGAGCCGGCCTTCAGTGAAGAAATACGCATTTGACCGGATAGTGAAGTCTTGAAAAAGGTGATCCACCATTTGCGATATAACACCATCGGTGATCTCATTATATGACAAGTCTATGCTCCAGACTTTGCGATGCATGGACAATGCTGACACTATAATAGAGGCTATCTCATCATTCACTTTACAGCGCGGCAGCTTGAAGATACGCACGCTCCGTAGACTGGGGAAATTGAGATTCCCGCTTGGAGGGGACGACATTTCAAAGTATGTCAAGTCCGATGCATCCAAATTAGAGAACATTGCCGCGGAGATTTCAACAGCTGGGTTTTGAAAGCTCAATAGTCTTGGCCGCCGGACAACAGTTAGTATCGGGGCCAAGTCAAACTTGGTTTCGGGCCCGGTTAGGACCGAGTTTAGATTTGGCATCCATTGTACAAGCGAAGCGAGCGTTACAGAAATGTCATCACCGAACGATAGAGAGACATCCTTGGTGGCAAATTCGCGCAAATCTAACACTGCGATCGTTTCTTGAAGACTCGTCGTGAAGCTGGGAAGATTCTTGGCCAGATATTCAAACCATTCAAGATCTACAAAGCAAGTGTCAGGACTGGATTGATAAAACAGGCGTGGGTGCCGTGCCGTGCCGTGCCGTGCTGTCAAAGCACTAGACGGCGGCGTCTTGAAGTCAGAGTATCAACAAACCTTTGTATGGATCACGGCCCAGACGACGTATTGATGTGAGGGGGTCTCTCCAGAGAAGGGGGAGGAAGATGCGGCGAAGACTCTTGGATACTTGAATCAAAGCAGGGATCAAGTTGAAGGGCAGCTCGGGGCCGATCAATGCGAAGGGATCAACCTGTGTAATTGCCTGCATATATGACGGTGGGAGCTCATTTTCAGTCATGGTGTGCTGAGCTTAGCACTAAGAGAATGTAAATCCTTTTTTTTTGTCAGTTGTAGATCGTAGAGATTGTGTAGGTTTTGAGGTTAGGCTAGGATGTAGACTAAATAAGAAGAAGGAAGCTATACCATGTAGAAGAAGCCATGGAGTCGACAGGCTTGCTTAGGTTAAATGACGTATGCTGGCTTGGGCCTTATTCGGTAGAATACCGGGTAAGCCCACAGCATATCAGTCAGGCATTAAAAACCTACTCTTGGAGCTCAATAAACAGGCCTAATGATGCGTTGCTACCACAGGTCACGTGTGTGCAGTACGGGCTCTGTAACTTTAACCCTGACACTTAGGGTGTGTAAGTTGAGCTTAAACTTCAATATAGAAATCACAAAGACTAAACGACACCAAACCAGCTACAAGACATGATTAATTTGCTGCAGGACTCACTATGGAGGCTTAGTGAGCGAAGCGTAGTTAATTTAAGGTTAGTCTGTTGCCCGTTTCTGCTTTGCTGCGGTAAAAGTACAAAAGAACAGAAAGAACGAGGATAACAAACAACAAACACCAAGCAGAACAGTAAGCAGGACGTACAGTACAGCCAATATAAAAGAAAACTATTGAAGAAGAGTAAATTGTATCTTAGCGCTCTCACTTCCAAGAATCCCACATATCACCGTGTCGTCCACCTTCACTTACTAATGTGGCATAACCCCTACTAAGATTCCAATTTCTTTGCCGGATATCTGTAATTCCTGTCTCCTACAAGAAGCCTCGTGGGCAGTTTATTCACGGGAGGTTAGCGGTCCAGCCCCAAGTGCCTAGTTCTTTATTTGGACAAAACTTTGTCAGTTCAACATCTTACTTGCACCACTATTCAGCTATTGGTCTTTAGTAGTTCTAGAGACTGATGCTTGTCGGATCGAATGAGATACTTGAGTTGCTCCACAAGAGAGACGCGTAACTTGATCATCCGAAGGATCTTCTCAAGACTTGGAAGGACATCGGCGGCCAACCCAAAGCTCGGAATAGAATTTACCGGCCACCGAAAATTCTTAACCAAACAAAGGATGAAAAATTCAAAACGCAATGGACAGGTTCCAACAAGGAGTTGCAGACTAGAACCAGTGTCAAAAAATGTAGAAAGCCGCCTCGGATTTAGTGGAAGAGTACCTCAACAGAAAAGCACAAGGCGATACGAGCCATCCCACCAAACACTGTGGAGCTCCGTTTCTCTATCTTCTTGCTGCTATCAGTGTCATTTTTGCCTTTGGGACCAGGAAGTCCGATCTCTTGAAACCTGATTTGGCCAGCTGATTGACTATGTCATTGCCCGAGACTTTGCAGTGTCCTGAAACCCAATACACCTTGCCGGCCGGCTTTTCCATGGCTAGGTTGTCGGATCTGCCTTGTCATCTTGCCAGGGTACGACGGATCTCGTATATTGCAAGCTGAGAAGTGCCCGGTTTCTGCATCCTTCAGCCGATCCGCTTTACCACTCCCAAATTGTCGACACACAGGTTTAGGCCTTCTGCGTATGAGGAGAGGACTTCAGTAGCAGCTCTAACAGCCTTGAGGGCAGAAATCACTTCCGTATTCTGCCACTTCTTTGTATCTGCCGTATAAGCCTTTGCCTGTGCGAGTATTTTGCCTCGGTAGTAGACAGCCCAGCCTGGTCCTGTATCTCTGTCACTGTTGCATGAGCCATACCCATCTGAGTAGGCCTATATCGCATCTTGTGGCTATTTGATGAGCAGGCTCAGGTGAGCCTTGGCTTTGGCTGCCTCCTCTTTGCTCAGCTTCTCTGCCAGCGACTCGGCTGGTCCTTCCTGTTCTGGTTGGAGTTTTGTCGTGTCCTTGATTGGGTGTGGAAACATGGCCTTTAAGAGAAAAAAAAATAATGAAGGACGCTTATCACTATCATAGGTATCGTCGCCCTCCAGTAGCCGGGAAGAAGGGGAGGCATCAGGCCTCAAAGGTTGTAAGAGGGTGTCATTTCTTCTTCGATTTTTCTGAAATTTTCTCAAATTTTAGTTAATTTATAAAGACCGGTAAACCCCAATTTACCACGTACGACCATAGCCTATGGAAAATACGGGTCCCGTCTGCTCCCCCTTAGTCAAGCCATAGAGCGCTGGATCAGTAGTACGGTGGGTGACCACGTGCGAATACCCAGTGTTGTACGTTTGTATTTTATTTTTTGGCCGGCCGCCATCTTATCACGACATGACCTCTATATCCGCGGTTTCCCATACAGGCAGCCCTCTCCCTTTGCAACTTAGGCTCTCTTTTTGCTCCTAGAAACCTGTACAGAAAGTGTAGAGATCCGTCGCTGAGTTGCCCGCTGGACTGAATTATCCCTTTTAATGTACACCAATATGCTTCATGTCTGGGAATCATAAGGATCAGAACAACGATACTTGAAGTTTTGTAGTTCACTATAGAGGTTGACCGATTAAAGCGCGCTGGCTCCCGAATTACGTTGCTTCTTATTCACACTCTATCATGGTTAGGATCAAGTTTCTCTCTCATATATTTACAAGTTTTGTGGGAAGCTTTAGCACAAACCTCACGGCCAGTTATATTGCTATTACCGCGGCGTTCTCATCCCGAAATTGGACACTGCACCTCTGCTTCCACCCGTTTAATCCGCACATGGTTTTCTTCAAAGTCGCTGTGTCTAGAGCATGTTGCCAATATTCAGGAGACTGCATGTTAGAGCATTGCCTTTCCTCAGCCAATATCAACTATCCTTTTGGGTTAGTGGCTCAATGCTTTACTGAAATGTCTACTGATCTTTGGGCAGTTATGTCTTATCCAGTGGTGGAAGTCTACTTTAAAGACTTCATGTCTCTATCACCTCACTGCCGCTAGTCTAATGGCATTCTCGCCTCTGGGACCGGACGGTATTTGCTCTTACAAGCTGTCGTCTCTGTCGGCTATTGTTATTGTCATTCTATCATTTTACGTCTACCTACTGTTATTTCGCAGCAATACGACGGCGAATTCCGGACAGGAGATGCTGTATGATGTCATCTTCCAGTAGGTGCGGGGGTCCAGAGTTGGATATCTGGTGTTTTTGTTTTGCGGTGACCGCGTGTAAACTAGTCTAAAAGGTAGCCGGCTTTCGGCACTGGAGGGGGTGGGGGGGGTAAGGCCCCGGCGGAGTACAGCGGGTTTGTCCTTCCATATGCATGGCTGTTGCCGCATTGTTTAATGTTTTTCCGTTGCGCTGATGGCTGGAAGTAGAGTTCCCTGGCCCTATTAGTCGTTGCTGCCCTTGCTGTCTCGAAGTTGGTCGTGTCGTGCTAGGCAGCTTTTGTTTTGATCGTTCCCATGCAGTCTGCGGCGACAGTGGCCTGCCTCTTCGCATTTCTTGAGGGGAAGATTCCTTAGTGGTGTCCAGACAGCGCAGCTCGGGCTCAGGTTACTGTGACATCTTCTCTGTCGTATTGTATTGTGTTCTGTTCTTTAACGTCTACCTACTGTTATTTCGCAGCAATACGACGGATCTTCTCTGTCGTTATTGTTATTGTATTCTTTAACGTCTACCTACTGTTATCTCGCAGCAATACGACGGCAGATCTTCTCTGTCGGCGCCGGCGGGACAATATATAATGTCCGATAAGGGCCGTATATTCCGAACATACGACCATAGCCTGTGGAAAATACGGGGTCCCGTCTGCTCCCCCTTAGTCAAGCCACAGAGCGCCGAACCAGTAGTATGGTGGGTGACCACATGCGAATCCTCGGTGTTGTATGTAGCTTCACTTTTTGCTCCTCCGTGCGTTTTCGGGGAGGCACCTTACAGTCCGTGTTCCCTCCATTTTTGTTCAACATACGACCATAGCTTGTAGAAAGCACGGGATCCCGTCCGCTCTCCCCTAGTTAACCTACAAAGCGCTGGACTAGTACTACGGTGGGTGACCACGTGGGAATCCCCAGTGTTGTATGTCGGGACCGTTTTCTTTTTGGCCGTCATCCAGCTAGGAGGCTTGCTCCCGCCCCGATACCCTTGCTTTATATCACGTATAGCCGTGGTTTGTTGGAAGCACTGAACCCCGTCTGGCATTTGGAGTTTCGCGTGCATGCCTGCGGCTTTACGCCCTTTGTAAAGGTGCATGAATCCTGTCTTGCTCCAGTCGATCTCCAGCTCGTTCTCGCTGCACCATCTCGTCGCCATCCTAAGCCATTCTCCTATCGTCAGGAGGTTGGCTTTGACTGACTGTGATTATGCGTAGATCAAGCCGTCGTCTGCGTATCCAAGACTCTGCACCCTCCGAAAGAGGTCTGCCATGAAGAGCATGTAGAGGATTGGCGAAGCTGGTGAGCCCTGGGGTAGGCTGCCACCAACTTTCCTTTTCACTGGGAGTCCTCCCTCCACGGACAGGCTCACTTGTCTGTCCGACAGGAAGGACGCCACCCATTTGCACAGTGACTCTGGCCAGCGCTGGTCCCTCAGCCTGGCTATCAGCCTTTCCTTCTTGACCGCATCAAAGGCGCCCTTGATATCAAAGGTGACTAAAGATGTGTGACTAAAGATGTGATCTTCTCCAGTTTTGACTCTCCCATGATGACATCCGCCAACTTCCAAGTGAGGTCGGTGGCTGCCCTTCTGGGGACTGCCGACGCATAGTGTACTGGGATGATCCCCAGTTCCACTGCCTGCGCCGACAGTTTCCTTGCCACTACCCTCTCAAGGCTCTTCCCGAGGGTTGTGAGCAGCGAGATCAGCCGGTAGCTCCTTGGGAGTTTCTTGTCTCGACTTGGCTTTGAGATCGCTACCATCGTCGCAGACTTGAAGACTCTTGGGTGGCATCCGGCCTCCAGGCAACAGTGAAGAGCTTGACTATGCTGTCTCCAAAGATTGGCCATGCAAGCTTCCAAGCTGTATTCGGTATGCTGTCTTCTCCGGGCGCGGTGTTTCCGGCATGGAATACTGCGTCCCTGACTTCAGCCGAGGACAGCTTCTCCCAGAGTCTCGCTCTTAGACTGGCTGCCTCTTCTGCCTGCGCCTGATTTCCTACTGGCTGGGTGTGGGTGTCTAGGAGCGCTTCGGCTTTTTCCTGTGGTGTTCTTCTCGTGATTCCGTCTTGGATCAACGGGGGGAGCCCTCCTGTCCGGCGTATTTTTGGGTTTGATTTGATTTGAATATATTTAACGTCTACTGGAATCACTGAGATCAAACGACTATTGTTATTGTTATTGTATTCTTTAACGTCTACCTACTGTTATCTCGCAGCAATACGACGGAAAAATATATGCTCCGAGTGAGGGTCGAACTCGAGAGATCAAACGACGCCCGTATTTTGGGTATATAAAGCCTTTTGACACCAAAAATTTCCGAGCAACCATGCGCAGCACAAACTACACGCATTTTTCACACTTTAAGTCCATCGTATAAACATTCAATTTATTTTCAACACTGAGACCTTTCAAAAAAAAAAAAAAAACACGCCCAACACACCATGGAAGACACCGATATGGTGGACCATGAGCGTCAGCCTCGCAAGGCTGCGCAGCCCCCTCCCCCCTCACCGACCTTAAACACGACTACAGGAAACCCCCAACGCGACACAGCACCCGCCGCTGCGACCACCGAAAACGCCCTGAACCAGTCAATCCACGCTGGAAACACCGAGACGAAAGCACAAAAAGGCAGCTTCGTCGAATTACTGGACGACATCTGGAAAGAGACCAGCTCGGTGCGAGAATCCAAACGCATCGGGCAGCCATGATCTTCTCTGTCCTGGACAGCTGGAAGAAGACGCGACGCGCTCGAAGATGGACAAGATTTCCAAAAGATTTTGTCACCGACATCATGAAAATGGTGAAGGAAGCAGCCAAGATCAAGCTGCGACAGGACCTCTCAGGGACCCCAGCCCCTCAACCGACGCGCACGCCCTGCGCGCCCCCTCGCGATCCCCCAGATGCCGCGCACGACTTGCGCGCCCCGTCGAGATCCCACAGACCAACAAGCCCAAGACCTGGGCTCAGAAAGCGGCAGCGGGTGCTAAACCCGCCACAATCACGCTCCCCGCGAAGCCTCCCGCGGCATCAAGAAACTCTGGCCAAGCCCCAGTCCAGCCGGAAGACGGGAAGGAAAAAGATACCTGGCACCACTTTATGACGACTCAAAGTGGAGAAGGTAAACACTCTACCAAGGAAACGAAATGGTAACGAAAGTTACCATGACCAGAACGGCCTCGCCATCACTACTAAAGGAACCCCATCCTTGACAGGGACACCAAAGAACGGATGGGCAACTTCCTGCAAGCCGTGGAAGTCGAGAGGAAGCGGTATGGGATAAGTTCTTGATCCCAAACATCCCGACCACCATCACTACGGTGGAAGACGATAAGCTGGTCCACAGACGCACGACACTGGAGGACGTCAGAAGTGAAGTCCAGGCAGCTTTCGGCGGCTCGATTAAGAGCCTCGCCTGGAGGGACTACGAGAGGGACCCGACTATGCAGGGCCTCCGCGTGGCGATCCACAACCCTGAAAGGGTTCCCGCTCCATCGAGATTCTGGGACTCTCTCGTGCGGTCCGGAGAGCCACGAGCAAACCGTTGCCCCCCCGCAATGCGACCGCTGCGGACGGGCACACCAGACAAAGAACTGCAACTTCCCCCTGAAGTGCAAAAAGTGCGGTAAACCCACCGCACGAGCGAACACCAGGAGGCCCCAGCAACCCAGCAGGCCTCAGAAACCCCAGCAGGACCCAAGGCGGGCTCACCAACTCCGAATGAGTGTGAGACCCTACGGGAGAAACCACCGCAGCGACAAACATCTCAAGATAATCCAGGCAAATGTCCGACGCACGCCTAGCGCGCAGAAAAGCATACTGGAGACGGCCTTCCACAGAGGAACAGACATAGTCCTCATCCAAGAACCCCCGTGCACTCAGGACCGCACAACACTGCACCCCCAATTCATCTTAGCGGAACCAATATTAGAAGGACAGACCAGGAAAAGAGCGATTTGCTTTGCACGCAAGGACTCGCTTTTCCAAATCTTCTCCTCCGGGAGTATACCCTCACACCCAGACCTCTGCGCCGTATCTGCAAGGCGTGGAGACGACTCATACTTGGTGATCGGGTATACAACGCCGGAACTAATAGTGTAAGATCAAACGAAGCTGCTGACAAACTCACAGGGATAGACACGAGACTAGACAACACTATAATAATGGGAGACTTCAATTTACACCACCGGGTATGGGACGAAACGGTTACCCGAAACGACAAGAAGGCCGAGGAACTGCTAGAATGGTCAGAACAGATGAGGCTCATCTGTGCCAACGAAAACAGCGTCTCCACCCACGACCGGGGAGGAGTGCTGGACCTGACTCTGGTGTCGGCAAACATCTGGAACAAAGTGAAACGCTACGAGATGGCCGGAGACCTGGAATGCGGAAGCGACCACTCCCCACAGGAAATCACGATAAGCACGGCGCAATCCGTAGCAGCACACAATTCCACGAGACGCCTCAAGGACACAGACGTGGAAAAGTTCAGAGCAATCTGTAGAACGAAGGCAGCCGCGCTGGTGGAATCCCTCCCCACGAACTGGCAGGATAGAGACAGCGCATTGGAAATAGCAGCGGAAGGGACTATCCGGGTTATACAGGAAGCCTTTGAAGCTGCAACCCCCACGCGGAAAGTCTCGGGCTCAGGATACAAATGGTGGAACGACTCCTGCAGCGAGGCCAAACGCAAAGCAGCAAAGACCAGAAGGATCCTGAACTCTCTATACCAGATGGTGAAAGCAGGGGCCACAAACATGGACACAGAACTGCGGACAGCCAGCGAAACCCACATAGAGGCCAAAAAAGAGCTGGCAAACACCATCTCCAAGGCCTCTAGACAGTTCTACAGAGACCTGGTGACAAACATGACTTCGCTCTCGGATGTTCACAAGGCAGCGAAATGGCTGACTCGCACACAGAAAGCCCGCTCCCAAGCAATGACAGTGAATGGAGAGACCCACACGACCCCTCAGGACAAGATCCGCGCCCTCCGGGAAGCGCATCTGACAGGGAGCGGTCTCCCCGACACAATCAGACCGACCATCCAACTCGACCCGGAAGGGACGAAATGGGAACTGTCAAGGACAGAAGTGGAGATTGCCATCAAGAAACCGCTGAATACCGCCCCGGCAAGGACGGAATTCAGAACAGCCTGCTGGCGCTGAGCTGGCCATCTCTGAGTGATCTCATCACAGACCTCTTCAACGGATGCCTACGACGAGGCGTGCACCCGGCACGCTTCAAGGAAGCCAAACTGATAGCAATCCCAAAGCCTGGAAAAAGAGATAGGTCCGACCCGAAATCGTACCGCCTGATATCACTCCTTCCGACCCTCGGCAAGGCCCTGGAAAGGGCTATAGCCAAGAGGCTCACCAAGGTGGCGATGCAAAAAGGCATCTTTTACGGAAACTACGCATGCGCCCTCCCCAAGAGGGCCGCATCGGACCTAACCCTGTCACTGGTCAACGAGATCAGGGACAACATGGACAAAGGGCAACTATCTTCGATACTGTCATTCGACATACGCGGAGCTTTCGACGGAATACTTCCCAACAGAATGGTTAAGAGACTGCAGCAACAGGGCATGCCAAGCCACGTCTGCAAATGGGTCCAATCCTTTTTGGACCACAGGAAAGCTCAAATCACTCTGGACGATGCCTCAGAACCCCCAGGAAACACCAGCGGGAGCCTCCCGCAGGGATCTCCTATCTCCCCAATTCTGTACATGCTGTTTATGGCACCCCTATACTACAGTGGGAGCAGATATCTGAGAGGGTATATGGACGACGGGCTATGGCTGATAAAAGGAAGCAGCTGGGAAAACTGTAACCGAGATCTAAAGGCCGTAATGGAGTACACCATTAACTGGTGCACCGAGAACGGACTTCAACTCGACCACAAGAAAACCCAACTACTGCACCTGACAAGGAAACGCAACCACGACAACCCGGACCTGGAACTTTCGGGCGCCCCAAAAGTGACAGCCACGCCGAAAAACGGGTCACTCAAGTGGCTTGGCATCCGCATAGACAGGAAGCTGAACTTCACGGCCCACGTGAACGAAATAGCCGGGAAAATGGACAGATCTGTGCACTGCCTCTCGATCCTCAGAGGATGCAAGCACGGCGCTCCGGTGAAACAACTGGTCCAAGTGATCAAGTCGGGGATCCTGGCGACGGCAACGTACGCAGCAGCAACATGGTGGAAACCGGACCAGCGCGGCAACAAGGGCAAAGCGAAGAAGCTGGGAAAACCTCTCAGGAGGGCACTCCTAGCCGCCCTTCCGGCATACCGCACCACTCCATCAGCGCTACTGCACATGGCAGCCAATTGCCCCCCAATCAACATTGTTTTGGACACGGCAGTCAAGAAGGAAGCAATCAGGTGGCACACCCTAGACGTCAGTCACCCGCTCTACGGTCTGAAGGACCACAAGCACCAAAAGGAAATACTGCGGCTCCTCCCGAAGGCCCTACCAAGGTACGGCCCACTGTTCTACGACCCGCCCCTGATGTCTGTTCCCCCGACAGGAGCTATGACAGAAGGCCTGCCGAAAGAAACAGCCGCGAAGAAACACGCAGCCTGGAAGGCCAGCTGTCCAACTTCGGACACATGGCTCTACACAGACGGCTCAAAGCTCCAGAACAGCTGGACTGGAGCTGGCTGGTGGGCTGAACGCAATGGTGAAGGCTTCACAGAGGGAGCATTCCCGTGCGGAAGAAGGGCGGAAGTCGCTGACGCAGAAATCCGCGCAATCAGGCTCGGACTGGAAGACCTCCAAAAGAGAACTATCGCGGACAGCAAGACCATCTGGATCTGTGTTGACAACCAGGCAGCGGTGGACAGAATGAACGCCTCTACGAGGAGAACAGGAACCTCCCAATACCACCTAGACGAGGCCAGGAGAATCGCACAGAGTCTCAGAGAGACTCCTCCTTTTCCAATGGTTTACTGCATCTGGGTCCCAGGACATAGCGGGATTGAAGGCAACGACAAAGCTGACGCCCTTGCCAAGAGCGCATCCATCGAGGTCTTTGACTACTCCATGACACTGGCGAATGCCAGGAGATGGCTGAAAGAAGACCTCCATCGAGCGCACAAAGCCTGGTTCATGTCTCAGCCCACCATCAGAAACCACCAAACCAGGAAACTCACGGAATTCCCTCGGCAGAAACTGCTTGGTATCCCAGAGGGCCCCCGCGCGCATCAAGGAACAGTCATGGCGGCCATGTCAGGACACGGAGACTTCGCGTCCTATCACCGCAGACTCGCCCACCAATCGGCGGCCACCCAGTGCCCCAGGTGCGGCCAAGACAAAGAACCAACACACGAATGGACATGCCGAGGACTTGCAAAACCATGGAGCAAAACCTTCGTCCAGAAACTGCTGGTCCACACCAAAGGCAAAGAAACCTTGATGAAGGCCATCATCAAGCGGGACAATCCGGCGTAAAACCTCTCCAAGGCACCACGCAGACCCCGACCCCCCACTGACACAGGCACAACCGAAAACGCACATACCCATACCCGAAAAGTCTCCCACGGAAAGCACAGTGTCAACGAGTCTATCCCGAGCTTGCCTCGCTTCAATGATTCCCCACCCCCGCTAGGTGAGACAATATGGATGACATATATTCCCCCCCCCCCTCTGACACAGCTGCTGGCTCTCCCCTAGGGAACCACACACTCATTAGAACTAGACACCCGCTGGATTCGATGTGCACATGACTGCACACCACTAACCTTCTGCTTCCATCTCTTCGTTTTTCCTTTCTCTCGTTCCGTTTTTGATTTACTGTTTTTCTACTACGTTCTGCTTTTTCTGCTTCTCCGCACGCATGTTTTTACCCTCTTTGTATTCTGTCCTTCCTGTTTCTTGCTTTTGCACCCCTGCAGGAAAATCTAACCGGACAAGGATCCCTACGGCGCCCCCGGTGACCGGGATCTGAGACCGGCAAGAGGATCCACGCAGGCCTAAAACGGCGCCCGAAAAAGCAGTCTCCCCAGGGTCGATTCGGGGAGTCTGGACTCGAAAGGCCAACAGCTTCTCGGCCTGACTAAACGCTGTAGAGATCCGCAAGGAGCCACAGTGCAGGTTGAGCGCAGATAGTTAGGTAGAGAATAAATACAACAACAACAACAACAACAACAACAGCAACCATGCGCAGTGGATAACCACTGTCGAAACTCACCATGGTGTAGCTGGTTATCACGTTCGACTGTAACTTGAAAGATTTGCCATCGAAAGGTCACCGATTCGACTTCGGTTGGTGAGAACAATTACTTTTTTTTACCAATCCCCTCTATTTTCTGTGGAGGCCGCAGTAATAATGCTGCTTTCTTTAGTGTCTTACCTTGTTATTGTTGTTGCATGATTTTACGTCTACCTTTCCCAAGTGTCTCTCATTCGATAAAATGGTGAAAAAGTCGGATCGGGGTCTAGAGCAAGAAATGGCATTATTTTTTGGTTGTGGTGCTATTAAGGATGAGAAACATGCAGATGAAAAAAAATATCAAAAAAAAAAAACATAAGCTGGTAGCGAAAGTGCACACCGCTAGATGTCGAATATGTGGTGAGATATGGAAAAGAAAAAAAAAAAAAAAAAAAAAAAAAAAAAAAAAAGAAAAAAAGAAAAAAAAAGAGAAAAGCGATGGGGTGAAGCAGCTCGAAATCATATGACACAATTCCCAACTGTTTCTTCTTATTTTTGTTGTGGGTATTGTTTGGGGAGAATGAAGAGCTCAAGTCCCATCATACTTTTCACATTAAGTGCTCCTCACGAAACAACTGATTGGTGTGACATGAGCCAGAATGGCCTTGTTACACGCGAATACCAATACCATGATAGTAAATAAGTGGGACAAAGTCTGTGAACACATTATACACAGGCAAAAGACTCTGAAGACGATGTTGATGAGGAACATATTGTACAATGGCTGCAAAACTATATGGAGAGAAAAAAAAATGGAATAGATATACTAAATAAAAACAGAACCCCCAAGTTTGAACGCCAGTTGTTTGATTTTTCCACCTTGTCAACGTGGAAATATGAAACTTGAAATAAGGCCTAGCTAAGCCAAGATCTTTGCTGAAGATCCCTTTTCAAGAGCAAGAAACTATATAAACCAAAGTAGAAAACAAAAAAAAAAAAGAAAACAGGAAACCCCAGGTAGTAGACAGATTTGAAACAAGAAAATAGAAAGACTAATAAAAGGAAGTAATGGATAAAGAAAAAAGCATTGAGAGGCTCGATGTAGCGCGTGTGGTGGCAGTTGATGATAACCAAATAGCCAGGCATAGTCCATTCGAAATCCTCTGCTGTAGTAGGGGTGGTTCAAAGCTGCAGTCAAAAATCATGACACAGAAATACCAATGCTTTAGAGGCCCGCGCCCATACATATAGTTGGAAGAATGATAGAAACTCGAAAGGAAGGTAGAAATAATGTAACAGGAAGTGGGCAAGGTGAAGAAGAGGAAAAAGAAAGAAAAAAAGAAAGAAATATGACTAGAAGCACGCCAAAGACGTCGGTGTGTTTGTTTCTCTGTTGTGGTGGCGAATTTAGGACTGCTCACTGGCCTTCTTGCCAGAGCCCCGGCGCTTCTTCATCCCAGACTCGATCTCACGCAGGAGGTCAAGGGCACGGGGGTGGTAGGCGATGCGACTTTGAGGAGTCTTGTCCTCAATGGTGTGTAGGCGGATGTGTTGGCGGTAGTTGTCGAAACGAGATTCCAAGAATCGGCGCTCAGTTGTGCAGAAGGGGCAGGTCTTGAAGCGGGGGTTGGGGTGGTGGGCACTGTTGAATGAGATGTTAGACGGAGGCTTGGAGGAAAAGTAAATAAAAAGAAAAAGAGCGTTGAGGGACAACTTACGTGGCATGATGACGCTTCAAGTGCTCGGCACGCTTGAAGTTCTTAGCACAGGACGGCTCATGGCAAACATGACGGCCGCGTTTTACTTGAGAAACCTCAATGCCACTGTTACGCAGCGCAGAGCCAGTCTCGTGCATGTGTGCGGTCATGCAGTTATCCTGAATGTTGTGGAGGGCCCCAGTGGAGTTCTGGGCGCCGCCGAGGTACATGGGACGATGCGCATTTGTCCACATACCGGGGGGAGAAGGCGAAGAGTTGAGAATAGCAGTAACAGATGTCTGCGGCACAGGAGTTGCTCGGTTCTGCATCATAGGAATACCGCCATAGTGGCCTGAGGAGGCAGTAGGGGACACAGGAGTCAGCTGGCCACCTGATGACATGCTGGAGATGGAGCCGCTCTTCTCCATAGAGGCGCTGCTGTAGCTCAGAGGAGGCATGAGGCCATCCATAAGGTTCATAGCACCCATATCACTGGGCTGATGAGGCATAGAAGCCATCTGGTACGGGCGAGCGCCATAGGGGTTCATGCCCATGTCTAGCTGGTGTTGGGGGTATTGATGAGCATTGTGTTGCATGGGAAGAAGAGATTGACGACCAGAGGTCATCAGACTATCATGGGTGAGATAGCGAGTGTCATGGTAGCGCGGCTCAGCACCGTACATGGCCATTTCATGGTGGGTAGCCTTCATGTGGTCTTCAGCCACAGGAAGCGGCGAAGGGGGCATACTGAAGCTCATGTTGCCGTTGTTATGGTGTTGATGATTGTATGAGGTATCAATGTGGATAGGTTCAATAGGACGGTCAGAAGGGGGTGTAAATGGCTGATAAGAAGAGGGAGAGGAAGTGTAGCTGGGAGAAGCTGAGGTGACTTGGTTGTATGTTTCTTCGTAAGATGTCCGGGAGTCCATTGTGAAAGAAGAAGGGAAGGATAGAAGATAAAAGAAAATAGAAGAGAGAGAAGGCAAGCTAAAAAGAGACCAAGGGAAAGAGATGAGAGTGATGAAGAATGAGGGAGGCTGTCTGTTTATTTTCCCTAGCAAGGGGAAGGGGCAGAAGGCGATATGTATAAGATGTTCGAGGGACAGGATGCCCGCGAGAAACAAAGAGTCAGAGAGAAGAGAGAAAGAGAGGAAGAAGTGAAGTAACAAGGGAGAGACAATAGGATTGGATGTTGCAAGGCAAGATGTTTTGTTGTGGAGCAAAGCAAAAAGCAGAGTAGAGTAGAGCAGGACGAAACCAAAAGGCGGTAGGGAGGAATGGAGAGCTTTAAGCAAAGAATCCAAGCAAGTAGCAACGGCGAGAAGAGGAAGAAAGGCTATAAGTATAGGCCGGTGTGTAAGTGGACGAGGGTAGCTAGTGAATCAGACAGGTGGAGGAGAAAAGAAAAGAGAAAAAAAAAAGAGTAGGTAACCTGAGTTTGGGCAAGCTATGGAATAAGACTTGCAAGGTATACACTGTTAAGTGAGAGAGACCTCAAGACCAAGAGGAAAAGAAATAAAAAAGAGAAGAAATAAAAACGAAGAAGGAATGTTGGTTGGTAGGTAGTGTTTACACAAACAGACAGAGGAGGAATTGTGAGGCGAAAGAATGAATGAGAGTGAGATGATACCCGAATAGTCCTACGTGCCAGTGAGATGCAGGAATCAGAAAGAAGAGGCAACAAGAATTAGGAGGGGAGCAGTCCACAGATATAGGAAAATTCAAGCAGGTGAGAGAGACAAGATGCACAAGCGATTCAAGAGAGCTGCAGGTGAAGCTAGACCTAGATGTGGAGGATGGAGGGGCGTGTGTGTTATCTTTTGGGCAGATTCAGCCAAGGGAAGAGAGTCGAGGGAGGGAGAGAGAGAGATTTTGTTGTTGTTGTTGTTGTGTATATTTATGCTCTTCTAAGTCTATTTAACTTGGATTTTTGAGCCCGGCCCGACCCCCGTTTCGCCCTTAGGGGACCCGCTTTTTCTAACTCCATTTTTTTTCCTACGTAGAATCCCCTGTCACCCTCCGGTCCCGAGTCTCAGCAGAGCTGTACCCGTAGGGGCCTTCATGTAGGCAGAACAATCCTTCGCTTGGTAGGCCCCAGACCAACCCTAAGCCCAAAAAAGCGGGGCGACCCACTCTTTCCCCACAATCATTCGATCCTCTGAAAACTCTGCAAAGTCGAGAAATCGTGAAAAACACGGTGTCAAGACAGCAGATTCCAGTGCAGTCTGGGAAAAACCCCTCCGAGGACGGGAAAGAAAAACCAGACCATGTGAGCATCCGCGGGCTCATGGTTTGTCCTTCTTCTTCGTAGTGGCCGCTGCCTCGTGTAGTGTGGATGGAAACTTCCAAGGCAGTCCCCCTTTCTAGTGACCCGCCACAGTCACCAGTTTGCCCAGAGGACAAAAGCGCGGAGAAAAAACAAAAAAACAAAGGAAATGGTTTGGACTGTGTGAACTCTCAAAGTTCAGTCCTGAGCGTGAAGGTGTGCTCCCTGAGGTGGAGAGGTGATGCGGCGTTGAGGTGTTGGCGATCGCGAAAAGTTGTCGTGAAAAGGGGGGCGAATCGACGACGAGGTTAACCTCAAAGTTGGGAAAGCGCGGCCTCAAGGCTTCACAGCTCATTATCAAAATCCATGACAGAGTCAAAGACAAGAAAAAGAATGAAAAACGGTTATCGGTGTCATAAACGTTTGCCACCATGAACCTGAAAAAGGGGAGGTGCCAGACCTCAAAGGTACCCCCCGAGGGTTGTAGGAGGGAGAGTTGGGGAGAGAGAGAGAGAGAGAGAGAAAGAGAGAAGAAGGGTGTGTGGTCTAGAGGAAGAAGTAGTCACAGGAAGGAGGACCCCAGGGCAAGTAGGCAATGAAAGGGTGTGGGGATCGTTGTTAGGGTGCCAAGATAGAGGTAGACAGCTGATTAGATGGGTGGATTGAGACAACTGCGGCGATATTCAGCAGAGTCACCGAGGCGGAGACAGGAAGCAAATCGGATATTCAATCAAATATCAATAAAAAGAGGGTGAAGTAGAATAAGGAAATGGAAAAAGACAAGAGGCCACCGGTAGCAGTTGATAAAAAGGAAGCGTTAAGACAGCACAAGTGCTAAGAGATCCTAGAGCAACAATCGGAACTCCTTGCTGTTCAGAAGAGACAAAATTGATGTGTGAAGGGAGATGCAAAAGAAATCAATAGGAATAAGAAGAGAGAGCGAGAGCGAGATGGGGCGCAAATACAGCCAACTGAGACTACTCGACAAGTAAGAGGATGTCAAGGAGTAGCGATATAGTTCCCGGATAGGAGGGGCAGCAGCAGTCCAACGATCTGTAGGTGCTGGGTGTATCTGTAGGTTTATGGCTGCTAGTATCCTGGCCAGCTAGATGTGCGAATATCCAAATATGGCGTGCAGAAGAAGCAACTAGCAGAGACAGACGAGCCCAAGGAAGTGAATCCTGAAGAAGTGACCCTGTAGAAGGCAGTGATCTCTCGAGGTGGTAGCAAGAAGGGAGAGCAGCTCAAGACAGCACCGAGTCCGAGCAAGAAGTCACAAGCTTGGAGAGAAGAGTGAGTGGCTATGGAAGTTGCAGCCTGCTAAGATGGCAAGGGCAGACAAGTTGGGAGAAGACGTAACGGCGTTGCCACAAAAGGGTATTGGAAGCAAGCTCACGGTCTACTGCGTAGACTGCTTGAACGTATGGGTTTTACGAGTGTATTCTCGAGCCCTAGCATCAACTAGGGGGTGGTTATACAAGTTGAATGGGGAAAGAAAGAGACAAAGTGAAGAATAAAACAAATAGACCAGCTAAATATAGGGATAAGATAATAACAAAGAGGTTTATGGTGATGCTCTTTCAAGGGAGAGTGTGGGGTGATGAGGTTAGGTAGGTTATGTGAGAAATAGAGGAAAAAAGAGAAAAAGAAAGATAAATGGACAAAAAATACTTGTAGTAACTACAAGGGAGAATGATAGTTTGAAAGGGAAGAGAAGAGAAAGGGCCTGCTTGATATAAGATTACTCAATATAGAGTGAGACGAAGAAGAAGCTGAGAGAGAGTGGATGGGGGAGGGGAGTAAAGAAGAACTTGGACATCGGACAGAAAGAAAGAAAGCAAGCAGCAGATATAGAGATGTTATATGCAGTGTTGAGGGGCATTGAAAAGCTACTGACGTTTTGGGTGCATGGTAGCTGATTGGGACAGCACCCGTCTAGTCCAGTGCTCTGCTAGCTTCCTCGAGGTGCGTGGATCGCGCCTATTTGCTAGGAACTACCAAGAAACAAGGCAAAGTGATCTCCGTCTTGGGGAGAGGCATGCCACCTCGCCCGTCACTTCAGCTAGTAAGCAGCCAGGACATGCATACAAGTCAAGTAAGTACCTGACTAGTTACTTGACCTCTTGGACGGGGGGGGGGAGGGGGAGGGGCACTATGCCGCCCCATGTCCCATTCTGTTTGGTTCAAACTCTTACTATCGTTGTATTGGATACAAAGATTTTCTTTTCGGCCTGTCGTCAGAAAGTAAGAAGAAACAACAGGGTACAAGGGGGTGTGGGTGGAGGGGGAGGTCTCTACGTTGAAAGTTGACACAGGCTCTGTTGAGTCTGGGCGGCCCACTCGGGGAACGGCCGCTTCTGCCCCTTTGAAATATACAGTATGCGCAAGAGAGCAGATCCTCGGTCTTTCTTTGCTCGCTCTCCATCACCTATGCATTCATCCTGCTTTCCACCGGGACCATGTACTAAGCCTTCATCTGTGTTATGCATCCTCAAAACCAAGCCAGCTACGTAGCGAGAAGAATCAAACTGGGTCTTCTGGAATCTGAGATATGATGGATGACTGGGGTACTGTGGCTGAAAAGGCAAGGTACCGTCAAAAGAAAAGGAAAATAACAATAAAATAGCGGGAAAAGAAAAAAAAATGTGTTAAAATAGTTATAAACTGGTATATAAAAGAGATAAAAAAAAAAAAAAAGAAATAGCGCCGGTCAAGGTCGGCACAGAAAATAAATAATAAGAATAAAAAAGCCCAAGCAAAAAAAGGATACCGGCGATAAGTCTAGAGGCAAGAGGCAACAAGGACCAGCAAGAACAAAGAAACAAGACAGGGTTAGCATAAATAAACAGCTTTTGCCGAAGGGGTGAGTGTAGGAGTAGCAGGAGACACACTTCATCGCATTCCGTACCCCTCCTCCATACTCCTGCTTGGCACGACATAACCCAACTGCCACTCTGGAGTTGTTTCGGTTTCCTCGTCTTTTACCTTTGTAGCTTTCGACCAACATGCCATGTAAAAGTCGGAAATAGAGAGATACTAGCTGTTTACTTTACTTTATTATTTATTTTTTCTTTTCTTTTCTTTTTATCTTGCTGTTTCCCCAGTCCCCTCCGGCCAGTCTTGTATGCTCAGGCTCTTGGGATCTTGCAAAGACATTTTTCTTCTTTGAGAGAACGGCGTGCCAAGCTGGATCTCTCTATCCTCCTGATGCCCTCGTATTTATCTTCTGTATTGTGGCACTGGCTCTCGCGCCTATGCCTAAATCCTTGGGCATTCAAAGTTAAAGACTAAGTAGTGTACCGTGATGTTGTAAGCCGCCAGCTAAAGTACTTGTTTGCCGTGTGGCTGCCACTTGTGATATCTGGACACTAGGATGTTGTTTATTGGTAAAAGGATGATAAAAAAAAAGTAGTCATAGCGCTTTTATGTTGCGCCTACGTTTAATCACACATCTTGGCTACTGTCGTCGACTTATTTCTGAGACCAAAAGTCCCGATCAGCCGCCCTTTCTTCTCTCAAAAAACCTCTCGTCAGTTTCGGTTCTCTCATATTCCCGGGGCCCCTTCTTGTGTCCTCGCCCAAAAAGAGATAAGAAAGTAGACAGTAGCCACTCATGAAGTTACTCTCTATCCCTGATGGGCAGTCATCAGTACCACGGTCTGATGTGTGAAGACCCCCTCTCCTGGGTAGGCGATCTGTCTCCATCAGACCATATACATCCTCCATTATAGAAGCCAGCTTAGATAGACGTCCATGCTTCAATATATCGCAGAACAGACTGAATAGTTCTATTCATGTGCCTCCATCGAGATATACAGCCGATACGATAAATATAACAGAAGGAAGAAAGTTGTCTCTCACCCAGGGCACAGCACCATGATTACCATCTATCGATATGATTTGAATAGGAGTTTCATTACTAGAGTCTTTAGTCATGTCTTAAGCTGCGTACAAGACGCACTTTAGAAAGAATATCAGCTAGGACTGACACTCAGCGTAAAGACGTACGGGGAAGTAGGAATATCTTGGCCTGTCTGCGACGACACACAAGTGCTCAATATGGAGACACCTGATGTCAAAGGGATAACCTCATTATATTACCAATCCCTAGACACAGCATTTCTCCAAGGGGACGTCTTGCACTGACTCTAGACTAGGATAGTCTCTTTTGGTATGCCGTAACGTGTTTCGCTGATATTTGCCATATTTGTTGACGAGTTCAATAGCCTGGCGATATTAGAAATGGGTTGTTGTGGAAAAATGGAGGGTTAGGGTTACGTACTTGGGGGCAAAATTGGACTCGATGTTTATTGATACTATACTTAGACTTAACTCGGACTCGGACTCGACAAAACGAGGCAATAACCAAAGGTACAAACTAGATTTTACAAACAAATGGGATACAATATTCATGATATCTTTTTTTTGTTTACTTTCCTACCATCACGCTTCTGAGTCCCTCAGCCAGACAAGACGAAACGGATGATGAGATTTGCCCGACATCCAAATAAATCTCAATCAACGACCAAAAGAATATGTCCATTGGAGCTGATAGTTTCTTTTTTTTCTGTTTTCTTTTTCCTTTTGTTTTCAGGCTTCGCCTTCTCATCCTCTAATAAGAGCAAAGGAAATAAATGAATAACATGGGGTGGATGATGCAAGCCACATGCGTGAGAACTTGGCAAAAAGAAAAGGCCCTGAACCTTGGGCCGTATTGGTTTGGGGGGGGGGGGGGGGGGAGGGGAGGGGAGGGGCAACGTGAAGAAAAATAATAATAAAAAACCAGAGAAGAAGGAAAAGGAAAAGAAGCCGAGACAGTAGGAAAAGAGACTGCATTCGGCATCAGGATCGTGAACAAAAAGAAACGCACCAAAAAAGTACCCTTTCTATCCTCTACTTTCGCTTGCTCAGCTTGGTTGCGTTGGTTGGCGAGATGATCCGGACTAGAGTACGAGGCCTAGAAAAACAAATGATAGTCCAAGCCACTATCTGTTCGCCGGACATGCACCAGACATTGGGAAAATGAGCAGACACACAAATCGTAGATCAGTTCCAGAGATTTTCTGTAGGACTCGCCTCGCTGACGAAGATATGGAACTGGCGCTGAATGCTTGCTAGGTGAAAGGAAGAAAAAAAAAAAAAAGAACTCCCCATATGGCCAGGCAAGAAAGAAGCCGGACAAACAACGCACGCGGCCTGCTGCTCTGTTGATCATGGCCATCCACAGCATAAGCAAGAACACAGACCCAGCACCAACACGCAAACGCCTTGTCCTTGATGGGCGAAGGATTTCTCTCGCGGGCCGAGTTGACAGGTAATTTTCTCTCTTTAATCCTGTCACTGTGATAGTTAGGCGGGCGCACATGTTGCTCAAGTACAAGGAAAAGAGAGAAGAGAAAAAGAAGAAGGCACACTACGCCATCTTTCCCCCTCCTTGATATGGACAAGGGGAGAGCAGAAGAGATACTTGCTTGGGCTAATTCAGTTTGTAGGACAATGGCTAACAAGCAAAGCTACGGAGCTGGAAGCAAGCATTCTCCCAGCAGCAGCCTCATCTCGCGACGGATGGCTCGGGCTTATGAACAAGTAGATAGAGAAGAAAAAAAAAAAAAAAAAAAAAAAACCAACCAAACTTAGGAAACGGACGGGCTATGCCGTTGGCCCTATCTCATCCAGGTTGGATTGCTTTCATGGGTAATCTGCGTAGGCCTAGATCTCGCTTTGCAGGTGAAAGTGGAGGGGATGTGGGACTCTTAGCGTAGATGCACATGCTGCAACACCATAGCTGAAAATGCCACGAGAAACTCGATGCATCATATTACCACGCGATCCATGTATCCATGTATCCTTGTATGGCTGGCTGGTCTGGTCCGGACTGATCAGCAAGAGCGAAGAGGGTAGATCAGCATAGAGCATGAATGAAGCAGGATCGGATCAAAGAAGACGGCCCCGCCTCCAATGTAATTCTCGCTCGCCCAGATACGCTGGAAATCCAAAGCTGGCCAATAACATCTGTCATATGCATGTCTGACAGCAGATACCATCAACCAGGTTGAGCAGTCATTGATCAACAACAACAAAGAAACGAGAAGGCCGGAGTGACTAACGCGAAGAAGAACTGATGCACGTCCTTACAGCAAGACAAAAGAATTTCTCAGGCAAGAGTGACTGGTGCTGGCTCGCATGTATGCATACACAACAACGAGTATGGTACAAATTAGACGGACAATAGGGCAAGGGATGGAATCCTGCCTCTGGCCACAAGAAGAAAACAGAGAGAGAGAGAGAGAGAGAGGGGGAGAGAGGGAGAGAGACCTGACGACCGAGGACAAGAAGAACAAGGTATCAGTGAATCAACAAAAATGCCCTGCCACTTGACTGACTGGAGCCAAGCCAAGCAATCCACTCGAGAGCAAACAGGGCAGGGCAGGGCAGGGCAGGGAAAAGAGAATTCAGGATAAAAGAAATAATAAATAATGATGAAAGAAAAGAAGAAAGAGACAAAACGGAGACAAGAGAAAAGATGGACTCTTTCTTTTCATGCAAGCACGCACGCACTCCTCCTTTCTCAACCTCGTTTCCTGCAAAGAAGCAACTAGGAAATGCAGCAACGGTTCAGAAAGCATCCCCCCAGCCTAGCCCGTATAGGCTTGCGGACTTGGTCTCAGGCTTGCATAGTCCCAGATTGGCCGGAGGACATGCTTAGAGCTCCAATACAGCAATGGGGGTATGCCTTGACCCCAACCCACCTGTATGTAGTGTGCGTTCTTGCCCGCCGGGTTTCCAGCAACGCAGCATGAGGGCTCGCTCTCAAGGACAGGAGCAGTCCCTGACGAATTAGTGGCCATAGCCCCCACGGCAATATTGAATCTACCACGGCGGCGCTCTCGTTCTAATGCACAGGGTACCTACAGGTTCAATGCTACTGGAGTGGTCTAGACATGTGTCAATTTGACTACAGTTCAACATGACAGTCAGCATACTCAGGTCACGGCCACAACAAACAATCATGCACTTTGCTTTGCGCTATTCGACAACTCAAAGTCTCCAAAGATCCTGTTCGCTCTAACTGCCACCAGGCGAAGAAGAAAAAAAAAGAGCTTACTCCCTTGAGTCTAGCAATGTCAGGGGGACACTGCTGCTAGTAATGACAGTGTTGTGCTTATTCGCTCACAGTTTCCCGCTCCCTCTAGATAATACTAGCCCGGCAACCAACAGAATCAACTAAACCACCATGGCCATCATCGCCAACTCCACATCATCTTTCAAGACATTCACCTGCTTTCCCTATTCCATTGCCCTTGCCCTTGCCCTGCTATGACGGACGGTGCTCCTTGTCGGCGCTGACTAGAGCAAAGCCCTTCCAACCCAAGGTGCCTAGTGCAGATCATCGCCAGGCCTCCCTTACCACGGGCCTTTATCGCCCAAGCTGGCCCTGCCCTTGGTTTTGTTGTTACGGCGTAGATGGATGGGATGCAAGTACACCGGGAATCTGACACGCAGAGACACACACGCGCAAATACAGAGCAAGTACAGCTGGTGGGGGTTTCTTGGATCATCCCAGCCCATGCTTATCACTGCAAGCAAATCCAAGCTCAGTACGCAAGAATCGGGCGTAGAGATTGGACAAGACGGCTAGCTAGTGTCAGTTAGCTAGCTAGCTAGCTAGCTGCCCTTTTCCCCTTCCCGCTAGAGACAAGATAGTGTTGCGGGTATAGAACGGAGAATTACAAAACAAGGAAAACAGAGGAGGGGCGTACCGGCAACACAGAGTTTTAGTTCCCGCAAGCTTCTCTCAACAAACGGCCAGAGCCAGTACGGGTACAGTATGGCTAGACCTGGCTGAGCAAGGTTGTTGTTGTTGTTGTTTGTTGACCTGGTCTAGGGGTAGCAATGTGCTGGGCCATCACTGAACGTCAACCTCGTTATGTACATGGAGAATCACGCGTTTTTGGGTTTCTTCTTCTTCTTGATTGTTGTTTTCTCGCGTTATATTTTATGATTATTATGATTATTATCATTATTATTGGTCTCCCCGTGATTGATGTGCACATGGACAAAGTGGAAAAGCAACCAGTAACAAAATCATGTGCCTCTGCTTACACACTTAACTTTGCAAAGCAGGGGACTGTGTTTCACTTTACTCGGCTCTTACGGGACCCGCATGCCAAATTTCCGGGGGAGACATGGAAGAGAAGGAACCAGTGCGAGGGGGGGGGGGGGCGGGGACGTTGTTCTTGTCCTTTACCTGGCCCGGTCGATAGTCGAGTCGGTGGGTTTCTTGGAGAGGCTACATACATATCACATGTCTCTAGAGAGCCGACCTGCTGGACCATGGAAAATAGACACACATAATCTTGTTGTTCGGTCAAACACGCAGCTATTGCTTGTCGTTTAGGGCCGTGCATTGCATTTGCCCATGTGTATATTGCTTTCCTAGTGTGGTGTAGGATGAGTAGAAGTTCCTGGTCCTGGATCGTCCAGTAATGAAGCACAGGCCAGTCTTTTGAGTGACCACATGTACATGTAAGTACACCGCAAGATAAAATTTGCTGTTGTTGAAACATGATAGATCTCGTGCAGCTTTAGTGTACTGAGCCGTGCCTCAGGATTCCCTGTTCAGCTCTAGCTCCAGCGGCTAGAGATAAGATAGGCTGCTGCAGAGCCAGAGCTAGGGCCAGAGCTAGGGCCAGAGCTACAGCCAGAGAAGAATCAATCTTTACGTAGGCTGCCAGTCCATATGTCAGCATACATATATGACATGCTGGGCTGGCTAGCTAGCCTGGTTTGCGTGCAAGCGAAGCAAGTCAAGCCAGTTATATTGCACAGAACAATGAGGAGCCCGGCCCGGCGCAGACCGGTTTGGTTGACTAGAGTCTAGTACAGCACTAGGCAAGCAGACCTCACTATTACTACTGTAAACTGTGGTATGTTGCTGGAGGGAGGAAGGGAGGCTGGGTGGAACTATGTGTGTTCTTCTTACTCAAGGGCTCAAAAGGGCCAAGCTGAAAGATCCAATAGAGGAAAGGCTGTGCTGACCTCTTGCAACGCGTATAGACAGACGGTAGGTAGTAATTATTCCTACGTATGCAGTCGACGGGAAATTGAATTGTGTGTGTGAGACACACAGCAAGGAAGCTTTTGAATCAGGTGGTCTTGAAAGACTAACATAACAATGGAGAGGCTGTGATTCAACCGACACAAAACACGTCGTGCGATAAACAACATGCCACGACCGAAATACCACCAACGAGTATGGGCATATGCATATCACTCGTGGGCAATCTCCAGCCCGGTATGCACTAGAGCGGGGTGTATGCAGTGAGTGGTAAATACAGCTCTTACAAGACCACCGACATACATGTTATTTGGTTTCCCTTTGCAGTGAAGCGGGCTACCGACACTGGCCCGAGTACAGGGGCCACTTGTTAGACCAAGAAAGAAATATCCGCATGCACTTGACAGAGGTGACGTGCCCCCCCCCCCCCCCCACTACTTGTGTGCGAAGCACTGCCATTCGCGCCTGGTTCCCAGTGTGCGTTATGTGTGCCGCTAGTCTATAGATAAGTAAAGGGCAGGATGGGGGGGGGGGGCTGGGCTGGGTCTATTGTCAAGGGGGAAGTTCTCTCCACTCCAGCTTGCAGGAGAGAGATGAACGTCCAAAGATCTGGGACCGGGGGGGAGGAGGAGGACATACACACACACAAACCCGCATACCCAATACCCACACACACGAGCAGGCTCTGATCCACGGTACTCGAGACTCACCGAGTTTCCAACGTCCCAATAATTGGCTAATAGCGGCGATCCTGTTCCTCTGTTTGTGCTTGCCCTTCCCTTGAGTAATAGTTCCATATAAGGGGACACAAAAGGACGAGACAAAATGGCGTGAGACTGGGTAGCTTAGAGCAACTAACTATCCTTGGTCCATGGACCTGTGTCTGTCCTCTCCGGCAATATCAGATGAGTACACAGACAAGTGGATTCCCGTTTTTCCTTTGCTTGCATCACTTTGGACGAAAACAACGCGTGCCTTTGTCAAGAAGAGCCCAAAGGAACCTGGGACATAGAAAGAAAAGAAGAAAAAAGAAAAAAAAAAAAAAAAAGTCCCTATACCTCGCTCTAACAAGGGACCCCTAGACCTCTAGCCTATCATCCATGCCTATGTTCTTGCTTGTCAACAACACACAAACTCATAACAAAGCTTTGGTTCTATTCTAAATATTGCTCACAAACGAACAATATTAAGGAAGACACGGTCGACATCAGGAACTGCTCATTACGAAGCATATCCGTACAAAAGACACCAGGCACCGCATTCCTTCGATTCCGAAGGCCCGAGAAGTGCATGTCTTAGACACTTATCCTCCCTTAAGTCAACACGGGGAGGACAAGAGGCCACAAGCCACAGTCAGAGGAAGAGGGGAACAAGGGAAAGTTTATTGTAATATTACGCTCATAGTGCTCAGCGTCCCTTTCTCATCATCTTCTACACTGGGGCTTGGCTAGCTGGGCTTGTTCCTGCGTCTCTACTGTCCCTAGAATACAAGCGTCCTCGTCTCTGATGTGCGTACATACAGTCAAGCGTACGTACATGCAGATGGCTTGGTGAAAGCTTGAGCCCTGGGAGGCGATCATTTTGTGCTAGTCTAAGCAGGGCTGAGAGGGAGACGTAGGACCAGGAAGCCAGTCCCCCCCCTCCCCCCCAACTCCACCATGCCGTAATTAGCTCCGAAATCCAACTTCATAAACAGTGACTTCTACGTCGTTATATGAGAAGCGCGGCCGCAAAACAAAAGGCAAATAGACAGGATCATGATTAGCACTGCTTATCCTCCCTCATCGTTGACACACAACTTGCAAGGACAAACGCTAATGGCTTTTGCGACTCCGCTCGCCCGCCCGCATGACTCCTCCTTCCCCTCCTCCTCCTCCTCCTCCTACTCCGTCTCAATCTCCTTATCCCGCCCTCGTATTCTCAGGCCTGAGCCTATGATCTATCACGTTTATCCTGCCCGCATCGTGCCCGTATGTGTACATGCTCATGTATGTGAAATGCGTGAGATGTGCGTGTGGCTTGATCTCGAAACAGGATCTGCCTGTCCGTCATTACGGCCATAACGACCATCAACGTTGCCGAGTCTAATAACGCTCACCTCACTCCTTCTGCCCACTCGCATTCTCGCGAGTGTCAGCAAGTCCGCTTTTTCTATCACTTTTGGAGGCTCCTTCTTGTGCGGCGCAAGTGAAGCTCGCATGGGACATGGGTGGGTGTAGCCAATATGCAAATGTATGTAACATGTCGTGTTAGTCAGCCCAGACTGGCGATGTTTTCTTTTGGTGTTTTGGCCGCTTTTCTCTTATTTCACCATGTCCTGGTCTCCTCCTCCTCCTCCTCCTCCCCTCCCCTCCCCCTGTCTTATCTCGTTTTCGTCTTGCTTTCTTCAGAATTCTTTCGTGATTGTGAACACACCCCTCCCCTCCCCTCCCCTCCCCTCTTACCCTTCTTCTCCCTTCTCTCCCCAGGATTTAGTAAGCGGGGTGGTACGCACTGACTAGGGCCTCGGCTCGCTGGCCAGAACAGTCTTGGCTTTTTGGCCTTGCTCTTTCTTGGCTTATGAGAAGAGAATGCATTCTATACTATTGTGGCTTTTTCAGTGTACGCTCGCCTCCCTGGAAGATGGACGAGTGATGCAAGTTTGTGCCTATTCGAGGCAAACCTTCCGCCAGCGACCACTGTTACATGCATTATCCTCAATATAGAGTGTAGACAGAAAAAGGGACAAAAAGAAACGAAACAAGAAAAAAACAAACCCCCTCCAATTCATAGTCTGGATAGAATACGGCAAACTCGCATTCACAGCCCTCTTCCTGTTGTTTCCCTTTGTGAGCTATTTGCGCTACTTGGCCTACCTACCTTTGCTAACAGATCTCCCTCCACATCCTCCTCCCGTCCTTTTTTTCCTTTGCTCTGTTCTCCATTACCAGCAACGCCTAGGCCAGGTTGCTATTCCTTGTTTTTTTTTCACAACTCGTGGCGCCAACGGCCCGCCCGTTTCTGCACGTGCAGATACAAGGGAGCTGGACTTGCTGAAGCGTGAAACCTCGCATACTAGGCTTCTCCTCTCTTTACGGAAATCGTGACCGCAATCAAGGCAGAAAAAAAGCAATATCAAAGCCATTTTCAAAGAGCAAAAAAGAAATAAAAAATAAAAATAAAATAAAAAGAAAACGTATAGCAGCAAAAGAACCTGTCCAAACCCCCCCCCCCCCCTCCCTCCCCAGCAGTACGAAGCCTGAAAGGAACTGCCATACACATTAATCTCGGGAAGTCTAGGTAGAGCAGAGCTACCGTGAGTTTAGGGAAGCGCAAAAAAAGTAAATCACATTATACACACACACACACACATACAGGCCATGTGCCCATTGTCACCGGCTGTTTTGCTTCCTAGTCCACTTTGCCTCCATCTCCCACATGCTTGTCTGTATTGTTGATATCACTAGGCCTTTGTTAGCCCGCTGTCTAATTCCAAGTTTTCTGTAGCGTCTCGCCCCCTATTGCCCATCCCAAACATAGGAGCATGAACTGGATGACGTACGGGCAAGCCATACAGGCAACGTGCTTACTCAACAAAACCGAACACCAAGTTAATCACTGATACCGTTTGCTAGTAATAAAATACTAGGGTACCGTACCCCCATCGCCAAACAAAGTCCGACCCTGGCCCTTGATACCGACTTAGAGTTGCTTATTTGAGAGTGCTAGAACAAGTCTGTTTTGTCGTTTTTGTCGTCCCTTATCTTTCCCAGGCTACCTTTTAACCTTGGTGGGAAGTAGACGCTGTATATCCTCTCTGCCTACGCCTTGTCTTGCTCTTGGTAACTCTCTCTCTCTCTCTCTCTGTCCCATTCCCGTTTTCTAGTGAAGCTTGGTCCTCGTGAGCTCTAGTAGTGCCTGTGCACTAAAAAGAGGGAGTCAGGGCCAGCTCTATCGCCCAATATACTTGATGTAAAGTGTTTGGCAGCAGCTTAGTCATGTTGATAGGACGAAACTGACACTCTCTAGTTCCACTTCATTCTCAATCAGGGTTGAGATCTCATTCTCTAATGCACTTCTCTGGCTTGATAGTCTTGCTCAAATGTAGTAGTTAGTGAAGTCTATCTGTGTAGTACTTACACAAGCACAAGCGTGAATACGCGTAGGTTATGCAGTCTTAGCCTTATTCTGTGTTCAGGTACACACTCGGCATTGATCGTGTGCCACAATGCCACCGTTTTTAACTATGCGAACGTATTTTTATGAATAACTCCATCATCTAGTCGCCCAAGTAAGACCACTGCACTATTGAAGTTTCTAGTATTTTTTTTTCGCCTGTCCCTACAGCGAGGCCGCAGTGAGTGTAACATGACTCCTCTCCTCCGCGAGACGGCCATCAGGCCTCAATTTGATGAGCTCAACTCTGTGAATTGAATGCATCACGAACAACATTAGCTTCTCCCCTCTACTGGCTGGCGCATAGACAAAGGCAGCAGCCTAGGCTCTAGACAAAAAAAGGAGTTAGCAAGAGGTACCTATCATTAAAAGTACTCTAGCACATACCATTCAATCCAGAGCGTGAGACACTGCCCATCACTCCCGTTCCGTTGATCACAGTGAGTCAAGACAATAACGATGTCGCAATACATACGATATATTATTATTATTTTTATTATTATTAAATACTGCCTAGCGCCCCCACTTATTTCACAATCACGATTTTACTTTGCGTAGTTATTACAGTAGTTTCTCTCCATCATTGTTACCTACTGGCCAATCAGAAGCTGGTAAATGAAACATATTCTAGACTCGAGGCGACTCGAAGACTCGAAGACTCGAGAATCCTTACAAGACCCACTCCTGCCTCTTTTGGTCATAACTCGTAAGCTGACAGCAACAACAGGAAAAAGGAGCACTAACCACTAACCAGCCATCAATGGTTCGGAATGGTGGCTGGCGGTTCCCTTCCCTCTCTCTTCCCCCCAGCGCAACGTGTATATTATGTATGTATATCTTGTTGGAGTTGTTGAACAAGCCCAAGTCCAACCCGTTTGCCACGAGCTTGACAAGGTGGCACATCAAAAAAGCAGTCAATCCAGCCTGTCAATAGTCCCATTTCGTCCCTCTACCTTGTGAGAGACATTTGGAAACCCTGTCTACCTGCAAAAGTATTCTGATCACTGTGATAGGGTAGCTAGCCATTACGCCTCAATTTAATTGGAACGTTTCCTACCCTACATGTTTTTTTTTTTATTCATCCGAGCCGACACCGGGCTGGCTTTTTATAGGCACAAAAAATATGCATTTGTATTTGTAATTTTGTCACAGCCACCGTAACGGTAGCGTACATGTATGTAGCTTTACACAGGGTACAAGCAATCAGCCGTCTGCCTACCTATTTTAGCTTGTCGGGTCAAGCTGTACCCGAACTCCAACACAGCACAATGCACACCTACCCCTGTAGCTCTTTTGCCTGCTCCATTTCATATTAGTTGAAGGTGAGCAAGCATCTCCGCCATATCTGATTGTCGTGATAGCACTGTTACACCCTTGATATCCCTAGTGAACTTTCTGTCCCAGCTCCGTGCTTCTTGAATGCAGTTGGCTTTGTCTAGGACGGCTAGCAGAGCTCCAAAGATAAGCCACAAATCCCCCCCCCCCCCTCCCCCCAATAGCTAACGGAATCACAGGGAGGTTTAGGTCCAAATTCATAGTGGTTATGTCAAGACCTCTTCTGTGACTTGGTAGCTTGTGGTCCTTCGAGGGAGCTTAGCTCCGGTATCAAAAGATGCCTGGCACAGACCAGGTCTTCTTTGGGCCTGGAAAAGCACATGAGAATGCGTATAACAGTGTATTGTAGGCAAGACCAAGGCTCAATTTTACAGCTGAGAACACAAAGGTCTTCGCTAAAGAGTCCTGTGGAGATAATGGCTCCTTAGGGAAAGCTATCCAATAGTGCCAGCACTCGTTCTAACATACCTACCCACCTACCTACCTATACATGCAAATGTGCAAGGGAGCTTTTAAGCAGAAGGATTCATAGTCTGAGGAAATATGAAACAAGAGCTGCAGAGCTGCAGAATAAACAGCTCGCATGCATAATCGAGATAGGAAAACTGGGCCAAGAGTCCAGTACAGGGCGCAGAGTGTTTATATGTTGCGTGTATATCATGTAAATGGATGTTTAGCTTGCGGGGCATCCGGCTCGCTATGGTGATAGGGCAACAGACGTAAAGGATGAAAGCAGTGGGCTAAGAGAAATTGAATGGGGTATGGGAGGGGTTGGGCGGCGGGCCAGCTGCTGCTGAGGCATCGGATATCGCCAGCTTGAGAACATGAGCCGGTAAGTAAGCCTACCCCAACTCCATCCAACCTCTTTTCGGGCTAAATAGAAGCTGAACATGAAGCAAGAAAAAAGCAAAATATATCGGAGAGTTGCAATGTAGCATGGCCCGGCTGTCCTGTGCCATATCAAGAGCTGATTGGCAAGTTTCTAGCTCGTGTGTCCCATGCTTAGGCTGGGGTGGCTTGTCAGTGTTTCCGACATCCAACCACGCGAAAGCGGTGTTGTATCATGAAGCTCCCGGCCCTGATAACCGCAATCTTGGCTTGCCTATCGGGCGCGAGGCAGCTATGAGCCTCATGCATCTATGCTACACTGTTTGAGACCAAGGTGGATGGAGGGGGAGTTGTGTTTTTCCCATCTTCCCCCCAAAGCTCAAGACCCCGTATCCTAGCCTGGGTGTCGCGGCTCTCGTGCTGCCCGCCCTGGACTTGGCTGCACATCGCCCCGTGATTTCTTGCTCTCAAACTGCCTGTTTCGCTGACGATCACTTGCGGGCCATATGGCATCGCGGCCGCTCTATTCTGCCCTTGCTCGCTTAGATACTAGATGCTACTTGGTAGCAAATTTTCTAGTGAAGTTAGTAGGCATTCGGGATCTTGGTAGTACTGATAGTAAGGATATCCATGGTCTAGGTGTCTTAGCCGGGATATGGTCTGTCTGTCGTCTTAACAAGCCAGACCTTTAGCCTGTTGGCTTGTGTAAGAGTCCTGCCTTTTAGTCGCAGCTTTGTCTCAGTCTCATATTTGCACCAGCCTACGGTAGCTAGAGTACACGGACACGCAGAGATCAACGGTCTATGCAAGGACAACCAACACCTGAAAACAATGTAGCTAGTTTTGCAGAGAAGCAAGCACATAGGTAGCCTTAGGGTTTCGTAGTTGCGGTGAGGGTTTCTTGGCACAAAGACTAATAAGATGGGAGGGGCACCAATAAGTATGATCAGTATAAGACAGGGGGCATGCTGTCTCGTGCATGAAAGCTGAGGATGACAGGTCGAATTCTGAGCTTATTTTTCTTTCTCGGTGAGGTAGGGCGTGTGTATAGGAAGGTTGGGGGGTGGAGGGGGGAGGGGGTCCTTGTCTTGAGTCTTGATGATAGTTGTGCATGTAGAAGAGAACAAAAAAATCAGTAAAATAGAAAGAAACAAAAGACAATATCCAAGCAAGGAAGCAACACTGAGTCTGCACTCTAGAGGCTAGAGGCTAGAGGCTAGAGGATGAGGAGGTCTTGGCTCCTTTGCTCAAGCTAGCATTTTCTGTTGACGCGGCGGCTTCTGTGGTTTTGTTGAGGGTGTGCTGTAACTGACTGACTCCCACTGCTATCTCTTGTTGAGGAAGAGAACAAGTTGCAAGCAAGGCACAAGCGGGATCAATTGCAAGAGCAGAGCTTGTAGAGCCTGATAGGGAGGAGGGAGGAGGAGAAGGAGGGGGAATTCAAGAGCGGCAAGCAGACTGCGGCGCTTTCTCAGTACGACTCGGTGGAAGTGAACGGGTTGTTTAGACTCAGTCACATGATCAGGGCTGTTTATTTTTCATGTACGTGCTAGTACTGTGTGCTTGTAGCATGCCAAGGAATTTCTTCCTTGATTTGATCCTTGCCGCGTGCTTGGACCGCCGGCTTCACGATCCACTGGCCAGGACTGTGCATCACGGAGTCTGTCTGGACGTTCTGTCATTTTCTTGAATGCCCTCACAGTCCGTGGCTGCATGAAAAATAAATTGCGGGTGTTGTACCCCGTTAAGCGAGGATCGGGCTATGACAAACAAAGGCAAAAGAGCGCAATCTGCAAAGAAGTAGCGGCGTGGCAGCGAGAGACTCAGGGCTAGGACAGACAGAGGCTCACATGGAGACAAGCTAGGCTGACAAGTTAGCACCACAGCAGGCCGTTCAGCTTTTCACCCACTGCTACCCTGCTAAGAGCAAGAAGACAAACAGGCCAGCCTCCCACGATCCATAGCTCGATGGGAGGGGCAGGGGGCACTGGGTTCGGGCTTCGGCATAACATCAAGATAACTAACTGACAGTTGGGAGAGGGAGGGGAGGGGTAGACTCTAGCAGGCAACAGCGAGCTAGCACTGAGTTCCTCTGTAGATCCAGCCAACAGTGCGGGAAGAAAGCCTAGGAAGAACACTACAAACCACGATGTCAACTATAGACGCGCAGCGGGGGGGGGAGCAGGAAACAAGAGGGCCCGAGCCGGGTACAAGTTACAGTCGTGGCTGGCTGTTGTTAGTTGTTAGCAGCAGTGGCCGAGGCAGTAGTGCCAGCAGTGGCGCATAAGTAGCCACAGAGTCTGTTGTTTTTTTTTATTATATATTTTTATATTTATATTTGTATTTCTTTTCTTTTTTCTTCTTTTTCTCCTACTCTACTATGAAACGGAAAAATAAAAAATAAAAATAAAAACAAAAACAAAAACCCGGCTTTACGCTAGAGACTGGGCCAGAGAACAAAGCAGAGAGATACGGTCGGGAGGATGGACTTCTCTAGCATCAAGCAAGACGGCGGCCTTCCGCTGTCACTGTTTTGCTCGATTGAGTATAGCGAGAGCTTCGAATTCCGGCCTTTCGCGAGTAGGAAGAGAGTAGAAGAGCAGGACGAAGGAAGAGCAAAGGACGACGGACAGAGAGCCGCTGGGATGCTGGGATGCTGGGATGCTTTGGTGTTGCTGGCGAGGAGGGTATAGTGCTGTTACAGGGTGCCCTGACGATAATCTATAGCGCAAGAATACAGAGAGGCTTAGCGCTATAAGGCCCACTGATACGGACAGTATCAGCGCTATCCAGCACTGTAATGGGCCTGGGGCCCTAGACAATAGGGGCTCCCTGTCTTGGGTCTTATAGCGGGAAGCCTCTACCCGCCAGTGTAAATGAGCACGGTATTTGTTTCCATCCTCAGCGACACAAGGTAGAGGCTTAGGGCAAGCGTGCCCTTAGACGCGGAAACCCGAGACGGATGGAGGACGTTGTCTCTGTCGTGGCCCCCAGGTATGGGCGTATGGGCCTATGGGCCTATGAGCACGCCCTCTCCCATGTAAGCACGGTATAGATAGGTACGGTACGTATGCGGCAACCTGGATTGTGCTGCATTGCACCGCATACACCCCATAGTACACTTTGTTTACTTGTTTACTTGTTTATAGTCACCCTTTACTGTTTCCCTTTCCGTTGTGTGTCCTCTCTCGGCCCAGCCCCTACAGCCAAGCCAGCATGTCCTTAATATAAATCCCACTACTTTGCCGTTATCTCTCTTGCATCAGATCAGGTACCTACACCAAGCCCATCGTCACTGCCCCCCCCCCCCCCCCAGCAGCCCCCTCCTCAAGGCTATTAATATTATGACAGGTCAAACTACAAGCCTTCTCGCACATTAAATATGCATTCATCTGCAATGTTCATTCCTAGCGCATTCTAGTAGGTTTTGCACATGGTGCTACACTGGCCTGTTTCCTCTTGTCTTGATACAGCACAAGCAGGGCCCTTGCTCACACCCACACGCCTTTCCCATGCGCATTGCCCGCCGTAATTGAGCACATAACCATTCAGCCTGATCTGACAGATCAAATCGGCGTGTTTCATAATGCGGTCGGCTTGGCTGTAGTGGAAATTGGCTTATACAAAGAGAGAGAGAGAGAGATGGGGAGGAGGAGGAGGAGGAGGAGGAGGAGGAGGATGAGGAAGAAGGTGAAAGAAAGACGAGGAAGAGAGAGAGACAGAATCGTTTCTCACCCACCTTCTTTCCGTGTTTCAGCATGTTCCCCAGCTCAATACACTTCGAGTTGCTTCAAAGAAGAGTAAAATCCCCTCCATCCTTCCGCGTCCTCGCATCTGAGCGGCACCGCCTGTTGCAATATTCTCCATATAGTTGTGCGGATGGTTGCTTCTTCTCTGCAGCTAAGCAATGGTAACTTGTGCTTGCTCGCCTCGGAGCGCCCCCCCCCCCCCCAGGCTTATCCTCTTCACATGTCTTCATGTGTGTGTGTGGAGAGGAGGGCCTATGCCGCCCACTCAAGCATTGCCATATGCAGGAAGATCTTGAATGTAATCATATCGTTGCTTCCTAGCCCGCCCCCCGAAAGAATATGTGCGTGTCTGTTTGCGAGAACTAGCCTTCACCGCGTCTTAGGAAAAAAGACCTGCTGGAATGCTGTACTGCCAGCACATAGATACATACAGAAGCATGCGTCAGACCAGACCGCCTCCCCAGATGTAACTTCGGCTCGTCATAAGTAGGGACAAGGCAGGGCCTCCACGGAATGTAGCAAGCACTATAACAACTGCAGAAAGAGTTAATCGCCGCCCCATATGCATGCAAGCAAACGTTGTAGCGCATTCTCCGCTGCTATCAAGCAGCTCTAAGCCTAGCAAAACTCCCTAGAATGGTCCACTTTGCTGCGTGCCCAGGATCGTCGAGAGCTGCGTTGAGCTTTCCACTGCACGCAAACTAGAGCCAGAACTGCATAAACCGTGCATATATGCATGTGCAGACTTAATAGATGCATGTGCTTCAAGCCGATCGATCTTGCCAGAAGCCTATTCACCGTCTTTGACCTTACCGAGACGTATTGTGCGGGCCACAAGTGAAACACATGTGCACCATGCGAATGTGCCCCAGAACCAAACTAGACGCAACCTAGTAGAAGATGCCACATAAGCCTATATGGCGCCCCAAAATACTTGTAAGACCTGCAGTGACAGTTGCAGCTGGAAAACATGGAAGGAAAGCAGAGAGCACATACGCAGCACGGATAATACTGCTGGATTGGCTGGGTGCTAGACAAGGGCTAGAATGGGTAATATCACCGAGTTCTCAGCAGCAGTGTTATTGTTGCTACCCCATTGCCGTGCTTATACAGCAGAACCGCAAAATAATGAATCCATTTGATGCATTCAGGCTTGACCGCCTGATGCTGGCTCTGGCAGAAGGTAGAGCATGTCTGCCCTGTTGCTACGTTTTGTGCATCCAAGTGCATGCAGAGTGATGGAATCCTGACATCACAGTATCTTGTAATGCTTCATTAGGCCTCTGCATAACTACCTGGCAGGTCTGGACTGCGGGCACGAGAGAACGAAGCATCGGTGAGAAGAGAATTCTGAGCGTGAGAAGGTTGATTCTGGCTCGTTCTGTCTGCCAAGCCCGTATCTTCTGTTACGTTGTAGTTCTCTCCGTCCATGATTGCCTCTGCAGTTATATTGCTTATACAGCATCCCAGGCTTCCTAGTGATTGTGGGGGGGGGGGGGTGGTGAGAGGATTGAGACCTTGAGGTGTTTCATGTACAGCCTGTCCCGGTCATATATCGAGTGATAGAGTGATAGGGTGATAGAGTGAGTGATAGAATGAGTGAGTGGTGGTACAAGCCGGGATCATGGCCCTAGCAGTATTGCGTCTTCAACCAGAGGCGAAACGAACAAAGACCCAAAGAGATCGGTTCATAGACAGTGAATAAAACGGGCGAAGCCGTCTATGCGTGGAGAATAAGTGTATAAATCAACCTGGCAGTGTTCATGACATCTCCGGTGCTGTTCTCAGGTGCATTAAAGGCAGGCAATGGGCTGTCTAGGCTTTCTATTGCGCTGTGAAGTTTGACATGGCACAGCAGCCATACGCACAAAGACACACACACACACAACCTTCTACTCCCTTTTCGTGTCGACTTCCTCCAGGCCACCTTGTACAAACTACCATGCTCTATAGAGAATTGTGCATTCCACAACAAAAGCATCATGCATGCGCCTCTTATATTACGCGGCCTATAAACGTGGGACCCTAACATGTCACCGCTTGGAACCCTATCCCTCTTCGAGCTTAACTTGTCTACGCTATGCCTAGCTATGCGTGGACTGACTACACATGACTCTTTGTCTCTAGGTAGCCCGCCTTGGTCTAGACTCTGCAAAGGCCTTCTCTGATTCTCTGCCACGTAGGAGTAGCCCTCGTATCCGGTCTTCAGATAGCGCCTAGACTTAGAAAGCCAGCACCAATCTCCTACCTTGTTTTCCTAGCCATATACCGTTTGTACCGTAACTCCGCCGATGTGTATACAAGCTAACTTGTTACAACACCCCTGGCTCTAGAGATTGCGAAAGAACAGCCAGTCTGGACTAGCAGTTACCAAGCCTTCGTTAGAGAAACAAGCAGTCTATCAAATGGCCAGAGCGAATCCAACCACTCCTTGCCCTTGGAGCATGTGTAACGGTGTTGCAATGATGGTTGTTTTTGGTACTGTTCTTACATCTCGTCATTTCCAGCTTACCTTCTTGTCTATAGTACATGCTAGGACGAGTACAAGGGAGCAGACCAAGTATAGAGGAGGAAGACTGGACTGCTTTAGTCTATTGGAGCAGATCTGCATCGCACTAACCATTCTCTCACGTATTCTTTCAGTAAAAGGCGCACTAGACAGTAAGCTTTTGCTTCCCAAGGGCTCATTGCGTTGATCATTGGCAAGATAAACGATCAAGTGAGGAAAAGCTCCGCCTAGCCCTGGCCCGACAGCGGCTACCTTTCCATCTCCGTCGTCTGCGCATACTAGCCCTACCTAGCACTGATTAGCACATCTTATTGCTGCTATCTTTAAGATGACTGGTAGGCGCAGTGGTGATACCCGTACAACTCTCCAGGACTGCCCGGAATTAAAATGTAGCAAGGTTTCCAGCTATCGTCGTGTGTGTGTAACTGGGAGCGTCCTGTTTCCCCTCATTTGGTGACGCGTTGCTTACCACCTAGCTCTACATTTAAACTGGTCTCGTAAGCATATTGTAGTATTATCATCCATCATTCTTGCTCTCGAAAATGGCAAGCCTAGGATTTCAGACAGCCATACCCCCAAGCCCAAGTAGCCCCATTAGCTCATTGACAGTGGCTCCCTAGTCCCGTTTCTCCTATCCTTCGGCATCGGAATCGGCATCTAGGTCTCTGTTTTGGCATGCTTATAGCCTGACAAACTTGTTTGCTTCCTTGGCCATGGGGAGCATAGTCAGACAACCGATTATTCACTGTTGCATTCCCATTTCAAAAACCGAAGCATCTGGTCAGAGACACCGGCATCTCGTTCGGCGGCGACTAATACGAAACCTTACTGTTGTGTTCAACCTCTTTCCGTATAATTATTTTGATCTAAGATCCGTGATTTTGTAACTTGAAGGAGAAAGATATCGCTCAAAATTAACTTTTGTACTCGTGACTTTTGCTTTTTGTGGTTGGTCAGTGACAAAAGACCATCAGGCGTCGCTGTCCTCAGCTTCTCTGTCTCCCTCCATTGCATCATCTTCACCATCTGAAGCTTCCAAGCCTTCAGAACTCATGAGGCGGTCGTCTTTTTGCTCAGCTGTTTTTGGCATACATGGTTAGCACGGATCCTGAAGCACGATGGTGAAAAGCATCACAATCGGGCAGGGTGATTAAAAAAGGAAAAAGAAAAGAAAAAAAGGAACGACTTACTTCTGGGCTCAACCAGGAGATTTTCTTGAACCTCGCAGTCCGTCAGCACAGAGCCATCTCCAATCACACTCCGCTTGCCCAAAATACAACGAGTAAGCTTGCAGCTCTTGCCGACCTTAACTCCGTCCATCAAAAGGCACTGGACAAGCTTAGCGCCCTCACTGATCTGGCAGTTGGCACCGATTACACACTCCTTGATAGAAGTCTTCTCCTCGACCGTCACATTGTCGGCAATAAGAGAATCCTGTTTAGTGATGGTGGTCCTGGCCTGTACGCCCTCAGGGTAGGCAACCTTGCGGGAATGAGCAAAAGGAGACACGGGTTCGGCACCAGCCTCTTCCAGGGAAGGCAGCTTTGCAATTTGTAAAGAGACATGGAGCAGAAGCTTTGCCGTATCGACTCGGCGGATGATAGGGCCAGTAGGGTCAGTTGGGTGGATGTAGGCCTGGATGGAAGGGACAGCACCCTGAAGAGGGGTCGGTCCCACTGAGCCATTACCCGAAGATCCCTTGTTACTCTTGGAATGGGTTTCATTCGTTTCTGGTTGTCCAACGGAGGCCGTATCGCTGCCGCCATGTGATATGTAGGCGTGCTCGCTGCTCTTAGGGTTCAGAATCTCTCCAAGACCAAGCTTGGTGCCGAGGCCGTCTTGCCAAGTAGCCTTGGCCCACCAGCCAATGACATCTTCGCCGATGCTTTCAAAGGTCTCGTTCTTTTGGACAAGGTCCATGATCCAATGGGGAAGAATGTAAATGTGCGCATCGCGCTTCGATGACATAAAACGAACATTAGGATGCGCCTTGAGGAGACTATGGCGGATAGGAAACCCTTTGTGTTCTTCCGTAAGATCTTTGTAAGAGTCTGTTGGCAGGGACACAACAAGGTTCGATATGTCCGGTAGAAGCGAGCCCTTTTGCGTAGCGGCAGCAGTGGCCGGGATTTTGGTGACGCCAATGTAATCCGTCTCCTCGCCTTTGATCCGGGGAGTCTCGCCCCGCGTCTCGTAAAAGACGCTCAAGCCGCCGCTGTGGACGATGCTGGAGTCACCAGAAAGTTTCTCATAACCAATAATGTCACTGAGACTAGCACCCTGGACCATCCAAGCAGCAAGCAGCTTCTCGCCAGACAGCTCGCACACCAGGTCGCACGGCAGTACCATGAAGTCGCTCTGCACTAGTGAGCGCACTTCGGGCAGTCTGAGGATTTCTGCAGTACCCATGGTCTGGGTAAGGCCGGCGGGGGCCAATATTTCAGGACGCGGATGCGGCAAGCTCGTCAAAACTGGATTTGTACTGAGAGCGGCTTGCATAGCGTTCTTCGCAGAGGCCGGGCAGATTAGAGTAATGTCATTGATGCCCATACGATAGCAGTAATCAATGGGATACCACACCATGGGCCGGTTGGCAATGGGAAGAAGAGCCTTGGGGTTTTCATCTGGGCTAGAGTTGAAAGTGGTAAACGACGAGCCAGGGCCACACAGAATCAGGGCCTGGACTCCAGGCGACGGTCCAGTCACAGCGTGAGGCATGATGGCTCGGCGGTTTGCGGAGTGCTGCTAAACGTAAAAGTCCTAATTCAGGCTGAGTATATGGCGACTATTAGCAGTCGCACTTCTATTGAGTTCGATCACTATCGGCGCTTATGATGTATAGTCTCCCAGGAAAATAGCAGAGAACGGCTGAATTTAGAGAGAAACCAACCCACATCGTGACCGTTATACTTACCGTCTAGCGAGCTGTATGTATACAGACGTTATCGTACCTGCGACTTGCTCCTACACGTCTTGTTTCTTGCCGCCTTGTGCTATGTTTCGGGGCGGCGTTTGCGTTTTCGTTATCCTTTGGTTGCTATCCTAACGCTTGTCTTGAGCGGCGGCAAATAGAGTGTCTGAAAGAGTTAAAGTTAGCCTATGCGTCATAGCCCACGATTTGTCGATAGGCTTTGGTCACGTGATCGGGTGCTGTGCTAGTTGCGGGCAGCCAGCCACAGGACAATTGGAGTGGTATTTCCAATCCCTTGAAACTGGAGGAGGATCTACCTTGTGTACATATCGGAAGTCTAGCTTTAGATTTCGATAGACACCCATATCTTGGTCGGCCTACTTGACGGACTTTTTGCTTTAACTCGTACTTGCTATGCCACAGGGTTACCAGATTTGCATAACCCTAACGATATCTCAAGATTTTCTTCGTCTAGGCTTTGGCTCACAGTTTTCCAAGGGATAAACCCAATGTATCCACCTCTTTGAAGGTAGCACAAACATACTCTATATCTCTTTTGGGATGAAGAGCGAGCAATTACGCTATTCTTCTTTTGTCTTCAGTCCTTTCTAGTGGCAGTTTCCTATCCGACAGTTGCCACTGCTGACAAAGCAGTGCCACTTGATTGAATGTCTGCTGCTAGGCCAAAGCGACTGAAGGCAATAAAGTGGCCCCCTTCAAGGGACTATACTGAATTTATTGGGTGCATGACGGGGCCCTCTCAGTGCATTCCTGCAGAGGAATGAATGCGACAGCTGGTGAAGTCGATGTTAATAACTATACAGCTGTTTATCCCTCGGCTACATTATCACAAGCCTTTTTAGTCTACATTTCTGCTGCTTCAAATTTGGGTGCCCCTGGCTATGTTTTGTGGGGGTTTGTTTACTAGCCATCCCTGTAACAGCCAATCGCAGGCCGTATCTGCGCGACTCGCATCCTTTCACGGCCTCTACAGCGCTCTATAGCCAGTGTCTTCAAGCCTAGAAGAGTCGAGCATGAGCAACGCCCAGCCACCAGCCACTTTTCTTCGCGCAAGGGCAGATGGAAGAAATAGAAGAAGGGAGAAAGGCGACGACGAATAGTGTCAATAATCTAAATAATCGCTGTCACTAACATACCTTTATTTCTGTCGCTTGCTCTGTCTTTCGGCACAAGGGACAACCGGCACGAGGGGCCAAACATACAACTACAACTACAACTATTACTGCTTCACCATTCGTCTATCTATACATCACAAATCAAATTTGACTCTTCGTCACCTCCTTGTCTCCTTCTTGCTTTCTCTTTTGTGCTGCCAGCCTGAATAGGACTGTCGGCTTTCTTGTCTTCGCTTCGATATTGCTCGACCATTTATCTCCGTTCTGTCTCTTCGTTTGGGTGCACATTACAAGCAGGAAAAACACGCCCGGCGTTTTCGCTCAAATCGACCCCCCCGCCGAATTCAATACAATACCTGGCCGGACCTAGCCTTTGCGCCTGTTCGTCTCGATCTCGAAACCACCTCTCAGTCCATCCGTGGCCTGTCCGTTCCATTGCCAATACTACGATCGCATCTTGCGATGATCGATTTCCGAACAGCCGCCGCCACTACTGATATTGTTTAAGGTGGGAGAAAGAACCATTCGCCGTAAATACCAATGCCTGAAAGCTCGTCCTCGCACTCGCGCCGTAGCGCCTGGGGCTTTTGGGTGCCCCTAACTGTCACTGTAGCAGTGGCAACCTTGGGAGTCGCCGCATTTGTCCTCAGCCAGCGCGAATCCGAAGAAGAGGCGGAGCCCGGTCTTGACTATGAAGATGGGGACGAGCGTGGTCCCCTTAGCAGCCGCAAGGAGCGCGGAGCGCCCGGTGCCACCGATTTGAATGTGACAACTAGAGACTCCACTGGCGAAAAGGGTGTCATTCCCGAAGCGGACTCCGCTCCAGCAACGTGGGGTGCGCGTATGTCAGGTACGCTTGGCCGCACACCAAGCCCGCTGCAATTGTTTGACTCTGCCGGTAAGAGCCTTGTTACTGGCCTGGTTGCTGCTTCGGCTGTTGTCGGAAGCGCGCTGCAATCCATCCGCGAAGAAGACAAGACTGCGTTCCAGGACCATGAAACCTGGTCCGAAGAGGCTGACGCCAAGTACAGTCGCTCGGTACACCAGCAGCAGACTACCGAGATAGCGACGGAATTGGGCGCAAAAAGCCAGCAGAATGCATCCACTTCGCAGGAAGCACTTGGCGAACGTCCCGCCTCGCGTACTAGCACAAGCTCACGACTGGCCAACCGCCCAAACCGCAAGACTGTCGCTATTGTGGTATCAGCCGATTTTGCGTTTCCCAATCTCGACGACCAGAGCTTCCACGAACAAGCAGTATGGATGCCAAACTCAAGACCTCATTAAACAATCTAGTAATATGCTAATGCTTTTTTTTTCTTTCTTAGTCTATCCTGTCTCACATTCCCAAAAACTTGGATTTTGAAAAAACGAAGCTCTACATTTTGATCTATGCCCCCTGCCTCAGGGAGAAAGACCAGTCTATGGAACCTGGACACCCCCAGGCACCTCCTTCGGTCAGCTCTTCGTACTCCAACATTGCTCACGAGCAAGCCCAGCCTTCTGAAGCAGGAAGCCCTCTGTAAGTCTACATAACACCAGTATCTACGCCATTGAGATTGCCAGCTAATATGGTTCCAAGTGTTCGCCCTGCTAGCAATGTTACGGTGTATAACTCTATCTACTCACAGGCTCTGAGCCTTGTTGAAAACGATGCCATGGTCCTTAGCTTCACTACTCCCAACGGCCACATGCATGTTCTCCGCTCCCTTAACCCTGACATCATCTATCTCCAGGAGTCGCTTTCCGGTGACAAGGGAAGCTACGTCACTCAGCTTCAGACCTGGTACCGTTACGACGTGATCGTTGTTGTTGGAGTCGAGGGTGGCAGTGGTGGAATTGCGGACAGCGAATCTGAGGCCGAGAGAGAGGCAAAGGTAATCAGACCCAGGTGGTGGCAAAATCCCGATCGCGTAGCCCGCGGAAAGGGTGTTATCGTTGTGGATGGACCCCGGCTTGGAGATGACTGGGTAAAGCGCTTGGAAGGCCAGTAAACGACCGGGGTACGACCCAGTGCTTCCACGTGCTGTGATGTGGCGGTGGTGGGCGGAGCGGATCTAATGTGTTGCTATGTATTGTCGGATCTACGTTTTTCTTTTCCTTTCGTTTTCCACGCGCCTTATGATGTCATGAGTGAGGACGTGTAGCTATTCGCAATGTCCGGTGTCTCTCTCTATGGTTGGGGGGGGGAGGGGGGAGTTGGATTAGTTGTAGTTGTAGACAGCTAACATACTGTGTACTATGATCTAACTTCTGGTGAATATGTAACGAAGGGAGGTACTGGCATTTCTGCACCTGATTTTCTACGATTCTGTATTATTTTAAGTCGCTGTCTACTCTTTGCGCTAGCTATCTGCGTGATGCTGTTGCCCAAGACATTCGTATCACGCATAAAAGCACGTGACCAGCCCAAGTGTGGCAACAGCCTCAATGCGCCACAATATTTCGACACGAAATTCTTCTCCTTATTCTAATTTACTCTACCTTTTGCCTTTGCCACTTTCAATGGACCAAAGGCCCTCTCTATTGCCAGCCAATAAACCCCACGCCCAACCCATCGCGCGAAGCAGGGAGACAAAGGCACGGCTGCTGCACCATCAAACACGTCCTTATCATCAACAAATTTCAGCCAAAAGTCATCAAACTACGAGAGAAAATCATCCGGGTTTCTTTTTACCTCGATTTGTGCTGAGTGTCGCTTTCTATCTATTCTCTTTTTATGCAGTAAAATTGCTTTGCGTGCGATAATTTTCGCGGGCTTCTTTTCTGGCCCTGATTTTTAGCCTTGGCCGCCTGTACATACAGCACCGATACTGCTGTGTGCTCCCTTGTAACAGCCATATCCTAGGCTAGGGAAGGGAAGAAGAAGCTGGCTCTTCAGCCGACGTGTATGCGACACAAACTACAAAAATAAATCTACACAATTATCCGACCGCGATAACATCGCATCAGCCTTTCGCATCACCGTCGCCATCGTCATTATCCCCGCCTTGAGCTTTAATTGCAGCGCTGTCGCGTGTTTTATTTTATCAATCCCATACATATCTTTATCCGTCGCTATATATCTGAATCTTTCACTTTTTTTTCTGTCGTATCCACGCCCCTTTCGGCGCATTTCGGCGCTTTGCCACGACTCTGTTTCGTGATAGCCTTGCGCTCTCCAATTCCTTATATCGTCCGGACTCACTTGTTTTTCCCCCATACTTAGTCTCCCATTTGGCCCCATCATCGTCCTTTTACTTTTTTTTACTTCTTAATATTGCGACCATGGCTCCTGTGGTGACAGCCACTCCTATACATCCGCCAATCCCTCCCGGCATGGCTTCGAAAATCAAGCGGCCAATTAACTCCACTACTGCTGCTAACGGGGCTGCCGTTGCGCGCGCTTCTTCACTGTCATCATCACTCCCTAAGAAGCCCCAAGGGACCGCAACATCAGGCACCGCAGTTCCTGCCCCCGTCGTCCACCAAACCCCGATCCGGCCACCCAATATCAAGATTCGCCAAGAAAATGGCGTGCAGTTCCAAGGCCGTAATCTACGGAACAGTGCCGGCCTTCCATCGGCGTCTCTCCCGGCCGAACCCAACGATTTGCGGAGCATGGAACGCTTGCCATATGGTATGGTCAATGTCAACTGCTACTCGCAATGTGCTCGCAGCTATCTTAACTAACCTTTGTGCTGGTAGATATATCGAAAAAGTATATCCTGAAGAAACATGTCGGTAAACCGCCGTCCTTAATCGTCCACCTTCACCCAACGTACTTCAGATTCGATCAGCAGGAAGGTGTATTCTCATATCAGTCACCAATGAGAATATTTCTACAACACCTCAAGTCGTCTACTATCCCCCATGATCTGATGATTTTTTTCACCCAAGCTGGAGTCTCGTTCTACGACGGATGTCTCATTGTTCAGCTTCATGATCACCGATCAGCGGAGCAGGAAAGCGATAGTTCTAAACAAGAGCTGGCTGAGAAAAAGGCAGCGCAAGCATCCATCCACAACCACAACCATTTTGTCACACCGTCGCCCTATACACCGTTTCCCAATGATACCACATCGTCAAAAAATGATGATGGGGGGTCACAGGATGATTCCAAGGAAAAGGTGAAAATCGAGAGGTCGAAAAGTAAGGATGGTGCTGATAGGCTCAAAATCTACACCTTGGTGATGCTTCCTACACCAGAGACACTGGCGTCAGACTTGCTCATTAAGGCGACGACACCTGCGAATTCGGCGATTCCCCCTACTCCTATAGGCGCCGTCCCACCAACACCGACGGCGAATATGCCACCACAAAAGCGTTTTAAGACGGAACGCATGGAACTTGATGGCTCTAATGCCCGCCAAGTTGAAGCTGGTATATTACTGCAGACAACACCAAAGCTGTTCCTGGAGCCGGCAAAGACCCCCGCCGATATGATTATGTTACTAGAGGCCTTTTCCCATTCCAAGCACTCTGAGAATGTTCCTCAACCCAAAGGCCGCAAGCGAACCGTTGCCGAGATGGCTGCCGACGAAGCATTCATTGCCGACCACGAGCGTTACATGCTTGTCTTGGATGAACGTCTGGGTCCTATCTCTTCCAGTGCCCAAAATGCAAACTCCAATGGGGACGCTGACTCATCTGCCGCGTCAAAAACGTTTGAACGTTTTGCTCGTTTGGCTGACATTCGTAAGGCACAAGAGGAGAAACGAGCTGAAGAGAAGGCCAAGGCTGCGGAAAATCAGCGCCGGGTGGAGCAGCAGCGTCAGCAACAGGCCGAGCAACAGCGTCAACAACAAGCTGAACAGGCAGAGCAGCAGCGTGCTCAGGCTCTTGAAGCTGAACGACAACAAGCTCAAAAAGAAGCTGCAAAGAAGAAAGCGCAGGCTACAAATCTGAAGATGAGATTCCAGCAGCAACAGCAGCAGCAGCAGCAGCAGCAACAGCAACAGCAACAGCAACAGCAGCAACAGCAGCAGCAGCAGCAGCAGCAGCAGCAGCAACAGCAGCAGCAGCAACAGCAGCAACAGCAGCAGCAGCAACAGCAACAACAGCAGCAACAACAACAAAAACAGCAGCAGCAACAGCAACAACAGCGGCAGCAACAGCAGCAAAAGCTGTCGCAACTCCGATCGGTCAACATTTCCCGCAACAACCAAAACATGCCTATAGTACCACAAGGCCAGCAAGTTGGTGGTCAGGGACAGTCGTCCCAAATTCAGCCCCAGCAATCATTTCAAACAGTCTCATCCCAGGGACTCGCTCAAACTCCCACGCCCACCACTGCTCAAATGGTACCACAGTCTCAAGGAACTCCTCAAATTCCCAAGAGTTCCCTTCCAAATGCTACTCCCACTACATCGATTATAACGATTCCCGCGAAATCCATCCCTGCTTCCAACAATGCCATGCGCTTTTCGGGCCAAGCCGGGCAGCAGATAGCTTCTTCTCCTGTAGTTCGCAACGGAACGCCCATCCAGGCATCCTCTCCTCGGGTTGGTGGCGTTTCTATGCAACAAACTGGTTCCAACATGGCCGGCAGCCCTCCTCGACCACCATCTGCATTGCAATCTCACGCAGTCCCCATGTCTGTTAGCATGTCGGCCCGTAGTCACCAGAGCCTTGGACAAGGAACTCCTCATATGACTAATGCTACACCAACCATGGTTTCCGCTAGAACGCCAGTTGTTGGGCCTGCTTCGGCACAAACGCCTCGCATGAGTCAGGCGAGCCCGCCACCTACCATGATGGCCAGTGGTTCGGCCATGGGCACTCCGAATATAGTCAACGGCAACATTCAGCAGCCTACGCCTGGCAACATTCGCATGGCCGCGCAGCTTGCTGCTCAGACCCAAATGTCACATCACCGCATGATTCAGCAGCAGCAGCAACAGCACATGGCTAACAGCATGATGAATGGGGCTAACCAGCCTATGCCTTCTTCACAACAACATATTCTCCAACAGCGTTTCCTTCACCAACAACAACAACAACAACAGCTAGCTGCTTTGCGCCAACAAGGGATAGTGCCTGGCCTTACCCCACAACAGCAACAGCAACAGCAGCAACAACAACAGCTTCTCGCGCATCAGCTTATGTCTATGAATGGAGTGCAAGCGGGGCAAATGACGCCTCAAATGCACGCCCATCTTCGTAACCAATTAGCTAATCGTATCCAACAGCAAGGCATGCAGAACGGAAACCCTAACTTGCAGGCCATGATGATGCAGCAACAAAACCAGTTGGCTGCCCAGCAGCAGATTGCCTTGCAACAACAGCAGCAGCAGCAACAGCAGCAGCAGCAGCAGCAGCAACAACAACAACAGCAAATGGCTGCTCAGCAGCAGATGGCCCAACAATTTGCTGCTGTCCAACAGCAGCAACAGCAACAACCTCAAGTTATGACACAGATGCAGCAGCTACAAATACAACAGCTGCAACAGATGCAGATGCAACAAAGACAACAACAAATCACTGGTTTGACGCCACAGCAGCTTGGTATCTTGCGTGAGTCGACAGCTGCTGAACAGGAATTGATCCGTGCCAACTTCATGGCGTTATACCGCCAGCAAATGGCGTTAATAGCAAATAAGCTTGGCGGTATGGAAAACATACCACCCGAGACGGCCGAGAACGTGAAGAAGAGGTGTGTCTTAAATGCCCAGCGGAACTTTGCCGCAAGAAAGGTGCAAGCACAGGCTCAAGCCCAACAGACAGCAGCCCAGCAGACAGCAGCCCAGCAGCAACAGCAACAGCAGCAGCAGCAGCAACAGCAGCAGAACATGAACGCTATGATGGGGCAGCAGGGGATGTAGAGGGTATAGTGGAATTTCATTGCAAATGTTCTGTTGCGAGCCTTTCTATGTCATATCCTTTTTCTGCTGGCTGTTTGACCAATGTTACAAACGGTCTCTTTTCTTCCTTTATCCGCCCATTTTCCTGCTTTAATTTTCGGTTTTTTTTGCATATTTCTTTACATTATACCTTTGCTTATCTTCTCTTTTTTTTTCTGCGGGGGGTTGTTGGCGTCTTTTGTGGCTTATGAGCGGGACTTCAAGATATAAAGGTCAAGCCTTTTTTATGTGCTTTCTTGTTTCTTTACTTTTGGTTTTTTTTTTCTCAGATTTGCTTTTCACGTTTATTGCCATGCCCTTTTTGGAACTTCTATTGTTGATTCTTTTCATATTCGCTATTTATCTTGGTTATTTCCAAGCCTCGTATAGCCTTTCACGACAGTGCCCTAGATTTGGCTATCAAAGGGCTGCAGTTGATTATTTTTTTGTATGACAGCTCTAGCTCTCCTTTTTTTTTGATTGAATTGTGTGTATGATTTGTTTTAGGTTTGAAGTCTATCATCCTCATCTCCATTATATGGATTTATTTATTCCTTTAGTCTATGCCTCGCCTGTTGGTAGTTTTTAGTAGTTCGCAAGATGATGTAGTTGAAGAGGCTCAGTTTATCACGATCACGTGGAAAGTCACGTGCCAACTACCCTGCTTTCGGGGTGGGGCGCATTTTGTCTTGAGGCTGAGGGTCATGAAGTAATTCATCTAAGCAAAGCGAAAGCACGAGCTCACTTACAGTCACACATGAGCTTGGATCTTGATCAACCCGAATCACTCAGTACTAACGAGGTTTTTATTTATTTCTTTTCCTTTTTTTCTTTTTGTTTTTTGTTCTCTGGAAATAATCCGAGGTTCTTTTTCTCCCCCTTCAGTGCTTGAAATTCAACTTTGGTGTTCGTGCTACAAGCTAATTCTATTGCTTGCTGTACATCGAAACTTGTTAGTCAATGCTTTTCAACTGCTTTGAATCGGTCGCCAGCTTATTTATATACCATACCCAACTTGTGACAAGTAGAGGTATTCGTTTCAGCTAATCCTGTACCTTTTTAGCTGCCTAAAAGTCCTGGGAATATTCCCGAGTGGATCTTGTAAACCGCCAGCCAGCCTTAAGGCATCATCATACATCAACCCAACTCGCAGCCACAACAGAAATCAAAACCAACACAGAAAGATCGGAAGTGAAGCAAAATATCGCAAGCTTTAGCATCAACCACTATGCGCTGGCCACTGAAAAACGTCACTGCTACAGTCTTCCTCCTAGCGCCAATATCTACCCTTACAGCAGCAGCCTCTCTCCAATGTGACAGTATCCTCGCCAGCAACCACAAATACGATCTCTCACCACTTCGAGGGCCGCATTCTGTTGTCACGACCATCACCGAAAAGAATGCCGTTTACAATACGACTTATACGATAGACCTGTGCGCACCACTTAAGCGCGTAAATGATGGCTCGATTCCTGCCAGGGAACAGTGCCCCGAAGGCACGCGGGTGTGTGCGGTCCAGCGCGCCTTGCATGGGAGAGACGATAGCGAGAATGTTAGTTCCGATGCCGATGACGATGAAAAGGACAAGGACAAGTCTTCAGAGCCATATATCCGCGAAGCCGTACCACTGGCCGGTGCACTCGAGTCCTTTGGTGGCGCGGCGTTTGAATACACGACAACGAAACTTGACGGGCAAGAGAATAATGGAGAGGGGTTTTTACTAAACCTTCCTGGCGGTGTCTTCCCGTTAGATGTTCCACATAAGGAGCAGTTCCCCAAGAAAACGGTAGTGCGGTTCCTATGCGATACGGAAAAGACGGGCCTGGAGGGTGAGTGGCAGGCGGAGGTAGAATACGCCAACGCCACATCATCATCTGAGGATAACAAGTCTGAAAAGATGCACAAAGCCCGCAATGACGACAAGGATACAGAGAAGCAGTTTGTCAATGATGGCGCTGCTCTGCTCTTTGACAGCTATCAGAACGAGGGCCCCGATGCTACGGGAACGCTACATTTGACGTGGAAGAGCAAGTATGCCTGCAGATCTGTACCACCGACAGGCGGCACACAAGGTTGGGGCTTTTTTACGTGGTTCATTGTCTTGTAAGTAGAAGAGAGGGGAAGAAAAAGTATAAACGTTTGGGCGAGATCCAAAATTGCTAACTCGTTAATCTTGTCTGAAATAGGGCCTTTATGATTATCAGCGCTTACCTCATTTTCGGCTCATGGCTCAACTACACACGCTATGGAGCTCGCGGCTGGGATCTCTTGCCACACAGCGATACAATACGCGATGTGCCATTTTTGATGCACGAGTTTACGCGCAAAGTTCTCAGCACAGTGCAGAATTCAGGCTCCCGAGGCGGTTACAGTGCAGTATAGTCATAAGGCAGGACTGGCCCTGGGGGAGAAGGAAGAGGGGAGAGGCTAGACACGAGACTGGTACGTTATAAGTGCAGCAGTAGAATGGCGATATTCCAAGACTTTTAAATTATATTATACATGGATGGTTAGCTCTTGTTTTCTCTTCCCTTCCGCTTACATTTCCATGATTTTCCATATAATGGGATTGCTATAATGCCTCAAGCAAGCTTCTGTACGTATCACACAGCGGCGAACGGGCAGCTTCCTACTCGACAATGCTTGCGTGAGACATCAGGACGGAACGTATCTACAATTTGTACCAACGTAACTTAGATCATGAATTTGCAGAAAATAGCCAGTCCAAACTCGTAAAAGTAGCTAATAAACCCCAAGACATACGTCATAGAAAACCAGCTATTGAAGCTTGGAGGTCCTGTGAGTAAGAGCCGCGGAAGCTGCATAAGCCGCAGGAAGCTCTAAAATACAAAAATGCAGGAAGTTTCCTAATTCACTACTTTCGTCAGGCAATTGCTCGAAGCAGAAGTCATTGCCACCCAAAGCTTTTCTGCACCTTCCTCGGGTCACCAGTCCAAGGGCGGGGTAAGTGTGCGCGCGCGCTGTATGTAGACGTATATAAGCTTGATGTCTGCCTCGACTTCCTACGCATTATTTCTATTGTGTGCAAGCAAAATCATTGCTCTTCTATTTTGCATAATTTCGCCATGGTCCATCTATCTAAAGTCGACACCCCAACTCCGCATACCCCAGAATCGGGATCGGTAACCGGTGCCTCTACTCCGTCTGATAGTCTCACTAAAGCTCTCCGAAAAGTCCGCCTAGACCTTGCCGATAGTGACGATTCATACACCACAACTGTGTATGGCTCTCGTGCAGCTGGTCGTGAGCTTCCTCGCTATGAAATGCCTGAAGATGAATTGCCGCGCGATATTGCCTATCGACTAATCAAAGATGATCTGTCGCTAGACGGAAACCCCATGCTTAACCTAGCTTCGTTTGTCACTACATACATGGAAGACGAGGCAGAAAAGCTGATGTCTGAAGCGTTCTCCAAGAACTTCATTGACTACGAGGAGTACCCACAAACAGCTGATATCCATAGCCGCTGTGTCAACATGATCGGTCGAATGTTGCATGGCGACGCGAACTCTGTTGGTACATCCTCTGTGGGCTCAAGTGAGGCTATTATGCTGGCTGTATTGGCTATGAAGCGCCGCTGGAAAAACCGGCGAATTCAGGAGGGAAAGCCCTACGATAAGCCTAATCTGATCATGTCCTCGGCTGTTCAGGTATGCTGGGAAAAGGCTGTGCGCTACTTTGAAGTTGACGAGCGTTATGTGTACTGCACCAGAGACCGGTTTGTCATTGATCCCGAAGAGGCAATTAAACTCGTCGACGAGAATACCATCGGCATCTGTGCCATCATGGGAACAACATACACAGGCAAGTCACACCATGACAGAGGAGCAGAGTGTCATCGATATTAACTAATGTATATGAAATAGGCGCCTACGAAGATGTCAAGGCCCTGAACGACCTCTTGATTGAGAACAACCTCGACACTCCTATCCATGTTGACGCTGCTAGCGGAGGCTTTGTTGCTCCATTTGTGACACCTGACTTGGAGTGGGACTTCCGTCTTCCCAGAGTTGTATCAATCAATGTCTCAGGCCACAAAGTGAGTAAATCCTCGTGAAAGACACTTCAGTGACATCTCTGAAGAACTGTATAGGGCGATAACTTCACAAGCTGACACTGCCACCATCTTCACCCATCTACTAGTACGGCCTTGTCTATCCCGGAGTCGGCTGGATTATCTGGCGCTCGACCGAATATCTCCCCCAGGAACTCGTTTTCAACATCAACTACTTGGGTGCTGAACAGTCCTCATTTACTCTAAACTTTTCTAAAGGCGCATCGCACATCATTGGACAATACTACCAACTCATCCGTCTTGGAAAAAAGGGCTACCGTGCCATCATGTCGAACCTTACTCGCACTGCTGACTATCTCTCCTCATCTCTCGAGGCACTAGGATTCGTCATTCTCTCCGAGGGCGGAGGCTCCAGTCTCCCCCTTGTGGCATTCCGTCTGCCCGAACAGCCCACTGATGCCGTTAACATCAAGTCCCTTCAGAACCGCTTCTACGACGAATTCGCCCTGGCCCATCAGCTGCGTGTCCGTGGTTGGATAGTGCCAGCCTATACTATGGCACCTAAAACGGGTAAAATGAAAATGCTGCGCATTGTTGTGCGCGAGGACTTTACACGCCCGCGCTGTGATAAGCTCGTGGATGATATCAAGCTGTGCATGGATTTGCTGGGTCAGATCGACCAACAGAGCTTGGAGCACATGAAGACATTTATTTCCCAGCAGCGATCGTCTTCCAACACTCATCACCACGCGAAGCATACACCCGGCAAGTACAAGGTGAGCAAGAATCATACAGCAGCGCAAAGGATATTCAGCGACTTTAGAGGGCTGTTTCCATAGCTAACCCCAACAATAAATAGGGCGAGACGCACTCGATGCAGGGAAAGACGGGTAAGACGCACGGCATATGCTAGACTTATTGTGTAGTGCTATTTAGGCAGATACCTAGGTAGTAGTATGCATATTCTATAATCTTCACACAGCATAAACAAGAAGTAGGCAGTATGTACAAAGAGAGAGAGAGAGGTCAATAGGAGATCCTCATAAAGAGAATATCGTAATAGCAAGGCCATGTATGTATCCATCATCCATCTTTACAGCCCAAGTTCTTCATCTTTCCCTATCTACCTCGCAACGTAACAGAACCGGGCTGGCCCGATTATCCCCTCCCCTCCCTCCCCTTCACCTCCCCCATCCTCTTCCAGAGACTGGACATGCTTTTTTTTTCTTTTTTCAAAGCTCCAGCCCACCATGCAAAAAGTGATGTAGTAGGTAAAGAAATGGAAGAGGGGGGGGGGGGAGAGGGCAAAAGAGAAAATAAGAGAAAATACAATAAAAAATAGTACAGAATGATTGAGAGGAGAAGGACGACAAGAGAGAAAGGGATATGCAAGCGATAATGGATAGATAGATAGATAGGGCTGCCAATACAGCAAAGACGAAAAATGAAGAGAAAAAGACAAGATAGCAAATAACAGGATACCTCGGAGATGGCAGAAAGAAACGGAAATGTCAGGAGAGTAAGGCAAGGCAAGGCAAGGTTAGCAGAGAAGAGGTGAAGTCAGAGAATGAAAACAAAACAAAGGCTCGCTCTTTTCCCTTCTCGTGTGCAGAACGAAATGAAAGCGAGGAAACAAGGAACAAAAACTCAAATTAGCCGCACCAGAATCCAGAAAACTATGAATAAGAAATGAAGAGAAATAAGGAGAAACAAAAAATAAAAACTATAAAGATCCAAGTAGGCCTAATTGAGGCGAGAAACACGGATGTTGATACGGCCAGTGGTGAGTAGATGTAAGATAAACATTGGCTGGTAGAGAACGGCCAGAGAGAATGATGTCGTGTGTGTATGTGTGTGTGTGTGTATCCCTTCATTATCAGAGCTAGCCCTTAGGAGCATGGCATTTTTGTACAATACAAAAACTAGGTATATGGCAGGAAATAGGAACGAGGAGCAAAAGGGAAATTAGGCATTTCATATGTTGCCATCGTGGTCCAAGTCTAAGCAGCCTGGCTGACTTGACTGTGTCTCCCTGACAAAAAAGAAAAGCAAGGAGTTGAGTGAAGATAAACCCGGGTGGGCGTGCTTCACATGGCTAGAGAGAGCGAAGCGAGTATTTCTCTCTTCCTTATCTATATAATGTTGGCGATGCTGATTCGGTCCTTCGCCGTCGCCGGCGTCGTGTTCGTGGAAAGTAGAGGGCCGGCTGGCTTAGGTGTGTGCTGCACAGTCAGATGAGGGGTCTGCTGAGACGGCGGATTTGACCCTGTTCTTAGCCCAGTCATTGGTTCTCCGGGAGGCAATGAGCTGTTATTACCGCCATTGGTGTCATTATTAATGTTGTTATTGCCATTAGTGTTGTTACCGTTTTCAGTGCCCGAGGTTGCACTATATTGTGACGACGGCGGCACATTGGGCGGTACAGAGTCGCCTTTCAGAGTTGAGCCAGCCATCGCCGAGGACAAAGCTAGCGTGTTCCATTGGTTTGTCAGCTGCAAGGGCGCCATTTCAAGGGATGCTAGGTTCCGTAAAGCCTCCTCCAGGCGCTCCCATCGACGCCAATCACGTGCTTCATCTTCGGAAAGCCCAGTACGTGCCTCAATGCTGAACGGTGCTGCACGGCTGGCTGCTAAAGGTCCTGCCTGAGGTGGCGCAGAAGGATCGCTCGGGTCACTAGGAACAGAGCATGCTTCAGTGGATGGGTTGGCCCACACCCAGCCGGAATCGATGCTGGCTTGGAGATCAGCACTGACATAAACAAGCATTTCTTCATCTAGGGCAATGTCTTCAATCCTGATTGCTCCTGGGGGATGCATTGAGCCATGTTGGTACGACGGCGTCGATGAGTAGTGAGACGCCGCCGCATGCACTAGTTCGGACCGCTTGCCAATAAATGCAGATACAAAGAACGCCAAGAATCGACTACACGGGGCCGCAACATCTCTCCATCCATGAAAGGATCGCAAAACCCTCACGCATACAATAGCCTGGTCAAAGTACCCGCCAAGAACCAAGAACAATGTGCAGCGGAAAATGTGCAGAGTCAACAAACTCGTGGCCGTAGACTCAAGCGAAGCTGTACACCGTGAAATGAGATTTGCGGTGTCTAGAGCATCAACAATACACTGCTCAACGGCGGCACGGCGAGTGCCTCTTGAGCATGCCGGGTTCAAGTTGTGCCTGTGCAGCATCATGTTGGCAGTCAAGAGGTAGGCCAAAGGAGCAAAGAACTCGGGTGTCAAAGCCTCTGAGCTAGAGGGGTCACAGCCTGCAGGGAAGTTACGCAAAGCTGCTGCGAAATGCTGGTCGAGGGTAGCAATTTTTGCAGGCGGAATTGTCGGAGACGAGAGGGCACGAAGCAGTGGAGAGTAGGCTCTCACCACATGAACCACGGCCAGGAAAGAATGCGACAATGGCAACGACCCAGGGGGGACATGGGGGCCGTCATCAGCCAAGTAGTGATCATCAACACCGGCAGGGAGCGGGATGTCGCAATCGGTATCATCAATCAATACAGGGCGGCCCATTTCGGCCGACATGCTTCGGTCCAACACATATAACGTCCACCAAACACGGCGACGCATCTCAACCTCAACAAACCCCACGCCGCTACCAGTTTCAGCATACAAGCCAATGGACTGCGCAGCACGGATAGCAGCACCAAGCCACATGAAGGCACCAGTCTTGAGATTAACTTCATTGAAGGCAATGACCATCAATGTCAAAGCCTTGACATGATTCAAAGTTCCGGACGTGGCCCATGGATCGACGAGTTTACGTGCTGCTTCCAGTAATTCTCCTTGTTGGTATACACGATGGGCGTAGTGATGCGGAGGTGGTTCAGTGCTTGACAAGCTTCCCAAAGCGAGAACGGCGAAGAATATGGCGAGAAAGTCGGGCGACTCACGGTGTCCGTTTCCCTGGGCATACATGCGGTCGATCTCTTCGCGAAAAGAAATCCAGTGGATGATAGGAAACATGGTGTGGATTGAGTTGTAGTAGTGATATAGCAGATGTCGGGTAACTTCAAGGGAGGGAATATCGGGAACAGGGGGGGCAAAGGCACCAATTATAGTACAAGATACACTGCCGGCATTAGGAGGAAGCTTGAAAAGTCCAGTACTAGCAAGACGGACTTGGGAGCGGGCAATCTCAAGGCCGTGATGGCCGTGTGGGAACTGATGTGCTGTTTGCATTGCCGCTAGAGCAGCAGGGCGGTTTTTCTTGAGAGGATCTGTACCAGCTTCGGGGAGGCGGCCTGACAGTCGTTCTGATTCGTCAATATCACCATCGCCCCGGTCAATACGGGTCTCGCGATCAGCAAGCATCTTGCGGAGACTGAGGTTTTCACGCTTGATACGATCCATTTGCTTTTCAAGATCCTGAACTTGCTTGATGGAAGACATGCGACGATTTGTTTCCTTGGTGAATTGGCACTTGACGCTTCGGCTTGAGCACTCAGAGCAACTTGTTGTTTCAGTGGCATCGCACTTGACTTTACGCTCACGGCAAGCATCGCAACTGGGGTCCTTTCGTCGCTGGCGATAAGCTCTTTTGTGGGCATTTGGACCAACACCAGTACCAGTAGGATTTGGTGTCGAGCCTGCGTTGGCGCCTGCAGCTGTGCTACTAGCCCCCACAGACGGAGGTGCCGGACTAGTTCCTGGCTCAGTGCTCATCATCGGTCGGGAGTCTGAGTTGTAGGGCGAGTAGTTGTTTTCCGGCAGAGACGGAAGCCCGCCAGAGCTAATGTTACGCAAAGGTAGCTTGAATTAGTTAAATTCCCAAAGTAAAAATAGCAGGTATAGTTTCATACCTAAGACTTGGGCCATGGGATTCACTAGGTGAATTTGATGAAGTAGGTCTGGTGGAGGATGACTCGAATGTCCGGGATGAGTTGACCGGTATGGGTGTCGAAGAGGGGATGGGAGCAGGAGGGCCCAAGGAACCTTTTGGCTCTGGCGACCGCGAATGTTGGCGGTACTGATACGTTGAGGTTGCCATTTCAGTCCTATAGTCAGGCCAGCCAGAGGATGAGGCCTGCGAAGGGGGGGGATCAGAGGGCGTTGAAGATAATGTGTGGGGTCTAAACGGAAAGGCTTTTGACGATGAGGTTGGATTATGCATTGAGCTCGGTGTCTTCTTGGCCGAGGCCTGATAGTGATAGTACTTTGTCTCACGACTGTTGCCTGCTGCTAATATGCAGAGTAAGAAGCCTTGTGTGTAGCTTCAAGGTGCTGATTTTGCGGAATACGAGGCAGAGATGAGTTTCAGTCCTTGTATGTATCAAGCAGAAAATGAGTTTGATAGCGGTAGATTTAGAATGTGCTCGAGTTGGATCGGATTTGTCACTACAAAGAAAAGGAGAGAAAAAGGTCAATAAATTTCATATAAAGAATTCAAGCATTACATGGGCCTTTCGGATTATGTAGCATGACACTATCAAGCAACACAGTCAAGAGGCAGTCAACTCATCACAAGAGGAGAAGTAGGACAAGGCAAGGCAAGCGACGACCACCCGAAGACGAAAGGGAAAAGAAAGATGCGGACAGAAGAGACACAAGCCAGGCAGCCAAGAAGAACGAGCCGGGTTGCAAGTTAGCACTGCAGCAAGAGCGTCGGAAAGAAAAGCGCATCACCCCATTGGGTCTTCCGATCGTGCTAACCAGTTATAAGCGAGAATAGGAGGTGCTGAATTTTTAGACGTGCAAGAGAGACATGCATAGTTACAGAAAGCAATCCGGTATGCTACTGTCTGTTTAAACTGGCTGGCCCGGACTGTTGCGCTTCGCTGCTGCATTGCACTGGATTAACGCGGCGTGGTTTGGTGTGGGAGTTCTAGCCAAGACAGCCACAGACTGCAGTTGGTGGCTCTACCTGGCAAGTAGATGTAGAGAGAGATACGGAAGGGCTGTTGTCCGCCGGCGGCTAGTGAGTAGCCCAGTCAAAAGGACTTGGGGATGACTCAGGTACGGAGTTGACTGCGTACCCAAACGATCGATAGACAAGTTCCAAGCTTATGGCTTACGGTCTGTGAAGTGTGTTTGTTTTGCTGAGTGCTTTTAGGAAAGGTCGGCATCACTTCTTTGTGGTGGCTCGGAGATGGGATGGCAACGGTCTAGCTCTATGGTCGGGGTAACAATTATGTTTGTCCGGAGGACGGTGTTATGATCTCTTAAATGAATAAGAGCAAGAATTGGCGGTAGAGGGAGGGGGGAAGGCGGTGATGAGGATGCTTTGGTTGTGTGTCTCTTCTGATCTTCCTGGTCTTCTTCTTCCTCTCCACCATCGTCTTATTGTATGGTGTTGACTTGTCATAGACTGCGGGAGCTTTAGGGGAAGAGAACAGGATATCTCGCTCTGTATGCCTAAACGAATGGACAAGAGGCGTATTCGCTTCTCCGGATCAAGTGTGTACAATCAAAATGTGGCTACATGCTGTTTTCATTTGACTTACCCTAGCAAGTTAGATGCTTGGTTGAACAATGTCGGCGCATGACAGTCCGGGAGACGAAAGAAGCTGATGAAAACTGATGCAAAGCCCAGTTTAGCCTGGCGGGAGCACAGCAAAGGACTTCTTCCGGATGGCAGTACGAAAGGGGCGCAAGTCGGTAACAGCGAACTGCTGACGAGTGAGTGACGGAAGAATGCGGCTGTAAGATTGAATATACGGAACTGGACTAGACAATAGACAGCCTTCTAGTAGAGATAGAGGCGGCAGTAATACTTGGGTGGAAGTTGTGGATGACGATTGTATTTGTGATAATTAGATATGGAGCCGTGCCGTTCACTGATATTGGTGCTAATGCTAATGCTGATGAGTGATGCAATGCTGTTGGCACGTGTGCCAATGTTGGTGGTAAATGACAATAGGCTGAGCAGTATTCGGCAGGTCGCAGTTACGGGGGGGGGTGGGAAGGTGGGAGTGAGATTAAGAGACTTTGTTGTATCAGAGCAAAGGGAGAGAGAGAAAAAAGAATAACACAGCAAATGAATAATAAATGAAGAGGAAGAAAAGAAAAGAAAAAGAAAAGCAAAGGAAAAGAAAAAGAAAAAGAAAAAGAAAAAGAAGAGAATAAAAAAAAATAGAAATAAAAAAAAAAAGAAAGAAAGTGGGAAAGGAAGGAAGGAGGCAAGCAAGCCAACCAAGGCAATTACCAAAACCAAGATCTCGGCTGTCTGTCCACAACCAAGTTACTTGCTTGTTAGCAAGACGACGATAAGGCCGATAATCGCGAGCTTGTCTGAAAAAGGGAAGCAAGTATAGAGGGAAAAAAAAAAAAAAAAAAAAAAAAGACAGAGCAAAGCAGAAAGAAGGTAAATAGAAACGAGGTTCAAGTCTGCGACAAACAATATAAAACAAGAGATAAAAGAAAGGATAAATTCTAAAAAATCCCAGCAAGGCAAAAAAGGAGAACGGACGGATGGCGTAGGCCGAGTGTAGTCAAGGAGAAAAGAACAAGAAAAAGCTGAGACAAGCAAAGCTGGTGTTTGAAATTAAAGAGAAGAAGAGAAAAGAGAAAGCAAGCAAGGCAGAGAGAGCCGAGCCAGCCTGAGGAAGAAGAGGGGAGGAGGCCAGGCGGCCAGAAAGCCAGCGAGGACAGAGAGACGACCTGACCTGCCTGGACCTGGTCTTGGATGGGGAAGACAAGCCTGAAGAGACAAGAAAGGGCAATAAAATTGGATAAAATATAAAAGATAAAATAAAAAGCCCCGTTCGTTGCCTACAAGCGCAGTTCAGTTGTTCGCTTGGCTTAGCCTGCTGTGATAAGTGACAAGATCCTGGCGGGGTTTGCTTGCCTGGTGGTGATGGTGTAAGACGTGAAAATCAGCGGGAGAAGGAGAAGAAGAACAAGAGATGGATGGGCAGCAAGGAGAGCAGCAAGGAGAACAAAGGCGTGGGAGAGAGCGAGAGAGAGATACACACGTCCGGAAGACAAGATGGACGGGCGTTAGGCAAAAAGAAATAAGAAAATAATAATAAAAATAAAAATAATAAATATAAATATAAATATATGTGCATGTATGTTAATGAGAATAGTACAAGTAGTTGCCTGTTTGACTCCGTACATGAGGATTTTTCATCTCTCCTCTTCGTCGCTTTACTGTAGAAGCCAGGGAAGCTAATGGCAACAACTATGGCAGCTGCCACCCGGCCAGCCGGCCAGCCGGCCACCCTTCGGCCGTCCAAGGGAAAGAGCAAACAGAGCAAGCAAGAAAAGGGCGGACAGGCAGGCACGCAGGCTTGGCCCGCCCAGGACTGCGTTAACCACAAAATTCAACAAAAGGCGGCTGGACTTGGCGTTGCGATGCGTTGGGGGAGCCAAGCCAGCAGCAGCAGCAGCAGCAGCAGCAGCAGCAGTAGGATTAACTAACCGGACATACATAAAGCTCTATCCCCCATCCAGTATAGTCCAGCAAATAGCCCTGTACCGATGAACGAACCGGCCAGTCTTGTCCTCAATCCTTCCCTACCTGCTGCTTACTTTTATCTTCGTCGTCGTCGTCGTCGTCGTCGCCGCCGCCGCCGTCCAGTTTTTTTTTTCTCTTGGTACTTACCCTTCCTGGTGGCCCTCTCCCTCTTTCCTCCTTCCTATTCCGCCATTCTATTTCCACTCAGCCTCTTTGCTGTTCTCTTTAGTGTCTCGTCCTTCTCCGGCTCAGTCACCCAGTAGTAGTCGCCAGGGCTTCATTTCGCTCTCTACACGCCGGCATGTGGTAGCAATGACAGTGAAGACAGCAGACAATGAAAAGGAAACATGAAGAGAGGTCACAGCCTAATCGAAGAATGCTCTTGCACGCCTGATGTGTCGGATATCAAGGAAGAGGCCGAGAACATCTTCACCGAACGCCAGGGATGTGGCGCCAGATAGCAACAGGAAAAAAGCAATAAAAAGAAAGATAAATTGGGGTCTAGCCACTGAGTGATGTAATTAAACAGCAAGTGGACTTTTGGTGCTTATTAATTGCATATAAATGTGCTATGCGCTACCACACCAGCGGACCGGAGCCTTGCCCGAGTTTCTGTTAGTCACTGCAAAAAGCACAGATAGATGCAACAGTCTGTCGCGTTCTGTTTTGCTCTCTCGTGCATGCTACTTCTCCTCCCCCTCCCATGCAGCGGGTACCCTTCTGTGTTGTGTACATGCACATTCACAGGCACAGGCCTTGCGCGCGGCGACGGACAAGTCTCGCTCGCCCCCCCCTTCCCCCTATCTCATTCCTCTGCCTCTGCCTCTACCACTGCCAGCTGTCGGCCAACTGCTGGCGTCCTTGCCAAATCTTTGTGTCCTGAGGCTTTCATTGTGTGGGCCGGGGCTAACCCCAGAAAATACCCCCTTCTTTCCGGCTAACACCCACTAGGAAGGTCCATATCCTCTCGGAGTCCTTCCGGATTTCGGGAAAGAACCCGATTTAGAAGGAGAGAATGGCTGCACAGGGTACGTACATGCGCACATACAGGACCTGTCTCCTCTCCTCTCCTCCTCCTCCCCCCCCCCCCCCCCACAGGACCACAAGGGACGATGCGCCTTTACAACAACACTACACTGTATGCTTCATAATACAAGGCACAGGCACCCGCAGACAACGGTCTTGCCTGCTTGTCTCCATAAAGCTCGGTTCGTTAGTTGTCACCGCCCTAACTTATAGCGGCCTTTCTCCCTCGCTATGGTCACTTGAGGGCCCCTAAACCCCCCCCCCCCCTTCCCCTTCCCCTTCCTCATTCTATATTCCATCCAACACACGGTCGACTGCCGCGGAATAATCGGCTAGCTTCTTCCATCGGGTTCCAGCTTATTGGGAAGTCGTCCCCCTTCTCTCCCTTGGGACACGGCCCGAATCGTCCGGCTCGCATCATATCAACAAGATTTATTGTCCAAAGGCTTGTAGCCGTAAGTCGTCCTCTTGATTGACATGCAGCAACATTTCAAGGCAGATAAAGAGCGTAAAGGTTTAGCAGCCGGCCACACAAACCGCTCAGTTCGGCCAAGCCCGCTCGTGTTTAACGGCAGTAGAGAAAATGGCTTCATCTAAATCAAAGCCCCGTGTGTGGGATTTATACATGGACATGGTTACATTCTGCCTGAGTGCCGCTTCCCAAGAGCTTGAAGACAGTGTCTCAGGCTTTCCTCTATTAGCCACACGACCTCTGGCTGTCGTTTAATTTTGTTTATTAATGTTGATTTTCGGTTCGGAGCGAAGCAATTGAGTGGACAAAACAGAAGTCTGTTGCATGTATGTGCCTTGTGCTTCAGCTCCATCTCCGCCTCTCTGCCCCCCCTCTGTCCCCCTCCCTCTCCCTCTCCCTCTCCCTCTCCCTAGCTGCCCTCATGCCCTTGCAACCTCCAAGTTCTTTTATCCGTTGTTTCCTAAACATCCCACAACAACAACTCCCTCCTCTCCGTTCATCTCTTCTCTCTCCTATTGTCTCTGCCTCTTCCTTTTCCTTGGCGCCATGCCCTTTCAAACTGCCGAGTTGCAAAAACACGAGATATTGTAACGCAGACTTGACAACCGTTCATCTCATTAGTATCTTCATCCCACTGAAAGCACACAATAGCCAACAACGCTTGCATGAATTCAAATATAAATATACACACATATACCGGTTAGTGCTAGAATCGGGCTATTCCAGGCCCACCACCACCACCACCACCACCACCAGGGCAAATAGTGATATTCATACCAATAATCCCAGATCGCATAAAGCATCTCTCTCTGTATTCTCTGGCCCGTCGTTTCTTAGCCAATGGTTGTCCGAGCTCATACCGTTCGAGACCTTTCTCTTGGTATGCCCTCGTACAAACACACAGAAGCAAGACAAGTTTCCTAACAGACAAAACGCATGATTCACAAGACTTTTGATTCTTCTAGCTTCGTGCCACAACTTGTTATACGTGAGTCATGTGCTACCACGCTGTAAACCTCAGTTGGGCCAAGCATCATCTCCAGCCTTCCTTCTCAGCCTTCAAATCCCATAGTCCCCCCTCCCCTCCCTCCCGTATGCCTCGAGGGCTTCATGCAACGTTATCAGCACGTGGAAGTTTGCTGCCCAATTACCGAAGATACACTGCAGCATCGGTTCAACAAACAGCGTCGGGAAAGCTCTCGGCGCAAGCCAAGTCCAGCTCCTCTGGAATTGATGGCCGCTGTGCCGAGAAGATCTCGAGATCTAACTCCCCTAAGACCCCCCAAGCCCAGGAATATGACGATAGAAGGCCGCTGCGCGTCAAGCCCATGCAGCGTGCCTAAATGAAGATGCTGTGTATCTACAAAACAGGAAACGAGAGGGATTTAAAGAGACATCTTTGGCCAAGAAGGAGCCCATGTGTGTAGGTGCTTGTGGCTCATCGTGACACAACATTATGTATAACGGCTTGGTACAGCACCCAGACTCGTATTTGGACTTGCCTCAATCCCTCGCCAGTGAGATAGAAAAACCAGACGCTGCGTGCTTCCTTAGCTTCTGGGTCTAATTTCAGATACAAGCTCCGGCGTATTATACTGTGCTGTAAATGCCAATGCAATTGCAAACAAGGCGTCCTTTTTCTTTCCGGGTCAAGCGCTATCAACTGTATCAACCATCATCACCTTTGCTGTTGTAGTTTCTGCTAGTACTCTCTGGTACTCTCCGGTACTCTCTTGCTGGGCGCCACGTTTTATTCCACTTGCTCATGCAACCACAACTTGTCGCTGCCGGGAACGAAGATGCAGGCAAACACACCAAAAGCTCAGCAGAAAGGATTGCAAAGCCGAGCCAATAATAGCAAGCATACTATACTAGTAGCAGAATGAGGCAGGGCCCACGTCTAGTCTATCCTGAGGAAGCCGGAACACCTGTCCCAAAACGATCTTCAGGCGCTGTCGATCATGGATTTACAGTGCCCATCCAAAAATGTGAGACCACCCCTACCTACTTTACGCGAAAAGTCACACATCGCAACACTTCTTCAATCTTCAACCTTCAATAAAACTATCAAATTATGTTCAATTTGGAAGAAATTGGTCGCATTTTAACGGCCGACCGCAACAAAGGTCAGGAAATTAGCTTATCTGCGCGTGCTGCAATTTGTGGTGCAGTAGCAGCTGGGGCTAGTCAACGCGCTGTTGCTAACGCGTTTGGCGTGTCTCGATCTGTTATACAACGTACACTTCAACGCTTCAATACTCTACGAACGTTTGAATCCGGCGCCAGATCTGGCCGGCCAAGTGCTCTTACACGTCGAGAGAGGCGATATTTAGTCCAGTTAGCAAAGCGAGACCCCCAGGTTACAACTCAGAAGCTCAAGAAGGCACTAGGTGACCGAACTTCCTGCTCAACTATCCGTCGAGCTCTTCGTGAGCAAATGTATCGCAAATGGGCAGCAAGGAAAAGAATACCTATATCATCAGAATTGGCAAAGGATAGGCATCATTTTGCATGTTGGGGGTTGGAAAATATTGAGGAATTGTCGCGAGTTAGAGGCATTCTTTCTCGTGCTCTTTTTGCTAGTATCTTGCTAACCTTCTTCCTGGACTATCTTTACTGATGAGCCGTCCTGCCAAAACAATACAAGCAGTCCAACTGCTTGGGTATTTCGACTGCCTTCGCAGAAGTGGAATAGAGGTTTTGTTAACCTTGTTAACCATGTTAAAGCCAATATATCCATCATGGTATGGGCAGGTGTCTGGTATGGTGGACGGACCGACCTTATTATCATGGAACGGGATCACCAAGAGTCACAGAAAGGAAGCTACACTTCCTGGTTATACTAGAGAGCCCTATCTAAAGGTCTATTGCCAATATATGATGGTACGAGGGTATTTCAGCAGGATAACGTCAAGATACACAAGTCAGAATCAACACTTGAATTCCTACTAAATCATGGAATTGAGCTGCTTGAAGATTGGCCTGCCCACAGCCCAGATCTTAACCCAATAGAGCATGTCTGGGCTCTTTTAAAACGTAGAATTAAGCAGCTTTATCCTGATATATGGGAATTACGCAGAAATCGTCTAGATATTGTAGAATTCAAGCGAATTCTACAAGAGGTGTGGTGGAAGATCGATCAGGATGATATTGACCGTGTCATTGCATCAATGCCTCGTCGGCTTGCAGCAGTAAAGAAGGCACGGGGATGGTATACAAAATATTAATTATAGCCACCGATCTTTTCATAGATACCATCAGATTTGCTGTACAATAAGTCTGCGTTGTGCTATTCAAAGTTAAAGATAATGTAGAGGTTCTTCAAAATGCAGATGGCTCGGACAAAATGTGGGGTGGCCTCACATTTTTGGATGGGCACTGTAGCTCAGGCCCCTTTTCCCCCTTGAAAGCCTGTGGCAGACCTGTAACAAGCCTCTGGTGGGAGGACTTGATAGGCCTGTCGAATCTTGTGGCAAAGACTGGCGACGCCTATAAAGAATAGAAGAGGACTTGAGATATAGGGCATCCTACCTAGGCTTACATGGTGCTCTTAACAGGAGGTGGTTTTCAGTTGGAAGGGAGAGAGATTGGAGTCCTGGGACATTGGAGAAGGAGGAGGCTGCGACACGCGAAACAGCAAGACCACCACCCCCCTCCCCCCTTCAAAGACACATACAAAACAAAGCAATCTGTTGTCTTGACAAGTGACTTTGACCTTGACTTGATCAGATCTGACAGACCAGCAGCCTCTAAAACCTATGGTTGGGGCTATAGTACCGGCAAGGTTGAAGAAGACGCTATAGCCAACTAGAAAAGCCCAGTTCTCACAGGGGATTCTCGTCCTAATCAAAGAAGACACGGGTCACAAAGAAAAAGCCCCGAAAAGAAAAAAAAAAATAAAAAGAAAAAGAAACAAAAGGAATTATAGCCAGGTCCAGCCTGGATTCTGGTACTGTTGTCTATGCGGACTGTGTGACATACATAGGATGTGCCTCGGTACGAAGAATGGTCATTTTTGTGAAGAATAGGGAAAGTGACAGCGAAGAAACACATGATAATTTCACTGTGCCGGCTCGAACGCTGTTGGTAGTGGTGGTGGGATGGGGGGGGGGGGTCTTTGCTTATCTGGCTCTAGCTTGTTAAGATTAGACGGTGATATTTATAACATACTGCTGCCTGTCTTATCTTATTAAGGCCGGTCCTTTAACGGTTTCTTCACTGCGTTTCTAGATACGGTTACAGTTTGGAAGCTTAGACTTTGGCGACGTTCCAATCCGCCTTTTCGGTTCCTCTTTCTCTGGTAGGGGAGGGAGGTCATGGCATGGCAAAGGACCAAGGTGGACAAAACAAAAGGACTTGCCCATTACAGATGCATAAAAGAGCCGTGTAATACTATGACTGTAAACTTGTTGGAGGGGAGAGGGAGGGGGGTGCCTGGCTGAACAGGAGACCACCGGGCTATATGTGGAGAGAGGTTGAAGAAACAAGAACAAGACGATGGGCGACGGACCTGTATTGCCAAGACACGAAGGAACTGGGGTTACGGCGGTGCAAGAGACAGACAGGTGAAAGCTCACGGAACAGGATTGCAGACGAGGAGAACAAAAAAAGAAGACAACTGCGGTAGCTTTACATTTTGATATCCTGCTCCAGCTATAGCCGCGACATATATAAAGTGGAATAGGCAAGCCAAGGCAAAGAAAGCCCTTTCTAAAGCTGCTTTGTCCATCAAGCGGCCCTCCGTATTAACAAAATCCGGCGTGGCATAAGCATTCCTTGAGGTAACTTACATGCATATGGTCTTGGTTTATTCTGTATCCTTGTTTGTATCTTCGTAAGTCTCGGAAGACCGGCGGCGTAAACGGGGACGAAAACTCTTGAAAGGGGAAGGAGGAGAATGAGGGAAAGAACTAGCAGGGAAGGAGCTATAAGGGTGGGAAGGAGACGGCCGAGGGTTGAACATAAAGGAGAGGAAAGACCAAAAAAAGAAGGCAGTTGCTCTACCATGTTTGGGGGGTTGCCATATAAACAAGTCGGGACTGTCATATAGAGAAAAAGATAAGCTATCAACAGTATCACAGAAAGAGCCGTAGCCGGCTCCCTGGTTAACGGAGGCGTCCATCCATAGTAGCACACAATTCATACACATTCTACCATCGCTAAATCAAGCTTAATAAGACATCAATTCTGGTTATGGTCAGAAGACGGCAGACTAACCGGCAGCGCCCGTCTTCAGTGATCTTTATTTGTTCCTTCTCTCCTTCCTCCCCTACTTCTCTTACTGGTCGTCATCCAGTCCTGTGAGCCCGCTCGTGAGGCCCTGCATCCGCCGGCCGACCAGGTCATCTTCACTAGTCAGCCGCCCCAAGTTTGGCTTCGCGCCATCCGACTTCTTGACAACCAATCGCTCAATCTTGTGCTTCCACGTAACCGGCTCGCTGCTCCCGTCATGCGGCACTCCCTGCACCTTTTCGAGTCCGTCTTTCAGAGATGCCACCATCGTATCGCTACTGCTTGCACCATCGTCTTTTCTAGCGCTCGGTGATTGCTGCTGTAGCCGTGATTTGCGCTTGAGGTTCATCTCTAGCGGCTTATCCTCGGCCTCCTCGTCCGTGGTATAGTCGGCAAGAGCTGCCCGTGCTGCTGCCTGCCGTTGGAGAAAGTCCCTTCGTCGGATCTCTCGGCGGCGAATTCCCGAAGCACATTGAAATGATTGCTCAATCCAGCCGGCTGAGCGCTCCAGAAGCTCCCAAGCAGGTGGGTAGAGGGTAGGGAACTGCAGAAAGCCGTGTGAAATTCCCGGTAGCAGCGTCATCTCTAGAATATCCGACTCGGTATAGTTATCGTCGGGGTGGTGTTGCAATCTGTTTTCAGGGTCTGCAGCATCAAGGTCAAAGAGATAGCGGCGGGCCTGGCGCAGGCGGCCGGCAAAGATCACGGTATCGTCAACTAAAGGATCCCGCTCGCCCGTGAGGAAAAAGGTCTTTGGAAAGTGAGATAGCAGAGAGTCTGGAGCTATTGTGGGCGAAAGGAGATAGTCTGTGCGGAAGTCAGGCCGGTTGTGTGGCCCAATGTACATGATGACCATGGCTCGCATCATTTCGGGGGTGAGGACACGGTCGCTAAAGTAGGAAATCTTGGACGACATGGCAAGCCGTGTGCTAAGTGGCTGTGGATGAAACGACGATGCCCGGGAGATGGCGGCGCTTGCCTCTGTTGATACAGGCTCAGCCGCGGGCTGGCTGGAGCCCCCGGGGACTGGAGAATCTACGGATGCTTCCGTCGCAGCATTTGACGCCTTCGCCTTTCTTGTCTTCCTCGGTCCTTGGAAACGCTCTGGTAGCTTCTTCTGTACCTTTTCTGCCGGTGGCGAAGCATCTTCATCATCCGAATGATGTGGAGTTCCAACCAAAGAACTGTACTGCATCGTCTTGCGCCTCACGATGGACCGATTCGTACGTCTCATGCTGCGATCTCTAATAAGAGCCATCTCCTCGTCGGACATCCAGCTACCAATGTTCATGTCGAGCGACGGGTAAAATAGCAATAGGCCCTCTGGGAGCGGCAAGTCGCTGTTTCTGTCTGTAGCGGATAAATGGCCAATAGTGCGCTCTATAATCATCAACGTGGTGCCTACAGCAAGGTTCCCACCCGAGCTATCCCCTGAGATGGTTATTTTAGGGATCTCAGTGCCAGCAAGACCAATACAACGGCCTTTTGTCCTGACAAGCATCGTGAAAACGTCAAAGCACTCATTGAGAGCATATGGGTACGGAAACTCGGGTGCCTTTTTGTAGTCCAGAGCTAGAATAGGAATGCCCGTTTTGGACGCCCAACAGCCTAGCTTATCGTCGTTGCAACGAGGGTCCATAGCCACAAAGCCGCCTCCAGGGATGTCGACTAGCACTCGCCTGTGCTTTCGGAGCTCGGCGAGGGTACCGTCAAAGTATAGCCATGCTGTTACTGGCTCCGTATAGTCGCTACCGGGAGGTCGTGCAATACGCAGTTGCCTGGGTGAGCTGCGCATGAATCGTGGCCGTATTAGGCCTTGCAGGAAGTTGAGATATGGCGATGTGCCTTTGTTCCATGATACACGCATGTGATCTATAGTGAGGTTTCCGCGTACGCGGCGTACCTTTTCATCGGCCATATCAGCAGCAAAGAGATAGAACACGGTGAATATAACAGATGCGAGATCGCGTAAGCGGCGGTTCTTGATCTTCATAGCAGTCCAGAAGCCGGCATCGAGGGCTGTCAAAACCCATGTTGCGCGAAAGAAGCCTGCTTCGTACATTTTCGAAAGCGGATCGGGACTAGAAAGCCCAACTAGAGAAGAGAAGTTCTGGGCAGCATAAAGAGACATGATTGTGATAGTGACGATTTGCCACGGCGTTAGGCGTCGAGTGAAGAACTTGGACAGAATGCGAGCACAAGGCGGGCCATGCTTGCTTCCTCTATGGTAGAAAGAGAGTGTGGGAGAGAGTGTGAGTTAGTAGCTGAGGTCTACAGTGCTCAGAAATGGAAGAATCGAACATAGGACGTACCTCTTTAAATATATCGTCCAAAACGAAAGGACAGCCAACACCTGGAGCCGGCGAGATCTGGCAGAAGGTCGGCCTAAGACGTGATCAATCATGGTGGGTGGGATGGAACAGCAGCTAACACGTTGGTTGCTATGGTGCCAGCATCAAGAAGTGAAGGCGAGACTAACGAATACAGCTTCGAATTTCCTAGACCCACCGGATTGCCACGGAGTATAGAATAACAAAGCCGTGGTTTGGCAGAGGAGAAGAAGAAAAAAGAAAAAAGAAAAAACGAACAGGGAAACGAGGTGACCGAAGAAAGAAACTACCAGGTCAAGCCACTAGGTCTCACGTGGGGGAGAAAGGTAGAAACACAGCTACTATGTGCTCTCAAAGAGGAAAGCTGAAATTATTATTATAGACAAGACCAGCAGGACCCTAAATCGCTGCTATAAGAGCAACTGAGACAAATCGCGAGAAGGTATGAAGAAGTGAAGAAGGATGGAAAGAGAGGCTCTCTTTGCTCAGCTCTCTAGCCACTACGATGACTTCCTGGTTTAGACGCTAGCCAGTTATCGCTCTTGCATTTCTGCTTCTTTAATCAACTGCTTATCCTCTCCTCTGCTTTACTACAAATGCCGCTCGTTAGCTATCTTCCTTTCTGCTTTTGAGTCTGACATGTGAAAGTGGAACTCCCGAAATCACATGACATTTGGGGAATCTTCGGAAAAGGATGAATTGCCTGTCTAACCTCCCCTTGGGGAACGTATGGAGATGCATGAAAAAAATGGCTGGTCATGGGAGAAGCTGTCGCTTGGATATACTCGCCATTTATTCTTGCATATCTCTTTATTTTCCCTTCTCGTTACTGTTCTTCGCTACATTGCTCACTTTACCCCAATAACACGAAACGATGACGTCATACAACTGGAAACCCTGGTCCTTAACCCTAAGTAAATCAGCCTCCGAGCCGTGTTACATGATCATCTTGTTAAGGGTCATCTCAAGACTAACGAAACCTCCTTCATTTAATGTCCCCGCCGACAATGCCATCAGTAAAACATGAGCATGAACCCATAATATCGGGTGCAACGGTAACAAGACTGGTGTGCTACGTAGCGGAACACTAACGGGGGGGGGGGACAAGATACATCCGCTGTTCAGTTGTTGTCATTTGACAAGAGCGTGACTCCGCTGGAGGACAAAACTTGCTTGTTTTTATATAGATATGATGACCAGGGACTCCCGCTTACCGTCATGATTGACATGCTACGGTTGACTCTCAGCACGTTTGACTGGCTACAAAGCATGAAGTTCCTTGCATCACTCTTGCTCACAGTTTCCTGCCTCTCCCGGGCCATAGGCGGATTAACCCTGACGTCGAAAACCACCGTCGTCAACAAATGCGCCTATCCACTCTACCTATGGTCTGTTAGCTCGACGCTTAGCCCGCGATATCGCATTGCACCGCACCATGGAAGCTACTGCGAATTCATCCACACAGATCAGCTGTCGCTGAAGACCGGCATCGCACTAAAGATTACGCCCAACCATAGCACTCTTTTTGATGAGAGCAGCCAGATGATATTTGGCTACACACTAGACACAGAAATGGACCCCACCGTGTTGTACTATGGCCTCAGCAATGTCTTTGGTACCCCGTTTGAGGATATGAAGATCACGCTGGAGAGCGACGACCCAGAGTGCTCTAGGATGGAGTGGCCGGACGGAGTGAACCCGGGCCATGGCAACTTTATGCGGGCGTGTTCGCCTGACTATAGTGTGATGATGGTGATATGTGCAGATGGCAATACAGCGAGCTGCGGTGGGGAGGCATCAGGCGAGGCCACAAAGACAGCTCTTTGAGGAGAGGGTGCTAGACACGGCTTTGGCTTGCATACTAGCAGCATCGGTTGAGTCTGGGTCTGAGTCTGGGTCTGAGTCTGGGTCTGAGTCTGGGTCTGAGTCTGGGTCTCGTCTGTGGTTGCTGGGGTGTGCTGTGCTGCCCTCGCTTCTGCCCCAACTCTCCGGCTGTTCCAGTCACAGGCCCATTCATACTGCTCTATTGTTCTGTCGCCTCGATTCATTGGCAACTTGTTATCAGATGGCCTATCTAACGTTATCCCGTTTTTGGGCTTATCGATAAGATGACGTTTCTTGAGAAGCCCACAAAAGATGAAAGACTATAGAAAAGCGGGGCCGGGTTTTCGCCGGATTTATTCAATTATTTATTTATTTATTTTTTGCACTTTCAAGTTTTCATTTTGTCTCCTGCTCTTTTGGGCAATGACTTGCCGCTTTGTAGATAAATGCCTTTGCAGCATTTACAGGCGTTCTTTTACAGGCTTTTACAGGCTTCTACAGGCCTTTGCAGCCCTTCTCCAGCCCCTCTTCCCCCTCCGTAATCACTATAATGAAACTTCGGCCTTGTAAGGCCTCAAAAAAACGGGTCTCCTCCAAAAGCAAGTGATCAATACTTGGTTTTATTCTTTTTTTTTTTTTTTTTTACTTTTACTTTTATATCGGAATATCAACGCCGCTATTTTCGCTGCAACGCCCCTTCTTGGTCTTCTTCCTTACTTCGTATGCTCTGCTATGCTTTCGCTCTTGCTGCTCTACTGCTAGAACTAGTCCTTTGTTATTTCCTAAGAGGTTGAACTATTTAGTCGATTCTCTTCATCGTCTTCCTTCTCCTCCTCCATCTCCCCCTCTTTATCTTCCTCTATCACTGGTCCGTCTTACTCTCTCAATCTTCCTAAATCACCATGGCTTTCCGCATTGCTATGCGCCGCCAATTCCTGGCCGGTATGCCCTCTCTGACTCGAGCTGCCTCTGTAAGTCAACCCCCAATATCACTCATCTGCTTAGCTCCTTAGGTTGATACCCTTGCCTGCTGACCTCTTCCGTCTTGTCTTCTGTCTCATGCTAGACTGCCACCGCCGCTTCCACTACTGCTGCTACTGCTGTCTCACATCCCGACCCTATGGATGGCACTGAGAGCGCTTCTATTGTCTCTACCTCACAGCCCTTTATGGTGGCTACCTACTCGCGTCCGGCCCCTGTGTTTGTGCGGGGCTCTGGCTCCACGTTATACGACGCCGAAGACCGTGCCTATCTCGATCTGACCGGAGGTATTGCCGTCAACTCACTCGGGCACTGCGACCCTGAATTCACCCGTATTCTGGCGGACCAGGCCGGCCAGTTGATACACGCCTCCAACCTATACTACAACCAGTGGACTGGCGCACTCAGCAAAGCTCTCGTTGAACATACCAAGGCTAGTGGGGGCATGCACAACGCTTCTGCTGTTTTCGTGTGCAACTCGGGCTCTGAAGCAAACGAGGCCGCTCTCAAGTTCGCGCGTAAGGCTGGCAAGGTCATTGATCCGTCGGGTGCTAAGCATGAGATTGTCTCATTCCATCAGGCTTTCCATGGTCGCACTATGGGTGCGCTATCCGCTACTCCCAACCCCAAATACCAAAAGCCGTTTTCACCCATGGTTCCCGGCCACGTGTACGGCACATACAACGATGTTGCTGCCATTGACTCCTTGGTGACCAAAAACACATGTGGTGTCATTGTTGAGCCCATCCAGGGCGAGGGCGGTGTCAATGAGGGCTCTGTCGAGTTCCTCTCTGCTCTGGCTGCCCGCTGCCGTGCGGTTGGCGCCGTTCTTATCTACGACGAGATCCAGTGTGGTATGTCCCGCACTGGCAAGCTATGGGCGCATTCACACCTGCCTCCTGCTGCCCATCCGGACATTGTCACCACTGCCAAGGCTCTGGGTAATGGCTTCCCCATTGGCGCTACCATTGTGACGGCCGATGTTGCTGCCAAGATTAGCGTCGGCGACCACGGCACTACATTTGGCGGTAACCCTTTGGCTTCTCGCCTAGGCCACTATGTACTTGGTCGCCTGTCTGATCCCAAATTGCTGGCCGGCGTTGAGGCCAAGAGCGCTCTATTCCGCAAGCAGCTACAAGCCCTGCAGAAGCGCTTCCCTGACCTGATCACCGAGGTTCGTGGAAAGGGCCTAATTCTAGGCGTGCAGTTAACCCAGGATCCGGCTCGTATTCTACAGGAGGCTAGGCATCGTGGCCTGTTAATCATCACTGCTGGAACCAACACCTTGAGAATCACTCCCAGTTTGACTATTGAGGACAGTGAGATTGTCAAGGCCATGGAGATCCTCGAAGACGCCATTGTTGCAAGCTTGTAACGATAGGCGTCTCTTCTTATTTTCCCGCTGTTTGATTTTGCCTTTGCCTGAACTTTTCTCTTCATTGTATATATTTGTTCATTTATTGGGGGTTAAGGGCGTTGGTAGGTTTTTATCATAGGGAATGGCGCACAATAAAAAGGGGATTGGAAGATGTGATGCTAGTTAACTTGGCTAATGACTTATAAGAAAATTCGTGACGATGAAGTAGGCGAGAATTACGCCATTTTGTATAAAAATGTTTGCATGCTCTGTACATTTCCTATGTACCCCGCAGTATGAGCATGTATGTGCCCTTAGCTCCCACAGAATCTTTTCTATCCAGGACAAACGCTTTTTTGATTCTTGTATTGGACACCATTACCATGCCGACACCAAGCCGCCAATGATCCACCATCTAACGTTCATTCCGTCGTATCCATAGCATCAGGTCCGGGTGCTAATTCGTCAGCGACCTCTAGAGCAGCCGTGTCCTTTAACCGTTGCTTTGCAGCGGCAAGCTTTTCTTCCTTCCACTTGCTGATACGATTTTTGAGATCCGAGTCAGGGATAACATCATCGATGGTCATCGGCTGTCTTGTGAATGGGTCTTTGGCATCTGACAATAAGTGCTGTACAATTGTTGACCGATCGACAATGTTTTGGGACGGTAGAAGGACGGGATCTTTCATCAAATCACCTAGAATAGGATCTTCAAATTCAGCTGGGATATCGCCCAGATCGAGCTCAGCCTGGTCGGCCTCTGCCTTGGCCTCAAAGAATCGGTCCTTGATCTGTGCAAACAGCTTCAACTCGGTTGGATCCTTCATCGACTTGTTAGACAGGATAGTGTATGCACGATCAAAAATAAGAGGCTTGTACGAGCGGCCGTCAGCAGCAACGGCCTCGATAAAGTCGGGAGATGAGCCTAGGTTGATATAGATATCAATAAAGTCTGATAATAGCTGGATAGGCCGAAAGTGGTACTTTTCTGGGTTGGTGACCTTGAGCTGTCCACCCTTGGGGCCAGCTAGGGTCTCAAGGTTGTAGTTCATCATGCTAGCCAGGCGATGTACAATTTCAGGCATGATAAAGGCATCCTTGAGGGCCGAAGTGAAAAGTTTCATCATCTCCAAGGTTTCGTTTGCCAATTGCATGTAGCTAGTAGCCGATGAAGCCAGCTGCTGGAGCTCATCATCCTTCTTCTGACGGTCTTCTTGACTCAGAGTGTTAGGGGCATCTGAAGCCAGCTCCTTCTCAAGCGCTCGGATCCGAGGAAATTTGCCCATAGCCTCGTCAAGCACGTAGGTAGTATCGTTCAGCAGCAGGTTGACAAATTGGACAAAAAACTCTCGATTGACCTTGCTCTCATGTTTGAGCTGTTTGCTGTATACTTCGTTTCGGCTCCAGACAGTTTTGATGACCTGGAAGATTTCATAACGAATGTTGAATTTGTCGTAGAACTGAGAGCTGACCCCCGTGTTTTCGCACTCAATGTAGAACTTGATAAGCGCATGCAAAAGATGCTTGTTTGCAAAGTCAGAGGAGGCAAGCAAATCCGTCATAACGCCACCCTGATATTGGCTAATAGGCCATGTCCCAGAGAATAGTAGCGTAACTAAGGATGACTTGAGGTAAGGATTTTTTATGAGCTCTGAGCATTGCAAGAATGTAATACAGAGGACCATCAGTTCAGGGCCGGTGGAGAAAGAGAGGATCTGAGGAACATAGCGGTAAACGAACTTGAAGTTGTCCACCACGTTTTGGAGGGCATACTCGGGCAAGCACGAAAAGGCGCTGTTTTCTGTTTGGGGAAGTGGGAGGGTTATGGTGCGGCCTGGGATGTAGTCGCTTTGACTACCCACTCTTAGTAGCCACACAGCAACGTAACGCATGAACCGAAGAGACGTCTCCTGCATCTTCTGATCTGTCATGACTCCCTCAATGGAGTACTTTTTACCCGTCATGATGTCAATGAATTCACGGTGGCGCGCTATGACACTCTCAAAGTGCGCCTGTTGTGCAGGGTTATTGGCAAACTTTGGCCGCTCGGCTTCCATCTTCGCCAAGTTCTTCTCAAAATACTTGATTTCGCGATCCATACTTTTGAGCTTGGTAGAAACGGATTCAATTCCATAGTGATGGGCGGCAAGAGTGAGAAAGAAAATCTCGGAAATGAAATGGGATGAGCCGGGGATAGTCTGTGCATAATACTCATTGGATGTTGCTTCATCTGCGTTTATCTTGGTCTCATCTGAAATAGCCACTCGGGGGTTTTGGCGAAAGTAATCGGCATTGATCTTGTCCATCTTGTTAAAGCTGGCATCCATGAACGGCTCGCACAAAAAGTCGAGGATTCGGGTAACATTGACCATCAAGCTATCTGACGAGACTTCTTCTAGCTTGTACTGCATGGCACGTCGCTTGTGGTTCTTGTTGACGACTAACGCGAACCAATCCAAAGTCTTGCCTCGCGTCTTACTATCAACACGCACAAAGGCATTTATGATTCCCAGAAGATCCGTTTGCAAAGCCTGGAGGGTCATGCGCATAGAGTCTTGAGATCTAGCAATTGCAGCTTTGTCCATGGTACGCGGAGAAGGAAAGAAGACCTTTACAGATTCAGTTCGCAGGGGTGATAAATTGAAAAAGGGCCCCAGAATAGTGTTTGTCTGGATATCAGGTGCATTTTCAGCACCAAGGAAGGCGGGGTGCTCAGCGACAATACGCAGGAGATCGGGGAATTTAGAATATAAGAGCAAGGCCTAAGTGCAAGTCAATAGGTTAGCTGCAAGGCACATGACAAAGGGCCATGTATTTGAGCAACATACATTGAGATGTCCTCTGTAATCCGATTCCATTGTCATACTAGCGACCTGCGAGCTCAAAACATGTAGAGCTTCAGCAAATACATCGCTGAGACCCTCTACTTCATCAAAGCGGCCGATGGCCTCTTTAAGGAACTCATCATCAATGCCACAGGAGTCTGTCGGATGTAAAATGAGACTTTGTGCTAGATATTGAGCCGGGTGGCTGTCATCTTCTTCGGAGTCGCGACTAGAAAGGCAAAGTTGGTTAGCCGGTTAGTCGCAAGTGTTCAGCTACATTTATGCAAGGAAATGTCATACCCAAAAAGCATGGGCATTGTAAGGGCAAACATGCAGTTACTGATACACATGCGTTTAGCTTCTTCCAGAACCTCAGTCTTCTCGGACGTCATATCCCTAGTAGGCGTTCTTCGAAGTGTCTGGGCTCTGCTCCAAGCTGGCAGGAGATAGTGTAGTAGGGGCTTGCTCTGGGGAAATATGCTGGTAGCTTCCAGAATGGCCGAGTCAAGGATACCAGTATTGAGCTTCAGGGGCTGGTTCTCTGAGGCCAGCTCTGCGCTGAGGTTAGGAAGAAAGGTGAGTTGCACATTCTTGTTGGACTTGAGAGTGCGATTTTCAGGGTCCACAGTAGCTTGTAGAATTGTTTGTAGAATACGGTCCGTATAGTCCTGTAAGCTTTCAAGCTGCACGGGCATAGCTTTTCGAATGGGCGGAGCGATGGGTTTCTCTGATGAAGAAAAGTCAATATCATGATCTTCTCCATGGCGCTTGGTTCTCTGCCTACCTGTGGCAGGCTTGGCGGGTTTGGTCTCTGCCGCAGCCTTAAGGATGGAGGATGAGGCGGAAGGGGAAACGAGTTGGGAGCGGGGGGGCTTTGCGGGCTCGGCAGATTTGCTTGGAGAGTTTGAGCCCGATTTGTTTTCCGAAGGGTCTGTAGCCTTGGTTGTTGTTCCTAGCTTAGCCAGACGGCGAAGACGAATCTGATGATGCAGGACACAGAAACAACCGGTTAGTGTATAATCTATGCTGGTACTGATAGTGTATGGCCGATTCTGATGCTATTTCCAGTGCTAGTTCCAATAAGGGACAATCCAAAAAGGAGGGAAAATGCTGGTATGATAGTTTACGGACCTTCTCCATCGTCTCCCGATCAGGGGCATCTGGAGTTTGATTAGGCTGGGAAGTCCCCGGATCGGAGCCTTCAAATGGATTGCTATTGGGATCCATTGAAGATGCACGCACGTGTGCCAATTAGCGATTATTAGATGGATATGAGAAGAGGAAGAGGGAGGGGAGTGGAGGGGGTAGACAAAGATAGACCAAGATGGGCGAACAGGCGGGATGGGCGGTATAGGCGCGATAGAGGGGTCGAACTTGGATGGGCAAGGCAAGGCAGGCTCTAGGCAGGCTCTGTGCCAGACAGGGCGACGATAAATTGTTATCCGTATAAAAGGATTCTTTAAAGTGATGAAAGATGATGAAGCAAGAAAACAAATATACGAGATAAAGACAATGGCTGAGACGTGCCAAAGTTTGCAGTCTGATTCTACGACGGGATAATGTACAGGAGAAAATAGAGGGGAAATGTGCAAGGCTCCGCTCTAACGCTCTAATGAACGGCTGGCTTGCATAGATGTGCATAGATATACAGCCTCAAACGAGGCATCTATTGTTTTGTATAGGCCCTTAAGGGTTAACGAAGACCTCTTGGGCCGTAGACCGTGGAGAAACATGGGACGATACCTCCTAGTTATGACTTGCAGCTTTCTCAATTCCAAGTCCTTCTTTCACGATTATTGCTGTTCTTCTATTCACTTGTTTCTTTTTTTTTTCTTTTCTTTGCTTCTCTAATATCCTGCTATTCTATTGTTATGGTCTTCAGCCGTAAAATTCGTGTGCTTATGATTAACCCTAGCTTCGGCTATCACGTGCTTAACTATCTACCAAAGGGGGATTCCTCTCCCGAATAACGAGCTTCGAAGCTTCATGCTTCATTGACTCTGCTCTCTGCTATAAATCTTGTGACAACGCCGAGGCTCTTTGCGGAGCTACCAACACCACCCGTTGAAAATCTGCAAACTCCTTTGTTTTGCGAAGCCACACCTTATTCTGCACACCATTCCCACACCGAACATGGCTCTATCGGTACGTACCTTTGGCCAGCCATTATCATCCTACTACTAACTTATCGCCGTCTACCTCCAGTGGAAGTCATTCGATTTCTTTGACATCGCATCTGTCAAACTGCTAGATGAAGAAACCCGGATATTTTTCCAAAGCAACGAAATATCGTGCCTCTGCACTGGGTCCGACAATCTGTTCCTCGGCTCATTCGATGGATATGTTCGCATCGTCAACTCCAAATGGAAGATCGTGCGTAGCTTTCTCGCTCATGATGTTGGAACCATCACCCATATGCGCCAAGTCGACGGCACAAGCCTACTAGTGACAATATCGGTTCGTAAATTCTCGCGAGTGGCCTGCAATATCAATTATGTTCACGTGCGCTGACGGTATAGTATACAGGAGGATCTAAGCAATGCACCAGTATTGAAGGTGTGGGCATTAGACAAACCGGTTAAGAAGACCAACATCCCAACATGCTTAACAACGCTGTCAATCAACAACAATAAGAAGCAATTTCCTGTGAGCATGACCCCCCCCCCCCTCCCAATATCATTCACCTAAGAGATTGATTGTCCATGTCGCTTGCATCGTATTAGGGACACGGGCACTAATATTATACATGATAGATCTCGGCTTTTGCTGCAAATGAGGATCTCCGCCAGATTGCAGTTGGCTTTGCGAATGGCTCGGTAATTGTTATTCGAGGCGACTTAATCAATGATCTCGGCGCCAAGCAGCGTATTGTACACGAATCCGACGAGCCAATTACTGGTGTCGAACTATCTTCCGACGCTCCAGACACAAATCTATTCATATCCACTACATCACGAATCCTGCGAATTTCAATCTCCAAAAAGGGGCAAAATCTTCCAGCAAAAACAGTCGAGGACGTAGGATGTGGTGTTGGGTGCATGTCTCGAGACAAAAAGACCGGTGACGTCATTGTGGCTCGAGAAGATGCTTTGTATTATTATACCATCGATGGTAGAGGGCCGCCTTGTGCGTATGAGAGCGCCAAAAGCATGATTTCAAGCTACAGAGATTATGTTGCCCTCATTTGTCCGCCAACTACGGACACTTCTCAGGTCCAAAGTGAACCCATGAAACGTTTTGGGGGAGCTTCGGATATGCTCAATGTGTCGACATTCTATATCTTAGAGCCCAGCCTGCGTGTGGTTGCTCATACAGAGTCTGTTGTGTCCCCAGTGAAGCACATATTTGAGCTATGGGATGATCTCTATACATTAGCACAAGACGGCAAGGTACGTAGACGTGAGAATAGTCCAGGCCCTGTGTAGAAAGTTGCTCTAAACTATGACTTTGCAGATTACAAGATACCACGAGAAAACCCTCCAAAGCAAGCTCGACATGTTGTACCAGCGAAATCTATACCCGCTTGCGATCGAACTAGCCCAAAAATCAGGGTTAGAGCCTGAGCAACAGAATCAGATTTTCCGCAAGTTTGGCGACTTTTTATATCAAAAGGCTGATTACGATGGGGCCATGATGCAATATATTCGTGCAATTGACACAACAGAGCCATCGCAAGTCATCCGCAAGGTACGCTCTCGGCATATATCCCAGAGACCATTTCTTTTTCTCTTGATTTTTACAGATAAAAAGTTGCTATACTAACGTAATAATGATTGCATAGTTTTTAGACACGCAAAGGATTCACAACCTCATTTCGTATCTTGAGCAACTCCACGAGCATCGCAAAGCAACGGCCGATCACACAACTCTTCTCCTTAACTGTTATGCCAAGTTGAAAGATATTGACAAGCTTGAAAAGTTCATCAAGACGCCGGGTGACCTCAAGTTTGATCTTGAGACCGCTATCTCTATGTGCCGACAAGGCGGATACTTTGAACAAGCAGCATACCTCGCCGAACAGCATGGAGAAACAGAGATGGTTGTTGATATCCTTGTAGAGGACTCGAAAAAGTATAGAGATGCGCTTGACTTCATCTGCCATCAGCATCCCGATACAGTAAGTTGGAAGACGCCGTTTGCTCAGGCTATGGCAGCACCAGCGGAGAAAAGAAATACTGGCTAATTATACCCCTCATTAGACCTTCCCCTGCCTGATGAAGTATGCTCGTGTTTTAATTGAAAATTGCCCCAAGGAAACAACAAAGGTTTTTGTTGACTACTACACTGGGCGATACAGGCCAAAGATTGATACCACGCCAATAGAGAGTGAGAGCCGAGCTGGCTCCGGAATTGCTGCAACAGCAGTGCAGAATCTGACGAATTTCATAGCTCTGCCATATCTCAACAACTCAGCCATTGCTTCTCCAGGAACGCCTGGTCGAAATGAAGTAAAGAACACGGTTATTTTAACAGACGAAGACGATATCCCTGCGCCCAAGTACATGGCCCCGCCGCCCAGAACTGCATTCTCGTCATTCATTGACCACCCTGACGAGTTCATACAATTTCTGGAGTCTTGCCTGGAGGAGCCCGACGTTAAGGAGTCTGATAAGACAGACCTTTATACTACGCTGTTTGAAATGTACCTCCGCAAGTCAGTAGAGTCCAAGGGGGAGCAGCAAGAAGAGTGGGAGTCCAAGGCCAAGAAGCTCATTGAGCGCGACAGCACGCCGATGGAAAGCTCCAACGTTCTGCTCCTTTCAGACCTCTCTGATTTCAAAGATGGCACCACGCTAGTCAAAGAACAATCAGGGCTATTGTTTGATATTTTCCGATCATACACTTCTGCCAAGGATACACGGGGCGCAATGAAAGCATTGAGAAAATATGGCAACAAGGAGCCCCAGCTTTACCCAGCAGCACTCACATATCTGACCTCGCACCCCAGTGTTTTAGAAGAAGCAGGGGCTAGCGAGCTAGCGGATGTGCTCAACAAGATCGATAAAGACCGACTAATGGCGCCTCTACAAGTGATTCAGACTCTGGTCGGCCAGGCGCAAAAATCAGGAGGGGTAGCTACTATGGGTATGATCAAACCCTACTTGAGCGAAACAATTGAGCGCGAAAGACGAGAAATTGGTGTCAATAGGCGCCGTATAACAGCATTTCGTGCAGAGACCGAGCAGAAGCGTGCAGAGCTAGTGGAAATAAGTACGAGGCCGACGGTATTTCAAGCCACGCGATGTTCAGATTGCGGGGGAGGATTGGAGCTTCCAGTTGTTCACTTTCTATGCAAGCACAGCTACCACCAGCGGTGTCTTCGGGGCGGTGGAGCCGAACCAGACGCTGAGTGCCCACTATGCGCAGGCGAAAATGCGACTATCCGAGCGCTGCGACGTGCGCAGGAGGACAACGCGTCCAAACATGAGTTGTTCAAAACAGAGCTTGAAAGAAGCGAAGACCGGCTTGGGACGATAGCAGATTGGTATGGCCGCGGAGTGATGTCGCATGCAGCTGATGGGGAGTAGGAGAGCGGGTAATCGGGATAGAAAGGGATCAGATGTTGAGTAAAGGTCAGGGAAGAGAAGACAGGGGGAGGGGGGGTGGAGATTGGAAGTGTGTGTAAATTAGGTGAGAGGGCAGGGCGTAATTGAAAAGCCAACAGTTGAGCAAGCGCGGAGCGGAGAGAAGGCTGTGGGAAACCCAGGTCTATCTAAATTCAACGTGGGACTAGCTATGACGAGCTAGACTGACTCGAGTCGAGATTGGGCCTAGATTCTAGCTGGAATATTCTGGAATTTGGGGTCAGTGCTATTATTAGCTTCAAACCAAGCCCAGCAGATAGATAGATGGATTAGCAAAGGAGCAAGATAGGTTGGAGCTCTGGGCGAGGATCCCCCTTGCATTGAGTTTTTTTCAGGGGGAGAAGTGGGAAGTAGGAGGAGCTTTGCTACAGGAAAAGGAAGACAGGACAGGGACAAACAGTAGACAATAGACAAGAGAGCAAATAGGGACGATAAAAAGGGCCGTGGCCCTAGTCCTCTCCTTTCCTTGCTGTAACGTCTGGCTTACTCCGTCTGCTAGACTGACTCTCCGTTCATGAGTGCAATAGTTCCCAGACAGCCAAGCCAGCGAGAACGATGGGCTGTCAGATGATTGACGCGGCCCTGTCAGTGTTCTGTTTGAGGAAGAGGAAGAAGAAGAAGAGGGAAAAAAAAAATGAGCGTTCATCTCCAAAGGCTATAAATACGCATAACTCTGGCAAAGCAGAAAAGCCAAGAACGGCACTTACTTTTTTTGTCTCGCCGGCGAAGAGGAGCTAGCAAACGCGTGCTGTTCTTGCACCTTCCTTCCTGCACTCTTGTCCTTCCTTCCATCGATCGAGCACTGCTCGCACAGGTTCATCTAAGCACAGAGCTTTTTAACCCTAAAATATCACAAGGGTTTGTGGTCTTCGTCATCCAGTTCTAGTTATCCATCTGGCTGGCGGCTTCGACGGAGAGAAGAGGAGGGGCTTGCTTGAACTGAAATGTTCTTTTATGGGGTTAAAAGTCTTGGATTCATGCCTTGTTTTCTATGCAGTTGCATTTCTACAAAAAAAAAAGAGAAAAAAGAAAAAAAAACCCATAATTTATCCTTGCTGATTGTTTCCCTCTTATCGCACGTTGGCTTCTTTGGGGGCGGTAGGTCGATTCAACTAACATCGTTCGTCGTTTTCTTCGGTTTGGATGATTTTTTTTTCGTTCCTTTCTAAAAAGATCAGATTGTATAATTTGCTGCTAATTGTTTGTGAATACTTGTCTTTTTCCCAAGACTTTGACCTTCTTCTTGTGCCCCGTTGTTATTATTATAGATTCTCCTCTCCTCCCCCTCCTCCTCCTCCTCCTCCTCCCCTACGCATAACACCTGCTCTTTCATGTTAATGGCCTCTGTTTTTCCTGTCCCCCGCCCCTTTTCTCTTTCTATATTTCCCTCTCTTCTTCTTTAAATCCCATACTAATAGCCTAACTGCTTCCCTCTTCCCTCTTCCTACTTACCCGTCATGGATCCCAACCTCAACTTTAACCTTAACATGCCCTCGATGCTTTTCCAAGGTTCCGCTGCCGCCTACACTTTTGACTCTGCGCCAAATCCAGATTATGGCGGCTTAGACATTGAAGACGCGTCTGTAGGCTCAGTCTCGGTAGACGGAGGCTCACAAAGTCCACCAGATATGCTCTCCTCAGCTGAAGGTGGCGGTTGTGGTGGCAGCACAGGTTCGGCCTCTAGCAGCCGGCCTGAGGTTGCTCTACTGCGCAAGAAAAAGGAACGCCGTGGCCACACAAAGTCGCGCAGGGGCTGCTTCAACTGCAAACGGCGGCGTATCAAGGTCCGTCTTTCTTCTTTTCGTCCGTTTCTTCCATTCTTCTACTGTCTTCTCCATTGGTTGGGATGAGGAGAGAAGGGGAGGGGGGGAGTAGGCTGACTGGCTTATTCCGGCGCTGGCGCTTCCCGGGGAGGAAGAGACATATACATACACATGAAGAAAGAGAGACAGAGAAAGAAGAGAATGAGAAGAAGGGATGTCTTGTTCTCTGTCGCATTTCTCTGTGCTCTCTGATCGTGTGCCTGCAGCCGCCCTTTCACCCCGCCATCATCCATCCATCCATCCATTCATCCACTGCTACTTGCTTGCTTGCTGCACATCCTATCCCCCATTGTTCGTTCTCTAACACCTTTGCTGGTCTTCTTGCCACCGCATCCCTCAATTTAGTGCCAAGAAAGCCGACCAGCCTGTGGCCATTGTGTCAAAACAGGACTAACATGTGAATATCCGCATGTCCCTCAAGTCACCCACCAGCCACATAACCAAATACCACTGTTTAGTCTCTTGGACATGCGCTTTTTCCAACACTTTCTAGCTCACAGCCCCAATTCGCACGCCCGCGTATGGAGCTACCAAGTGCCGTATCTTTGTCATATGGTAAGCCCGTCTCCTCCAATCCATGCTTTTGCGCGATATCGTTGTCGAAGTTCCTGGACTATCCTAGCTCTCTCTCTCTCTCTCTCTCCAACAAAGAAAAAAATACTGTTACTGCCTGACCTTCTGACTTCTCCCCGCATTCTCAATAGTATGACTATCTCATGCACGCTGTTCTCGGCTTGACTGCCACTGATCTAGTCACCACCGATCCTAGCCTGAACCACATCGCCCTGTCTCACCGCTATAAAGCCGTCCAAGCTCTCAAACGCCGCCTAAACGATGTAAAACGCGTGTCTGGTTCGATGGAAGAAACCAATGCCCTCATCGCTACTTGCTATGCGCTGACCCACCAGAGCGTGCTCCTCGATGACGGAATGGTGGAATTCATGGTCTTTGTACGCGGTATCCTGATTGTCGGCATGCACATGTGGATGAAGGGTCTGTCTCCAATATTCTCCTCTCTACAGCAATCTATTGCCTCCCCGCCGATACACCCCTCCGCCACTACCACCGCCAGCTCCAGCTCCAGCCAGCACTACCAGTCCCACCACCATCACAGCTACCACAGCCACCACAGCCACCATAGCCACCTGCACCCACCGCTAGGTTCCGCCCCGCCGCTCTTCCACCGCCCACTGGCTCTACCGCTACTCTCGCGCCACTGGATTGACATGGCTAGCACTGCTATCTCTACGCTACAGTCGCTGTGTCACGAACCACTGGAGGTTGAATACCAGCATCTGTTGTCCGAGCTGGTTGCCACGCTGTATGTCTCATCTGATCAGGCCTGTAAAGTCTTGCGCGCCCAGTATCGCTGGTGGATGACCATGCCGCATCACCAGTTCTGCAAGGTCATTAACCCGGCCAACCAGGTTATGGTTTTGCTCAACACGCACTGGATCGGACTCAACCAGATGCTGGCTGCCGTGGCCGATCCAAATCGCAGTACCCGGCAGCACCACCAACAGAGTCAGCAGGGCAGCAGTTCCCGGCACGGCGGTCCCCACCATCACCACGGTTATCTCTCAACAATCCAGCTGGGCGGCTTCAAGTGGCTGAAGTACACCAACCGAATGGTTGACTATACGCACCAGTTCTACAATACCTGGCCAACGTGGGTTGAGCAACAGCTTCTTCGCGATCCCAACGTGTTTTCTTCGTCCTCGCCGCCATGATACCGTGTGCTTTTTGTTCTTCGACTTCGCCATTATATAGTATAGCATAAACCATATCATGTGACCCATAATAGCAAAGAATACAGTGCTTCTTGTCTGCGCCATTGCGTAAATTTTCTATCTTGGGAAGTGCTTTACATGGGCTGTGTCTAACGGGACGAGTGAGGTTGAAGGGTAGGCCAAGATTGAAAATACAGTGTAAAACTAGAATCACAATTAAAGATCAGAAGACAAAGCGGGAATTAGACTTTCCCGACTCGAGTCAGTTGACTTTTGTGTGCACATGATGTATAATGTGTGCCTAAAACAAGTGTATATATATTCCAGCCTAATCCAGCCCATCCATGATTGGCAACATGATAAATCCACACAAGGCTTTTTCGGTCTCGTCAGTCCTCTAAACATTCGCTAATTTTTTATTTATTTATTTATATATAACTTTTTCTTCTCTTACTGATAGACAGTAGTTCACAAAGAGGAGAACCAAGAGTCAGAATGGATCAAAGAGGGAGGGGGAAGAGGAGGGGTGCGCAGTTTGGCGCCCCAAGTCCGTGATCCATTATTCCTTTACAGCCATCGCCCGCCCTACTTTCAAGAGGGAATGGGAGGAGAAAGGTGTGGTAATCATGTCGTCATCAATACTGAAGATCTGACTTTTTGTGTAGAGTCCGGCTCGAATCACAAGAGAAAAGAGAAAAGAAACAAAGAGGAAAGATAGTAATTCTGTGCGTGTCTATAGCGATTGATCATTGATCTACACAACATAACAAGCAGGCCACGTTATGTTTTTGCAATATACCAAAAAAAGGCTGAGAAAACACCAAAAACACGGCCTGCATCAAAACATAATATAAAAAGAGAGCCAAATAATGATATGTCGTGATATCGCCTCCCAGCGCCGGGGAATAGACAGAGAATAAAAAGATAACAAATCCGGTCCTTCGTCTGAATCGTTCGATTCGCGGGACTGTAAATAAAGCCTCAAAGGCAAAATCAAGAACAAAGAAAAAAGAAAAAGAAAAAAGGCTGACCGCTCAAGATACAATCCCACTCCAATACCCAGCAAGAAAAAAAGGAAAACGAAAAAGAAAAAAAATAGAAAAAAAAAAGGTACAGCGAAATCTCAAGAGATGCGAAGAGAGATACGTAAGGAACAAGGCATCAAACAGTCCCCTAAGACGTGGTTTTGCTGCCGATGCGTTGGGGCTTGTAGTCGGGCAACTCATTGAACTGCCTCGTCTCCTCATTGTAGCGGTACGCGTGGAACTGGATTCCGTATGGCTTGGGCTCAATGGCAAATACCATTCCCAGGGGAACATCCATGTCGGCAATGTCCTGCTGTGTAAAGTCCATAAAATAGGCCATCAGCACGCGGCACACTGAGCGGTGGCCAATGACCAGGAGGTGGTCAGTGATGCGCTCAATTTCGCGTACCATATCTCTCATTCGGCTGATAACCTGGAGGTAGCCCTCGCCGCCGACTCCAGGGTAGATGTAGTTGAGCTTGTCGTTTTGCCGCTTCTTGTACTCTTCGGGGTACCGCTCCTCAATGTCCTTGTATGTCATGCCTTCAAAGTTTCCGGCATTGAGCTCGTTCAACATCTCCCAGTTCTTGACGTCGTAGTCTTCGTCAGCCTCAAAATACTCGGCGGTTTCCACGCTACGCTTCATCATGGAAGTCCAGATGCAAAAGTTCTTATCGTTGAGCTCACGATTAATCTCGGGATACGGTGGCGTATGGTCGCCCGGTAGGGGAGGGAAAGATGAGTTCATCGTGCGAGCTGTTTGTTCGTAAAGCCACTCTTTGCGTTTCTGTGTCATGAACTCGTATAAATCATGGCCAAAGATATGGCCGCGCTCAGTGAGCTCTGAATCACCGCCAAGCTTGCCAGCCTCGTTATCCACACTGACGCCATGGCGTGTAATCCAGATCTGACGGGGGGAAAGGTTGAAAGATGCCAGGTACGATGCGATACCGCCGCTGAGAAAGCCGCGAAGACGGTACTGAATGATCTTTTGACCCACGTTGATCATCTGGATGTACTGCAGATCGTTCTTTTCTTCCCATTCTCCCAGAGGAGTGTAGGCTTTTTCATAGGCACGAACACGGCGTCTAAAGTCCTCGAGAGATTGGTTAGGATCTTTGTCGCGGTAATCAGGACCAGAGAGCTTCAAGCGCATGTTGGCTTCTAGGAGATCTCTGTCGTTGCATATGCTTTCAATAAAGAGAATTCCTAGTTTGTCGTCGCGAGCCTTGATGCGCTCGACAATCATTTGTCGTCTCTTAAGGGTGCTGTTAGTAGCATCTAGGATACCAATTGATCCTCCCTGGAGAAGAAGGTAGTCGAGAAGCTCATCTAAAGTAGCCATAGCGACTTGCTCTCTAAGCTTCGCAGCCTCCGTGTTGGAAGGGTCGAAGAACTGAGCGGACTGGTCCATGTTGGGGTCATTGAGGTTCAATTCGGGAGGGTGTGGCAAGTTGACGGGCCCTCCGCCTAAAATTATAGAAGCGACCTTGGAAGCATCTCTGCTGGGCTTAGCATCGGGCAAAGCAGTTGCGGGGGTCAACCCAGCAACAACTCGCCGTCTGTTACCAACATTGAAGATTCGGGAGTTGTGTTGTTGCCAAGAAAGGTAGCGCTGGAGTTTGTTGGTGATGTAAGATTTTCCGCGAGCAGGCAACCCGACCATGACAATGACCAATTTTGCAGCAACGTCCCGCTCGGCGATTTTTCCATCGGGAGAAGCCTTGGAACGTGTCATCCCCGGAATGTTGAGAGTGGTGGCATGAGGGCGAACACGGGGTGTTTGGCTACCGGAGTTTTGTCTAAGAGGGGGACTGTTCATTGTTAGCCAGAGGTGAAAAAAAAAGAGTATAAGAGTAGAACAATAATAATATAATGGTTAAGCTATGTGTAGTTTTGGAAAGCGCGGGGTGAAGAACGCGAAAGACACGATAAAATTGGACGCCAGTGAAACAAGCAAAAGTATTTTTCCAATACATGGCAAAGAATAATGAGACAGACAGAGATGGAGGGGAAAGGTAAAAGGGAAAAAAAAAAAAAACTTACAGTCTTGGCGAGCTAGTGGCAGTCGAGGGCATGCTCATACCAGTTAAGGGAGTTTCGCTCTTTGACTCAGGACCAGACTGGGGAGGGGAGCTAGAGGGAGCATTTGGAGGCAGAGGTAGGAAGCCTACTCCCTGGGCACCCAGGACGGATGACGATGGGCTCGATAGCGAAGTAGGCGAGCTAGTCATGGGGATTGTGGCATTGCCAGAAATTTGGCACTCTTGTAGAGAGCGCGTTACGGCGAGAACAGGTGTAGTAGCGCCTGGTGTTGCTGAAGGTGTAGGGAGTCCATTCTGCTGGATGACAGGCTGGGTAGAAGGTAGCTTTGTCTGAGATTGGATGTGAGATTGGGGTTGAGAGTGAGGACGAGCATTGAACTGCGCGGAGGAGGACAAAGAAGACAAAGCAAGATCGGCCTCTGTGGGAGGGCGATGGATAGACGTGGGGGTTGTGTTTGCTTGGTTGTTGTTCATGACAAATTTGGCAAGGTTAGATTGGCTAGATTGTCTGAAATAACCTGAAGAAGGTGCTGAAGAAAGAGAAAGAAAAAAAAACTTGTCGTTAGCCAAGAAGGAGGAAAATATATAAGAAAAGATGCTTTGTGCGTGTTTGCTTGAAAGAAAAAGAGATGATGAGTGGTGAGGGATGAGTGATGAAGAGAACAGGACCGGATCAAATGCGGGCAGATTGAGGTGGAAAGGGATGCAGTCATATATCAACAGCCGCAACACGCACATACGTAGTAGCTAGCATCACTGGGCTAACAGGAACAGCTTATGTGCAGCGAGCAGCATAGCATAATGTGCAGTATAACTGAGGCAGGGCCAGATCAGCCAGTAATTACAAAGCGTGGTGCTGCCACAGCATGTGCTGCCAAGAATGCATTGCCCAAACACTAAACACTGTCTCAATAGGGGCTATGAAGGCCCTGTAGTTCTGTAGGGTGTAGGCATAGGCATAGGCGCATAGGAAGGGATTTTTTTTAGGTGGGGAGGGGGGGCGTGGCAGAAAGGGAAGGGGAGAGGAGACAAGCGGCAAGGGTAGCCGTTCGAGCCGTTGTTTAATTGAGAAAACGTGAGACTTACTCTGAGAATCGGATTGTCTGGTCTGTGTGGAAGCCATAGTTGCATGGACTGAAACGAAAAAATAAAAAATAAAAAAGAAACAAAGATAGTAAAGAAAAAAAACAAGATCAAACAAAAGCTAAGGCAGATTATTTTTAGGGGCGAACTTTTAGGCTTCTTAGCCAAGATACTGCTTTCTTTCTCTCTCTCTCTCTTACGCCAATGCGGCGCTAACAACCAGGGGTACGTTCAGGTTGAGGTTGAGGTTGAGGAAGAAGAGAAAAAGAGCGAAAGAGATACTGCACTGAGTGTAGTGGATGCTAGCAGGCAAGGCGAGGCGAGGCGAGGCGAGGCGACTGCTTCTGATAGAGCAAGCAGCAAGCGGCGTGAAAAAAAAAAATTGAAAAAGAAAAAACTCGTTTTCTCCGTCGTAGATTACCAACGACAATTCGTCCAATAGTATTCTTATGTGGTATTCAACTGGCTAGGAGAGCAAGGCAAAATTCCTCATACTCCTCCTCCCATGGATGGTGTGAAGATGATAGGATGCGATGCGAGTGCGAATGTGGTAATGTGGTATCGGTCAAAGATAAGACACCGAAATCGCCGTGATGGAAGAGTAAGCGAATGGGCAGCAAGCCAATGCAGATGCAACCGCAAAGCTCGGAAGCCAAAAAAAAAAAAAAAAGAGAAAGAAAAAGAAAAGAAAATGTCGAAATTTGTGTTGTGTGGCACCGTACTATCAACTTCAACCTGGGCTGTTTGCAGCTTTGTCGCGACCTATCGTTTGCTGGTCGCAACCAGTTGCGGGGCGAGAAAGGAGGGGAATCAGTTAACGCAGAACAAATCGCCCTATTAGCTCAGCACCTCTCTATCCACCAAAACTCGTCGTTTTAAGTTGGGCAGGTGAGAACAGGGCGTAGAACACGATACGGCTCTGTGAGGCTTTGCGAGTATCGATCAAACGCTGCAATGCGATGCGATGTTGCGATGTAGTCGTCAAGTATAGCGATCCTTTTGGGCTTTGGGCGCTGGGATCGAGACGTTCCAAGAATGTGGACCGAGACTAAGATGGCGGGACAAATAGGCCCGATGCGAAAACCAAGCGATAGAGACAGACTTGTTCAGAAAGTCGATAGTCCGAAGAGAACGTACTATTGCTGTATTGTCTTCTATTGCACGGCAAGAAGCACGCTGTGCTGTAGATAAAGTGTATAGATGTACAGGCTTGTTGCAGCGCAAGATGAGACAGAAAAGAGATAAAATGGCAGCTTAATCCTTTGAGGTGAGAGGGGGGGCATCAATGCAGCCCGTCTGAAATCCGCAGACGAAAAGTCTTGAGGCGCCGGCGTGATGTGATGCGATGGTGGTGTGGTTTGCTGCTGATTGGTCCCAGCGTTTTGCTATGCTGAGTGCTGAGTGCTGAGTGCTGAGTGCTGGGTGCTGGGTGCTGTCGGCGGTGGCAATGGCAGGCAGTGTAGCAAAAGCAGGAGCAGAAACAGAGAAACGGCAATTCTCAACAGTGATTGTTGGCCAGGGTGATTGATTGGTAGATTTGGTTTGGTGGCTGTGGGTGCTACTCCTGGCCTATTCACTTTTTTGTCTCCTTGGGGTTACTGTAAGCGCTTGGCAGCAGTGCGCATCAAGAGTAGGTGAGTGCACGAGAACGCACGAGAATGCACGAGGGGTATAGCAACGTGCGTGCGAGCTTGGGGACGTCGGCGTGGGGGACAGAGGAATTGGTTGTATTGGCGAAAGAAAAAAAAAAAAAAAAAAAAAAAAAGAGAAAAAACAAGTTGAAGTTGATATTCCTTAGCAAATGAGTCGGGTCGGTTGGAGAAAGGGCTCTCTGTCTGACTTTTATTAATGAAGAAGAAAAAGGAAAGGAAGTGAGGAATTAAAAGACAAGGCTGGCTCGGTTGTTTCTATGCCCTCTTCTTCTTTCAGTTTCTTTTAGTAGCTAGCGGCTGGTGGCTAGTGGCTAGTGGCTCTATGCCCTGATGGCAAGATTTTTTTTGTCCAGCTCTAAATGGGACAAAATAAGCAACTCAAAGGTTTTCCTACTGCCATTACTATTACTACGACTACTACTGATAACTAGGAAGCTTGGGGTAAAGAAGGCCATAGAAGAGCTAGGATGCGGCCTGGGCTTGACCGCAGACAGCCAGGCACACAAAAAAACTGCGATGAAGAACTGGAAAGACCAGGCCCCACTATTCAGCTTATCAACTATCAATCAACCCACACACACCCTCACCTCTCCTTCTTTCGTGTCTCCCACCTTCTGCTTCTGTTTCTGCTCCGTTTGGTGCGTTCCGTATAAGGTAGGCAGACGGCTGGTGTCGTATGTTGGGTTGGGCATGTGTACATCTGTGTAGCTGCGTTTGTGCTTGCCGTTCCCGAACAAGGTGCCTACTGTTTTCAAATGCTGTGCTGTTGCACGCTCACGGCTGCAGCTACCTTAATTCTGCGGACGACGCTGCTAGCCAATGCCATTAGTCTCTTGCCACTGCTAGCACACGACGACCATTTACCGCATATGGAACAGAGATAAACCGAATCGCAAGCAGAAAAAGCCGTCCTAGAGTCAACGGTGCAAAGGTGCAAAGGTGCATGTTGCTCTCCAGGCTGCATATGCGCACAGTGTAATCGCTCCAAGAGTCGAGGCAACGCTGCCCTGCCAATGGAGAGAAATAGCTTCCTCGTGTATTCGTTCACCCCACCACGCATGGCTCAACCCATATGACGAGCTTCCTTTTTATTTCTTTGCCTTGTTTGCATGAGAAAAAAAAATATGATAGCTAGAATTTCGCTGCTATCATTGAGCCAACACGCAGTTGCATGAGCATCGATCCAAGTTCACATGCCCATCGCTAGAGACGAGAGGTGCTGTGTTCCTGTCCACACGGAAAGGCAGGGCTTTGGCCGAATCTCATCTTTCCTCTTGTTGTCTTCGCCGTCCAAGTTTTATCCTCTGATTAGCTGGCCAATCAGGTGTAATATCAACACCATGCATATACTCCAAACTCCAAAAATACACCTTTTTTTTTTCTTCCGATTTTCATGTTGCAAAGCCCAGCAAGATCTTCTTCGCCTGAGCTTGGCGGCTGGCTTATCTTGTGCGTGTGTGTATCTTGGCTTTGTTTCTTCTCAGCTACGTCTTGTTTGACAGACTCACCTCACCTCAGGCTAGGATTGATCGCCATGCTGTTGTTTCCTGCAGTTTGGCCATTGCCCTGCTTTTTCACATCTCACAACTGCTTTGCTGAGACAATCAAGTTGGGACCCCCTTTGTAGAGAGGCATCAAATTCTTGGCAATTGGCGGAGGGATAAACGTTCCCACGAAGTCGTGGTCTGTTTAAGCTCTGTTTCCAGACGCATTTTTAGTATTGCCAATGTCTTACTTAATGCGGGGCGAGAGAAAGGGATAGAAGACAAACGGCTCTGTTGCGGCTTACAGTCAGTGTGCAGCACAGCAGCACAGCACCGCCTATCGAGACTTTGACCTCTAAGCTTCCTTCGGTTACCCCCACGCTGAGACATAATAACAAGGCGTACGTCTCCCTACTTGAGAGCGTTTGAAAGCTTAGGTTACAGTCGTTCTCATAATGTCCATCTTTAAAGTGGGCTCGCCAAATATGTATCCCCAAAGCCCCACTCCCCCTCCCCCTCATTGATAACAGCACAATAGAAGGAAGAGATGTGATCGCCGCATTTCAGGGCTGGACTATCCACTTACCTAACTGTTCAAAAATGTGTATTCTATATCCAACCACAAACGATGCATATATTTGTTGACGTCAGGGATAAGGAAGGAAGAAGGAAGAAAGCCTACGGGAATGAGTCCTTCCTCATTACGCTCATGGGCCCAGTTATATGCAGCTAGTAGTTTCCTAGTCTTCACTTCCGTGATCCGCGTAATCACACCAGCGGAAATCTTTTTCGAGCCTCACAGAAAGGAAGGCAATTACCCCACTACATTGCAACTCAGCAAAATATTTGATTTATTTCCTAGCCCGTCACCGAAGCCCGACGATACGCTTCCCAAGTCCCCCAAGAAGATAGATCCGCCCTCTGCCGGATGGGGGAGGGAAAAGAGGAGACGAGGGAAATTTGGGCCGGCATTCGCGGCTTAGGATGGGTCTTGATTAGAAAACGGTCCGATGTCGCTAGACCCTGGCAGTTGCCCCATTTGCTAATATTTACTTGCTGCTTTTTTTCTTCTTCCTACTTTCCGCAGTGACGTTGCGTTGCCAAAGGCTTCCCAATTAGTGAAGAACCATCTAAGTTGTCCGTCCTCCAACCAAGCCAAGGAAAAAAAAAAAAAGGAAAAAGAAAAAGAAAAAGGAGAAGGAAAACTCCCGGACTTTCTCCTCCAGCGCTCTCGCATCTCCTCTACCTGTAACATCTTATGATTGTGCTGTGCGCATGCCAAGAAAAACACTCGCACATAAGTCACTATCTTTCTCTCCAAATCTTCTGACACGATTCTAGTTACCCAATACCCTAAACGTGTGATATTTTCAGCCAAAACTACCCTAAATAATATACAGCACTGCGGCACAGCGCAACAAAAAAAAAAAAAAAAAAAAAAAAAAAAAAAACAAGCAACATCAAGCGCCCGGAGACTCTCTGGCCACCACCTGGCACGCCTTTTCTATAGCGCTTACGGTTTCCCTCTTGATGACAATCAAACGGAACTTTTTCCCATTCATCTTTGCCCTGGTCCTGAGTCTGCTGCCAAGATTTCACAGTGCTACGTCGCCAAGACCCCCTCAACGCTGCTGTTTTATCACAACGTACGCAAGCTTCGCTATGGCTTTAATATCTTAATACAGAGCCGCACAGCATGGCATACAGTGTAAGCGATCTTGTTTGTCGCGTTAACAGCACTGCTAGCAGTTTCAGAGCTGTATAATCATCTCGATATTTTGGGTTCTCCCTGTCAAGTAGTGATGATGACTTGTCTTCGACCTTCTTAGCATGCCTCTTCCCTTTGAAATCTTTGCGCCCACGCCCTCGCTCTGGCTTCGCCTGAAAACTCAGGGCAGTCTTATGCATGTCTTCCCAGGGGAAAAAGAAAGCATCCAACATTGAGCAGAAGCTGTTGACGTGTACGCTCCTATCTTTCGATTCCAGACATGTCCCACCACCAACTAAACAGCCAGATAGCCAGATAACTAGAGAATCTGTCCACTAAGCCGTTTCATCACCTCATAGATGCAAATAAGCCGCCCTTTGCCTTGAGTACGTATACACACCATGTTGATATTATGTTGCAAGTAATCCAAGTACGAGGGCTAGATAGGGAGAAATCTCGGGAAAGCCTGACGCCGTTTATCAGGTGTGTTTATCACCCAAGCCTCAGTTTAGGTGAGTGCCCATAGGCTAACACTAGCTAGCACATTCATGCCATGCAATCCGCCAGTACACTTAGTTCCAGCACAACCCGTGATGCACGCAGTGTTTGCCTGACGCGGGAGGGGGCATTTTATGCCACCTGCGGCAAGCCAGATAGTGTTCTATGCTAATCACGGACTATGTACGCTGTTATGTTTTAGAATCTCCTCATAGAGCTCAGCCGTCTTTCTCTCCCATTGAATGTTTGCTATTCCTACTATTGTGGTAATGTTTCCAAACATCCCCTTGGACAAAACCTGCTCCCTTCCGTTCTCCCTCATCCATCCTCTTTACACTCCCAATATTCCCCTATCTTGTCATCTATATTCACAATCTAAAACCGGGATTGCCATCTTTTTTCAACACAGGCCAATTCCTTCGTCGTCATAGTGGATAACTTTTTTTTCTTACTGTGAATACAACAGTTCCTTCTTTCTCTCGGCCGTAGCTACAAGGCTCTTTATCTTCTTCCCCTCCTCCTTCTCTTCCTCCTCATATTCCTTCTTCTGCTATTCCTCACGGTCATAAAACAAGAGCTCCATTCCCTCCTTGACTCAACTCAGCCATAACCCACTTCCAGTATTTAGATCCATTTTACAAGACCAAGCAAACTACATGTGTGAGGCAAGGGCCATCCAACTCTACTCTACGTCTGATGGATGGGTGCCACTGCATCAAAGGTAGGATTGGATTGCATAACGTGAAAACAGTAAACCAGTACTGTATGTGGGTAGCAGCGATATTTGACTAATACGTTGACTCAGGTAAATGTGATATCCAGATAATGTCGTGATATCCGCATCTTGTATATGTATAATCCTCCATTTTCAACAAAATTTTGCTCGCACCGGAGATAAATGGCTATTTTCAATCAAGAAAACAGCCATCTTTTCTTACCGGTTCTCCTACTTGGTCGTTTCTCTCTTGTTTTGTCGCATCTTAGCACAGTCTAAAATGCTAGTACCAAGTCATGTACATACGTTAGCGATTCATCATGTTGTGTTGCTACCGAGACGACGGACTTCACTGGGGCAGAAAAAGATGAGACGTTGGCCCGTGCTAGTATTTTTAAGTCTCCCATATGATAGATAACCTCAATGGATGGCCCTGGTAACCCACGTCCAACATCGCATCGCGCATTACATTTCTAATGGCGAGACTCTTGACCGCTATTCTTTCAGCGTCGTATGATCAAGGCGAATAGTAACCCTCCTATTCGGTGTTCTTCGGGTAGGCTGGATTAGGCAGTGCGAGCTATTATGTTCAATAGTTGTTATCGCAAAAGCGACTGCGGTCTCACGATGCCGCAACCCAAAGGGCGCCTCTGGGTAGAGGCGCCTATACAACCCTAAGCGTTATGTGGCGCATATGCTATGTATGTGGCTGGGTGTGGCGCTTGTGAAACCACAAGAAACTTCAGTTCGTGATAAAGATAGTGTAATTTTTTAGGTGCTGTTGAGGCTTGTCGTCGACATATTCCCGGCAAAAAAAAATAAAAGATCCTACAGCTCCTAATCTTTAATAAAGTGAGTATAATACCAGCAGCTCAGATATTCAACAATCGAAAAAGTTTATTCTGCCGAGACGCCATACAACCTGCATAATGTTCTATCATGCCTGAATCTCTAAGCGCTTGACATGGCCGTGGATGAACAAGACAACCACTAACATTCATCTGTGTGCAGGTCGATTTGAGCTATGGGGATATGAATAGATTGACTTCTTTTCAAGAACTCACAGAAATTCTGTTTCTTACATTAAGAGTACCATCTACCTATAGTCTCTAACTTCTCCTTCTTTTTTCTCTTACATTTCACTGTGTATGTGTAACTCAAACATTTTCATTCCCAGGACTACAACACTTGGAAAGAAAAAAATAAATAGGACTTGTCCTGAGCAAAATATACAGACGCCACAAGCCCTGAAGCCTCTTGCAGCTCTGACCGCGGAAACAAGCGCGCTCTTGTATTTTTATCGACCTCACCAAGGCCATCAAAGTATTAAACGCAGTCACTAAGCACCAAACGGCAATTACCTTCAACCAATTGGTGCTGTATTGCCTGCGATTGCCATTTGAATGCCCCCGCCAAAACAAGCCTTTGTTTTCCTCATAAAAACACGACTGATTTGGTTGGCCAGGTCTGTTCCTCTTTCTAATCCTCGCCCTACAAAACCCACCAATCCACTTTCTCCCAAACAACCATCACGTATTATCCGAGGCCATCGTCTTGTGTCGACTTCTGTACTGTGATTGCATAGACGCTAATGCTGACATTGCATCGCTTTCAGACAGTTTCCGCGAGTGTCTCTGTGTTCCAGCGATATGGACGCCGGACCTGTTTCTTCCGGCCCTTTGCCTGCTGGCAGCTCGGTTGCCCAGACCACGGTCAGTGCCACTGCTACCAAGACTACCTGCGACACGATTGAAGGCACTATTGATGACGGCTTTAGCACAGCTAAAGATTCGCCATCCATCTCTGCAGATGGTGACGACCAAACACCCGAAGATGATGAGAATAAGGATGAAGAGAGGCGTATTCAGAATGGCCATTATGATAGAGCCGAACCTCCAAAGCCTTGCGAAATCATTCACAATCGGCTGACGCAAGCTCTGGCGGATGCGAAGCCCCAGCCTGGTGTGCTCGTCCCTCAAAAGACCACCCTTGAGGTCCATCAGAATCATGCTGTCCTCAATGTCTGGATCACGCGCGTGCCAGCAAAGTGTACTAACAGTACCCTCCAGTGAGTTATTAATTTCATGGCTGCACAACAAAATTGGAATTTCACGTCACACACATACATACATACATACACATACGTGTGTGCGCGTGTGGTAGTTGTCTTGATGATCTTGATTAAACTAACCCTCTATCACAGGGCTTTTAAGGAACTGCTTGGTTCGGATACGCTCCCATACCTTCTTCATCTCCGCCGCTGCGCTAAACCTGGAGATCTACCCTCCCATCTCAAAACCAAATTCATGAACGAGTCTATTGCTGGACGCCTCTCACATACCGGAAAATCGAATTTTATGTACATCATTGTCGGCGAGTGCGAGCGCATTGAACAGTCCAAGCTTGTCTACAAACTAGGCCAAGTCCCAGGTGTTGAGGAAGCTTTTGTTACTTCCGTTACAGTCCCCGAATATCCTCCGACTTCGCAGGTCCAGGCTGCTCTATGGTCATCTCAATTCTGGCCAACAGTCTATAGAAAGAATAACCCTTTGGGCCCGCATCCTAGCTTGGTCACGCGGGCTACTCAGGAAATTCGTTCTGACGCTGCTATTTGGATGAACCTAGCTCACAAGGTGGCACGTGGGGCGTACGAGTCAGGTGCTGGCGAGCCAATGGGAGCCGTTATTGTTTGGAGGGACAACGGAAAAGCCATGGCAGTTGGCATTGCTGGCGATGCTCGCTGGCGCAATCTTCCCATTCGCAATGAGCGTGGTAACTGCATGGCTCACTCCGCAATGCGGGCTATCAGTATGGTAGCCCAGAAGTTGGTGCGCATTGAGAGAGCTGCCAAGGGCTTGGAGCCCCTGGAACGCGATCTTGCATTCGACCCATTCGCTGATCAGCCATTCCTCCCTGAGGAAAAAGTCATCTTTGAAGATGAGCATCCTACTCCCAATGGCTATTTGTGCCATGGGCTAGAGCTTTACACCACCCATGAGCCCTGCATCCAGTGCTCCATGGCTATTCTTCACTCTCGCATGGGTAAAGTCATATACTGTAATCGCATGCCCCTTACTGGCGGAATGTGTGCTGAAGACCGTAGTCATGGACACCCGGAATTGAAGAAGGAGCAAAACGGAGCTGGCCTGGGACTTTTCTGGAGAAAGGAGCTCAACTGGTCTCTTCTTTGCTGGGAGTGGGAGTGCCCCAGTGATCTTGAACCTCTTCCCAAGCTTGCCCATGACATTGAAGGTTAAAGGGGGTGTTTGATGCTTTGGTCTTGCTGTCATCATGTTTGAGAATCCAAATCGGGTGCTGCTTTGTGGATGTTCTTTCAGTGCTTGTGATAAGTGTTTCTTTATGGTGCTCTTTTGCTTTTTCTTTCTCGCTCATCAAATGGCCTGGTATTTCTTGTTGTCACTAGTAGTGCCTAGCTTATTCTTCTTGACTAAATAGGACGTCTATATTTTAGCAACAAGGGAATAATACACTGGATGGTAGTGTCCTCCATGTGCTGCTGGAGAAATATCAATTCCAAGTCCAAGATGTTATCTAATATCCCAGGCTATCATCAGATGTGAATGGACTGAGCTATCCTAGTCACTAACACAGATACAGGAGTATATGTCTAGCTTCTTACCTCTAGATTGTGTTTCATCGTCACTTCAAAAAGCAAGGGGCAAGCAATGGTTGGGTGATTGGGATATCACTTCCATGCGAATGATTCTGTTAAGGTGACAATGATAAAGAAAAGAAAAAAACCAATCGGGTGATAACCCTTATATGGAGTCGACACAACCAAACAACCCTAAGTAACATAAGCAAAGCGGCCGTGGTTACGTGAAGACAATAGAAAAAAGCACGGCACGATAGGAAAAGAATTTTTTTCTCCTTTTTTTTTCTTTTGGGGCTCTATTGCTTTGAGTTTCTCTCCTCCTTCTACTCAGGTCTAAAATGCTCTTTGTAGTTGTTTTCACCAGCCATTAGAGTTAAGCTTTGTTGCTCAAGCCATAAGAAACAAGCAAAGAAAGTCAGCGAATGACTTGTCAATGGCTTGCAGGGCGGTGGGTAGTTGTATATTAACGTTGGTGTCATCCCAGGATATTCTTTGTTGGTGCTCTTCTCATTCTTAAAATCACGGCACGCTTGTCTTTTCTTTTCTTTTTCTTTTTCTTTTTCATTTTCATTTTCCTTTGTCATGTTTGTGTGACGAAACACGGCATCTTGCATTCTGCGATTTGAACCATCTTTCTGCACTCTCCTTTACTACCTAATATTCGTAGCCTTGTGTATTCTAACACGGACTCCCGTGCTTAAAAACTTCTAGGCATCCCCCAATTAAGGCTTGTGTGGTCCTAAATTCGACCTCCAACAGTGGCGTTATAGAGAACTTGTCCAAGTTCAGACGCCAAGGAGATATTGCTATTTTGTACAGTCCCCTCCGGCGCCCCGGCGCTTCTATCGCATCCTCAGTATCTCGAATACGCCTCACGTCTTCTTCAGTGGTCTTCACATTGCCCTGCGCCGAGCTCAACTTGCTGCAACTGCAAACACGCTGCTATTCCTACAAATCCCGTCGACGCCCCCGACGGCTTACTTGGCACCCTGACAGTGTTTATGCGAAGCCAGACATATCCGCTCAACCACAGCCTGTTATTTCATCGCACCAGAGGCGCTTGCTAAAGTTCAGCCTGCCACCAACTGTCGTAGCCGCCACAAGTAGGCTCTTGAATGCCCAAAGAGAAAAGCCTGCAAAAAGAACGCATCCTCCCGACGTCCGACACACCTGGGCCCCCTCGACGATACCGACTCCTCCTACATCTCACATTCAACAGTTACAGCCAGCGGATTTTCGAATCTTTACTACGTCAAATAACTGGATCGACATGATTACCAAGAGAAAAATTTTGTCTGATAATTCTGCCGATGATACGGGCTCTAGCAAGAAGCGACGCAACCACAACTCACAGCCAAAGTTTTATGCTGTGCGGAATGGGAGGGTACCTGGCGTCTATAGCACGTGGGCCGATTGCCAAGGTCAGATTGTTGGATACAAGGGCGCAGTCTGTGAGTACTATAGGATATATTTCTTTTCTATGCTGCTCTCGTTAGGTGTAGTATTACAAGCACGATAGCTAACCACATGCCTCCGATACCTTTCTCGCATGGTTGAACTATAGTCAAGTCGTTTCCGAGCCTGAGCGATGCTCAAGCGTTTGTCGAAGGTCATAATCCACAGTCGTATCCTCCCAAGAACGAAACCCCCAAGTTCTACGCCGTGGCCCGCGGTTTACAAACTGGTATCTTCACGGACTGGGATGAGACGTCTGCTGCAATTAAAGGTTCAGTAAAGCCGCGTTACAAGAAGTTTCCCACGCGTGAAGAGGCTGTTGACTTTATTCGCGAGTTTGGAAGCCCAGAGACCCTTCAAGCCATAGAGAACGAGTCGCTAGTTGACTCGGTAGACCCCAAGGTTACCATCAGAAACAGTACGATTACTCCTAGCGATGTAGTAAAACCACGGGTTATATTGAAGAATTCAGCGACAGCAGCGCAAGAATCAGAAACATCAGGAAGCGCCAATTTGCTAGGAAGCGTTGAAATTGATGAGGCATATAAAGACTTTGTCCATGTCTATACAGATGGAAGCTCTCGAGGCAACGGTCGGATAGGAGCAGCTGCAGGCGTTGGCGTGTTTTTTGGCTACAATGATCCCAAGTACGTACCCTTTGATACTACCGACAGATGACGCTCTATGAGAAGTAGATGCTATATTCCCCCCCCCCCCCCACCTCCTTTTTGTTTTTCCCTGGCCGACTAAACTAACATTATGGGAACTAATAGAAACGTCTCGGCGCGTCTTGCTGGCGAGCCGCAAACCAACCAGCGTGCGGAACTGACGGCTATTCTCTTTGCACTACAGCGTGTGCCGCACAACCAGAAGATTCTCATCATCACTGACAGCCAGTACTCAATTAATTGTGCAACAGTATGGGCAGCCGGATGGAAGCAAAAGAATTGGGTGACAGCTGGTGGTGAAGAGGTTAAGAACCAGGATTTAGTTAAAAGCATCATCCATGAGATATCGTTGCGTGAACAGGCAGGCGGCCTTACGTCGTTCAAATGGGTCAAGGGGCACTCCGACAGTCCGGGAAATCAGGCAGCGGATAGGCTGGCAGTCAATGGATCTAAAATGCCAAAGGTTGCATGCTGAGTTGTGGAAATGTAAGCGGGATAATGGCAATTTGTTCTCTTCTTCCCCGTCTTTTAGCCAGCTGACCGGCAATGTTTTTTTTTTTCTTTTTTTTTTTTTTTTTCAACATTGCCATCTACGTGTGCTTCCAGTTCGTCGTTACACAATCACAGCCATCAAACCACCAATGCAACCAATATATGATTTTCTTGGTATCTATCGCCGATACAGTGAGCTTTCATGCAGAGAAGACCGTGCGCTCCACAATGTCCCAAGGCTATGCGTGACTATCATGATATCCAATCAAATTACCAAGCGATGGTGAATGCACTGTTTTGACAAGAGAGTTAGACCAAAGTTGTACTCCGGTCGCCTTTGTGCGGCCTTGAGAAGATGACATAAGGTTCAATATTCTATCGGGGATTTGTCAATCTTTGGGTAAGATATGTAAAATGGTAGTTCGGCCCGTGGAACTCGCCATCAGATAACGAAACTGAAATTGCGCTTCCCACCAGAACCCATTTTGACGTTACTTGCTTTGGGAGAACCTTGACTATCTTGAATATAGATGATAGCTTGTTTATCCAGAGGTAGGAGAGATTGCCTGAGATGCAGATATCCGTGGACTGCATGTTGACTATAGCAATACCGCAATGTTGGTACAAGATTTATGACCTTGCATATGAGTTACCCAATACAAGGCTTGACATCAGCAAGCCCGGCACGCACGCAGAACGTAATAACTATTCGAGTTCCAAGCACGCAAACTCTTGTATGGCACAGCTTGGGAAAGAATTGTGCGTTTAGAAAGTTATGGCGTTTTCTTTGCCAGAGGTGCATAGCATGCAAGACGGGCCTGGCATCTCACCCAAGGCGGTACATGGGGTTAATCAGGTAAGACGAGTGAGTTGGCTCATCGTCTCGAAGGATCACCGTCTTAAACAGCAGCAAGAGAAACAAGACTGAAAAATACCGAGCAGGGCATTTACCAAGGCTGATATACAACCACCGCTAAGGGAAGCAAGTGGCCCGCCAGTTCGCAGTGATAAGCATGTCTCACCCTTGTTTTCCTTCTCTCTATCTGGCCCTATATCTTTGGGGGTTATTTGTTCCTTGTGGGACATTCCATGCTCAGTCCGGTTGAAACGAGTGTATTTCGTATGCATGATCTCAGACTATCCTCAGCACTAGTGACGGCTCGCAGAGAGATAGAGAGACACGCAAGTCTGGACTATGTATCATATGTACGATAGCGGTGGAATGGTAGCAACCAAAATAAAGCCAACAGTCCGCTGGAACCAGCGAATTAGGGCCAGCAGTATTTGCCGCCCATCCATCTAACCTCGAGGCATTGGTCGAAGTGAAAGACAGAAGTGAGCAAGAGGTCCAATACGGATATTTGGTATTAGGCCTGCAGCAGTTCCTTGTTTGTGGGTCACGTGTTTTTCTGCCAACTGGGAGTGCTGGAGCATTGAATTGATGATATGTATTCACATATGATATGCACGCAGGTGTCATGCATCTCCAGAGTTCCTATCGGACGCCATTCCTCTTCCCCTGACCCAGTAGGCAGAAAACAAATGTGTTATTTCTCCGCCACGCCAAAGGGTAAAAGCGAAGGTGAGGGGAACGAGAGGGGAAGACTCAGTTATTGACACCTCTCCTCCCACAATGACAAGGTAACGAGACAGCGCGACGAAAACTTGCCCTCTCGCCCTCCATACATACCAGCAAATCTCACATAAGCAGGCAAAGACAGAAAGAAAGGGCTTGGTCATTATGCCCCCGCTTCCTGCTGTCCCGGACTAAGTTGGCCGTGAATCATGAGGAGGGAAAATGGCGGCACTTGATGCTGATGTGATGTGATGCGATGCCATGGTGACACAGATGTACACGGACTTGGGACTTCTGGAACTCTGCTTGGGGTGCTCATGATTCATTAAGCTTTTTCCTCATGGGCTAATATTTAATCCGCAATCTGTAATCAGCGGGCTGCCACCTGCTAACCCGGCCGGAGAAACGTGGACAAGGAAGCTGGGGGGCTCAACTGGTTTGGGCTTCCCAGCGGCACCCACTGGCGGTTCCGTGGTACCAGTACCAAAAACAAAAAAAAAAAAAAAAAAAAAAAAAAGTATCAAGGCTTTCATTTGAAAGTCCCTCCCCTCTACACAAGGCGCAAGGCGCTGGCAGCTAGCTGGTAACGAAGGGCTTGAGAAGAAGCCGTCAGAGTGTCTATATACTTATGGTCCTGCATCTTGATACTATTATAGATGGATTCATGCTCCGTGCCCCACTATTCTCCCTAATAGGGTCATATGACTAGTGTCAATTAAACAATCAGGTACAGACTTCTGTGAAAAAAAAACTTGGCCGGTGCTATGAAAGACTTATTATATTGGTTAGCCTTGCAATATTATGGGGCTCGTCTGTTTGTTCTTGTCGTTCTTGTACATGCTGCTCTTTGTTATAGAGTTGCCTTTAGATTGTTAGTAGTACAACAACGTCAGCAGACTTTGTTGTCTTGTTTTGGTAGTTGCATTCTACGGATCTACCTATCGACGTGTTTTATTCTGGGCTTGCGTTATGCGCTATGGGTATGTATATAAGGACTAGCTATCCTGCGTGGTTAGCGGTTGATCCAAGAGATACAGCCACAAGCCAACGCTAAGACAATGTATTTCTGTATGTGCGTTGCGACTTGTCACCTGGCTCGAAAGCACGCCCATTCGACTAGATGACTCCAAGAGAAAGTCAGTCGAGAAGAAATTACCCCCTTTTTTTTTTCCCTTTCTCTTTTTTTTTTCTTCCCCGCCCTTTGTGACACATCCAGTGCTGAATTCAATGTTCGAGATACAACGTGTAAAGAAGGAATAGTGCTGTAGAGAAACAAAAGAAGCGTCACACGCAGCAGTATGGACAGTAGAGGGTACGGTTGCCTTCCAGCCACTTGATCGTCCTAATTACCCTGATCACCCGTTGGCTTCTATGGTCTTCTATTGTAGCCAAGCAGCTGCCTAGGACGTTAGAGCCGCCTGGAACCCGCCTAAAAGGAAAGTGTGTGCGTTGTTGTTGCTTGCTGGCCGGTACGTACAGAAAAAGCAACTCCCCCAACAACCAACCAAAGCTTCGATACAACAAAAAAGCCCACATAATCTCGCTATTCTTTCTAACTTAGTTGCTCTTTTTTTTTCTCTTCTTTTATCATCCAATTGACGGCGAAATCTCTCCTCCTCCCCATATTTTGCGCCATCACGATAATTTACACCCAGGTAAACTGGAACATCCACAATACATCATCCAGTTCATCGCCGAAATAACCGCCAGCTTTGTTTTGTTTCTTGCTCACTGGATTTTGTGCTGACTATTTATTTTGTTTATTTTTTTTTCCCTCCTCTATTCAATTTCTTCGCCTTGGTCGTTTCTGGCTGCCTCCCCCCTGGTCTATCGTCTCTTTTTTTGTGTGTTTTCTTCTTCATTTCCATGTGCTTCCCTTCAACTATCCCCTCTCTTTACTCCCTAGACAGCTTTTTTTTCAGCACGGTCGATTAAAGCGACTTTTCTTTTTTTTTTTTTCTTGCTTCAATCACAATACTAGCAGATTGCTCTTTTTCTATATCAGAGTCCAGCTTGTTACTCTTCCTGTTGTCGCCCAAACCAGCGCACACTCATATTCGATCCGGCCTCTTTCCCATACCATCCATCTACAAATCACCGGGCAATAATCAATTTGCCGTTTTTAATTTCACCCGTCCATTTCATCGGCAAACACTCGGTTGTTTTACTGAAAATACTCTACTAGTCTGCTTCCTACTCCGAATCATCCTACTAGTATCTATCCTCTTCCCAAAATCCAGTCGCTTGATTGCCCACAGTCACTTTTCGTGTATAGGCGGCGTGATTTTGCTTGCAGTCCAAATCTCACGTCATGGCTTCGCCAGGCGACCCTCGATCCCCCAGCCCTGCTATCATGGAAGATCTCGATCTTCTTGACGACCTCAATTTCAACAATCCATACTCCATGGACTTGGCTGACGACGATTCTGCTGCCATCTCGACTGCAAAACTCTTCGTCTCGGATGTTGGGGCGCTTCCACAAAACCACCAAGAAATGTCACCACCTGACTCAGACCCTGAATCGTCCACCGAATCCACCAGCCCCTCCAACTCTGGCGCTGGCACTAGGCAATCGCCATCTGGCACACCGCCTCAACAGGCCTCGATTGACCCCGATAGTATGACCATCGACAATCTCGACGACTCCAGCTTAGACTGGAACCACGAGACCTATATCTTCGGCCAGCAGGATTCTTCCAAGATGCATGACGCCAGTATCATGAGTGACGACGTATTTGACTTTTCCGCCTTTGATAGTAGTAGCAACACCGCTACCAATAGCCAAGGCTCAGCTTCCATAACCACCGCCCAAACCGTACGTTCTCTCGATCTCGAACAAAACAAGAAAAGTTCTTCCTGTTCTATTTCTCCCTTTCTCCTTCGTTAAACGTCGCTTATACTAACTAACACACTCCCTACATCTAGCCGTCTCTTCCTGCTAAGTCAAAATCACACAAACGATCCAGATCTCAAGGCGCCAGTCTTGATACCTCCTGCTCATCGTCGCCAAGTGCCTTTTATGGCAATTCCATCACAGATCCTATGGCCTCTATGCAGTGGCTTCATGGCCAAAATGTGGGCTTCCAAGCGCCATCCCAATTCTCTCTGGGCCTGCTCCCCGTGGCCGGTATAGCAGTAGCACCATTCCCCCCGCAACAACAATCACCTCAACCACAATCGGAGCAACAAAAGCAACTCGCTATCAAGTCAAAACCTACGTCATCTGGTCGATTCCCTTACAACCTCTTAATCCACCCTGCGCCTAGTAAAAGTCGAGTTGAAACTCAACTCAATATTGTCATTTCGATGGATCGCCTTCCCGAGCGCGTGAAGAAGCTACATCTCCCAACACATTCCATCTCCAAACCCAAACTCCTCTCAAAGCCGACTCATATCCCTCAACCCGATTCCCTAGAACTTTACTGCATGGTCGTGTGTACCAGTGTTGTCAAAAATCCGGACATCCTACGCAAAGTACTACTACGTGCCGCTGCCTCCGGGCATCCAGATATCCGTGATCCCAACACTGCATTTGCCGAGAACGACGAAAATCACCCCAAAAACGGCGGCGAAGTCCACATTTGTTCTGGGTGTATACAGAGAGAACGCAAAAGAGCTGCCCGCAAGAAAAACAAGAGCGTTGAGGACGACGAGCTATGGTCGACCAACGAAACCCGCCGAACCGTTGTTTTTAATACCTTTGAGATTATTGAATGGTCCAAAATGGAGGAGCCTGAACACCAAGGAAGATGGCAAGCTGTTATTCCTATGCGCATCGCTTGCTACTGTCGCCACCACGGTGAGAAGGAGGGGTTCCGCGTTATCATGACTGTTAAAGATCATATAGGCAATGTTCTTGCACAATCTATGACTGAGAACATCATGATCACTGATGACCACAAGACACACCCTGTTGAGACAAGCAATCCTAACAAGGCTGCTCTCCGTGCTGCTACCCGTGCCCGCCAGACTCGGCTACGCCAATCCGGTAATAGCCGAAAATCTATAAGCGGTCCGCCAGCAGCCAAATCCAAGCCAAGGAGAGGCTCTGATGATAAAGTCGATTTGAAACCTGCCATTTCAGAAGATCCAGAAGAGCCGTCAACCAAAAGGCGCAAGTCTTCTGACTCGCCCAAGCTACCAATGACCAAGACCATGACCCCTATGGATACTTCTCAGGCTCAAACTCAGGTTCAAGCCAAGACACAACCACAAGCCCATTCACAAGCTCACATCCAGGCTCAGGCCCAGACCCAGGCCCAGGCTCAGGCCCAGGCTCAAGCCCAGGCTCAAGCCCAAGCTCAGGTTCAAGCTCAAGCACATGCTCAAGCTGTTATTGCCCCTTTGGCTCCTCTTGCTGCCAGCATATCAGCGCCTGCCGTCAGTGGCCCTGCAATGGCTACACCAATCCCATCACATCGCTCATCTGTTTCTCCCTTCACCCCAGCTATGCAACTCCCCTATGGAACTGACAATCTTACATCCCCGGTTCAAGGGCTTTCCATGCATGGACTCTCCGTTCACTCCCCCATAAACGATCATAGTCTTTTCTCCCCCGATAGTCAAGTCAGCACTCTTGGTGCCATCAATATGCTCCAATTCAGCAACTCGGCCTCTTCATCTGCCAGACAAAGTCGGGACCCAAGCCCTGGTCTCATGCAAACTCCACGGCCGTCTCTTCATACTTCTCATGGAATAATGGGTATGACGCCTGTTGCGCCCCAGGCTACCCATCCTTACATACAAAAGGTTGTCCCTGCTGAGGGCAGTAAGTGTGGTGGAAGTGAGGTTACTATTTTGGGTCTTGGATTCCGGCCTGGCATGCGTGTTATGTTTGGCGATCGAGAGTCTACTACGACCAATTTTTGGGGTGAAAATACGCTTCTTTGTCGCTCACCTCCATCTAGGTCTGCTGGCGTTGTACGTGTGACAGTTTCTCCAGAAGCTGGGAGCCAAATCCCCCATCCTCAGAACCCCCAGGCCATATTCAAGTACCTGGATGATGACGGAGAACAGCTAATTCGTATGGCTCTTACCATCCTCAACCACAAGATGAATGGCAAAATGGAAGATGCAGATTCCGTAGCCCGTCGTGTATTTAACTCTGCTGGGTCGGGCCTAGAGAGCTCGGATAACGCAAACTCTCGTCACATCAGTAACAATGGTGGCGTTTCATACAATTTCAATATCAGCGACACGGAAGCTATTGTGATGAAGTGTTTTGAGAACATTGATTTGTGTACAAGCATACACATCCCTCAATTCGACTTGAAAAGTTCATCCGGGCAGACTATGCTTCATCTTGCTTCGTCGCTAGGATTCGATCGGGTTGTGGCTGGCCTTCTTGCCCGGGGAGCCAACCCCAATACACGCGATAAAGCTGGCTACACGCCCTTACATCTTGCGGCACTCAACAACCACGTTGAAATTGTGCGTCGCCTGATTGTTAACAGGGCTGATGTTATGATCGAGTCAAGCACGGGCTACCGTGCCGCTGACCTAACATCTGAAGAGAAAATTAGCGAAGTTCTATCTCCACAAAGCCAGCTCAGAAGAAGCGTCAGCGACCTTAATCTCAGCATTGCCTCAAGTAATGATTCAATTGAGTCACTACCGAGGATGCTCCTAACTCAGGGTAATATTTCCGGTGAAAGTCCTGCGGAGGAAAGCCCTGAATATTCCAGCTTCGAGGACGATGAGTTTTATGCTTCTAGTCTGAACCTGGATGTTAATGAGGCAGACGTTGAGGACGGACAAGATCAAATAAGCAGCAATACAGTTGCTGCCACTGCTACTCGCCTTAATACTAGGGATTTACAAGGCGGTGGTGCATCTACAGACAGCGATGGACAGGAACGTCAAGTTCCTGATTCACCCGGCGTCGCAGCTCAATTAACAGCTCAACTTCAGCAACTTCAGCAAACTATGGCAGAACATCTCCCAGCTCTTATGCAATTCCGCAACCTCACGAATCTCCCAAATCTACCTCATCTCCCTAATCTCCCTCAGATCCCTGGTTTCCCTGCGGATTACCAGGCCATGAGACGATTGGGCCAATACCTCACACTCTCTGGGCAGCGCCCCGAGGCAACCGAAACAGCCGGAGATCAGCAGGGCAATACGAGACAAAATGGCCCTGACGCGCCCCCGGCTTACGATGAAATATTCCCTGGAGGCGATGTCAAGGCTCCCAGATCAGCTGAAGAAGCCGCTGCACGCCTATCACTGCAGATTAACGCAAAAGAATCAAGGGCGGCCACCATTGCGTCCATGGAAGCTTCCAAAGAACAGGAAGTTGAAATCGAAGAGATTCCGATAAATTCAGACGATGGGCACGATGAAACAGCCAACGGTAAAAACTCTGATGTTCTTACTATCGGTCCCAAGAACGCCATCACGAAGGAACAGCAGATGAGCTTTCTCCGCGCCTATCATGCCAAGAACACGGGCCTTGGTGCTGACCGTAATCTATGGCTAGTCTGGATCCCCCTGCTTGTGCTCATGATCTTTGCCATGTTTGCTACCACATACCCCCATACTGTTGGTCGGCTATGGGCTTCGGCCCTCGACTACTTTGGCGTGCCGCAAGACAGCATGGCTCGAGACCTTGGCCTCCCAGTAGCCAACATGCTAGCACTGACAAAGCTATCGGATGTACTAGGCACGGCAGTGGCAGCAGCCACATCGTCCCAGGCCACACCTGCCGCCGCTGCAGAAGCAGCAGCAGCCGCAGGCTCTGTTGATAAAGTCAAGGGCAGCGACGCTATGGGTGATTCTAGCCTGACTGATGATAGAGTTGTAGCCGTACCAGACAACCTACAGCACCATGCCGTGGGTGTAGTAGCGTAAACACGGTTTATTTTGCTCTTCTGCTAAGTTGCTGCTATCTGTCTGTTGTATGAAGAATGTTTATTTCCCTTTTTCGTTGTTCATATAGCAGCAGTCAGTGGTGGTGTCTATCGGTCGATTCTTTTTTTTTTTTCTCTTTTTTTCCCTTTTATTTTTCTTTTATTTTTCCAACTTTTGTTCTTTTTCTCAGCATCTTTCTCTCATTTTATTGGGGAAGTTTCATATACTATTTTTACTACAATCATATGTTTTTTTTTTGTTTTTTTGGGAGTTTATTTTCTTTTTTTTTCCCGGGATACAGGCTTCGTTCTCTCTTTCGACCAAGATAGATTCGGAGCGTCTCTACCTGTTTACTTTCGTTATTTGGTGCTCGAGTGTTGTGTACATTCTCTGTTCCTGTCTTGATTCTTTCCGCCATGTTTGTTTTCTTCTTTTTTTTTTCCTACTTGAAGATAATTGGGAGATGATTTGCGTCTGTCTGTTGTGCCTGTTGTTTGTTGTGTATTGGCTTGGTTTAAAGGCTTTCTTCCACGTTTTTGTGCGCTTTATTTCTCGGATAGTTGCTTATTTACATGTTCCTTTCCTGTTCTTCTCCCCTCCCTCTGCTAATGCATCATGATTTATGAGCCACAGAGTATATATTGTCTTGCCGGCGATGTTGGTCAGTGTGTAACCCTTGACCCTAATTTCCGGGTCATCAAAGAGATCTACTGCAGGCAGCACTCGAACTCGACGATAGAAACCAAGACATCTGAAAGAAAATAAAGTCGAATCTGCGGCACTAAATGCTCTCTTTTGTTTGTTTAATTTAGATGAGAAATAGAAATAGAAATAGAAATAAATTTGACAGGCCCTTTTCTTTACCCAACCCGAAGAACAGGAGGGGAGACTTGTTTACTCTTGTTCAATCTCAACATGTAACAAGGGACTCACCATGGCAATCATCACCGTATCCAGCCGGGTCTAGTCTTGCCAGTCCAGGGCTCAAAGTTGCCACACGGGCATTTTGAATTCCAAATAACAGGCAGGATTGTTGGCTGTTCTTCTATTTGTTGACGGCCTATGGGGCCAGAGATGGGCAGAGGTAAGGATTGTGAGGAACAGCTGGGGAGGGGAGGGGAGGAGAGAAGACTAGAGGAGACGAGACGAGACGAGACGAGACGAGAGGGGAAAGAGAAGGAGAAGGGAAAATATTCCTCCAGAGCTAAATGGGGGGGGCCAGCAGATCTCTATCTCTTCTGCCTGTATACGTATGCGTGCGTGAGTCTCTTGGCTTTGTCTCTGCTTCCCTTGGGGAGTTTTTTTTTTTCTTTCTTTCCTTTTGCGCCCGCAGTTGACGAAACCCGCGGAAAACGAGGCAAAGCTTGGCCCAGTGAGCCTGTTGTGAAGGGGCACTTGTGCTAGCTATGCTTGCATATACGACCCCAACGCCGCCCAAGTGTGAAAGTGTACAACTGATGTGTTGCATGTCTGTAGCCCTCCTCCTCCTCCTCCTCCTCCTCCTCATTGTGCCAGGAGCTCCTTCTCCCCGGTTAGAGGTTGCAGGTGTTGTCGTAGTCAGCGCCTGATTCATGGTACATACATCTGCGTTCATGCTGACTATGCTTGTCCCATCCGTCACACCTTCATGAATAACCCCGGGACCCAAGTGACAGGCCTTTTATAGCCGTGTTGCATCTTGTCCGTTTGTTATGTCGGATTATTATTTTCCTTTTTTTTTTTCTTTTCTTTTCTACTTCTGCCAAAAGCAAACCCACGCCTCTACCCGAACATTGATCTCTCTATCTTTTATCCTGTCCTGCGTGTTCCTTGTTGGGAGAGAGAAGGGGCAATTTGCGCCCAAAGCGTATGCATTTGCGCCGCCGAAGGAGGGAGACAATAAGCAACAACAACAACAACAATAAACATCGAGAAAGGAAGAGCGGGTAAAGCATCTCCAAGTCCGCGGATGATATGGATGTCTGGCTGGTCAAGAAGAGGTAAGGAAAAAAAAAAAAAAAAAAAAAAAAACAGGCATCGCACAATCTCGGGGGTAAAAAAAGTGTGACGCCCGGAGTAGAACCAGAGCAACACGCAGTTTCCAGGAAAAGTAAATAAAAACAAAAGAATAAGAAGCTAGCCTCAACTCAAAATAAGATGTCTTGCTGCAGGTTGCTTTAACATGTGATACGTGAGATGTGATACATCTGCCCATATTCCATCCTCCTCGTACAGCCCGCCCCAAAACCCTGGAAACATGTTGCCCCTCCCCTCCCTCCCTCCCCCCCCCATTGTTCCCCAAAACCCACCAAGTCTTGACGGCGTACGGTATAATGGTATAACGCTGTTCCAGTGCTGTGTTTCCTAGTGTAGCCGCCTCCGAGGAGTTGGATAACTGGCTGAGTGGGCGGTGAACTCCGGTAACATAGTGAGTGCATGGCTTGGTAATTTATTGTGTAAGAGGTGAGAACGGAAATGGAGTAAGAGATGAGGGATAGGGGAAAGGTAGAAGGCATGTTGAATACCTCGTTCTAGACTATTATCTTGCCTCTTCCACTTCGTTCTCCGTTGCCCTTACTTTCTGTATCCAGTAAAATAGCCTCGCCTAGTAATGCCTCCTTGCATTGTGAGCGGGCGACCCTTCCCCTCCATCCCTTTTCGCTGGCCAGCTTTACCCAACCAATGGGGAGCTCGAATGCCGGATTCTTACAGAAACAAATAAAGAGTAGGGCCAAAAGTCAGCGAAGGGATGGGGTGTCATGGTGAGAGACTCTGTCAGGTGTAATCCTAGTAAAAGACAGAGGCAAGCTGGGTCTTGGCGTTAGGATTTATCAAAACAACTATTCACAAGGGTCCTGGGTCGCCATAGTGCCTTTGGATTGTGGTCGAGGGGGCAGATCAACACCAAAACTAGAACTAATGACAAGGTTTTGATTTCATGGTCAAGGGTGACGGCCTCTCTTCTCCTTGACCTTGACCTTTGTCTGTCGTCCCTCTTCCCCTTCCCCCCCTCTTCCCTTTTACTTGCGTGGAATGCGGAATTAAACCAGTCATGAAAGGAATACAAACAGGCTTCATCCCTCTTGGATAGCAAAGAAAAAGAAAGAAAAGAAGAGGGGGAAAAAAAAAAGAACAGAAACGGATTGCTGTAGAGGAAGCTAGGAAAGCTAGCCTGAAAGAGCAAAGGTGGCGAAGAGAAAAGCAGCGATTTCTGGTCACGTGATTCGTGTTTCAGAGAAACGGAGTTCTCCTCTGGCCAGTAAGAGTTTCTTTTTTGCGTGCCAAGCAAGCTTAGTCCTCCGGAATGGAGCTGTCTGTCTTTTGTCTCTTTGGATGGAATAGAAGCAGCTTGAGAAATTATGGAAAGACATGGCTGTCTTAGACCATTTCGCCTCTCTCAGTAGACTTGAACAATCCCGCCTCAGTTCCAAGACATGGCCCCCTCGTTAGTCAATGCTCACGGTCCAGAAGCCAAAGGCGACTAACGAGGGCGGTTTTGTCAAGCTTTGTTTTGTGCGTGCAACAGACAAGTCGTCGGATTGGTGTTAGTGATAGTGCTATGATATTGGTTGTGTTGCGAAATAGGCCATGTGATGGGGCTGTGATGAGAACCAACACGTTCACATATGCAGCAAGCCACGCTGGGCCGACGCGTGATTGCCTCGAGCAAAGGATCCTCTTCGGAAAATGCTACATAAGTGAAGATAAAAGGAATACGAATTGCATAGTAGATTTGATTCACACACAAGTATTAATGACGGGGCGCCAGATGAAAGGTCGATATGCCTGTTTGGAACAGAAGAAAAAGAAATGTGTGTGATAGCGGCAGCAGGTCTCGTGGTAACCCTAGTTCCACTCAGCAACCCTACTTAGGCTGTGGCGACATAAAGTATTTCCAAGTATTGCTCTTCTACTGAAATAGATGTCCCAACAACGTCATGATAGTCACCAGCGGCTTGTTCTTACAAGGCCCTTCCTAGTTCCCTTTTCCCTTTTCTCTTTTCCTTTTTTTCTTTTCTTTTTCTTTTTCAAAAAGTCTTGTGCTCTAAGCCAGCCCAAAGAAGAAAAGAGAAAGACAGGCAAATGTGAAATTTGGCCATATCAACCCCCATCCCCAAGAAAAAGAAGAACAAGGGTTTGATGGGAGATAAGACGAGACGAGGCGAGGCGAGGCGAGAAACGGGGGTTGAATATGAAGATAGGCCGTCAATGAGAAGACGAAGGGTGAGTGGCAGGGACAGCAACTAGCCGGGGAATAAAATAGAGAGGAGGCAGAAGCAGAAAAAGAAGCAATGGGAGGACAGAGTGCTGCAGGACGAGACATGGGCGGGAATTTGTTGAGAGAGAAGAGTCCACGAAATATGATATAGGGGAGGGGTATAGAGAGGTCAAAGAGCGAAAGCCCAAGGTAGACAGACGGGTAGCCAGATAGACAGGTGGACGCACCAGCACGAACGAACGAAGTAGCCAAGCCCCCCTCTCCCTTTCTCATGAAGGACTTACTAAGGAAAAGCAGCAACACGACAGAAGCGGAGTTTGCCAAGCCTGCGCTTTTCGGCCCTTTGGCCTTTCATGGCTTGCTGATCTTCTTGGATGACCAGGGGTGACACTTGAGGAGGGCGTCACCAAGATCAGGACAAAGAGGATCGTATAGTATAGTGTGGAGAGAGTCTGTTATCATCACGGTTGTAGCGTTGTGGCTGCTTCAGGCTCTGTTTTTCGTGTCCCCCCCCTTTTTTTTTCTCCAACAAAGAAAGAGAATCACGGTGGACTAACAACAAGCAACACTATTCTATGGGCGATTATGGGTGATTCAGCGTGCATACAGAAGCATAAGATAGCGATAGCCGAAGAGAGATAGGCCAGCCAGTACAGACACATGGCTATGCATATACTGACAGTACCTCCAAATGGAGTTGCGTCCTGTCAGCCTGCAAGAGCTGATAGCTGATGAACCTGCTACCGCCTATACTTGTGAGTGGGAAGACAAATCAAGACTGACAAGGGGAAGAGGCGTAGAAAAGAAAACGACATGCTAAGACTAAAAACATAGCTTGTTTATACTGAGTTTATGCATAGCACAGGCAGCGGAGACTGGGCTCTAAACTGCATGATCCACACACAAATAAACATAAATGCATACATGTCTCTATGTGCATCTGCATGCGTGGATGGAGATATGCACAAATAAACAACTGGGTCGCGTTGTTGTCTCCTGTATCTCTTTTCTCGTCGTTAGAGCCTAGACAACATCCGGTTTCTTGACGAAGAAAGCGAAAGAGTAACGTATGAAAAGAATAATCCTCACGGGAGGAAGAAGAGTGAGAGTGAAATGCTGATGCGAGCATTACAAACAAAGAAAGCAAATCGGGACCACGGTGAGGAGAGAGAAAGGGGCAACTAGATGGACATGGTCTTCCTAGTCGGAGGGACCAAAAACGGCGTTCTTGACACGTTATTGTCCGAGATTCTCATGCCATTATTTCGTTCTAGTCTCTGGTCTCTCTGGGTAGCCGCACACTTCCTGCAATGCCCACCGAGAGGTCTTGTTTTATCATAACTTCGTTCCCTTTGCGCCCGCTCGATTCCTCCAAGCCATGGGCTTGTGAGGCCTGGCTACAAGGCAGAAAAAAAAAACCCCCCCAAAACATGACATGGAAAAACAAAGCATACCCCCTCCCCTGAGCGTGATCCTAGACTTGTGTCTGAATCTGGGCCTCGAGTCTGAGGGTCAGCACAAACAGGTTTTCTTGGCATTGGGGCTAACTATCGGGGAGGGAATAGAGAGGGAGAGGGGGTCGCCCTTTTGTCTTCTCTTTTATATATACATTTTTCTTCTCTTTTTCGCTCTTTTCGTTATCAGCTAGAATCGAGCACCGAGCTTAGGAGAGGCACGGGAAAAGACAGACTAGTCGGCACAGAGTCAAGACGACGAAAAGGAAATCGAGTTGTTGTAGAAAGAAAGAAGGAAAGAAAAAAAAGAAAAAGAAAAAAAACCGCGTGGTCGGTAGAAGCACAGGACTTTGGTACTGTGATTCTTGTGGGCTCCGAGAAACATAGACCCTGCGAAATGGCATGATACATACACGCTTCCGTTTCAATCTGTCTTGTCTTCTTGGGTCTTCTATAGCCTTATCTCTCTCCATATACGTTTCTGTGGTGTCTTGTGAGCACGTACATGTATGTATACGCAAGCGTACAAAAACCACCAACAGGTCCCAATGAAAAGGGCGGCCTCATGGGGAAGGCCAGTAGTGTAGCGAGCTTGGCTTGGTTCCAGGTCGTTGGGGCGGCAGGGAAGTACAGCACAGCACGTCACATACTGTGGTGTTGTGGTGACTCCCAGGACCCAAACTTCAGGCTCTAGGTCTCTAAAAAAGCAAAAAGCAGTCAAGGTCAGACTAGCATCTGCTGGGTCTTGCCAGCAGGCCTATCCAACTGTGATAGACAAGCTACTGGGGGGGAGTCTTTGTCCCTCGTCATCCCGAGTTATGGAGTTATGGGCCTTTACGTCACTTGGACTTAGGCCTCTTAGTGCTTAATAAGGTAGCTTAGCTCTTTAGCTTGGCATAGAGCCCAGAGACCAGCTCCTTTTTTTTTTTTTTTTTTCAAAGGGACTGCTGGCTTGGTGGTGAGCTTCTTGTAACCTGTGCCACTGCCAGCTTTAGTTAGCAGACGGGGGCTATAACTCTCGCGTCCTCCCACAAAGACTAGCATATAGCCCCTAAACAAGAACCAGAGTAGACTGTGGAGGTCCCAAAAGAAAGAGCGGACACTAATGCATTCTAGGAAAGTCGCTTACAGAAAAGAGAAAAGCGAGACAACACTCGTAAGCCCAGCCAATAGAAGCCCGTTTCACTCACAAGGTACCCTGGTCAGATATTTTGCGTTTCCCCGTTATACTGGGATTTCCTGGCTTGGCTATATTTTTGCGCAAGGGCACTAAGGGACCCGCTCGGTTAGGACAGATATAGATGCGTAGACACTGCAAGCCTAGGAGAGCCATTTGAGTGCCCCCCACCCCTTTTCTGTCTAGGACAGGCTGTAGGTCGATATAGCAAATCAAGCAAGATGTAGAGAGAAAGGCAAAGTAGTTGGGAGATGGGGGCGGCATGGGGTGCATGAAGATGATGGAAAAGGAACGGATAGGAGCGGATAGGAGCGGAATAGAACAAAGATACCAACGAGTAATGCTAGCAATTAAACTAACATTATGAAAAGAAGGCAAAAAGAGGCGTAAAGAGCGCGAATTGAGACCGTATATGCGTGAGTGGGTAAGAACAACAGGCTCTTTCATTGGGTAGAATACACATGGCCTCGTCAAATGCTGTACCTCGTCAGGGCTTGGTTTCGGACTGAGGAGATGGGCCGACAACGCAAGGAAGGGGGATGGCCAACATTATTGATTGATTGCCTTAAAGAGTAGCAGCGTATATCCATCACGCTTATTGCAACTCTGGCACGTCTTAACGTAGTCAGACAGGTAGGCAAGGCGGTCGGTGAGATGCTACACCGGTGGCTGCCAGCCCAGGGCCAATAGTGGATGCATGAGGCTGAATACTGTGTCGTGTTATTTTTATTTGTACCCATTGCTACTTAACCCAACTGATCGGCTGTAATTCTCAACCAAGAGCGATATAGAGCCTGTCTCAAGTACCGAGCCCCCAGGCTAAGCTCTGGGGGGGAGGGTGGGCGGGGTTCCAAGGTTTAGCACCGGGCGCCAAGTTTAACTCTGGGTATGTGATGGTAATGGTGTCGGTAATTTTGTGTCGTGTGTCGTGTGTCGTCGTCGTCGTCGTCATCGTTGTTGTTGTCGTCTTTGTCTTAGAACTGGTCGACCTCTCTCGCTTCATCTGCCATATCTCATTCAACAGCATAACGCCTTGCAGAAGGGGAATTAAAGGGGCAATGGGGCCTGTCATATGGCCATTTCTTCTCCGATTGTAACATCTTCCGGGACGGTAAGCTGGCCTGGCTAACCGACTTGACCTCTCAGTCTGCCTCTGGTAAATCATGAACAAGAAGAGCCCAAAAGCGAATGTTTCCAGTCTTTCAGATACGTGCACGTGGAAATAAGGGTAAAAGAGGGGGAAGAAAAAATTTATTCCTGGCTTTTTCTCTTTGAGGTAACTGCTGTGAGACACTGCGAGAAGTGTACTAGAAGTTGTGTGCGTGGAGATAGATACGTATACCACGAAGATGTAGCACCTGCCTTTGAAATTTCTTCAGGATCTACCTATTGTAGGGGTTACATGGACAAGACTACTTGAAGGTACCCGGCCTGGTCTCTTCCATTCCCTTGGCCTGCCTCTTTCTTCATCATGCTGATACTTATTTCATTGGTGCTTGTCTGCCCCAGCCTGTCCCAGCCTGCCGCTACTCTACTTGCCCACTGTCCCTCAACCTAACCTGGGTGCTAATACCAACCAACTTCTATCATATGCCGTATCTGCTTCTTCTTGTTATAGGGGAGAGCGAGAATGGGGGGGGGCATGACAGTCAAAATTTGAAGTGACAGGATAAAGTCACCATCGGCCAGAGTTCGTTCATGGAAGTTACTCCACTAGGCCAGGAGTACGGGATATCTGGAAGGTGGAGAGACAGAAGTGACAAGGGATGTTCATGGTGCAATGGTGCAATGGGGAGGGGGAGAGGGTGTGTCATTATAAGAAAAGACGCGCCACTCCTTCCCATCCATCCTTTTTCTTGGCCATGCAGCTCAAAGAGCGGGTCCCAGCTCAAGTTCTTTCCCTATCCAAGGAAGAATAAACACTATAAAACCATAAAAATCGACAGAACAAAGCTATAAAATAAATAAATAAAAGAAACTGAACCCAACAAAGGCAAATTCGACTCCTTCCTTTTTTTGTCCTTTTCATCCCTCTTGTCACTACCCTGCCGTTTTGCTGCTGGCTTCTGTGCTGCTGCCCTTTTTGAATCTGCACCTTCCCACCTCATTTCCCATCTGCTCTTGAGCAAGTCTCTTGTTTTTTAATTTTTATTCTTTTTATTAAATTCTTTTTATTTTTTTTCTTCTCTAAGTTCCTTTTCTCATCTTCCCATCTCCTCCCTCTCACACTACTTCTTTCATGTTCATTTCTTCTTTCTGATCCATCATCACGTAGCAACAATTGACTCAATCTTGGTGCTTCATATAATTCGCCGCAGAAAACAACAACAACGATAAAACGTCCCGAAAAAAAAAATCGCCATATCCTCTTCGACACTCACTTTGCCGATAAATGCGCTACACGTCGCTGCTTGGCATTCTTTGTCTACTTCACCCGGGCTTCCATCACTGGTAGCGCATCATCACTTGACGCATTGCTCCGTCTTATTACCAACTGACGACCACCACAAACACCCGTATCTTTTGCTCTATCGCTACATTCCAAAAAAGAAATCCCAAGTCATTCTATTGCCTGTCCGCGAACCACAAACGACCCTGTAGCGCATACCAACCACAGACACAACAACCTCCCGTGGAATTTTGCCTGTATCATCTTTAGCCTGCGAACTCTCCAGCTCTACAGCTTCAGTCGCTGTTCAACGCCACCCCAATTCTCCTTTTATTATTAACCCACACCATTGGTTTTTGTTGCCGTCTCTGCCGCTTGGTACTGCCCTACTGTATTTAATCAATCGCCTTGCTCGCCCTGTGCTTTCCAAGATACCGGATCTGTGCTCGCCCTTGGAATCCTGTGGGCCTCCCTAAGCCGAATATCTGGTCAAGTAAGTCCGTCCATACAAGCAAAACACATTCCTTTTTTTTTTTTTTCCTTCTACCTCTATTTCGCCTTGGTTTTTTTTTCTCTGGACCTGGCCCTTGCACCCGTTCAGGCCATTAGAAGCATAAGGCGTCCTTTGGCTTTTATTCCCATTTGTCCAGGCCGTTTTTGCCCTTTTCCCAGTGCCCGTAGCTTTGGTTGAACAAGAGACAACAAAAAGTCCCTCTTTCTCTCGGGTACCCATTACATTGGTTCTCATTTCGCCTGGCTTGGCCAGACCTGGCCATTCCTGACTCTTTGTTCCCCTCGCCAGTGCCTGTGACAGTTCACTGTACTGCATTGCACACAAGCCGCGCCTCAGTAGTAGCAGCAGCAGCCCATAGTTTTTTTCATGCCCTTTGTTGTGTTTTGCCTACAATCTATTAGCCCCCCTCCCCTCCAACGACTAAAATTCCTGCCGAGAAAAGGCGTTTTTATCCGTTATTTGTTTCCCTTGGCCCTTCTAATAGGGGAGAAAAGAAAAGCAAGCCTAAAATCCAAACCCAAGAACCCAGATTTGAGACCCGACCCGGCACTCTGGAACTGGATTTCTTTGTGATCTGGGAAATTTTGCTGCACTCTTACTTTTACTCCTAGCTCTATTCCTCTCCATTCTTCCCACAATATCACCGCCTTTGTCAAGTCAAAATCGTCTCTTGAAAATAATCGCCCTTGCTAATAACTGGCCTGGCTTCGTTTGCAGACACCGTTAGTTATTTGTCATATCACATGGTGTAGCTGTCATATTCGATTAATTCGCTATATCCCCCGATTTTGCGCGTAAAGCCGTCTAGTCGTTTCACCATGGCCACGCAAATGCGGCCTCTGCAACCCGACAACGGGGCCGACTTGAGGAACGCTCAAGTTCCCCCGACCATGGAAGGACCTCCCAGCGCCTCCGAACGCCGAACAAAGAGTGGAAGAGTGCTGCGATACCAGCTCACCATCCTGCAACAGCCTGAGCGAGCACGCGCGTGTGGCTCTGGTTCTAAATGTAAGCACTTCGCCTCTACTCTAAGCCTAGTTTGGGCCTATCTCCTCCATATACCCATAAGAGCTAGAATTAACCTGTATTCCTCCCCCGCCCCTCCCAACAGCTGCTGCCGACCGCAGACCCGTTGATCCTCCACCCGTCGTAGAGCTTTTGATTTTTGATATCACCAACGGCCAGGAAAAAGACATCACTTTCTCATACAACGTTAACTTTTTCCTGTTTGCTACTCTCGAACACGCCCGTCCTATGGCCCATGGGCGTGTCCAAACTCCCTCCGCTACTAGCCCTCCTGTATTGACTGGTATGCCTGTCTCCGGCATGGCATATCTAGACCGCCCTACTGTTGCTGGGTATTTCCTTTTCCCTGATCTTTCGGTTCGTCATGAGGGTCGGTACCGTCTTGCTTTCAACTTGTATGAGGAAATCAAGGATGCTGGCGATGCAAGCATCGACCTTATTGACAGGATACCCGGTCCTGATCACCCCCCGTCTTTTGACTGGCGAATGGAGGTCAAGTCGAATGCCTTTACCGTCTACAGCGCCAAGAAGTTCCCTGGCCTGACGGAGAGCACACTCTTGAGTCGCACTGTTGCCGACCAGGGTTGCCGTGTCCGTATTCGTAGAGATGTCCGTATGCGCACACGTGAAGGCAAGGAAAAGAACAAGAACTCTCATCGCAACGAGCCTAAAGAAGCCGAGCGGGTTTCAAGAACTCCTGACCGCCAGTCTATTGATCAATACCGTGATCGCTCGATGAGTAACCACAACGTTGCCACAGAAAATCGCATGATCTACCCTCTCAATACTTCCGTTCCTCAATACTCCGATAGCCGCAAGATGTCCACCCCAGACAGCTATTTGAACATGCCGCCAGCACCTCGTCGCCCGTCGTACTCTACCACACTTTCCTCAACCTCAACCGTGCCAAGCTTCCCTGGGACAGGATGCTCCGTGTACGCAAATACCCCTGCTGCTTCGGCACGCCCTATGACACCACACAGCAACTACGTTCCCCAGAACGCATTGAATCCCGCATACAACACTACCTACTCTAACTCGAACAGACCTCATATTCAGGGTTATGATCATAACTCCTCCTATCACTCCATGGAAGTTGACCCCAAGGCGGAACGGCACAACTCTGTTTCAAGAACCGTCCAACAATCACCTCGCCCTAATTATCCATCCGAGTATGAAAAGCGCGATCACCGCTTATCCATTCATTCGCAATCATACATGGTGCCGGATGAAATTACTACCATCCGATTGGCTACCATGTCCTCTCTTCCTCCTCCCGCTGATCGGCGTGACATGGCCCCTACTGGCCAGATTATGCCCGAGATCCCTCCCACTGCTCCTCCGCCGTCTTCTAGCGGGCTTACCAACTCTGTCATTGAAGCTGATACTAATGATGAGGAGCCCGCATATGTCTACCCCTACGCCCTACCTACAACCTCGTCGAAGCAGGGATCCCATAAACAAGGCTGGGTTAGCCGCACTCAAACGAGGAAGCGTAACCGGGCCGCATCTCCAAGCGATTCGCAGCGCGTATATAACCGTGGAAACCCTCATGACAATGTGCGCTCATCAGAGCGCCCAAACATTGCTACATCTGAGGCGGCAAAAGTTTACATGGCTAACCGTCAACTGCCAATACCTGGTGAAGTAAGGTACATGACTGCGGATGGGACTTACAAGGCCAAGCCATTGAACCGGTTTATTTGAATTTGCGAAATGAGCTAGCGGACCGCCCTCTGAGTTATCCGTTGCCACTACTTCCATTTACATGTGTATATCAGACATGTATATATATATATTCTCGACATATCTTCTTTATTTCCAAATTCACCACCATTTCCTTTGTTTGGATCTTGCCTTTGACTTTTATTTTCATCTTTTCCCAGCATCCCGACCTAAGAATCGGGGTACATGCTCCATCTACTGCGGCTAAGAATTTCTTTTTGTGCTGTTCCCTGAGCCGACTTATTACGATACCATCATTCCGGACAGTTTTTGTTTCTGCAGTTTGTTATTCTTCGCTTTAATGTCGCTGCCAACCTTGACTTGTTCTTCTTTGGAATCGCTTTGTTTTGTTTTGTTTTATTCCATTTTTATTTTTCTTTGCTGTATTTCTTGAAACACATTTGGGGAAAATGGGAGGACTTTTTTTTTTCTTTTTTTTCTGCTATATTTTCAACTTGATATCACCCCTTCCCTCTTTGTTCAACTCTTCACCTACGTACACATAACATAAATCTCCTCTTTCTTATGTCGCAATATCAATATCATTATTGTTTCCTTTGTCAGTGCTTGTATTTGAGAAGTGTCTCTTGTAGGTCGTGAGGTGTTTGTCTATTTGTTACTTCATTTAGCTGGTATATTGGTGATCCAGTGACGACTGGCCTATCCAATGTCTACTGCAATGGCATTGAAGATGGATGAACGTAGAGGGCAGTTTTCTTGGTGTGTCTGTATGGCTGCTTATCCAATAGAATGCATTCTTCGTCTTTGAGAAGAGCTTCACCAAGAGACTATGCTCTTTTCTTGGCCCCCTTCTGCGATTGCCCACTTCTTATTACTGGTGCACTATTTCAACTTAACTCAGAGTGAGGGCTCGTATGGAGCAGCCTGCGGAATTCCAGAGGGGTAGGCTAGCCAATAGTCGCCAGCTGCTCACTAGCCTGTTTACCCTCTAGTTCCGAGGGGAATTATCTCGGTTACACTGTAAGTCACTGAGTGCAACATGTAGTTGGAGCAGTTGATGGTGGCCAGAAAACAATCTGACGACAGTAGTGATTTGTGGCATCTGGTTTAATGGTGTGAGATGGTATCACTATAAAGTTAATGTCCAGTAATGAGCAGGTAGCGCCGCCAACTTCCGAAGCCAAATAAGGTGTTAATATGGTAAATAGCTTCGGAAACCATGCCATTCTTGACTACCGATTCCTACTATCAAGCTTCCGGAAGGCTTGCACTACTCCAGTTAAACTTGGGATCTAGACCTATGGGAGAGAGTAGACGCATTTCCGAGGCTCTAGATGAATGTTGAATTATCTAGAGCTATAACAGCCAAGCCGACCAAAGACGTCAAATCCCAAAGACAAGCTAATTAATGAGATGTAAAGACAAACTACCATGCTGGCCTATAGACAGTCTGGACCTACTGCGTAGTTTATAGCAGGAAGCCTTGAAATTTGAGAGTCGCAGGTTGCCAGATTCCCAGACAACAAGGAGACTTTCTAAGAAAACTGTTTATTCCCCATCATGGACGAATATCAGAAGTAAATATTCGTAGGGCTTTGTGCCTTATTTTGCCTTCTATCTTTTTTGGCTCCCAAGGTTGGTGTGCTGGTGTTTGAAGTCTGCGGAGAGGAACTCAGTCTCGAAACAACGATAATGGCCTCTAGATTTTGATTTCCCGCGTTATATGACAATGACAGCAGCAGGCAGCAGCAGCGTGATGGGGGAGAAGAGGATAGACTGAAAGTGCCAAATGAACGAATTATTGTTGGTGATTCTATGAACAGGTGACGACTCAGTAATATGAGAGCATGGTTGCTTCATTGATGATTCTTATGTGAGAAATCCTTAGGAGAGGTGTGGTCGTGGTCATGTGACCGTATCAATCGGTAGTTCGTACGACTTGAGCATTTGCCAAGTACATGTTACACAAAGAAGGGTTAGACCCATAGAGTTCAAAGCTCGATCTATTGTTCGTCCTCTTCTATTTTACGCCATGTGCTAGGTTTAATAGCGGCTTGGATGGTGCAACCTTCTGACTTTACTTCTGGACAGTCGGTATTGCATGCTGGCATCTACTTCAAGGATATCATATAGCGTTTTGGGGGTTCTGCTTTGCAGCTAAAGGGCTTTCCCGAGAGATGAATAACGTGGAACTTGAAACTTCTTCAACGTTCATGAGAATCACCAAAAACAAATGACGCCGAGTTGACTACCAGACAGAATTGGTTCTCTGCAAAGCTGACTGCAGTTTAGGCAAGAGAAGTGTGTATGTCCCTAAGCAACTCTCACCTTGTGAACTTGACAAGAAAACACAGTGAGTCCAGCCCTGTTATTTCGTATTTTCCTTTTTACGCTTATCTGGTGTTATCTCACAGCGACATAACGACTCACTGTTGATGGAAGTAGCTATCTGATGTAATCTTTCAGTGCAGCTTGTGGGTAGTCGGTGGTTTCAGAGGAACTTGGATTTTGAGCGCTCCCTACAACTTTCTAGCGTCTAGTACAAGGAAAGGGCCAGAGGAGCCATTGGTACAGTATCACCCCGTGAAGTGTCTAAAGAATTTCTAGGACTGGTCGTCGTCCAGTGTTATCTGTGATAGCCGCATATGACATATTCCTAAAGGCCACCGGTTTTGGCCTTCCTCGACATATCCTTCCGATCCTGCAACAAACGCCTCTCATCTCATCTATCATAGCTCCCATATTTCTCCCTCATTCATGTCTTCGCCATCTCTTCTCTCGTTATGACTCACGCATCTTCGGTATTAGCTGCATGATCCTAGAATGTCCGGAGTGTGGTAGATGCTCACCTTGTAGCTAGCAATGGTAGTGCCTTTTTATGTTTAAGCTGTTTGAGCAAAAGGGTTGTCTCAGCGAGGCTCAGGTGGCTCAGCGTAAGCCTCAATTGTGTTTTTGTCCTGGGTGGGTTTGAGGTTACGCTGTAGGACACCAGTGGCGTGGCATGGCTCTTTGCTTTTATGTTTTCAAGAAGCTTGTCCACATCCCTTTAGCTCAATTTCCTCGGTGGTGCTTTGCATGTCGGCTAGTGGCCTCGTCATTTTAGCTGGTTACAAATCTTGTACTCGAGTGAGCAGTTGTGTCCCCATCGATCGTGATACTTGCACTAAAGTCTCCGTTACCAGCTACACCCCGGTGAAACTCTAGCATCTAGAAAAACGGAAAGGATGGCCGGCTTGGTGGGGACACCGGTTCCAAGTGGATAATATTCTTCCAGCTCTTTACATCTTTCCCCAAGCCGAGATGTACTTGGGTTCTTTTTGACTTTCATGTTCATGCGGGACTGTTGTGGTGTGCTGTTGTCGCTTCTTGACATGACATCCCAATCTTGCTTGAGCGTCGGCTAGCTCATTATCTTCCACTCCCACGTGCCCCGTAACTCAGAGTTCTTAGACAAGCCTTTCAGGCGACTTTTACTCTTCTGTCCAGGCTTTAGAGCCCGCTCTATCTCATTAACTATAGTCCGTGATACAATGCTCTTAGGTTGCAGAGATGGATCATGAATCCTCTGTTATTTAAACATTGCTAGATTTCCCTAATGTTATCATAGGATATCAGTCGCTTGGTTGACTCTGCGTCCGTCCTTATTGTTAATATCATTGTATTATCTTATGTCTACCTACTGTTGATTTGATTTGAATATATTTAACGTCTACTGGAATCACTGAGATCAAACGACGCCGGATTGGCTACCGGACAGAATTAACCCTCTGCAAGGCTGACTACAGATCTCAGACGAGAGAAGCTCGTATGCTCCCAAGCAAGATTGTTACTCGCCTTCTCCCGAAGTCGATCGTCCGCCATTTCCAGCGCAAACATAGACTATGTTACCGCAGGCCTGAATCGGCGAAATACAACAAGCTTCGATGGCGCAGTGGTAGCGCAGTGGTCTCATAATCATGAGGGGCTTGATTTCCATGATCATTCTCCAACATCATCATGTTGTCATGATATCCAAAGGTCGTGAGTTCGACCCTCACTCGGAGCAATCAGTCACACGTTCTCTTTTTTTTTTGTTGTCTGGCCAAAGCACAACAAGTCACTTATAATGTATATTTATAAATTTTTTTTAAAAACAAACGCATACTTTTCGTTTTTTTTGATGGCCGATTGATTCACTTTCTCTGTTATCATGTATATATTGTAGGAGGATTCAACGTTTCATGTTATAGTAAAATAATGTAAGGCTTTGTTGCTATGTTACAGTGCAGCTGCACAAAACACACAAGTATGCACTAACCCATGTCAAGTAGCATGTATATTACATTATTTATCTACACGGTAGTTATTAGCATACATGGCAAGGCGCACACATCAACGCATTGTGGGTTGTGGGCAGTGCACACGTACACAAAAACTCTGATCTCGCTCTCTTTATCGCTCATATCTCACTCACATGGGTAGTGAATGCTGTGTTTGGATATGCAGGTACTAGGGAGAAAAAGAGCGAGGCAGAGGGACAGAGTGGCATGGGCGGGTTTTAGGTTTGTTTATGCAGGCTTTGTGCAGCCATTTTGTCCCAAGGAGAGGCAAGTTTTGCCCTCAGATTTCTCATTGCACGAACGAATAGTGAAAATGCAATATTGATAAATAATGCCGAAGTGTATGTAGACAGTGGTAAGTTGATAGGTATGTGTATCCACATGTGCTACTAGGTATAAGTAAGACCTTGTTTATGCGCTTGTGCATACCGTATTTTATGCTATGCCTGTATTATGCTTCCATACACTATTTGCTCAAGTCCCAGAAGTCTTGTTGGCTGACTGCCGACATGACGCAGACAGCCGACGAGGCAGGAGAAACATTCAACAAGAATAAGGAACTTTTTTTACAGCCTCTTTTTTTTTTCTTCTACCCATCGCAATAGTACCGAGTCAAGTGGCAATGAATTAGTGGTCTAGTTGTTGAAGGAAGTTATTTATGCACTCGACTTTTTCCCTTCTGAAAGGGGGGCGGCTCAAAGAAGGAGTTATTAGACACGGCATGCTCGGTGGGAGCTTGATACTGAGACCATTCTGTTCATCGCTGTCGATTAGTTTGGTTAGTACAGGGTGGAGAGGGAGAGGGGGAAGCGGCTATACGGGAGTGACTGCACCTAACCTATAGGCCGGTCGTTTGAAGTTGGAGCTTCGAGAGAGAGAGAGAGCTCGGGTGTCCGGTGGGGCCTTGTCTCGGGTTGAGGCAGACGGCAAAGGACAATCAGTATCCAATCTACTGCCGGCTCTAGCTTAGCCCAAGGGGGTGCGGGGGCCAAGGCTGCTATAGTGAGTGGAGTAGTAGGGCTTTAGGCTTAGGGTGGACGATGTATGGCAGGAGGCAAAGAGGAATGGGCATCTGCAAAAACGGCAAGAAATGTAAGACAAAATGAGCAATTACTTAGTACTGAGGCTCTGTGAGAGGGCAATAACTGGCACTGGATGTTTATTATTTTTTTTCTTCATTTTTTCTAAATTGTTATTCATTTTCTTTTTTGGGCCTGTCTTATACCCCCAATCTGCCGAAGTTGGCGCTAGAGCTACGGTCTATCCTATTTTGGAGGTTTAGTTTAAATCAGGGGTCCGTTTCCTCCTCTAAGTCGAGGTGGGGACCCGACGGGGAAAAACTCGTCATCTTGGCTAGTAACTAAAACCACAGCAACAACAAACAAAACAGCCTCTTTAGTACGCAATAGAGACCGACTAGGCCAGCGAAATGATCCTATTGCTACTCGATGGGATAGAGCAATTGCCCCGTAGTAACGGTCGGTATTTTTCTAGTTCTACTCGTCTTTGGCTGTGGAGCTGAAGCTTGGATGATTTGTTAGGAGTTGGCCGGTGCAGATCTAGGTCTAGGGGAATTTAGGGTAGTTGCCTGTCAAAGACTTAGCTAGAATCTGAAGACCACCAGGCAGAGGAGGGAGCTGGTGGTTAATGATGGATGCAACCTTGGCGATAAGATTGATGGGGCCTCTTATATTGGATATTGGCACAATGGAAATAGCAAAGGGAAGGCACGATGGCACCACTCATGATAAAAAGGCGTGCCGTGCCTTCCTATCCTGTGCATCAGGGCTTTGTCATGAGGGCTGGGAGGCTTCCCTCTTTCCAATTCTGCCAACGTCTTGTTGTCCACAAAAATTTCTTCATCTTTCACCACCAAAACCAGGCCCAAACTTTGTTCCTCTTCCTATCTCTTCATCGCATTTTCCCCTGCCTCTGTTTCTGTACTTTGGCTTAGCTCTCAGACATCGCTAATGCAGAGCAACTGGAGCGACAGAGCAAAGGAGGAAAAAAGTAACAGGGAACAGGGCAGGCTTGGATAGCAACGCAACTGCTAGGCTTGTGGTGGCTGCTACCTGAGCAACCAGAAAGGCAATCCAAAGAATACAAACAAGCCGATGTGACGAGAGTCCAATTTCGACCATTTCCACAGGTTGTCTGCCTCTTCTTTTCCTCTTCTGTTTGCACATTCTTTGCTTCTCCTTTTGCTGCTCTGTATCCCTCGGTGTCTCACTTGCAAAGCTCCACCGCTTCGTTCGCTCTACACATTGTGGGTTGTAAACCCGTGGCCGGTCTATAGCAACAGCCCACCCCCCCCCCTCGTCTTTAACTCCTCCCATATCAAAGCCGGCTCTGAGTCTCTACAGCCTTTTCTGTCCTGTGTGTCTCTGTTTTGCACGACAACAAGTTCCCGTCCGCCCGCCCGTCCTCCTCCACCCAATCTTTCTCTCTCTCTCTCTCTCGGCGGCTTGAAGCGTACATTTTCGATCATTCCACAACTCCAGCGTTTGTCTGCATTCCACCCACGCGACAAAAATTTGCTTCACAACCACTCCCCAGCCTTGTCCGCCAACGAATCTAGAGCAGCAAACAAACTTGCTCATCCATATATCATCCTGCCTGTATATTATTTTTTCTTTGTCTTGCTGCCAGAATTGCCACCCGCCCCTATAAAAAGGAGACGTCATGGCTGGCCTGGCGCGCGCCTCAAGCAGTCGCTTCCTGGAGGGCTCCATGAATGATAGGGTTTCTGCTGTACCGCCTGTGGAGTTTATAGGTCACAAGCATTCTGCACCATCTTCCCTTGGCTCGCAAACTGACCAGGACACCGATTACGACGATATTGCCGCTGAATTCTTAACCTGTTCAAGTCCCCGCACAAACTCCAATTCCACAATGGATGCTCAGCTGTCCAAAATTGCTCCTACAAACACCAAAAAGTCAGCCAGTACCATGGGCAACAAGTCCAAAGGCGAGAAGCGATCAAGTTTCTTGCCTTCTCTCTGGGTTGGCTTCCGGGAAAAGCTGAGTTTCCGGAAGGGCGAAACAAAGCGACGTCCACACTCAATACATGCTGGCGTGTTGCTTGGCTCGCGTCCAACTGATCTCTCCTCGACATCTGTTATCACGAACACCCCTCCGCCTGATGTGTCGGAGCCCCAAGCTACCCAGACTTCGAAGGCCTTCAAACCACCCTTGGGTATGGGCATGGGCAATAATGGTGCTCGCCCAACCCGAGAAGAAGTTATGGCAAACTACAAGTCATTGATGGCCCAGGGCTTTTTCGGGAACCATGCCATCCAGTCTACCCGCCAGCCCCCGCCAAAGCCATTATCCACATCACAGTCAATGAGTAATTTCGCTGCCATCTCCAGTAATTCCCAACTTGCGCCAGGAACAGCAGATGGGCTTCGTTCCAACCCCGTTCCGCCTACACCAACTTCCATGGAGCAGGAAGACAAGTCTATGACCCCAACAGAATTCAACCCCGAGGCCCATCCTGGAGCTCCTGCAGCCCGTCCTGCAACTCCCGCAGCATCCCGTCCCGTTTCATCGCCCATGGATCGTGATCTAGGGGTCATGTCTGGCTGGCTTGGTGGTTCCGGACAGAGAAGGGGCATGAAACGTAGTAACGCTGAGGCATTGGATAAAGAGGTGCCAATGCAAAAGAAACTGCGCAAGTCAGCATCCCGCATGGGAGACTTGGGCAATTTAGGAAGACTCCGCAAGCGTGGAGGAGAAATCTCTGGATTCTTATCAGGTCGGTCCTTTAGCGCAGCTTCATCGTCTTCGGGATCTCTTGGAAAACCTAATGGCCCCACCTCTCCTCTCGTCAATGACATGCCCATGTCACCACACTCGCCACTCCATCCCAACCCGTTTGCCCAACACCCTGTTCACATCCCTCCTCACCCGGCGCCAACATCTGCACCTGCCCCATTGAACCGCCTGAAGAAACGGCCTACCATGGCCGACATCTCAGCGCCATTGACACCACCTGTGCACATGGCTCCTGGCGCTTTTGAAGGCATGAAAAATGGATACGATGTTGAGTCTCTCATTAGCGACGAGTTGCCCGTGAAGGCTGTCTCGCTTTGGGAAGCACAGCAGGAACGCCTCCTAGCACGGCGACGATCGGCTATGAGTGAATTGGCACTGCATGATGCACGTGTTAATCAGCGTGGAGGTACCCGATCGCCCGTACCACACAGTATGGCTATGGATATCGATGATGATGACTTGGGGATGAGCATAAAAACAGGTGATACGCAATTCCAGCAGCATGCACGTGAGTACAGCGAGTACCAGCAACTTGGGGGCATGCAGTTCATTTGAATAGCGAGCATCCTCTTTTTTTTTTTCGCATCGAGGCTTGTGCCATAGGGCTACTGTTTGTTTCTTTTACATGCACAGCACACAATGCTTGCTAGTGTGATGGAAATGTTGTTGACAAGCGTATTTTCGTCTTTTTATGTCTTGCCCCTGAGAACTCTGGTTAATGATGGCCACGATAACGACAATGTGTTTGATGATCTAGGGCGGCGGTATGTATTGCTGTTTTATTATCCTATTCCCTTTATTTCCTGTTGATGGACATGTAATGTGCACGTCGTTGTCTTTTGTTTGTCCTGGATCTATTTATGATGGCGTTTGATATCGGACCAGATCTTTTTGTTTCTTGGGCGTTATTGTTTTTCTGTTTTTTTTTTTTTTTTTTTTTTCAACTTTTTTTCTTGTATCTTGACCGCTTAAAAATGCGCAGGCTGTGTTCATGTTCCTTTGGTATCTTTTTGATGAATAAATATTCAAATTTTTACTGTCACGCAATATTAAAATCTTGGAAGATGAAGGAAACAAGACACGGGTTATTTGATGTTTGATGTGAAGTGTTTATTTTATTGACTGCAGTATTCTTGTGACAAATGTAGAGCCAAAAAGAAAATAGAAGTTAAAAAAAAAAGAAACATTGTCTATATTCAAGAAGAAGAAGAAGAAGAAGAGATTTAAGATAAATAAATCAAGTATTGTGTGTGTTTGTGATCCAAGGAATTATGAGCACTTGGAAAATAATATAGATGATAGTATAAAAACCGGACAAAAGGAAATGCCCCCAAATAAAGAATAGAGAGATATCATGACGCGTCGTCGCTAGAAAGCAAGGAAAATGGAAGGAAAGAAAAAAGAAAAAAGAAAAAAGAAAAAAAAAAAAGGCGGGCATGAAAAGAGACGAAGGATATCGATAGGAATAAAGGAAATTGAGCCCAAGTAAAGAGTAGAAGGAAAGAAAAGAAAAGAAGAAAAGCCAAGAAGCGGCCTGGATGCGATACAGCCAGCCTAGAGTATCACAAAAATGACAAAATATATAAAAACATAGATGGAAGAAGAGCAAAGAAACAATACGCGTGCCTCTCAGCGCCAGATATACAACCTTTACACTAGCTGTGAAGCCCGGCTACGGATGTCATCGTCTTGCAGAGCGCACACCCACAAGCAACGCTCTGTAATGCCTTCAACAGGCTGGAAGTTGTATAGAGCGCTAGCTTCAAACAGCCGCAGCAGCGTCTTGACCACGGCCGCTGTGCGGCGATAGCGCTCAAAGTTTACCAGGGGTGCGGCTGACTGCGACGAGGCGGGCACATGGGCAGGACGTTGCGAATTGTAGGTTAAGTCGTGCATGTAGATGCCGATGAAAGGGACACAGCCCTTGTCGGAGCCAGTTTCCATCTCAGAGCGGATGTTGTAGAAGTTGCGTGTAGGCGTCATGAGAGTTTCAAGGCTGCGCACAACATCAACCTCAGCAGCTGGCACAAGTGCCCATGTCTGAGCTAGTCGTGTCACTTCAGGTGATGTCAAGGCCATTGTGATTTGTGCTAGTGAGGCAAAGTTGCGGTAACGACGACAGTGCTTGGCAATATGGATTAGCTTGATGATGCATCGCGCACGCTCGTTGATATTTTGGGTCAAGACAATCTCTGAGACAGCCCACTTGACCATAATGTTGAAACGCGCAACGACTACATCAATTCCATGAGCGTCGGAGTTACGTAGAAAGTCGAGCCAGGACCTCCACAGGCCATTAGTCGAGGTCTTCCAGCCCATCTCAACCAACTCTCTCCAGTCTATTTCAATAAGAGCTTCTTTTTCGATGAGCGTGAATTGCTGGGCAAGAACATCTGAGTCAAATGCCAGAATAAAGGGCAGGTGTGATGCCGCTCGCTGAGAAGCAGCAATGCTCTCTTTGTTCGTCTGACCCTCAGTAGCTACAGCACCACTAACAGGCGACTCTTGTGAAGGCCGAGTAGAAGGATACACAGCTGTGTGGCTATGTGTGGTAGTGGGTGTAGCTTCAGGGGTTGGTGGAAGAGGCTTATGCATCGTGAAGGGAGATGACTGCATATCTATAATGCTAGAAGTAAAGCTAGCAGGCACCGGCGGTACGTGGACCTTGGGGCTTTGTTCGGGGGACGACGGGATGTTAAGAGCCTGTTTCAGAGTCATAGGTGGTGAGGGAGGGGCGATATGGGATGACGAGTTATCATTCTCGCCAAACCGGGGTGAGCTGTGCTTGTCCATATGTCCAAGATAATCCGGAGTAGCAGGAGCAGCACCCCCATCGAGGCTATCTCTAGTGATATGCTCACTATAACTGTTGCTATCCAAGAACGAGCCCGATATGCGGATTTTGGGATGAGAAACACAGTCTTCATGTTTGGCATCAGAGCCCATTGGCATAGCATGGCAGAGAGCCGGGCTCGGGACAGAAGTCAAATCATGTGAATGAGCTGTACTTCCACCATCTGAGATATACGCCGCTTGTTTCGCCCAATCCCGATCATGACTTGCTAGGCTGCCCTCGTCGTTAAAGCTTGCCAGGGATTCGCGTTCTTGAGAGCAGAGTGGTTGGCTGGGATTCTTGCTACTAATGTCATCTGAGCAATGAGCCGTGTCAGCTTCATAACGAGGCATAGGACCAGCAGGCAAGAAGCTATTACAAAGAGGAGATCCAGGAATATTAACAGCTTCTAGCGATAAACCAGTCATATTCATGACGGGAGAAACAATTGAGCCATGGCCTGTAAGACTAGCCTGGCGGTTTTGCCGTCTTTCAGTATCAATGATAGTTCGATTTCCACTGGCCAGCTGGCTTAGGGAAACGCGTTGTTTGCGCAGCCGAGGAGGTGCGGGGGTCAGTTCAGTGAAGGTGGCAGGCTTCTCATAGCGGCCTTCAAGCTTCATCAGGGCAATCTCGATGCCATCATCAGCATCATCTGGAATTGCAGCCAACTTGCGTAGTTCGGCCTCAAACGAGGAGCGCATAGGGTGATGTAACGACGAGTGTGTGCTAAACAACGACAGCTTCTTGGAGGGAGGTTGTTGTGGCGATGTAGGAGACCCAAAAGGAATTGTATGTGGAATGGGCTCCGAGACACTAGGCGACACAGCTTCATGGTACGGATTATGCTGGCTAAGGCTAGGGCCCTCGTTATTACTAACTCTATACGAGCTTCGAACCGAATCGGTATAAGTGTTTATTGTTGTCATTGAGCGAGACCGGAACATGGACAGATGTTGGTCAAGATCATTGACCGTGCTAACCTCACGCAGATTTCCAGCAGGACGTCTACGTAGCATGCGTGCGGGTTGTGCCTTGTCTCCAATTTCAGGAGAGGCCGAGGAAGCAAAGGATGAGGCGCTGATGCTCCTTCTATGAGCTCGGTGGTGGAAACTATGAAAGGAGGCGTGAGGCTGATCAGCACCAGACATTGTTGAGTGATGGTGAGACTGTGTGACAGTAGATGCAACAATAGAATCATCAGCGCGAGATAAAGGACGCGAGGCAGAATATTCTTGGCAAGTCTCGACCTCATCATCAGTGTCTCTCTCAGCCTTTGTCTGCGCCTGTTGTGAAAGGGGCAGTGAGCTGTTGGTATAGCCAGGGTCTGTTCCCATAGCAATAGCACGGGGAAATGTGGCAGTTTGGGGACTCCGGAAGGCCTGGTTTGGGGAGAGACAACCGCCATCCAAAAAACTTTGAAGATCAGGCACAAAGGGGGGAATAATAGTGTTCACATCATTAGGACGGACAAAGAAGCTGTGGTTTGGCATATGTGAAGTTTGCTGGGGCGCTTCGTGCAGATGATCAGGTGGCGTAGAGGGCGGCGTAAGATCTCCAATATGAGCCAAAGCCTCTGTGAAGCGCTCGGCAGGAGGTACAGAGGGCATAGTAGAGCCTATGTGTATAGGTAATGTTGATAAATCAAACGGTTCGTGTCTAGTATCATCGATGATCATGATCGACTTGCTACCAGCAGTGATGGCCCCATCACTAAGAACTCTCTTGTGGGCTGTCTGCCGATAACTAGTCCTGCTACGAGTGCTCATGCCATCGAAAGAGGTGTCTAAATGGGCAGACACGAAGGTAGGCGCTCGGTACTGCTCCTCAGTATCCTGCCACCCTAGTGCAGACTCTTGAAGAGAAAGCCTATTCTGTGATTCGGCACCCGTTTGCTCATCCCGAACAGCTGACTTGAAAGCATCAGCAATCGCAGCACCAAGAAGATCTACACGCACAGCCAGATTTTCATCAAATTTCTTGGGCTTGAGTAGAGGCACAACGCCGCTAGAAGGTGCTGGGTTAGACAATAGTCTAGAAACACGAAGCTGTTGGCGGGCCAGCCGTAGCCCTGTAATAGGACAACGAGTAGTGCTCAGAGCTCTCTTGACGGTATCAAAAATCTTCTTGACGCCAGGTCCTGATGCATAGTGGCGGTTGTTAGAAGTAACATTAGATTCGCTGTCCATAGTTGACCAGCGCATATTATCAGCCTCATTAGACGAGTGTCCAGCTTCAACTAGCGCTTGTGATGGAGGGAACAAGTCGCCACGCACAAGACTGCCAATAACTGGGTGAGGCTCCATGTTGTCTGTAGGTCTAGTGAGCGGTTCGGTGCGATCTCGCAGGGAGTCTGACAAGCTAGCATTACGCTTGTGAGGCCTCACTCTCTTTCCTACAATGTTCTTAGGAGCTGATGCAACTCCGCCTGATGGGGCAATATTGTGTGCTGTGGCAGGACGAGCTTGGCTAGAGCTAGAGCCAGTAAAGCCAAATTTGTGCAAATTCTTGACGGTTGGAAATGTGCATGAGGCCACGTCAATACTTGACACGCTTAGCGGGTTGGCCCCGTGGCGAGGCCCATTGTCATGGGAGGTTGTATGCTGTGATATGCTCTTTGAAGGTTCTACAGGAGCACGGCTGTTGTCACTTAATGAACCTTGAATCACGCTCGCGATACTAAGGTTATTTTCAAGTTCGCCATGCGTGTTATCGATCGACGGTCGCAAAATGGACTTTTGCTCCCAGTAGGCAGGGTTTATGTTTATTTCTCGATAGCCAGCAATGCCCCCGGGAGTAATGTCTGGGTCATTCCCAGATGACGTTGATATTGACTCATCATCGCCATCCCAGAACTGGGCACACACTCTTCTCCAGCATTTTTTAAGTTCATTGACAATCTTGAGATGCGGTCGGACTTCCTTTCCAATCTTGACAAGATTGCTGTTAAGCTCGTTAATGAGATTGCAAAAAGAGACGCGCAGCTCCAGATTAGGAATAAAGTCATCGACAAAGTAGTTAAGAATCCAATGGCGCAAGGCAACAAACGTTCTAACTCGCACGACCATGCCAATTTTATCGTTACGATCTGCGGCCCAGTGGAATCTGGAGACCAGCATGCAAACAAGATCCAGAGGCTCAAGAAAAGCGCGGAAGGTGAGGAAAAAGTCGGACAGTAGCTCGTAATCAAGAATACAGGGAGACGTGATTTCAGCAATGAGTCTTGGTGGGGTGGCTGCCATTATAGCCCCCGAAGGAGAATAACGGACTAGGTTCCCGTCATCACAAGCAGGCTTAAAAGTAAGATCATCAAACATGGCAGGTCCGACTTCTTTACGTGCTGTGGTATTCATTGGCTCCACTGCAGCAGCGGTAATCGGTGTTTCTTGATCGATACTAACACGCGGCATAGGGGTTGTCGGCTCCGAATGTGAGGTTTTGACGGGAGTGACCGTAACCATGGGGATGGTTGGCATAGACGGCAGAAATCTGCGCGGGGTTTGAACCATCATCCAAGTTGGCTCTCGGGAAGCACCGTGAATGGACGGGGACATGAGGGATTGCGCGACATAGCTAGAGCGAGGTATGGGAGTGGAAATAGCAGAAAGTGTGTGTGTGATGCTTGAGTGGAGATCCTCAGTAGCCGTGTAATCTGAAACTCGAAGGACGGGCGTTCCTCGAACAGTAAATCGGGGTTGTCCAATGCGCGGCGACGGAATAGGGACATCAATGAAAGGGAGAGCTTCTATTTGTCCAGCAGTCTGCGGGCGTGCGTTCTCCTTGTTGTTCCCCTGGTCATGACCAGAACTCTGGCTCTGCGAGATGACAATCTTGAGAGCACCCGAAGTTTCATAGTCAGGGGAGATGGTAAGAGATGGGATAGGAGGGACATCATATCTAGCAGCATCAGAAGCAGCCCGCCTTCGGCCTTGTATAGTTTTCATGGGACATGGATCAGCCTGAATATCAACATCAGAAGTAGAAGCCATCAGTGGTTGATTTGGGGTGATGATTGTCGGCGAGGGAGTTTCCCATTGGCTGAGATGTAGGTCGCTAGATTTCTCGTTATCGGAGACGCGAAGCTGAGGTTTCCAGGGTTGTGTCGGGATATTTGAATCGCCAGTTTCGCCTGCAGGTTGACTGGCATCAAGAACCATGGTAGTATCGACTCCTGCGGTGGTAGATAGCTTTGTAGTAGGCATATTTGGCTGTGTGAAATAACGCTGGTTTGCCGGTCTCACAATTGGTCTGTTGTGCCATGAAGCCTAATATTAGCATACATTTATACATGCAAGGTGTGAATGTGAAAGCTTATGTGAAAGTAGGGGGCATATGCATGCACGTACCTTAGATATATTTTTCCATTGTTGCCTACGTTTGACACGCTCAAACCACGACGCCGTTGAGGCGACTCACAAGCATCATCAACAACTAAGCGCTCAGCGTCTGACTTTTTGCGTATCCGGGCATGGATATCGTGTTCCTGGTGTTTTCGTTCATTCTTTGGCACAAGAGGCTTCAAGGACGCAGACGGTGCTATTTTGAGCTTGGTTGGCACTTTGGAAGAAACAACACGTTTAGACGAAGTGGTTGATTTTGACGCAGCACGCCTGAGACGGCTGTGTGCGGAATCGACAGAGTGCGGCGACACATTTAGGGGCTGCGGCTGCAAGTGAATCTGGGTTTTGATGGTGCGAGTATAGACGGGCTCAGGGTCAGGCTCGGGCATCCCGTTGCTAGGTGCATCCATATCCGGGCAATGAGTATTTGGGCGTTGGCTATTGAAGTGTGTTTCTAATGTATTTTACTTTGATAGTTGGCGGTTCTGAGGAATCTGCTTCTTGTTGATATGTTGGTTCCTATTTCAGTTACTTGTCGTCGGCAGGATCAGAGGGTGCAGCAGCTGATGATGTGCATAGATTCTGCAAAGGCGACGTAAAGGCGCAAAACAGAGTTAGATGACTTCGAGATTAGACGAAAGGGCATTGGCTGTTTAGTCGTAGGACTGGCGGGTGCATGAGAAATGAGAACAAGAGCAGTAGCGAGCAACAAAAAAAAATAGAAGCAGACAAGGTGGTGGATATGTGAGGGTATGGGTGAGTCTGACTCTAGACGTTACTCGAGATCCACAGGCGCACAGGACAGACGGTTGGTGCTAATTCATCCACATGCAAGAACGCATCACGGATAGGGGATTTTGGCGATGGTCTGTGAGGAGGATACCGCAATGTGGCAGGTCGAAACTTTCAAGCCAAGGCGTGATTGTGGTACTATTTGTAGAGATAGGGGGTGCGGGGGGAGGGAGTGATGCGGATTTCGACGTACTCGAAGAAGCCATACAGAAAGGCCAGTAAAGCAAAGTAAAAAGGGAGAAATGGAAAGAAAATAAAAGCTAGCCAAAGGCTGCCTGAAGGACAGTTGCTCGTTGCGCCTAAGCAGTCATGAAAGAAGCGCAGGCGGGAGGGAGACTCGTGATACCGATGATGCTGTGGGTCTGGCTTCGCGATTTTGATTAGGTACAATGAAAAAAAAAAAATAATAATAATAAAGCTTTCGCCGATGGAAGCCCAGAGAATCCAGTAGAGACTATCAGCTATGATGGGAAGAATAAAAAAGGTAAAAGAGGGGGAAGGACAAAAAAAATTAGAGAAAGAAGATCGCGAGCCAGGGAAAGAACAAAAGAACAAGGCAGGCAAGACAGGAAGGACAAGGAAGGAACTAGACAAACAGGGCATGAACACGCAGTTCAGCTTCGAAATACAGCAGGAAGCAAGACACACACACAATACAAGCGAAGAGGCCAGAAAGGGAAAGCGCGAAGAGGATTCCCAGAAAATCAAAACGGAACAAGTCCACAAGAGATTTTTGTCCGGCTATTTTCCGTTTTTCCCTCCTGTCTCAACACGGGTTGAATTCCATTCCTTATTTGGGATGGGAGAGGGAGGGGGGGAGAAATAATAAGATGAAAGGAAATTATGCGAAGCCGTGAGGACAAAAGATAATTGGCGAGTAAAATAATTTAAAAAATTAAAAAAAAAAAAAAAAAAAAGCAACAACCCCCCATGAAAGTAGTACAATTTCCCCATTATCTCCACCTGCAGTGCTAGCAACTCTCGTGCCTGCCTACAATTCCGATAAGGGGCTGGCTGGTACAAGTGTACCGTGCCATCTTGGTCCTCACCAATCCAAAGAAGGAAAAAAAAGAAAAAGAAAAAGAAAAAGATAAAGAAAAAGGCGAGAATAACGATGGTAATACTAAGATAAATGCATTAAATCCCCCTTCTCTTCGCTGGATAGGAAGGATAAGGATGGCACGGCACTCATGAATAGGGCAAGCAGAAGGGGGAAGGAATGCAGCGCAACAAAGAGCTGGCAGCTGCTTTATCTGTCAGAGCAGCTTCCTTGAATCAGTTTTGCGGTTGCCACTTATGAGCGTAACATGTGTGTGTGTGTGTGTGTCTGCAAAGGCCTCTGACGGGCTTTGTGCGCTGTGACAGTCGGCATCATCTGTGTGCCCTCTTTTGTGGCTCTCTTTCCGTCATCTATCCATCTGCCCTGCCTATGCGACGTGGCGACGTGTTTGTGTGCTTGTATAGCTTTGTCTTTCTTGCTCTTAGCTTGCCAAGGTCTCGCATCAACAACTTCTCCCTTTCTCTCTTGTCAGGCATTTATTGCGCTTTTTCCGTTGGAGCTTTTTACCTGACAACAGACAAAAGACTCCTCCGGGTTCCAGAATCAGACCTAGCTTGGTCCTTACTATAATTACCCTTATGAGACTCTACTGCGTGAGCCTAATATATGCTTCTGTTGCATGCAAATTACTTCATTCATTTCCAGGGGCTGGCCTGCCGCCATCAGCCTACCCTTTGTGTTGCATCCCCACGCTGACTATTAGAAGCCAGGAAGTAAAAAAGGAAAAAGAAAAATTTGCGTATCCATGTGCATATATCATGGGCCTATGAACAGGCCAGACCACTTCGATTGTCTGTATCTCTCTACCTTCTTCCTTGCTGGCAAAAAGCCAAACTTCGGACGGAGATTAGATTAGGCCTCGAGATGCCCACTCGCATGGCCCCAGGCCTGAGGTTCTCTCCTCCCTCGCGCGACAGCGCCACCCTTGTGCAGAACAGAACGCAATATCGATATGCAAGCAGCAAACACCACGTACAGTGCCGTGCGTGAAGCTTTGCCTGAGCTGTAACGCGCTGACCTATACGCTAATAATACATTACATGTATAACCAGGAGTCCGTCCACCTGTCTCGACAACTACACAGGCTCGATGTTTATATCCCCAGGTCACTTTGCCCCAAAGTAGTTAGCTATTGCAGTTTCAGAAGTTTGTTGAGCCCCTCCCCCTAACATAGACAAAGAAATAGAGACCGTTCCGTTACCAGGGCTCACTCAATCCATCCTTCCTGCCTTTGATTGTTCTTCCCCTCATCTCTTTCTCTACCAGTTCCAACATTTAATGGTCTCGCCAAAGACCCCCGGTACCAAGCTCCTCACCAAGAACCAAGACTCATCATCACATGGACGAAGCCCTCTTGTTCGTATATACCGCCACACACAATATCCACACTATACTTCGCTGTACCACCTGCAGTCTTGACGAAAAGAAGAAAAAAATGAAAGAGGCAAAGTGACCATAGGCAAACCCCAACAGCAAAAATACCAAGAAAAAAGAAAACATGTCCTGCTCGGCTCCCCTGCCTCGCCCCCAGTCGCCATGCTCTTGAATCTTCAAACTAGGCTAGACCGAATCTGGGGGCAATATTCAGTCATTACAACACTGTGACTTGTGACTTGCTTTTGCCATCTGCCTTCTCTCTCTCTTTCAACATTGAGTCTTCTTTATTTATCCTGTTCGTCCATTGGGTGAAGACATGTATTATTGTTTGAATGTTCCTGATTAGAATTGAATTTTGTCACAGTCATGGGAATGTCACTTACCTAATCAAAAGCCTCCTACTGGCCCATGTAAAGTATAGGCTAGGCTCATGCTTATTAAGTAAACAACCCTAATGTCTGCATGAGCACCATATTATAACCTTGGTGTCTCCACTGACATAACCCTAGCACTCGCGTTTCATCACAAGCTACTTTCTGTAATTTCCATTATATTTAGTCCTGTCGTGCAAAAAAAAAAAGGAAAAAAAAAAAAAAAAAAACTCTCCTGCGTTGTTCGCTAACTACAAAATTGAGCCTTAAGAGCTTTGTGGCTTTGATATTTCGGCAAATGCGAAGCGCTGCATTCTGATCAAAATTGGCGGGTAGGTATACTATAGCCAAACTATACGAACTTATGTACCTTGCATGTGTGTGTGTGCGTGCGTGCGTGCGTGTATGAGCTCGTGTGTACGTTAACTGGCATAGGGCCCATACCATCAAGTATAGCTAGGCCCAGCAAGAACATCCAACGCTCAGCAACTCAGCGCGTTATAACGCATTGATTTTATTAGAGCCGGGTCGTCGGAAACAAAACAAATCTAATAATTGGGCCATTCCGATTTATATCCGATCGCAACCACCCAGTAAAACCAAGCCTGTTGATCTTGGCAGAAATGACTGTAATCTGATACAGCTGCGCCTTCATGCCAGGCACTGGGTTCTTCTTGGCTATACATATGAGTGGACATTAGCTTGCTACTCTACAACCTTGGCTGCATTAATGGCATCCACCATGAGATTCAAGAAGATCGGGCCGGGATCCAGCGCCGACCCATCTTCCCGAGGCTTGCTGGCTGCCTTAGCTTCAAAGAGAAAATCTAGCACAGTCTTGATGCCTAGCTCAACACTAAACTGGCCTTTACGACGTTCTGCCTCCGTCATGACTGCTGTGTCCTGGATCTGGCCGCAAATATTCTGGATTTGATTGCGGTCAAACATGCGGCTGTGATCCATGACGGTTGCTAGCTCGTTGAGGCTGCGCAGTGGGCGCACATCAATTTTCTTGTCAAACACATCGTCAACCTCGAGAAGCTTGAGAACTCGCAGCTTGGATGTTGTGCAGAACACTAGAAGGCGGTGATCCTTGGGAGGCGGGGTGCTGATCAGCGTCTGTAATGTAGCGAGAATATTATTGCTGAAGCGTGGGCCGATGGGCGACCAGTCAATTAGGCGGTCAAAGTTGTCGATAAGAACTAAGGACAAGGGACTTCTGTAGGCGTTGGCAAACACGCGATTGATGTAGTCGACTGAGGGAGGTTAGTTTAGCTGCTACGATACCTATCAAAAACAAATGCGTAGGTATGGGCGAGGGGGGAGAGAGAGAGAGAGAGAGAGAGAGAGAGAAACAACTTACTTTTCGAGATTTCATCTCTGTAGGGAAGCAAGTCCTTTGGGCTCAGAACCTTGACAAATGGATACTGGGACATTCTGGCAATTTCAGCTGCCAGGGCAGTTTTGCCAGCACCGCGCACTCCATGAAAGAGAATAGCCTGGTGTCTTTTGCCTTCAGCTTCCCTAATAGTATTGAACGAGCGCTCGCCTTGATTGAGAATATCCTGGATGTGCTCGGGATTGAACTTGATGATGCCATTGGGGAGCAACATATCAAGGTCTTGCTCATCAACGCCGTAGGCAGGTCGCACTTCCCTGAGGGCTTGTTCAAAGTCGGCCATGGTAACCTTCATGTTGGCAACATCGTCTTTGATCCCGGCAACTATTTGGCTACATTAGAAACTAGGCAAGGCTTATGGGCAGAGTTGAAGTCTAGGAAACTTACGCTGGTCAATCTTGGTATGGCGAGAAAAGGCAAACGACGTGGCAGCTTTGACTAGACCGCTGAGTTCGGCACCCGAATAGTTCTTGGCTTCAGCTGCCAGAGATATTAAGTCGACATCGTTGCCAAGAACATCGTTATCACGCATCTTGCTGGTATGAATTTTTACTGCAACAAAGTTAATAAGGCCATTCCTCTTTTGAAGGGGGTCGGTCCAAGGGCAGGAGAATGACGAGGGGAAGAGCGGAAAAAGGTGAGGAACTTACAAATTTGAAGACGGCCCTCTTCGTTAGGTAGACTAATCTCGAGCTGCACCTCGAGACGGCCAGGACGCAACAGAGCTTCATCAATCATGTCCTTTCGGTTAGTCATACCGATCAACAGAATGTTGTTGAGTTGGTCAACGCCATCTAGTTTAGTAAGAAGTTGGTTGACAACGCTGTCTCCAACACCAGTGCCACCACCAGCCCCAGAGCCACGCTGCTTGCACACACTAGACAAATGCCATGTTAGAAAACTTTGATGGCGAATTACAGAGGTTCATTGACTCCAAGAACTTACGCATCTAATTCGTCGAAAATGATGACGTGGAGGCCAGACTCGTCGCCCTTTTCTTTGTACTCCTTTTCGGCGCTAGAATGGAGGTTAGTCCTAATGTTTCTCTTCTTATCAACCCGGCACGGAGGAACTTACTCTGCGAACATCTTCCGCACATTCTCCTCAGACTGACCCACGAACTTGTTCAGGATCTCAGGACCGTTGATGATCTTGGGCTCACGACTGTTGAGCATTTTTCCAATCTGTCTAGCCATGAGCGTCTTTCCGGTTCCGGGAGGACCGTACATAAGGATACCCTTGACGTGCTGAATGCCTAGCTTTTGGACCATGGCGGGCGGAAAAATGCGCGAGGCAAAGGCACGACGGAAAATGGTGGCAAACTCTCCAGCCAGGCCACCGATACCCATATCCTCAAACTTGAAGTCTGGCGCAATGATAGCATTGGTGTTGGCACGCTTCATAGAAGCTTCCATCTGCAGATCGCTGGCTGCATCTCGGTGGAAGACGATCTGACTCTCTGAAGTGATGATGCCGCGGGTGGTATGGTTGCGTGAGCTCGCCTGGCCCTCAACAGACATGCCAAGATCAATAAGAGTTACAGTCTTGACGACAACAAGCAGTGGGATGGATGACACATCCATCAAGATACGCTGGCCGGGTTGAACAATATGGTTCTCAAAGCTCCGAGTAAACAGCTTCTGCAGATCATCCTCCTTGTATTTTTGGGCAGTCTTTTTGTTGGGCGAAGCAAAGCCGATTTCGACGTCCATGGTTCCAATGTATACTTGCTTGTTGTTGCCCTGAAAGGGCGTCCATTGGTAGCCGGTGAATGTGTCACGAACACTGATACGTGCCCAGTTGCGTTGCGGTTCGGAAAGACTGCATAGGACTGATTAGCAAGAGGTAAGCCAGGGAAGCGGGCGGCGTTGGAGTCTTCAAATAGACTTTTGGCGTCTCTGTGATGCAGAGTAAACGTACCTGATGCATCCCCGAGGAAAGTGCTGCATGGGACGGGCAGTCATGACGAACTCTTGGCCGTCCATGTTTGTAATCAAGACGTAGATATCGCTTCCGTCAGGGTTGGGGGAGAAATCAGCCGAGGATACGGCACATCTGACAGGAACAAGAAGTTAGCGGGCCCGAGAGCTCATATCATGTATGCACAGTAGAGGAAGCCACCCACACATTCTCGTAGATCAATCTAGTCTGCAAAGTCTTGTCTTCAACTTTGGCTACCTGCAGGTTGATGGCTGGGCCACTGCTGCCGCCTCTTGGTTTCTCGGAAGGCGGGCCACGAGAAGCCATGGGATTCTGTCTTGGTGCTGACGGAGGCTGGCCGTAGCCGGCACCACTCGAATAGCCACCGGGTGCAATTGAAGGGGCCGCAGCACCGCGGTTTCCAAAGAGCGCATTACTGTCGTTTGGAGCAGGGCGACGGGGAGGAAGATTGCCGCCGCCAGGGCCAAGCGGAGGCTGGGTGTAGGGTGGGCCATTGCGGGACATGGCGAAGGACGGGATATATGGTAAGGAGCAGAGGGAAATATAGGATATAGACCCAAGGGCTTTAGGCCGTAGATACGAGAGACGGCTCGTGTCGAGTGATTAAAATCAAAGCTAGTCAATTCGGGATTATCAGCGGGTGGTCAGTTCGTTTATTGCAGTTCCTTTGATTCGGTATATTTGTTGTCGTGCGTTGGGAAGGCCGAAGGAAAGCAAAAAGGGTTCTGTCAGTGAAGAGCGACTCGACGGAAGTAGACTGCCAAGCGTATAAAGTAAAAGTAGGTTGGGGAGATAGAGAAATAAAACCGGTGATGAAACGGGTCTGTTGCAACCAAGATACTGTTCTCAACAAAGCCGGCGGCCCTAGCTCTGTAGTGGCTTGAGCTGACAGGTGGCAAAGGCAGCTGGCGGCTGGAGAGACGAGAACGAGACATTCTGCAAGCCAGCTGTCAGGGGCAGAAGATCTGGCCGATAGCTTAGCTTTGAGCTTAGCTGGCCTTGAGGCTGTGTCAGCCGCCGCAGGACGTTGCAGGCACGAATGCAGCAGCTGGCATAACAGCTCTCGGACAGCTGTCAGCAGATGTCCTATATGACGTCCTCCTAAGCCATCCCAAGAAGGCTTCCAGAAGGACACTAAAACAAACAGGCACCAGGATGGAAGGCTAAGAGAATAAAAGTGGGACTTTAGACGAGTCTTCAATTGATCACTTTGGGGTGCCTATGACAACAGGACATAAATGGCTGTGATTGGTCAGGAATTTTACCAGGCTATCAAACCCCTCCCATCCCCTCACCTTCCTTGTAGTGCCTTGCCTGACTTGGAACTAAGCAGGGCAGGCCGGCCTAGATCAGGTGAGCGTTCTAGGCCCTGGGATCAGTGAAAAAGCCCCCAAATTTGTTATCAAGGCCCTATTCTTTTTTTTTTTTTTTTTTTTTTTTCCCTCTTTCCACAATGCTGTCGTCATCCTCGGGGACTAAGGCTAGCAATAATGAGTGAGACATAAGACATAACATAACGCATTTGCTGGACAAAAGACTGGACCAGACCAGGGTAAGGAGAAATCCAATGCCATCATCGTGCATACATACAACACAGACATAATACGACTATGCATTCTTCTTTCCTTTTATTTTTTTTTCGTTTTTGCTGCTTTTGGCTGTCCACCAACTAGCTAACAACATGTTTGTGTAGATTGATACGATACGATAGTATGATGTACGCGGTGCATTCTAATGGCTGGCATATAAAGAAGACGAAGACAAATGAGGTGAGAAGGTAAGGGAGGAGAGGACAGGAGGAGAAGGAGGAGGAGGAGCAGGAGGAGGGAGGAAGGGAAGGGAAGGGGGAGGAGGAGGAGGAGGAGGGGGGACACGACGATGGCCTGGGGGTCATATGCTCGTCTACTTTAGTCTGGCTGGGCTGGTCTGACGTCGTTCTTCGCGTCCTCTATGAAGGCCAAGCCAAGCCAAGCCAAGCCAACCTAGACTAAACGCTTGTGTGTCCTGTCCTCCCTTCGCTTGCAATCATAAGCTTGCCTTGTTATCCATTCTTCTGGGAAAAGAACCCCTGTTGTCTTGTTCTTTTTCTTTCTTCCCATGTTGCCGCTGTGCTTTTTTTTATTTTTGTATTTTATTGTTCACCATATTTACTTTGTCAAGTTTCCTCCATCCCCTTCATTTCATCCCTGACCTTTTTTTTTTCTCTTCCTTCTTTTTCTTGGGAACAGAGTACAATACCTTCACAGCGCCATTGTAGCTAATATCTCCGTATCATTTCGCCATCTTCGCTTCCTATCATTACTGCCGTCTTCTCCTCCTGCGATACTGTCTGCTGCTTCTTGGCTCCGCGCCCTTGCTATCTTCTCACTGCTGCTCAATTCTCTCTAACCCCAGATCATGCTTCCGTGATCTCCGGCCTTCATCATCATCATCACCAGCAGCAGCAGCAGCCCACAATCTTCAAATGTCTTCCTCACCGTCCCTCTCTACGCCATCGTCGGCCTCGTCTATCCCCCTCTTCATTCGCCGTCCGTCCAAGTATCTGTCTAATATCGAACGCCATGCTTCCCCTGCCGCGCCTCCCGTCGAATGGCTTGCCCGCACATGGAGCGTGACACATTCAACTCTCGACATGTGGCGGTCTGCCCGCAATGTCCGCATCACGTACAGCCAATTGCCTAGCAAGAACAACCGCGCGCGGATGGATGATTTGGTTGAGTATGAGAGCAATAAAACCGCCGCCAATCACCCCGTCAAGAGCGTTGTCGGTGTCGACACCGTGTGCGGCCATGATGCCTCATCGTGGACTTGGCGTGGCCGTGGCTTGCTCTTTTTTGTCAGCAGTCACTGGGAAATCTTGGCCTGGGGCGAAAACACCCTTCCCTCGGGCGAGGTTGAGTGCTGGACTGTCACCTGGTTTGCGCCCACATTGTTTACCAAGGAGGGCATTGACATCTACTGCAGCCGCCCCGAGGGGCTTAGCGAAGACATGTACTCGCAGATCCTCATCGGCTTAAAGCGTATGGAGGGCAAACAGGTACCGAAGCTTGTCAGCGAGCAGATGTCTCCAGTCGAGATCCGGCTGCCGTGGAGTGAGAGCGATCTCTAGAACTAGGGCGGCAAACCAGGCCGAGTCGGGCTGAGCCAAGTCGAACTGAGGCGAGGCTGTTGTGAGTTGTGAGAGCAGTTTAGATTTGTTGCAGCACTTTTGTATGTTTCTGCTTATTCTTCCTTCATTTCTTTTTCCCTTTTTTTTCTCTACACTTTTTCTTATCATCGTCATCATTCCCATTGCTACGCGGCATTCACGGAATCTCCTTTTTTTTTGCTTCATTTTTTGTTTTAGATTTCCTTTGTTTCTCTCGCTCGAGTTATACACTGCACTGCTAGTTTTTTTTCTTGTTTGTTATTTTTTCTCAGGACGGCGTTCTCGTTGGGGCAATGGGAAGGGTTTGCTGCATTTGTTCCATAATCTTTCCTTTGTTTTCTTTTATTTATTTAGTAGTCTCCCCTCTCACATTGCTGGCGATCGGCTTCTGCGTCGGGTATGGCTTGATCTTTGGCTTCTTCTAGACTTGTTTTGATCAATATCACACTGATATTCTACTTCCCGTTCTTTTCGTCCTCCGTCTTGGTGTTCATGTCGTTGTCTCTGTCTATACCGTCTGTCTCTACTCCTCTCCTGGTACCGCCTATCCTCATGCTTCTTTTCTCTCCTCCCCCTTTCTTCATGGCCTTTTCTTTGTCCGTCACTTCTTCTCTCTCCTGGACTATCGCTCTGGTGCCGGTGCAAACGCGCATCTGAGCGAGAATGTCTGTGCGACAACAAAGGGCTCTGATCTTTTTGTGGATTTTCGTCATTCATGCGCAAGTCAAGTCGTTTCTCGTGACTGTGATTGTGACTGTGAGTGTGACTTTGTCTGGGGCCATGTCCATGGACTTGACTGCGACTGTGACTGCCACCGTGCCTGTGCCTGTCATGGTGTCCATGTCCGTGTCCGTCATGTCTCTTTCTATGACGTCGTCTGGGACTATGATCCCTCTCCCTCTCGCTCTCGCTTTGGCTTTTTTCCTCTTCTATATTGTCGAATCGGCTTCTGCTGCTTCCTCTTGTCTCATCATCGTGCTCGTTTCGACTCCTTCTGTTTTCGGTGCTTCCCTTTTGTTCTCTTTTCAAGGCTCGAATCTCTGCTTTTTGCTGGTCCGCAAAATCTTGTCGCTCTTTTTTGAGCTCGCGTACTTGTTTAGAAGCCTGTTTCATCATCACCAGCGGATCATTGCTGGCTAGTCGAGCCGCTTCCCGCTGTGGTCTTCTCGGGTCATCATTTCCCCATACGTCGTATGTTGGCGCCTCAAACTCGACCGCAGCGGTTTGTGTTCTGGCGGCTGAAATCCTGGTTGATGCATACCATAAGGCATCACGGCTACCACAACCACTGCCGCTGCCATTTTCTCCTCTTTTCCCACTTTCCCCTCTCGCTGCTACTGCATGCGAAGAGTACATGCCACTACGGGTCTTGAGCCAGTCCTGGTTCTGCTCATCTTGGTCGATTTGTGCTGTTGCAGCTCGTGGTGTATAGTGGTCAGGGACCGTGCTGCGCTGGTGCTGGTACAGGTGCTGTGCACTGCCAAAAAGGTCAATATGGCCAGCCTTGTCCGTGATTGGTCCGCTGAAGTGCGTGTGCTTGCGCTGGTTGTGCTCGGGCTGCAGGCCAGTCGTCGCTCTATAAGCCAGGTTTGTATTTTGCTTTGCAAGCCGCAATTCGTAGTCTGTATCGTTTTCATTGGCGTGTTTTCTTGGCCGCCTACTGCGATCGCCGTGCCCTAGTGAGGCGCTTGGGCCAGTGCAAGAATCCGTTGGCCTTGCATATTCTTCACCGCCTCGCCAGGTTCTAATGCTGTTGTTCTGATGATCACCGTCTTCTACGGCTCCAAGATTTTCTCCTCGCAGCGTTGCAAGTCGCTGTTTAGCATCAGCAGAATCTGCTCTCTGTTTGTCCGCTTCTGCTTTTGCGCGCGCCTCAGACTCATCGCGTTTGACACGCGCTATATTGTCTTTGTTGTAGACATTCCATGACTTTTTTCCTAGTAAATGTAAAGGCATCGTGTGTTGTGTGTAAAGGACAGGTCGACAGAAGCGAGAATAACTCGAGGGACAAGACCAATGAAGGAAAAAGAGCTCAAAAAGTGGAAAGAGAATGTTAAGTTCTAGAACCGGATTTGTGTCTTGTAGGGAGAAAGGTTGAAGCCACTTTGTTATCCAAGCGCAAGCTTGGTCGTTGATGATGTCGTCATGTCGAGATTTTTTTATGCCGCGTAAAGTTGTGCATTGTTTTTATGCACAGATTAGGCTGATTTTTTTTGTAATATCTTGTGATATCCTCATTAGTGTAGTGGTGATCATACCTGCTTGTCACGCAGGTGACCTGGGTTCGATTCCCAGATGGGGAGATAATCTAGACGCACACGATATAGAGATCGTGGTCTTCTTTTTTTTGCTCTTGCTGTCAAAGTTCACAAACCCACAGCTAATTCGCAATATAACATGCGTGTTTGCGATTTGCCTTGTCTTTGTTCTAACACCGATTTGGATGGGCCCTTTCTCCGGATGCCCGAGGTCTATTGTTATAAATGCGACAACCGCAACTCTCCCTCTTACAACCCTCGGGGGGTACCTTTGAGGTCTGGTGCCTCCCCCTCTCCCGGGCTGCCGGAGGACGACGCCTATGACACTGATGGGCGTCTTTCATTCTTTTCTTTTTCTCTGACTCTGTCATGGATCTTGACAATGAGCTGTGAAGCCTTGAGGCCGCGCTTTCCCAACTTTGAGGATAACCTCGTCGTCGACTCGCCCCCCTTTTTTCACGACAACTTCCGCGATCGCCAACTCCTCATCGCCACAACACCACTCCACCTCAAGGAGTTCATCTTCACGTTCAGGACTGAATTTTGAGAGTTCACACAGTCCACATCTTTTTCTTTTGTTTTTGTTTTTCTTGCGTTCCTCTGTCCTCGGACAGACTGGCGACTGTGGCAGGTCACCAGAAAGGGGACTGCCTTGGGTCACATCCACACCTTTCAAGGCAGCGGCCAACAGGGTGGCGGAAGGACAGACCATGAGCCCTCGGATGCTCACACAGTCCGGTTTGATTACTCTCATCGCCTGAGGGCGAAGGGAAGAGTCCCCAGACTGCGCTGGAATCTGCTGTCCTGTCCCCATGATCTTCATGGCCTCAGGACACATAGCAGATTTTTCAGGAGAACGAATGTTTGTGGGGAAGCGGGAGGTCGACTCCACTTCTGGGTTTAGGGTTTGTCTGGGGTTATGATAGTGGGGGCAAGGGGGAGGATGGATAAATAGGAAAACCAGAGGTGCTGCAGCAGCCATGCAAACGAAAGGACAAAACCATTGTACTCCGCCGGGGCCAATACCTCGTGCCGACAGCCCGTGGCCTTTTAGACAAGAACTTCACGCTGCTGCCACCTACCAAAAACACCAGGTAACCAATCCTGGAACCCGACAGGTACGTCCTCGGGCCGCGCTGGACGGAGACCCTCCTTGCGATAACGCTGGACCCTAAAAAGTCATAGGAGACGGTCGAAGTTTATGCGCTCCTGTCACTGCTGACCGCCCGGGAGGTGCTCCCGTCCGGAACATGCCGTCGTATTGCTGTGGAAAACCAGTAGGTAGACGTTAAAAAATACAAACAAACAAACAAAAAATGCGACAACCGCCTCGCCGAACAGAGGACAAAACCCACGTACCCCGCCAGGCCATACACCCGAAGCAGATAGCCGTTAGCGTCTTAGACTTGAGTGACGCCGTAAGCCAAAAACACCGGGGAACCAATCCTGGAAACACAACCAGCAGGAAAGCCCTAAAGCAACGTCTAACAGAGAAAGCTCTTGGTCGCAAGGCTGGACCTTAAAAATTCATAGGAGCAGTTCGAAGAAGACGCATACCTGCCTGGAGGAGGGATCGGGGGGCGACATCTTCTTACCCCTTTTCCGTCCAGAAAATGCCGTCATATTGCTGTAGAAAATCAATAGGTAGACGTTAAATAGCACAAAGAATTTGTTAAAACTCCATGATCACTGATCACCCAAAAAAAAATAAAAATACATAGACACAAAAATTATAAGCTTCCCATATACAAGCTCAGCTATGACATCAGAAAGCCAATCCTGCCCACCCTACATTAACACAGCCTTGTCCAGAGCCGTCAAGTAGCCCCACTTCTAACGTCAAGAGAAAAAAAGATTTCGCAGCCTTGTCCCTTGTTCATTTCCCACCATCACTAAATTTACCACAACGCTACGCTATCATACATAGCATTAACAATGGCGTCCACACAAACGATCCTGCTTTCGCCTGCCGAGCTAGCCTACCTCCACGACTCTTTATCCCTCACACCGCCTATCCGGCCCGATGGCCGCAAGCCAGACCAGTTCCGTCCGTTGACGGCCGAGACAGGCGTTCTCCCAGGAACCAATGGGAGTGCACGTGTGTGCTTCTCAGATGGCACAGAGGCCATGGTTGGTATCAAGGCCGAGATTGAACGTACACGCAATATGGGCCAGTTTGAGGCCGAGGCAAGCCAGTCAGGGGAACACCAGGATCGTGATGGTGCAGACATCAGCGACGTGCGGGCTTGCAGCGAGTGGGTTGAGATTTCCATCGAGATCCCAGGATATCGCGATGACGAGAGTAGCACTGTATTCTTGGCATCCATGTTGAGCGAGGCGTTAGTAGCGGATGGGTCTTTTGTGAAGAAGCTGGCCATTAATGGCAGATTTCACTGGAAGCTATACCTTGATGTAAGTTGGAAGCTCCCAAACTCCCTGAGATATGAATGTGCCACTCTAATTCTATTTTAAAAAGATTCTTCTTATTTCTACACCGCTATCTTATCCTCTACCTCTTCTTTCGCTTACGACACACCTTGCACTTCTTGCTGCTCGTGTCCCGAAGCTGGTCTCCGAAGGTGATGAAGATCCCATGTTCAACGATGACTGGAACGCCGCCACACCTTTGTACGCTGATAAAACCGAAGGGATGAGCCCACCAATCACCCTTCTTGTCATCTCGGTTGGCAACAACATCATTTTCGATCCTTCGCAAGAAGAGTTAGCAGTCGCCGAGACTGCGCTGGCAATTTCAGTGGCTGAGCATAAACATAAGCTTTCCCAAAATAGCCCAGACCGCGATATTAGATTACTTGCTGTTCGGACAGTCGACCCTCCTTCACGCTTGACGCCGCCGGGCGTTGCCAACACAGAAAACACAGCCGTTGCCGGCAACGCAGTGCCTGTGGCGAAGAAGTCCCTTGCCCGGGAAAATATGGGAAAACCGGAGCCAGGAGTATGGAGAGCGCCACAGGGAGGGGCTCGGTTTAGTCTACTAGAAAAGATTATCACAAAAGTTATGGAAAAGGGCGGTGTTGTAGACGAGGTTCTGGATGGGCTTGCGGGCGTTGATTTATCGTAGAGGTCAAGAAGAATTCCTCCAAAAGTAAAATCACGAGATACCCAACATTCAAAACTGCTCTAAAAGCTTTGTATGACGTGTTTGCAAACGAGGTGGTGCCCGTGAGTATTTTTGTGCATGTTAGTCTAAATGGTGTATTATGTCGTTATGATATACATTTAATGTTACAGTTGAGAAGTTTTAAAGGCTAGACAAGAAGAAAATCACTTGTCTACCAATAGCAGAATGCGGATGAATGGTTCTCAAAACAGTCCCAACCACTTCTTGCGTGGTTGTGTAGGCTCAGACGTATGGGTAGTGGGCGTCTGGACAGGCCCGCCAGCGGCGTCAACAATGGCCTGTTTTGTCTTGTTCTCAAGTTTGGCCACAGTCAGCTTCTCTGTCTCAACTTGTTCTTCCGGCTCGGGAATTTTGCCAAAGATCTTAGTGATGGGGCTTTCTTGCTCGATTCCGTGCGCGCGCTGGTACATCTTGCGCTTCATAGCATCATCTAGACGGGCGAAGCGTGAGTCGATGGCCTTTTGATTGCTGTCGGCGTGATGTAATTGAATAACATGAACCCAGGCGAAGATGAAGTGAATGGGATCGCTGAAGAGCTCGGACGACGGAGGAATAAGCTCTTTAAACGGGGAAGTTTGCGAGAAGTTCATCAAAATTGAGGTTACTCCTAATACCGTCAGAGTGCCCTAGAAATGAAAGTTAGAGACAAATGAAGACGAACATGAAAGATGACGTCTTGAATGGGGAGAGTACGTACAATTGCAATCCACGAATGCACTGCTTTGCTTGTCCAAAACCAATGTGCAAAGGTACCCTCAGGAGGAAGCATTGTGGGGTAGTCGCGGGTATTCTGCTCCTTGATCTCATCAGGCGTGAACGCTGGGCCGTAGTGTTTCGGCAGGTTTTTCCGCGCGAGTCTTGAACCATGAGAGGGTGGGACGAAACGGGTAGGCTTTTCTAGGACGGTATGCTTCGGTTGAGACGGAGGCTCAGATACGGCCAAACGGGTAGCCGAAATGGAGAAGGCCCGCATGGGTGTAATCGGAGCAGTGGAGGAGGGCCGAGCCCGGGACAGCCGTGCCCCGGGAGCGACTGAGCGCCAGATGGATAGAGAAACCGATGAAGCCATTGAGGAGTTAAGAAGCAGTGATGTGGTAGGAGAGGTAGCCTCGCAGCACAAAGAGCGTGGGGTTGGAGCAGCACAGCTAGCGGTGAGCAAGTAAGTGGGATCCGCTAAAGAAGGCTTTTCTCGTCTCAGTTGGCCTATCTTTTTTTGGGCCAATAGGAGGGGGAGCGGATCAGCTTCATTCTACCAAACAAGGCTGTACCAGGCTTGGTTGAACTGGACTCTAATTCAAGATTGGTTGGTTGGGTGAAGGAAGGCTCAAGGCCAAATGCAGGGGGCTTAAACTGTGCAACCACGGAATTTAGGCCAGCCTTCCTGTCATTGCGGCTCTTTGAGAAGCTTTAAAAGTGGAGCTGTTATTTACGCCACAGGTAACTGAGTCAAGAAGGGAGATGGGGCGCATCACGTGCTAGCTGACCGCCCGACTCTTCCCGACAGAAAGCAGGCCTGCTTTTAGAAACTCTGACACGCTGATTGGTTAATGGGTGCCACCTTGTGGCTAGCAAAGTAATCCTTCGGGCGTCGCTAAGCGAAAAAAAAAGGAAGCTGTGGAATTTTCAGACCGAAAAAATGGCAGTTGTTATTTTAGCTCCTGCCTGTTGGCGGTATCAATACAATTACTTGCTGTGTGCTCTTATTTGACTTGTTTCCTCGTCAATTTTTTTTTCTCTCTTTTTTTTTTCTTTCTTTTTTTTTTTTCCTTCAAGCTGTTCATCACCTTCAAGCCCCAACTTCACGTTTCTTTAATTCATATTACTTTGAGTTTCTCTATCCATTTTTGGAAATCTCTTTCGCCTTTTATCATTCTTTAATCTTTATACACAAAACCGTCACAATGGCTAAGGGTAAGTCTTGCTTGTTTCCTCCGTTGCTTTATTTGTGTCTCCATCTCCAGGAGGTGGTGCCCCTTTGGTCTAATTAATGTGACATGACGGGTATTCGGAGAGCTCACTAGCCAAATCATCACAACAATATGGCTTTCCAATTTGCTACTCTATCAAGCCTCAACCAGCTCACATTTTGGTATCACTACTAACAACTCTTCCGCATTACAGCTGAAGCTGATCTCAAGAAGGGTGCCAACCTCTTCAAGACTCGTTGTGCCCAGTGCCACACCACCGAGGCTAACGGCGGCAACAAGGTCGGTCCTGCTCTGCACGGCCTTTTCGGTCGTCAGACTGGTTCCGTCGTTGGCTATTCCTACACCGATGCCAACAGTCAGGCCGGCATCACCTGGAACGAGAAGACTCTGTTCGAGTACCTCGAGAACCCCAAGAAGTACATTCCTGGCACCAAGATGGCCTTTGGTGGCTTGAAGAAGGCCAAGGACCGTAATGACCTTATTGCGTAAGTGTTTCTTCCATGTCCCTCCCTATCTCGTCGCATATTCCGTCCTGTTTAGAGCCGCTGACTAACGTTCCTTTTCTATAGCTTCCTGAAGAAGGAGTGCTCTTAAATCTCTTCATTCTCGCAAATGTCCCGCACCATCAACGCCAATCCGATTGATTATACGATATATCCAGCGGTGAATAATTCTTTTTCAAAAGCATAGCGACTCGATCAAATGCGCTTTGAATTTGTGTATAATAGATGTGTAGACTACTACTACGGAGCTTTGGGGAGTTTTCCTTATTAGACAGGCAGGAAACGCTGTCGTAGTACATCATGAATTTTGTTACCAACAACGATTTCTCTTCTCTTCTTCTATCATCGTGTCCAAGCGCCTTTCATATAACTCCGTCCATGTATTTTTTTAAAGTAGCCTAAGTACGACTCTACAATATGACAAGTTATCTCTATTTTCCCCTGTTTATATAGGGGGCGGCTTGCAGTATGGTCTAATCATTACTGCAATGCTAATTATTACAGTATTACATATCATAAAATTTTGGATGTGCCGAGGCCAGCAGATAGGTGCCCAAGCTTCACATTTCAGCTGCCAGCTTGAGATAATCTAAGTGTGCGCTGTCCGTGACTGTGGCGGTCGTCTTGGCCAGGGCTGCCCTCCAGTCTTGTTCTGTTAAGCGCATGTCGACTTCACCCGTCGTGTTGGCTTCAAGTTCCATAACACGTTCTAAACAATACTGCACTGCGTGTTTATGCAGCTGCTGTAGATCGGCACCGCTAAAGTTTGCGCATTTAGGGTCACGAGCAATACGCTCAATAAGTTGCAGGTCCGCCTCGTTATGCCCATATGTTGTGCGTGTGCAGAATAGCGTACGGAGGATATCCACACGCTCTTCTTCATCCGGCAAATCAACGAACAGTCGTGTGTCTAGTCGCCCCGGCCGCAGCATAGCTGAGTCAATCATATCCGGCCGGTTTGTCGTCGCAATGACGTATACGCCCGTGCGGTCTTGGCCGCCGTCTAGCTCGGCAAGAAACGTGTTGACAACACGTGCGCCGGCCTCTGTACTGGTGTTCTCACGGCGTGGAACAAGCGAGTCCATTTCGTCAAAGAACAGTAAACAAGGCGCGCATGATCGCGCCCGTGTGAATAGCTCGCGGATCTTGCGCTCCGATTCGCCCACGTATTTGTCTAGCAGCTCAGGTCCCTTGATTAGCACGAAACTCGCCTGCGCTGCGTTGGCGACGGCTTGCGCAACTAGTGTCTTGCCGCACCCGGGAGGCCCCCAAAGTAGCACCCCAGACGGCTTGGTGATGCCAAAGCGAGCATAAATTTCGGGATGTGTAATTGGCCGGATGATGTTGGCATAAAGCTCTTTGCGCACACGACCCAAACCGCCAACTTGCGCGAAGTCGATACTGGGAATGGTGCTGAAGCCCTGCCGCAATAGCTGCGGCGTATATGAGACCATAGAGTTGACGACATCGTCCAAAACGACAGCCTCGTCGCGCGCTAGGCGATGCGATTCAACCATAGACTTGGTAAGAAGGTTATACAAATCTTCAGCAACATACCCATGTGTGCGGCGTGCGATATCCGACCAATTGAGTTGTGGGAGATCCATGCCCCTGCTAAGCGCTTCAAGAATTTGCTCACGTGTCTTGACGTCCGGAACTTTCATCTTGTGTGTTTCAGCTAGACGCCGTGAAAGCAGCAAGTCTTTAGGGATACTCTCAGAACTATTGGTAGTAGCTACTATAGCTATAGGCCGCTCTGGAATTTGTGCATCAGAAAGCTGGATGAGCGCTTCTGATATCAACACCTTCATTAGGCGATCGCTAGACCCCGCCCCAGACGAGCCAAATAGCTCATGAAAGCCAGGGAACAGAACAACACAAGGCGCAAGCCGCTTAGCTTCTTCGACAACTTCGGCCAGAACCTTTTCGGCCTTGTCGACATTCAGAAGCGTGCTGTTCTTGATCTGCAACAGCGGCACCTGCCATTTGGACGCAAGATACTTGATGGTTGCCTTCTTGCCGCAGCCTACCGGCCCGGAAAGCAGCAGGCCGCGATTGAGTGACCGGCCTTCTCTCTTGAGCATATCAGGAAACACGTACTTCTCCAAATGTGCGATCAAGTCGTCTACTCCTCCCAGGGCTGGCACATCTAGCTGTGTGATGGTATCATAGCCACGACCTGCGCGTAACTTCTTCTTGGCTGGAGCATCGGCAGCGGACACTGTCAGTTTGGCCGGTGTTGTCTGTGAGGCTGAAGCGCTAGGGACAGCAGGTGGGGGCGAAATCGTCCTGCGGCGCTTTTTGGGGCGATCAGGGCCGTCATTCATAGCGATGACACTGGGTGTTGTTTTGGAAGTACTCCAGCCTGAAACGACCTGGTTATTAAGCATAGATGCGGCATCTTCCTGGGCAGCAGCTTCCTCAGCAAGTCTAATTTCATCTTCCTCGTCATCAACCATGGTTTCCTCCTCCTTGCGGAACCTAAGAACCCGCTCAATAGAATCTTCAAGTGGCCGGCGTTTTTGTCGAGCAAGCGCTGAGTTGGAGCTCTTGATAGAGTCGTAGATCTCGCCAATGGTTAGACGTCGTGGGGGGTTGCGTTTCCCCTCGGCCCGCTCATCTTCAAGCTTGCGCACAATTTGGTACACACTGTCGTCTATGCCTTGACGTAGATGGCTGCGTGGCCGTTGTTTGACGAAGCTGACCATATTAAGAAACCGGGCGACAAAAAGAGAGGAATTAGCTCATGTAACAAGCCGTAAAGATCGTGATTGAGAGCAGAAATTCATATGCTGTCTTGAGTTGGTGGAAAAAATTGTGATAACGTTTCTTATCGATAAGATCATGGCACTCGAGATATTGATATCCATGCCGAGCTACGGACAGGTGCGGACAGGTGCAGACAGGTGGATAGATAAGATATCAGGCCCTCCGCCACTTTGTAACTCCGTCATAAGTTCAGAGGAAATCCAAGGTAAAACAAGCTATCTATACTTTTGCTTACAGATTAATCATTATCGCGTTTAAATCACTCTATAGTTCCTGTATGATACTCTACTAAACATCCTTTGCATCTACTACGCGCAAACAATTTACTGTCCTTGAATTCGTTAGGGTGAAACCACCAGAGTTATCCGCAGCAAACAAACTACCATTCATCATGGGCGCCAACGGAAGCAAGGTAACGGCGCAAGACAAGTAAGTCCTAAAACCTCAATCCTATTGTTTGTAATTCTTCTTCTGTTTCCTAGTGCTGGAAGGATGCTCAAGCAAGGCAAATACCTATCTGGCTTGGACGTACGCTAACGTAAGGCTCTTTTTCCCGACTCTCTACTCTATAGGGCGATTCTCGACATGAAAATCCAACGCGATAAGCTGCACCAGTACCAGAAACGCATTACTGTGTTGACAGCCAAGGAGACCCAGATCGCTAAGCACATGCTTGCCAAGGGCGACAAGTCACGCGCGCTGCTTGCCCTGCGCCGCAAGAAATACCAAGAAACATTACTTTCCAAGACTGATGCGCAACTTGAACAGCTCGAACATCTCGTCAGTAGCGTCGAGTTTGCGCAGATCCAAAAAGATGTCGTCTTTGGTCTTCAGCAGGGCACACGCGTGCTCCAGGAAATCCACAAGGAAATGGGTGGCCTTGAGCATGTCGAGAAGCTGATGGGCGATACCGCCGATGCCATCGCCTATCAGAAGGAGGTCTCTGACATGCTAGGCGGCCAGATTTCCAACTCTGACGAAGATGAGGTTGAGGATGAGCTTGCAGCACTTGAGGCGGAAGTACTCGGAGACTCGGAGACGGTAATAGCTCCTCCAGCGCACAATGTGGCCCAAGGGGAAGCACCAGTCACATTTCCTAATGTGCCGACCGGAGATCGTGTGTCACATCCACTTCCAAATGTGCCAGCACAGAATCCCAAATCTGCAGTTGAGACACAATCACAGGCGACATCTGAGCGTCAGAAGGTAGCGCAATACTCATGATTCGACTGGTTCGGCTAGAGTGAGATGGGTGGGTTATTGCTTATTCTTTTCCTTTCGTTTTTTTCTTTTTCTTTTTTTTTTCGCTTTACTTTGTATTTCTGCGCTGTATAGGCTTTCTCTCTTCATGTTCTTTGTTCATGTTTCACATATATTCTTTTTGTAAAGCGATATAACATAGCGATTGTGGTTGAGGGGTTTTTTTGCCCCGCTTCTTGGGTCTGTATGCATGTAATACATATTGTATTGTATATATGTCGGGTGGTGTATGACGTATCTAGCATTTAACTACACGCATAGTACATTTGATAGTGTTTATATTTCTCTCCTCATGCGAACATAACTCTCAATATCCCTCCATATTTGTTGATACATGTAAATGCTTTTCTTTTCTAGAAAAAAAAAAAAGAAACATCATTATAATCGTGAATCTTCGTAGCTCATGATGATTAGCTTTTGGTGATTGCCACTTCCTTGTTGGCTTTCGTTCTTTTTCCCTTTTCTTTTTTTTTTTCGTGGAGTGCTGTCAAGGAGGCGCGTATTTGTTCAAAAGGTCACTCAGGATGTTGAACGCAGATGATTTGTAGCCGCCTCCATACATGGCATAGTGGTTAAGATAGTGGTACCTGGAAGAGCCAATGAGTCAGTACGTGCGTGATACCTGCGCATATAGTATCTTTAAAGATTGTACCAAGAATTACGTACAATTCGTAGAGCTGTAGACGATCGTTGAATTCCTCTTGTGGTTCATGTGGCGGCACCAGTTGCTGGTATTCTTGCCAGAAATCCATCCCAAAGCCACCAAACATCTTCATGATGCCTAGGTCATACTCGGAGTGACCATACACGCATGCAGCATCATAAACCACCTCTTCTTCTTGACCGTGAAGAATCCCTTGGCTGTAGTTGCCAGACCACAGGTCGCCGTGCACCACAACAGGATATATGCCCCGAAGTGTTTGTTCGCCCAATAACCTAGGCACCACAGTCTCTGCCACAGCTTCCACGCCGTACATGAGCTCTTCTTCGTTGCCGTGCGACCTCTGGATGCTGCGCATGATGGCGCGCAATCGGCATTCGGCAAAAAACTCACTCCAAGTAGACTTCCATGTGTTTTCTTGCTCGGTGCAGCCGCAGCACGTGGGTACATGAAAGCCGTACATAGGAGTGCGGGCGCCATGAGGGATGGGGGCAGGTGTTGTATGCAAGGTGGCCAGTTTTACAGCTAGAGTAGCGCCAGTGCTTGGCGTATCAGAGCTTGGATGCAGAAAGTCTGTGGCGATAAAAAACCCAGGATAATGACGTAGCCGGCCATAGGCAAGAGATCTAGGGCAGAAGTTGGGCACAATGCTGGCGATAGAGTTAAGCGACTCATGTTCACCTGATAGATTGCGTCAGTCTCAAAAGCTGTACAAAGACAAATATAGCTAAAAGGTTAAACGAAGCCAAGAAAGGAGGAACGATGTTAGGGGCACGCAGGTGAAGGACATATATTTTTCTCTCAGTCTCATGCAGCAAGAAAAAAAAAAAGATGGGCGCAGAGACAGACAGAGCAATGGGGTCGGAGGAGACGGCGCTAGTGGAGGGTACTACCTTGGAACATAACCTCTGCCTCCGGACCTGAGGCAGATTTAACAAAGTAGACCATGGGCTTGCCATTGATTTCGGTGTCCAGTCGGTAGGACGTGGCAAAAGCAGAGGATCCGAAGCGGGAAAGGGTGCTCACGGAGTCTTCTAGGCCGAGACTTTCAAGGATTGCGGGGTCCACAGCTTCGGGAGCCATGATGACAACAACGATTTTTTTGAAATTAGGGGAGGGGCTAAAGGAGGGTACTCCGTGTCGCGCTTAACCAAAGCGTTAGGGATAAGTATCAATCTGTGGGCGATAACAAAGAGAACAGGACAGAAGATTAGAGAAAAAAGCATGCGGGCGAGTACGTGAGCATCGACCTAATAATAAAAGGAAGGAGCAACGTGAAGGAAGGAGGAAAAGGAGAAGAGAAGAAGGCGTGCAATTTATGAGTCAAAAACGGTACACATTGCAATTGCGACAATGGGAGATGGGATGGGACAAGTTAATGAATCAAGACCAAGCAAAGGAAGAAGCTTAAACAAGTTAGAAAAGGCATGGGAAAATGATGGGGAAATGATGGAGGATGGGGATGAAGATAGAAGGGGTGGGGAGGGGGAGAGAGAGAGAGAGAGAACGAAATTGGACCTGCAAGTAATAGCGACAGACAGGATGGGGATGGGGACGTAGCGAGTAAGTGGGAAGTAGATAGGAAGGGAATAATGGAGAACAAAGCAGCGAAATGGGGTTCAAGTATGAGAAAAAAAAAGAAAAAAAAGAAAAAAAAGAAAAAAAAGAAAAAAGAGAAGTGGACAAAGGCCAATGAGCAATCGGCCACTCTGGTAAGGAAGGCAGGTATCAATCAATTGGGGATATAGCGGCAAGCAAGCACAAAGCACATACGGCAGCTGCGGTTGCGGTTGTGGTTGCGGTTGCGGTTGCGATTGCGGTTGCAGTGAAGGCAAATGAAGAAGCAAGTGCCTGAATTGGAGGAAAATCGACAAACAAGAAAGAAGGACCCAGCTGAAAATAAGGGAATTGCCCACATTTGAGAGCAGATAGAAACCTGGCGAATAAGAGGGAAATGAAGATATACCCAACGGGCAGGAGCCACGAGACTGAGGTTGGCATCGGCTCAGAGAGCGCCATGCCTTCTATAACCTCGCTCTCCATACATACCTGTGATGATGTGCTCGCAGCTAAGATTGGCTCAAAATGGCATATACACATGCACCTGTAGCGTAGCGCACACACGTACGTACATGTATACACAGCACAGATACATACATGAGTACACGTAAAACACTCCTTTCATTTTCCATTCCTTTGTGTCTTCCCCCCCCTTCTTCGTCTTACTCATCTTATTGTGCTTGTCTCTCGTGGACGTCCTACCTGACGGCGATGGGCTGTGACGACCTTGTTATTATTCTTTCTCTCTAACCCAGCCCTAGCCGCACATATCGCACTCGAACCTCCAAACTTCATGACAGCAGCCCCGCTTACTCCCACCTTTTTATCCTTCCTGATCCTATTATTGCTGGTATAGTACATATCTCTCTCTCTATCTCTCTATCTCTCTCTCTCTCTCACCCACACACGCACACAAGTAGCCCCTCGTGCGTTACAAGAAATCCGCCCGCCCACGCTCACTTTGTCTACACCAATAACTCGCTTTGTGTGGATATGCCTCTTTTTTTTTTTTTCTCGGGATGTGCAGCCTATTAAATTCGAAATATCAGGAATGTTGCGGCTGCATATACTCGCTTGCATTAAGCTAACCAAGCAAGACTCTATGTCGGTCCTTTTCGGCAGCCCATTCCTGACGTTGTCTAGGAGGCCGGTTATAAGCTCACCTCTTGGGTCTGGCATCAAGGTACGAGCTTTTCGGTCTTCCACAAGTAAGGATAGCCCAAGTCGCACGATCCAGACCGCGGCGTGTGGCTGGCTGACATATCCTGCATAGCACCAACACACAGCCCCCGCCTTCATCTTTGCCTTAGCCCATTATTCTCCATCTTTGCTTTATTCTCCAATCATCTAGACTCTGCCTGTCTGAGAAACCTATGTCGTGACCCAGGAGAACTCCAAACTAGGATGCCCTTTCGCTCGGCTGAAACATGATGCATGCCTAGAGTGAGTGTAATAAGTATGGCGCATGGCAGTGATTGTGCTTTGCTTGCTATCTCTCATGCAGGCAAGAAAATTCTATAACTAAACTGCTATCAAGGAAAAGCCATACTGTCCACCAAGTCTTCTTGACTCGTCGTTAAATTGCCAAAAGTAGTCATATAATACCTCATACTCGTTGCTTCAACACAGGAAGCAAGCCACAAAGACAGCCCATTACTTACGGCTCTAATCCTCATCACATTTAAATCCTAAGCTCTATCAGAGAAGCCAAAGAAATAGATGAAATATTTATAACCCAAAAAACCCCCTTTACCTACAATAACACAAGATGACAATAAGCATAATCTAACAGCACAAACAAACAAAAGAACCGCTAGAGAAAGACAGAGGGAACAACAATAGAAGCAAAACAAACTATACCCCCGCCCCCTCCCTGGCTCCCATGGACAAGTATTACCGAGTGCACAAAGTAAAGTAACAAATAGGAGGGAGTGGTAGGGGATTAGGAAGAAAAGAGCCATTATAACTTGGTTGCTTGGGCCCCATCGTCATCGCAAACAAACAAAAGATCAAAAAGGGAATCGTGATCCGCCGCACAGCACCCAGCCCAGCCCAGCCCAGCCCAGCACATGTAACAACGCTCGTGTAGTCCACAAATTCAGTCCGCAAGTTCAAGCCAGCCTAAAAATTCGTCTTGGCGCACAAGGTGGGGTAGAAAAAACTAACAAGCCCCGCTCTCCCCCTCCTTACGTTTCTGCTGCTGTGATACTTGCATCCACAGCCGAAGCTGCAACAATGTCCATACCTGGCATTTCCTCCGTGTACTCATCATCACCCTGGCTGGTCCGGTTATCGTGTCACCAACAAAATCGCAGAATTATCACCTCTTCCCACCTCCCTCAGTCCTTCATCTTCACACAGGTTTGTGCTGGAAAGGGCTCATAACCCTAAAGCCCTCCTTACTATCTTGCTACCATCTGCAATTGACGGCATGCCAATTTCAGAAGCTCCTTGTTTGACTCATCCGACTCAGTAGCCTGAAGATCCAGAAGTCTGGTAGAAAATCCAAGGTCGTGAAGGATATGACAGCGATCTTCCAACGAGCTTTGACCCATAGCATGAAGTTCCGAACATGTCAGGTTGATTATCAACTGGCATATCGCTTGCCGCACTTTCGACTTGGGGCTAGTGACATACGGCAAAATCATCCTAAGAACATCACCCTGCTCAAGAATTGCATTCCGGTACAATGGCGTACTTCCTGCTATGTGAGCCAGGATATAAATCACTGCCACCACAATGTTGGGTTGTGGGTACAGAATGCGCGACTTCCCCTCTGGGGACGCATTTCCATCAGTAGGCTGTCGTCTTGCGAATGGCCGCAGACAACGCGATTTGAGCTTGGATTTTAGCAGCTGGAAAAGGCGCTCCTGGCCAATGCCGGCAAAAATCATATCAACTATTTCTCCAATCTCACGAGAATTAGAAGAATTGGATTCGGTAGTTGAAGCCCCAATGAGGTTGCGGATAAAACCAAGAGAATGCTCTTGAATGGCGAGGTCTTCCCTACGGGCTTTGCGCAGAGGATTGAACTCAAGCTCTCCCACCGCTTCGAGAAGCGCTTCATGTTGATTTAGAAACGGAATGTTGCTATTAGAAAGACCGCCGAGTTCAGCTGGCGCAGGGCCGGGCTGCACAAACTCGGGCGTGCTTTCGATATCACTTTGCCCTTCTGTGTGCATGTTGATATCGTTGTCTACGTCACTGGTACTGGCCTTTTGCGCCTCTGCAAGTACATTGTCTTGTGCGTCATCGCTAATCATCCGCACCAGCCACTCCGGCTCGACCAAATTAAAAGCCTGGCGCTTGACGGCCATCGGAGCATAGTCGACCAAATGGTTAAGAGCCCAGATTGCGTTGAGCCTCAGGTCCGGATTGGGAGAGTGGGTGAGCTTTGCCAATGTTGGAACTACCTGATGATTCTCAATAAGAGGCTGGGTAATGACCAGTGGTTAGCAATAAATTTCCAGATCGTCATCTATAAAAGTTAGTCGTTTCGGATGCTTACCGCTCGCAAAGGGCTAGCCTCAACTACTAGATTGCACATCACCGCACTGGCTGAAATGGCTAGTTGTAAGTTTTCAGATTGCAGGAGTTTGGAGATAGGCTCATGTACAGCGTAATCGACTAGAGCAGTGCGCAGAATCTTTGTTGACCTAGATAGAACACGCACTGAATTACACGCAGCCTCAATGACCCCAAGCGTGTGGATGCCGTATTCTGGGTCATGGGAACGACCTCCTTCTCCTGCCTTGTTATTAGAGCGGTCTTTACCCTTGGTCTTTGGTTTGGTGGGAAAAATATGAAGCGATTCAGATATATAGCCAATAACTGGATGATCTTCATGAAGCGCCTTTCGATATCTTTCGCACCCCGCAGCAATACAGGCTATTGCTCTGAGTGTGTTTTCCCGGACTTTAAGATTATGTGTTATCAATGGAACCTGAACCCCATCACCAAGACGGCAGCTCATGGGAGAAAAGTCGTTGGATGTTTCCGTAGTGGATTTAGGAGACCACCTTTTTATCTGCGTCTCAGGGCATGGTGTATAAGCAGTTGTCAATAGATGAGCAAGGCGCTTGATAGCTTGGCCATCAAAAGCAGTCTTCTGTAATGCACTATTGTCCTGAATGAGGCGGCTCAGCACTAGGGGAGCTGTTTCAATGATGTACCATGCTGCTGTTGTTTTGCTGTCTACGGATGGCTTATAACTGGACCAAGCAGTTGGATCGTATTCGCGCATGATATCGAGAACAACAGGGATCACTAGTAATCCAATACTGGCCTCACGAGAGGCTTTTGTGCCACATCCAGCAGTGAAGAGGGCGGCAAGAACCGAAATGGCCATAAGACGATCCAGGGCGTCTTCGCGAGTACGGCATAGAAAAATAAGAAATGGCACTAGGGGACTTTCTTGTTCTGAGTCGATATAAGCTTGAGCGTTGCTTGACACAGATAATGGGTCTGAAACCGAGGGAAAAATACTGTTGCGATTAGGTTTGGAATCAGGTTTGAGAACAGAAGAGCGTTGGTCGTACTGCACTGTTACGAGCGGAATCATATAATCCATTGCGCCCATCACTTCCGAGTCACACTCAGATGCAGGCGTGATATTTAGCCATAGCTCTTCCTCATTTAGAGTTGGGGGCCAGGGCATCAAAGGGAAGACAGCGAGGATTGCTGGGGAGTAAATAAGCATGCAGGCAAGATATTTCGAGTTGCCGATGACATTGCTGGTAGCTTCCAATATGAGAGCAAGCTTTACTCTATATTCCGGAGCCGGAAAATATGACTCCAAGTTATATTGTCGGCAAGCTTCTTCGGCGCCCGGAACAGCTAGGCCCTCAGCAACAGCAAAACTCGCAAACCTTGTTGCTAGCGCATCAAGAATCCCAGCCTTGGCAATTTGAGCCCGGCGCTTATTATCAATAGATAAGCGACCTAGTAGTGTAGCAACGAGGTTGGCTTGAGTATGGACATGCGGCCCGGAACCTCTCATTAAGAGAATGACTCTTAGAGATTCAAAATCCACATGGCTAAAAAAGGTATCACTGAGGCTGGCATGAGTTAAGGCACATGTATTCGACGCGCAGCGAAGTACGCTCAAGACGGCTACCAAGGTACGAAGGGCAGCCAACGCAATCTGAGGGTGGGTACTTGTGAGATGGACATTTTGTGTGAGGACCACAATGATATTAGAGTGAAAGAGGGGGTCGAGGAACTGAGGGCCAGCTACGAGTCAAGCAATGGAGAGTCAGTAGATGGCGGAGAAAGGAAGGATGGTCATTTACGTTAATTCCATGTTACGTACCAGAAATAAGGCTGGCGACGATTTGAATAGCTTGGGTACAGACACTTTCATCATGACGTAGTTGATCGTGAAGCACGGAGGGGTTGTCCGTATTCTTGGCTGTCGGTGAGCTAGGAACCGTTATGATATCCTTAAGGATGTCTAAAAGACCCAATTTAACTGATTGTTCTTTCTTTGACACGTCCCCAATAAGCTCATTCTTGATCTTTTTAAGCAAGGTCAGTAGCTCCTGAGGCGAAGAGGCGGTCTGGATTTTCTCCAGAGACTTTGCAATACTTTGAGACGCCATCGCGTAGGTGGTGCTGATGCGAGATGCCGAGGCCGAAAACTGACGGTCGTAGTCCGGCTGTTAGATATGTTCAAGATATCTATAACTATGTTCTTGGTATGCTTTAGGCATCTATCGAGAGAGAAGGGCGGATATTTGAATCGGGTCGTTATTGATTTCCTGACAAGTTTGACACTGGTAAATATTCGGCAAAGTCTAGCAAAATGGTATCTCAAAGTTGTATGTCAAACAAGAGTTGTAGTCAAATGGCTATAAATTGCGTAGTTGTTTAGAGGGGTAATGTCATGAGTAAGTGAGAGGTTTCCACAGTTTGATGCCCAGGAACGTAAGCCCTAGACAAGGCTGAGGCTTCGAAACAAGGCTACAGAGTCATTTAACGGAAAGCCCAAAAGCTGGTATACAAACGGATGTGCTACGGCATAATATAGGTACTTGCCTGAATAGTCTGAGGTAGCAACAAGTATATGCATGATGCTGCGTTTCCTTATAGTTTCCCAAGGCCACTACCATTGACAATTGACCTGTAGAAATACTTCCTGGAAGTACATAAAAGTACTAGTACAAGGAAAGTGTACGAGGAGCTCACCAAAACTAAAGCTTCAAACGGGTGCAAGAACAAGCAGGTACAATAATATACAAGTACAGAATCAATAGTTACCCTCGCAGACCCAGAATTAAAACTACGGGGAAAAGTAGGTTGAAACGGATCGTCATTGTTGTGTCTTCTCCGGCATAACGCGTCCGTCCTCAAGCATAGATGGCGATAAGTTGCTGCACACAACGTTTTCCAGCTTACGTAGTGAAAGAAGAATAAAATCAAGAGGGCTGAACATTGCTTTTTTTTTACATCTTGCGCCTGATGAATCAAGAATGAAAATTCCTGCATACAGTAAGCAGGAGAAGTAGCCTGTGGTCCCATGATCCCGCTTGCCCTGTATGCTCCGTTTTGCTTGTACCCAGTAGTATGGAAGTGTGCTCTCAGGAAAGCCTCTGATTTGCTCTAGCAAAAATACAGCATGTTGCCGCTCTATGTTGCCACACGTACTATGGAGCAAAAAAAAAAAAAAGACTCCACAATTTAACGCTTCTCAATGGACGATCCTATATGGGTGTAGTACAGGTAGTTGGGGGGGGGGGGTGGGGGTGAGCCAGGGTAGTTAGTCCCTAAGCCAATCTATTTCCGATATCGTCTACAGGGCTTAGGTGCCTGTACTTTCTTATCATGTCGCCTGCAAGACCTGTAATCATCATATCTGGGCTGTCTTATCCCCTCCCAAATCTCTAAAATTACTATTTCTAGATTGAGACTAATCTTGCTTCTGTCAAACGACTTGCCCTGCGCGAACACGTGAAAAAGGTCGCAGTGAACGAAGCCTTTGGCTGTCCCACTTATTCCAACATTTCAATTGTCCCACACTTTACTTCACATACAGACATTCAGTACTCGTACTGTCGCTTCTGCTCTAACTGACTCCTTTAATGACTTACTATATACACTCTCACTTTCCTTTATATCGTTAAACCAAAGACAACAAAACAGCAAAATAGCAACCAAAAGGCGCAACGCAACAATCTAGTATAGTTATAGTGCACGCCCCCCATCCGGCCAATATTTATCCCGAAATCCTCCATCGTCATTATTTTAGTTTTTGGCGTGTTATGCCAAGTTTCATTTGACTGGGGACTTTTCGCTCGTTCGCCCGCCCAATCTTGTCCTCTTCCTCACTCATCACCCACAAGTCAGCCGATGGTCTACAATTCACACGATAGTAAGAATTCATCTGCTTGTATCTTACTTTCTCTCTTGCTCCACTCGGCTCATACGATTGGCCCTCGTCTACCAAGTTCAATACCTAGCTGCTGCTGAACTCTACAACATCTAATACAAAAACTAGTCCAGCCATTACGCCCCAAACTTCAAATCCCCGTCTACACGCCTCCTTTTCCTTTCGTACTCCCTGTCACGATCAAGGGCTTTGGCTTACCCCCGCTCCCCTCCCCCGTATCTTACCGAACCTGAGCTTAGGCTATTCGGTGGATGCGCACATCCAGCTTCTTCAACATCATACACTAGTGGAAGGCAGATGGCCCTTCGCCTCTGTTGAATACGGATTCAAAGAATAGTGTTAGCCTTGGTACAATATTCCCTATCCAAAACCAGCTCAGGCCTTGCTGGTTTTACTATAACTGCCTACTGGCAAACCTGCTCGTTGACGAGCCCTTCTTCACTCGTTACTCCTACCGTTGCCATCTCGACGACCCTACAGCTCCATCCTACTATGCCCAGAGAAACATGTTAACTTCTTCTCCGCACTTGTCGAGACCAACTACTACGTCTCCTCGGGCCCTCTATTATGGTGCCTCTACAGCAGCTTCTAGATCTCCCCATATAGCCCCTGCGGCACCCGCTTGTCGTCATTCCTCTACCAAGTCGTCTATATCGCCGTCTACTATCACGCCCAATACACCCATTACTCAAACATCCAGTACTAGCGCTATCACAGCGACCGCATATGGGGCTGTCCCACCAGCCTCTATGAATGCCTCTCCAGTGCCTATATTTGCGCAGTCAACATTCACCACTTCGGCATCTGAAACCCCAACTCATACCATTCCGCCTTCTGGCCCTCACGACCACTCCTATCAATCCCGCCAATGCACAATGCAAACTCCAGGCTCTTCCGCATCCCATACTGCCACCATTGCAGAACTGACGTCAACTAGCCCTCCATCAGTCTCGATTGCGACCACTACCTCCGCGACAATGTCACCAGGCGTAGTTGAAAATCGCATGACAGCTCAGAGCACAGAATCGCCATGCGGTGTTGGTCCTAGTGCACCCTCTACGATAACGAGACCTACTTTCTCACCACAAAAACAGCCACAGCTTGGGAGAACAAGAAATTGCAGCCTTTCGCCACAAAAGCGCCGCGGATCCTCACCTATCGAAGGACCACCAGATAATAAGTCAACATCGCTAATAAGACAGACGCAGCCTATAGATGAGCCTCGAGCAAGCCCGAAGAACATTCCAGCCAAGCGCGTGAGACACAACTCGACGCCTGTTAAGATTCTTCCTACTCAATATGAAATGTGCCAGGTGGAAGATTTAGTGGTCTTGATTGCACACATGCTTTTGGAGCTCATCGAAACAAATGATTCTTTGGCATTGCGGGGGTCGGGTAGTTTGACGCGTTTCCACTCTCAGTACGGCCCATCGTCTCGAGAATTCCTCCATCCATGATGTACGTTTTTGCTAATTTCTCCATCCAGGACGTCTCCAGGAATTTCTGTTCTTGATTACCTCAACCGTCTTGCAAAGCATGCCACCCTCACACCTCCCATTTTACTATCGATGGTCTACTACATTGACCGGCTGTGCACCCTCTACCCCGACTTCACCATTAACACTCTAACTGTGCACCGCTTTCTCATTACCGCAGCGACAGTAGCATCCAAGGGCCTTTCTGACTCGTTTTGGGATAATACCACATATGCCCGCGTAGGTGGTGTTAGAGTAGCCGAACTCAAGACGCTGGAGCTCGAATTTTTGTATCGGGTCGACTGGAAGATTGTTCCCAACCCCGAAGTACTTGTAGCGTACTATACGGGCCTCGTAGAGCGGTGTCCTGGATTTGACCTAGAGCAAGAAAAGGACCAGGGGCATGAAGAAGATGGCCAAGACAAAGAGCTGGCGGCAGCAGAAGCAGAATCGGAAATCAGCGATGATGCAACTGGCACTAAACCAAACGTTACGGCCACAGCCACAGAGTCGGAAGACTCTAAACCCATGGAAGTACCAGCACAATCCTCAATATCAGGAGAGCAGGGGTTTACTCCAGCAGCGTCATGAACTCGGAGCCGCATTGAAGTGCAGCGAGTATAGGTTTCATCCTAACATGGATATGGCGATACACAACGCCATTGCTGTTCATAGCAACAGTACAAAAAAAAGAGAAATCAGGGCTAAGGGCATGGAGTCGGTGGTGTTTTTTTTTTTTCTTTATTTTTTTCTTTATTTTTTTTTCATTTTTTTTACTCATTTTCTTTTCTGGTTATTTTTTTTTCTTTGCATGGGACAGGAGTTATATGGCGTCATTTGTGTGGTTCTGCGCATTTCTAGTTGTACTTGCTGTTTGCTATATTGGTCGGAACAAGACACGTGGGAGGAAAGAAGGCCCCATTCATGAGCACAATAGATCCTTGTGTTACTCTTTCGTTTTGTTTGCTCTATATACACATATGCGTTGTAGCAAAATGACGTCAAAGCATATGGCTACCCTTCATACAGGCTTTAGTTCCGTGCATTTAATATCTGTTGTTCAAATGCACCAGGACTTGATAACAAGCAAGACGACGGAACTCCAATGATGAGACAGCGGCAGCGTTGGCCAGTCATGTAGCACGAGCCAGAGGTTGCAAGAGGTAGACCTTGCTGGGGTAAATTTGCAGGACAGAGACAACAACGAAAGGGACATCAAGTCGTCAGTCGTTCAACTGGAATACTGGGTTTTTGTTTTCTAGAAATATGCCATGGTCATGCAGAATCCTTGCCTTGATCTTGCGGATGTAGCAGTATTGGTAACAACAAGTAGTTAGTAGTGCTATACTATCGGTTGCCCAGCTCTCAAAGTGATTAGCCAGAGTTGAGCCGACCACGTTGTACTTGTCTTATTCTCTCCAACGCCCGATTATCCCCCAATAGGATGCAGGACAATAAAAATCAATGCAAAAAAACAGTGAACAAAACATCAAGCCGCCGTCAACTTGTAGCAGTTAACCTGTACTTTGATTTGTTTCTGGACGAAAACCATCCGACCTCAACTTGCAGCGCCTTCGAAGTCTCGCTCCCTTTTTCCTATTGCATCTAGGATTTTGCTTATCTTTTTTTTTTTTTTTTTTTTTCTCTTGTTTCACTGCTTTTCTGTCTTTTTGAGGGCAGTAACAGTAAATTCGGGTGCCTAGCCCATTATAGTCCAACCTTGCTCGGGTCGTGGAACGAAGCTCCAAGCATTAATAGCCACCCATCTCCCATCAACTGACCCGCTACGTTCCGAGCTTTTTCTCGACTTTCCGCAATCTAAGCTCACCTTGAGATAGAAACAAGCAAGCAACGCAGAAAAAGCTAGCTTCGTCTGGTTGATCCTGCCTCGCATTGCTGTCTTTGGCCAACTCAACCGATCTGTCCATCGTCAATTAACCGCTCGTTTTCTCTTCTTTATCCCCCTTCCATAATGAGGTTCACCTCCTTCGTAGCTGGCCTATTCGCTGCCACGGGCATGGCCCACAGTCTCCAAACCGCCGAAATATTCCTCCAGCCGATTCTTTCGTCGCCATCGCCACCTACCGCCGCTCCCGCCCCCGTCCTCCTGGGTAAGGTACATTACGATGTCGCCGATCCGAGCAGTGCTACGGTGACGGACTACGAAGCGCCTGAGCTACCCGAAGACACGGAGCTGGTACGCATTGGCGTATGGGGAGCTACTGATGGCAGCGGAAGCGGCAAATGGCGGTCTAGTACAACCATTGCTGGTGTTGAGAATTTCGAAAAAGGATACTCGCCATCCCTCTTGCTGTCTGTCGACCAGCGTGGAGATATCCTTGGTGCAACGCTCAAGGGTGTCCGTGTTGATGCTGGCCAGACACGAGACAGTGCGCCGCGTGCTGTGGTGCTGGTATCACAGACGGGGAAGCAGCCTGAGCTCAACAAGCCAGTGGTGCTCTCGCCCTCAGGCCGCAAGCAGCAGGCTGAAGAGGAAAAGACGTTCCTGCAAAAGTAAGTGGCGCTGTTTTATCAGAGACGCCCGCTCTTCTTTGGAAGGCGGCACTCTTGATAGCTTCAATTATTATCGTACAGCTACTAACGGTTCCTGGCTTTCATCTATAGGTACTGGATGTTCATATTGGCGGGTGCGTTGATCTTGATGTCTGGCGGTGGCGAGGGTAAATAAGCGCGTGTCCCTATCTCTTTTCTCTTCTCGTCTATGTCAATTCGCTTGTTTTCACTTGATATACAAAAGGAGGCCCACGGTCGGGTTGTCTTGTTTTGCTATCCATGACGTTTTGATGAATCTGTGTACTACTATTGCACGTATATTGCGTTTCTCAATTTTTTTGTTTTATATTTTCTATTTCGGATGATCTTTTCCTCCCATTTGACTACTTGACTTGCTTGAATAAGGCCGAGTCACAGTCCGATCAGGTTTTGGAAACTCCGGCATTCATTGACCAGCCTTGTGCTCTGATGTCTTTGTCAGTCTTCCTTATCTAGGTGGGAGCCTCCCAGGCTTTTTTTTTTTTTTTTTTCTGTTGTATCAGGCTCAGGCTCAGGCTTCAGGGCTGTTCTCTTTTTTATGCCTACTTTGGGTCTTTTTAGGCCTCCTTCAGACCCCTCTTCAGGCCTCCCCCACCCCTATTTTGTTTTTCCTATAGGCATGCATGTATTTTTTTTTCTATACTAGAGTTCCCTGTCCCAATACAAAGTAAACAAATCGCCCTACCAACTCCGCCAAAACATCCCATCCACTTTTCTTTCTTTCCTCTTTCCAGTATCACCAAAAAACACACGTACACACACGTACAACTTCCGGAATCAGATTATCCTATCAGCCCTATCACCAAGCCACTACCACTTCACTACATCTCAATTCACAATGGATAACGGATCAACTCTCCCCAGCAACGCCCAGACCGAGGGTGCCCAGTACGAAGAGAAGGGCAAGGGCAAGGCTGTCCCCGACACCCACGACGTTTCTATGGACGAGGACGAGGATGATGATGACGATGAGGAAGAAGAACTTGAGGTAAGTCTCTTTCATTCCAGGTTACGGTAATGCTCGAGGCGCGCTAGTTTTCAATTGAAAGCTTGTCTAGTTGTCTACTATTTAGAGCTTGAAAGCTAACATGCTGTTTTGCGCACCGACAGGCTATCGACCCCAGTATGTATCCCAAGCTTTGCTACGCGCCCCCTCCCCCCCCCCTAGCCGACACCAACATCATCATCATCATGGTTCTCGACGTCAACTGCTAAAGCAGCTTTCTCAAACTTATTCATACACGATACAACCACCTCGTATCTTCAAAACAAAAAACTTCGTTTTTCCCAAAACTCCAACTTACTAACGCACTCTCTTTTTTTGTATCGCAGACTCTATGGAGGAGGACGATGGCATGGAGGAAATTGACACCAGCAACATCATCGCCGGTGGTCGCCGCACTCGTGGCAAGATCATTGACTTTGCCAAAGCCGCCGCTGAGAACCCCGGTAACGATGATGAAGAAGAGGACGACGAGGACTTTGAGTCCAACAACATGGACGAGGACTAGATTTGTCTATTTCAATAGTGAACCTGTCCCTCCCTCCTCAGTCTCGACCAATATTCCAACGACTCAGCAACCTAATTCTTCCATAATCAAAATGACTATTATACCCAAACTTGCAGTTCGCCTTTTTCTTCAAAATGCCCTCCAGTAGCTTTCTTGTGCCCCTTTCCCCTTGTTTTTTTCATGATGGTGGTTTCTTGACGTAACGGTTGTGCAGCTTCTATATATGCCTTTGCTCTAGGGAATCTGGGATTACGGACTCTCATGACAACAAGATCGATGCTACTTGAAGCTTTGTGATGATCCAGTGGCAAGTACATCAATGAATCCTCTGCAGCTTATGGCTACCTCACCTTTTTTGTTTCATCAGAGTACACGCAAGACTCAAGGACGATATCACCGGTATATCCTAGGGTTAGTCATCAGGGTTGAAAGCGCTTTGCTTACAACCACGGACATGGCAAATGATCGTGACAACGTGACATTGTCACATGCTACGCTATTTTATTAGCTGATTTATATTGGATGACCCGTAGGACTGGATTGTGGCTTTAGCATGTGTAATGTTTATTCGAAAGCAAGAGAAAGGGCTTATGGTTAGTGTTAGTCCACAAAACAACGAGGCCAAATCTTTGTTCAATGGTTGTTGGCGGCCGAGTAGCTTGTACTCACTAGCCTTGCCATTCCTTGTATCTTTAATATTGCACGAATAATTCTTTGAATCCCGAGCTTTGTTCCTAAAGCTGCAGTGAATACAAGCAACGAATCGTGTTCTACTTCTACTGCGTTGCGTATGATTCGGTCTCTTTACAGTGGACTTTGCAGTAGCTTTGTGTGAGTTGTTGTTATTAGGGAACCTGTCCTTAAAATACAGGGGCTATTTTCAACTCTACGAGAGAGCCTCAGCCTTATCCGAAAATCAAGGCCTGATTCCTTGCCTTGGTTTTCTGGGAGCCTTTTGCCTTTATTCCTCATTTCTCCATTCTGCCTCCTTATTCTTTTTTCTTTCCCCTCTCTACTAGGTACCACGTATTCTAGAAGAAAAAAGAATCAAGACAAACCGCCGTACCATGGCGTCAAGGTAAGATCGACGAAACATGGAAAAAGACGCTTGCCTATCTGCATCCAGACTAACACAGCTCTTTTTTTCTGAATATAGGTTCGGTGCGTCGACGCTGCATCAGCGCGATTCGCGCTCAAGCTTGTTCGAAGGCTACAACCCACCTGCTGCAAATGCACCTCCGTCCCGTGCTGGTGGCTACGGCTATGGATACAGTCCCTCAGCAACACCCATGAACGGCCCGGGCCTGGTGCCCTCTCCTTCGGGCTATCGGCCCGCGACCCCGAACAGACGGTATGCAATAGACTTAATAGAGCTGCAGTGATAAATGACCCCGAGCGCTTCTTGGCGCCTGGCCTGAGGCGATGCAGCTAGCCTGTGACTGTCCGGCTTGGGTCTAGGCATGAACACTGACTAATGCGTATGGTGAAAATATAGGGGTCAGTACAACGATGCGACTCTCAATGAACTGGAAAGCCAGAATGATGGTCAGGTCCAAGGGATATTGGGCAAAGTTAGGATCCTCAAGGATGTAAGTTCTTCGCATCAGTGATATTACCTATCTCTCTGGGCACTGCCAACCTCCTATCATATCTTATTGTCTAAATCAATTTCGACCTGCCACCGTCACTATCACCATAAAACCGACGTTAACATCAAAACCCTCACTCAACAGATGTCGCTTGCCATTGGTGAAGAAATCCGCGACTCCTCCGCACTGGCAGAAAAGATGAACGACTCTTTCGACTCAACACGTCTACGCCTCCGCGGTACTATGAATCGCATGCTCGTTATGGCGGAACGCACCGGTGTTGGCTGGAAGGTGTGGGTGGCTTTCTTCCTGGCTGTCATCTTTTTGTTTTTCTATGTATGGATTTGATGTTCTCCAGCCTGCTTTCTGTTTCTGTGTTCTTTCTTCCAAGGTATTACTTTGTCTTGGGTTGAGTTAGAGGAGTTTGAATGTTCCTCCTTGTGTTCTGTGCTTGGTCTCCTATCTTGTTTGTGTTGATTGCCTGATATCATACGATGGTTCTTATTTGGTTGCTTGATCTGTTGCCATCCTTATCCCTACTTTGAAGCCATACTTTGCCATCGGCCCAATACGGGCCATGCTGTAAATTAGGTTATTAATTGATAAGTCCTTTGTTTAATGGCTCTAGCAATCAAATTATGACGTGGCCGTGATTTTCTATTTGCCGTGGAACGCAACAACTGTAAGATGGATATCTAAAACTACCCCCTTGACCCTCATGGCTGTCTCGCTGCTCTCCGCATTGGTGGGCTGCTCTCTAGGATGGAACTCTCTTGATGTGGCGCTAGGAAATCACTCACACCTGCTCTATGCAGTCCCCGGCCACCACGCGAGCCTAATGTCGGGGACACGGGCGGTGCAACGGTCCGTCTAGCGAACCGGGAAAAATGATCATCCCCATCATCGTCATAACCATGGTCATCCTCCTCCTCGCTATTCTCCTCTTCTTCGCTAGAGGACAGCGACTCGTCACTATCGGTGTGTTCGTACAGCCCACTCATCTCACCCTCCGGCACTTCTTCGTCTAGGTCGTGTTCCATTCCCATGTCGCCATTTCCAAAGTCCTCTTCGTCCAAGACCTCCCCTTGGGATGTCTCATTATCTTCATACTGATCAACGGCAAAGGATGTGCCATCGCCGTAAAAGTCATCTGCAGGCTCGGTCTCGGTACCTCGTTGGAGCATGGCACGACGCATAGCGTCCTCACGCATGCGAGCTGCAAGGAGGTCGCTGTGGCGCTGTTCCCGTGCAGTTTGGTCTGGTGTAGCAGCAGTAGGGGTTCTAGCACCGTCATCACTGGCGCTGGCATCACTAGACTGTTCGTCGCCATTACCACTACTGCCTCCGTCTTCGCTGGTGCTTCCATCCTCACTCTCCTCGCCACTGGTATCATCGTCATCGTCATCGTCATCGTCTTCGTCGATTTCCGAAAACTGAAATGCTGAATCTTCGGCATCGGCGTCTGGAATTTCATCGTCCAGATCAGCCGGTGCTTCCACTGCCTCCTGATCTTCGTCCATCTCATCTGCTTCCATGCGACCCTCGGCGGCAGCCTCCGCATCGGCGAGCTCCTGCTGGAGCTGCTCTCTTCGTAGTGCCTCGGCATGCTCTTCTTGTTCGCGCCGCTCTTCGCGCAGCTGGCTGAGCGTCTTATTAATTGCAGGTGGCTTAAGCCAGGTGCTGCCAAAGTCCGCGATGGCGTGACGACGCCGGATGAGAAGCTTTTCCTCGAAGGCAATGCGTCCGAGATGTGAATTCTCAATAATGGACTGATTTAATCGCCGCGCGTGGTTTTGCTGAGAGGCGCTTATATCGCCTGAGCGATTCTGTGTCTCTGATGCATCGGCGGCGTTGTCTAGAAACGTTGAGTATTGGCTCTCTTGGTGCTGAGAGGAGACACTCCAAAGCATATGCGCCTAATATATGGTCAGAGATTGCACAACAAAGGCAAAAGGGGAGAAGCTTGCGGCACGTACATTGTGGCTAGAAATGCCTGATTGTGAGAAATACGTCTCCATGCTCGCTTCTCAAGGTGTGCGCGCGCGTGTGTGTGTGTGTGTGTGTGTGTGTTGTGGTGGTGATGTGTTGTTTGTTTAGTTTGTTTATCAGGGGGGATCAAAGAACACCAACAGTAGCCGCAGCCGAGCTTCTCGTCATAAAATCCACTGCTTTGTCTAATGTGAAATACAGTGATGAAATATTCACTTTCTCCAAGTCTCTTGCTAAAATTTTATGTGTAGTCTTCACATATTGATGATGATGATGATCTAGCACTCAATCTTCAGCAGTCCCACTACACTGAGGCAAGCCTATACAATATACAAGCACTTGTCGCTCTGCCAACAAAGTTCTACTGGCCCCATTTATTTAGCCGCGATTACAGCGAGTCGTAGCGGCTAGCTTACGCGCTGCTGCTAGGCCCCAAACTGCTAGATTGAAGTGGGGGTTTATTTTGTATCTTCTCTACCACAAACACAGACCACAGCAAAAAGTTGGAAATTCCATACCACACGGTTTACTTACATGACTCGGTTTCAAATTATCTAGCATGTGATTTCTTTTTTTTTTTTTTCTTTTTCTCTCGTTCTATGGAGGTGCTTTTAGCGTCCGCGCCCTCTCCTCCGTGCGAACTAAACGCTATATCTAACTAGCGGGGGAGAGGGAGGAGGGGAGGAGGGGAGGGAGGGGCTGGCTCGCATTCGAAAATCAATCCCTGTGAGCATTTGCTTTCTGTAGTGTTCTCTTTACTTCTCTCACTTTCTCTTGCTTCTCGGCCGGCTTGCCTTCTCCGCTGTCAGAGCCGAGATGGCTTAAACCGGCTTCCCTCGGGAAACACGGCCAGCTTCTATTTATTTACTGGTAATTTCCCCACTTCGTCGGCGAAGACTACCGTTAACCATCTTTCGTCTGAGGTTTGCCCGAAATCAGGGCCGAAAATTATAACTGCAAAGGAAGCAAAGCTCTAGGCCTCAAGCCGTAGACACTTTTTTTTTTTTTTTTTTTTTTTTTTTTTTACATTTTTCTTTATTTTCCCGTCAGGTGAAGCCAAGATGAAGCGGGCCTTGAGAGCCACAAAGCGGATTTCCATAAGGTAATCACCACATCGATGGTTGGTCAGTTGAGAGTTTTGGGTTCTTGGTTGTAGTTGCCTCTTCCCCTTCATCCTTCGCTAGAAGGAAGGGGAGGGGGATCAAGTCAGGAGTCCCCGCCCAACCCTTGCTCCTTGCGTTCTTTCTGGCCTCGCGGTTGGGGCTGAGAGGAACCTGTAGCAGCAGGCTGGGGTTATAGCTCGGAGCTTGATGATTTCAATAGGTGTTTACTGAGCACCGGGAAAAATCGGAAGTTTCCTGTGGCCGAGCAGACCACACAGCGTAGAGGAGTGGCTCGGAGTTATCTTGCCTGTCTTCTCCCTCTTTCCCTTCCTTACTTGACATAGCGCTGTGACCAAAACTAAGAGTCGGAATTTTCCGGAATGTGCTTCTGATGGGGCTTGGCCAATACTGACTGCGGTCTTCTCTCGGCCGCCTCCGCCTTTATTTAGGCTAGGAACTTATGATACTCTACTCTTATTGGCTGATCAAGTTGAATGTAAAGGGGAACTTAACTTGTCTTATGGACATATTGCATTTGTATAGTATCTTGTACATTAGCAGAGCGCTGCTTACTAACCCTAATATATACCCAAAACTATGTTAGAGACCCTAAAAGAGACGACATCAGTGCTGCTAGAGTTGTTCGGTCAGGTTTTGTCAGATTTGGGGGGGCTTTTTGAGACACTCAAAACATAGATAGCAGTGTTCTGTACTAACCAAATACACCCAAAATTATTTCTAACTATTGTCAGATACTTTGCGGATATTTTGGTGGTTAGCTAGCAGAAACATTAGGCCAACGGGGATCTTATTTGCAGCAACCACAACACACATGTATAAGCCCGAGATCGGCGTCGTTTTTTTTGGAAAAATAAAAAAATAAAAACCCCTTCAAGAAAAGCTCGGTAGCAGTCTCTCTTGATGCCGATACAACATTGCATCTTTTGTGCTGTACTTTGGCCGACGTCCCTGGGCTTTGGCCACGCAGGAAGGTGTCCGCCGATCCTTGGACAAAGTAGGCTAGTCTCAAGCTATGCTAGGTAAACCTATATGGCCGAATGGCAATTGGCTTGTCTTGCCTTTGGTCTAATAGGCCGTGTGGGGTGTCTTTGTCCTTGCTGGTTGATTCGTTTGAAGCTTGTCTACTGCACTAACCTCGCCCTTCCTTTGCTCTTCCCTCTCTACAACACCACGTTGCAAAAGGCCTGGGATGGGGTCGTGTGCTTTGCTGCGTTGTGAGGCTACAAGCTACGGCACACAGCGATCTTTTTGACTGGCTGTCATGTTATATTGAGCAAAGGGAGGAAACAAATCATAACTAGCAGCACAATACGGCAAATAAGTGCATGTTGTATGCATATGTGAACTGTATGTAACCGAGCTAAGCAATAATACATCTGGAGTTTGCATTGCACTGCATTGCATTGCAGGTGGTTCTGGGACTACTTGTGCATATGCACGGGGTTACTGCAGCCTATACACACACACCACATGAGGGACAAGAAGGGAATGGAGAGTGTTAGGTAAGGGGAAAGGGAAGAGAAAAACAGCGAAAGAAAAAGACCCGAGAAAGTTCATTTCATAGCTTGATGGACTGGTATCTCTTGATGCGTTGGGATCTTACAAGCTGGCATATATGCAAATGAGACAACAAACTTGACTACCTTCCCCTTCTTACGTCCCCATTAGGTTGGGTGTGGCTAGCATGGTTATAGCTGTTTTTGCCTGGTATAAGCCATTTGTCTTGTAGCCATTTCTCTCCTTCACCAGTTCTGAGTGTGCCAGGACTCAAAGTAGCTTACCAACTTGTTAAATCAAGTCGTCATCGAGTCTTAGCGCGAGGAGAAAAGAAGACAAAAGTCCGTGGGTAACTTTTCTTTGAATTTCCGAGAACCTTGGTCTTGGCCGGCCTGAAGAAGTTATGTCGTTGACTTATATGGCTCGAGTTTGCCCATAATTGCTGTGTATATATATGCTGCGACACTGCCTCACACGTGGTCTGGTTAGTCTTAGCTTGGCCTGCGTTGGTAGCGATGAAGTCTGTATAGACTAAGGCTTGGGTTTTGTGTCGAGGAAAAAGAGCGAGGCTGGGCTGTCCTCTCAATTTCAGTTGGACTATAGCCTGCTGAACGCAGTATCTGCTTTGCATAGTCTGCGTAGTTGATGCAAGGGCTTGCTCTCCCTCTTCTTGTAAAGGAGGGCAAGCAAGGTCAAGTAAAGACAAAGCTTAGACACAGCCTGTGGTAGCCGGTAGCCTTAACTTGTTGCAATGCTTCAACCCATACCCTTGATGATGATGAAGACCTACTTAGCCTAGCAAGACTATTCCTAGGTGGTAGTGTAGTGGTAGTGCAGTGCATATGAGAGCTTGCTTATACAGCCGACCGACCCTTGAACCGCCACTTACTTCCCTCCTTTCCATCCTCTATCTTCATCCCCCCCCCCCCACGTTACAGAAAAGAAAAGCAACGGTCGCTGCTTGCCTATCTGCCTTGTATTACTGGCCAAGTTGCTGCTCAAACGCAGGTAAGCTTGAGAAGGGGGGTTCTTCTTCTCTCTCTAAACTTTCTCTCTCCCCCTTCTTTACTCTCTAGTCGTGTAGGTGGGATAGACAGGTCTGTGCGTACTTACAAAGCTGTCGGCCAAGCAGGGATGCATGGGGAGGACTTGAGACTAGGGCGACATCGGACACTACATGCAAGTGACTGAATTGCTCCTTCTTGCCTCTGCAGGTTACTGTTTTCTCATGCTGGTCCATGCTGCCTTAGCCTAATAAGCAGGTGAATTGCGTGGAATCAATATATGCAACGAAATGGAGGGCATGGGCAGTTCAACGTCATGAGGGAGCGGGGCAACAAACCATGCGTGTTTTAGGTAAAACAATGCAAGCAAATACATGGGACTTGGATGCATCTACATCCGTCTATCTAGCCAAAATATAACAATGCCCACACGCTCACATGCTTGTACATACACTGCCTACGTGTACGTGTGCATACATATATATGCGGTGCATTTCCGTGTATATGCATACATATATTCTTCTATCCCGTCTTCTTCTTTTCTCCTTTCTAACGGGGCTACGGGGCTGTCTCTTTCAGTGGCGCAAAAAAGAGGCTTGGTTTGGAACCTAAATAAAATAGGAGAGCGGCTCTGAAATTAGTAACTGCTTTTTTTAAGATGAAAAATTGTATAATGCAAATGGCGCACATCTAATTCGCTGTGGGCCTGTGACGCTGACCTGAAGAGCAAGAAGAGGATTTCACTAAGTTAGAAATATTTACCAGCAGTCTTTAGTCTTGCCCTCGCGTTCTTGTAACCCTTACAAATTAGTCTAAGCGGCAAATTTCGTCGATACAATCGGTGTTCCATTTCAGTTGAGCCGAAGGGGCAAGAGACGGGCAATTGCACTAGTTCTAAGACCATGGACCGACTTTCCAGCATGATATTGTATCATACACCGTACGATGTGATGTGTACAATGCACTCCTTAACAACATTAAAAAGGAAACCAGGGCTCTCAATTCCCCATTTTCCCATATGTCTGGCCTATGCACAGAGCATCATGCCAAAAGACAGAGTGGTATTAGTAAAGGCAGGAAGGAGAGAAGACAAACAAAACTAGGGAGGAGTGGAAGTGATGTCCGTTAGCGGCCTTCGCTGGTGTTTAGCTCAGACCAAGGCATAGGCCCTGGTCCTGTATCATGGGTATGTACTTGCGTTGCTCCTTCCTGAATAAACGGCTGGGAATCCTCCGCCGGAGCTACATGCGACAAGACAGGCGGGGCGCGAAAGAGGGACAAAATGGGGGAGTTTCCCCTCCAGGAAGGAGGACGTCACACCTCAATCTTTTGCAATGTAATTTTTCCTGGAGGAGTGAGGAAATTGAGCAATACTAGGCAGGGCTAGGCAGGAACTAAGCAAGAGAGGCAAGACCGCTTAGATACATGAATATTCATATATGAAAAGATCCGAAGAGTCCATGGGCTAAACGGCCAACTGCCCACAAAGCATAAAGCCATGGCTTCTCCTCCGTTGCCTTCTTAGTTTTTCTCCCCCTCTTTCTTGATTTGTTATTTTCTTCCCCCTCACTTCTGGGATTTCTTGACTTCACCATATTTATTCCTCTTTGAGTGTACGCTCGTCATCTTTTTCTTTTCCCCCTTAAGTGAGAATCGCATCGCATCATTGATTGACGATCCCCTTTAAAAAAAATACAAACTTTTTTTTTTTTTCGATCTTTTCCTATTATATTTCTCAACAGTGTGTCCTTCCCCTTCTCCCTCTCTGCCAAAATAGCTCTTACTGACGACATTTCACTCTTTAAGAACCAACTGTTAATTCGCGGGAGCTGTTGGCAAAAAAAAAATAAGAAATATCTTCTTGCGCTTTTGGTAAGTCTTCTTTATTCAATACGCAACAGCTGCTCTTCCTCATGACGCTTTTCACCATGTCTTAGATAGTCGCCATTGCGATTCAGCCAGCCAGCCATACATCACTCTTCCCCGACCACCACAACTTTGACATTAGGCAGCAGATGACATTGCACTGCTACGATGGGTGTTGATACAAGACCGCTTTCCTGTCAGATTCTGGTTATGCTGGCCCCGTTATGCCCTTTTCCCTCTTTGTTGCCATGGCTCACTTGCCCATCTCAATAGCCTAGTCATCCACAATCTGACTTGGTCTTTGGCGCCTCTATCTCAGGATTGAAGCCGGTCACTCTTACTCTGCCTAATTTCTATTCGGGTTTGAGTAGTACATTGCCGTTTCCTTCTACTCGGACGATTGTCTCGGATTTCTTATCTCTGCCGCCATCTTTCTCCAAGAATTACGATAACGTTCACCCACTAAACCGCGCTGGCACTTCACCTCTTTTTTTTTCCCGTCTCTCTGATCCTACGTGAGAAATCATATTTTTCCTACCTTTTCTTGCTACAGACGCAGACGAGTTGCACGAGTTTCTGGCGTTTTAGCTCCCTATCTTTTTTTCTGCCCACTCCGCCACACAAACATGGAGGATTTGCCGGCTAAAGAAGGGGGGGGGTCGAAATATAAAATTCTGGACCCAGATGCTTGGGGACTCAGCAATCAGCCGCATATGATTGGCTCATTAGTATTACCAAGCAACGATTCAGCACTCGATCCTGTTGACTGCGGGTGGAGGTTGCTTCTGCGGGGAGAGGGGTGGCTAGAATTCCAGTCTTTACTGCAATTTTAGTTCAACCCCCCCCTCAATCGATTTGCCCACCTCTACACCTTCCATCACATCTTCTTCTTTTTTCTTAGAAGCACGGGAAAAGTACGAGGGCGGAGAAAAGGTCAGAGATGAAATCAAAGACGGTACTACTATGGAGAAGTGCTGGTGTAAAAAAAGAAAATCGGATATGCTGGGGTTCGCTGGGCTATGATGATGTTGACAGTGCCCTTTTTTTTTTTTTTTCTTTTTGCTCAGCTATGAGGTTTTGTTGCGCCCGTTGCAAGGGAAACAAATCACAAAACTTGTCTTGATGGGATTATCCCTCTCCGCATCCGGAAAATGTCAACTTGACTGTCTTACTACTTACTATGCTAGTGTACAGTTTTTCTGTCTGATTGATGCCGTTTGGAGAAATCCCAAGGGCGGTATTTGTTGAAGCCTCTCTTCAAGCGCTAAAGTGGTTTTCTTTTTCTTTTGGGATGTGATTTGTGGTTTGGGCTGGCTAATAACATTGGCGACTTGATATTTTCTTGTCTTTTTTTTTTTTTTTTTTTTTTTTCTTTTTCTTCTTCTTCCTTCTCTCTTGTTTTCTTTGCTAGCTGTCTTGCAACCGTTTGCTTTGAATTCCTATTTCGAATCACCAATTGCATTGCAATTGTTTACCATTTCGTCTATTAATGACTTGGATTATCTAAGTTTGCTGTACTAACCAACGATCAAGCTCTCTTGCCTTTCTCAACAGACTCATACCACAATTTGTAACTGTTAAGTAAAACTCTCAGCTTACAGTTACTCACAACCTCCTTTCAACACTCCTTTTCCTTTTTCCCACAAAAGTTCTCGTCTCTTGGGTACCCGTTGAGCCCATATCTTTCTACCTTCAACCTCATTTTCAGCGTCATCGAGTGTTAGGTAGTACGCCCCCCCCTCCTTTGCCTAGCATGGTCGTGATAGACGAATTCGATGACCGGAGCATTCACGAAGAGTCTTTGAAACAAGAATACGTGCCCTACGAGTACCAGACTGCGAACAATGGTTCGTGGGCTGGCGCTCTGCCCGTGAAGCAGGGTCTTTATGATCCCGACTTGGAGAAGGATGCCTGCGGTGTCGGTTTTGCTTGCAATATCAAGGGAAAGGCTAGCCACAAAATTGTCAGCGATGGTGAGTGATTTTTGTCTTTCCGCTTCCCACAATTTGAATCATATTCACCACTAACAAATGCTCACTTTTTCTCAATTCAGCGCGGAACCTACTTTGCAACATGACGCACCGTGGTGCCGTCGGCTCGGACGCTCGTGACGGTGATGGTGCTGGTGTAATGACCTCCATCCCCCACAAGTTTTTTGTCAAGAACTTTGAGCGTGACCAGGGCATTAAGCTGCCCTCCCCCGGACAATATGCCGTGGGTAACCTGTTTTTCAAACCTGACGAGGAAACTCTTCAGGAGTCGACTCGGCAACTGGAGGAGCTAGCTGAGACGCTAGGTCTTCGTGTGCTGGGTTGGAGACGGCCACCTGTCGACTCGACACTGCTGGGACCTGCTGCCAAGTCCCGCGAGCCCATCATAATGCAGCCCTTTGTTGTGCTCACCTCCGCCTATGGCGCTACTGGAAACGCCCCTACTGTTCCTGAGCCTGAAAAGTTTGATAGCCGGCTATTTGAGCGCCAGCTCTACGTTTTACGCAAGCGTGCGTCTCACACTATTGGCCTGCAAAATTGGTTCTACCTGTGTTCCCTATCCAGCAAGAACATTGTTTACAAGGGACAGCTGGCTCCTGTTCAGGTATACCAGTACTACCACGATCTGGTGAACGCCGATTATGAGGCTCATTTTGCTTTGGTGCACTCCCGCTTCTCCACCAACACTTTCCCCTCCTGGGATCGCGCTCAGCCTCTGCGTTGGGCTGCACACAACGGTGAAATCAATACCCTGCGTGGCAATAAGAACTGGATGCGCGCCCGCGAGGGTATCATGCAGTCCAAGATCTTCAAGGAGGAGCTTGAGTTGATGTACCCCGTTGTTGAGGATGGTGGCTCTGACTCTGCTGCTTTCGACAACGTTCTGGAGCTACTTGCAATCAACGGTGTCATGTCCCTTCCTGAAGCCGTCATGCTAATGGTTCCTGAAGCCTGGCAAGGAAACGAGCTGATGGATCCTAAAAAGGCCGCATTCTATGAATGGGCTGCTTGTCAGATGGAACCTTGGGATGGACCAGCCCTGTTCACTTTCGCTGATGGCCGTTTCTGTGGTGCTAACCTGGACCGTAACGGCTTGCGCCCCTGCCGTTTCTACGTCATGGACGATGACCGCATCATCTGTGCCTCTGAGGTTGGTGCTATTGTTGTTGAGCCTGAATCTGTAATTCAGAAGGGCCGGCTTCAACCTGGTCGCATGCTGTTGGTTGACACTGAGGCTGGCCGGATCATTGACGACAAGGAACTGAAGGATGCTGTTTCTAGCCGCCACGATTTCCGCGCCTGGCTTGATAAAGAGCTGATCACCTTAAACAAGGTTGTTGATTCCATCGGCTCGAAGGTTGATCTCACGGCCAAACTCAATGAGTTCACCATTCAAACTGATCCAAGTCTTTTGGCGTTTGGCTACACTCACGAGCAAGTCAGCTTGCTGCTTGCACCTATGGCTTCTGATGAGAAAGAAGCTCTTGGCTCCATGGGAAACGATGGCCCTTTGGCTTGCTTGACCGATGCCCCTCGTCTGCTCTATGATTACTTCCGGCAGCTTTTCGCCCAAGTTACAAACCCTCCTATTGATCCAATTCGCGAATCTATTGTCATGTCTCTTGAGTGTTACGTTGGTCCTCAGGGTAACTTGTTGGAGATGAACCCCAAGCAGTGCAACCGTCTACTTCTACCCAGCCCTATCCTGTCCATCCCTGAATTCAATGCTATCAAAAACATCAACCAGCAGTTTCCCGAGTGGACAGTCAAGACCATTGACCTCACCTTCCCCAAGGCTCATGGTACTGCGGGCTACATCAAACACCTTGATTACATTTGCAAAGAAGCTACTGCTGCTATTGAGAACCAGGACCGCATCATTGTCCTGTCCGACCGTAACATCAGTGCTGACCGTGTTGCTGTTTCGACTTTGCTGGCTTCGGGTATGGTTCACCACCACCTAGTCAGTAACAAGTGGCGTTCAATGGCCGCTCTCATTGTTGAGACTGCCGAGGCTCGTGAGGTCCACCACATGTGTGTGCTTTTGGGCTACGGTGTTGATGGTATCAACCCTTACTTGGCTATGGAGTGCATTTTGAAGCTTAACCGTGAGGGTCTGATCAAGAAGAAGCTATCTAACGATGCCCTGATTCACAACTACAAGCACTCGTGCGATGGCGGTATCCTCAAGGTCATGTCCAAGATGGGTATCTCTACTCTTGCTTCATACAAGGGTGCTCAGATCTTTGAGGCCTTGGGTTTGGATGACACAGTTATTGAGCGATGCTTCCGTGGCACTGCATCACGTATCAAGGGATCCACATTTGAACTGATTGCTGAGGATGCGTTCCGCTTCCACGAGCGTGGTTTCCCGTCCCGTCAGACCATTGAAGTTCCGGGTCTTCCTGAGTCTGGCGAGTACCATTGGCGTCGTGGCGGTGAGTCTCACATCAACTCTCCTTCCGCTATTGCCAACATTCAGGACGCTGTTCGCACCAAGAATGATAAGTCGTATGAGGCGTACAGCCGTGCCGAGTACGAGCAGATCAAGAACTGCACTTTGCGTGGTATGCTTGAGTTTAAGTTCGACGAACGCACCCCTGTCCCCATTGACCAAGTCGAACCTTGGACTGAGATTGTGCGCCGTTTCTGCACTGGTGCTATGTCGTATGGATCTATTTCTATGGAAGCTCATTCCACTTTGGCTGTCGCCATGAACCGTCTAGGCGGTAAGTCAAATACTGGTGAGGGTGGTGAGGATCCTGAACGCTCTGAGGTTATGGAGAACGGTGATACCATGCGCTCCGCCATCAAGCAGGTTGCTTCTGGCCGGTTTGGCGTCACCTCAGCATACCTAGCTGATTCCGACGAGATCCAAATCAAGATGGCACAGGGTGCCAAGCCTGGCGAGGGTGGCGAGCTTCCCGGCCACAAAGTGTCAAAGTCCATTGCCCGCACACGTCACTCTACTCCTGGTGTTGGCCTGATTTCTCCTCCGCCCCATCATGACATCTACTCCATTGAGGATCTGAAACAGTTGATTTATGACCTAAAGTGCGCTAGCCCACGGTCTCGTGTTTCAGTAAAGCTTGTTTCCGAAGTTGGTGTGGGTATTGTTGCTTCTGGTGTTGCCAAGGCCAAGGCTGATCACATTCTGATCTCTGGTCATGATGGTGGCACTGGTGCTTCTCGTTGGACTGGTATCAAGTACGCCGGTCTCCCTTGGGAATTAGGTTTGGCTGAGACCCATCAGACTTTAGTTCTCAATGACTTGCGTAGCCGTGTGGTTGTCCAAACCGATGGTCAGCTTCGTACCGGCCGTGATGTTGCTTTGGCCTGCCTCCTTGGTGCTGAGGAATGGGGCTTTGCTACTACGCCTCTGATCGCTATGGGTTGTATTTTCATGCGCAAGTGCCATCTCAACACTTGCCCTGTTGGTATTGCCACCCAGGACCCTGAACTTCGATCCAAGTTTAAGGGTACTCCTGAGCACGTCATCAACTTCTTTTACTATGTTGCTAACGAAATGCGTGCTATCATGGCTAAGTTGGGTTTCCGTACTGTTAACGAGATGGTTGGGCATGTTGAATGCCTCAAGGTCAACGATGATCTGCGCACTCGCAAGACCAGCAACATTGACCTGTCGCTGTTGCTCACTCCTGCCCACCAGCTGCGGCCTGGTGTTGCTACTTTCAATGTGCGCAAGCAAGACCACAAGTTGTATGTTCGTCTTGACAACAAGCTGATCTCTGAGGCTGAGCTCACGCTGGATAAGGGACTTCCTTCGCGAGTGGAGTGCGATATCATCAACACCGACCGTGCCATGGGTACCTCGCTATCTTACCAGATCTCAAAGCGTTTTGGTGAGGCTGGTTTGCACTCGGATACAGTTCATGTCAACATCAAGGGCTCTGCTGGCCAGTCATTTGGTGCTTTCTTGGCTCCTGGTGTCACCCTAGAGCTTGAAGGTGATGCCAACGATTACGTGGGCAAGGGTCTGTCCGGTGGTCGTCTAGTTATCTACCCTCCTCGCAACGCCGTATTCAAAGCTGAGGAGAACGTGCTAATTGGAAACACCTGCTTGTACGGCGCTACAACGGGAACCTGCTTCTTCCGTGGTGTTGCTGCTGAGCGCTTTGCTGTGCGCAACTCGGGTGCTACTGCTGTTGTTGAGGGCGTTGGTGACCACGGTTGTGAGTACATGACCGGTGGTCGTGTCGTGATTCTGGGCTCAACTGGCCGCAACTTCGCCGCAGGTATGTCTGGTGGTATTGCTTATATCCTTGACATTAATGGTGACTTCATGAGCAAGCTTAACACCGAAATGGTGGAGGCTAGTCCTATCACCGATCATGCCGAGATTGGCTACGTCCGTGGCCTTATTGAGGATCACCACCACTACACGGGCTCCGAGCTAGCTGCTCGTATTCTCGTCGACTTCAATCGAGCTCTAAGCCGCTTCATCAAGGTTTTGCCTGTTGACTACAAGCGCGTTTTGGCTGAAGAAGCTGCCAAGGCCGCTGAAGCACGCCGGGCTCAGTACACCCTCCCTGTCCACAAAAAGGAAGCCGCTAAGAAGGCTAGCACTGCTCTGCAGGATATTGAGGAGACTATTACCGACGGCGCTGCTGAAAAGAAGCGTGCTCTCGTTCTAGACAAAACCCGCGGCTTTATGAAGTACGCTCGCCGCACAGAAAAGTACCGTGCACCTAAAACCCGTACGAAGGATTGGGCTGAAATCAGCAACCGTCTTGACAGCAATGAGCTCAAGTACCAGTCTGCCCGTTGCATGGACTGCGGTGTTCCCTTCTGCCAGTCAGAGACCGGCTGCCCTATCTCCAACATTATCCCCAAGTGGAACGAGCTAGTCTTCCAGGGCCAGTGGAAAGAGGCTCTTGACCGTCTGTTGATGACCAACAACTTCCCCGAGTTCACTGGACGTGTTTGCCCTGCTCCCTGCGAGGGATCTTGTGTTCTAGGCATCAATGAGCAGCCTGTTGGCATTAAGTCAATTGAGTGTGCTATCATTGACCGTGGGTTTGAGAAGGGCTGGATGATTCCCCGTATCCCCCCGGTCCGTACTGGCCGCAACATTGCCATCATTGGCTCAGGCCCTGCCGGTCTTGCTTGCGCCGATCAGTTGAACCGTTCTGGTCATTCTGTGACTATTTATGAACGATCAGACCGCCCTGGTGGCCTTCTCATGTATGGTATTCCAAACATGAAGCTAGACAAGCGTATCGTCAAACGACGTACCGACTTGATGGCTGCTGAGGGTATCGTTTTCAAGACGGGTGTCACCATTGGAGAGGATCTAACCCTAGATGACCTCAAGGCCAGCAATGATGCTGTTGTTATTGCCACTGGTGCTACTGTTCCCCGTGATCTGCCTGCTAAAGGCCGTAATCTGGAAGGTGTTCACTTTGCCATGGAGTTCCTACACAAGAACACCAAGTCTCTGCTGGACTCTGAGCTTGCAGACGAGGCTTACATTTCAGCTAAGGACAAGCACGTTGTCGTCATTGGTGGTGGTGATACCGGAAATGATTGCATTGGTACCTCGGTTCGTCACGGGGCCAAGTCGGTCATCAACTTTGAGCTTCTGCCTCAACCCCCCAATGAGCGTGCTCGTGACAACCCTTGGCCTCAGTGGCCCCGCATCTACCGCGTCGACTACGGTCACTCGGAGGTCAAGCAGCACATGGGCAAGGACCCTCGTGAGTACTGTATCATGTCCGAGGAGTTTGTTGATGACGGCGAGGGCCGCGTCAAAGGAATCAACACGGTGCGTGTTGAATGGACCAAGACGGCCAATGGCGGTTGGGACATGAAGAAGATTGAGGGCTCACGCGAGTTCTTCCCTGCCGACTTGGTTCTTCTGTCCATGGGCTTCCTGGGCCCCGAGCAACGTGTTCTAGGCGATGATATTGAAAAGGATGCTCGCAAGAACGTCAAGACTCCTGCCGGAAAGTACTGCACCAACGTGGCCGGTGTATTTGCTGCCGGAGACTGCCGTCGTGGCCAATCGCTGATTGTGTGGGGTATCAACGAGGGTCGCCAGTGTGCTCGTGAAATCGATCTGTGGCTAGAGGGCTGCACCAACCTGCCTGTGACTGGCGGTGTTGTGAAACGGAGTGGAGAGGAGGTTATGAAGGCTGTTGCTGCTCATGCTTAAAAAAAGACCAAATGATGATGGGAATTGGAATGCGAGCGAGTTCATGCTAGTTGTCTGTTTATGGGTGGGCTGGGCTGTATTAGTAGCTTTTGTTCTGGTGGTTGTATATTTTCTGAGCTTTTGTATTCTTTTTAGCTTGTTTAGTTTGAATAGCTGGGTATCGTTAAGTCTTTTATGATTGCTTTTAAAGGCGCTTTGGTTTTAACCTGTGCTTGCTGCATCGTCTGTTAGTTATCAAATAGTCCCTATGACGCTGCGACACACACACGTACACACTTCCAAGCCAGCGTCAGCCATCCTGCTCGACCGCTTTCTAACCCTCTCCTCGAAACGCCTAGCATTATCTGTCTAATATTTTCTATCTGTGGCGTCTTGGTATACATCACATTTCTTGCTGAGTTCACATGGCTCAAGAATAATTGCCAGCTACATCACAGGAGCCTCCGACCGACTCCGGCAGTTTTCTGCATGAATATCCACAACAGGGCCCATATACGTCAAAACCAGGTTTTTCTCTGCGATAGAAGCTTCCGTGTGACGCTACAGGCTGGCTATATTATGAGCACTAAAATCATTGGCTTAACAAACGCTACACACTACCATCGAGGAACATATACGTGATGTGATGATTTAGAGATGATCAATATCTTATGCGAAGTCCTTAGTTGACTGTATTAAGAACATACCAACTGATAAGATAAGGAAAACTTTGGCGGTGACCAGTGGCAGAAACAAGGTTTTTGTCCTTTAAGATCGCCTACGCAAAACGACACGCCCAAAACCCCCACTAACAAAGTCTCGGGAGCAATTAGCAAAGCTCAGAGTTTGCGATCTGATAGCACTTGTTTTCTGTTCTTCGGTAGCCAGTCACAAATACACCGACGACGGCCTTTGTCTATTATCTCTACTTTTTTTTTTCCAACTTCTATTACATAATCATAAGGCCCTTCCGAAATGTACGCCCGATGGGTCCCTCCCACAGCCAGCTCCGGGGCTAGAGCGTCTTCTTCTGCAACTCTGGTTCCAACTCCTGAAACAAGTGCCTCCCGGAGAACTTTTGAAGAATATGAGGAGCAAGGCGAAACTGGTATGGTGGAAGAAGGCACCGAAACGGAACAACCTATACCATCATTGGCAGCAACCAACGGCTTTGGATATGCACGATGGACGCCTGGAGCGCCGGCCTCCTCAGGAATGGCAACACTCAAACCTAAACCACTCTTGAAACGGAGAAAAGTCGATACATCGAGCGAAGAGGAGTCAAGCTCAGGCGAAGATAGTTCAAGCAGCGATGAGTCGAGCGAGGATGAAAAGAAGAGCGAGAGCGACAGTGACAGCGACGGCGACAGCGATAGTGACAGCAGTGACAGCAGTGACAGCAGTGACAGCAGTGACAGCAGTGATGGTGATAGCGATACCTCTGACTCAAAAGTCCACAACAACAGCAATCCAAACATAGAGCCCGAACCCAGTGTTGACTCCTGCTCTGGAAACATGGAGATGGATGTTGATGAGAAAGCAACTCCCGACAAACCAATAACACTAGATGCGGATACTATGGATCTAGACAATGAAGTCGGCGAGCTTGTTGCGAAAAGGCCCAAGAAAGAAAAGAAGAAGGCCAAGCAACAGAACACCAGCGACTCCGAAGCTAAAGACGCCATGTCCAAACACAAGGCTGTCATGGAGCGTAAAGCAAAGTCTCTTCAACTATCTCAGACCCAGATCACAGCCCCCGAATCCGGCCCCGGCTTGGACCCCGAATCCGATAACGAGAAACACGGCCTCGAGCCCCTACCGCAGCCTGAAGTACCCCTCAATGACGAAGCTGGCTCGGCCAATGGCAGTAGCACAGCTTTTGAGACGCTGCCCGCATGGCTAGCCGCACCCATCCGCGTGTCGCCTACCACAAGGACACCCTTTCCCGAGCTTGGCTTCTCCGCCGCCGCCACTGCCCGCCTGATTAGCAAGGGCTATACCGATGCTTTTGCAGTGCAGACGGCTACAATCCCTCTGCTGACGCCGTCGGCGCGCCCTGGAGGTCATAACGGCGACGTGCTTGTAGCTGCTGCCACCGGCTCCGGCAAGACCCTGGCCTACGCGCTACCGATTGTGCGTGACATCAGTGTCGGCGTGGTCACACGGCTACGAGCGCTAGTCGTTCTTCCAACGCGTGAGCTAGTACGCCAGGCTGCCGAGGCATTCGAGGTGTGTGCGGGCGCTTTTGACGGTGCTAGTAGCGGCGGCAAGCGTGTGCGTGTTGGTGTATCAGTGGGAAATCAGAGCTTAAAATACGAACAATCAGTTCTCCTAGAGCGCCGTGAGCGCGTGGCTGGCCTGGAAGATATGCATACGACCTCCCTCGATAATGGCGACGATGATGGGCTCCGCGATGAAGAGGAGGAGGAGAAACGGGCTGCTGAGCGTGCAGCCGACTACCTCTGGAGAGTTGACGTATTGATCTGCACACCAGGTCGGCTGGTCGATCACCTACGCCATACACCAGGCTTCGACCTCGCGTATCTACGCTGGTTGGTGGTCGATGAGGCAGACAAACTGCTAGCACAGTCGTTTCAGGACTGGTTAGGTCTTTTGACGGAACGACTTGCGGCGTCAGCGGGTGTCTTTTCAGCGCGTGATCATCCTGGATGTGGCATTAGTGGTGTCCGCAAGGTAGTACTTTCGGCGACGCTAACGCGCGATTTGAGTTTACTTGCTGGACTAGGCCTGAGACATCCCCGCTTGGTCGTGCTAGAAGGTGGCAAGCGTGGTGATGGCGAGGCATTGCAACATGTCTTGCCTGAGGGTCTAGAGGAGAGAGTGGTGAGACTCAAGGACGGGGCAATGAAGCCACTGTACTTGGTAGAAGTGCTAAAGAGGCTGGCGGGCGAGCGTATGAAGGACGAGAAGAAGGAAGGGAAGAAGGGAGAGAATAATGCTACGAATAGTGCCTCCTCGTCATCCGAATCGGAATCAGAATCCAGCTCAAGCTCAAGCTCAGACTTGGATTCAGACTCGTCATCGTCATCTTCTTGCTCAAGTTCTGACTCGGATTCTGATGTATCCAAAACACCCAAGCAACGCGGTTGCGCTAAAGCCTTCCGTTCCACGGTGCTCATCTTCACCAAGTCTAACGAAAGTGCGCTACGTCTAACAAGGCTCCTAACCCTCCTATCACCGTCCCTAGCGCCCATAATATCGACATTGACATCCTCAACTGCATCCTCGGCTCGCCGACGTATCCTGCGCTCCTTTTCGTCACGCACCGTACGGATTCTGATTGCTTCAGACCTTGTCGCCCGCGGTGTTGACGTGCCACGTCTTGACCACGTAGTTAACTACGACCTTCCAGCGTCGCTGGCCGGCTACGTGCACCGTGTAGGCCGCACAGCCCGTGCCGGTCGCGCCGGCGTTGCCTGGACGCTGCTTCCGGATAACGAGTCGGGCTGGTTCTGGGGCCGCATTGCCAAGGCCAAGGATGTGGGACGTGCGCGAAAGGTCGACCGTGTGAGGGTTGGAGGCGAGGATGGGGAGCTGCCTGAGGCGGATATTGCTCGGTATGAAGAGGCATTGCAGGAGCTGGGACGGATGGCGAGGGGACAACAGGGATAAGGGAGCAGAGCAAGTTGGACATGCTGCGCATGCACACACATACACTTACACAAGCACAGAAAACATCATATATAGACAGGCATAAAGGGAGCAAGTAAGGCCAATTTAATGTAGGTAGGTGGACAAAGGAAGGAAGATCAAGAAAGAACTCACGTATGAGTGCGAGTGCGTTAGAACATATTTGTTTTAATATCACGCTATGCCGATCGTGCAAACACTACTTCATTTCAAGACATAAAAAAAAAAGGATGTTCAAAGGGGGGAGAGAAGAAAAGAAGGGAGGGTAGAAGAAAGTTGAATAACACAAGGCAGAAAGTAATAAACAAAAACAAGTCGAACAACGGGTAATCAAGCATAATGCGCCCGCCTAGCCCCCCTCTGTCCCCCTCTCCCCCTCTCTCGTAACATAGTAACGTGTCATATAACCTTCATCCCTCTTCCCATCTTCTTCTGATATCCCTCGTAGCTAATGCCCCGTGTGCGGCCCGCAAGATTGCCGCCTTGAGCCACTACAGGCGAAACCTATCCGCGCCGTGAGCGTCTCGTCGACGTCGACGCTACCTCATCAGCTGCAAGCTCATCTAGTTCGTCGGTATCATCGCCTCCACCTGCCGTGGCTAGACTCACGGCACGCGCAGTAGCCGCACTGGAAGACACGGAACTTGCGGTAGGAACTGGCGGTGGCTGTAAGCTACCTCCATTACGTTGCATCTCAGCGCCACGCAGCTCAGCCATTAGCTTGTCGACTTCAAGAAACATGTTGCGTGTATCATTGACAACACCAAACTCGTCAACCTGGTAGCCAATGTTTTCGCTACCGTTGCCACCGTGATTGGCGCCGGCAAGAAAAGCAGGGCCTGGACCTCGGTCTGGGTCCGGGTTGTACATCACAGCATTGCAGAACATGTGCACCAGCGATCTTTCAAGTTGCTCGCTATTTATAATACCACGAGGAGGAACTAGGTCTTCCGATATGGGCAAATCCACCGATGCGGTTCCGGGATCCCCGTCAGGGAGCGCCGCTGCAGCCTGGATAGCAATCTTGTTGCCATGAGAGATAGCTTTCTTGATGGAAGCTATGTCGACCGGTTGAAGAACAATGGTACTATAATTAGGCGCATCCTTCTCCCGAATCGGGTTGGCAAACATGTTGGCATCACGATGACTTCCAATTTGATCCAATACCGAGGCACTAACTCTGGGGAAGCCACGCGTCCATCGGACATGTGTGGGGGGGCCAACCTGAACAGCAGGAGTTGGTGTTGACATAGAAGGTCGAGGCCGATGAAAGCCACTATCTATACTATCCTGGCGTTTGCGCTTGCCAGCACGCACGGATGAAGGGCCCCGGCGTCTACTACTGATGCCTTCATCTGCAGTAGTGTCGCCAGCTTCTTCCATTTTTGATAGATCTTCATTCTTAATACGACTGCTGCCAGGCCCTTGGAAGTCTGCTGAATCCGTGGAAAACTCGTCTGGTTGCGAAGCAACAGATTGGCTACGTCTTGTTCTTGGGGGGCCAACTCGGCCTGTTCGTGTGGATCTTTTACTTAGAACAGAGCCGCGTGATATTGGTGTTTCAGGCCTACTTGTCCTACGTGGTGTTGCTTTAGTGGAGGAAATGATTCCCGGGGTCGCTGGGTGTAGACCAGTTGAAGCAACTGGGTTGGCGCTCGGCAAGGTTGGGGTTGAAGGAGGTCGTGGAGGCGGTGGGCTAAGAGGCTCCCAAGAAGGGCTGTCAATCATTACATGGCCAGGACCAGGCGTAGAAGGCGTTGAATTTAAAGTCCAATTGGTTCCATGACCACGTTTAATGAACAGAGCTTGTTTCTGGGGAGCAGGGGTTTGAGGATCTGCAACTGCACGAGGCTTGACAAGAGACGCAAGAGCATCAGTAGAAGATGGAGCAGTGGTAGTGGAGCTAGATGCAACTTTAGAAGGCGCCAAGTGATCGGGGATAGCCAAAGAAGTTTTAGCAAATGGTGTTTTGGGCTGAGGAGTAGAGGTAGCAGGCTTCGTAGATTGGGCTGGAGTGGTAGTCATTGGCGGGGGATGTTGTGGTTGAGGGACAGGTAACTGAGGTAATGATACTGAAGGAGCAATAGCCGGGGCTTGGGATGTTGTAACCGACACAGTTGGATGTATAGGCTTGGCTGTGATAGATGGAGCTTGACTCTGGGCAATTAGAGGTGGAGGCGCTTTAGGAGTTGTCTGCTCTGGCTGGACGGGCTGCTTAGCAACTTGCTTCGGAGTTGAAGCAAGCGGTACAGGCTGAGATTGGCGTTTTGGTGATGTCTGAGCTTGTGCCTGAGCTTGCGTCTGAGGTTTTGCCTGACGCTGAGGCTGAACTTGCTCCTTGGATTGCTCCTGGGGTTTTACTTCAGATTGCGCTGAACGTTGCGCCGGAGATTCCCCTTTCGGTTGTAGTTTCGTGAGTGACGCAGTTGCTTCAGCCGAGCCCTTCATGGGGCCCTGAGGCACAGCTTCAGGAATTCCAACCGGTGTTTGCCTAGGGGAGTCACTAGAAGCCCGACTAAAAGGCTCGGCAGATACGGCCACCAACGGCTTCTTAACAGCCTGTGATACTGGTTTTGGGTGTGGTTGTGGTTGTGGCGGGGTATGTATCAGAAGAGGCTGGTCTGTAGGCCGAGCCAAGGCAGTCGCTGGGTGTGAAGGCATTGGCTGCCGTTGCTGTTGTGGCTGAGGGACAGCCTGAGTTTGTGAAAAAGAGGCCTTGGGAGCTACCGGCTGCGCCGACTTTTGCTGCGGGGACCCACTCAGTTCAGAGATGCCTTGCATCGTGTCTTTCGGTGAAGGCTTATTGGGGGTTTGGGGTTTTTTCTGGGGAGTGAACTCTGACTTTGGGGAAGAACCTTGAGTCTGGTTTTGTGACTGAGTAGTTCGAGTGTGCTGTGGTAGCTGTACTATAGGTTTAGTAGGCGATTTTGGCTTCTGCTGAACTTGGGATGGCTGAGAAGACGGCTGAGAGGGTATAGAAATGGGTACTGAAGATAAAGTGGTAGAGGCAGAAGTCGAAGGAATCGTTGGTGCTACAGCAGAATTTACAGTCAGGGGTGGTGATGATTGTTGTGTTTGTTGACTGGGTTGTTGCGCTTGGCCGGGCTGAGGTTTTTGGGCCATTAAAGCCTGGGTCTGAGTGGTCGCGGGAGAATCAGGTACCGGTGGTTTTGCAGCAAGAGGCGGATGCTGAGAGCGGGATGGCTGAGGCTTCGGTTGCTGCTGCTGTGGTTGCGATTGTTGCAAATTCTTGGACTGAGACTTCGGCGGAGCCTGAGCTTGAGCTTGTGTCTGGGCTTGTGTTTGTGACTGCCCCTGTGCTTTGGCCTGTGCCAGGGCTTGCGCTTGCGCCTGCTCGGGCATCTGCCCAGGCGCATGTGCAACCTGGAAGCGATTGGGTGTCCATTGGGAAGTATTAGATACGACAGGCGACAAAGAACCAGACTGTGAAGAGGTTTTTGAAGTGGAAGCGCCATTATGTTGTCCAGCGGTTGTGTTTAGCGGTACAGGTCGTTGAGCAATCGGTGTGTTGTGCTGGGGCGTATATGGACGCTCCCATTTTAGGGTTTGAGCCTGGATTGGCGTTGAAGCCGCCTGTGGGGATGGTTGAGGAGACTGAGACTTGGACGGTAGCGCAGCTGGCACTTGAGCCTGAGGCTGGGGCTGGGGGCTAGGACTAGTACCAGTCGCAGGTGTAGAACTATGATTAATAGTGCCAGAAGATATTGCGGGCGTATGGTTTGGAGATGATGAGGTCTGTGACTCCAGAGACTGCTTCGACGGCACAATCTGTGCTGGCTTTTGTCCTGTTTCCTTCTTTACGGTGGCCTGGAGTTGTTGCGACTTAACGTTCTGGGATATTTGCGGAGCTGTAGCCTGTGGGGTTGCTTGAGGTTGAGGTGGCTTAGGGGGAAGCTGGTGAAACTGTGTTTGTTGCGCCTCAAGATTCGTGCTTGTGGATACGGCTTTGAGAGGTGGTGGCCCAGGCGCCTGAAGAACCTGTTGTGGCGATGGTCCTACAATAGGCCTAACAACTGTCGGTTGTATGGCTGGTTGTATGGCATGCTGCGTAGTGGCGGGAAGGATAGCGCGCGGTGTGTGCGTAGATTGATGCGCTGCTATTGCAATTACTGATTGCGTTTGGTTGGAGTTGAGAGGTTGTTGCGGTCTGCTCGCAACAGAGCTCTTCTTGGTTGCCATTTCAGGTCCAGGGGCAGCGAGGGGTGAAACAGCAGGCGACGCAGAAGATGAGGTATGAGGAGATTTGGCATGGTGAGGCTGTATTTGGGCCTGGCCGTGAAGACCAAGATTATGCATATGAGCCGCAGGCCTTGCGCTAGAGCTAGCAGGAGCAATAGGAACTGCGTTAGAAATCCCAACGCCAGAGGCCGCAGCAGCCAGTTGAGTAGGCATAACAGCAGAGTTTGTATTCTTGAGCAGCGATTCCCGGATGCGCTTTTGTTCGACCTCGAAATCAGTCTGTCGTTTCGCAGCCTCTTGCTCACGCTGCGCATCTGAGAGCACTTCCTTTTTTAAGCGCGTATAGTATATTTCGCCCAATTTTCGATCGATCGCCGTGATATTCTTGTACTTGTCGACGATAAGGTCGGGAGTTAACTGTGTTGGCGGGTTGGGAAGCTCGGCCAGAAAGTGATGGCGGAAGAGACCCCATAGTCGCCTAGGCGTGAGACGCGCCTCATCAAATTCGTCAGCTCCATTGATAAATTCATTCGCTATTAGCTTCTTGCTTAGTAGCGTAAAGTCCAAGGTTTGGAAGACGTGAATAGCGCGAAAGAGAAAGTAAGACTCGCGGGCCGTAAAGGCCTCTGGGGGCAGTTCAGGCGGGTCCATGCAGTGTGAGCGAGTCGGGGGGTAACGAATGGTATTATGCCCGGCTAAAGGCAGCCGCTGGTGAGCGGTTGCCAGTGTTATTGGTATTGCGGCCACCGCTAGGACCGTAGCTGACTAGAAGCAGTGATAGTGATAGCGATGGTAGTAATGATTAGACCAAGGAAAACTGTAGGAGAGTCGATGGCGACAGGGCGGTTCGAATATGTCGAGAAATTTCAAAGGACAAAAGCAATTCCAATCAGACTATATATCAGCACCGACGCTTAGCTTCAAAGACAGGCTTTAGTTATGCAATCGGATGCTTGCGCGCGTATAATTGGTTGTTAGAGAGAGAATAGACGATAGAACGGCGAACAAAGGATGGATGTTTCCACAGCCTCGTTGACAAGGCCAACAATAATGGCTAGATCCACAAAAAAAAAAAAGATGAGAAGAACGAGCGAGGATTTGCCCAGGCCACACTAAGCTAAGCTGGATTGAGCTATACTGAAATGCACAGAAATGCGCTCAAGCTGACTGCAGCGTTCCTTGGCTGCAACCTTCGCACAATGAGGTCAACCAGCTATCGGACTTTGGTTCTTCTCGAATTTTGGCTGTGGACGACAGAAGAAGGGGGAGCGGGGGGGGAAAGGGAATTAAAAGGCGATTTAAATAAATTAATGATACAATTCTTGAGGGAAATCAAAAACAGCTCTGCTGGTTGTTAATGCGCGACCACGGGTTTAACATCCCCGATAATCAAAGAGAATGATATCCAAGACTTGCACTGTTTCTGGAAGTTGCTGTCGCTCAAATAGCGATGGTTGATGTTAGAGGTTAGGTTGTGGTGATGAATGTTCAAGATAACAAAACGGCGATGTGAAGAGAAAATTCTTCCTACTTTTGCCTTTGTTGCCAGGGTTTCCTCTTCCTGTTTTCCAAGGCAAACACAGCCCAGAACAAGCAAAGCCTAGTGCATATTTAGAGCTCAGATTGGTCTTGCTCCCCTGAAGCCTTGCTAAGAGCTCCCCTCTCCACTATACAGACTCCACCAGTATGCTCCGAAATGGGCCGCTGTTTGCTCTCTCGGTCTGAGTAAGCAAGATAGTCCAGTTTCTGAAGGCGCGCTCGGTGGTCAAAACGGTACGTATGTTTTGTTTATATACACCTGTATATGTCACGTGACAGAGCGCGCTAACCCACGCGTAACGCGTAATACAAGTTCCGGGGCTAGTTCATGTCTCGACCTGCTGCTTTGAGCAATTCTCTTGTTCCTGTCCTGCCTCAGCATTATTTCCAGCACTCTCACTCTCACTCTCTCTCACGTCACTTCTCTCTGATTATCGTCTACAGAGTGGCTTGCTCCAAGTGGCTAATTGCAAGAACGCCACTCCTTGTCGTTGCGCAAAGCCCGCTTACAAGCTGTCATATAAGGATCAGAGGAAGGCTGCTCGCTAAGTTCGCCGAGATTGGCACATCGGATTAGGGTTGGGTCACTCTTGGACAGCTTGACTGACCTGCTTTACACACATGGGTTAGTGTAGAGGTAAGTAAGTGGTATATGACAGGAAGGACATGGTGTGCGTGGAAATATTAGTAACAAGGTAGTCTATACATGCATAAAGGGGCAGTCGAGTTTGAACAAGTCGCATTCTAATCCATCCCAGCCCATGTAGGTTTGATTTTTCCCTGGTGGAAAGCTATGGGCATCTTAATTCACGCTTACTTTCCTCCGTGCTTCCATGAACGCAAAAGGGCCAAGCTGCCGTTGAAGAAAGAACGCGACTCAGCACAGCCGACTCGGCCCGTAATACCATATAAAAACTAGAATATACCCGTCTTAGATTCGGGGCAAACCTACTCAACCCCAACAACGCCGGGCATGTGCCCCAGACCAACGTAAAGGCGGTTGTTCTGCCATGCGCCATTCGGCATTGTTGTGAGCGCATCATGGGCAGACTGGTTTGGAACAGTAAGAGAGATCCATGACGGGGACGGGGCTGACTGACTATAGGTGTGGGAGAAAGCTCATAAGTAACACTATGCCATCCTGCTATGCGTATTCTTCCCCTGTTTTCCTTGAGCCTCTGTCCCCTGTGCATAAATCCAATAAGACACTGACTATCCAAATTTAGGTCTGGGATCAGTTGTACGTGCCTGCATATTAGCTGCAGTAGGCGGCGGTCGCAAGATCGAACAGTTTGATTATGCATACCGTGTATGCTGAGCTAACCCTACTTGGCTCTATTCTAATCTTGGGCCCAGTCCTAATTCTGTTCGCCCATTTTCTTGTCTTTACAGGGCTTAAATTTGTAGCCGGACTAATTTTATTGTTGAAACATAGGAGCTGCGTAAAGGACCCTTATTTACCTCACTACATAAAACTAGGCGGGCTCCTCCCTCCCCTTGAAGTAACCCTAGAACACAGACTTATTGCTACATGGTTTCTCTTTAGCTTATTGGCCCAAGGGGCATGGCAGAACGGAACAGATTGTGATGTCCTGTGTTGGTAAAGCTGTCTAAGTGAAGCATGATGAGGTTTCGAGACTTGCCCATCGATAGAAGAGACTACCTTGGGCATGAGGGAACTTTTCGGCCTTGATATCCTCGTCTCATTAGCCTAACCAGCCAGCATAGACATACACACCGTCACTTACATGAACAACCAACGTACCTGTCTGGCACACCACTATACTGCGGACTTATCCCTGATTTGGTAATAGAGGCCCCTGTCTTAATTTCAACGCCGGCCTACTGCACATCTTCACTTTACAGTTTCTTGTGCCTTTTTAGCCGCCGCTATCCCCTAAGAAACAAAGCTACAGGAGGAAGAAAGGGCTTCAGCGAGAGACATTGATGCGAGCACTCCGTCTATGCTTGCTTTCCACCTCTTTGCCTTGGCGCTTGTGGTGGTCTCTCTTCCTTCGAGGTGGATCGCTGCCCTTTTTAGAATATCTTCCTTTTCGTGTTTCGTCTTACTTTATATCAAGTGAGCGGCATTATACATACGCATGGCAGAGAAACAACAAGACCTTAGTTGTGGTAGACATGTTGCTATTTTATGCTTGTCAGGGTGGCAGAGAGAGAGAGAGAGAGAGAGAGAGAGAAGGCGGACAGGTACTTAATAAGCGCTGGCTGATTGACGATATTGGCTACTTGCTTCTATTCCTAGAAGAAACAGAGACAAACACAAGCTGTGCATTGCAGTTTTGGCACTACAAGGGGGCTAGAGCGTGCCATGTAGTGAGTATCTGTTGGTGGTAACAGTGCAAATGCAGATACAAGTATGTATCTATGTATGTATGTATGTACCTGTGTATACAGTACACCTGCACAAATTATTATATGTGGTTATTTAGTTAATTAGTTATTTAATTATTGGTGTACAGGTTGAAGTAATTGCCTTGCTGGACTGGAGGAAGGTGTCAAGTATAATAATCTCCCCCTCCTTCCTCCTCATTCTTGGATTCCTGCCCTAGTCTGATCACCCTCAAGTCGCTGATTATTTTCCTCCATCTCCAAGCTCGTTCGTTCCATTCACCTACTGTTACTCCCAGTCCAAATCAAGACTACCAGAGAACCAAAACTCGATCAAGCTTTGCTACTGTTTGCCTGTTTTCCCCTTTTACGTTCTTGCCCTAGATTCTTTGTTCCACTTCGCCTACACTCGGTTTAATATACCGATCTCTACCTCTACCCACTTGAAGCCTAAGCTTTGATAGAGCACAACGGAGTAGTTACTTCATAGTTCACTTCGCTTGCTCATTAGGCAAGCCTAAGAAGATCCCAAGACGGAAAGAGCAAATCTATAGCCGTCACCACCTTCCAACCTCCTTTTCGCAACTTTATCGGTTGATTTTGATTTTGATTTTATTTCGTTATTTTCTTTCTTTTCTTCTTTTTTTTTTTTTTTTTTTCTTTTTCTTCTTTCTCTTCCATTCCTCATTATTTCCATCATCACGCTTGACCTCTTCATCAGCCAAATCACCGTCTTGCTGTTCTGATCCCCGGGACAACAGTTGCTATCTGTCGCTTTACACCTTCTTGGGACTTTATTTTCTTTTTTTTTTCTTTCACGAATCTCACGACCCTCCCCTCATCGAAATCATGACCAACTACACGGACGAAGAGCTCAACCGCGATTGGCAGCCCAGCGGCCGTCGGCCTCAGTCGTAAGTAGCGGCATAATTTTCACAGAATCATCTTGCAGCATCTTGCTAACAAATATCGCGATGATGCAGCACTATCGCCCGCTCGTTCTCGCAAGAGCTCTCAGACCTGTTCCGCATTGAAAACAGTGTGGCCGACCTTGATAGTCAAGTCGACAAGAGGTGTGTTGTGTTCTTTTTGCTCGTTTCCTGTCTTGTTTCGTTATTTTCTAATAAATTATGTCTGCCCGGTTTTAGAAAGCGCATTGTCTCGCTTCAGACCGAAGAGCTTGAAGCCCTCCAAGCACGCTTGCGCGAAATCCAGAATCTTGAGGCATGCATTCGTGGTGATGCTGAGCCGCTGTCCGCCGGCTCGTCAAGTTCTTCTTCTCCCACCGTTGCCTCGCAGCAGGAGGCGCACCAACAGAAACAAGCCCAGGCTCAGGCTCAGCGCGACGGTATGTCGCTGCCTTTCACCACCTCTTCCGCCACTTCTCTTGCCATTCATGCTGCTGCTTCGACCTCTCCCGCCAAGTTCTCCCACAAGGTTGTGGTTGATGGTCACCAGAAGCAGCGCTTGAACACTGCTGGCTCGGACATCAGAGCACCCAGTGCAGGCAATATGCCCCCATCTCCCATTGCTAGCGATGGTGGATACTACTAAGTCGTGTGCATGCCTAAACCTAGACGCTTGTCTGTGCTTGGTATCACATCGTCTTCAGCTCTGGTCCTTTTACACTCGTGATCTCCAGCAAAGGACCCCTATCTTCATGTAGATTTATTCTGTTCATATCTCCGTGCTGACTTTCTTCGAACATTTTGCAGACGGCCGTATGTAAACGGATAATGCTCCTCTTCATCGGAAAGCCTCAAGTACACGATCAACTCACATCAAGACTTGGCCGTTGCCTTTGATGTTATATTGTGGCACATCCTCATTTTCTTTTATTTCTGCTTCTTTGTTCATATACCCAGTCGTTGGGACCTTTTTTCCCTGACCTTTCCACCCCCGCTCTCCAGTCAGACCTTATTCCAACGCCAATGTTATTTCAATATTTGTCTTTTATACTTGCTATCTATCCTTCTACGTTCAATCTTCCTCGTCCCGTCACGCCCCTGATTCTCTTCCTATTGTGTTTTTTTTCTTCAATCCTTACTAGTTATTGATCATGCTACACCCAATCTCATTCATTCTTGTTTCTCTCATCTTGCAATGTTTTTACCCCTTCTCTCCTTTATAACTTGCACTACAGACGAGCGAGTGTTGGCGATTTTCTTTTCTAGTCCATGGACTAGACACTCAGAGACCTTGTCTTCTCCTGAGTGTGCTTCACTCGTTTCCATATACCCTCTCTCCCTTTTCCCTTCCTCTCTCCCTAGCACATTTTTACCTCTTTACTTCCTCACTGCTAGATCATATCTTTTTTTTTTTTTTTAATCTAATGAGCCTTTCAAATACACCCGAATTTTTTATCAGTTTTCTGTCAAAGTTTTGTGATTGTCAAACGCCAAACCCCGAAACTCATTTGCCAGTCAAAGTCAAAGTCAAAGACTGTCTATTTCAACACCATTCACCAAGACACAACCCTAAAACGCCACATGGTCTTGAAGTTTCATATATCATCATGTAAGTTTGAAAGTTATGAACAAAAGAAAACAAGAAAAGAAAAAAAAAGAAATACATGTACATAAGTAGACTCTTCCCTCCCTACAACACTACTCCCTGAAACCATCCATCCCACCCTCTAGTATCTACTTGCTGCCCTTTCTACACAACTTCTCTACTCTACAACTCATCGTGATCATCGGCGCTCTTGTCTGTTGTCTCATCCTCCGCTGAAACACCATCCTCGTCCTTCTCGACACCCTCCTTGCCTGCTGCGGCCGCCTCTTCCTTCGCTTTCTTAGCAGCCTCCTTAGCAGCCTTGTCCTTGGCAGCCTTGGCAGCCTTTTCCTTCTTGGCCTCTTGCTCCTTCTTTCTCTCAAAGTTGCGTACGCCCTTCATGGTAAGCTCGAGGCCAGCACGCTCGAAGCGGTCAAGGAATTTGTCGAGCTGGGCGATGGTGAGAATGGCGTCGTCAGTGGGCTTCAGTGCAGCCTGCTTGGGGATCGTCTCGTCCAGCCATGTTCTGACTTCATCCATGAGCTTGTCTAGGTCTTGTAGGTCGGCTTCCTCGTGCACAGGAGGGACAGGGCCAATCTCGTCAATGACGTCCTGCATGCTGGGCTTCTTCTTAGAGTCCTTGGCATCCTTGGAATCAGCATTGGAATCAGAATCAGCGTTGGCACTAGTAGTGGAGGCAGACGCGGTAGCCTCGGAGCTAGAATCAGAGGAGGCAGAGGCAGAGGCAGATGCAGAGGCATGCCAGTCTTTGTACTCCTTGATTCCGGTACGAAGAGTAGAAACGTAGTCAGCCGACTGGGAAAGAGTACTTTGCAATTTCTCTAGGAGTTCGGGCCTCTTTTCGTGCTCTTCGATTCTCTGAGTGACGCGGTTAACAATGCTCTGGAGATCTTCTAGCTTGGCCTCCAAATCAGCCTTGGAAGCGTCGGCACCATCGCCGTACACCCAGTCGCCATACTCGGCGGACTTTTCCAGAACAGAAGTGCGTTCGGCCTCAGTGGCATACTTTTGCCATCCCTCAGTCTCAGGGAGTTCACTAGCCTTGTAGCTGAATGCCTCTAGCTGGTTAAGAGCTTCTTCACGTTGGCGGCGGGCTAGATCGGAAGCCTCAAAGGCTTTGAGGCGATTTAGAGAGGCTTTAAGACTGGCCTTGGAGAGAGAAGAAATACCCTTCTCAGAGGTGGTGAAGCCAACAGGAACGCTGACGACCTCTTTCTTCTTCTCCTTTGCATCGGCAGCAGCGGTAGACTCAGAGTCAGAAGCAGACTTTGAGGAACTGGATGTAGCCTCCTCAGCCTCCTCGACCTGATCATCAGTATCTTGAGTATCCTCCCCAACAAGGGGCTTTTGATCTTTCTTCCCAAAGCCAAATAGGTTCTTGACACCGTCCATAATGCCCTCCTTGTCAGCAACTTCAGCCTCACACTCGACATAAGCCTTGGACACGACAACCTCGCCGTCTTCGCGGGATAGGCTTGCAGCAACCTTGAAACGAATGTCGGCTTCGGCACAGGCGAACTTGTCCTTGAGTTCGGCAAGTGATGCTGTCATGTTGGTAGCTTGGAGAGTCATGACCTCGCGGTCTTCGTCCTCAATAGTCTGGTAGAAGGTAGCCTCAAAGTTGTCGAGGGCAGGGAGAGTGACCTCCTTGGGAGCTGCACCAAGAACAGAAAGGGGTGACCAGACACGCTGATGGCGGGGTTTGCCTTCAACATTAATCCATTTGACGCCCGTTGAGTAGGGAGTAGTCTCAAATAGGCGGATTTCCTTAACGCGGAAGCTGGGGCTGATATCAGCGCCGCGGAAAACGGCACCCATGACCGCTGACTCATCTGAGTTGACGCTGGAACGGATTTTTTCAGCCGAGCCAATGACCTTTTCAAGCTCACGACGCACAAATGGAGTGCGCGAAGCTCCGCCATGGAGGATAATGGAGGTCAAATCAGAGACTTCAAGATTAGCCTTGGTAAGGGCAGACTGAACAGTAGAGCCAACACGCTCGATGTAAGGGGCAACCATCGCCTCAAAGTCACTGCGAGTGAGCTTGTACTTAAAGTCGATATCTTCAAATAAGCCTTCGAAGTTGGCCTGGGTGTCAGCGTTGGCACTTAGGACATGGCGCAAACGCTGGGACTCCTGGGTGAGACGGGAGGTGGCACGACCATGGGTTAGAACCTTGTCGGAGGTGGCGGAAATAGCCTGAGCCTTGGGAGTTTCGGCAAACTTAGCGGCCATGTCGTCAATGATGAGGGCGTTGAGAGCGTCACCACCCAAGGTGCGATCCCAGCCGTAGCCCATGACTTGGACCTCCTGGACAGTCTTGTTGTACTTGCCGACGTCCTTGATGGAGCGACTCTGGAAACGCAGAACAGTAGCCTTAGCAGATCCAGCACCCATGTCAAAGACAAGGTGGTACTCGGGAGCCAGGCCATCAGAAACAGAAGGGAACTGGCGGGTAGTAGCATAGTTAAGGCCAACAGCAACACCATCACTGATAAGGTCAAGGATGTCCAGACCAGCTAGCTTGGCAGCCAAGTGAACAGATCTCTTTTCTTCGGCGGTAAAGAAGGGGGGAACGGTGATGACAGCTGCAGAAATGGGACTGTCGGAGCCGGCTAAAGCTTGTGCGTTTTTGCGGATCGACTGTAGCTCCATGGCGAGTAGCTCTTCAACCATCCATATGTTGTTTCCAGGCGCAAAGGATTTGCTTCCAAAGGCAACAGTACCGCGCTCAGCATTTTCTTCGGCCTGGAGGGCGGGGTGGCGTTTTATGTACTCCTGAGCCACAGGGCTGCCTAGACTCTGGCCGAGGAGAGTCTTTAGATTGGGATAAACCTCGCTGGGGAAGCGTGCAGCAAGGGCAAGAGCATCAGAGCCATATGACCGCTCGGGATACTCATCTAACTTGGGGGTCCCGGGAGCGGGTTTGAAGGCAATGCATGAAGTCTCTTTGCGGCGGGAGTCCTTGGTGAGGACAATCTCCAGGGGAATCCCGGGCTTGACGAGAGAGGCCTTGATGAACTCAGTGCCGAGGTCGATACCAATGACAGCAGAGGCAGCGAGGGTTTGGGATGAGCAGAAGAAGGCGACTCCCAGGGCCTTTAACAGAGGCGATGAAGAGCGCATTGTGAAAGGAAATAAAAGGAGGAGTAGGTAGAGAAAAGAAGAAGTGAGGTTATATGGGCAAGCCTGAGTCCCAGTCACGTATGCGACAGTAGATTTTAGGCTCGTCTTTTCGGAGGAACAGAGGGTTGGAATTGGACGGCCTGCCAGTCAATCCAAAGAGAGGTGAACGTGAGCCAGCTCAGCCAAAGAGAAGAACAGCCAGGATGAAGAGATGGCAAGGCTCTCTCTGTCTTGTCCTTTTGCTGGATATAAAGCAATCGAGAGAGAGAGAGAGAGGAAGGAACAATGACAGAGACAGGCGAGGCGGGGCTATGATAGTAGAAGACAGGATATCTGTAATCTGATCGCAGACAAAGAAGGCAAAGTAAAGAACAAGTAAACGTAAAGCTGTGATCGAGAAGCCTATAAAGTTAAGCTGGATGGTTCAATGGGTAAAATAATTTGTAGGTAGGCCTGAGCCGAGCTATATTATCTTAGGTGCTCTTCTGCCAAGGTGGCCTCTAGCAGTGCTGTGAGCAAGCTTGGACAACAGGCGCTGGGTTTATTGTGGAGTGTGAGACAGGGGACAAGGTATTAAGGTTTGCCGTCTGCTGGCGAGTGATAAGAGAAAAGAAGCCCTGTGAATGGTCGGATAAGGACCGTGCTGATACAGTTGCTTAACTGGATGATGATATATTTGGCACTGTGATGACGCTTGCCAGCTGTGAGCAGCTGTCCATGGCTTATAGCTATGAAGGAGGAACATGCCTCCATCTCCATGCTTGAAGCTAAATTCAGACTCACGATGCTGCTCTGGGGTGTTTACTACTACTTTTGTCTTCGTCTGTCTTGTCTTGTGGAATTCTAGCAGCTACGATGCCCCGTCGAACGTATAACATTGCTATGGTGTCTGACTTTTTCTACCCGCAACCAGGCGGAGTGGAGTCCCATATTTATCAGCTTGCCACCAAGCTGGTCGATCGCGGCCACAAAGTCATTATCATCACCCACGCCTACGAAGACCGCAAGGGCGTGCGCTACTTGACCAACGGAATCAAAGTGTACTACTGCCCTTTTGCCGTTATATTCCGACAGTCGACTTTCCCAACTGTGTTTTCCTTCTTCCCACTCTTCCGCAACATCATCATTCGCGAGCAAATTGAAATTGTCCATGGCCATGCTAGTCTGAGCAACCTTTGTCACGAGGCTATTCTGCATGCGCGCACGATGGGCTTGCGCACTGTGTTTACGGACCATTCGCTCTTTGGATTTGCTGATGCCTCGTCGATTCTGGCTAATAAGCTGCTTAAGTTCACGCTCAGCGACGTAGACCATGTAATCTGTGTCAGCCATACCTGGTATGTACGTTACCACTTGATTCCTGAGCCCCATTGCTTGTATACTATCAACCGACTAACGCTGTGCACCTGTCCATAGCAAGGAAAACACTGTCCTTCGTGCTTCCTTGGATCCACTGATGGTCTCTGTCATCCCCAATGCCGTAGTAGCCGACAACTTCCACCCGCGCGAACCCCCACGGCCAGCCCCCGGCCCGCTTGACCCCATCACTATAGTGGTGATATCCCGGCTCTTCTACAATAAAGGAACCGATCTGTTGACGGCTGCAATTCCGCGAATTCTCGAGAACCACCCCAACACGCGTTTCATTATTGCCGGCGACGGACCTAAAGCCATCGACCTGCAGCAAATGATTGAGCAAAACGTGCTGCAGGACCGTGTGCTGATGCTAGGCAAAGTGCGCCACGAGGAAGTGCGAGATGTTATGGTGCGGGGCCATATTTATCTACACCCGTCGCTGACCGAGGCATTTGGCACTGTCATTGTCGAGGCTGCCTCGTGTGGTTTGTATGTCGTGGCCACACAGGTTGGAGGCATTCCCGAGGTCTTGCCATCACATATGACTGTGTTTGCCAAGCCTGAGGAGGATGACCTTGTTGCCGCCACTGGCCGTGCAATTGCCAATCTGCGGGCTGGCAAGGTTCATCCTGAGCTTTTCCACGACGAAGTGCGCATGATGTACTCGTGGGTCAACGTGGCCAAACGAGCCGAACGCGTCTACGACGGAATATCCGGTAATATCTCCGAGCTTGAATTCTACGGAGACGATGCGAATGTCACCCCTCGCCGCTCGCGTGTCCAGGGCTTTGCCTTGATTGACCGCCTCAAGCGCTACTACGGCTGTGGTCTGTGGGCCGGTAAATTATTTTGCATTTGTGCTATTGTTGACTATCTGCTTTTCCTGTTTTTGGAGTGGGCCTTCCCTCGCTCGAGGATCGACATCTGTGATGAGTGGCCGCGCAAGAGGTATGACTCTGACTCAGAGTCAGGGTACTCGGAGCGCCGTGGCCGTGATGCCAGCCATGTCCGGAATCGACTGCGATAGGAGGAGCTTGGAGCACAGTAATCGGAATCCGCCTTCTTTTATGTCTCATTTTGCGCTGCTAGATAACCCTTAGATACCCCTCTTCCTTTTTTGCCTCCCTGTTATCCTGTTCTTGTAACTGTTGATCTTTGTTTCTAACATATAGCGGATCTTGTATTGTGCATGCATTGTATTGCACTTATAACTGTGGCATCAACACCGGTGTTGTTTTTCCAGCGGCTCTTTCCTTCCGTCTATAGAACAGGAGAAGTTTCGTGAAATCAAATATACTACCCCCATCGCATATGCTGGTGTTGATGGCTGTGGCTGGAGTTGATACCGGAGCGGGCTCAAGACAGCTAGCACCACACAAGGGCTTCTTTTTCAAGCCACTTCTGCTTGTTGCTTGTATATTTCTTTTTGAGGAGTCTAGTTTTTTGGGCATAGGACTTCTTTGGTTGATAAGTAGTGTCAAAGAAGAAGCGGGAATACGTGAAGCACGGCTGTTCTCGCGTCAAGTCGAACGCGGGCTCTCTGAGAGGAGTTCTACGGCCTTGTTGTCCAGTGAGGGTTGTCCTAGTTTTCTTTTCACCCCACAGGGCGTAGATAATACGTTGCTGAGAACAAGAGACAGGATTTATCTCTGTATCTTAAGGATTGAGAATATCTTGGGAGCGAACTTCACTTCACCCTTTGTATCCGTGACAAACCTGGAGATATGGCTGGGCAGCCTTTCTGCAGACGGCTATTTGCTGATTGACTTGACCATTTTGAGTTGGGTAAAGGTTAGGAGTACTATATTCTTATGTGTGGAGTTGTTTACACCACTATCTTTGGGAATTAAGTTACCTTGGATTCCGCTCTTGGTTGTGCCTTAGTCTTATCGCACTGGCTACAACGGCTATCAATATTGGTGGTGATGACGAGCTTACAGCTTTCGAGTTGTTGGATAACACACCGACTTTGTGCGTAGTATATGATAGGGCCGAAAGGCCTGAAACAAACGATACATTCCAGTTGTTATTGAATCCAAGCTGGCAGTTGTCAAGTACGTTCCACCAACGATCCGCGTGGACGACAACGCAGTGGAACGGGAGTGCAAATGCTGCATGCCTAAGATACATACAGAGGGCCACATAATGCCAAGGATATTCTGATAAAGGTCAAGGGCGAGTCTCTGTTCGACCGAGAAGATACTATTGTAGTTGGTCGACAACAAGCATCTAGTTTATGGAATCATTGATCAGAAATGCTGTAGCTTCTATCCTCAATATCGTGAGTCTGTCTCAGCCCATTCCCGCTCTGTAAACGGGCATTTACATCGGGACTTGTATTTTCAAATCTCTACCTACCAAACTAACAACAACGAATCCGAACTGAGGCACGTAGCAGATAAGACATCAACGGCAATCTCGATGAGATACAAACGACTATATCGGATAGATTACAGCATGTTTGCACTGCCTCGGACGGGCAGGCTAATGCCTGTCCCCTTCGTTCCAGATGGCACAAACACCGGCAGCGTCCGGATATATACATATCGAATCATTTGCCGGGCTAATCCTCCATGTTTAGCTAGCCAGTTTCTTACCGTCTTCCCCGCGTCAATAAGGTCGGTCATACTTGAGATCAGGCAGTGCTACTGCCAGCCTTCCCGTAGCACGTCGCACAGGGGTTGCCAAGTGACAGGCTAACCACATATTTATAAACGGAGACGGTTGTTCGCTTGGTCCCTTTGTTTTTCTTTGCTTCTTAGATCTTCGCTGTATTAGGAGTCTATTCAATGTGTAGTGATGTTTGTTTACAAAATATTGATACAGTTTATGTCGGCAGCTACCCGTCAGTCGGGCTACTCCATTTCTTACACATGGCCCCTGGCTAGTTATGCCGCCTTTGCAAAGCCGTTCTGGATCAACCATTCCTTTAGAGCTGCACTGTCACGCTTCTTGTAGGTAGAGCGGGCGCGAATGCCATCCTTGGCCGTCTCTAGCGTACGGTTGAAGCTAGATGTGTCCTTGTCGGCAAAGAAGGCAGTGATTTCGTCAATGTACTTGTCATCGCTAAAGCCAGACAGAGCTACGCCAACGAAACGGTCAACAACAATAGGGTTTCCTAGCTTGGCTAAACACTTGTCCCAGTTTTCCTGTATGTACTTCCACTGGGAAAGGCGACCCTCAGGGTTGCGAGCCAGCGAAGAGCCCAGAGCATGCATATCAGCTGAAGGAACAGAGTCCTTGGCCGCAGCAGGAGGGGACTGGTCGAACAGGAAAGGCAACAGAGTCTTCTCGATGACATCGACATTGCGGGCGCTGCCTAGAGAAGACAACGAGATAATCTTTCCGTCAATGGACTTGGTATTGAACCACTCATTTTTGATAATCTCAACGGCACGGGCAGGGTCATCCTTGATAGCAGCAAGGTAAACTGCACCACGTAGGTTGGGGTGGATGGCACTAGAATTGGGATCTTCAACCCACCGGTTAAAGCGCTTCAGAGCCTCCTTAATGACAGTAGGATGGTTGTTAGCAACGGCAGATCCAATTAGGCGCTTGCGTAGCTGGGATTGAAGGTATCCCTCGCCTTCGCTGAACTCCCAGCCGATCTTAGTGACAGCATCATCAATCAAATCGAGAATGAATTTCTCAAGGCCAGCCTTGATGACAGGGTCCTCGGCGAAAACAAACTTAGCACGGCTAGTAGAATCCAAAACCTGGCTCCACACTAGAGTGTTTGTCTCTTCCTTGAAGCCCTTGGCGAAAGATAGAAGAGCCGAGGTAGGAAGGCGACCGGCATAAGCTAGTTCACTGGCTGAACCAATAATAGTAATCTTGTCTTCAACACTCAGACGATCCAGCTGGGTGCCCAATTTGGCCAGGCGCTCAGGAGGGTAAGCAACGCGGAAGAAACCAGTTGCATTGGAGTTTAGCTTGTAAAAGTCGGTGTCAACACCAGAGATGGTGTCCTCCTTGCTGGTCAAAGCAAGAGATGAGATGCCATTAGTACCACTAACACCCTCAATGCCCAGAGGGACCCACCAGATAGTCTCATCCTCTTCAGGTTTGACATCTCCAGTTGATAGGAAGCGGTTTTGCTTGATCTTGAGGTCGCCAGTCTTATTTTCTTCGACAGTTAGCACAGGGTGGCCAATCTTGCCGATCCAGGGCGTCATGAGAGCTGTGACGTCCTGGCCAGAAGCTTCGCTTAGAGCATCCCATAGGGCTTGAGTCTTGGCATTGCCGTAAGCATATTTCTTGAGGTAGTTGGAAACGCCCTTGAGGAAGGTTTCAACACCAAGATGATTGGCCAGCATGCGGATGGCTGAGCAGCCCTTGAGGTAGCTGATGTGGTCAAAGATCTGGTTGACATCAAGAGCATCACGCACGGGTACATGGATAGGGTGGCTGGAGCGAATGCCGTCCAGACGGAAGGCTGACTCCATACCCTCGTTGACAAACTGGGCCCATACCTGCCACTCAGGGTGTAGATGGTCAATGGCGTGCCAGCCAACCCAGGTGGCAAAACCCTCGTTCAGCCACAGCTCATCCCACCAGTCCATAGTGACAAGGTTTCCGAACCATTGGTGAGCCAGCTCGTGGGCGACAACATAGGCAACCGAGTTGAGGAAACGAGCATCTGAGGTCTTGGGGTCATAGAGAACCTGGGTAGTGCGGTAGGTCACCAAGCCCCAGTTCTCCATGGCACCGTGGGTGAATTCGTGAACGGCGATTAGATCAGCCTTGGGAAGAGGGTAATCGATGCCGAAGATTTCAGAAAAGTAGTCGATGATCTTGGGGGCGTGCTGCAGAGCCCAGTCACCTTGCTCCTTAAGGCCGCGGGTAGTGTAGACTCGAACAGGAATTTGTTTTCCATTATACTTGCGATCAGTAAAGGCTTCGATGTATTCGAAGTCACCGACAGCCCAAGCGAGCAGGTAGCTGCTCATGATGGGAGAGGTCTCGAACGAAACCTTTTTCAGGCCATTCTTGGTCTTGACCTCATTTTTGACAGGCATGTTGCTCAGTGCGACCTGGTCATCGGGAATTTCAATATCAAAGTCGTAGGTGGCCTTCAGATTGGGCTCATCAAAGCAGGGGAAGGCACGACGAGCATCACACGACTCAAATTGAGTGCTGAGCATATAGTGCCAGTCATCATCACGGGGAACGGAGGGAGCAGCTGCAGTAGCAGGCTTGTATTTGGAGCGGTAGAACCCGGCCATTTCGCTGTTCATGATGCCCTGGAACTCAAGGATGACCTGGGCCTTGGCAGACACGGGGATCTCCTCACCAAAGGCAACAGACACACGCTGCGCACGTTCGTTGTATGTGTAGTCAGAAGAAGAAAGGGTTTTGCCGTCGACAATGACCTTGGCAGATGAAAGCTTAATTTCAAGGGCGTTCAGGACAAGCTCCTTGGTGGGCTCGGTGATGGCAACATCGATGCTGCGGGGATAGAAGACGGGACACGTTAGAATGGGTTCAACGAGGTAGGTCTACTCGGGCCAGCCTCGGGCAGCGGTAGCTTGATCAGAGGGGTCTTCTTACCTGACAGTACCGTTGTAAGTCCAATTCTTGAACTCGAGATCGTATAGTGACAGATTATAATGCGATGGCTTGAAAGCCTCGGGAAGGATATCGCGGTCAGCCATGGCTCTAGAGGTTTCGGGTGAAGCGAAGAGATCAAGGGCTAGATTTGAAGTGCTAATAGTAGAGCACGGTCGAGCCGCGGTTTGAGGAGCTAAGCGTGGAAGGCTGAAGCGGAGAAAAAAAGAGAGCAGTGAATAGACGAATTAGTAAGAGATGCAGTTTATGGTTTCCCGTAGTAGCAGAGAGGGGGTATCAAAGGCAGAAGACAAGGAGAAGAGAAGAGAAAAGAAGAGAAGAGATGATATGGGAGGACAGAAGAATCAAGAGGTTGGAAGTCGAAGTGGAAGAGGAGAAGGCTTTGGAGGGTTTTATAGTAGGGCAGAAGTAGAAGGAAAGAGGCAAAGGAGCGAGCAGGAAAGACAGGGAAGGAGAGGAAGAGAAATCACGGAAACAGCAAACACTAGTTGGGGGATGTACTAGTGCATGTAAGGATAACGGGGGCAGGAGGCAGGAGGTACTCTAGGCTGTCGGGGCATCACGTAAGCCAGATTTCACTTGACGACATTTAAGAGTAGCATGAAGCGAGTAGGCAGTAGCAGAAGATTGCTAGCGGTGGCAGTTGGGAACACACAGTACAGTACACAAGTAGGCGTACATGGCACCATGCATCATCCATGGCCCACCGCCTTTACTTTGCTTCTTTTGAATGCGGGGTGCTTACTAGCACACAAAGCAAAGCTAGGTTTACAAGCGCTCAGAGGGTGTGGTAAAAAGACTAACTAGACCAAAGCTGTCTAAGCTGCCCCAAGCCTACTGGATGCTTGAAATATTATTCCATTGTTTTTTCCCCGCCATTGTCTGTGAAAACTGGCCCGGCTAGGGCAATAATCAGGCGGCTATGAGAGTAAAACGAGAGAGAGAGAGAGAAAGAGAGAGAAAGAAAGAGTGATGAACGAGGTAATATGGAAGAGGGGAAGACTAAAGATGCGCTTGACTGTTGAGGCGAGGGGCAAAGTTTGGGTTCAAGAGAGAAGGCGGGGAGGGGAGCAAGCATCCCATATAGAGTAGACAAGGTAGGGAGATCAAGAGAGTAAGGAGGATTTCCAGGCTGTGGGTTCAAACCTTGGGGCAGAGGCTCCTGAGCAGCATGTGGTTAACCACGAGAGGAGAAAGCGATTAGGTAGCAAAAAAAAAGGAGAATTGGAATCACAATTGACATCACAGCAAGTTCACTCGCAACCACTTTGGACTCGACGCATTATTGACGTGGCATAGAAGAGTAGTTGGGGGGGGGGGGGGGGATGACACCATGGTAAGGGAACAGAAACAGAAGCTTGGTCAACTTTTGTGCTAGGACAATGCCACAGCTAGGGACAAGAGCGAAGAGAGAGAGAAAACAGTACGAGGCGTTATAGAGCTAATAATGGCCAAGCCAGAAGCTGACAAGCCTGTAGAGCCTACGAGCTTACAACGGGCCTGGCCCCATCACGATCAGGAATACGCGCTTCGCAGACTCGCTTGTTGTTATTGCCACTTGGGATGCCAAACAACAAAAGAAGATTCAATGAAGGAAGGGGGAAAGAAAGAGAAAGAAAAGACAATCAATAGGCTCTAAAGAGAGAACTCACCGGCCGTTACGCTGTCCTCTCAAGCTTCCTGATGAGCCGCTTTCGCCCGCTGCCATTGGTGATGATGTGGCCTTCGAAACGACATTTCCAGCTACCAAGGGCAATGAAGATAGCGACTTCCACTGATGCTTTGCAGCAGCCAAGTTGCAGTTGATGCTCCGTGCTAGGCCTGCTCTACCCGCAGCCGGGCTACCGGAGAGCAGCAGTAGCGGGTTCCGACGGCCAGCCGCACGTGCAAAGGACTGCATTGTTCAATATATTCTTTCGTCTAGCCGTTCTATGGCGGATAAAAAGAACAAAGAGCAAACCAAGCAGAGATAGAAGGAGTTTGTAGTTTGCGTTTCGTTGGAAAGCAGAGGAAGGCCCAAGTCGTCGGCAACAAAAGGTTGCTCACCAACGAAAAAAAAAAAAAAAAAAAAAAAAAAAAAACAGTCAAAAATGTGGATAATTGAGTGGTATTTTTTAACAGCCTTGATTTTTATAGATATGAAAAAACCCCCCCGCGCCCGCGATAAGCCCTACTAACGACACAAGAACATGGAAACAAGAAATATTCCCCGTGGGAAAAGCAACTATACATGGCTTTATTTATTTATTTGAAAATGACAATATCTTCGATTTGTGATGTTGTATGTTGGGTTTCTAATACAAATCATCTCCACACATGTTTGCCTGCTACAAAAGAGAAGGCAGGAGAGGAAAAAGAAAAAAAAAACTTTCCCCACCTTCAGCCTTATCCTGCCCGCACCCAACCCCACCTTTGGTGCCTACGCAGCCTTGGCCTTGTATTCCAAGCCTCACGTTCAGCGACATAAATAGACCGACCGATCTCGTCAGCATATGAATCAACGGTTCAAGAGGAAAAAAGAAAAAAAGAAACAAAGAAAAAGAAACACATAAAACAACACAATGCTAGCAATAATCCTGGGCATCTTTCGTGTGCGTATGCCCAGAAGAAAAGAACCATGAAAAGAAAAAAGAAAAATATAAAAAAAAACACCACAAATGTATATCAAAAGTGCTAGGAAGACAAGCAGCATATCTAGGGATTGTCATCTTGCCTGCCTCTTAGTATGCCAGAACACGGCCGTGGTCCAGTCCAGCCCACAAAGAACTCCACGAAACAGGCACTATGAAGAGGAGAGAGAAGCGAGAAAAAAAGAAAAGAAAAGAAAAAAGGAAAAAGGAAAAAAATAAAAAATAAAAAGAGTAATGCTAAGCAAAAACCCAGAAATGAAAAACAATAGTTTTTTTGCACGCTGTGGGCATTTCCATCCTCCATCTTCGAAAGACATCACGAAGATAACTGGGTGGGATGATGCGCAATAGAAGTAAAATGTTTAAATGAATCACTGAGAGAATCACTGAGAAATACCAGGGATTAAAGAGCATGGCCCCATGATCCACAGCCACAGACACGCCGCACGCGCTGCATCGCGCATGCCTCAATGGCCGTCAACACTCCCCTGCCGTGGCCGGATGCGTGAGCCCACTACGGACCCTGCAGGACGCTGGTCATTGAGTCTCGAAATCCATTCCATGACTGCTTCATAGCATAGTGCATACTGCTTTAGCGTCTGCACCATGCTAATACGCTGTCTGCGGAAATCATCGACCGTCGCCGAGATCAAGTCAATCGACTCATCCCCCATCCATGTCGTATCAATGGGCGGATATGCTACCGGCGTTGCAACCGTTGAGCCACGGCGAGAGCTGCTGTTGCTGCGTTGTCGGCTAACAGCACCGGTTGGCGAACCAAAAACAGCTGAAATGCTGCGCATTGCCGCTGCCGATGAACGTGGAGAATTCGGGGCATTGATGCCCATAGCTGCCGCAACAGCAGTGGCCGCAGTGTCGGCAGGTGCCCTACCGCCTAGAATATCCATGCTAGCTAAACGCTGGCGTTTCATCATGTCAATGACACTGTCTACTGTGCAGAACGTCCCAGTGCGACCGCATCCGGCGGAGCAGTGGACCAGTATCGGCCGGGGGCATGTGTTCATCTCTGCCTCATCTTGCCAGGTAACAGATGCGTCAACATTGTGATTCATCTCGGGATGCGACAGTTGGCGATTTAAAATATTCGCCATCTCAACAAGAGCCAAGAGGTGCGCTGGCTGTGCGGGTGCACCAAAGTCGGGCCAGCCCGAGTAGTGCAATTGTACAACTTCACGAATAGGCTGCCATGGGTAGCTGGAATGCGAGATGGCAAAGTATCGGATAGTGGCCATGCTAGACTCGTCGTCTGCGGCAGTGGATGTAGCAGCGGTGCTTACATTGGGGTTCGTTTCAAAAGACATGGTTGTGTTGGCGCGGGCACGAGAGCGATTAAGCTTTGCAGGAATGTCGCCACGAGTAAGTTTATCTAGGTCTAGCGACATGAAATTTGTGGTAACAAGTTTGACGCTAACAGGACCATAGCGCTTTTCCGTCCAGTATGCATGACATTTGGTGTGACCGCGCTCGCTTTCGGCAGTTAGGTTGACAATGAGGCGAATATCTTGGTCCCAAATGACAGACCAAAAGTCCTAAACAAGAAATAGTTAGAAACCGTGAAAAGTAAAAAAGAGGGGAAAGAAGGAAAAAAAAAAACCCCCAAATGTGAGTGAGGGTGGATATATGGATGCTTACATCGCACGTAGAAGGAAGGGGACCTTGGCTAGCAATGTACCGCTTGTTGCTGCGACTTGACTTGATGTGACTGGCATTTATGTAATCACACTCAACCTTGCCGTGAAGCTTGACTCTTGCATGATCAAAAGGCAAAACATCCTTGTAGCGATTCTTGCTACCTTTCTCAAAGCCAGAAAGACGTATGCTGCTATCACCTCCAGACACACCAGGGCGATTGACGGACAATGCCGATCTCATACGATCACGCTCACTACACTCGATCTTGAGAAACTTCTCGGACACCTTTTTGCCACTGTCGTCAGGATTTGACGCGTTGTCAAGCCACGCAGGCAGACGACGAGTTTCAATTCCATTAGGGCGCTGAATGCTTGTCTGGCCAACACCATCAACCAAATCAGCATTCTGGCGAATTGTAGAGAAGAAGGGTTGGACAGGATCTTCTCCTTGAGGTATGGTGACACCGCCGAAAATAGGGCCACCCATAGAAGATGCAGCAGCATCTCCTTCACAAGAAGAAGCCTCGTCTTCAACAACATAGTCGGGGTATTCATCAACGAAGTTACTAAAGCCTCCTGTTAAGACGCAGGCAGATCCAGTGAAGCCCTCCTTGGTGAACTTCTGCAGGACATTAGATGCCATGCTAACCTCGTTCTTGTCAGATGAGCAAGCACCATAGGCCACAATTGTTTTGACATTGCGCCAGTTGGAGAGCTTCTCAATGTCGCCGGGTCGTTGGAAACTTTGCAAAACCTTTTTCAATCTAAAGTTTTCACGCTTCAAGAGCATCGTTGGTATGCAAAGGTTCAATGCGCCTCGGATATGTGAGTTTGAGTAGTTCTGAGAGCAACGAACATCCAAAAGAAGAATTTGAGATTCATCATGCTCAATGAGGTCCTTTAGTTTGTGGGCAACAATTTGATCTTGCCCTGGCAAAGTCTTCCCAGAGACAGGAGCTGAAGGAAGAGTTTCTCGAGAAAGCGCAGGAGATGTAATGCCCGAGCCTGCAACATTGAGTTGGAGAGACAAGGGCGGTCGCATGAAAGGCGGGCGGTTCGTAGGAGCTGCCACAGCAGGGGGTTTTCTTGAACAGGGGGCGTCCTTTTGAGAGAAGCCGCGGCCAGAAGGCATGGACAGGTTCATGGCCGGCGCAGTGTTGAGGAAGAACGGAGATTCATCAACGTCCATGGGAGTGTGTGCGACTTTGGCATTGCACAAGCCTGAGACTGAAGTCGATAACGGAGTAGCAGTATTATTATCCGTGGTGTGGGTGACAGGATTCGAGGGATATGCAAATGAGGGCATGGCTGAGCGCGGAATCTTGACACGGTCGATGGACGATGACGTCGGGGTAGCGACAGTCCCTGCACTTCTATTTAAAGGCGAGCATGCAGCCGATGAGTTTGTAGAAGAACTAGTGCTTTCGTTTAACCCCATAGCATTAGGAATGCCGGTATTTGTAGATGGCATCGTATTAAAGCGGGTAATGGGTGGCCGCCGTTCAGGGCCAGCCTGAGACTGGTAGACATTGTGTTGGAGAGATGGCCGTGAGAGTCGAGCGGTGGTCATATCTTGATTAGAAAGGTTGAATCCAGTGTTTGCGGGCGAGGCGGCGATGGCAGCAGTGGTTGATGTAGCTGTTGTAGAAGTGGTAGTAGCAGTTGGGACAGCAGTGAAATCAGATGAAGGGTGGAACTTGTTGGCGGGAGTAGAGCCTTCCCAGATGCCAGCAGCCAAGGAGGAAGTAGTGTGTTCATCAGAGTTATTTATAACAAGACCGAAATAATTGGGACTCGAAGAGCGGCCGTTAGCGTTGGTAGCTTCGCCGTTGACGTCAGTGGTTGTCGCCCCATGGCCATTTTGGGGATTAGGAGGGGGCAAGGCTTGGCCAGTGGAAAAAGGGCCCCCCCAGGCAGTAGTGTGAGAAGAGGTAGTTGCTGGGGGCGTTTTTATGGTTCTGGTTTGACATAGGGCATCGTGGATAGGATGGCCTGCTGGAGTGTGTCGTGGCGACGTTGTCATCACGAACTGCATGACGACGATGATTTCAGGCACATAAACTGAAGGGGTGTGTTTTGCAGAGGGCGTTTTTTTTTATAGGAGGGGGGGCGCGATTTTGAATTTTGGTATCGAAAAAAGCGAAGTAGGGCAAGGCAAATAGTTGGTCAGACGGAGATTCTGTGGAGGGCTCTAGTGGTTTAGTGATAGGTTAGCATAGTATACGACTTCTTGAAGACGTTGAATTTTTGGAATAAAGAGTCAGAAAGGACACATGAGATTGGCACACAAAAGCGGAGGAGATACAGAAATGTGGAAAAGAGATGGAAGAGACCATGACGTTATTCCACAATTAGTACTGCCTGGAACCTGGGCTGGAACAGGATGCAGACAAAGTGGTGGCTGATCAAACAAAAGACCAGACGGAGATGACTGATCTTGTCTGACAGTGGGGTTTAAGGGGATATGCACACATCTATGTGTACCAGGCTTTGGGAGCGTGTTATTTGTTTCTGAGTGAGTGGATTGGTAGATGTACGTATTACACAGACATGTGTGTGGCTAATGGTGATAATGGGCTAGACAAGCTGAGAGCAGGACAACGTACAAATTTGGCTGTGGCGGGTGTGAGAGTGGCAATAGAAGAAGAAGAAAAAAAAAAAAAAAAAAAAGAAACGATGTATTATCGAGATGAATACGATGAAAGAATTGAGGCGGGCTGCAAAGGCACGCAGTGTGGCGTGATGGAGAGACAAGATTTGAGAAAGCGATTGGCGGATGATTCGCTGGTCGGTTGAGTCAATGATTGGTAGGTGACGGATTATAAGGCTGGCTCGGTCGGTGGCGATGAGGATGAGGATGAGGATGTAGTTGAAGAAACAGAAATGGAGAGAAAGGTGGGTGTGAATTTCATAGATAAATACGAACACTTCGGGGGTGAGGAGGAGGAAGATGAGGGGAGGGAGGGGAGTGTGCCAAACCAAGGCAACCCAGAGATAGAAAGAAGACGAGAATCGACCGAATAAGAGGCAAATTTGAGGAGCAGTAGCTTGGAGTGATCGCTGGGTCGAGAACAAGGTCGAGAACTAAATAGACAGCTAGACAGCAGCAACACACCAGGCTCCGGCTATTGGGCGGGACGGGTGGGTGATAAGGTACAGAGGAAATCAAAAGGAACGAAGCCAAAGAGGTCTCCAAGCCTGTATAGAAAAGGGAGAAAAACAAAGGAAATAAAAAATAGAAAAATAAAAAATAAAACAAAAACACAAGTGTTTATTGCTATCCTCGCCTTGTGTTGGCCGTAGAATGGTCGATGCGCTCGTTACGAAAGAGAGAGAGAGAGAGAGAGAGAGAGGGAGAGAGATTGATAGATGACTGGGGAGATTTGAGACAACTTGAGGTGACTAGAACTGGGTCAAAGTTCAGAGCCCAGATTTAGGTTGGCGTGACAGCAAAGACAAGGGGCCAATTGGGGAGAATAAAGGAAGATGGAAGGCTAGCAGAGAAGAAGATGAAGAGAAAAGGCGAGGATGTGAGGTGAGAGAAGAGGGGAGAGGGGCTTTCATATGTCGACTACAAGATCTCGCCAGAAGAGCTGTTGTTGCAGTACACCAAGCCTGTAGATGCAGCTCTAGACATGGGCATGCGGCCTATAGTGACCTGTAAGCCTCCTCTAAAACAATGACGGCAAGGAATGTCTATCGTTGTTCAGGGGCACCAACCACCAAGCAGAATGGGCTTCTTAGTGACTTGAGCAACGGCCATTTATCCATAAGCGGGAACCACGCTAAGCAGAGAAAACTGACGGTGGCAGTGAGAAAGGAACCACACGCTCACTAGCTCTACAACACAGACAGGATAGATTCGATGTTTGTTAAAGAATCCAGGGCTTTTCTGCAAATCAAGTCAACATGAAGGTCTTGCACTTGCTTCCCTTCCCTTCCCCTCTATTCAATAAATCAGGGCTCAGCGCCAACACACCACGATTCCTGCTAGTGGGGCAAATCGAGAGGAAAAAAAAAGAAAATAAATAAGAAAAAAAAAAAAAAAAAAAAAAAAAAAAAAAGGGCCTGCGGTTTGGTTGGCAGGAGGACAACAGAGCACAAGGCAGGCAAACGAAGTTGATATGTAGGAAATAAGCGAAGGGATGGGCGGGAGCACGAAGGCAGGCTGGAGAAAGATACCAGCGAGGAGAGGCGTGAAGTAATTTTCTTTCTTCTTTGCCTGCTTCTTTTTCTTCCATGGGCTGACAAGGAACAGGGCACATGAAGAAAAACAGGCATTGCATAGCATCTGTCGACTGCTGCTCTACCGCCCCTGCCCCTGTATTTGTAGAGACTCGCCCAGTGGTGCTATAGTGGGCTTTAGCTGGCTAGCCAGCCTACTGACTGGCTGCTATCACAGGACAGGAAACCAAACAGACATAAAACACAGAATGTTTTCTATTTTCGCATAACACAACTCAACTCTGTACCTTACTCGTAAATGGGATGAGAAATAGCCCCCCCCCCCCCAAAGTCCACTTATTCTTCTAGTAGGAGCTTCTAGCTCTTCCACCAACTCGCTCAAGTCATCTAGCGCCAGAAAGCCCCCTTCCACTACGGTTTGATTCGCTATAGCGCCAGCTTGGTGGGTAGCGTATGTTTAGTTGCCTTAGTAAACAGTTAGGTAGAGAAGCAGTAAAATACCTTGAATTTTCCATTTAAAACTGATAGGCCGACGCTAGTAGAACCCTTCCGTGAATCTATCTAGGGTTATGCAGTAATAAAGGTCTAGAACTCTACAGGTAACAGCCAATATAAACTGACCACTACGTCATCGTACTGTGGACACAAAATAGTAACGACAGACAAGAGTAGGAACGACAAAAGCTAAGATCTAACGTTGTCATTTCGCCTTCTTTTCTCGAAACTCCCATCTCGTGTTATTGATGCTTGTTGGCAGTAGAAGCTGGTGGAATACGATATAAGTGCAACAGGTGACAAACCCAACTTTTCAAGATAATGATAGAGTTATAAAAAAAAATAAAAATAAAAAACATAAAAAAAAACATAAAATAGCCAGCGACAGAGTCAGGCAGAAGCCCGCCCTTTACGCTCCGCTCCCCCTTGGGTGTTCCCTTAGCCCATGCCTTGGTTTTTTTGTAACCAGCCTGTTTTGCCCTCATGCCACAACGTTTACCACGCAAGAGTCACAGTATGTTTGGCCCTTGTGGAGAGACTATGACGTAGAGGGGACCTTTTTTTTTTCTTTCTTTTTTTTCTCCAAGCCACGGGATCGGCAGCCAATGGGATAAAGCCAACAACAACAACAACAACAACAACAACAACAACAACAACAACAACAACAACAACACAGCACAGTCAATAGTAATACCAAACGAGCCCGAGAAATGAAGCATGAAGAGGGATCCTTGTTTTCCAGCTTCCAATCCGCCGTTATCCCCTCTCGCCCTCCTCCCTCTCTCTCTTTGACTATTTGTCTGACTGGCAGCGTGGCAGCGTGCATACCTGCCTGTATTCTGTCTCTTCAGAGAAGACATCGACATCATATCACCAGAAAACCCTGTCTTCTTCTCGAGTTTGTCTCTTTCACCTTTCGTCACAAAGAGAATACAGATCGACGTTGTCAAATTCAGTCCAATATAAAACGAAAAAAATAAATAAAAATAAAAACAAATGAAGAAAAAAAAAGCTAAGCCTCGAACTCAAATGGGATCCCGCCGCCGGCTCGGCCCTTCCTTCGTATCTTCTATGCCGACCGGCCATGTGAGCTGCGTTCGTTCATCCATTCGTTTGCTTTAAATCAAGACCAAGGGCTGACCAGAGCTTTCTCTCCTTCCCCCTTCCTTTTGCCGTAAGAGCCTTCTAATTTTTTCTTTCCTTTCTCTCTCCTACGTTCAGCAGGATTGTTCTGAAACATGCGCAAGCAACGACGGCCAAGTACTTGATTTAGGTCCAAGTATTGGGAAACCCACTCTTCGCCAAACCAAAAGACTGAGCCGGCACCAAGTAAAACGGTACGTACTTCTCCCTTCCTCCCCTCCCCTCCCCTCCCCCTACACCTATAAATATGCAGTAGGGGATATAAAGCGAGGGAAACGGCGACCTGCTGAAAACTCGGGTACTCTTGGTAGGATGGCGAATTGAATACGGAGGACATGTGACCCTTGGGCTGAAGTGAATTCCGGCCTGAGAAACAGGGCTTCGGGAACAAACAGCAGACTTGGGTTCGTTGGATATCCTGCACTCAAACCAAAAGGGAAATGTGATGGTGAAGTGAAGTGAAGTGAAGTGAGGTGAGGTGAGGTGAGGTGAGATGAGGTAGTGTCATTCTGCTCTGCAGTACACAACCCCTGCTTGAACAGCCAGGGCAGCAAGCAAGCTTTGCGCACTTTAGACTGGTATTTTTCTCACAAGCAAGAAAAGAGCTTTTTTTTTTTTTTTTTTTTTTTTTTTTTGAGCCATAATGTCTGCTCTGCGCATGGGTAATAGAAGAAGCCCAGCACGCACGACCCAGCCTTGAATAAGTTCTCTGTGCCATCTGTGGCTTGCTATCTAGACTAGGAAGCGTGTGCGTTGTATGTATGCGGTAGTATTGTACAGGTGTACAGGCGCACATACATGTATGTATACTAGGCTAGCACGCACGAAGCGCCATGTAAGATAATGGATGCAATGTAATGTTTATGCAATGCAATGCAGGGCTAGAGGGAAGAGGTCAGAGTGCAAAAGGATGGTGTATTTGCATGCTACACGAATATTTCAATCATGACGAAGATCATCCCTATATAGGGTAGAATGACGTTAGTGCGCCCACCATGCTGCAGATTGTGGATAAGACGCGTTCTAGACTTTCTTAGGGGGGGGGCTTTTGCTTCTGCCGTACCGAGTGATCGATGGCTCACTGAAAGAGCAATAACAAATAGCAGAATGTGATAGGGATATGAAGATGGCCAAAGCCCTCTCTCTCTCTCTCCCATTCCCATCCCTCAGTTTTCTCTGGATTTATGTTTCCGCTTTTCTTTTCTTTCAATGGGCTCAGAAGGCAAAACCAACGGACTCATAGTGTACGAAGTGCGGACGATAAAACCCTTCTTACAAAAACCTAAAGCGGTAAAATGTCGGCTGTTTGACACTACCCCTTGTATGGTGAAAAAGTTGGCGGTGAACACTAGTAAGTGGGTCACAGGAACAGAAAAAAAAAAAAGGGGAATGTTAACAAAGCCAATGTTTATTGTTACTGTGCGCTAACAAACAGGTGGCCAGCGCAATAGAAAACACAACAAAAAAGCTCACCGCCTTTTTTGCGCTTTTTACTTTCTTTTATTGTGTCCCCACATATTATACAGTATAAGCTCTTTCCCTCTGCGTAATTCTGTTTTTTTTTTTTTTTTTTTTTTTCTACATTCATTGCATGGAAAAACGTAGTGAATTTCCTCTAACCCTATTCACAAACCCTACAAAGCGTATGATGTCATTGCCTATACTCAACGCCGTTGATTCTCCTGCATTCTTCATGCATTTCACTCAAAACGAATCCCTCCCTATATGCCCGATTTAACTTCGTACAAATACAAAAGTAATGGGTGGAACTTGGCTCATAAGTCCACTAATAGCGCGGACATTGACGTCTATGCTTCTTTCCCCTTCTTCTATCGTTATCTCATGTTTACTTGCCCGTAGGTTTAACCTATATTACATGCACTGCTTTCTGCTCTGAAACCCTCCACTGCAACATGGCGCTTGTATGATGCCTCCCAATGGTCGCGAATATCTGATGTGCAAGCCGCAGCATAGCCTAGGTAAGCTAGGTGGAATTTTATTTCCGTGTTCTCCCTATGTTGGTCAGCGTTGGTGAGAATTAGAAATCAGTCGCCCGGCTGGCCAGTAATTTGTTTGGTTTTGAACGTATTGACAAATTCTCTATGCGAATCTTGGAATGGGGGGAGGGGGGGGGGGGTACTACTTCTACTTCTAGTATCTCATGCTGCTCTGCCTTAGTCTGCTAGCTAGAGTAAAGCAACAACGTCATTAGCCATGGGGTTGGTAGACTGACATGGCATGACTGCAGTCATGCGGAGTGGCATGGCTTAGCCCTGGTCTGCCTTGTATGGCGGTCATGCAATAATTATAGCACACTGTATGTTTATGTCGACAGTCGTGCTGTATCACCATAATGTGTTCTAGATTGCTTACTACCTCTATACAATGTGAGAGGTCTAACCTCACAGGCTCAGTATGGTGACGTAGAGAACGAAACCACAGGACTAGCCATTTGCAAGCAACCCGATTTATAACTCTCTTAGCCTTTAGCCACAAGACAAAAAATATACCTGTGCATCAAGCTAATGCTTCTTCTACCTAGTGTCTTCTATACAAATGCCTCTACCCGTTTGTTGTCTTCTATCTACGCGAAATGGGATATCTGTACTTTACACTAGAAACAAAACGGTGTGCTCGCATATACGCTCTCCCTCCGTTTCATGTATACATATACCTCCTGACTAGTGCTGCGCCCTCCCCTTTACCCTTATTCTGTCGAACCTGCTAAGGAAATGAGAATAGTGCTAGCCATGACCACACTACTGTTTTCTTATTCCAATATATTCTGTTTGACTCAGACTCACCAAGTTGACTTGGAGCTATGAACTTGGTTTATGGGTTTTTGTCTTTATCACTCTCTAAAGATTAGTACATCATTGAATCTGGCCCGTCGAGCTCCAAATCAGATTAAAGGCCCTCAGGTAGTAATGGGGCGACAGTGTTGGTCTTTGTTGTAGCATCAGAATCAGAATCGATTCGCTATTGTTGGCATATGATCTATCAGTTGCTTACAACTTGCCAAGATACAAACACCGGGCTGACTTATACACACACCCGATCGATGGCCCTTCTTAATGGTAATGAGAACAATGCTTGATTTTGGTGGAATTCTGGTCTTTTGTATAAACACATTGCCTGTGTACCAAGAATTAGACGCCCAATTCCCCCAACCCCTCCATTTCCTTGCGTTTGCCCAGGCTCTGAAGTCAAGACCATGACACACCCCACCTCCAGAATAGACAAGGCCACACTTGGGCACGCAATCACTTGAAGAATTTTGCAAGCGAAACCTCCTTGTCATCATGCTTGTTGAGAATCTTGGCTGTTGCCAACTCAAAGTCTTCCTGTGTGACATGTACTCTCCGCTCACGCAGCGCATACATGCCCGCCTCTGTACAGACACCCTTGAGCTCAGCGCCCGAGCAGCCATTCATTTTCTCCGCAATCTTGGTCAGGTTTATACCACGGGTGAGGTTCATCTTACGGCTATGGATACGCAGAATATCAGCTCTGGCTTCGATGCTGGGCGGTGGGAACTCGATTTTACGGTCGATACGTCCAGGACGCAGCAGCGCAGGGTCGAGGATGTCAAGACGGTTGGTGGCCATAATGATCTTGATGTTCTTCGTCGGCTCAAAGCCATCCAACTGATTGAGAAGCTCCAGCATGGTGCGCTGAACCTCGGAATCACCGCCAGATGACCCTTCCACTCTTGAGGAACCAATGGAGTCAATTTCGTCCATGAAGATGATTGATGGGGCGTGTTCACGGGCCATGACGAAAAGTTCACGCACCATTCGACTACCCTCACCAATGTACTTTTGAACCAGCTCAGAGCCTGAAACACGAATAAACTTGCAGTCTGTGTGGTGGGCAACTGCTCTGGCAAGAAGAGTTTTTCCAGTACCAGGAGGTCCATACAAGAGCACACCTTTTGGCTGTGCGATACCTAGAGACTCAAAAAGCTCGGGGTGCTTCAAACCTAGTTCTATCACCTCCTTGATCTCCTTTATCTGTTGGTCTAGACCACCAATCATATCGTAAGTGCTGTCAGGCACCTTCTCGACCATCATGAGAGACACGAGGGGGTCAACCGATGATGGCAGCATCTTTTCGAGCTTGTAGCTATCGGATAACAAGGTGACACGCTTGCCAACCGTGAGCTTTGCCACGTCGACATCATCAGCAATGTCAACGACTATAAAGGGAAAAACAAGTGGTCAGTGATGTGGACGTATGAGAAGAAAAAGAAAGAAAGATAGCAAACGCATGTCATATCGTAGAAAGAGAAAAAAAAAAAAAACTTACCATATTTGCCTTCGGGATGCACCTTTACAAGTACTTTCTTTGTTCCCATAACCTTGACAACCTCGCCTACATATGAGCCGGGTTGCTGAAGCAAGCCTAGTTCTTCGCGGAGTAGGCGCACTCTAGAGTTATAGTCGTTTCTCTGAGCTTCGAGACGACGCAACATAGCCTCACCCTTGAGGATATGCAGCTTCATAGCCTCGCATTTGTTGCGGTAGTAATTGTCGAGCGCCATAATGATAATGGGCTATGTTTCGTACGCGGATAGATAGGTGAACGGCAAAGGTTTCGTAGAAGCTTAGGCTATGGAGCTTGCAAGAGCGAATTGAGAAGAGAAAGCTTGGGGAAGCTTGCTGCTTTGGAGTAAAGGGAATAGTGATAAAGAAAAGAGGAACCTAATTGAACTTATTTCTCTAAACGACAATCAATTGGCAGAAATTATTTCTATGGGCTAAAGTCTTGCTCTGGCTGCAGGTTGATGACGGGTTGAGGAGAAAAATAGGCTGCTTTGGCGGAATTGACGATGGTGCTGTGCTGTCTGTGGTCTTTGTGGTTAGCCTTGTCAGGGTGAGCTTCCCTACAGTACTAGACAGGCTCCCAGCTAACGCGTCCTCAAGGCTAGCTCGACAGCTGGTACAAAGGGTCACGTGATCTTGACAGCTGCCAAAAAGAGTACAAATGACGTCTTAAATCACACCCTAGGAAAGCCTATAAAAAGCTACGTATGTATTTTTTAGCGTCTTTTTTTTGTGCTATTCAATGTCTACCTGCCTACTGGTTTTTCACAGCAATACGTCGGCATATCCCCAAAAAAGAAGGTAGCAAGACCACATTTGAATAGAGGAAGTACTACCAGAAGATATCCAGGGCCTCCTAAGCCAAAAAGAAGTCTCCCCAACTGGGAATCGAACCCAGGTCACCTGCGTGACAAGCAGGTATGATCACCACTACACTATTGAGGATACATATAGAAGCCGAGAGAACGTGACGACCCTGCGAGGATTCGAACCCCGAATCTCTAGAGAATTCGTAACCGAAATCTAGCGCCTTAACCATTAGGCCACAAGGCCGATCTCTCGTATAACCTGCTAAATTCGGAGTTATGACGGCCTTTATAGTCAGGCGAATTAACCCTAACCCTAGAATAATCAACGAATCATGTTAGACTGATAATAGCATAACCCTAAGAAACTGTAACGCCTGAAATTACAATAGAGAGGCACAGAGTGGAACAACAAACAACAACCCCTCGAATCGCAAAAGGTTTGGCAATATTGAAATCGAATCATTTTTCGTGTACAAAGAAGCTGCCAAACTTGACAACAGTTTACGATGAAGTCGCGACTGGAGGCATTTGCCACACTACTTTCAAATTTTCACACATCTGGAAATCAGCTCTCCATTATCAAATCACTTGGTGCGCCGTGGTTGTCAACGCCTAAACAGCGCATTGTTGTGCTAGATTCGTCCTTTAACCCACCAACCTTGGCGCACATGCACATGGCGTTAACTGCAATCCAGCGGTTTTCTAGTTTTTCAGACCCGACACCGGCCGTTGATAGCACCCGTCAGGTGTTTGACGAGTCAGATGATGCCCCCAAGGCTATGGGCGTGTTACTTCTACTGTCCGTTAATAACGCAGACAAAGCTCCAAAGCCAGCACCCTTTGCCCAACGGCTGTGTATGATGCAGGATTTCGCTGAAGACCTGCTTGACTTTATGAAGACGAAGCCTAAGCTTGAGGCACTGCCTATCGGGGCAGCCCCGCCATATACTGTAGCCATTGGTCTAACAAGCCTTCCGTTTTTTCACTCCAAGGCCACAGCACTGGCAGAACTGGAGAATGGCCCTGATGTATCTAGTTTGGGCGAGACTCTTGCAATCACTGCGCCAGCTTCGGTTGACCAAATTTACTTAGTGGGCTTCGATACACTGGTCCGTATTTTCAACCCCAAGTACTACGGTGGTGCTGCAGGCATGCGTGAAGCTCTTGGTCCATTCTTTGCGCGTGCACGCTTAAGCATCACGATGCGCCCGGGCAGTGAATGGGGCAGCATTACTGACCAGCAGAAGTATTTGGAGGACATGAAGAAAGGCGGTATTGAAAACGTCGGTGGGTGTAGTGAGTGGCTAGATCGAGTGGAGTTGGTCGAAGGAAGAAGGCCCGGAGAGCCAGTCGTGAGTAGTACGTTGGTACGGGAGGCTGTCCGGAATGGCGATGAGAAACTTCTAGACGTGCTTGCTAGTAAAAGGGTAAAGGCATGGATTACCTCAGAAGGTCTTTATAAAGAGAACTGAAGTTGACGGGAATCAAAACCATGATAAGATGAGGATGAGATTGAGGCGGCGTGTATAGAATCTGGTCACTGGCCTTGGTAGTTCTAATACACTTAGGCAATCACTGCGAGATATTTGTACAAGTTTTCTGAAATTCCAAGAAAGTTGACCGCTTGCCAAAGCAAGTACCTCATGATGGAGCTATCGTTTATAATTTTACCTACAAAGTCTTACAGACACTATACATTTCTGGTGATGTAGGTTGCAAGTTTGTGTAAATTTTGAGCATCTCGAAAGACCAAAACTATATAGACACTTCCAAACTTTTTAGCGGGTCTCTATTATTCTGCCGAGCGGTGAAGAAAAGTTTCTGCATGCTCATTGGCTAAATGTCTGAGGCCAAAACCCCACTTAGTATGAGCTGCCTGGAAGTATAAATACGTCGCCATGCCTCTGATGTTTCAACTCTTCTTCTTCTTTTCTTCTTCAGGCGACAATACTTCAGTGAGTCTCACCCCTACCTTTTGCATCTTGGGATCTTGATAGCAAAGTTGCATTTTACCATCTTCTCGAAGCCTTGTTTCTTGCTGCAGAATCTTGTAGCTTGAACAGAGAAACAGACTTACGAGTGATGAAGAGATGCGATTTTCCCCAGCAAGACATCCAACCGGCTTGATCAAATATTGCATTGACGATAGCATGCTAACCCCCATTTCAGGAGAATCATTTCTATAGTAGTCGACCTTCCTCTTGGTTCCCCAAAGGAGCTACAGAGTCCACCCTGGTTGATGATTGATATCCTCGCTACCTCAGAGTGAATAACTTGGTTACTTCCGCACTGTCTGCAAAGACGGCGGTCAGCAATGGCTTCGGCTTGTAGCTGGCTGTATAGGAAGTGGTGATGATCTCGTCCCTCTCATGTGGTCTGCCTTCGGGCGCACTGGGAGGGTAGGTAGTGATGGACGTCTGACAGGTTTTTTTTTTTTCATTGTTTCAAGGGCTGGTCCCAGGCTTCAAAGAGGAAAACTAAATAACGTATCTGGATGAACTTGTAGAGCTAAGGGTTATCAATACAGTATTTGACTATGGTTACACAAAGCTCGCAATTATCGTGACACCCAAAGGGCCATGCAAAACTCTAGCAGTGATGGGCTATCGGCCAACAAGTTGGGCAGGTATACATGCATACCTACACTACAAAGCAGTTGTCAATAAAAAGAACCCAGAGCTTGTCTTTGAACAAAAATAAGTTTGGTTTTAGCGATTAGATGCATGCTAAAAAAGCTCTCCGAATAGGAGGTAAACAACAAAAAGCAACAATAATTAAGACAGAAGGGTGGAAGGAGATAAAACAACAAAAATGCAAAGAAAAAAAAATAGATCCACATACAACAATAAGTGTCCAACCGCTGACCTAGACCATTTCAGCCCCACCGCCTTTGAATCAACTCTCCTCTTTTCCTCATATATATTATGTACTAAACATGCTGCTAACTAGCCAGCTAGAACTGAGCATTGTCTAGGCTTCGCCCAATTGTTTTGTACGAGACAAACTCGCCCTTGTTATTAAGTACGTCGAACCTGTTTCCGTGCATGCCGCCGCCGGCCGGTAAGTCCATAGTGTGTCTGCGGAAATAGTAGCCCATGAGGATGACAAAGTACGCAAGTAAAAGAATGCTGCCCTTGAAATAATTGCTCTTGCCTTCGCCGTACATGTGACTGAGAAGGAACACGCAGAGGATCACGGTAACCATATCCCACTGGGGGAAGATTAGGGCGAAGGTATGTTTGGCAAAGTCGTCATCACCTCCGATGGGAAGTGGGTTGTGAAAAGCAGAGTATAGGACGAGTGCTGGGACCTGCAGAAGAAGGACTTGGAGCACATAGGCGGAACCAATCTCCATAGATAGGGCAATATTGCCGTTCATAGCAAAAGAAATAGCGTTCTGGGAGGAGAGGAAAGAGTATTAATTATACTGACGGCGGAACATTTGTATGAAACAAAGGGATGAAAGGAAGTTCGGCTTACCAAGAATTCAGTGGTGTTTGGAACCAAGGCAAAAAGAAAGATACCTAGGAACTTCTCATCAAGTCCCGAGTTTTGCAAAATAGCATCGACTTTGTCAACTAGAATCTCAGCAATAACGGCGTATGCGACTGTAGCAGCAAGCAGAATGACCGAACTCTTGAATCTGCTCCAGTTTGGCGCATCATGGCCCCCATGGCCAGCCTCCCCGCCTGTTTCGCCAGCCTCAGTCGGACGTGAGGGTAGATGAGGCCGAGCAGGGGACGAGTGGATGCTGCCCATAGTACCAGTACCAGTACTAACGTTTGCACCGGAGGCTGCGCCGGTGGCTGGTGTAGCCGTGAAATTGGAGTTGGCACCTCGCGAACCAGCATGGACGTTGCGCGCAGCCAAAACAGCGGCAGTGGCGGCCATCTCAGCTACGTTGCGTACAAGTGTGTGGTTCTCAGCCTCAGTAAGGCCAGGAATATTAGTAAACGAGCGCGACTTGACCGGTATACCTGGTGGTGGATTGTGGATGCTACCGCTAGTGCTGGGGGCTGGAGCACTAGCAATGGAATTAGAAGGATGGCGATTAGCCTCGTCGCGCGAGGAAACGCCTGCATGTTTAAGAGATTGGCCTAGGATGCGTTTGTATAGATTCGTATCGCGCACGTCAGTTCCGGTAGCTTCGGCGTAGGAGGTAGACATGGACTGACGGATGGCCGCTTCATGAGCCATCAGCAATCTCTCTTCATTCTTCTTTTCCTCAAGCTCGGTGTTCCAAATGACAGCAGCATGGGTTCTTAGAGTAAACCAGAGACCAACAATGTAGGCTAGGAAAAGCATAGCGGCCGCAATGTAGCAGTACGGGCGAACGGCATAGATATAGAAGCGGTCGTCCAGCGTAGGCTTTTGGGAGAAAAAGCAGCGTCTGCAATCGCGGGCAACACTGTCGCCTACACCATCATCGGGAGTGGGGGATGCAGCGTCGCAGTCGAGGCAGTTGAGCTCGTGAGTTCCGTAGATTTGGTAGAAGAGAGTCGGGCTGAAAGCACCGATAACAGCAAATAGTAGCATTGTGGATGTGACACCAGCGGACTTGGCATTGAAACGCTGAGTCTTGCGTTTAATCGCACCGAAGCACATGGACAGACCCGGCAAAAACAGAATACCAGCAAAGACACTACCAACCACGCTGCCTTCAACAAGAGCGGCCTTTCCCTGGTTAAGAGCCACACAGTAAAGATACACTTCGACAACGGTGGAGAAGAAGGCGTTTACTGCAGCACCAAGACCCATGGAAGACTGTGCGGAAATCGATGCTACGGCCTGTCCAATAAAATAGGCTAGAGGAATAATTGCAACAAGACCAGCACTAAACATGAACATGGACGAGGTCAAGAAGCTGTCAATCTCCAGTACGCCTTCAAGAACAAACCAATCGAAGATCAGGAAGGCCACAATTGCCAACATATTGATGAGAAAGATGTTAGTGCCGTCAATGGTGTACTTCCAGTACTTGATACCTACAGCACGGTAGGTACATAGTAGCACTGAAGCCGAGGGAGAGTTTGGGGGATAGGACGAGGCAGCCAAACCAGACGAGTCAAACGACAAAGCAAGCGGATGGCGACGGAGATGGTCGAACAAAAGCATGGTGACCTTGCCCATGGGAATCCAAAAAACCAAGAAGAAGCAGACTAGAGAGACGACGAAGAGGGATGGCGCGATTAGAATGTAGAAAAACAGAAAATAGACAATGCGGCCAATGTTCCACTGGCCTCTGCCAAACAAACGCCTTTTGCGCCGCACTACGTCGCTGTCGTACTCGCTGCTAGCCCCGCGTGAGCGGCCGCCTAGAAGACTAGCCGTTTCACTGACGTGAGACTCCATACTAGCACGAGAATGGCCAACAATAGAACGCGGCCCGCGGTCAGGGCCGAAGAATAGACGACCGTACTCGATATCGCCGCTTTGCCACTGTTCATATTCGGAAATGCTGCGCCCTTCTTCGCGATCTTCATCCATATAGGCTTCATCTTTTTCAAGACGTACAACCTTGCCAAAAGGGTACAGTAAGTATCCAGAAAGGCCCCAGAGGACAGCCCCATACTCGCGCCCACTCGGGGTGGCAGCAAACAAGAAACATAAAAGTGCACCAATGGCAGAGAATGTGGCCATCCACCAACCAAACAAGATTGTCCAGAGTAAATTGAAGAACAGGAGCCAGTGGCTAACATGGCCGCCCGGGGTCGAGTGAATATCGCCCTCGGCAGTTCTTTGCACGGAGCGATCTTTTTTATATAGTGCAGGCTTCCATAAACGTATGCCGAAGGGATGTGTCTGATTGATGGCTTGCTGCCTGTCTTTGAGAGTGAAACTCTCAGCATCACTAACATCGCCATCATCCTCTTCAGCCTGGTCCATGCTGTCCTCACCTGGCAGTTCTTCGGGCTCAGCATTGTTAGGAGGGTCGTTGTCGCCTGTTTCGTTTTCGGGGAGGTCGATGTTTTCTTCCTCTTCTTCGTTGACGTCCGGGTCCATGGTGCGCCCAGCGGAGACAGCAGTAGTTCGTCTACGGGAGCCGTATATTTGTTGTTCGAGTTGGCGCTGGGCGCGCACTTCGTCGAAATAATCTTCGGCTGAAAAAACCTCTCCACGATAGGGGGTGGTGGAGGAAGATTGTTTACGTAATAGGCCTTTGCGGGGTCTCACAGGCTTCAAGCGAGCCGAGTCTGACGGATTTGAGAGCGGAGATCGGGCAGTTGGGCGAGATGGGCCGGCTTGGGCGCTTGAGGAATCAGATTGTATGGTACCTGTAAATGGGGACGGGACGACCAGCCATGACGAGTCAGTAAATTGAGTTTGAGAGAAAAGCACGGAGAGAGAAGAAGGGAGAAGAGCGAGAGAAGAGAAAAGGAAGGGAGAGGGCGGGAGAGGTAGGTGCTAAGGTTACTGCCGCTGTGCTGGAAGAAAGCCTTGAGGCCAACGAGTTGATTGTTCAAGTTACACTTACCGTAACCAATATCAGGTCGACGTCTCACAGTGTCCGTCGGCTTTGAAGTTCTTGAGAATCCTTCCTCATCTATCTTGACGCTGGGGTTAGGAGTCCCAGCATCAGGACCAGCACCAGAGGCAGCGGCAGGGCCGTCTGGGCTGTTAGAAGAGGGAGAAGAAGAGACTTGGGGTGACATGTGTGCAGCGCGATGGCTTGCCACACAACTGGCAGCAGTATCGACTGGGGCTTGGGCGGTTTGCTTTCGAGAGGAAGAAGACACGGACACAGTATTGGTAGGAGAGGAAGGCTTATGCATCGAGAGTAGACCAGATGCAACGATGAGCTGGTGCCAGTTTTTTTTTTTTTCCTTTTTTTTTCTTGTTTTTCTTGTTTCTTTTCTGAGCGGCTTCAGTTATTCTCTTCCTATCCTCTTGTGTACAATTATTAGGCTACAGAAAAAACGTGCGCGTGTTGTTTCTTGTCTCGGCTGTTGTTGCTATTGTGTTTTGGAATTTGCCACACAGGCCTGTTGACGGAATTGTAATCACAGAGCAAAAGACCCTCCGAAGATAATCAAGGCTGCCTGTGGGTGATGTCTGTAATCTGGTTATGGATCAGACCGGATCTCGATCTTCGCGAAGTCGATGGCGATGATGACGGCCGGAATATCGGTGATTGACAAGGAAGGTATCGCGATTAAACGGGCGAGGCGCGCGTATATGATGATGGTCGTGATTTGTGTCGCTATTTGAGCAAAACAGAGGCCAAATGAAGACGAAATTTGCCAACAAAATATGTGAGAAAAAATTTTTTAGAACAAGAAGATGATTAGAAGAAATGCCAAAAATCAAAGACAGGACAGACAGGGCGCTCCTGAGTGGTCACTAGGGATGAGACGCCTAGCTTCACTATCCAAGGGAGTTTGCAGCCTAATGAAGCTAAGCTGCAGGCTAAAGATTAGACACTACAGCAAGATGCAATCCAACTAGCCAGCATGATACTTGCAACGGTATCATGAAATCAGAGAAGGCAAAGAGAGTGAGCGGACAGAAGGACAAGACAAGAACAAGTGCCAGTTTTCATGGGGTGTTCAGAGCTTTCTTCTTATCGCACAGGCTTTTTGAGGCTGGCCAATCATTATCAAGACAGCTACATCCCGTCCCTCGCTTCCCCCCCTTTTTATCGCTCTACCTTGATCCATGATGATAATGATACAATTGGAGATTCCTTTTTCTCCTCTTTCTGAGACTACCTTATTGTTAGGTGCTGAGAATTTCTAGTTAAAATGGTCGTGATTCACACCAGCACAGAGAAGCCCGTCTCTCTACACCCTTTGAAGCTTTCCACTGGCCAGCCTATCGCCAGTGACATCTATTTTAGCCTCAGCCTTATGTACACATTTTACTGGCTTCTTCAGCTCAACTAGGCCCTAATCTCTCTCTCCTCTCCTCTTCTGTCTAGAACGCTGCACAAAATCGCCTAGTCACGTGACACGGGTCATCCACCTCCCTGTCCCCGGTACAATGACTGACATAGATCCCGACCCCGGCTTCCTATAACACAAAACATTATATAGTAGATCAACTTTGCGGCATTGACCTGCTGTTTATTATGTATCTGCTATTGCGCGGCTATGCAATGCAATGCAATGCGTCATGTATCCAGAAGTTTTTCCTCGGTCTGTTCAGTGAAGTATTTTTGGCTGAAGAAACAGGCTTCAGTAGTCTCTGTTTAGTCCCACCCACCTACAACAGTCCAACACCAACACCAACACCGACTCTATCAAACACCGTGTGACCGGCCAGAAGAACCCCGCTGGGTGCATTTTCAAAAAGGCATCGACTTAGCCTAAGACCACTTGTAACTCTTGGCTAAGCAAACATGGTGTGCTGCAACCGACCATGACGCCATCGATCCATTAATTGGGCTGGCTTCAACCGGCCACATGCTACACCAACTAAATCGCCTATGTCTTGTTTTATTATGTCTTAAATCAACATAGATATTGGAGGAAAAAGCGACTCTTCATTATTTTCTAACTCGACGGAAATATCCACCCCACAAGGTAATGCAATAAGAAAAACAAAACAAAATAAAATACATCCGAAAAGAAAACAAACATTAATGCGACTGGGTTCGCGGGATATCGTCTCATGTCATAATAACTGGCTAGAAAGCACATACTTCACCACCCCTGATATCTCAAGAGCGGTCGGTGTGCTTATCATCGCCGTGGTTACCGCTCCAGTACAGTGCCGTGAGCGTCATGTACTGCAGCACCATGAGAGTGAAAACTACGACGATCCAGTGGCGGCCCTTCCACTTATCGAGAGCCGTTAGGCTGCTGATATCATTGTACTCCATCGCGTAGTTGGTACGGAATTCGCGGCCGTGGGCGCACCGCGCGTCTAGACAACAGATATCGCGCACAATCTCTTGCGCAAGCGCTTCGCGGTCTCCCTCGCTGTGAAGGCTGCTGTCCTCGCTATTCCGCGCCGTATAGTTGCCTGTGTCCCAGCCCTTGCTCATTTCAACCGCCTGTGTCCACTTGGAAAACTGTCGTTTGCGCTCTGCCAGCTTCATTTTAGGCTTGAAATTCGTCAGGTTGTGGGCATTGACGTTTTCCAAATCCGAGATGCTGCCATACACACCGGCTGCAAGTCCAGCTGCAATAGCCGCACCTAGAGCCGTGGTCTCACGCATCTGCGGTCGGCACACAGGGATACCGCTCAGATCAGCCTGAGTTTGCATGGCCAGATCCGAGTTGGACACGCCACCATCGACGGCCAGGCTGGCAAGTCTAGACCCTGAGTCCTGAGCCATGGCATCGAGGATGGCCTTGCTTTGGAAGCAGATAGCTTCAATGGTAGCACGGGCGATGTGGCCCTTATTGGTGAATTGGGACATGCCCCCTGCAAAAAAAAAAAAAAGGACGGATGTTAGTGGCTGCTATTCGGTGACGGATTTTAGAATGCGGGGAAGTGGGGCAACGGGATGGATGTGAGCAATTGCCAAAAAGATTTCGCTTGCACTGTTTGTGGGGAAGGCTTGCTTCCTATGGAATCCTCCGACTCTGTCGCAACAACTAGCCGGAGCTCCAGGAAGCCAATTCACCGGATATGGAGGAACTTACACAAAGTGCCCTTGGCGTCATCGACCCAGTAAGGGGCAAAAAGACCACTAAAAGCAGTCACAAAGTACACACCACCATTATCCGGCACCGTTTCGGCCAGATTTGCTGCCTCAATAGAGGACGGCGCCACACCAAGATTCTTGGTCAGCCACGACAGGCCTGAGCCGGCAACAGCCACACTTCCCTCGAGCGCATAGGCATGATTTCCTCCGCCAAAGTCGTAGGCAACGGTAGTCAATAAACCGTGGGTGGAAATTACAGGCTTGTGACCGACGTTATACAGCAGGAAGCAGCCTGTACCGTAAGTGTTTTTGGCCTGGCCACGCTGGAAGCCGCGTTGGCCAACAAGAGCGGCTGACTGGTCACCGAGGCAGCCCATGATGGGAACTCCAGCCAGCGGGCCATCGGCAATAGCGCCGTAGTCCGTAGCTGACGACGACGGGCAGATGCGTGGCAGGTGAACCTTTTTACGGTCGATGCCAAAGAACTTGAGCAGTTGAGGGCAGTAGTCCATAGTTACCAAGTCCATAAACATGGTACGGCTAGCATTTGAGGAGTCGGTCACATGTACGGGATTAGTAGCTGAGATGCCGCCGTTGAGACACCAGATCAACCAGGTATCGACAGTGCCAAAGGCCAAAACGCCGTCCTCGTAGGCACCGCGCACTTTGGAGTCGTTGTCGAGCATCCAGCGCAGCTTCACACTAGACGGGTAGGTTGACAGCGGCATACCACATTTGCTACCGAGTTCGGCAGCACCAGGACGCTTCTTGAGCTTACGAACCAGGCCGCGCGTGCGAGTATCAGTCCAGACAATGGCATTGCGGATAGGCTTTCCAGTGGTAATATCCCATACAATAGTGGTCTCGCGTTGGTTGGTGATACCAACACTTTTGATAGAAGCAGGGTTGTACCCTTTATCTGTGAACTCTTTAACGGCACCTGCAATGCAGTCTTGCACGGAGTTGTACAGATCGTAGGGGGTTTTGCTCGTGGAAGCTACAGTGAGTGGGTATAATAGTTAGTATGATAAGAGAGTAAGTATAGAAACAATAGTATGCTCACCCATCCTCGGGGATAGTAGTTTGGGAATTCTTGCTGGTGCTTTGCCACAACTTCTCCCTTTTTGTTGAAGATGATGAATCTAGTAGAGGTAGTCCCTTGATCAATGCTACCCAGGAATACGTCGGGACCCGAGTACTCGGGGGCGTCTATGAGTTGCTGAGAGGACATGGTGGAAGTGAGATGTGGAAGGGTATATATTAAAGAAGGGGGGGGGGGGGGGAGAATAGAAAGGCTTGTGAAAAGAAGGGGACAGGCTGTAGACTGTTTGCGTGTAATACACGGAAAGGTGTACAAAACAAAGCCCTATGGATAGAGAAAGAGAAAGAGAGCAACTCAGTGTTCAAGCTAAAGACAAACTATTGCTGCGTTGCTAGTGATGGATCAGAAGGGGAGAGAAGAGACCAATGGTGGCAAGCGTAGAAGCAAATATGAGAATGAATGAAATATTTTGGAGAAGTTTGGCTCGAGACGAGAAGAAGAAGTGCTGCTCTTTTAAGTAAGCCCGGCTAAGCTCGACCAGTGCAAAGAAAGCGGCTAGGAGTAGGCTACTAAGTCCTCAGCGGAGAGAAGGCGGGGAGGGGTGGGGGTGGGGGTACGAAACGAAAGGCAAACGAAGCTGCTTTCAAAAGTTCACGAACAAGACCGAGCTAAACTGGACCAGGTCAAGCCAGTCTGTGCTAACGCTTGCCAATAGCCAGCCTATATGAGATAAGCCGGACATATAAGCTAGACCCGATAATACTAGGCCATTGTAAGTGTTGGATAAACGAAGGTTATTTCTTGTGTTTACGTATGACATGAATCCAAAGTACAGAGAAGCAGCCACTAAAGAGATCTGTAGGTAACGGCAGAGGCCCAAGGACTACAGAAGGGGAGGAGAGGAGAGAGGAGGAGAGAGGAGGAGAGGGGAGCAGCGGCGAGCAGTGGCAAGCAGAGGGAAACAAAAAGGGCAATTTCTGATTCAGTGTATCCTGCCCAAATCTGGGGTAAACCTTAGCCTTTTACTTCATATACTCCATGCTAATCCTCCACAGATCCTTCGTGATATCCCCACACCTCTTACGCGGTCCTGAATGCGGTCATGTGGTCTTGTATCTGAGTCCCTATCTGGCATAGACGGAGAAACCCCCCCACTTTTATCCTCATGCGACGATGAAAGAAGGGATACAGGAAAGGGAAGGCACAAAGACGGCTCAAATAGCTTTATAGAATAGGGGCAGAGTTGGGGAAGGCTTACCGTGGCGTGTAACCCTATACCCTGAAGAGTCTCGAAGGTAGAAAGCAGTCGGTCTGGAACTCGGCCTCGGACTTTAAGACTAAACAGATGGAAGTCTATCATACCATATGTGTAGGAGGAAGATTGAGACGGCCAAACCTTTATCCTAGGTACTTGGTAACTTAGATGCTCTTGTCACGGCTTTTCTGGCTAAAGGCCGTCAATGGTGGTCTCCAAATTCTGTCTCGTATTGGTGAAGAGAGAGACACGGCGAGAGGCACTAAACGTGATAAAGCTGGCTAAATTAAACTGTACATTGATTCATTCATTCAATCATTTCATCCATTCACGATGGGCCGGACGCCGAGTTGGAGAAACTGCGAATCACACCAGCAACCTTTTAGCCCAAAGTCGCTGATTGGGCTGCTGTAGGATAGTGCAAAAACTAGCTGCTCTCCATAAGAGCTAGAAGATAATGGCTGACGCGCAGGCAAAAACGCAGAGGAAGAAAAAGCCCGTCGCCTTGGGCTTTTATTCATCGTGGGGCTCTGTTTCTAGGCGAGATGACCGACAAAGCCAGCAGAGCCTCATGGATAGACGAATGGTGCTGTCAACCTACTATTATTGTGGAAATAGAGAGCCCAAGCAACAGAAGCGAAAGGGGGGAGGAAATCTCCTTGTATGGAAGAGAGGAGGATTAGCTCGACATGCCGTTGCAAGGGCTGACCGGATTCTAAGATGAGCTACTCAGTTTGTCCTCGTGACCTGTGGCTTGATCTCGTGACATGCCTTGCCTACTACTGGTGGCCGCCTTTTGCCCTTCCTCGTTCTTTTTTTCTGTTGCGCAGCCTCTAAAGGAAGCACTTTTTCCGGGTTCCTCCCGGCTGGTAAGTTTCTGGGTATACGCTCCTGACTCACCTTGTATGCTGCTGATCCGGAGCTCCCTGTGGTCTTTGGGTATTTACCCGTGGAGTGGAGGGAGCGCTGCAATTCAATGAGACTGAGGCCTTGCAATGGGCGCTAATGTTAGCGTAATTCGTGGCTGTGTTTCGTTTACAGCAGTCCCTAGATACCGCCTATTTTATAGTGGTTCTGGCTCATCTGGGCCCCACAAGGTGCCCTGCAAGGTTTTGGGAACTTGGTCCCGTGACTTGTATGACTGAGCCCTGTAGCATCAAGTAGTTGCTTTCCTTGAGTTGTTTTTCAAATTAAATTGGGTTTGTGGGCTCGAAAACGCTGTCTTCAGGTTGTTCCTTTGGCATTTTCTCCTTTTTTTTTTTTTTCTTTCTTTTTCTTTCTTTTGTTTTCTTTTGTTTTCTTCTTCTTTCTTTAATTTTCTTTTTTTTTTTTTCCTTCCCCATCGCTTGCTTTGCCGATTTTATTTAGCCTCACGCCCTTCTTCCTCCACGCCCCCAGCAATCATCTGCTGGGATTCGTCAAGCTCAAAGTTCAAGCTATAATAGACTGGCAGAAGAACTGACATTATTTCAGGTGCTGGCTGTAGCCTGAATCGTGGGACTTGCCAGGTAACACATGCGGCAAATGTAGACTACCCAGGTCACTACAGTCCGCAAGACGAAAGTCAAAGACAGAAGAAGTTGGAGAGCCAGTCCCCCTTTCTCCCTTATCTCTAGCCTCCCTTCGTCCTTTCTTTTCTTGTACGTATATCTTTCTAATTTGCACGGGCTTATATTATTTCATGTTGCATCTTCTCTCGCTTCCAATAAATCTCTTATCTTGTCGCATATTGCTGCCGTCCAACCAAACGCACGTGTCTCCGAAAGCTTTGAAGTCTTGCTCCTTTTTTTTCTCACTTTGTCGTTGCTTCCACAGGCTCACTGCTACTCGTTATGCATGGTTGTCTCTCCAAAGTACCCTTTGAAGTTGGAGAAGCTTCTTTTTAGCCCTGATCGGGCCGGCCTGCCACCCTATTCTAGTGTCCTTTATTGCACTAAGGTGTGTATAGGGGACAAGCCCCAAGCCGCTGTCGTTGAGTTGACTAGTTTTTTCCGCTCGTTGGAGATGAGACAACCTAGAGGACACATGCACTGCACATATTCTACAGGCAAAGTGCCCTCAAAGCTGTATTGTCTTATTTCCTAGTTTTCTCTCTTTATCTGTTCCGAGATATCCCGGGCTTCATGATATGCCGGCTACCCGTAGAAGAAAACGGATAATATGACAGACAACAGTGCGAATAGGCACCAGGCCTCGGCTGAATTTTGGAGTCGTGCTCGTAATGCACTATTCCCAATCACATAATCCACGGGCACTTCGTCCTGATAAAGAACGTCTTAGTGGTGGCAAAGCAAGGTTTGCGCTTCATAGCACACGTGACCGAGGCTAGTAGAGGTAAGGCTGGCTTAAATGAATAAGTGCATGTATATATGCGTGCATATGTGAATTTGGGCATCCAAAAGTCTGGATGTTACACCGCGTGTTTATTCATCTATCATTCTCTAAACGCAGTTACCATGAGAATGAAACCTCTTCTCTTTGAAAAAAAAAACCCCCGAACCCTAAACTTACGTTCTACTAAGTATGCGTATCAAAAAGATAACACTAGCCTTGAAATGAGGCTGTTGCTTAGGAATATCTTTGAGCGAGCAGCTGCAATATGCCAAAGGCCAAGTATCTCTTTCCTAATTGATCGACAAATGATTATCACGTGTTGTGGTGTAACCATGATCCTTCCTACATGATACTTATAAATGGGAAAACATGCGTTATCCGTGGGTTAGCTATATCCATAATAATGTTGAGTGGTAAGGATTTATGACGATATATAACTAAATAGATAATTTGTATAGTAAGAATTATGTAGAGAAACGTAGCAACGTTTGCTTCTTAGTAAACTGGGTATAATAATGCCTAGTGTTCCATGGGAATGACCAGAGACCAGAGATAATCGACGTCAGATTGGCTATTGGTGGAATATAACCCTGCGCAAGCCTAACACATGGTTTCATAAAGAAAAGTGTAGCTGCGCACTACGCTTGATATCCAACTCTGTCTTCATAGCCGTCGTCAGATAAGATAAACTCGAATTTCTTCAGCGTCTACTAGAATCACTAGAGCCAAACAACGTCGGACTGGTTACCGAGTAGAACTTCTTACAGAGTCAAAGAAGAAGAAATAAAGAATGAGAGACGCTTTACAGCAGCCCAGAAAAAGGGTCAGACCTCAAAGATAACCCCCCCCCCCTCAAATCAGGGCTGTAAGACGGATGTCATTGTTGTCAACCGTGAAAATAGCCGGTATTATGTGGTGTGAAGCCTCTGATTTCGGGAGACATTCAAAAAAAAAACATACTTTATATAACAGCTGGAAAGTTGATTGACCCTAAGGAACCCTAGATAGAAGGCAAAAAAGCTAATAATATTTCTGATGGACATGATTGGAACGCATTGTATAAGACCCTCCAAGGTCTCTAACCTACACCAAGAAGATACTGACAGCCACGATAGTCTTTATCAGTGTTGGTAACATGATTCTTTGCCATTGGCTAGAGCTCGCTGATAGCATTGCTGAAGGCTGCTATAGATTCGAAACTCTCGATAGACGCATCCGGGCGTCCATCGTCTATCTGGTTCTCTTGGGTGGGATCTGGCGAGGCGCTCCCTGGTGCAACCTCCTACTCCATGATGATGGTTTTATTTATTAACTTGGATCTATCTGGAGACCTAATTCGAGAGTCCGGAGCTCTGGAAAGGTCCGAGTTTTCAAGCACCGCTTTTCTGTACTCCTTCCTCCCATTTCTGTGAGGTCCCGGGTCACGGCTGTACCGTACTCGTAGGGGTCTTCAAGGGACATTCTCCTGCTACTAGACGTGTCCGTCTGGCGTCGAGAAAACAAAACCAAAAGAAAAGAAATCGTATAGTCCAGGAGTTTTAAGTCGTCGTCACTGATGCAAATGCGACCCATCCCGCCTTTGGGGCCCCGTTTGTTACCCTGCGTTTGCCATCAGCCCTTTCCCAAGTGTCGTTCTGCCCTCTGTTGTCCTCAGGAGTTTGGTGACAAAGTTTCCCCACCACGGCTTTTTGGTCCGTTTGCACGTTCACTTGTGCGTCTCTTTCTTGTCCATACCGCACGCTGAACATTGTAGAGAGGTTAAGTAGTGTTTAAACCGTTGGTGGTACTCCTTTAGTCACCGTGTTCTGAGACTGTTGCCAGTATGGTGCCCATAATCTTTCGAGGTTCTTTTGGTGTTCTGAACCTGTCTTTCCTTGGGAACTTTAGGTGTGTTCGGAAGGAATGGACTTCCACTCCTGCCCTGCTAGAGAACCACTTTCGGAGATTCTCTTCTCCGGTTTCCCTTAGCCACCTCTTGGCTCGCGCCAGTGACGTATGATAGTCCGTGGTTCTTGTCGCTGCCTCTCTTGCATTCCGGCCTGCCAGCTCGTTGCCGTGGATGTTTGAGTCTCCAGGTACCCAGATACAGTGCAACATGAGTCTCGGGAAGGTTGCCTTCCAGTCTTGGATGAGCAGCATGGCCTCGTCTACGTGTGCCGTGATGTTTTTATAGACTTGGCTTTCCTGTTCATCCACTGGACGGCTGCCTGGTTGTCTGGGCATATCCATACCGTGTTTGTGCCCCTCAACACTCGGTTTGGTATGCTGTATAGTCCCTTCTCAACTGCCTTGATCTCTGCTTCTGCTACCTCGGCCAACTTCCCGCAGGAGTACAGTCCTGAGCCAACAAATTGCCTTCCACCTCCCACTCCATGGCGTCGACGTTTTCAAAAAAAAGTGAGTCTATTATTGTTATTATTATTCTGTTATTTTACGTCTACCTACTGTTATTTCGCAGCAATACGAAGCCTGAGCATTTGCGATTGGTGCGCAAAAGGTCCCTTCTTCTTCAGTGGGTGTTTCTCGTCCAGTCCAGCGTGTACCACCTAATAGCTTCCTTTTTCACTGCCGAATCCAGCGCGATGTGGATTGGTGGGCAATTTGCGGTCATGTGGAGTAACGAGCTGGGTGTGGTGCTAAAAGCTGGGAGTGCCACCAGGAGAGCTTTCCTCAGTGGCTTTTCCAACTTTGTAGCTTTTTTCTTGTTACCCACTCCTCCTGGTTTCCACCACGTCGCTGCTGCGTATGTGGCTGAGGCTAGGATGCTGGTTCTGACCACCTGTGTCAGCTCCTTGACTGGTGCTCCGTGTTTGCATCCTCTCAGGATTCTCAGGCTGTGAGCAACTCTCTCGAGCTTCCTCGTTACCTGATCCACATGCTTATGGAAGATGAGTTTCCTGTCGAAACAGACTCCCAACCACTTCAGCGATCCTCCAGTAGGGGTGGCCTTGATCACCGGCAGGTTTTCCATCACTAGATCTGGGTTTTCGGGCACCGATGTTTTCCTTGTCAGGTGTAGGAGCTGGGTTTTTCCATGGTCCAGCTGTAGACCGTTGTCTGCGCACCACTTGATGGTGTAACCCATCACCAGTTTGAGGTCCCTTATGCAGTTCGCCAGGCTGTCTCCTCTCATTATCCATAAGCCATCGTCCATATACCCTCTCAGGTATATCGACCAGCTGCTGTATAGAGGGGCCATGAACAGCATGTACAATATAGGGGAGATTGGCGACCCTTGTGGGAGGCTCCCGTTCGTGGGCCCTGGTGTTTCCATATTTCCATCCAGAGAGATCTGCGCCGACCTCATCTCCAGGAAGGACTGTACCCATTTGCATACATGGCCTGGCCATCTTTGCTCTTGCAGCCTGGCTATCATCCTGTTTGGCAGGATCCCATCAAATGCTCCTTGGACGTCGAAAGTCAGGATTGATGTGATCTTCCCATCGTCCATGTTCTTCCTGATCTCATCAACTAGCGCTAATGTCAGGTCTGAGGCGGATCTTTTGGGTAGCGCGCAGGCGTAATTGTCCTCGAATAAACCTCTTGCCATGGCCGCGGTCGTCAGCCTCTTGGCCACTATCCTTTCCAGTGCCTTTGCCAGTGTGGGCAGGAGGGATATCAGCCTGTAAGCCTTCGGGTCGCTTCGGTCTCTTCTTCCGGGCTTGGGAATGGCCACCAGTTTTGCTTCCTTGAAGCACCTTGGGTGATATCCTTGTTGGAGGCATCCATTGAAGAGTTGTGTGATCAGTTTGCCCAGCTCAGGCCAGCATAGGGTCAGGTGTTTGTTCTGTATCCCGTCTTTTCCTGGCACTATGTTCTGTGGCTTCCTGACCGCTTCTTCAGCTTCCTTCTCTGTAACTGGGTCCCAGGCTCGTCCGCGGTCCAGCTGCACTTGGGGCCTGGGGATGTCTGGTAGTCCGCTTCCTGCTAGATGTCTCTCTCTCAGGATCTGGATTTTCTCTGCCGGGGTGGAGTGAAGGCTTCCGTCTCCCCTCTTCAGGGCCGGGGATAGGGTCTTCTGTGGGTTTACAATCCACTTCGCTGCCTTGTGGACTTCCGGTAGGGACTTCAGGCCTGTCACTAGGTCTCTGTAAAAGTTCCTGCTCGCCTTCGTGACAGTAGACTTAAGTTCGTCTCTAGCCTTCTTGTAGTTCTCCTTTGCTATCTGCAGCTCCTCTTCGGGATGTGGGTGGGCACTGAGATGTCATTTGCACATATGAGTCTTTGTCTCTTGGTCCACTCGAATAGGGCTGCGGCCTTTCCGCTTTCGCGGATATCCGCAGCGTCCCACGCGCTGTGGTGCAAGTTGAAGTCTCCCATAATGATTGTGTTGTCCGGTCGCTTATATTCAGGAAAATGTCTTTGTTGGACCGGCTGGTCATGTCTCTCATATCCACGTGGGGGCCTCTTGGCCAGACTTCTCTGGCTCCTTGGCGCTTGCCGGTTCTGCGGGTGATTGCTCGTCAGGTGAGCCTTTCCGCATTTCTGACACTTAGCGGCGAAGTTGCAGTTCTTCGCCATATGCCCCCGTCCGCACCTTTCACACCGCGGCGTGCCCCGGTCTTTCGGCACGTGTTGCCTGACCATCCTGGACAGGCCGAGGATCTCGATCGTCCTCGGGACTTTTTTCGGCTCGTGGATGGCGATCCTCAAGCCCTGCATGCTCGGGTCATGCTCGTATTCTCTCCAGTCCATGAGCTTAATGTCGCCCCCAAAAGCCATTTGGATGTCCTGTCTCACATCCTCCATGCTTGTCGGGCGCGTCACCAGCTTCCCGTCTTCCAGCGTGTTGATGTTCTTGGGGACATTGGGGATGACGAACTTGTCCCAGATCGTCTCGCTACCCACTGTTTTGGCCTTCAGGAAGTTTCTAATGAGCTCCTTTGCCTCGGTGCTCATCTTACCTTCCTTTGCATGGAAGGCGAAACCAGTTCTGGTGCTAGTCATTCTGAGGACCACCTCCTCGCCTTTGAAGAGGTATCGGTTGATCCTTTGTCTGACCACCGCGGGGTTGACCAATTTCCAGTTAGAGTCCTCGAAAAGGGTGGCGAGGAGTCTGTTCTCGTCTGCTTTCCTTTGTGGTTTCTGCAGACTCTTGGGTAGTGTCGGGGGGAAGGCTGCCTTCGCCTTCGGGAGGGTCCTTTCGTGTTGGGCATCAGCGGCGGCTTGCCCGCTGCTGCTTTCTCAGCCCATGTCTGCGGAGCCCGTTTTTGGGCAACCATGGGCTTTGGGGCGGGGGCTGTGGCAGTCCGGGTGCTCCTCGTTCCCTGTATCATGCTCCGGATTTCCTCCTGCACGGCGGCCCTGACCCTGCGCAAGATTTCTCCGTAGGCTTGTCGCCCGGTCTTGCCGACTCCGACAAGTTCTCCTTCCGCGGTGAAGGCGTCCAGCTGGTCCGTCAAAGCACGGATGCCCAGAGCCGTGTCCTCCATCCTTCTTTTTTCTTCGTCCCAAGTCTTGTTCAGGATGTCTGCGAAGACCCCTGTCTCCGGGGTCTTCTTGGTGGTAGCGGGTTCGGGGGTTGCGGTCTCGGGGGTTGCGGACTCGGGGGTTTCTTTGGGGTTTCCGGTCTTGCTCGTTGTCGCGCTCGCGGCAGCCGGTGTCGCGTCCTTGTCGGTGTTCTGTACTACTGTGGATCTCGAACTGTTGTCCGTTCCATCCTTGGCCTTTGGTTGGGCTGTTGTGTCCTGTGTGGGGGGGGGGGGGGAGGGATTTTTGGTGTGGTGTCCAGATGAGCCGTGTCCTCCATTCTTTTCCTTTCTTCATCCCAAGTTTCATTCAGGATGTTAGCGAAAACCCCTGTCTCCGGGGTCTTCTTGGTGGTAGCGGGTTCGGGGGTTGCGGTCTCGGGGGTTTCTTTGGGGTTCCCGGTCGTGCTCGTTGTCGCGCTCGCGGCAGTCGGTGTCGCGTCCTTGTCGGTGTTCTGCTTAATTGTGGGTTTCGAACTGTTGTCCGTTCCATACTTGGCCTTTGGTTGAGCGACTGGGTCCTGTGTGATGGGTTGAGGGATTTCTGGTGAGGTGTCCAGATGAGGCTGACCTTCATTTTTAGTCATGAGTTTTGATTGCGACAGTTGTATGTCCTGGCTTTGGGGAATCTGCGGGCTCAGGTTGCTGTGACATCTTCTCTGTCGTGAATGCAATTGTAGCTGTACCAATTAACGTCTACCTATTGGTCTTTCACAGCAATACGACGGCATATTCCGGACTGGAGCACCTCCCGGGCGGTCAGCAGTGACAGGAGCGCATGGACTTTGACCATCTCCTATGACTTTTTAGGGTCCAGCAGTATAGAAAGGAGAGTCTCTTGGGCAGCCGCGTGAAGATCTAGTCTGAAAGGCCACGGGCTGTCGGCACGAGGTATAGGCCCCGGCGGGGTACAATGGGTTTGTCCTTTTGTTTGCATGACTGCTGCGGCACTTTGGGGTTTTCTATTTTTCCATCTTCCGCTTGCCCCCACTTTCATAGCCCCAGACAAACCCTAAACCCAGAAGTGGAGTCGAGCTGCTGCTTCCCCACAAACATTCGTTCTCCTGAAAAATCTGCTATGTGTCCTGAGGCCGTTTTGTTTGTTTGTTCTATTTAGCGTCTACCTACTGGTTTTCCACAGCAATACGACGGGATGTCCTGAAGCCGTGAAGATCATGGAGGCAGGACAGCAGATTCCAGCGCAGTCTGGGGACTCTTCCCCTCGTCCTCAGGCGATGAGAGTAGTCAAACCGGACTGTGTGAGCATCCCAGGGCTCATAGTCTGTCCTTCCGCCACCCTGTTGGCCGCTGCCTTGAACGGTGTGGATGTGACCCAAGGCAGTCCCCTTTCTGGTGACCTGCCACAGTCGTCAGTCTGTCCGAGGACAGAGGAGCGCGAGAAAAGCAAAACAAAAGAAAAAGCTGTGGACTGTGTGAACTCTCAAAATTCAGTTCTGAACGTGAAGATGAACTCCTTGAGGTGGAGTGGTGTTGTGGCGATGAGGAGTTGGCGATCGCGGAAGTTGTCGTGAAAAAAAGGGGGGCGAGTCGACGACGAGGTTATCCTCAAAGTTGGGTAAGCGCGGCCTCAAGGCTTCACAGCTCATTGCCAAGGTTCATGACAGAGTTAAAGAAAAAAGAAAAGGAATGAAAGACGCCCATCAGTGTCATAGGCGTAGTCCTCCGGCAGCCCGGGAGAAGTGGAGGGACCAGACCTCAAAGATACTCCCCCCCGATGGTTGTAAGAGGGAGAGTTGCCCTTCGAGGGTTGTAGGAGGGAGAGTTGCATCTTCTCCGTCGGCGCTGGGGGGCCAATATATAATGTCCGATAAGGGGCATATATTCCGAACATACGACCATAGCTTGTAGAAAGCACGGGATCCCGTCCGCTCTCCCCTAGTTAACCTACAAAGCGCTGGACTAGTACTACGGTGGGTGACCACGTGGGAATCCCCAGTGTTGTATGTCGGGACTGTTATCTTTTTGTCCGTCATCCAGCTAGAAGGTTTGCTCCCGCACCGATACCCTTCCTATATATCACGTATAGCCGTGGTTTGTTGGAAGCATTGAACTCCGTGCGCTCTCTCTCCGCGGCCGTTCAAAGCCCTGGCCTGATACTACGATGAACCGTCATGTAGAAATTAACAGTGTGGTGTGTTTTTCATACCATTGTAAGCTCATATGACATAGCTTTTGCTGTGTTTCCCTTTTTCCGTATTCTTCAACGTCTACTACGCTTGATGTTAGCCCGTCCCCTGTTATGTGTTGACTCGACACGCCCTTCATTTGGAGTCTAGTTTCTCCGACAAGTACCTGTAGGACCTATCCTCTCTGGCGAGTTTCTTTATGAACCTCCCTGCCAATCTTGTAGCATTGCCCATGCATTCACATGGGTGGCTACAGTCCTTCGGCTTTCCACGGTTTGGCACCTGGTACTTTGTCTCGGCACCTTGATGTTTGAACCTGGTGTGGTACTCCTCGAAGTCGCCATGTCTGGAGCGCGCCGCCAGTATTCTGGCGACGGTGCCTCGGTTCAGCCCTTTCATCCAGTCCAGCTTGTATGGCTTTGGGATTCCCATCGCCCCTCCAAGGTGGTCGGTGTTTGGGCAGTTGTCTCTCATCCAGTCCTTGAAATGGCCCTGAATGAGTCGTTCTTCCAGCTTCTCGCCGCCGCCAGGGACATTTTCCTCTCGGGAACCAGTAGATCCGCGCTGTTGCATCCCGCATTGGCCAGTTGGTCTACTGCTTCGTTCCCTGGCACTTCGTAGTGCCCTGAGACCCAGTAGACCTTGCCGACCGGCTTGTCTAGTGCTAGGCTCCCCGTTCCGCCTTGCCACTTTGCGAGAATGCGCCGGATCTCATTGATTTCGAGTTATTGTAATTGTATTCTTTTACGTCTACGTACTGTTATTTCGTAGCAAAACAACGGCAAAAAAAGTCAAGGCTGCAAACGTTCTGAGTATAAATATAGCTTTAAAGGAGTATCATCATGTGGCATAAAATTTCCAGGCCCTATGGCGCAACGGTAGCGCGTTTGACTCCAGATCAAAAGGTTATCCGTTCAAATCGGGTTGGGGTCACACTATCTTTTTGGACTACGTATCTTGCAGAGCTTTGTGGCGTCGTAGTATCTCACCGCCACTCTCATTCAGCCACACTAAGGGGTGGCTCGTCAAGCTTGTCGCTGGGCAGATTATGTACTGCCAAATGTTTCTATTTGGCATGATACAGAAGAGGAGCCATCACGACTTTCCGCCGCGTGTTTCCTAGCGGGTGTTTTTTTTTTCTTTTCTTTTCCCCTTTCTTCTTTCTTTCTTTTTCCTTGGATTTTTTGTTTGAGTAATCTATTGCTATTATTTCTATGAGTTCCCGCCAGGTCCTCACCTCAAAAGTGACTCCATTCAATTACGGCTCCGTTGCAGCAGCACGGAGCTAGACGTACAGCTTATCCACAGGTCATGCAGCCAAGCTACGCCAGCTTTCCTCTAAATCGGCCTCTTCCCAACACGCTGAACACACAAAAGATACATTGAATCCGAACGAATAACAAATCCTCACTTACACCATCAAGCAAGACGTCGGGTTGATATTTTGCCCTAACTGTGCTTCTGCTGCTTTGCATCCCCCACAATGGAGGTTGTCCCTGGCCAGATAGTCCGTCTTGTTGATGGGCGTATTGCTGAGGTTAAATTTGCTGGCGAAACATCCTTTGCCGCTGGTGTCTGGGTTGGCGTTGAGCTTGAGGATGCCACTGGCAAGAACGATGGCAGTGTTCAGGGCGAGCGTTACTTTGAGTGTGCCATGGGCAAGGGAATGTTTCTTAGGCCTACTGCGTTGACCATTATTCGACAAGCCCCGGTACCAACCAAACCCAATGCCCCCGCTCCAGGCCGCAGGGCTTCTTCACGACCTAATAGTTTGCTGGGAGGCCCAAGGACTGCCGTTGGTGATGGACCTACTCCCGGAAAGCGCATGAGCTTGAGCGCGCCGAGCCCTAGCCCTGTTCCCAAGTCCTCCAAACCACCCTCAAGGCCTTCGAGTATTGTGCCAGGCGCGAGACCAAAAGACAGCCTTAACGTATGTATAGCAGCCGATTCTACCCAACTTGAATGAAACCAAGACTAATGTGTTGAAACTGCCATAGTCACCAATAAAGTCGCCCACCAAGCAGTTGTCAGTTAGTAGTGTTAGCACCCGAACCAATACCCCTGCCAACAGCCGGACTGCATCTGGAGCGGCTACAAAACGACCACCGGGATCCCGTACTTCAATGGGCCCTCCTCCGACGCCAACTTCCAAGACTAGACAATCCTCAGTTTCCTCGAACTCCGCACGCCCCGGGATCCCGTCGCGAAACTCAAGTGGAAATAGGCTATCCATTTCTAACCCGTCTAAAACCCTTGCTCCTAAGCCTGGCGAGGGCCTGAGGCGGCGATCGATCGAAGTTCACAATGATCTCCAACAAGAGGCTCGACAGTCTCCTATCTCACCCCTCAAGTCTGCAGATGGCATATTATCGCCCCAGCCCCAGAGTCCGGTGCTTTCTCGAACAAATGCACTAGAAAAGCTCACAGGTGTCTCAACTGATGGGTCTTCAGGGGCTGTTTCGCCCAAATTCGTACCTAGCAATAGACCAGATGGTCCACGTCTCACTAGCGGAGCTGCTGCAGCTGCCGCCCGAGAAATTGATGATCTCAAAGCTAAAATCCGGGTCCTCGATCGAAAACGTAGTGAAGACCGGGAGAAGATCAAGGCATTGGAAATGGTGCAGCAAGAACGTGACAAGTTTGAAGGCATCATCCAGAAACTACAGACCAAGTATCAGCCACAGCAGCAAGAACTGACAGAGCTACGAAAACAACTGAAGGAGGCAGAAGCCCATTTTGAAAGTATCGAGGCGCTCCAAGAAGACCGTGACCTCGCTCTAGAAAGTGCAACTCTCGACCGTGAGATGGCCGAGGAGCAATATGAGAATTGCAGAGCGGAGCTGGCCGAAGTCAAAATGCGGCTAGAGGAACTTGAGCTTGAAGTCGAAATTCTGCGTGAAGAGAACGGTGAATTGAGCAAAGACATTTCGGCCGAAGACCGCACTAGCGCCGGTTGGGTTCAGCTTGAAAAGAATAACGAGCGACTTCGCGAAGCTCTCATCAGACTACGTGATCTTACACAACAGAATGAGGACGACCTCAAGGCCCAGGTTCAGGGCATGGAGGAAGATCTCAAGGACTACACCATCATCAGGGAGCAACACCTTATGGACAAGGAAAAGTTGGAAAAGGCAAACAATGCTATCGAGGACCTCCGCCAGCAGTTGGATAACGCCCTTGGAGCAGAGGACATGATTGAAGAGCTTAGTGAGCGCAACATGACGCAAGCCGAGGAAATAAACGAGCTGAAGGCCGTCATTGAGGACTTGGAAAGTCTCAAGGAAATCAACGACGAGCTGGAGCTGAACCATGTGCACAACGAGCGCGAAATGCAAGAGGAGCTCGACTTCAAGGATGCCGTCATTGCCGAGCAGGGTCGACGTGCTAATCAGCGTGAGGAGGCCATCACAGACATGGAATACACACTGTCCAAGTTCCGCTCGCTAGTTACCACGCTTCAGAGCGACCTAGAGGATATCCGCGCTTCACATGCTGTCACTGAGACGGAGTCGGAGGAGTTGAGTAGCAAGTCTCGTGCTATGATTGATCTAAACATGAAGCTGCAATTGTCCGCTGCCAAGACCCAGGCCAAGACCATCGATTTGGAGCTCCGCAGACTGGACGCTCAAGAGGCTTCAGATCATTTGGAAATTGTTAAGCTGTTCTTGCCAGACAGTTTCCGGGAGGACCAAAACTCAGTATTATCATTGCTGAGATTTCGCCGTGTCTCGTTCAAAGCTACGCTACTACGTGGCTTTATCAAGGATCGCATTAACAATACCAACAACGCAAACGCTGCCCCTAATGATGGCTCCAATGAGTCCAATAAGAGCGTCGGACACGATGATGACATCTTTGCTGGCTGTGATGTTGTTGACAAGCTTTCGTGGGTGGCAGCTATGTGTGACCGTTTTGCCAGCTCGATGGCACACTGTTCTATTGACGATTTTGGCCGCTTTGGTGGCGCCGTACACGAGCTTGAGCCTGTCGAACGGGCACTTAACCAGTGGATCGACGGCCTTCGCCGTGACGAGCTCAAGGAGAAGAGCTGTGCCACTGAACTGCAGCGGACCATTGCTTTGCTAACCCATCTAGCTGAGGTGCATCTGCCACAGGATGATCTTCCGTCCCATGCCGACAAGGTCCACATGCAGACCACCGTTGTTGTTAGCCAACTAGAGTCGTCTGCTACGGCTCTACAGGCTATCAAAACCTTGGTACAGCATGTGGTTCCTTCAACTACTCAAGTAACAACTCCTGCCACTGAGGAAGGTGGTGAGCCTACCGTGATCATCGAGAATGACGCCATGGCTGAACACTTTTCCCGTCGTATTGATAATGCCATTAGTCACACCCGCAGTGCCAAGGTCGTTGCTGGCAAGGCGGTTAGAGCTCTGGAGGAGTTGCACTCAAGATCATTGACACTGCCACCAAATACACATGAGCTTTTTGACCAATGCGAAACTGCTAGTGCCGAATTGAGTCGCTTGTCTCGTTGTATGGGTGAGGAGATCCACGCCGTCCTTTCTACAGAGGACGATCGCACGCGGCCGTTCAACTATGACGACGTTGTTCAGGCTGTATCCAAGGCTGCTCTACAGGTGTCCTCTGCTGCCGAGTCCGACATATTCTCAACGTATCTATCCAAGCTCCGCACCCTTGGATCGCAGATTGCCGAGCTGTCGTCTCTATGCTCGGATCTTACTCAAGCTCTTGAGTTTGAAATGACTCCTGAACCCTGGAAACTACGCGCCCAGGAGCTGAAGGCTTGCAAGGTTGTACCTGTGGATGCCGAAGAGTCTCTACGTCGTCTAAGAGAGGAATACAATGAAGCTCGTCGCACGGTCGCACAGCGCGAAGATGCACTCAGTACAGCCGTCCTGAAAATCGAAACGCTAGAGGCCCGCATGAAGGACGCCCAGGCCAAGGTTGAGGCTATGGCTGAGCTAGAGATGCAGATCGAAGATGAGAATTTGATGAACGCTAGCCTCAAGGAGGATATTGACAGGCAAGATCGCGAGCTCAAGGCCCTCGAGGCCGAGCGTGACAAGTGGAAGAAAATTGCTGGAGACTCACGGGCGGCCATTGACGGTGCGGATGTTACTGGAAACCGTGCTGGAAAGGAACGGGCCGTTGCTACTGCCCGCGAAATGGATGCTCTCAAGACTGATATCAGCAGCTTGCAATCAGCTGTGCGCCACCTGCGCGACGAGAACCGCCGTGCACGTGGTATAGACCAGGCTGCTCTCAACTGGCTCTCGGAACCCTTACTGCCGCCTAAGCCCGCCGTAGTTGAACGCACGGCCTTGGTTACTGCCGAGGGCCGCGATGTGCTCAGCGAACTAGTCCGCCTTGCAGCAACTTCCACTGTCTACAACCTAGAACAGCTACCACGTGACAAACTAGCTTGGCGCCCGGCCAAATCTACTCCCCAGTTCCATGCAGCCAAGCAGGCCGAGGACTTTGCAGCTTGGAATAGTTGGCAGAAGGCAGTCTCGCGGAAGGCTAGTGCTGTGGCCACTGCGGCATCTGCAGCTATGGCCGGAAAGCGCAATGTGAGAAGACGGCCCTTGGCGGCCTTGCAAGTTAGACTACCGGACGAGAACGGGAAAACAATACCAGGCAGCACCGCAAATGTGCAGATTGTTGGGTCAGCAGAGTGGGAAGGTCTTCAGGGCCGGGCTGAGGGATGATTAAATGGAGGGCGAGTGTTATGTAGCTAGTTATGCAGATATAAGATACCAAGCAAGCGTGTTTTCCTTTCCTCCAAGCCATTTATCCCCCATGCAAAACTGTCTTATCTGAACTATAGGGTAGACTTGGCAGTGGCGCCTTGTTGTGTCGAGGCGATGGTACACTACGTCATCGGTTAATCCTCACAACCACAAACCTACAGCCAATCTTCCTCCAAGGCATTGTGTCACCAACTCAAGCACTGGCCAGTCATCATAGATTACAAGCTGCCACCTGGCACCAGGTGACAGCCCAACTGGCTATGGTCTCGGTTAGGTATGGATCTGTAGATAACTCCATCTCGATCGGCGGTTAGGTTAGCTACCTCTGGCCTTTTTGATAGAACTAGAATTTACTCCCAACACTAAGCAGATCTTGGCCTGTGATAAAATACATGGGGTCCCCTTTGCCCAATCACCTGACAATTTGAGCGAATTAGAGCAAAGCAAATCATTGATCGTTACAACAAGCAACAAACTTACTAGCCTCGAGTACACGCCGCCGCGCCCACTACATCCGGAATATAAGCTCGGCTCGCAATGGCTGCACAAACGCCGCCGCAAACAGTCTTTGTTTGTCGGCCCGGTGGTGTCTCCTTCTTCCGCTCCTCCGTGCCAGCCCCGAAAGACCACCCGGAAGTTATCATACTGTTTACATGGATGGGTGCTCATACACGGCATGTTACAAAATACACTGATTCATATCGCGCACTCTTCCCTGCTTCGCATGTCCTAGTGGTTTCGGCTAGCCCTGTACAGGTCATGTATGCTCCTGCTGCAGTAGAGGGACTAAAACAAGCAAAGATGGCTCTAGAGGAACTTTGTCCCCGACCGGAAGGTGTGCAGAAGAGCCCAGACACCCAAGGCGACCAGGTCAGGCGAGACGACAGCAAAGGAAAAGGAGACGGAATCCTAAGTGCACGTGTGCTAGTCCATGTTTTCTCAAATGGCGGCGCAGTGCAGTATACCCGCCTACTAGACCTAGCCGGACCGCAATTTCCAGCCCACGTGGCAGTTCTCGACTCATGTCCAGGGTACTTCCACTTCCAGTCGTCGGCTACAGCCTTGAGGCAAGTATCTCCAGGCTGGGCAGTGCCATTGGTATACCTATATCTAGCATTCAGCTGGCTGCGAGGCCAGTTGTTTGGCAGTGGTGGTTCTCCTGGTGAAGCAAGCGCCGTACGAATGAACGCCGAGGACGTTCGGGAAATAGCGCCGTGTAGAGTGTACCTGTATGGGAGAATGGATGAGATTGTGTCCTGGCATGATGTCGAGGATCATGCGGCAAAATCAGTAGTCCGGGGGTTCAAGGTCAGGCTAGAGAGGTTTGAGACGGGGAGACATGTGCAGAATGCTCGAGACGATCCGGAGCGGTATTGGAATGCAGTCAAGACAGTCTGGGAAATGAACCAAGGCCACATCACAGGCATACAAAAGACTTAGTCTCAGTGTTGCTTATTTAACGTTTAGTACTTTTAATGCCATGACTGATATCAGCGTGTATATTTGTAACAAACAGCCACCTTTCCATCACGCACTCGAAATCCCCCATACATCTAATCTAGGCCTTTCCCTTGCCTTTCTTGTCCTTCTTCTTCTTTACTGCCGGCTTGCTCGCACCCATTGTAGCTCCCAGATCGGATCCGCCCATCAATGCAGCCATTGGATTGCCGCCATTCTGCATGTGCTTCATCATGTCTTTGAATAGGTCCTCCGAAGCACCTCCGCCTGTCAGCGCAGGACTCAGCACCGGCAAGAACTCGTTCATCTTCCAGCCGCGCGGGACTGCCGGACGCGGCCAATCTTCGTCCTCCTTGGGCATCGGAAGCGGCAAAGAGGGAATAGGAGTGCGCAAGCTATCGCACTTGTCCGTCGTCGGGTTTTGGCGCATATACTGCGCCACCAGCATGTACAATTGGTGTTTATTGTGGATCTTGGGCACGTCACTGCCGCGCAGTTCCGCTGGTGGGTAGCGCACTCGCACGCGCCCTGGGTTCGCCCAGTCCTTAGGATGCGTCTTGCTTGGTTCCAGCATAGGCTGCAGACGCAGCATGCTGCATGCCTCAGCTATAGTGCGTGCCAGCGGACTCGTCACTGCAAGGTCCTTGCCGACTCGCCGACCCTGTGCCCGCGTACGGCTGGCGTCAAAGTATATGGGATACAGCACGTGTGCATTCTTGAAGGCGTCTGTCGGTGGTCCAAAATTGTGTTGCCGCTGCGCTGCCGCCGCCGTTGTTTGTTGTGATGCGGCTGAGGAGTGCATGGATGTGGAGGCGGGATAGGAACGGGCATTTGGCGTTACTTGGCGGATAATATCACCATCTTCAAAGTCGGAGAGGTGAGCCTCGCTGGGGTCCGAGTCACTATCGGAAACTTCTTCAACACGTGCGTGCGACATTGCTGTAGCTTCGAATTAGTTGTGCTTGCTTGCGGTTGTTGGTGATGGGCGATGATTGGACAGGCAAGACCCAAGAGTGAGGCGTGTATTTCGTTCAATCAGTAAGGCTGTGTGTGTGGTGTGTCTGTGTCGTCAAATTGATGGAAACAGCGTGGGGCAAGCCAGCTGCACTAATGTGGGGCATGTTGCAAGGGTTAAGTCATCACTAGCTAGCTAGGGTTATCATTGGCCCTGCCTTACTGTATCTTCCATATTAAGGTAGAAAAGACCTCCAGGCAGTAAGTATATAGAGTGTCCATAGCGGAAAACAAGCTCATAGCTAAAATGAAAACTAAGATATACATGACGCCGTACTTAACTTTAGCCGTCTCACTACTACCATAGAGGATTGACTTCTCGTCTTGGGCCCTTTTGCAAGCTTTTGCCAAGGTGTCTACAGCAGCATTTGCCTTCTTCAATTGACCGTCAAGGCATGCTACTATACTTTATGCTAGGACCTCGCTTGTTGCTTGTGTTAAAACTAGTTGTCGGGAATGTGGGTATTGCGGAACTTGGTGTTGGGCGGGTGCTGTGCCACAGTAAACTTGCAAGATGCGTTGACACAAATCCCTTCTCTAACGGTAGGGCACTATTGGCATAGGGTTAGCACAGAACTTCAAGTGCAGTCTCTTTCTTGTCTTTCTTAGTTAGCACCTACATTATGGCCATAGACACAGTCTGTATTAGGACAGTCTTGGCCGTATTGGCATGGGTTTGTCCGGGCTAGGAACTCAATAGCACCTAGTTCTTCCTTAGTAACCGTATGCCTATGGTCAAACGTGCAGTCAACAATGTTGCGTGGGCAGGTGTTGCGCAGGAAATATAGGTTGCACGGCTTCTTCCCGTCGCCGCGGTTTTTAATGGAATCGATACTCGCTTGGTTATAAGTTACAGGAGGATCCAGACCATGCGGGCCGGGATTCCAGGTGGCTGTTGCTTTTTTAGATGGGCTTGGTGCCCTGGGCGGAATCAATAACTTGATCCGAGGCGGAGGCGAGGCACCGCGGGGCTGAAGTGCAGTCGATGGGGTAGAATTGCCCGACTGGGTAGCAAATTTCGGCTGGGGACTGTCATCACTGTTTAAATTTGGCGGGCCTTCACATATCTTATCGGCACGGAAGATAGAATCGGCCATGTTAATAATGTTTATGCCAGTACGGACAATATGCTTGTGTGTAGGTGTGGCTTCGATGAGGCTGATTCTACTTCCAACCTCGCTACCAGTATAAATTTCATCAAGGAAGGGGGCATAGCCAGAGTCGTGTGAAATACCCAGCAAGAGATGCTTGCAGTTGAAGGCCTGCAAGTGCCAGCGAGCAATTTCTGCCAGTGGAGAGGAAAACGATTAGAACAATAGCAACGTCAGTAGGAGGAGCAGCAGGCCATGGGGTGCAAGTGTAGCCACCAAGCTCGGTATCAACTCGGCTATCCGACGTACCCTTGATCTTAGAATCGGCGCGCTCCTTGCCACTTCCCACATCAATAAAGTCAAATGACGACAAAGCCTGTGTGAAGCCCTGCGCAAACTCTCTAAATTCTGTTTCAAATGTGACAATGCCTTCCCGCTTTACAGCACGGGCAAGCCCTAACAAATTGGTAATGACTTTTACTTCGATGCGGATATCGTCCTTATAAATGCCACATTTCTCTTTCAAAGCGATGTGGAAGTCTTTTGCAGCACGTTTGCCACCGTCAAGACCGTCTCGAATGTATTCATCCTTGAACTAAAATAGACAGACGCGCAGGTGAGATGGTAAGTAAGGGCTCATGTATTTGCAGAAAACAGAACATTGGGTATGAATAAACAAGAAAACAACAAGGGGGAGGGAAATCACTTACCAAGACTCCATCACCATCAATTAATGCCAAGATGTATGGGCTATTATTCTGCAAATGGGAAAGGCTATATTAGCGTAGTTATTAAGACTTGCTTGGTAAGACAGGGTGACACGGAACTCACTTGAAGCCTTATGTTAGTATTTACAAGTTTTTCGTTATGCTCCTGATGTTCAAAAATCAGTGCATTGTACTCTTCTTGGGCTTTTCGGAGGTCTAGCTGGAATTTTCGGCGTGTAGCTTTCGCATCTTCAAGATCTAGTTCTAGGGTTGACACCTTCTCCCTGAGCTGGATATTTTCTTGTCGTAAGGAGGTTTCAATATGGTTGCAGTACCTCATGAGGTCCTAGAGGTGCAACACGTGTAAGTTACTTGAAATGGAAGCTTGGGCAAAGAGCGAAGCTTTGGTATAATCGAGCTAAAGCTTTGGGCACCATAGCCCTAAGGGTGAGGGGGAGAGCTTGCCTCAATCAGATTACGGGCGTCTGCCCATTGTACCGTCAAATTTTGCCAGCGGCCTGCAATATCCTGGGCTGCGGAAATGGGAAGACTTGTATGTGACATTTCCACGATGGAGTCCATGATGAATAGTTCGATTAGTTTGAGTGAGGCAGCTGTGGATACACGGGGAAGTGTGGAGAGCTATGAGAAAGAAGATGGCTTTGTTTAGACGAGCTCTTCGCCGTTAGGACAGTGTTTCCTGGGGGTTTTATCTACAGGAGTCGTCAGCAGACCATCATGTAGCTAGAAATAGAGGGTGTGGACGGGGAAAACTAGGAAACTTGGAGGAAGCAAAGCCTCAAGAGCCACAGGCGCGATCATGAGAAGCACGCATCCGTCGGTGAGAAGCTTAGACAACACTAGATTGGTGGATGAATGGGTATAGAGGCCTGAAGGACCATAGCTGAAGCCAAAATACTTACAGGCGACAGCCAGCACTCACCGGGATGGACTGAGATTGGGTTGGTTCAGGTCAGGCGAAGAAAAGAAAGTTGGATGGAGGGGAAACAAAGAAAGAAGAAAAAGAGGAAGTGAAAATGAGAAGAATAAAAATATGGAAATGTAAATAATAAAAAATAAAAAATAAAAAAAAAAAAGCCCCGTCACGCAGAAAACGGCAACTACCAGAGATCGAGATAGTCCCTTTGGTGATCTCCAATCAGCGACCGTCTTCCTTTTTTTTTTCCACATATCTTGACATCAAATCAGGCAATAACACTAAACGCTATCCCTCTGCTAAAAAGGGTTATAGTGGTACTCTTAGTCTTTGTTTAGCCGAGCTGTAGCGGAATTGGGACAATGCCGTTAGACTAGGGTTAGACTACATGCTTTATCTATTATCTATTGGCAACTGCCTGCTATATACGTGGCGATCAAACCGTGAAGGCTTCAAACTCCATCTCTAGTTCCTTCTCGTGTATGTACTCTCTTACTTGCCTCATGTCCATATCAAATGCTATTTGTACCATCAGATAGACAAGAGGCTTGTCATTGAGCAAAAAGCCGTTCAGGCCAGCGAAAGTGGCATACACACGTGATGGCAGACTACTCAGGGTCTCTGAAATTTTGCCTCTGAATTCTCGTTCTTGCGTGGTAAAGAGTGTCTCCATCTGCAGGAGCGCGTCGACATAGGTCTGCCTGGTGAAGGCCGTTCTGTTTTCAGCGGCGTGCATATCATGGTGCGGGTTTCGGAGGATGTGATTGACTTCCTCTGGCAAGTACAGCTCAATCGGATGGGGGTAGTGGATGGCCTGCCACGGAACTGTCTGGGCATTCCCCCAACCGATAATGGCAACAAAGTTGAAGTCCGGGTCAACCAGTATGTTCTGCAGCGATAGGCCCCTGTGGTCCAAGAAATACTGGTCCATAGGCGGTCGAAACAGCTGCGTGGTCCGCACGATCTCCATGAAGATATAGGTGCCGAGTCGCTGAAAATGCAGCTCTGGTCCGTCCTCGCCGTCGCTGATGACGCGGGAGACCCGATAGAAAGCGGCCTTTGAAATGGCGTGGAAATAGTCGTAGGTATTTATAAAAGGCCCGCGGCAAGAGAGGCCTTCGGCCGCGGCATTTGCGAGCTCGCCGATTACGGGATCGCCATTCTCTTTGGTTGAGACGATAGAACCAATCTTATAGTCCGTCACGGTAGCCAGCAAAGCTTGAACCCAAGTCCACTGGCGCATAATGTAGCTTTGCGTTTTGCTTGGCAGGTCTCTGATATCGGGACACATGTCGAATAGCGTGTTGCCATAGAATCCTTCGATGAGCATATACACAGCACCCACGCTGGCTGCACGGGGAGATCCGGGCCCTTCATAGGCGTACACTTCCGGTACCGGGATGTCTGGCAGCTTGGAGCGGACAAACTTCATGGTGTTGACTTCACACTCTAGTGCATACTGCTTTTCTGCGTCGTTGGTGGGAAACGGATAGTCGGGATGTCGAGGCAGCCGCACGCGTGCTATTACGAGACTTCCGTCGTCCTGGCCAACCATTTCGAAACATATCCAGTTCTGGCCAGCGGAGAACGGCTCGCTCATGGTGAACTTTTGGCCCTTGATGCTTTCGGCATGGCTTATAAGAGCTGGTTTGTTAATCTCGCCCAGAATAAAGTGCAGTCGCTCATGGAGATGGTTGTAATCCCAGTTGGTAAAGGAAGTCCAGCGTGAACTTGGGAGTGGCCTTGGCATTTTCAGTGTTGGGGCGCTCAGCCGTCCAGTACCGAGAGTTTGGAGCTCAGAGGTTTGCGATTTGCGACTTGCAACTTTCCTTTTGCCTTTTGCCTTTTTGCCTTTTGCCTTTTTGCCTTTGGTGTTTTATGTATGGCGTACAGTGTACGATATATGCTGCTGCTTAGCGCTTGGTGTTTGGTGTAGCGTCTTGTTAGTTGGGCCTACTTTGCTGCGACTCTGACAGTGGCGTGACGTACGAACCGAGGACAGAAGAAAATGCCGTAAGAGATCCTGGTTTGATTGGGCCTTATTGGCTGGGTCTGCTAGGCTTTTGTTCATGGCTGTTGGATATTTTGCTGCCCGAACAGAGCAGGGCGATGGCAGCAACACAGGCAAACACGAAGACAGACCGGCTGGTGGACTACCAGACAGACATACAGGAAATCCTCCGATCAGCATGATGGCGTAGTTGGGTATTTTCAAGCCTCAGCGTCATATTGCACGAATTGAACTGAGCTACTTGAAGGTACATGGAAAACAACGTGTCTCAATCTTTGCTGTCTCCCAAGTCCTTTTCAGCCTGCTTGAGAATGCCGCACCCTCCCGAGATGCATTGTGTTGGCGCTGTCTGCATCCGTCGATACCTGCCCCGGAACATCCTCGGTGGGCTATTCATCTACAGCACCGAGCCTCTCTAGAAGAGCGCAGAGTCTTTCCTTCGCCCGTGGCGGCAGGGAAAAAGGGGCTTCTCCTACCAATCATGGCCTGTTTGTTTTCTATTCACCAAGTCTCAAGCGTTTGCAGAGTTTCACCTATGCCATGGGGAAACTATACACGCCGTGCAATCTGACCGTTGTGACGAACACACCCCCAAGTTGACACCCAGAAGAGTGATTTTAAATCGTCTGCAAGGGAATGTACTGCCGAGAAGTACACTATTGAACACGAAAATACCCAAGTGCCTGCTTCAGCCTGGCTCTTAATGAGGTTCTTTCAATAGCAAGGCCAGGATGTATCGGTGCGGTATTGACTGATCATAAAGCTACTGAAAGATGCGTCTCTGCAGAGTCCCTGGATTAGACGGTTCAATACATTTCTCCAACTCGGTGGCGTTAACTGGAGGTACAAGAGAATTCGAACTTGCGCTGTATATTGGCGTCCCATAGCCACGAACATCCACCTATAGATAGGTTCGCACAGAGAAGTGGTGGCTTCGTTGTTGTCTTTATTAAAGATGCTGCATGGCTCCATTGCAAGAAATACACCGCAGAAGGCGCCGAGGATCTGTGGAATATCCAAGGAGACATGTGCCAGCTTCCATTTTACATCCAGCCATGGACCTGCATGCATGCTAGTTATATCACAAGCGCAAGACATCAAGAAGCACTCCTCCTTCCTCCTTTCAGTCACCTCAAGACACCCGGAGAGGGCAATATACCGCATTCTTCGTCAAAGTGTTCGAGCTCAGGGCGTGTATCCTTAAAGGTACTACTAATAGGATGGATGGTGGCCAAATACTGTAACCAAGAGCCGACCAGAGCTTCGACTGGTGATGTACCAAGTTTTGTGTTACATACCAGCAGTAAACCAGCGATCCTAAGCTGTCCTGGCAAGAATGAATCAGTACATACATCTGCATTTAGTTGGAAAAGGTAACGCTGGCCCTTTTTGAGTTGAACCCCTTAATGTGCTGTAGGAGTCAAAAGCCGCCATGAAGCGAAATTGCTGCTGGATTGCCGCGGAAGGACAACGTCCACGCAACAAGGCGCTGTAAGGGAGCTGTTTCTCTTATGATGCAATATCTCAGAGAAGATGAAAGCAATCATTTGTCCTAATGCGGCTAGACTAGCCGAAGAATCAAGCCTACATTTAGATATATCTACACGTAGTAAAACATTCTGTGTGACGGATACTTACAAGTCTTATAACTGACCGCCAGCTAAAGCGAATTTTAGATTCTCAGTCTATGAGAGCGACGAGGCAAATGCTCCCATGGACACCCGGGCATGTCCTTGCCTCATGACTGTTATCAAGTGAGGAGACCTCATCGCGAGCCGAGAACCTACAGGTCTCATGAGGCCCCGGAGCCCTTCTATTCCATGTCCACTGTCGTAGTCTTCTCTCCCCATCCTCATGCGTCGGCCTCACGGCAGAGTCTTCATAAATCAAGTCACCAGAGACGTTGTCCTTGTAGAATACAACCTTGAGCCAGACCTCAAGAAGTATCTACTTAGACATGCCGAAGCCCGCGTCCAATATTCACAAGAAAAGAGCTTCTTGATTAACAAGCAAACCCTTCTCGAACGATAAGCGTAGAATTAGACGGACAGAGAGAATTGGAATAGTATAGTCCCGACAATGGTACGCCCGCTTAAGCTGGCGGCCCAAGAACTGGTGCTTGGTCACAGAATTGTAAGCTTCAAAAATAGCTGGCGAGAGTCGTGTTAATAGACCGCAGTCTTAAGGAGCTGCTGCCAGGTACAAACAAGTTAGTATTAGTCGCATGCTGTCTTGGACAACTGAGAACTGAGCGGTGAAAAGCATACAACATGTATAATGGAAGAATTACTACAAAATGCACAAGGGCGGGAAGCAAAGAAACAGGACAGCAATATACGGTACAAGAAGAAAGATAAGTGAAGAGAAATATCACAAAAAAGAAAAAAAGAAAAGGATAAAAGATAACCCCCAATGTAGCCCGCCATATATATCCCCCTTCCCCCTCCCTCCAGGCCAAGGCTCATATGAACAGCTACGATGCTGCGTTGCCTTGGCCATTATGTTTAGCAACTGCGCCAATTACACCAAGAAGTCCGAAAAATAAAAGCAAAATCCAAAAATGCCCAACAGCCCGAAAATGATAACCACAACACCGAAGAGTTCCGTTCTTGATGTCAATCCTGCCCAGACTGGGTTGGGCTCAAGTCAGGCCAGGCTGAGCCTCTAGGACGATTGCAAGCCTAGATTGCAGCCAGGCAGCCAGGTAGAGATGGTGACCAAGAGACACGCACATATACATCTAGTTAGCAGACACGCTGCACTCAATTCCGAACAGAGTCGGTTGATCTCTTCCGCTTCATACCATGTGGTGAGGAGCCGCTGTTGCCATCGGCATTCGCCCCACTATCCTCAACATCAACCTCCATGTGATCGCCCGTCCCGGCGTCCGTCCTAATATCGTTCTCTGTACTGGCTCCGCCAGTAGCAGGGCCTTCAGCATCTACCGCAGTTTCATTCTGACAGATTGCGTCGCCTTGGTCGGCTAGTCAACTTAGACGCTGAAGGTATGCCTTCCAGCCAGCGCTGCGGTAACGCTCCGCCTCGGATGGGGGATCGTCGGCCTTGAGAATACCGCGGCCAACAATAATAATGTCAGCTCCGGACTGGCCAATCAGCTTGGCCGGCGTGTTGTACTGTTGCCCTTTTCCGTCTCCGCCAACAATCTGGCAAGAGCCATCCACGTCCTCCGTCTGGGGCGGTAGTTGGCAGCCAGGCGACATGTTAATGAAATCGTCTTCGGGTAAGCTGTTGAGGGGCGACTGTGCGACAAATCCCATGACGAATGACTTGTTCTCACGCGCAGCTTCCACACATGCCTGCGTGTACTCGGGACCCATAAAGTTCCCTTTGCTGGACATCTGGGCCAGAATAAGCAGACCACGGTCATTTGGTGCTTCCTCGATGCCGGGAAACAGCACTTCATCCTCGCCTGTAGAGTTTTTGGTAAAGCGTGGGGAGTCGGCAGGCTCATAGTGCTGGGTCACAGTTGTGACGGAAACAATGCTGCCCTTGCGGCCCTCATGCGACAGAGACGGCTTGCCATCAAAGTCAAGACGGAAACTACCAAACAGACTGCTTCCATTGCTCGCGCCATTGGAATTAGATGAGGGGGCGGGATTGGTCGTGTTGCTTTTAGGGGCATTGTGAACGACGTGCGGAGGAATGTCTTCTTGGTCGCCGTTGATTGAGGTCTCGGTGCCATTTCTGGGTGCAGAGGTGTAGGCGTTGTCGTTTCCAGTGCCGTGGGCGTTGGCGTTACCGTTGCCGTTGCTGGCAGTATGTGGTTTGTTAGCAGGCGCGTCGCCACCGTCATCATTGTCGTCCTCGTCGTCCTCGTCGTCGGAATCAGCCCGCGGGGTGCCGACAGTAACGGTGGTCTTGACTTCGTAAGGGTGGCGCTCTTTCCACTTGTTAGCAGCTTCGGTCAGCGCCGTCACCGAGGCCTTGCCAGGAACCATGTTGACATTTACAATGTGCGCCCACTCAATGATTCGTGCAGCACCGCCAGTGTATTGAAGCTGCACAGTGTTGCCGATATCGCCAAACTTGCGATCTTCGAAAATCAGGAAGCCATGTTTGCGAGCGAGAGATGCCAGTTTGGCGCCGGTCCCGGTGTTAGGGCTGTAGTCCCAGCCGGCAATGATATCATGATGGGTCTTGAGAACGACGATAGAGGGGCCGATCTGATCGGCCAAGAACAGCAAGTCCCGGGCTGTCGAGACATCGGCACTAAGGCACAAGTTGGAAGCCTTAAGGTCCATCAAGCGGAAGAGATACGAGACCAGCGGGTGGCTGGCGCGTTCAGCCCTGTCTGCATATTTCGACCGTAGCGTGGGATGGGGAGGCTGCATGGTTCCGATTTTTTTTTACTGGATGACAGCGAATGAGACAGCGAGCTTAGAAAACGAGAGGGCCGGAGGTGAAAGGGCGAAGTGAGGATATAGCCTGCGAGGGTTGTTGCAAGCGTCCAATCCGATCACGTTGAGGGCGAGAAGAAAAGTAACAAAAAAAATAAAAAATAAAAAAAAGAGAGAGAAATAAAAAGAGGAGCCAAGACCAGAACAGTAGATTGGCGGATTGAAGAGTTTAGGCTCTGTAAAGAGGAGAACCAATTTTTTTTTTTTTTTTTTTTTTTTTTACCACGTCCAAGAGAGATTCTGGCCGGGCACGAGGAACGAGAAGAGGGAAATAAACCAAGGGAGAATGAGGAGCAAAAGAATTGTGAGAGAGAGACAAAGTGATTAGATGTCTCAAAGGGGCAAGCTGAAGTTCAGAGAACAACGAGATACATGGAGAAAGAAGAGCGGGAAAGAAGAGAAAAAAATAAAAAAAAATAAAAGGAAAAGAAGCCTAGGCTAAAGATCAGAAGCAAGCTGGCATGATAATCGAACTTGTCGTGGTAGCCTGGGCACAGCAGCCAGTATATATGTATGTATGTGAACTCAGGCACACGAATTTTTGACTAGAGATGCCAAACGAGGTTTAGCTTGTGCCCCTGGCTGGCTGGATTGGCTTGACTTTGACTCTTGTTTAGCTTTTTGGTGTATTTTTCGTTGCTTCTTTCTTCCCAATCAAGAAGTAGGGCGTACAGGGGGGAAAGAGAAAGAGAGGAGGGCGGCGGAGACCAGGAGCAAGGGAAGCTAGGGTGGGATTTTAACGGTAGGGCGGGAGCGGCAAGAGCATCTTTTTTTTTTTTTTTTTTTTCTTCCTTTCTTTCTGTTTGTCGTAAAGCTACATTTCGTAATTGCCTGCAACGCTACATGTTGAGATTAAGTAATACACTGATAGATTGCTATCGGACCAAGACACAAGCACAAGCACAAGCAGCCCTGCGCAATTGCATGCTCTACAGCCAGGCAGTTACCAAAATAAAGAGCAAAAAGAAAAACTCTTCTTCCCAAGACAAACGGACAAGGAAAAATCTCAAAATCTCGGTGAGCCTTCAGGATGGACGGACATGAGCTATACAAATATTGACATAGTCTTATTTTGTTCCTCTTTTTCTCTTTTCTCCTGTCCTCTCATCTCTTGTTGTTTTCTCGGTCCCGTTCACAGCTTCGTCTTTCTTCGCCCCCCCCCCCACCCCCCCTTCCCCCGGCGGCAGTGGCTGCGTCTTGCATTTTTTGTTTTCCACATCCCACGCAGCCATAATAATACTAATAATACTTCAGCTTACTAGGACTACTACGCCTTATAGTATCTCTCCCGTCTGCCCATTCCAACAGTTCGCTTTCGCAGCAAATCGGTGCTTGCCTCCACGTCACACGTCACATGGCTCACTCTCAAAACACGGAACCTCCATCTCTCCTCTCTCCATCACGTTCAAATACTGCTTTTGCCTCCAGTGTCCAGTGTTTTACTGAGTGACGCCCGGGACTCGCCGTGTTGCAGCGCTACAGCCCAACCGTAGCGTAGCCCCAGCTCAGCGCTGCACTTATAGTGAGCTGCTAACCCAGGATGAGGGCTAGTCCTGGCTCGCTTGGCGTCTTGTTTCCTCTATTGATCCCCTCGGCCTAGCTCTAGAGCCTACTCCCAGCTACATGGCGTGATGTTTAGTGGCTTAGCCTTGTTTCTTGCCATAGCCTTATCACCCTCCCTACACACTGGCAATTCGCAGACCTTGACTGCGCTTAGGTAGCTTCTGGACAAGGCCACCCCGATGACTTAACTATCCTTGGTGAGACAAAGCAACCCAAAGAAATAGAGAGAAATTGCTTCCTCCCAAGCCAAAAAAAAAAAAAAAAAAAGGGAAAAAAAACAGGTCTGACTACGAAACTTGACAACCCCAAAAGAAATATTAGCACGAAAGATAACCCCCGTTACAAGCCACGGCCGGGAACCAAAGTTGCCAGATTACGAGTACCTCGGCGCAATTTCTTCGTTTCTTCTCATGTTTATTTTTGCTCCTTTCGTTCTGTCTCGCCAGCATTTCCTTCTACTTTGATCATTCAGCGCAACACGCAACACGTTTAAAAAAAGAAAGAAAGAAAGAAAAGTACACTGCATGGATTGATAAAAGGTGCGAGCTAAGAAAAAGCCGCCGCCATCAACTTCAGCTTCTTCAAGGATTTCGTTCTCAAAAGTCTATCTAAAAGACCGCAAAACACTTAGCAATCTTGATGTGTGCGGCAGCAGATCTCCTTCTACGATAGCATCACCTAGCGTCGTCAGAATCTGACTTGGCCTCCACCAGCCGACGCCACTTCAAGACTTGTCAACATGGCTTCCTGTTGTCAGTTTTTCTCTCCTTTCTCACTCCATTTCTTCCCTATCCTTGTTCCTGTTCATTTTCCTCTTTCCGAACCTATCCCGGCTAAAAAAGAAACCTTGCCATCCATCCAAGGGTTTCGTGAAAATAATCGTATCATGTTACTCATACTCACACTCTCCCTTTTGCCCCGTCCCCTTATCCTCCCTCAATTGGCTAGCTGTGGCCTTACTAACATCTTTCAGCTCATGCTATTTGGTAGGAGCAGGAACAGGAACATGCAGCGTCAAAATCCAAAGCCCTGCCTAGTCTTGGCTTGGGATCGACCTGACCTGATGTTTGGCTAGCTCCAACTCGTAGTTGACCAATACTGTCAGTACACCAACAAAACATTTCTTTTCACGCACTCCTGCTCTCTCTCTCTTTGGGGGGGGGGGGGGGGAACATGAAAGTTTCCTGTCAGGGGTTTGATTGCCTTGTCCAATCCAGATTAGCCTGTTTGATTGTGCACAAACACTTCTTGAATGCAGGTCCATTTGAACTTGGTCCTAAACCCCGCCCACCCGAACCTCCATCGACAGACAGTCAGAAAGAAAGAAAACTACAGAAAGACAAACGGTTAATCGCACTTTACCCAGAGCTAGGGTACCTCCGGGCAGCCGTCCTTGAGCTGAAGCATTTATTTGAGGTAGTAGATCTCTCTTTCGTTATTTGGTGTGATATCCCCGTCTTTCGCTCTACTCTCTATGATGGCTGCAGCCTAGTTTTTCATGCTTTCATTACGGGCGTTTTCCTCCCCTTTTTGCCCTTGGCAAATATTGCATGTCGTTGTGCTTATCGACACGTCGTCCCTATTGCCAGTTTGTTGGTGTTGTTGTGTTTCTGTTCAATGCAATGTTAGACAAGCGCACAAATACACATGTATAGTGCACACATGCGCTCACCCAAGCTTGTACAAAGGTAGGTGGCCGGCAATGAATCAAGCTTCAAACGATCGTCGCCCGGAATTCCTCCGTTCATCTTGGTTTAATGGCACTCACCTTGATTACTGTGTGCTCTGTGCTCTGTGCTCTCTATATTCTTTGTCGGACTTAGCTTGGCGGTATTTCAGCTTTGCCCATCTACCATTCGGTCTGCTTTCCGTATGCTTCCTTATCAATCAGGACTCACTTACACATAAGGTTTGAGATGTGTACTTGCGGGAGTTACAAATAGTGTGCTACAGGCCACGCATTTACTAGCTTAACAGATCTTGTATGACTAACATTCACCTACGGTTTTAAGGCCCGTAATTTTGAAAGAAGCACGCCAGCTATATTAGCCTCTCAGAGGCAGCGGCAGACACGACACGTAGCATATACGTCCAATATTTTTTTCAACATTGCCCTTTGAAGAACATTTGTTGCGCCTCAAGTGTGCTAGAATATAACCCTTGGGATACTGCCAAGCACTAGGGTTTAGTAATCGTGGCATTCCCCCATAGGGATGAACCCCGGGTTTTTTTTTTGTAGGGCCAATTAGGAGGAAAGCTTCTTCAAGGAGACAAGCTTTTAGACAAGATGTACAACAACAACAACATGTCAAGCTTGCTTGCTTGCTTGCTTTGAGAGAAGCGCGCACTGGTAGTTTCAATGCTATTAGAATAGAGAGTAGTCGGATAGCCTCTAGCATGCAATGTCCTATGTTTTGATTTCATTATCGCCGAGGGTTGGTGTGCCTGTTTGCCCCTTGAACATGGATAGGTACAGTTGGGCTGGATATAGCCTGTAGTTGGTAGAGATGGATTTGTAGAAGGGATTAGGCTCTAGTAGCAGCACTGACAGCACTGAGCAAGCCCATTAGCAGCGAAGCTTACTTACTGGCCGGTCCTACTATAGAAAATGCTCCGTCTTATGCTGCCCTTTTTTTTTTTCTCTAATTGCTTGATTTGTACTCCTTTTTTTTCTTGCGTATTCCTCTATTTTATTAGCCTTCTCTGGTCTTCTTTTTTTATGCTGCTGCCTTTGAAGCTTTTCTAATATTTGTCTAATTCTTTTTTTTTTTTTTTTTCTTCTTCTTTGTTGGTCCTTTGGAACAAGAATCTTGTTAACCTGCTGTGATTTTCTTCTTCTTTTCTTCTTTTCTTCTTTTCTTCTTTCTTCCATATTTCTTAATTCCCTTGGCCATCGTCTCCGCCTCATCCATCTGTCCTCAATCAGTACCCAAACCTTGCCACAGCTGCTCTATACAACCACGGCAACAGATACACTCTTCTCTTCACTACGTACCACGATTCACGAAAATTGCTGTCCCTGCTGTCACTACTGCTCAACTGCTCTCGCCCCCAAATCCAAGCATTGTCATTCAAAATCGCCTTCGCCATCTAAAATAATCCTCCTCTACGTCCAGATAGCAAAAAGCACTGATTCGGGCTGCCTTCGATCCCTCATTCACAACCTCCTCATACCCTCACCCTCACAATGGCTGCGCGGCAAACCCGGAGCAAGACGGCGCAGGCTCAGGCTGCAGCTGTTGCCGATGCTAACTTTGCTGCTGGCGAAGTGGCCGGCTCAACGGAGAACATTTTCATGTTCTATCCCAATCTGATTGGTACGTGTTGATGGCCTCCTCTCTCCCCTCTCTTTTCTACCTGCCTATCGTCGTTCTCCTTTCTTATTCTTGCTCTCTCACCCCTCCCCTATCTCGGCCGACCCTGGGATACTGCCGCGCTTTGTGCATATCTCTCCTTCGCTTCTGCTTCTGGTCTCGAGAATCCCTCCGTTAACGCTATAGGCCTCTTCGCCCGTCTTCGCTGTCATTTATAGGCTACTTCCGAATTGTCCTTGCCGTTGCTTCGCTCTACTATATGCCCCTGCACCCGCGCACTTGCTGCCTGCTCTACAGCATCTCATGCCTCCTCGACGCCCTTGACGGTTATGCCGCTCGTTACTTTGACCAGTCCACCCGCTTTGGTGCCGTGCTCGACATGGTCACCGATCGCTGCACCACTACTTGCTTGTTGGTATTTTTGAGCATGGCTTTCCCCCGCTGGGCTATTATCTTCCAGATCTTGATTTCGCTTGACTTGGCCAGCCATTACATGCACATGTACGCCACGATGGCTGTTGGCGGCTCTAACAAGAGCCACAAGGCCATTGAGAGAGGCGGCTGGCTACTGAAGCTCTACTACCACAACAAGGTGAGTCTGTTGGACATGATGATAGCGTCTTTGCCATGCAAAAGGCTACTTATTATTTCACACTGTTGCTTGAGAGTACTAGCATGTCTAACCATCCTCGCCTTCCCTCAACTTAGACTGTTCTTTTCACCGTCTGCCTCATGAACGAGCTTTTTTTCATAGCTCTCTATCTGCTTTCCTTTTCCTCGCCCTTACTATCGCCCCAGCTGCTCCAGACTGAAGTTGCCGCCGTAAATGACCTCGATATTACTTCTCAGGTTAACAACTCAATTTTGCGTCAAATCTTCCCCGACCCGTACAGTGCTGCCGCTCTAGAGGTGGCTCGTGCCAACAAGATGGACTCCACTATCCCGTGGATTGTTGCCGGCATTAGCCTGCCCATTATGGCACTCAAGCAGTGGCTCAATATTGTGCAGCTTGTGGTTGCCTCACAGGACCTGGCTGCGCTCGATGTCGCTGCTCGTAGTGCCCGTGGCCTGCCCAAGAAGAAGAACTAAAGCTAGTCGCCCCGAAAGGTAGCCCCTGGGAGCCATACGCTTAGATCGGACATGACTGCTTCTGACAGCTCTGGCCATTTCTTATCAGATATTTTGGGAAGAAGGTGAGGAAGGGAGTCTGTTGTTGTGTGAGTATACACTTGGTCTTTTACTGCAAAGATCGAATGAAACAAAGCAACAGGACAGGGTAAAAGATACAGTTCCGCATCCGTATCTGCTTTCTGCCGCGGTTGGCTCTATTACTGTTGCCACATTTCTTTCTTTTGTCACATATTATTCTCTTGACTCCATTCTTATTAATTTCTTCGCCTCGGTAACCCCTTCCACCTATTGCTTGTTGTCTGTTCTTGTTCTTCGTCCGTTCCCTCCTCCACACCTCATCTTGGTAGGGGTTTGTTTTTCACCTCTTCTCCCCCTCCACACCACACCAATCAATCTATGTTGACCTCGATTCTTATGTATACATGCAACAACTAGCTGTCTTGAGACCAGGTCCTGATCCTTGCTGGACCTGGATCTCAATTGCAAGAGGTCGATTTGTTCCTAGCTGTTGTTGTTGTTGTTGTTGTTGTTGTTGTTTCTGCTGCTGCTGTGGCTGTCCTTGGCGTTCTTCTATTCAATTCTCTCTTTCTGCCTTTGTTTTTGGTGCTTCATTTTATACTGTACTTTCCCGCCGTCTCTTGCTTCATTTGTCCCATGTTCTTTTATCTATGGTCTTTGTTTTATATCCTTTTCCTATCTCTTGCACACACACACACACACACACTCACTCACTCACCGAAAGGAGAGGATTCATCTGCATTTTACACTGGTTGCCTTCTCCCTCGGAACGCCCACTTGAATGCGACTAACAGCAATGATTACACATTTACTTGGCTCGTTGCGAGCGAACAAGGCTGTTTTCTCGCGGATATATGCCTATTTCTTTTCTTTTCTCTTCTTCTCTTTGTCCTTTCGTTGATTGGTGTTTTCCTGTCCCATTCCCCCCCCCCATTTTGCATCATGTCTTTACTGCTGTTATGGCAGGTTATTATGATTTTAATATTATTAGAGTCCCTTTCAACTGTTTATATTATCGCATTTTCTTGTACATGCTTTCATGCACGTATTCATTTTATACTTCTACAGAACGACTTGCAAACTCTACTCCAGCGCGGACAATATCGGCACATCTTCCCTGCTTTGCGATGCGTGCTGTCCTGCAGGAGGATCTTCGTCAGATGTAGGAATGGTAGCATAGCCCCTCTCGCTGAGTGCGTCTTCGCGCCAAAGCTTTGGCTCTAGGGGCTCTGAGAGTCCATACCACACTACTACGGCCATGCCAATGATGCCAACAATGCTCGAAAAGCCCAGCGCAATCAAGCCTTTCGCCGTGAAACCTTTGGGAAGTGAGCGTGGTGCCGTACGTTCGCCCGTCAAGTCTAAGAAATCGCCATCGTTACCTGCCGCATTGCCTTTGGTCTTTACATTGATGGCATCGCATGCTGCTAGGTGATCGTCTGGGATGACCAGTGACTTTTGCAGTTCTAGAGGCGCCTCGACAAACGTCGCTGCTAGGCCGGCCGTCACGTGCCACTCAATGTGACAGTGGAAGAACCAGACGCCCGGATTGTCTGCTACAAAACGCAGCACGACGTTTCCATTGGGCCAGACGACTACGGTATCTCGCCGCATCGGCGTCTGCATGAGATCAATATCATCCACATTCTCGCCGGCAAGCGACCCCGCCTGTGGTGGTGATCGGTGCACGACTTGGAACTCGTGCCCGTGTAGGTGGAATGGATGTTTACCAGGGTCCATGTTGTTAAGTACAATCTCCACTACAGCCCCATGCTCCAGCACAAACGAGTTGGTGTATTCGCCGTAGATACGCGGATCGGTAGCTAGATCACCTGCCGACAACGCTGTATAGAGTGACGGTACACGTGGCGGCTGATATGTGATATTGTTGAAAAAGGCGTAATTGGCACCATCGGCTAGGTTGTCCATTTTGATGTCGAGTTGCACGCGTTGTGTCACGTCCCTGAGCAGCGGCTTTTCATCGTGCGGGACAAGTGTCATGTCATCTAGAGCGTCAAAAACGGGTACTTTAGCTGCTGCGGGAAGTGGTTGGGCTTCGTCGTAGACAAGCCAGCCCGTGACATTGTAGTTCAGGTCTTCTGGCACCACGTCAAACATATCAGTGTCCATGCTGGCCATTATAGGGAAGTTGGCACTCCCTGCTGCTGCGAGTGAGCCGGGCTTAGCTGTCAGTAGGACGCTGTAGCGCTGACCAACGGACAGGTACAGCATCTCTGCCGGTGCTGGCTTGGTATACTGCCCGTCAACCTCGACGACGCGCATGTCGTGGCCCTCGAACCAGACGTACTGAGCGGCCAATGCACCCATATTGATCAGACGCACCAGATACGTGCTGCCAGCGACTACGGGAACATGCAGGTTCTGTGTGTCATTCAATAGTGCAGCCTGAGGTACGGGCTCGGCACCCGTTGGGTTGGTTTTACTTAGGAACTCGGCATTGAGAATTTTAACTGATGAGTGGTACCAGTCGGACAGAGTTAGCACAAGCTCGTTGTCGTATACACCTGCATATGGGTTGGCTGGATCATGAATGATCAGCGGCCCACGTAAACCGTCGGGGTATTGGCCCCGGTGGTGTGAGTGGTACCAGTAAGTCCCGGGCTGCTGGAGCTACCGAGGGAGTAAGATAAAAACATGTTAGTATTGTGAGCGTTGTAATGGCGGGGAGAGGTAATATTGAACAACAAGGAGGTAGCTGGTGGCGGTAATGAGATAATTGGCGGAGTCCAGAGATCGTATAGACTGTATAGACCGGAAACAAACTTACTGTAAAGCGATATGTAAATGTTCGGCCGGGACGTATTGAACACTGTGTGATTTGTGTTGGACCATCCATGTGCACCGTGCCATTCATAAACAGTCCATGGAAGTGCAATGCTGTACGCTGATTGTGCAGGTTGTTGGTTACGTGCAAGACCACATCGTCACCCACATTGCCGATGATGGCTGGCACTGGCCATTGACCGTTAATTCCGATCACGGGCCGTTCAAATGCGCCGTCTGGGTTGGCGTTTACCCAGCCAATGTGGAAGTCATATTCAAGGAGCTTCGCCGTAGCCAACGTAGATACGACTAGAAGCGACAAGAGGAGCATTGTGGGATTGGAAGCGGAAAGGGTTGCTGAGAAGGGCAAGACAGTAGGTAGGAAGGGTTAGGGGTCTTTCTGTGCTATTCTTTTTTTCTTCCAAGTTTCCCTGGCATCCTCTATTACCTTCTAGTTGTCTTCCCTGTTGAAGAGAAAGAGGGAAATGGAATAGAGAGAGGGGAAAAGGGGGAGGAGGCGAAGAGGAAAATATAGAGTGATACAGAGGGTAATAAACAGGGCGCTGTGTTGTAGTTCGCTGCAAGCCCGGCAAGTAAAAAGTGGCTGGAAACAGTCGCTGGATAGTGGGATGACTTTTCATTCAAGAGGAAAGGGAAACGAAAAATGCCTCGCGCTCGATCAGCTAATGCTGGCTCTCAAGGCTCGGATTTAGGTCTGGGCTCTGCTCTGGGTTGGATTTCGAGAAACATCGCACGGATAAGAACGGGAGTTTTCTAATGTGTGTACGTATACGTACCTTTGCTTATCAGATCTTATGAAGTGGGTCCCTTAGCCTAGCTAGTGTGTGTGCTAATGGGGAAGGCGGGAAGAAAAAAAAAATGAGGCGTTCTTGATCTGATAAGATTTAATCTTTTTTTTTTATATATATATATTTTTTTTTATTTCCCCTTCCTTCGCTGTGTGTAGCGAGGTTTTCATAGCCTAAATATGCAGCGTTGTGTGTCGCTGGCGCCGTTTCAAAGACGCGACTTTGGTCATATAAGGCAAGACGTTGCGTGACGCTGATCTCGTGCCCCGTTTTGTCGTTGCTTCTACTTTGTTTCCGCTTTGTTTCTTCTCTGCATTATATCCCTCTTCCTCTCCTCCCTCCTCTCCCCCCCTCCCCCCCCCCCAGTCTTCTCTACTCTCTACCCGCCTGTCTTTTGCGCAAACCCTACCCAAGCTCTTTTCCTCCCGTGATACCTGCTATGGATGAGCTTGAGCTTTTTTCTGTTCCGGTCTTTCTCCTGATTTTTCGGGAGACTCTGGAGACTGCCATTATTGTGTCTATACTTCTCGCCTTCCTAAAGCAAACCCTAGACGTCCCTGATGGTGACCCCAAAGTCTATCGTGCTCTGCGCCGTCAGGTATTTTCCTCTTCTATCTGACCTTTCTAGCTACTCATATGCTAATGCTGATACAGGTCTGGGCTGGTACGGCCATCGGGTTTTCTATCTGCCTGTGCATTGCCGGCGGTGTGGTTATGGCCTTCTACTCATGGAATAGTACGACGTGGGATCAGAATGAGCTTTACTACGAAAGCTTCTTCTCCCTATTTGCTTCGTTGATGATAACGGTCATGGGTGCTGCCGTACTGCGTGTTGGCAAGATGCAGGATAAGTGGCGTGTCAAGCTGGATAAGGCTATACATGCACCTGTGGCTGTAGGTGAGGACGGCTGGTTTGCTCGGCTGCTTGAGCGTTATGCCATGTTTACACTGCCGTTTGTTACAGTGTTACGTGAAGGCGTTGAAGCCATAGTGTTTATCGCCGGGGTTTCCTTCTCAACACCACCGTCATCCGTGCCCCTGGCTACCCTTGCTGGGCTAGCGTTCGGCGCAGCTGTCGGATATGCCCTGTATGCTGGTGGCTCGGGAGCACGACTGCAGCAATTCTTAGTTGCGGCTACGTGCCTGCTTTACGTGGTAGGAGCAGGCCTGTTCTCTCGTGCGTTCTGGTATTGGGACCAGCAGAAGTGGAACGAGGCAATTGGTGGTGAGGCCCAAGAGCTTGGCATGGGCCCCGGGTCTTATGACATCGACAAGAGCATATGGCATGTTAATGTAAGTGGGATCCTCGTGTTTTTCATTTTGCTTTTTCCCTTTTTCTTTGGATCTATTGTGCTGATGATATAATCAATAGTGCTGTAGCCCGCAGTTTGAAGGTGGAGGTATCTGGGGTGTGTTGAATGCCTTGACAGGCTGGACCAACTCGGCTACATACAACTCTGTCATTGCGTACATCGTATACTGGGTTTTTGTCATCGGAATGTTTCTGGCGCTGCGCTTTAAAGAGTTACATGGCCGTCTACCGCTTATGAAGAGACACAGGGCTGTCGACCCCTTGGCCTCTCATTGCCCAACGCTAAACTGCGGCTCCGGTGTAGATCGAGCGCATCGCTGCAGTGGAGACTCGACACGAGCACTACTATCTAGACGTCTCACAAACCGGGCGAGTCAGCAGGATGAGAACTGAGGTAATATAAGGTGGTGTCACTAGTAATCGTAGAACATGAGGAAGGATACACAAATAGAAGAAGGGAATGAATAGCTGGAACAAAGCGTGTGCATATTCTCATTGTACAATGCAAGTCTGGCTTTGGGTATATATTAAGCATTAGACACCACACTCCCTGTTTCTAATCGTCAAAGCCTCCAAACTCTTCAGCCTTTTCTTCCTTTGACACTGTTTTTCTCTTTGCGTTCTGCTCGCGGATCTTGCTAAGCATGATATCCAGGTTAGCCTTTTCGGCTTTCTCGGCCTCTGTCATGGTCGCCATGCGCTTCGCTTCGGCCTTCTTTTGCCGTTTATCTCTGCGATCTGACCGCACGTCTTCACGGCCGTTCTTCAAACTCCATGCTTCGTTCTTCTTGCGCTTGAGCAACCGCTCCGCCTTGGCTGCCGCTGCCTTGGCACCACCATCGGCCTTTTCCTCGGCCAAGGCCTCGAGTCGTAGCTTTTCACGTGCCTTGTCCTTGTATGCGAACGTGTCCCAGTCGATACTTTGGCCTAGCATGCGATCGCCATCCCACGTCTTCAGCTCAGGCATGCCTGGCATGCGCAACAAGCCCCAGGCCTCAGCAAGGTTGGCCCAGTCGAGATCCTGGGCACGGAAGATGGACGAGGCTGCGTGCTTGGTATAACTGCGTACCCATGAAACAAAGGCCTTTTGCGCCTTGTCATATACGGCACGGTCGGACCGGGCCAGCGTGCGAATGATCTCGGTCGTACGGGCAGCTTCATCGGGGGTTATACTAACATCGGGCGTAGTGAGCGGAAAAATAGGTGTCTGTCGGATCTCGAGAAATTCAGTGTAGGTCTCTTCATGGCCTGAGTGGAGCATGACCAAAGCTAAGCCTTTGCGACCTGCCCGGCCAGCACGGCCATTGCGATGAATGAAAACCTTTGGGTCTGATGGAGGGTCTATTTGAACTACCAAGTCAACCTGGGGGATATCGAGGCCCCGTGCGGCTAAATCGGTGGTGAAAAGAACAGAAGGCGACGTTGAAGTTACGAAGCGGGTGAAGTTCCTTTCACGCACGTTTGTAGCGTGTTTTCCGTGCAGTGGGATCGTCGTGTAACACCTTGGTAGCATAAGTGGGAGGATATGTTGGAAGTAGTCGACCTGGGCACATGTGCCGACAAACACGATTGTCTTCTGTGGCGTCTTTTCCATTTTGTCAAGCAGTTTTGCGAGGGCGGGGAGCTTGTGGCTGGCCGGCGTCGCAATATAACGCATTTCCAAACTAGCTGGCACTTTGCGGTCCTCAATGATGCCGCCATCACGCAGGCTCTTGACACGTACGGAAATCTTGACGGGGTTGCGCAGTCCCACACGGATGATTTCGCTTACAGCCTCGCTCACCGAAGCACTGAACAAGCCGGTGCGTCGTTGTTTAGGCAAGATGCCGAGCACTCGTTGGATGTCTTGCTTGAAGCCAAGGTCCAATAGGCGGTCGGCTTCGTCAAGAACCAACATCTCAAAGGACGATTGTGGACAATGCACATGGCGTGATTGCAGAAGCTCAACGAGACGGCCAGGTGTGGAGATTATGACGTTGGGTGAAGTGCGCATAAAGAAGGCAAGGTCAGCAGCCGGAGTCACAGATCCACCGACGAGGAGTTGTGGAACAATCACAGGAGCTGTGGTAACAGGTCGCTTTTCTTCATTTTCGGGGTCGAGAAAGGGCAGCATCTCGGCGGACTCGGGGTGAAAGGCGAGGAGTGAAAGGAGAACCTGGTGTATCTGGGAAGCAAGCTCTCTAGGAACGCGGGGATTGTTAGTGACGACAGAAGACAGGGAAACCTATGCATTTGCAACACCGACATACCTGGTGGGGGAGATGATGATGGAGGCGATGTTGTGTCTCTTGGTCGGCTCACCGAGGCCTAACAAGCGCACACAAATGGGCAATAGAAAGGCAAGAGTCTTGCCAGACCCAGTTACGGCCTCAACTACAACATCAGTGCCCTTTTTGGAGATCCACTGCGGCAATACACTGGCTTGTACGGCGGTCATCTTGGCGAAGCCACTGGCCTCTGCATAGTCAAGCACCCATGAGGGGAGGGCCGGCTGAATGGTTTTCCAAGCGCGGGGGTCGACTTTCTTTTCTTTTGACATGGCGGGTTGCTTACAAGAAACTTGGCGTAAACAAGACTAGAAAACATACAAAACAAAGCCACAAGTAGCGCAAGAGGAGTGTCATTTTGCTTGCGCGATGGTGGTTTTGCACCGTCTAACCTCAAAATTTTGGCGGACTGATAAGATAAGATAAGATAAGAGGATCTGGTATCAGGCAGCTTATAAGTGGGGAGTGAACTTATCGTAGTAACTACCCATGAGCATACCAATTTAAACGCTCTCTGTAAGAAAAAGAAGATGAAAATTTAATTTGATTAATTTTTTAGTTAAAATTATATTTAACTCACGATCTCAATTTTACTCCATTCAATTCATGTCACCAAGCTTAGGGGCCGGTCTTTTTTATCCCCTTTGAGTAAGTTCTTTGGTTTAGCGAGAGCCCATTCACGTTGGCAGTTGTTTGCTGCATGAAGGTGGTAGCATAATGCCAGTGGCTTCAGTTCCCCAGAGCACTTTGCCTGCTGCGAGGCCGGTGGCGGCGGAGGCGGCAGAGGCGGCATCCCGCCAGACATCATCGCCGGGCCAAAGCCAAGCTCAAGGTCTGAATCAGGATCCCGACAGCAACAGTAGTGACAGCGACAGCGGTCAGCAACGGGCAAATCAGAAACGCGCTCGGGGCAGTCAAGCACATGCGAGCCAGGACAAAAGCCAAGCATCCTGGTCGTCTGCAATCTCTGCTAGTGCTACTGGCGCTGAATACCTGATGTCCAGTGGCAAGCCCAGAGCAAGAAGTCCTGCTGGGTCAACTCCTGCTGAAATCCCTGCTGATACCAACTCTTTAGTGGCGTCGCAATCCCTGAAGCTACACCCACAGTGCTGTGGTAGCCCTCCATCAGCACCCCCTATTCCGCAAGTTATAGTGCAGCCTGCTGAAGTAGCCCCTACTAGCACAGAACTTCTACCGCCGCCTTCACCACTGGCCCTTTCAATTTCACCCTTGGCAAGCCCCAATGCCCTCCCCACCTCTTTGTCCATTGCATCCGAAGCAGCGCTATCGTTATCAGTAGAGACACTACCACCACCACCACCACCACCACCATTAGAGACACCAGAACCACTAGAGTTTTCTCCTCCTCCTTTATCCCTCCCACTGCCACTCTCATCGCCACAATCATCCTCATTCTGGTCGCTCTTCTTCTCTCTACCCGATTTAACCATCCATCATCGCCCTTGCTGCCTTGGTGTGCTGTCTCTTTCACCCACAGCTCAAGGCCCGGCTCTTCCGCTTTTTTCATCCCGCCTGCTAGCTTTTTGCTGGTCCTCCCCATCGTCGCCGCCACAATCGTCGCCACATCATCATCGTCGTCGTTGTCGTCGTCGCACAATGTCTGCTTCAACGCGGTCGCAGCAACGCGCCTCAAACGCTTCGGACTACAATTCGCCCTCAACACCCACAAAACAGACTTTTTCTCTGGCTGATATGGATGCTTCGTCGGCTGATTACTCGGGCCCTGTTACGCGTTCAGTAGCCCGTCGCAGAACCACTTCTAGGCCTGCTTCTAGCGTTGCTCCTGCTACTCCCTCTACGCGAAACAGTGCCAGTACCCGCCGCCATCAACCCCAGTCGTCAACTTCCATCCCTGAACAGAGCCCCTCTTCGACCGATTCGTCCATCGATGGCATCGATGATTTTGACCATAATGATGACAACAATAATTTGGGCCGGGACAATATCCACGACACCGACGATCTGGATACCGCCTCGTCTAACGACTCGCCCCTAGGCAGCAAGACTAACTCGTCGCTCCCCTTGAAAAACCTCTCTACTGTTGATTCCTCATCGTCGTCGGCGGCTACTCTCCAAAACCAACAGCCGAATAATTCTCAAGCCAACATGCGACACCCCAAAAAGAATCTTCCTACTCTATTGGCGCCTCCATCGCCGTCAGCCTGGAACTGGGATCTTAATCGGTGCCCAAGCCCGCTCGGCTTGATCCCTATCCATAGCCAATGGAGGGCTTTTATCCACAAGCACGAAGTGCCGCGCAAAGCTCTACACGTCTCAATTGGGTTCTTCTCTCTCTGGCTCTATATCAGCGGCACACAAACTACGTCTGTGACCCCGTGGCTCATGGGTGCTCTGATCCCCATTACCGTTGTTGATGTACTTCGGCACAATGTGCCTTCCTTCAATGCTTTCTACGTGCGTGTGTTGGGTGCTTTGATGCGCGAGAGCGAATACTCGGGCTATAACGGCGTTATTTTCTACTTACTCGGTGCTTGGACCGCATTGTACTTTTTCCCCAAGGATGTTGGTTTGCTAGGTGTCATGCTGCTCAGTTGGTGCGACACGGCTGCCAGTACTTTTGGCCGGCTGTACGGTCGCTATACGCCCAAGATTCGCCGTGGTAAGTCGCTCGCCGGGTCTTTAGCAGCCATGCTCACAGGAATCGCTACTGCCTTGTACTTCTGGGGCTACTTGGCTCCGCGTGTCGGCTTCATGCCTGGCGACGAGCACTTTCCCTTCATGTTCACCGGCGAGCTGCACCTGCCTGCTCCTGTGACTAGTCTGCTGGGCTTGATGCCGGAACAGGCTACGGTCTCGGGGAGCGCAGCACTAGGCATTGTCAGTGTCTTTACAGGCTTTATTGCTTCAATGAGCGAGGTTGTAGATTTGTTTGGCTGGGATGATAACTTGACGATTCCCGTGCTCAGCAGTCTGGGTGTCTGGGGCTTCCTGAAGATCTTTGGCTAGAACAAACACGTCTTATGGCGACAGCTTTGGGTGTTTGCTATTTTCATTTTACCTAATCTCTTTCTTGATATCTTTTGCTTGTTTGTCTCTGTTGTATCTACACAAATATTTGCACACTAATATCTTTCCCCGGCACCTCTCCCTTACCCGTTCTCTTCCCCTCCCCCTTCCCCTTTACTCTTTCTCACTTCTAATCTTCGATTTGATACCCCTTCTTTTTTTTATTATTTCTTTTTCTTCCTCCCCCACTCTCCGAATTCTCCTTGCCTAGAAATGTTTGTTTACCACTAGAAACTAGCACCTTGAATGCAACGATTCTATAAGACTATCAACATTATATATCCTAAAATTTGTCTAACGTAGCCCCGAATGAAGCCTTAGGTCAAGAATTGTAGTGCAGCAAAGTAACTTGAACTTGAAGCGTTCATTTCAGACTTTGCTGTCTGTCGTCATTTCGGAAAATCAAAAAGGGGGGGGGGGGGCGAAGAGGAGGAGGAGACGTTAACCCTACTTTAGTGATCGTCAACCCTAATGTATGCTCGTGAAAGTAGGGGAGACCATGCTCACTGTCATCACTTGCACGCCCTCGTTTTATCCCGTTTCGTCGACCAACTCGAAGAGGAAACAAGGTCACACCGGTACTATTATTCTACCTGTTCTACTTGCTCAAAAAATCCCACCAAGAAAAGCTCTTGTCTGGCCCTGTGAGGCCATCCTTTTTGCATCAAGCCACTGACCGGCTTTTGTATGACAAGACGCCTGCTATTGGACAAACTCGGGAGGAGGCCGTCTCTCTTTATTACCTTTTGTTCATTCCCGTTGCGCAACATGTATGCATCTTTTGTTTCGAGGGATTTGCTTGATTCTTGTAACTTGCGAGCTGTGTCCAACTTGAGGAAGCAAAAGAAAAGGGGAGACGACAAGGAGAGAAGTTGGGCTGTCGGGGCTTTCTACCCTACCCTACTCTACCCTACCCCCCATTCCCCCGCTTCATGGTTGTTTGCCTGCCTTACGCGCCCTAGCTTGGGGCTTTTTGTCGTTTTTTATCTGGGGCTTGTTTTGGCTGACTGACCTGCTTTCATGCGATCTAGAGAGGAGTGTACAGAGAAGACTAATTAGGGTAATAAAGGCCTGAGATATGTACTGTTGTATGTGGTTGGCCGGACAGAAGGACTTGACATCTGGATGTACAGCACGATGCGGTTGCGGGCAGCACTTGTAAACAGAGATGAGAGATCGTCGCCGAGCTGAGAAAAAGATATAGAGCAAGCGGCACGGTCCCGTGGGGACCGACTTAAAGTGTTTGTGTGGTTCATACATTACTTCAGGAGGAGGCTTTCGGGCTCTGTTTGCAGTCACAAGCAGCAATAGCAGCAGCAGCAGCAGCAGCAGAAGCAAATACCGCATAAAACAAAAGCTTACGGTCTGCCCTATAGCACAAATAACTTCTCAATTTCTAGGCGTGTACGTGTGTGGTTCCACGGCGGCACCGAGGGAACACTGCTGTGGCAGTAACAGTGATAGTGACAGTGACAAGGAGAAAGCAAAGTGACTGGTCATGGAGGTCATCACGGCCATCATAATAGGAAAGCACAAGGACTACAGTGGCTCGGTTCTCTGCCCACCCTGACATGCATCGCTTTTTATGTCTCTGAAAGGGAGGGACGATCAGGATGATGGTGCCATTCGGCAAATCTGGCCCAGCGACTGCCCCCCCCCCCCCCCCGCTCGTGCTCGTTATAGGATAGACACGGCGGACTTGCTCTCCTCGCGCAGTGGCAACTGGATGAAGAGAGAACGCAAAAGGAAAACGCCCTGTTTGCTTCTTTCCCCTTTTTGTCTCCGTCTCTCGTCTCAGAAAGCATGCACTGGCTTGTTCGTGACTGAGCCCGTGTAATGCATACTATGACCCCGGCTGTAGGACGCAGTAGGTCGTCATGAGAGGCTATTCTATAACAAGAGCTACCATGTGCGCAGTAATTGGCGAAAGCAGAACAAGAGCCAGGGGGAGTGAGTCTTGTCCACATGCGTGGAGACCATGGGGTGTGGTTGGATAGGCGCTGGTCGTGTGTTTGAAGTTGCAAACCCTATTGATAGAATTCTCGTGTAACATCAATATACGCAAAGCGGAAGTCGCTAATGATACTTATACCAAGGTACCACAGTATACAATCTATATTAACACAGTGCTTCTGTGGTTCAAGTCCACACCGGGATGACCCATCGACAAGCCAGCCAAAAGGCCTGATTTATGATTGCCAGAGGAAACATCCGTTTGTACAGGGTAGCCCCGAAGTAGAGAGGCTGTGCTTGGCTTAGAGAATGCCGCTGCCTTTTTGTTTCCATGTTCTTGTGCGACTGTGCGCTCCTAATTTCTTTCTAAGCATGCTTCCTGTGATTTGCTTGAGGCTTTAAGTGTAGTGTCCTTCTTAACTCCCACTTCTATCAAATGCTTTCTTATTTGTTCAGCGAGCATATCTCTCTCTCTCTCTGGCCAGAGACTGGCTCTATTAGGTCTCCCTCTAGGCTGTGTTGGGGTTGGCTGTGTCGTATCTCCCATTTCCCATCTTACGCGCCTTTCTACTGGCTTTGTTCTTTAGCCCTCTCTTTCCTCCCATACATGCATAGGTACTGGTGACTGGGGCCGGCGTGATTCGACGCCTTTTTTTGATATCGGTTATCCTCTCATAGCAATGGAGGTGGAGGGTCAATGTTTATACGTCGAGAGAGCCATGGGCTAGCGGAGCAACTAGGCCTTAACAGGATATAAAGACCTTAAGACTGCCGTTCCTGCTTGTTTGTCTTTCTCCATCCCCATCCCTATCTTACACACATATCCTTTCAGCTTCTTCTTCAGGTCTTCCTCCTCGTGTGCTTCAACCCCCCCCCCCCCTATTGGCCATGTCTGCCCATTACTACCCCTCCGGCTACTCACTCCCGATTTCCAGTCCATCTAAGACCTCGCGTTTGCCGTATGAGACCTACCCCAGCCAGGCGTACTACACTAGCCCCTCCGAAGAAGAGGAAGACGTATACTCTACGACCTCGGGCGGCACCTCATACACAAGCCCTAGCTTTGGGACATCATCTAGCCGGTTTAGCTCTGACTCGTACAGCTCAGGGAAGTATGTCTCTGGCAGGTATGGTAGCAGTGACCATACGTCCGACCGGTATGCTAGCAGCAGCAGCTATAAGCCCGATCTATATGGCTCCAGCAACTATACATACAGTGGCCGACGAAGCGGCAGTGGCAGCAGCAGCAGCAGCAGCAGCACCGGCATGTCCGCACGTAATGCCGACTTTCCAGAATACATGAACGAGCGAGCGTCAAATCTTATTGACCCTGCTCCGCTTGACCAAGGCATAGCTACACAGGCAAGAACGTAAGCTAGCACTATTCAGGACTTGACTATCCTATGACTTCCTATCTCATAGTCTAGTCTTAAGTCCTTTCGTCTCCGTACCTCTTACCCTAGCTAATACTCTTTACCTTTGTTTTAAAGCTCTGGTAAGCTTAACGGCAAGCACCGCCAACTTGCTGATATGCAACAACAGGCTGCAGGCCGGCTGGCACGATTCCGTGAGAGATACACTGAGGGTCTGCGCGATGCACAAGAAGTTCAGCAGGATCTAGAGTGGACGCAGCAGAAGCTACAGTACGTGGAACCCGCAACCCCACCCCACCCCCTTCCCTTCCCCCCCCCCCTCTCCAGCGCATAACCATCGTTGATTGGTGGCTTTGTAACTAATATATTCATTGTGCATAATGTATAGATCGCTCAAGAGTAAAGCGCAAAGGAAGCACGGGAGGGAATATGCTATAGCTCGGTCTCAGTACTGCTTTGCAGAAACGGAATAGAAAGGGGATTAGCACAGCAAGAGTATAGCCAGTTGTGATACAAAGAGTGAGCTCAGAGCTCTTAGTAGGCAGCGGTAGATGGATTCTGTACATAGAAATGAAGAGGAACCTGGATACACACTAAGCATAGAATAGATAATATAAACCAGGAATCCGCGATTCAAAGCCCAGGCCAAAGTAATGCCTTGTGAGCAGCATGGAAATCTAGAAACAAGGGCACAAGAGCTCCAGAAGACCACAAAGGGCCAGCGCCGTCTGAAATCAAATGTCCTCACAAAGTGTCTGAGTAGACATGCTGTGCAACTAAGACCAAACTGTATAGGCAGGCTGTAACTGGCCTGCATACGCTTACGCATTCGCGCATGCATGGCAAGCCATATGTGACCAAGAAACCTGCATTGAGACGTGCCTCATCCTGATTAGCTGCCCGCGTCTTGTCTTGCCATCGGTGTGTGGCGACGCTGGCCCTTGCTGCAGAGTGAGCAGATGCGAGAGTTCGTGAGCTTTTGTGACTGTGGCCCTTGGAAATCGCGTGTTATGTTTGAAGAACAGCTTTTACAGGGGCTATGTTCTGGCTTTCCTATCTCTTTGTTCAAGAGGCCGAGTTCATGGAGAAAGCCCCCTCACCAAAAAAAAAAAGAAAAAGCACATAGCTGGTAGTAGTTCAAGACAGGCTTGACTTGTGCTTTGGGCTATCCACAGGTCCCCAATGCTGCCAATCTCATTCCTCCTGTTCTGTTTGCTTCTCAAGCTTTAAATCATCCCCCTTTTTATCTGTTCGCTCTGCTTCCTGAGGCTGTTGCCGTGCGTGGCCTCGGGGGAGCCATACACCTAAGGGTTCTAGGCCCTTTCTTTTCTCCAGCTCTTCCCAGGGGTTCTCATTTGACATAGGGTCATAGTAGTCGATGTACCAAAGGGGATTCCTCTGACGTGATGGGCCCTCACCTCGAAAGGCTTGATGTCTTGTGTCACTATCATGTCGTTTGCTATCTATGTTTCCACCAGCACCTTGGCCCTGGCGCTGATTCACACTACTAGCCATTTTGAAGCTAGGTCTAGGGCCTGTCTCGACAATAGAAGGGGGCGGCCTCGCGGGAAGAGAAGCTGGCAGTGCCTCGAGCTGGCTTGGCCGTGGAGCAGCATCACCAGTGGCAGGAGCAATAGCTGGGTCTGTGCTAGCACTTTCATGGCGAGATCTGGGTCCGAGATCAATCGCATTTGCATTCGTCCCATGATTCGGCATGAAGAGTGCAGCTTGTGAGGCCACGCCATCAATAACGGTAAAGTCGTTGCGGGGACGCTTCGCTGGACGCGGTGCATTACCGAATGAGGCGAAGCCCATGAGAGAAGCCATATCGGAAGATTCGGGCTCTACCTCTGGCGAGGACATTTCGGAGAAAAACAAACGAGTGGGATTGCTGTAATTGATGTGTGAAGCTGCCGATTTTGCTCATCATCAGAAGAAGCCTCTCTGCAAAAGGTGTTCGTCTGTCCTTGGAGTGAATTGTGGGCCCGGAATTTGCTGACATAAGCCGCTAATGAGCAATGGGAGGCTGTAGGTTCGCAAATAAGTGTCACGTGCTAAGCACCCAAGTGCGTGTGTACTGAAATTATGTAAGCCCAACATCCTTGTATGCCAGCCGAATGCATCGCTTGTGGTTACGCATTTTCCGTTGATAATGAGGCTCACTTCGCGGCGCAACGATCTTCTCAAACTGTCTTTGCTAGAATGAGTTCAGCTACAGCTACTGGTCAGTTTCCTGAGGACCGCCTGCCTCCTGAACGCGAGTATGGCTCTCGGGAAGTTCTACACGCTGCGATCAATGCTTGGGCAGAGAAGATGAACGTGTGGAGAGGCAAGGAGTCCAGGAAATGGGCGACAACCTCTCGGCGAACGGGCGAAGAGGCATGAAGGAGATTTGCAAGAGCGTCGAGCAGGGCATGATGGACCAACGAGCTCTGTACTCAAACGTTAGCCATGCTGAAGACTGTATCGTAGTTACTGCGGAGAGTAGTATCCATGTACACGTTGCTTGTGTTCAAATTGTGGCACCGACCGTGAAAGAGAATCTGCATAGTAGTTCGTCATCTCGAGATGAGAATGAGAAAAGTCCGGGCGAAACTTGCGTTTGGCTGGCATACAAAGATGTTGGGTTTACATGATATCCTTACACACGAAACGGGTGCGTATCCATTATCTTCGACTATGAAGGATCAATGTCTAGGCTTTCACTCTCATGACATTCTGACAAGCCTCCAACAGTGCTGGAAACTAGACTTAGAAGACAGGGCCAGCTCTACCATGGTCGTGTCTTGACTCCTGGCCTAGTATCAAAAGATAAAGAACTACGGAAACACTCGCGTCCGGATGAATCCATAAAGATAGCAGGCTGGCATTGCATATCCGCACTAAATGGATTGAACAGTCAGTCTATTTGCCTCAAACCAAGCTCAACAGCGACTGCACACCGGGTCAACCGTATCAAAAATGAACAACGCGCAGCGACCATCTTGCAATCAACCAATCAGTCGGCCTTTCATGGAATCATACATCATCTGATCAGAACACAATAGTAAGCTTGGAATCGCTGGATCTTGCTATGATTCCACATGGTGTTTATGACTTGTACGTCAAGGCGGCCAACAGGTACGCACCTGGATGCGTACCTGTTGGATCCCATGAACAATACATACTATGATGCTGCTACATATTACATGCGTACATCACATGTAAGAAGGAAATAACAGGCAATAATGAACAGTCCAAACAATAAGCGACATGGGAAACAGAGAGCAAAGGAGAGAGAGAGAGAGAGAGAGAAAGCAACTCTCTGCTTAGGAAGTTGATATATAATATAGATAAGACAAAATAAATGAAAGAAACCAAGGGAGGGAATCCGCTGCTGATGAGAAAACGTATCCAGGTACAAAGAAAAGAAAAGAAAAGGGCCCTGCAAAAAAGCTACCACCGTCTAACCGCCATGTCTGTTGGTCAACTATAGACAACCTGTACGCTGCGCTAGCTATATTGTACATCTGTCCATCCTATTGGCGCCTCATGCGTGGGTTCATTGCCTCGCTGCGCCGAACCTCGCGTATTTCTTTGGTGCCAAAACTACCCACGCCACCCTCCTGTCGTCTCTCCCAGCCGCCTAAACGTACTACGAGACACGTAGCATTATCGCCGTTAGACGAGACCTCTGTCGCATAATCTACAATATCCTGGGCACCCTGCTCGGGTGTCTTGGCCTCCTTGACGACATCAACAATCTCCTGATCGCTTAGTGTTCCACTGACACCGTCGCTGACAAGCACTAAAAACGAGTACTCGGCAGGGCCCATTTCAATGCGCATGATGTCGGGTTCCGCTGAGACGCCAATGCGCTTGCTCTGCACATCACCAAAGGCTCGTGAATTAGCCAGACCAGCTATGCGCTCCTCGCCAAAACTGTCGCCCGACACAAGACTAGTGGCAGGGGCATAGCGTCGTAAACGGCGCTCCTCGCTAGGCATAGATGGGCGGTGGTCCGAGGTCACGGGGCGAGCCTGGCCTGTGAGTGTTTCGCATAGCAGTACACGGGTGTCGCCTACGTGCGCTACTACCATTGTGGACGAGGTTTTGGGGTGCCAAAAGGGCGCTGGAGTTGGTGTGCTGACCATGGCAATTGAGGCTGTTGAACCACCCTTGAATCTTACGTTAGTGCCAATGCCGTGGCCAGATGGGGGAATATGATTCGGCTCTCCTAGATATTCATCCGAGTTGAGGGGGCGGTCGTGAGACACCGAGTCATGTTCAGGCAAGCGTGCCTGGGCCTTGACGAAATCGAGATCGGCCCGCAAGAAGGAATACATCAAGACTGATTCAATGGAGGTTTGTATTGGTGGTTCTGCCTGGTACATGTCGACAAAATATCGCGGCACAAAACGGCGAAAGTAGCCGCCAATGGCCTGTTTATATTCTTGGACTAGATCCTTGCACAGCGGAAGTGGATTAACTGGGGGCTTAACTGAACCGTTGTCGTCAGTTCGGGCAGCTATGACAGAAGCAGCGCCAGTGGCACGAGGCCCAGTTGTTGGCGACTTTTTAAGACTACTTTGCAAGCCGAGCGTGACTGCGGCTTCCTCAATGTATCCGTGCAGCTCGTCTCGTAGAAAGTTGGAGCACTGAGTCCCGCCGTGGCCGTCAAATACGCCAAAATAAAAGACTTGCGGGTCGCCGTATGCCGAGTCGGCATTCGTGGCTTCGCCCGTGACTTCAGGCGTGTTCAACTGGACACTGACAGGGCCTCTTTTGGCAAAGGCTGGTATGCTGATGGTACCAACAGTGTTTGTGTCTTCATTGTACGGACGTGTCCCGCGGCTGTTTGCATGGCCGAAATGGTGCTTTGCGCGACGCAAGGGGATTCGTACCACAGTGAGGTCACGGTTGCTAATGTTCGGTGGCAAGGCTGGAGCAGGCTCTGGATTGGGTGTTTGGCCTTGAGCCTGTGGGCTATGCGGTGTCGATGCATGCCGAGGCAGACGATGTCCTGGGCCAGATCGTGAGTCGGGATGCATAGACGATGAAGGAAGATGGGTAATGAAGTAGTCGTGGAAGAAGCGGCGCTGCGAGGGGAGTGCAAGCGTTGACGGAGCGGATACCGGCAGAGCAGCCACCGGCATCGCTGATGTTATGGCTGAGAAATTAGAGTATATCGAATGTGACGTCATCGGACAACCAGATTGGCGCAGGCAATTTTCTGCCATGTGACGCCTTGGATGTGGACACTGACAGGAATTGGAAAGACCACGGCGGGCACGGAAGAAGAGCGACATTTCGGGGTCGAGACGGAAGAGATCGGGAGACGGAGTGGGGAAAAGGGGAAGGATGATGAAAAGATAGGATAGTTGCCGAACAATATGTGCTTAGGTGAGGGAGATGGAAACGAAGAGAGATGGCGATGAAATAGGAAGATAAATAGAAATGGAGAGTAAGAAGAGGAGATAAGTCATGGACTATGGAATAGAGCAAACAATGTAGTAATAGCTGCAATGCAAGCATGGAGCTTCCGTAGATTCTATCAGGAGGAAAACAAACAACGACAATCAAACAAGAGACGAAAACAAAGGAAAAGCGTTTCAGTTAAACTGTCAAGGCCTGAAAAGGGATTGGAGCTATAGAGGGGCTCGCGCCTGTGCAGCTCACGAGGCACTAACTCACTTTGCATCAACACTTAAGCTCAAGCTCAGCTCAAAGCTGCAATGGCGCTCTATAACAGGGTTTAGGGTTATGGCTTTGCGAAACAGGCTTCAGGGATGCCGCTTATGGTACGGCAGGGGCCAAGATCTGTGTTTATGTTTAGCCGATGATTTACCGACCGATGTGTACTACATGAGATCCCTTAGCTAACTTACTACTACAATATTTCTAGAGTAAGATAGTGATGATTAGGGCTTTGGAAGCATATTTGTTTGATGTGGGCTAGCCATAATAGCAACTGCCTGCCTTTGCACAAGCATGCACCATCCCATACGCTGTTTGTGCGTGCAAGGCAGGACAGGACGCACAATACATCGCTATGGAGGAAGGCACGTCGTTAATTTTCCTTTGAAAACTCTGCACCGTAATTTGATCGCAGCCGGCCAGCCTTTGAGACACTTGTCTATAGCTTGTTATTGCCAAAAGAAAAGAAAAAAAAAATACACTCTACTTAATAGCTTAGAAGCTGTGGCGTTCTAGTCTTGACAACATGAGAATGCATGGGCTCTGGTCTGCTCGTCATGCTGGGCTTTGTATGCCTCGTTCTTGGTCTTTGCTTTGATGCACAGCTGTACTTACTTCCACACCGTACCGGCTAGCTTTGGAGACACCTACCATGTCACCCATGACAAAGCGTAGGCCTAACTCCTTGATCTCGGCCTCTCGCTGCTTGCTGTCCACCATCGAAGTCTGGCATTGCTTGATCTCTGATATCAATCTAGAATCCGCAATGTAGACGCCAAGCCCAGCGATAGTGCGTGGGTCTCCTGGCATATATGGCAACTTGACAATTAGAGACAGCAGTAGCATGGCAATCATGAATACCAGTATCGCTAATGCCAATGCTGAGCAAGTATCATGAGTGGTACGCATGATTGGCGAGCCCGATCTCTGGGGGATATTACACATAATCAAGGGCAGAAAGTCAGCAACACCACTGAGCGTTGCAGCAACCATGGTGAGAGGCTGTTTCCGCTTGATGCTTACCCATAGGCCAAGATAAGCATTGGATGCGCGGGTAACAAGAACCGAAGTCTCGGCATGGTGTGGCGCTGCTCTAATAACCAGAAAGGGACCAAGAATGGCGATACCTGGCGAACCAAGGGTCAGCAAGTATACTTGAGAGAGTTTGCTGTCAAATGCATTAACTTACTTTGATAGACGTGCGTCCAGGCCACAGCGACTACTACTCCAAACATGGCGAGCAAAAACTTGGGGCCAAATTCGCCACTGTTCATAAAGATGACCATTCTATCTTGAGCATCTTCTAGTTGGGTATAGTAGCTAATCCATGCTACGAGCAGCACGAGATACAAGATGAACAGCAACCGTGCACGAATGGATAGCGCAAAGAACGGCTGTCGTTTGTCTTTAGCGATGGCGTCCTTGACCATATCTATGAAATTTGGCCTCTTGGTTGACTTGGCTACTAGGGCAGACGGGCCATCTGCATCGTTGTTAGTCGGACGCAGGGCTGCCGTTGATTCTCCTGGGACAATGCCGTACTCAAGCAGTCCACCACGTCCTTGAAATAAGTTCAGCTGATATTGCTTCCCTTTGTAGACCGCGTCAATCTCTTTCTGGTGCCTTATACTAGGCAGTCCGATGAGAGGCTCTCGTGTAATATAATGCGACAACAAAGCCGCGATGCCGGCAATCGACCATGGGTTCGCACACACACCAGAATCCCACTTCCAAAGTACAACTACAAGGCCTATGAGTAACAGCAGCATGATTACCATAAGTGCTATAACAACATAGGATGGCACTGGTCGAAATGACAGTTTGACAGCACAAAGTGCATCGCCACTTTTGCAAGGCGCTTCGGACACCAAGTGCACTGCCTCGGCAGAAACCGCAATCAGAACCCAGGAAATCCACATCAAAAGTGTCGACAACGCCGTCAGTGGCAAGCCTTTGCATAGCAGGCGGAATGGCGTGAGCACAGCATGTAACCCGTAAAACTTGAGGGTTAGAGACTCCTCCGCGCATGCCCCTTCACGACGTGCGAGCAGGGCAAAGGGCTGGTACATCTTGGCGTTCTGGTCCAGTGTCATGGCGCAGACCAACAGGCCAGTGGCAAGTAATGGCGCTAGAAAATGACCAAAAAAATTGTGCATCTTGGTGATGGCAAATTCTGGCATATCCGCGGGAATAGGCCCGGAGTGATCATTCTTACTTGCAGTAGATTCGGGAAAAAGAGTGAACACGGCAGTTCGGGTGACAATTGTAGGGGAAACACTAGAAGTTACCACGACTTCGGGCGTTGTTGTTGTGGTGTGCAAAGTGTTGTCGGCCCCGGTGAATGTGCTTGTAACAGGGGTTCCGGTAGAGGTAAATATGGTCATGTAGCCTGGACTAGTGAACACCATGATACTAGTAACTAGAGATCCAGGCTGCGTGAGAACCTCTTTGATAGCAGATTCGGGTGTTTTAGTTGCAGGCAGGGTTCGATGAGCGCTAGATTCTTGGCTCGTTGTCTTGGGTACGGGTAGGAGAAGTTGGGATTTCTCGGCCGAGGCTGGCGTCTGAACAGTTACAAGTGTGCTGATTCCGAGGCTAGCTGGAGACTGGATAGAGTTGGCTTGTTGCAAGAACTGACTCCTATCCGAAGCGGCGGGCACTGGTGTCTGCGACGTTAAAACTAGAGTCAAGGAGTCCTTCTGTGTCATTTCAGACGGTGTCGTGAAAGCCACAGCTGGATCTGACGCCCAGGCTGATCCCAAATCTGATGATGGAGCCTGAGCATAGGCAGAATGAAGAGAAGCACTAGCTACTTGCAGAGTAGTTTCGTAAACTATCCTATTGCCTCCTGCTGATTGGATTGATTCTTGCGGCTGGTATTCTATCCTATGTCCTGTTGACGATGCCCCCTCGACTATTGTTGATGGGTCTGTTGGTGCGTTTTGTGCAACCAATAAGGTATAGCTATCTGTAGTCCAAGACGGCTGTATGTTGGACAGGGCATTAGCCGATGGCACCGAAGCTACAAGAATCGAAGATGACTTTGTAGCCTGAGTATTGGAAACAGTTAGGGCCACGGCCACCATGACATCGTGGGCCGTTGAATATGCTGTAGGTATAGGGAGAGAGGCGTCGTTTTGTATGTTGGCCTCGGAGGATGAAGTAATAGGAATGGCCGCAGAAAGAGCCGCAACGTTCTCTGATTCAGACAGCTGCGTAGGAGACAGTTCATCAGATAGTACACGGTGCCGTGAGGGTACTGACAAGACTTTCATGCTTAGCTCTAACCCAGTCTCTTGTGTCTGGCTAGGAGCTGTAGACGTTTCGAGGGCTGATGGAAGAGTATAAATACTAGTGAGTTTGTCGATTACAGCCGTGTGTGTTTGTGTTTCCGTCACCTGGGGGGTTTCCTCTGACGGTACAGATATTTGGCTAGCATTACTCTGCGCAGAATGAAATGATGAGGGGCTAGATGCCGTCGCAGCCAAGATGATAACGTTTTCTTCTGAAGTTATTGCCATAGAAATTTTTGAAGCTTCTGGCAACACTTCCGAGGTTTTTGCCGACAACGTCCGAGTTTCAGGTGCCTTTGGAGGACTCAAAGTGTCTATATAATTTGTTTTCAGTGACACGCTCGAGGCTGTAGTTTCGGCTGTCTTGGAGCTTGATATTTCTTCTAGGGCTGTCACTAGGGTATCATCCCCCGAGATCTCTAAACTCGAAGTTATGTTGGTCATTTGCCGCCGCTCTAGAGCTAGAAGGTTCTGATGCTTCTCCTCTGACCTCCCCTGAGTTTTCCTTTGCCGAGATCGTTCAGCTAAATCCAAGCTCCGGACCTGATACGCCGGTTTCCCATCTGTAGCATCATCATGAATGCTCACCTGCTGAGCGACCACAAAAAGCACGAGCAAGACCGTCACGATGCCAATGTATATCGTCACTATGTGCGCGCGTAGAGAAAGCGGTTTGTGGTGCTTGCGTACAGCACGCATGTGACGTCGGGTACCCGGCTGCTTGGCAGTGTAGCTTGTAAGCCTGGTATAGGTAGGCTGTGGAAGCTCTGAGTGGCTTGAATGGCTAGTCGATGAATCATAGGCCGCGCTGCCGGCCAAAGACGCCGGGCTACGGTTGCTTTTGTAGGGAGGAAAGCTCTGGATGGACGAGCGGGTAGTTCTAGTCGTGTGTGAGATTCGGCTGGTGAACATAGTGGCGATTAGCCCGGATACCGAGGCGCAATGGAGAAAATGCAAATAACAAAAGAAGGCCCAACAGGCGAGTTTATGTGGAAGAAGGCAATATTGTAGATATGCCTAGAAGAACAAACCGCCAAGCATACAAAAGACTCTGATCAATAGTCAGTCAAAATACCGACACACAACACTCACCCCCGAAAGGCACAGACACGAAGAGTAGGATATCTCTCAAGCAAGGTTCTGTCGAATGAAAGAGGAAAAAACCATCAAAAGACGAGACCGACCAACAGAAGTATCTTATTTCAAAGGATGTCCCTTCCAAGCCACATCCCCCCCAGCCATTGCGGGCTTTAACTGGCATGATAAACAGTTCTCTATTGCATCATCATTGGTTGAGCCAACAGAGCGGTAGACACAAAGCCGCGACAGTTTCTTTTGGAGGACTTCTTGCGTTGCATTCCAGCACTAGTCAAGGAAACAACAAGTTAAACAAGAGATAGCCTTGTTCACGAACACGGAGATTGCATGCCATTGCCAGGCATGGTTGTATCGGCTTGTTAGCTGAATCACCACATTAGCGAAAGGCCTAAAAGACCCAGATGCCCAATAACGAAGGACGCAGAACAAAGTAAAAGCACATACAGGCAAGAATAGAAAGAAGCAGCAATAAGCAGCTCTCGCTCTCTTTTCTCTCCTACGCCGACCACCGCCAGCCCTCAAAAGGCGACCCTAATACGCGGCCACGGCCATCAAATTTGACTCCCTCCCGCTTTAACAATGCACGCTTCTCGCGCACCTCGTCCGTTTCCTCGCCCACGCGGCCCTTGAACCCGCCAATTGAGCGCTGTGTGGCTACCACCCGGTGACACGGCACCTGTGGCGAAAACGGATTGCGCCTTAATGCATTGCCAACAGCCCGGGGGGAGCTCTGGAGAACTGCGGCTAGCTTGCCATATGTTGTGTAGCAGCCGCAAGGGATCTGGAGCAGTAGCCGGAGGACATTCTTCTCAAATAGCGAGCGGTTGCAAGAGTTGATTTTATTCAAATAGATCTTATCTTCAGTTAATAGCAGTGGTGGCGGCCTCGTCGGTGAACCAACTTTATTGACAGGGTCCGATTGGGGATTGTTGATCAAGGTTACAATATACTCGCTAGAGGCCTTCATTCCAGGCTGCTGTGATTTGGTGGTCATCGCGAAGTTGTTGATTGGTCGGCAGTTGGAATTGATGAATGTAGTGTATGTATGAGAGATGGAAAATAAATAGAAGCAATGGTTAGAATGAAGTAGGTGATAGTCTGTTCATAGCTAGCGCTAAAGTAGGGCCAGAACTCCTGTACACGTCTAGGTGCAGCTTCTTTGTTTAACTGTCTCATTACTTTTGGTCTATCAACTCCAGAGCTTCAGGGCGTTCATTGCCAGTGTTGCTATGCCTACAACTTGAATAACTACCATCGCATGCATACCACCCCTTGTCTCCCTAGTTCTGTTCCGCTACTCTAATCACCAGTGTCAACTTCCAAATCAATCTGCACACCATTGCTTACGCCATAGTCTTCCAGACTCAGCTGGTCTTTGAACGGCCGTTCGCCCTGTCTCTTGAGCAGAATCTCGTGTGGCTCGCGACCAATGCGCGCTGCGACCAGAATCTTGAATTCTTTGACACGGTCTGACGCAAAGCAGGGAATCGCGGCCTTGGTGCCTAGCCGATCATTGACGTGTACGATTATCATCTCCTCCCCGCCTGTTGGGGCGGCTGGTGTAGCGGCTTTTTTACTTTTGTCACGTCGCGGGGGTCTGTCCTCCCTATCTCTATCTCTGCGATCTCGATCTCGATCTCGGTCTCGGTCTCGGTCTCGGTCTCGGTCTCGATCTCGGTTGCTACCACGGCTATGGCCGCTGTCGCGCTCATGCTCTCTGCGCCCCGAAGACGCGCTACCCTGTAACTGGTGTCGGTCGTTGTCACCATCGCGACGGCGCCGAGGGGAAGGCGATCGCCGGCTACGGTAGCCGCGTTCAAGCCCACCACGACGATCGCCCCGCTCGTCGGCGTAGCTATTCGAGTTGCGACTCTTGTCTTTCCAGCCAAAGCCACCGGAGCGTGGTTTGCGGGAGTGACTGTCACCGTCGCGGCGGCTACGCGTGTTGTCTCGGTCGCGATGGGCGGCTGGAGAGCGCGAGCGACTCCGTTTGCGAGTCGTAGCCTCGTCGGCCATGGCAGTTATGGTGGCGGAGGGAGCACCGAAGCGTCTGTTCCGTGTCTGTTGTGTCTTGTAAGGGGGTCAAAAGTCAACAAGACTGTCTATTGCGCATAAATTAGACAGTGCTGGCGGTTGATTGACGCAGGAGGGGGAGATCCCCTTTGATAATCTAAGTGGCGACGGGGCAGAAGACTTTTAAGCAGGGCTTATTTGATATTCAACGTTTACTGGAAGCACAAATATCCAACGACGCGCCGTTGAGCAGGTGTAGATCCCAAAGGTATGTAGCCTTGCGGCAGTCTGGCTGCCGGCCGTCAACAGCTGCCAGAGCTTGCCAATGCAACATGGGTGCCAAAAATTGAGGATTTCTCCGTTCAAAAGATGGCAACGTGCCTGAGTGGTTAAAGGGTATGACTAGAAATCATATGGGTTCGCCCTCACAGGTTCGAATCCTGTCGTTGTCGCACGTAAATCTTCACTTTTGCTGCTTTGCTCATTTTTTTTTGCTTGTTATTGTTATTGCATTATTTTGCGTCTACTTACGCTTATTTCGCAGCAATACGATGGTCGCTTTTTTGACCTCCCCCAACCTGGTGTCCTCATAAGCAGCCGCCGAGACTTACATGGGGTAGCCAATCACAGCCCTGTCTGTCTGTGTATGCCAGGAGCTCTAGGTGTGGAGGCGGGGGGGGGGCCACTGTATTATAGGCTAGGTCATGGTATTAGCAGGTAAACGTGAAATAATACAAACAAATATAGCACAGGGGCCACTATAACAAGATGCTATAGCGTAGTGCACAAGCATTTCTCTCAGTGGACATAGCTTAGATTGAATAGCACACAAAGACTTTGCTCAAAGTCCCCCCAAGCCTCAGTTTGCATCTTACTAATGGCATTTATCAGCGGGCAAGCAGTGTAAGCAAGTAATACTATGTGAGGGCTACCTACACAAGCATACAATCCGGAAGCTCTACATGACTGGCTAATACGCTGTTCGTGCTGGCTAGCCCACAGGGCCCCTGCTGGGCTACCCCTATGAAAGCGTTGCTTAGGGGTGTTCGAATGCAGCCGAACACCCAATGCCTTTCTCCGTGGATAGACGTTTGCATGTTTTCTCCAACTCGTCGCTCCTTTACTTGGCACCAAACAGCCGAGACGACAAAGGTCCAAGGAGATAACAGGAAAACGAGAAGAAGGTACAAGTCTGAGTGCCAGAGGCTAGCAAGCAATAAGACGCATATAGGAATAGCATCATGGAAGACACGAGCTTCTCTTAACATCACCATAAGAGACCATATCATACCCCAAGACCCTCAAGCACGGCCTGGCCTCATTTTGAACCACTCCTAACCCTCATATCGCACATCACACATCCCATATTTTACTACCAAAGAGACAAGAGACAACAAGAAGACTCCTCCGTGGAGAAAAGCCCCTCCTCTTCTTCTCTTTCCTCACTTCGCCCACGCTCGCTCGTCATCTTTCCGCTAGGGCCCTGATCTCCTGGCGGCCTAATCACGTCGCCGTTGAACTGTACATGAGACAAGAACACAGCAACTAAGCAGCAGGGGAAAATATATCAGGGTCAAGTTCCTATCCTCCCATCTTAACTCCTGTCCTACTCTCCTCTTCTATCATAGTCATCCTCTTGAAATATGGCCACTCAACACCCGAAAGCTGCTCCGACCACTGGCTCTGCAGCTGCCGAGCCAGCGCAAGATGGCCGCGCCGACCTCGCCTCCGTCCTGCCCGCTGACAAATGGACCAGCCAATGGCATATTGTGCGACTCAATCTAGCCATTGGCTCTCTAGTGCTCTTCTCATCGGCTAATGGCTATGACGGCTCGCTGATGAATGGTATAATCGCACTGCCGTCATGGAACCGCTTCATGGACCATCCCCGCGGCTCATGGCTGGGCCTAATCAATGCCATGTACTCATTGGGCTGTGTAATCGCGTATCCCGTGGCAGCGGGTGTGTCAAATCGCTATGGGCGCAAGCCTGGCTTGTATGTGGGCTATACTAGCATGGCCGTTGGCACAGCGTTACAAACCTTTGCCCAATCGCATGTCGCGTTTATCATTGCGCGGCTGTTCATCGGGATTGCCAGCGGCTTCTTTCTTTCTGTGCCGCTTTTGATTGCCGAGAATGCATATCCCACGCAACGCAGCATTGTCTCAGCTCTGTATAACTGCGGCTGGTACTCCGGGTCCATGGTGGCCGCATGGGTTGTCTTTGCTACACGCCTGGTCGACTCCTCATGGGCATGGCGGACGCCCTCACTTTTACAAATCCTGTTACCTTTATGCACACTGCCTGGATTCATCATGATTGACGAATCACCACGATGGCTGGTCGCCCAGGGCCGTGATGACGAGGCACGCGCTATCCTGGCCAAAAACCACGCCGGTGGCAATCTAGACTCGCCGCTTGTGGCGTTCGAGATGCACGAAATCCAGTCCACAATCCGAGCCGAGACAGCCAGCGGTGGTGCCAAGTGGGCTGACCTGTGGGCGACAAAAGGCAACCGGCATCGGTTGTGGATCACCGTGACACTAGGAATCTTCACACAATGGGTGGGCAATGGAGTTGTCTCTTATTATCTTTCATTGGTCTTGGAGACTGTTGGAATTACGTCAGTGACACACCAGACGCTAATCTCAGCGTGTCTGCAGATGTGGAATCTGTTCTGGGCGTCTCTAGCGGCATTCAACTCAGATCGACTTGGCCGTCGAATGCTTTTCCTGGCTTCTGTGAGTTCCCTGTCCGGTGGGAGGCTACATTTCAATGGCTAGGTCTGATCTCAATCTAACTCCGTCTTTCTCTCTTTCTTAGGGCTCCGTCATGCTGGTATCCTACTCCATCATAACTGGTCTTTCCGGAAGCTTTGCTTCAACGGGGGACAAGGCCACCGGACTGGCCGTCATTCCGTTTCTTTTCATGTGCGTTACGCTACCTTTCAACCTCATACCTCTCCTACCCTCCTCTTTGGCCTACTGACACTATCCGCTGACTTCAACAACTCACAGATACTTCTTCGGCTATGACATCTCCCTCACGCCTCTACTCGTTTCTTACCCTGTAGAAATCTGGCCCTATGCGCTACGTGCAATGGGACTGTCGGTGGCCTTCGTAGTGGCCCTGCTGTGCATCTTCTTCAACACCTTTGTCAATCCTGTTGCCCTGGATAACATGGGCTGGAAGTACTATATCGTGTTTGTAGTATTCCTCGTGGCTATGCTGTTCACCGTGTACTTTACATACCCCGAGACCCGCGGTCACACACTGGAAACCATTGCATATATCTTTGACGGTGATGATACAACTCCACTGGACGTGCCTACTCACTATGGTGCACCCGTTGTGATCGGCCACGTGGACAAGGCCTCAGACTCGGACACAGACCCGGCAAGCCGCGAGGCCACTGATAGCGACTATGCGTCATCCTCATCACTTGCCCGCATGCTGCCGGAGTCTTCTTCTACGGACCGTCCGACTAGAAGCAGGTGAAGCCCAAGAAAAGCAAAGACTCGGCTCCACTCAGTTCAGCTCTATAGATGACCCGTAACCCCAAAGAAATAAGACCACAAAAGACAATAAAACTACGAAGGCAGGCCAAATCTGAGGCTAAGCTTTCACAATTTTCGGTATCTTATATTATGCGTGCACGGACAGACTCGGATCGGGAACGCTATGTGTCGCTCGATCCAAGAAGTCGTCTGTAAAACCACAGCGGGGCGGACCGGGCCTAGACTAGAACGGACCAACAAGTATCTCCGCATCGATGGATAGATCAAATAGAAGAACAAAATAGACCGTTATCAGGGTATTTGAAACAAAAAATAAAGATGCCTTCAAGCGGATTTGAACCGCTGACCTCGACATTACTAGTGTCGCGCTCTGCCAACTGAGCTATGAAGGCTCGCTGACTTTTTCGGGTTTTGATGGTATTATATTCCCACTGACTGTTTGGTAACCCTTACGCGCGCCGTCGTATTGCTGCGAGATATCAGTAGGTAGACGTTAAAGAATACAATAACAACAATAACCCTTACGCAGAGCAAAACCCAACCCTAATGATGTAAGTTGCATGGCGTGGCGACCTTCATTTCCTGATTCAACCCCCTGGTTGAACATCTAAGGTGCTCAGCAACGCCTGGCATTGTTTTGGCAGACATTGTTAATTCCTGGCTAGTAGTTATTAGTGTTCCACGTTTGGGCGCCACCAGCGCTTCTAAGTATATCGCCACCACCAATCGCGACTTTCACCAGTGCATCTCCTTCCTCTCGTGTTTTACGGGCCCTGCCCTCTTTCTCTCTTGCTATAGACACCATCAACTCCAAACTAACTGCCTCACCATCTCCTCTGCTTTGCTCCTTCTCTACTTTTCCGCCTGCCTTTCCCCCGTCCTCCCCCATCTAATGGCCCCCCACCTCTCCTCCCTTCAACGTAGCCAAGTCCTGGCTTTACGCGCAAGCAACCTCCCTCTCAGCCAGATTGCCCACCAATTGCATATTTCACTTGCCCAGGTACGATATACTGTGCGTCAAAACAGCGCCAACGTTGCGCGACGTAGCGGGCGCCCGCGCCTTCTTAGCCCCGAGCAAGTTGACCGTGTTGTGGCCTTCGTCAGCCGATCGTCAACAAACCAAGCTATTCCGTGGGCTGGCATTGCGCCAGCTCTAGGCATCGATTGCTCTGTTTGGGCCATTCGTCGTGCGCTGCGCTTGCGTGGGTTTTCGCGCGGGCATGCTCTGGGTCGGACGGCTTTGGCGCTGCGTGGTGGAGGAGAGGTGCAAATACTGGCAGACGGCCAGACACTTGATCTTAATCAGAATGTACAGCCGACAGAACACCAAATGCTTAGTGGAGTGGTGGAAGAGGGGTCTCTAGAGCATAGGGTACAGGCTGCTACAGCTGTAGCAACAGCTGAGGCTGTGGCAGTAGCCACAGCAGCTGCGACTGGCGGGGGGACGGACCCTTCCTTGAGTGAACACATGAAGGCTTGATTTGCTTCTTCCCTAGTATCCCCAGACAGAACTTGGGGGGAGACCAGAAGTCACAGACAGTTTGAGGCATGCTAGTCATCAGCCACTGCTGGCTCTGGAATCTTGCCTACCTGACTGTCTCTTTGTTTCTCTGCATCTATGTTGTTTGCTTATGCACTTCGTTATGCGCATTCGTATCACCACCACAAGCAACTTGTATCACTACTACTTTACTACACCACTATCATGACAACTCACCACTCACTCCCTCTACACAGATATACACATACACATGTACCAATAGACAATGTAATACAATACCAATTCGCCCCTACACAACTCCATTTATCCATTCCTTTGTTCTAATCACCTTGTTTTCCGCTTGAAGAGTCACAACAAAAAAAAGGGCGAGATAGGAGACACGCAAAGGAAAACCCACCATAAATCAATAAGACGAAGAGAGACAACTGTCACTACCGCATCAGGTCTCTCGGATATCAATAATATCAACAACAGCGCTACCACTCAAATTAACTAGGTATTCACCCTATACAGCCAGCCAAACATCCCTTCCTGCTCACCGGGCAAACACCTTGACTACGCCATCTCCACCGCCACTAACCACCCACTTGCCATCTTGGCTCCAGATGACTGAGCAGATACCTTCGCCGCGCATGATACGATGTGATGTGATTTCTTGCACGCAGCTGCGCTTCTCTAGATTCCAAAAACGTAGTGACGCATCATGTCCAGCGCTGACTAGCTCGCGTCCGTCAGGGCTCAGTGAGAGAGACGAGACAGCAGTAGGATGAGCCCACATACTGTACGTGCATTGGCCTAGCGAAGAAGAAGAAGTTAGCGGGGTTCCACTGCAGCCCAGAGCATAAAGCGGGAAATGGAGATGGACAAGAGACTTACCGCTATTGGCATCGTAGAATCGCACAAATCGATCCTCATGACCTGTAATAATGACACCTTCAACACCAGACCCGGCCGAGCCTCGACTACCAGTAGCACCGGCTCCTGACTCCTCCTCGCCATTATGTGACGTCTGGTGGCTTAGGCCTGTTGTTGTGGCTACCACCGTGTTCAGGCTTGTACTGACCGTGCCATCATACGTTTCCTGGCTAGCACAGGCACCAACCTGCTCACCGGTGCATGTATCAAACACGAGGACTGCTGAGTTGGAGTAGGCTACAACAAACGACGTGCCCAATGTTCCTAGGGGTGTAATGGATGTGGGACTAACAGTAACAGAGGGATTTCCGTCACTATCATATTCTCGCTCGAAAGGTGACTCAATGTCATGTATCAGCGAGTGGTAAAACGGCGCGTTGGAAAAGGTCGTCATGTTGGGTTGCGGAGAGATGGGAAATGCGCTGCCTGAGCTGACTGAGTTATTACGCGTGCGGCCTAGTGGTCGCTGGCTACTTCCCGCCTTGGATGACGTAGGATGGGGAGGCGGACTGACCGACCACACCTTAACACTGCCATCGGCGGCGCCTGTAACCAGGACAATGCGATCGGCACCACCATTACTAGACGGATCGGAAAAGATAGTGCCTACAGTGCCGGGAAGAACGCACATGGCCCAAACAGCATCCGAGTGACCCTCAATGGTGGCCTTAGGATCAACTCGGCCCCGTTCCCACACTCTAATGGTCGAATCCTGGCCACCAGAAAATATCCAACCGTCGCCCAGAGCTCTCCCCCCCGTATAAAAATTGGGTGAAGAAGACCAAGCCGCAAGGCTGAGAACAGCACCAGAATGGCCTCGATGGGTAAAGCTTGCTGATACGTCGGTTTCTGCCACTACATTACCAGCAAAAACATTGAGCTGGGGAACATTGAAGCGCTTAACTAGTCCATCGTCGCCGCCTGTACAGATCTCCGGCTCAGCAGGACTGCCGCCTCCAGAAAAAATAACGGTTCGGACAGTATTTAAATGGCCGCGTAGGCCATAGCGAAGCTTAAAACTTCCGGAGACGGCGCTAGAAGGAGCCGAAGACATGCGTGCCGCCTGGTGATCTAAGCTTTGCCTTCGGGAATTTCGGGCGTATGAGCCGCCATGAGAGCGGTTTGGGTTTTGAGGGATACTGTCAGCTGTTGGAAAAACATCGGTGTGGGATCTATTTTGAGCAGCAACCTGTGTACCGGGACTAATTTCAGCTGTGCTATTAGGCCCAGATATAGGCGTGTCTAAGGACTCAGTGTTGGAGCTAGTCTGGGGACTAGGGGAGCTTTCGGGGAACACCCAACCGTCGTTGGCCTCAGATTTCTTTTCGGAATCACTAGAATTGACACTATGGTTTTGAGATTGCGTATCATAAGCTTGCGTTGACTGGCTGTTCCAATTGTTAGATTTTTGATTGGAGCGCATCATCAAAGGAGCCTCGATATCGTTGCTTTTCCAATTAGGCGGACCTCCATTCATGGACTGGGCATGTTGTTGCTGTTGTTGTTGCTGTTGCTGCTGTTGTTGCTGTTGCTGATATCTTTGCGCCATGGAAATGGACGACGGTTGTGATTGGTGGGATTGTTGTTGTTGCTGTTGTTGGCGATGTTGTTGCTGTAACAATTGTTGTTGTTGTTGATGATGCTGCTGTTGTTGTTGTTGTTGAGATCCGTCAATTCCAGAGTATGACAAAGGCATGTTGAAAGCCTCAGCATCACCCTCACCTAGTGGCAAAGGTGGTGATTCCCGCGGAGCAGGAGGATTTGCTGGTGTGACCATGAGATAGGTAAACTCGGCTTGACACTGATCCAAAATAGACTTGACGTCGACTCGAAGGGGTTCGTCGTCGAGAGCAGATGGCTCAGGGGTCTGAGGAGAGGGGCCTAGCGATGGAGTTAGAATAGAAAAATAACGTAGCACCTAGATAAGGGCAGCTCTCTTGAGTCAATATTTCCATTGATAAATACCTTTTAATTTGGCTTCTAGAATAGCTGTCCGTCTCGCAGCTCGGTCCAAGACAACGGCGGATCTTTCATTTTCATTGGCGTGGTCAGGGTCCAACTTGCCCTTTTCTTCAAGGATTGCAGCTTGAGCCTTAATCTTCTTTTCTAAAATGCCAACATATTTCTTGAGCGCATTTTGAGTCACATCGGATCGGCGGCCTTGGCCTTCGAGGGTAGCAATGCGGCTTTTGAGTTCCTGTCTTTCGATTTCCCAGGTGTTTCTTTCGCGTTCGTGGCGATGCCATTCAGTTTGAAGGAAGCGCATGACACCTAGGAGGAAGAAATACGTTAGTAAGAGGCGGGAGACAGAGGTGCATAAAACCCGTTATAGCATAGCAGATATGGCGGATGAAGTAGAGCAACTGACCCTGTAACGTATACTCGGTAGCAAACGGCCGCACTCCTGCTATTCCACCAACATCACCGCCTGTATTAATCGAGTTCCCGACATTGGAGCCCATGGCCATAGAGTAAAGCTGAGCAAGACGAAGGGACCAAGTGGTTATATCGGGGTGTGACGGCCAGAAGAAGAGCTTAGAAAAGCGACAATTCAGGAGCGGAAAAGAATGTCCGAAATATGAGGTTACCGCTGCTGATTCTGCTACTATGCTCTCCCACGCCCACTTGTAGACACTGAGGCCAACTGAGAGGAAGGCAAGAGCGTCAAATGGGAGAGGAGTGTATCCACGGAGCTTTTAATACAGCAAATTGCACCAGGCCAATCAATCAATGGCTGGGTTGGAGAGTGAGAAAGAGTGTGCGGGTATATATATGGCTAGTTGTTCGTGTATGCCTAGTTCAGTGGTTGTCTATGGGCGTCGTTTATTCGTTCGTCTCGGTCGTCAAGATTTTCGGGCGGTAAGCTGAGGAGTGTATCGTATCGTACGTAGCCTTGTTGCTATGCCTTGTGGTATTAGCTTTAGCTACAGCTGTTCTTCCGTCCGTTCAAGTTGGTTTGTGGCCTTGTTTTCTATAGGAGTACGAAGCAAGGAGTAGATTGAAGAGGAGTAAAAGCCGACTTGGCTTTACTCGCTTCTGTTCTGATAGTGATGGCAGACTTCAGAGCCTTTCAGAAGAGTTCTTAGAAGGGCTGTAAGGGCCTCAAGGGTGTGTGGGGTTGTAATTTAGCCGCCCACTATAGTATGTTCCTAAGCTCCAGCCAAGAATAAACAAGTTCTTTTGGCCAGTTTGGTCCTTTTTTTTGGGTACTATTCACAAGCTGTGGCCACGTATTATTTGTAACCCTAATTCTGTACTTCGCCACGAAGATACTGCCTATATAATAGACAATAAGAGCTGAAAATAGCGGCCTCAAGTCCTATGGTCTAGTGGTATGACGGTCCCTTCACATCTATGAGCATGTGTACTCCCGGGACAGGTCCTGGGTTCGATCCCCAGTGGGACTAATGTCTTTTCTTTTTTTGCCAGCTGTACAGCTTAAATTAAAACTCCAGCTCCTCAACCTCCATTCCACATTCTAAACACTTTTTCACCGTCATACCGTCGCTATTTTCCACTGTCCGACCCCACGTATGCACATGCTTGCCACCACCCAAACTATCACCAAAGTTAGCGGGCCCAGCCAGCCCTTCAACCTGCCTCCGAAAGGCATCCGTTCGGGTTTTGCGCTTAAGTTCTCGCAGCTTCTCCTTGAATTTGGCTTCTTTACGCCTCTTCTTCTGCTCTTCACGCTTTTCGAACTCGGCATCCAGAGCTTCAGCCGAGCCCCATTTCTGTGTGATTGCATAATCCTCGACTTGGAAGCGCAGAAATAGCATCATGTCGTGCCAGTGCGTCTTGTGTGGGTTCGGCTTGTTGAGATGTGGCAGTAGATCTACATCCTTAAGTTCCTCTGCGCAAGTAGACTATGTAAGCAAAGAGAAATCGCTAGCAGTTGTATTCGCCGGTAGACACTTACCATCCGTCAAAAGATAGTCTTCGCGGCATTCTGTCTTTGTCAATAGCGAGTATTTTTCAGGGAACTTGTCTTTACATGGCGAACATACGCACACCTTGAACACTTCTTCCCAGACAAAATCAATCTCGCGGCTATCGCACTCTCGGCATCTCTTGGTAGCCTCTTCTATTACGCTAATGCCAGGCTCAAATGGCCCAGCCTTGCGCCTCTCCAGGTCACGGATAGTCTGGAGACGCTCCCACTCGCGAGCTGTCATGTTCTTAGGCTTTCCGGATGTGTCATCACCAGGCCGAACACGCGGTTGGAGTGCGGCATTGTACGGATCGTCTTCGGTTGTTAAGAATCCACCCTTGTTATCGCTCAGGGTACTCATGTTGTACTCGACGTACTTGGCGAACTTTTTAGCTGGTCGCAGTGGCGCACCGTCAGGTGTTTGTCTAGTGCCATCGCGGTTGCTATCTAGTGGATTGAGAGAGCCGGAGACTGATCGCGGACGCTTAGTGCCGGCGACGGGTGTGAGTGACGCTGGAGTAGTGGATGATCCTGGGATGGTAGCAGGTGAAATAGGCTTAGCCTTGCTACCCGCCGCTGTTTTTCTAAGCTGTATTTCTGCATTTTTCTTATCCTGCAGGGCTTTTGCGCGCCTTCTATTCTCTTCCTGGAAATACAGTTAGAAGATGTGGCGGCTGTAGACATGTAAGTTAGGGGACAAGATGATAAAAACCTACAATGCGCTTAGCAATCTCTGGGGTAGCTGATGATTGCGATCGTGTTTGTCGACGTGTAGAACCTTCCATGTTGAAAAGATGCTGTCATCTTGGAGAAGATATAAGACGGAAGCGACGTCACCCAGTATTGCCAACGCGCCACCAAGACTTTTTAAACATGCATTGCCTAGCACTTTGCCCCTCGCAGGCACGAAGTCACGGGACCTGATCTTCTCACCACTATTTAGTATAGGGTTACCCTAGGGTTGTATTAACCGGGGGTGGCACCGGGCTGGTGTTTCGGCCTCAAGCTTGGTTTCATCAAAATAAGCGATACATCAAATATGAGATGAGAAGTTTCAAGTACAATAATCATGAGACGAAATAGAAACGAACTCTCTACCCGCGAGGGTGAAGGGGGGTATGTAAACATATATAAATACAACTGATTGTTACAAACTCTGTATTGCTTCGTATTCACCGCCTTGGATTCTAAGCTCGCGATACAACCGGCAGAATCCTCATGCCAACACCTTGTAACTCTCTCTACTTCTGCTTCTCCTCTGCTTGACGCTTTGTCTGGAAACTCTCAAACAACATTCTCCGGTCTTACTATGACTTAGATACACTTTGACTTTCTACGATTTCTCTTTATTGCTCTTAATATACCCCTTCCCGCCTCTACTATCCTGCATGTTTGCCATAAAACCTCGAGGCTTTCTTGTTCATCTAGTTTTCTTAATTAACAAGATCCCACAGGTGGTAATCTTCTTCTCTTCCCTCCCTCATGTGCGAAGTGTTGACTTTTGCAATCTAGCTCTCCCCTCCGTCATTAACGCATATTGCCAAGCTATTATACGCCGTAGCCTAAGATCGATACAAAAGAAACAGATCCTCTTGTTCTGATTGATCATCGTTGTTACATACCCTCAGGTATACACATACATACCTATTAGTACTAACGACTACTCTGGGGACATCCCTACTGCCATGACTATGCTCACGCCCGCGTCCCCCGAAGACGACATTCTCATTCCACCAACAATACCAAGGCCACTGCCGCATTGGCTACATCCGGGATACAGCAAGCAGATTGTCAAGGGAAACTTCATGATGCTTAGTGAATATCCCAAGACCGTCGAGCGAGGCGAGTGGATGGCGCATCAAGGTGATTGATTTCCCCATGGTCATTGTGTTGCGACTTCATCAGTAACTACTACTCTATGGCCGCATTTTGAGTGAGCCCTTCTTTTTTAGCTAACCACTTGTTTCTTCTACCTGTTGCTACTTTTTTAGCTGTTGAACAGTTCCGAAATCTGTGGCACTTTGTGCGCGTGGTGTACGATAAAGAAGATAACGGTCTTTCTATTTGCAACGAGCACACATGTCCGAAAATGTCGGCTGGAAGGTGAGTCGAAATCAAGCCGCAGGCTGTCTTTAAGCAGAGTATCTAGATCTAGTATTTCCTACACTTAGCACTGGGTTAACTTGCTTCTCTTTTCTATTCCCTGTTGCAGCAACCATTCGTACACCTGGCTCAACAGCCAATACAAGCCCACCGAGCTTCCCGCCCATCGCTACATGGCGCTTATGCACCGTTGGATCAGCAGCCGCATCGATAACACTTCCATGTTTCCCACCGACCCCAATACCGTCTCCTTCTCTCTCAAGCCCGATAGTCCTTCTATGGCACATATGGAGCAAGAGAAATGGGCTGGCGAGCGCAGTGGTTTCCCCGCCGACTTCGAGCAGACATGCAAAACAACTTTTTCGCAAATGTTCCGTGTCTACGCACATCTTTACTGGGCCCATTTCGTCGATCCCTTTTATCATCTCAACCTTGAAAAACAGCTCAATTCGTGTTTTGCCCATTTTCTGCTCGTCGCGATCAATCTTGATATGCTGCGACCAGAGGAGCTCGAGCCTATGCAGCTTCTAATTGATTTGTGGGCCGTTAACGGTACATTTCCGCCCGGCTCTGTGCCGTTTGGCTTGGCAAATCTACGCAGGGGGAATTACATTTTGACATATGGTCCAGAGATTTGCGCAGCTGATTGACACAGGGAGGTTAGATCTGACGAAGGGAGCACAAGAGGATGAGGAGATGATGGGGGGGGGGGTATAATAAAAGAAGGATAAAAGACATTGGGCTACTTGCCTACCTGGCTGTCTGTATCCGTGTGTACTGTTACTATTATAATATCGTCGTGATAATTTGAGACGCCATATGGAAGTAGAAGCTAAACACAACGATGAGGAAAAAGAAATCTTGAAAATGAATTTTTTTTTGTATATTTGCCGAGAGGCACAGAGAAAACAATGTCTATGAGACGTTTGAAAGAGCAGACACAAAGCAGCAAAGTTGACATGAGCGGAACAGCAAAGAAATACGATAAGGACGACAAGAAAGACGAATATAGAGGACTGCTTAAATAGAAGGTAGTGAAAAGGGAAGAATAGAAGTAAACAGACGAGCGTCATACATATATGTAAAATAAGAAGAAGGGCAGAGGCACCGTCGTAGAAGCATGCAATAGATTCTGGGTAAAAGCACACAGAACGAGACTGTTGCTAGGCGTGGACAAAGAAAAAGTGCCAACAAGCAACAAGGAAAAAGCAGAAAGAGAAAGCAAGATCGTGAGCGTCGTAAGAACTCGCAGCACAAGAACTCCGTAAAAAGACAAGAAAAAAGGGTCAGTAGGCGGCGAATGGCCTTGATAGTCGAACAGGGCAAAGAGACAAGAAAAGATTCGAAAGAAGTAGGGGGGGAGCGGTAGGAGAAAGGAAAGAGCAAGGGACAGGAGCTAGAACGAGAAACGTTCGGCTTTGTTCCCTAACACCCGTTATCACAACTCACTATCCAAGATTTAGCCACCTCCAGCCTAGCCAGCTCAGCCTTAGGCTCCTCACACCATCGCCATGACACTTTACTTGCCACCACAGCCAAAAAAAATTGACATTGGTGCTATGCTGTGTTTGCGTTTTTTTTTCTTTTCTTGAGCTGTTGCCAAGCAGCTGTTCCAAACCCATCTCAGTCACCAGCTAACTAGGCTTGAGATAGGGCCTGAGCTTTGTGCCCAGCAGTGGCATTAGCATTGAGATTAGCCGCAACAGACACCCGGACGCTGCTATTTAGCTACGGCTATTTGCTTAGTTCGTCAATGATAGCAGCACTGACACCAAGAGGCAGCCCGTTGGCTACCGTTTGAGCAGCGGCGGCAAAAGCAGGGTCAACCGAGGCGGTGTTGTCCTTGAGCTCAGCCATTTGCCCCTCCATGTAGTACGAGTAGGCGATTTGTTCGGGTTGTTCATCTTTGAAAAGGGTGGGTTTCAGCCATAAAGGCATTCGGGTTAATGTACTGGTCCATGGGGTCCTGGCCCTGCTGCTGCTCTTCATAGTTCTCACCATTTTCTTCGGCCTGTGTGCGATTGTGGAAGGCCAAAATGTCATCGTACATCTTGACCTTCCAGATATCGGCAGATGCATTGATGCCATCCTCGAAGTCGAAGGGGTGCGGGGCTTGCGGTTCGTCTTCGGGATCGTGGTACAGCTCGAGGTAGGGGTGCCGAAGGGCGTCGGCGGCAGTCAGACGGCGACGAGGATCGAAAACGAGAAACCTTTCCAGAAGGTCGATAGCTAGAGAGAAAACAACAGGGCGTTAGTATACTGAAATAGATGACGGGCAATGATGGGTTAGGTATTGTGTTGAGGACTCACCTTCAGGAGTGGCAGTGGGGAACTTGGTCTTGAAAGATACGGGCTCATGTGCGGGTAAGGACTGCACAAATTTGAGGGTCTGCCAGAAGAGAGGGAAGGGGAAGAAAATCCCTTAGTTAGCTGGTTGCTCAAAGCGTTGTTGGCTGTAGGATTAAAACAGATGGAAGCTGACTCACGTTCTCGCTGGTGATGCCACCAATAATGTACTCGGGTGGGTTGCCAATGAGCTCAGTGATGATAGAAAACTGGTTCACATGGTCCTTGCCAGGGAACAGGGGCGAGCCGGTAATCATCTCAGCCAATATGCAGCCAACACTCCAGATATCGACAGCAACATCGTACTTTTGCCACGATAGCATGATTTCGGGTGCGCGGTAGTAGCGTGTAGCAACATAGCCAGTCATCAGGGGGTCCTGAATACGGGCCAGACCAAAGTCACAAATCTTAAGATCGCAGTTTTCGTTGATGAGAATGTTGCTGGGCTTGAGATCACGGTGGATGATTCCAGCAGAATGGACGAACTTGAGGGCACGCTGTGAACAGGATATTTGTTAGAAGCAGGATACACACTTGATAGCGGGGGCGGAACACGAGAAAGTGGACAGCGGGATGGAGCGCACCAGGATTTGGTAAGTGAAATAGACAATGAAGTGAGGCTCCAGCGGGCGCGTGGTGAGTAGGCGATGTAGGTCAGTTCCTAGCAGTTCGGTGACAAAATATCTAAAGGAATGATGTGGTTTGTTAGCAGCCACTCTGTGGGTGGATGATCCCTTTAGAGAAAGGAAAAGAAAGAGAAAGAAGAGCAGAGTGTACTTACATGTCCTCGTTGGGCGACACAAATATATCGCTGAGGCTGATGACCTAGAGAGGGGCAAAGACGAACAAAGCGGTCAGAGAGATGGACAAACAGCGAAATAAGAGCAAACAGATAGGGAAGAGAAACGAGGGCGGGCAAACAAGACCTGAGTGAGGACATACATTCTCGTGGCGCAGGTTCATCAGCAGCTTCAGCTCACGGTAAGTGCGCTTGGCCAGCACATCGGTCTTGAAGGGCTTGACGATTTTCTTGATGGCCACACTCTGATTGAGTAGCTGGTCACGAGCAGAGCTATAGAAAGGACGAAACGGTTGATCGTGATCGATTAGCAACGGCGAGACAGGCGAGAAGGGCGATGCAAAGAGAAACACGGGGGGAGCTTAGGACCATTCTCAGTGTAGTGAGAGGAGCTCTAATAAACGTACCAAACAAGGCCAAAAGCACCCATGCCGACAGGTTGCACTTGGGTGTACCTATGGGAGGCCACAGAGAATGTCAGTCACGGGCTCTAAACAGATATAAACGGCGTTACGAAGGGAGGGGGGAGGGAGGAGGGGGCAGTGTCATGACATTTGAGATTCGGGCGGTTGAGCCGGGCCGAGTTGTTTATGGGAGAGGTGAAATGGAGACGATGGTAGAGAGGGGACGGGACAACAAGCGCCAGCTGCAGAGTACAGGGCAAGAGAAGCAAAAACCAGAGATGTCAACGCACCTAGAGGTGATGTCGAACATGGTGCCGAAGATTTCTGTGCGCACGAATTCAGCCATGATGAAGAATATTTGGTGTATCAGCCTTGCAACTTTGGGTTCGTGATAGTCGGTATGAAATGACGAGAGAAAGGCAGCAAAGAGACGAAGAGATGGAAAACGGAGAGATGAACAGATGCGGATGGGGCAGAGGCCACTTAGATTGAACGAAGGAGGGAGGCGCTTGAAACGGAACGGTAGCTCTGAGAATTGAAGCCAAATGGAATGAAGGGTGAAGGGGGGGGGGGGGGAAACAAGGCGTAAAGCTGAAGGAACAAAATAAGAGAATAATCAAGTTCAAAAGCTAAACGAGAAAAAAAAAGAAGGTTTAAAAGAGTTTCAAGGGAATAAGACGAGAGCAAAAAATAAAGCAAAGTGAAAAATCGACTAGCTACAGATTTGCTGACATGAACTTTCTTTGACGACTTTAAGTTGATCAGGTGGGGTAGCAGCTGGTGCTGGTGCTGATGCTGATGCTGATGCTGCAAAGCAAAGCAAAGCAAAGCAAAGTAGGCTTCCAAAACCGACGATGGCCGCAACTAGGAGGCTATATAGTAGCAGCTACAGCTCGTGAGAAGCCCACTACAATAGTATGCTTGCTCGTGTGCCGCGGGTGCAGTCATGTACTGGCCTCTGCAAGCTTCTATAGCAGCCTTCTACAGCGGGTTGCACCCTCTATAGCCCTCTATAACCTGTCCCCCCCACACCCCCTTCCCCCCCCCACAACGGCCCGAATTCACAACTCTCGGCCTTGTTTTCTCCATGCCGGAGCATTTCTTTTGTTTTCCTCTTTCTCTTCCACCAAACCAGCTTGGGCGTCAATCAAGCTCAACCAGCTTGCGGATCATTTAATGCAGGTGAGAATCTGCATTGGTGTAATCGGGAGAAGACAAGACAAAACGATTGTCTTTCGCTTGCTTGGATTCGGCGTGCTGTTTCTGTGTAATTCGCCGTAGCCCACTGTAATCTGGATTTGTTTCCTTTTTCTTTCGCTCCTTCGGCCCCAAGTTATCCCTCTCGTCCGTATGTGTGGGTGGCCTTTTCTGTCCATATGCTGGACTTGCAGCCTTTCCTCAGCAAAGCCCTGTGCCCTTTTGAGCTCCGTGCCCTCTCCTCCTGCCCTCCCCTCTGTCTCTCCTCCTTTTATTTTTTTTCTCCCCCTCGTGTCCCATCCTTACCTTACCTGCCTTGATATGATGTCATCACGCATAGCTGGCCAGTTTCCCTCGCGTTGGTTGCGTTGCTTTACTTTGATTCTACATATCCTTCGACATCCGCCACTTTTCTCTCACCCCTCTTTGCCCATCCAGCCTGACCCCAAGGCCGGCAAATTAACCACTTGCTTGCGACTAACTTGGGCGTCACAGCCCAGCCAATACCAGCCCAGCTAATACCAGCTCAGCCCAGCCCGGCCTTGGTCTAGTCCAATCTAGCAAATATCACGCCTCGCACGAAGCTAACTAGCCGATAAATATTCTACCAAAAAGCCCAACCACAAATCCCCTCCTCTGCTTACCTCCAATACCCTAGCATATCTTCTGTCGTGATGTGATCGATGCCTTGATGTCCCGAAACAACGGCTTAGCCCGTCTTAGCTTCTACCAAATGTCACTGCTGCTCCGACGATCCCCAGACAGAACAAGTTCACCGCAAATTTTCAAATACACAGGCGTTGAGTATAGCCAGCTGCTAGCTGGCTACCAGTAAGCCAAAAAAAAAATAAGCAAACGATGACCTCGCCCCCTCTCTCTTCCCCCTCCGCAGTCCAGAAGCGTGCCATACGCAGTGTTACCCTAACGATCCCGGCCAGCAAGAAAAGAGACAAGCAAACAGGAAAAAAAAGAGAGGACAAAGACAAAACGCCAATGTAGTGACCAGTACAGGCTACGTCAAGAAAATTGCTTCATGCATTTACGCACAGCTGTAGTCATACAAAGCTAAATGCTCCACCACCCCCTTCAAGCATTGATCCAAAATGACGGCATAATAGCACATCTTCCTGAAGCCCGACTAAACGTGACGTCCTGCAGTTGGCTATGCTGATAAAACTCGAGAAAGGGCATGTTGCCAGCATTGGCTAGTCTTGGGCCTCGTCGTATTTCAAAACTTTGTAGTTGTTTATAGCTTGAAGAGTTTCACGCAGAACGTCGAGATCAGCCTAACGCAGGAGCCCCCAAGCAAGAGAGCATCAATATACAGGCATATCACGTGATTAACCCTAGTCCGGGGGTTAGTCACGTGGCTACACTGACATCTACCTAGGTTATTTTTTCCCAAAACAAGCAGAAAGCTCGCTTAGCACAATCGATTGTTGATGAGGGGTATATGAATAAGAAATAGGGAAATATGTAGAGAGCATCGTAGACGTGCAGACACAGTCACATATATATAAAACAAAACAGCCATCCAATCTGACCCAGCTCAGACTCAGCACGAACCGGTTCCATTCACATGACCACGCAGCACGAGTTCTGTTTCTTTGCCTGGCCATAAAACATCTTGCTTTGCGCACTCAGTCCGTCCGACTTGGCCACTAGGTCGTCAATTTTCTCGCCGCGCTGCAGTACTGACTCGATCGTTTTGTGGAGTACAATCTTGGTCTCGTCCAGCTCCTTTTGGATCTTTATGATGCTATCAGCTTCCTCGGGATTCTGGTACTTGGCAAGGTACTCTTTCAGCTGTGGCATTGACAGCGCCGGGCTGCCGGTTGCCCAGGTGGTTTTAGGGTGGTCGGATAGGAATTCGTCAACAACCCTAATTGGATAGAACGAAGGTTTAGCAAATATAAATAGATACAACACGAAGGGGGGGGGGGACTCAATATTTACGTACTTGCTGAGAATTTGGTGGGCAGCTAGGGCAGGGTAGTCATGGTCGGAGATGATGACGCCGGCAATACCTTCGCTGCGGGAGTACACATGAAAGGCTGGTATTTACGATTAGCCACCCGTACTAGAAAGCAATACTTTGTTTGAGTCTTGGACTTACTGCTATCCTGCTCCTCAATATCCTGGCGCTGGCCGGGTTTTGTGCGCTCCGCTACTTTCTGTGCAAATAAGGTCATGAATTCGCCATCTGACCCAGAAGCGCAAGCGCGATGTTAGTGGTAAGCTCTAGGTCTCGGGGTGAAGAGAGCAAACAAGACAAGACATGCGAGTGCATTGACGTTGTTCGGCCAGGCTATCGGGATCGGGCATGTGTTCAAGGTGGGCGGGGATGCGTATGGAACGTACAGCTAAACAGTGAGGAGAGTTAGTTGCATTTTAGGTCAGAGGTAAGATAGAACATCAACGGCCTGTTTTGAGAGCCGCTTCTCTAAAGGCTATACTACACCGCAAGAGCGCGGCTAAGGGGATCATAGAATAATAGGAAAGCGGGAGCAGGTAGTACTGACCTGGTGCGAGTGAAGCGCGAGAAGGCACTAAGCTCCTTCTCCGCAATGAGCTCAACAGCAGGCTCACTGGAGTTGCGAATGATCTATAGAACGGGCATTGCAATAGTTAGCTATTGTACTTGTCTGGGTCGGGTAGAAGCTCGGGTCGAATGTGGCTGATTAGGGGAGGCTCGGGGCCGGGGAAGTCTCTCCTTACACCGATGTAGAGCAGCTTCATGGTGGGCGTTATCGATGGAGGAGATTAGAGGGGAGGCGATCGAGATGAGAAATCAGAGGTTAGGGTCGGGAGAAGATGAGCAAAATAATGCAACGAATTATATTACGAGCACCAAAAAATCAAAGAAAAAAAGAAAAGAGGAAAAAGAAAAGAGTAGGCGGCGTTCACTCTTGGGTAAAAGCCAACACTAAGCGTGTACTGGTTTTGTTGGGAGAAGCTGGTGGTGCAAGGCTGGTTGTTCTCTTCTTCGGGCGCCCTCAGGAGGCAAACTTAGCGATAACACCTTGTGGGGGATGCTGTTTATTGGAGATCTTATAGCGCCCCATCCACCGCCATTATCGCCTCATGCTGCTATTCAAGCCCCTAAGTAGAGTGAGACCTCCTAAGTAGTTTGAAACATAGCAGGGGGTCGTAGCCTTGACTAGTGTTACACAACTATGGCACTGAGCTATGGCACAGGACCCGCTATAAAGCTGCGCTTTAGATAAGCATACCGGTCCTCTATCGGCCATCATCATTGGTGCATCATCATGACTTCACGGCTTCGGTTAGGACGGTTGAGCGGCTTCAGAGTGTATTCCCTACTTACAAAAACAGAGTCACTAATGAATATCTCCCCTCGGATCTGCAGCAAATAGACCAAAGGAAAGGTTGAAATCTTTGCAGACTCCTTCCCTTTTTTTGTGCAGGAGTGAAAACTTTCCCTTCTACTCTTCTTTACTCTTGGTTTCTCCCTCTTCCACCACATCACCAAGCTTTGCATCAAAGTAAGAACATGGCCTCTCAAAGGCTGCTACAGGCAGAGGCCGAATGGAAAGCCAAATGTCAGGCCATGCTTGAGGGTATCTCGACACTGGGATTGTCTAGCTCAGACCCCCAGCCTCCCCTTGATCATGTTGCCAGCGGACAGGACGATTCCGACAATAGTTGGGACTCATGGGATAGTAAGGAGCAAGACGTCTGGGACTTCATTCCCGATGATGAAGCTGAAGACTTCTTTGACAGCGGCGATGACTTTGGCATTACTGACCCCGGGGTTGGTGCTTCTAGCGCTTTTGGCATCGAGTGGCTCTCTACTAAGTGCACTATTATTTCTGCTAAGAATGGTGTGGCTGAAGATATCCTTCAAAACCAGATCGCCTCGCTCCTATCAACTGGCGGTTCTGAAGAGGCTCTTCAATCAAGCCTCATTGATCTAGTCGGATACGATGACTTTGACTTTATCATTGATCTCTTAGGCCACCGAGACGAAGTACTTGCTTCTATAACACAGGCCCAGATCAATACCGAATCTAATGGTCCGAGAATTTTGACAAAGGCGGAGCGGGAAGCTGCTCTCCGGGCACAGGATGTCCAGCACAAAGCTATGCCCCTTGCTGCTGCTCGTGCTAAGGAGGAAAGATACCCCCACGTTTACAAGTCGTATTATGCTGGCAATACCCTCAGTCACAGCGGTCAGCGCTATGGCTTGCCTATTGGGAGTGAAAGGCTTCAGTTCGAAAAGTACGAAGAATATGCGATTCCAGCTGGCCGCAAGGGCACCCTTCAACCTGGCGAAAAGTTGGTCAACATCATAGATATGGACGGCCTATGTCGTGGAACTTTCAAAGGCTATACATCCCTCAATCGTATGCAGAGCTTGGTATATCCTGTCGCCTACAAAACTAGTGAGAATATGCTAGTTTGTGCACCTACTGGTGCGGTAAGTCAACCTCCCCCAAGCCACTCTCTGTCCTAGAAGTTGGCATGTTATTTGCTACTTCAATTGCCTTCCTTTCTCTCTGGACGCTTTATCCCTGGCCGTAGTATGCTAACTGATTGGTATAGGGTAAAACTGATGCCTCCATGCTGACTGCACTTCAATGTATTGGACAATACTGCCGTCCAAACCCTATTGAAAACCCTTCTGTGACTGATTTCACTGTCGCCCTTGAGGAGTTCAAGATTGTCTATGTTGCTCCCATGAAGGCTCTTGCCGCTGAGGTCACCGAAAAACTCGGCAAGCGGCTGGCATGGCTAGGCATCAAGTGTCGTGAGTACACTGGCGATATGTCACTCACCAAAGCCGAAATTATCAACACTCAAATCATCGTTACAACACCCGAGAAATGGGATGTGGTGACACGCAAGGGAACTGGCGACACTGAGCTCGTACAAAAGGTACGACTACTAATCATTGATGAGGTTCATATGCTTCACGATGAAAGAGGCGCCGTTTTGGAATCCCTGGTCGCCCGCACTCAGAGACAGGTCGAAAGCACACAGTCTCTCATCCGCATTGTGGGACTGAGTGCCACTCTCCCGAACTACCTCGACGTCGCGGACTTCCTACGTGTCAACCGTTGGCGTGGACTTTTCTATTTTGACCAGTCTTTTCGCCCAGTCCCGCTTGAACAGCACTTCATTGGAGTCAAGGGCAAGTCTGGCTCCATGGAAAGTCGCACAAACTTGGATCAGGTTGCGTTTGAAAAGGTCAAACAGATGCTTGAGCGTGGCCACCAAGTCATGGTTTTTGTACACTCCCGTCGTGACACTGCCCTTACAGCCAAGATGCTGCTGCAAAAGGCTACCGAGGATGACTGTCTGGAATTGTTTGACCCCCTTGGGCATCCTAAATACGACCAGGCAATGCGTGACCTGAAGCAGACGAAAGCACGTGATCTGCGTGAGTTTATCCCCAAGGGCGTCGGAATCCATCACGCAGGTATGGCCCGCGCCGACCGCAACACTATGGAGAGGCTGTTTGGCAACGGCGTTCTCAAAGTGCTTTGCTGCACGGCTACTCTTGCCTGGGGTGTGAATCTGCCCGCTGCCGCTGTTGTTATCAAAGGGACAAATGTGTACAACGCCCAGCTGGGTCGCTTTTCCGATCTTAGCATCCTTGATGTGCTCCAGATCTTTGGTCGTGCCGGTCGCCCCCAGTTTGAGGACACCGGAATCGGCATGATCTGTACAACCGGAGACAAGCTCGAACATTACTTACGTGCTGTCACGGAGCAACAGCCAATCGAAAGTAGGTTTTCATCCAAGTTGGTTGATAACCTCAATGCAGAAATATCCCTCGGCACCGTTACAAACATCGCCGAAGCAGTGCAGTGGATTGGCTACTCGTATCTATTTGTTCGTATGCAGCGCAGTTTCCAGACATACAATATTGAATGGAGTGAAATGCGAGATGATCCGCAGTTAGTGCAGCATCGGCGTAAGATGGCTATTGAGGCCGCTAAAACTTTACAGGACTGCCAAATGATTGTATTCAATCAGACTACCGAGGACCTGCGGATCAAGGATCTTGGGCGCATTGCTAGTCAGTACTATATTGGCCATACAACTATCCACTCCTTCAACAAAACCATGCGTGAACATGGCTCTGAGAGAGACATGCTGTTGATGATGAGCAAGAGTGGCGAGTTTGATAACATTCAATTTCGAGACAGCGAGAGCAAAGAACTGATGCAGATGAACTCGAACAAAGATATAGTTCACTACAATATCAAAAGTGAAGGCACCGACACTTCCCAAGGCATTAAAACCGCGCAGGGTGTCAAGAACCCTCAAGCCGGCAGTGCTCCGTCGGGCATCGATACTCCGCAGAGTAAGACAAACATTCTACTCCAGGCGTACATCTCTCGCTATCAGCCCGAGGACTTTGCTCTTACCAACGATCTCAACTACATTGCACAGCAGTCTGGTCGTATTTGTCGGGCACTTTTCATGATCGCTCTCAACCGCCGCTGGGGAAAGCTGTGTCTTGTTTTGCTGACTCTTGCCAAGTCCATTGAACGCCGGATCTGGTCCAACGCGCACCCGCTCAACCAGTTTGACTTTACAGTCCCCGTGCTTCGTGCCCTAAATGCTAAACGCTCAATATCAATGCAGACACTTCGGGAGATGGAGCCAAAAGAATTAGGCAGCATGGTGCATAACGAGGGCGTAGGCAAGAAGCTGGCAAAGACTCTTAGCCATTTCCCCATTCTTGACATAGAGGCCAAGATTGCACCATTGAACCGCGACGTTCTTCGGGTCAAGCTTAGACTAGAACCTAGCTTTTCGTGGAACGACCACATGCACGGAACATCCGAGGCCTTCTACATCTGGGTTGAAAACTCTGAGACGGCCATGATATATCACCATGAGTACTTTATTATCAGCCGCAAAAAGCTGTATGACGACCACGAGCTTAATTTCACGATTCCTTTGGCGGATCCCTTGCCAACCCAAATCTATGTTCGCTCCGTGTCTGATCGCTGGCTAGGTGCCGAAACTGTGACTCCGGTCTCCTTTCAGCATCTCATTCGGCCAGACACCGAAAGTGTGTGGACGGATCTGCTCAACCTTCAGCCTCTCTCTATAAAGGCTCTTCAAAATCCCCCTGTGGAGGAAATTTACCGGAAACGCTTCGAGTTCTTCAACCCTATGCAGACCCAGGTATTCCATACATTGTACCACACACCAGCTAATGTCCTCCTGGGATCGCCTACTGGCAGTGGCAAAACTGTTGCTGCAGAGCTGGCTATGTGGTGGGCATTCAAAACACGCCCTGGCTCAAAGGTGGTGTATATTGCGCCTATGAAAGCATTGGTTCGTGAAAGAATCAAGGATTGGGGCAGCCGTCTCGGGGAGCCGCTAGGCTTGAAATTAGTTGAGTTGACAGGTGACAACACGCCTGATACACGTACCATCAACGATGCCGATGTGATCATCACCACACCGGAGAAGTGGGATGGTATCTCGCGTAGCTGGCAGACTAGAGGCTACGTGAAAAAGGTTAGTCTTGTTATCATCGATGAGATCCATCTGCTGGCCGGAGATCGTGGCCCTATTTTGGAGATTATCGTATCACGTATGAACTACATTGGATCGTCGACCAACAACCCTGTGCGCCTGTTGGGAATGTCTACAGCCTGTGCCAATGCTACGGATTTGGCCAACTGGCTTGGTGTGAAGGAAGGCGGCCTGTTCAACTTCAAGCCATCAGTCCGCCCGGTGCCATTGGAGATGTACATCGATGGCTTCCCGGAAATACGCGGCTTTTGCCCCTTCATGCAGTCAATGAACAGACCGACCTTCCGAGCCATTAAGAACCATAGTCCTGAGAAACCAGTGATTGTTTTTGTTGCGTCGCGTCGACAGACACGCCTGACTGCCAAGGACCTGATTAACTTTTGTGGTATGGAAGAAAACCCACGGCGCTTCCTACATATGAGCGAAGATGATTTGCAGCTCAATCTTGCGCGTGTCAAAGACGATGCTTTAAAGGAGGCTATCAGCTTTGGTATCGGACTGCATCATGCTGGTCTTGTAGAGAGCGACCGACAGATTGCTGAAGAACTGTTCCTACACAACAAGATTCAGATATTGATTGCCACTTCAACGCTTGCATGGGGTGTGAACCTGCCGGCCCACCTAGTTGTTGTCAAGGGAACACAGTTCTTTGATGCTAAGATCGAAGCTTACAAAGACATGGACCTAACTGATGTGCTCCAGATGCTTGGCCGTGCTGGGCGGCCACAGTTTGACAACTCTGGAGTCGCACGTATCTTCACCCAAAACTCAAAGAAGGACTTCTACAAGCACTTTTTGCACACTGGATTCCCCGTCGAATCTTCACTCCATACTGTGCTTGATAACCATTTGTGTGCCGAAGTTTCGGCTGAGACGATCCAGAGCAAGCAGGACGCCTTGGACTATTTGACCTGGACCTTTTTCTTCCGCAGACTTCACAAAAACCCGACCTACTACGGGCTCCAGATTGATGCCGAAGACCACAGCAATGAATCTGCACAGCGCGAAGCCAATAACTACATGGTACAGATGGTTAACAAGTCTCTGCGAGAGCTCGAAGCTAGTCAGTGTGTTGAGACATTTCCCAATGGCGATGTCGAACCCACACCATTGGGAAAAATCATGTCCTACTACTACCTTTCGCATTTGACAATTCGGTATCTAGTCAAGCATGCTAAGCCTGGCGGTGGTCTAGGTGATGCCCTAGCATGGATGAGCCATGCTGCCGAGTACGACGAGCTTCCCGTTCGCCACAACGAGGAGCTCATCAACGCCGAGCTATCTCGAAATCTGCCCATCAGTGCTGAAAATTACGAGGGTGGCAAGCCGTTGTGGGACCCGCATGTCAAAGCCTTCCTATTACTTCAGTCACATATGTCGCGAGTTGACTTGCCTATTTCCGACTACATCGGTGACCAGACTAGCGTGCTAGACCAGGCCATCCGTATTATCCAAGCGAGCATTGACGTGTTAACTGAGCGTGGTATTCTGTCTAGTTGTCTGTCTATGATTCAACTCATGCAAGCCATCAAGTCCGCCACTTGGCCATCTACTACACATGTGGCTATTTTGCCTGGTGTTTCTGAATCTACCAAAGCCACCACTACCCTGGCTGAAGTCGCTGCTATGGGCACCTCGGACAAACTTAACGCGCTGGCTAAGAAACTCCACGTGCCCTCCAGTCAAACCACGCAGTTTGTTCGCGCAGCCTCGACACTGCCGCACATCTCTGTTGCAGTCGACACCGTCACGACAAGCGCTGTAGCCATATCACTGCGTCGACTCAACGCCTTTGCCACCGACGATGCGCGCATCTTTGCCCCGCGCTTCCCCAAGTCACAGACCGAGGGCTGGTTTATCATGCTCTGTGATGCCGAGAATGACGAGATTGTGGCTGTGAAGCGCGCGGGCTGGAGTCCACCGTCTAATCCCCAACAGAAACAAGAGCAGCAGCAGGAGAACAAAAATAAGCCGACGCTCAAGAGGGGCACCAAGCCGCGCATCGTACGCGTCACCCTTAAGATTCCGCCAACAATGCAGGGTCGCAAGTTGCAAGTGCGTGTAGTCAGTGACGCGTATATTGGTATAGAGCAAAGCGTGGATGTAGAGATTCCGAGGGCCCCGGCGCCAGACGGGTTTGATAAGAAGGAAAAGCCCACAGCACCAGATAGCAATGGATGGGATGGTGCGCAAGCTTAAGAGGAGCGAGTGCTTAGAATGACTGAAGGAGTAAAGACTGTCTTATTAAATAATAATTATGGATTAGAGATGGCCTTGAAATCAGATGCCACGCTATCAACCACCAAAGTTGAGCAAAAACCAAGAAAAGCAAGCAGATATGAGACAGCAGAAGAAGACAAAAGCAATAAAGCCGAAGGAAAAGGAAATAAAGGTAAATCGTGACGCCTATTCGCTATCTGGTGAACGTCCGCGTGTATATGGTACAAAATGAGATGGAGATAAAGAAAGAAAAAAAAAAGGCGGCCGAGATCCAGAAACGAAGAACCATGGTAGGGAATAAATGCAAAAAACTGCCAACGTCTATAGACGGCAAGGGATATCTCAACAAAGGAAGAACGGGCAAAGAAAGGAAAGGAAGTCAAGAAATAACAAAAAAAAAGACAAAAGGCCAAGACTAGATCAACAGCACTGTGAGTGTCGCACTCCCCGCTCGTTCAGCGAGACATCACCGACATTTACAATTCCGTTGTCACCCCCATTGGCGGTTGTACCCACGCCAAATCGTACCGGTGAGAACCAGCTTCTGCGATCGCGCCCGACACGGAAACTTCCACCATTACTCGTGTCACCGGAAAACCCTGTAGCACTGGAAGCTCCCTCACCACTAGCGCGACTGACGCGGCTAGTACCACTGCCATGGTAGTGGGCGATAGAGCCAGTGCCACCCGCACCACCCCCCAATCCGCCGCTCAAAGCGCCACTACCTAGGCCGCCGCCATCAAAGTAGCAGCCATCCATCCCGGACTCGTAGCCGGGCATCCCGGGAGCAGCGGTGGCGGTGAGCAGAGCGCGGCGCATTTTATGATTGCGGCCAACAAGCTTGCGAGCTACAACACGGAAAACCTCCTCGACACCCTCGCCAGTCTCAGCAGAGACTTCATGGCAAGCATCCCAGCCAGCTTCTTGGCCCCAGAAGCCTGAGCTACGTTTAGAGCTGGGGCTGCGCGGCTCGGCGCTAGGTGCTGTGCTAGCGGATATCCAAAGACCGCCCATGTGATTTTGGGCCTGAGATTGTGATGATGTAGAGTAGCTGGGGCCGGCTGCAGATGGGGGTGGGGTCGAGGCTTGTCCAGGGTTGAGGTTCTCAGCTACATAGGCAATACAGCGCTCAAAGGGTACTTCGCGGGCTAGTGGATCGCGGGCAACGAGGTCGGCTTTTGTGCCAACAACATGGAGTATGACATCTTCAGGGAGGTTCCGGCGTAGCTCAGTGAGCCAAAGGCCCATATCAACAAAGGACTGGGCATCAGTAATAGAATAGCACAAGATGCAAGCGTCTGCGCCTCGGTAATACAGGCGGGAGATGGAGCGAAATCGTTCTTGGCCGGCTGTTTAGGTATGACGTAAGTTAGTTGAAAGGCTATTCCTGGAAAAGGAATGTGCGAAGGGAGGATGAGTAGGAGAAATTAGGAAGGGTTAGAAAACAAAAACAAAACAGCACAAAGGTGCCCTCACCGGTATCCCACAGCTGTAGCCTCACAACAGTATCACTATCGGTGTCAACCACCCGCTTAGTTAAGAAGTTTGCGCCGACAGTTGACGTGGTTTGGTCGGGATTGAAGACGCCCTTGCAGTAACGAGTGAGCAAAGACGTCTTGCCAACACCTTGGGCGCCCAGGACGACGATTTTGGCTTCCAACGAGGGGCCCATGGAAAGCAGCAGCGAGCGGAGCCGAATAACAAACAAGAGGTCGTCGGAAGTGGAGAAAGGTTCAAGCTAGAATATTGAACGTAATATGGAGCGACGCCTGGGGCAGGGCGGAGCCAGAGGAGGAAGACAAGGCCAAATGAAATTATGCTCGTTGGATGATTGGTGCTATTCAGTGATACCCACCAGCATACAAGGAGTATAGGTTTCGGGGAAGGCAATACTTGAGACGCTAACAGCCTAGATGGACGGGAAGAAAGAGGGGGCTGTCGAAGAGGCGATAGGAACTGCGCCCAGCTGTCGCTGTCGGCTCAACTCGAGGTTGATAAGTGTGTGTGGATGGAAATACACAGGGGGGAAGAAGATTTTCGAGGTTTTGGGCGGCGAAACCACAAGGCAAAACGAGATCGCCAAAATCAAAGGGGGCAAGAGAAAAGCACAAAAGAGGGGAAAGACGCCAAAAGAAGAAGGTGAAAATTTATGACTTTTTGTTTGCAAGGCAGTTGCTAAAACAGAAGACGAAGTGGAGGAAAGCAGGAAGTAGGCGGTACAAAGATACAAAGAGCAAATAAATAAATAAATAAATAAATAAATAAAAGAAGCACAGAGGAGATAAGCCTAGCCGTACAAGGAAGGGCATGAAAGGCCTACCTTCGTGGTTATGTCAAGGTTTTTTCTAAAAAAAATAGAGAGTGATTCAGTAGAAGTATGCAACCTTTTTCAAAAAGCCAAGCTTCTTTTCAAACACAAGTTTGCATCTACGTCATTGTTTGTTGTTACCAACCTGAGCGGGTCAGCAGCAAACAAGTTTGTATGATGTTTGCTTCACTTCAACTTGTACTGCTGTCTGGTAAACCCTTGTAAACTATTACAACCCTAACTTCACTGCTCCACTATGTCGTCATGATACATGCTACGTAACAAACTGGCCCCTCTTCTTTGCCGTACTCAACCAAGCTACAGACACCCTCACTCTTATAGCTTAGGCTTGGGCTTGGGCAACTGTTGCGGAAGCTGTAGCGGTTGGTATGTCCCTGATGATAAGCTGTCCGTCGCTACTGACGAGTGTGTTGCTAGACTGCGCACATCTACCATGTCCGTCGTCAGTTGATCAATAGTATTGGCGCCAATCAGTCGCATGTTCATTTCCAGCTCATCGCGGAGCAGAGCCATGGCCTTTTCAACGCCAGGCTGGCCATATGCCGACATTGCATATAAGAAGGGCCGCCCAATGCCGACGCCCGTAGCCCCCAAGCAGAGGGCCTTAATAATGTCGGTGCCGCGTCTGATACCACCATCGATATAGACTTCAAACATGCGACCATTGCGATCCCGGCCACCGAAAATACCCCGCTGCCGTAACACCGGCATAGTTTCAGCCAGTATTTCAATGGCCGAGCGCGAAAACTCCAGCTGGCGGCCGCCATGGTTGCTCAGTACGACGCCATGCAGACCCGCTTCGTAGGCGAGAATGACATCCTCAACTCTCTGGACGCCCTTGATGATGATAGGCATCTTTGTGATGCTTTGAAACCAAGGAATATCCTTCCAGCTCAGTGCTGGGTCAATGAAGCTGCTGATGGCTCGTGCTGCACCTTGAGATGTATCGCTCTCCATGCCCTCATCAGCTTGTACCTTGGCACCCGGGTCGGTGAACTTGGAGCGCATATCTTTTTCGCGACGACCAAGCTGAGGCGCATCAACAGTGATGAACAATCCCTTGCAGCCCCGCTTCTCTGCATGCTGCACAATGCGACGCGTGATTTCTTTATTGGTATTGACGTAGAGCTGCAGCCATTGAATTTGGGTCTGACCATTGGAGCCAGGGACGGAGCCGGCAGCATCGACTATTTCGTCAAATGAGCAGCTGGCCAAGGTGGGTATCATCTGTGCGATTCCATACTTGCCCGCAGCCCGTGTTAAAACTACCTCACCCTCTGGATGGCCAAGTTTTCCGAGGGCTGTCGCTGTGACATAAAAAGGCATCTTTACAGATGAGCCTAGCATAGAAGTGCTGATATCGACTTTAGCTACATCGACCAGGATTTTTGGGCGGAACCAGATACGGTGAAAAGCCGCATGGTTTTCACGCATGGTTATCTCATCATCGGCGGCAGAGGAGTAGTAGGCCCATCCTCCGCGTTTCATGACTCGACTAGCTACAGCCTCAAAGTCTAGCAAGTTGTAGCATTGGCTGAGTGGCGGCTGAGCGGCAATAGCGACCTGGCGAGCCTTCTCCTGGGCAACTTCAGCATCAGAGAGAAGACTGCTAGAATCAACAGTGGACATGTCAACAGGGCCGAGGTGTTTTTCTTTGGGTAGGTATCGGTCGAGGGTATCTGGGGGATGAACTGGATCAAACTCTTCTGAGGCATCGCGTCCCTGAACCAGTATTAGTCGGGGAGTAGGACAAGGGGGGAAAGTTGAATAACTTACCGCATATTTTAGGATAATTTTCCTGCCACCCGGATGGTCTAATCACGGCAGAATTAACACTTGGAATTAGCATAAGGCAAGTCTTTCTCTACTTTAGCCAAACTTCAACGCACCTGGTAGAAAGTCGGTAACATCGTACGCTTTTCCCTACATCAAGGTGTTAGCATGACATTAAAATAGAGCTAGAAGCTACAAAGTCGGAGCTGAAAAGACAAGAAAACAGCCAGATGGAAGACTCACATGGATTACAACCCAGCACGAGTCGGCCGTGTTATGTTTTGCTACTTCAAGGCCGGAAAGCTGAGACATTGTTTCCAACTATTGTGATTGTGGTTATGAGAAAGGACTAAGTAATAAGAAGGTAAGGAAGCTATGGTTATCGGAATAATCTAGGCTCGGGGTGGGAGACTTGGCAGGCAGATAAATATATAGCAAAGAAGGAAGGAGGCTAAAAAAAGAATAAAAAGTTGGAGAAACAAAGAGCAACTACTCAATACACACCTTCCTTTTCACTTATCTAGCGGTATCTATTCCGAGGCATAGCTGCGCGCCCAAGTGCTTTCCTATGACGCATATACATACCTTGTTTCTTCTCTTTCCACCTTTGCCTCACCTTCTCCAAGCATGTACCTCTTGCCCTACTAACAGGCCCTTCCATCTCGGTGCAACGGATTCATTCCTCTTATCATCCCTCTTCTCCTAATTTGGCTGCCAACAAGTCCTCAACAGACATCCTATTTCTGAACCCTAAGCCAACCCTTTATATGTAAGCCAGCCAGTGAGCGGGGATTTGCAATAAGCCTGGCTGGCTAGCTGCCTTGCTCAAACGCTTTTTGGTCTGGCTAAACCATCTCGGAATTGCTATGTAATACTATGTAATAGAGATAGTCGCTTAGGCTTTGACGTTTGTTCTGTCTAATGATTATTTTATTATTAAGCTTAATATCACCTAGAAAAAGAAAAAGAAATGAAGCCTATACATTGTTGTAAAGCAAGACATTCGAGGTTCAAGCCAAACAATTGTACAACAAATTTCAGTAATAAATCTGCAGTATTATCATACTAATAGTATTCAATCTCTACCCTCTGCTTCCGCGTATCGATCTCGTCCCATTCATCTTGTAATGCCACCCGCGTGTCATGTAAAAAAAAAAAAAAAGAGTGTCTTCCCCTCTGTGATATTCTTTCGCTGCCTCAATCTCCTCTGCCTTAACTCATCCCATCTACTTCCACGCACGCAGCCCCGACCATGGATCCTGTTGTCCTGCTTGCGATGTCGGCGGTGCTGGGTAATCCTGAGGCCCGTAATGAATTGTCTGCTGCGGCCCAATCGGTGGTGGTCCTGGTGGTGGGGGCGGGAGCATGTATCCATGTGCCCCAACGCTCTGCGATGGAGGTCTGTTTATCTGCTGCTGCTGCTGTTGTTGTGTTGTTTGCTGTTGTAGTGGTTGTTGCGATTGTTGTGGCTGCTGTGATTGCTGTTGGTACCCACTACTGTAAGCGCCTGAAAAGGTCAACTGATTGGCTGATGGTGATGCCGTTCCACGAATAAAGGCAGTTTGCGAGGCTGGAGGGGAAGCAGGTCCTCGAACACCAAATGAAAGCTGCGTAGGCTGTGGGGATGTAGGTCCTGGGTTAAGGCCATAGAATGCTGGGTCGTACGTTGGGTGGCCGAACCCCGATTTTGGTGACTGCATGGCATTTTGTTGGCCGTTTAGGATCGGATTACCGTACGTCGAGTTATGGTGTGGTATTTGATTGAGCGGCGGGGGACTGGTGGCTCCATGGTTATGGCCGTGTCCGTATTGGTACCCATCATAGCGGGGAGCCTGACCAGCTGAGAAAAGCGCTGGCGGCCGTCGCGGGCCAGAGCCCGAGCCTGTGTTTTGTTCAGCTGGACTTGACACAGATGTCTGTGGTTGGTCAATAGACATTCTGCTCATAAGCTGGCGCATACGCTCTTGTTCTAGCTCGGCCTGAGGTACTTTGTTACGATTTGCCGTGATACGGTCAAGAAGCTGAGACCCTTCTGTACGGCGGTTGTTGACAAATGCATCAACGTTCTTGCGCAGACTCTCAACTGTGTCCTTCATTTCCGTATACCAAGTCTTAGCTCTTTGCAGGCCAGACTCGAGATCCAAAAACTCCTCGTAAGCCCTCTTGTACTTCGCTACAACCGTGGATTGCTGTCTTTGTACAAATTCCCACTTAGTTTGCTCTGAGCGAACGCGCTTATCTTGAAGAAGTGAATTGAATGTCGTGGTCAGCTCTTTTAGCATTGCTGCTTGTTTATGATATGCCTGCAGCAGCCGGTTCTGGTAAGAGCGGAACTTTTCTAACTCCGATTGAAATAGTTGGCTTTCGTAGTTGGAAATACTCTTTTTGTTGAGGATTAGAATTTGGGAAATATCGTCGTTATGAGCCTATAGTGGATTAAGAGTACATCAGTGAAAGCTCTTCCCATCTCTTGGCTACCATAAATTCTACTTGGACTCACCTTTTCCTTTAGATCTTTCATAATTTGGTTACGCTCGCGCTTCAAGAGGTTCAGCTTCTTGAGGAGATCCTCCACCTTGGCAATTTGACTATGAACACTAGGCAAACCGTCCTCAAAATCAGCATCAAGTAGATTCTGCTCCGCAGAAGCAGGACTACTGATGCTACCTGCAGCCTTGGCTTTGGCTAGTGCCGCCGCAAAAAGCCCATCTGTATCATGGTTCTCTGAAGCTTTGCGCATCTCCTCAAACTCTGTTTCGTTCTGGCGCAGCTTGGTGGCAAGGTGATTGTCAGTGCGGGAGGCATCCTTAAGGGCTTCGTGGTAGCTTCTAATGTCGTTACGGAGAGTGGTAGTCAGAGATGAACTTGGCTGTTGCGTCCACTCTGCACCATGCTTCGATCTCATTTTCTCGCAAGTGCTGGCCTCAGTGTCGAGATCTCTTTTGCAGTTGTCTAGTATCGATATTATAGACGCCTTCTGGTCGTGCAATATGCCAAAAATGCTACTGGGATTCTCATGGCCTGCGACATCACCACACCAAGTTTTGAAGTCATCGTCTGGTCTCAACTCGCGGTCCATGCCACCCTTCAGCACCTGTAAAGATCCAGGTAGTCGCAGATAGTCGAGGCTTGCTGCCATTTCTGTATTAGCAATATCTACGCGCTCCTGCTCAGCGCGAACAAGTTTTGCTTTTTCCTCGTCATAGAGGCTAGCAGACTCTGTCACTGCCATGGGAATAATCTTGGCAAAAAGATCCGGGCCAGTGATACGTTGTATATCTTGACCAGCGTAAAGTTCAGTAACGGGAATAGGCTTGGCGGCAGGCAACTTTGGAATCGGGGCAAGGCTTGCCTCAGAAGGAACATCCTGATGATATATGAAATCGTTGTCTTTAGAAAACTCTTTGAGCTTTTCTTGGATAGCTGCAAGCTGTCTCTTAGCCATATCTTGCAGAATCGCACCACATTCGGAGGGGAGATTAGAACTAGAAGGCGCTGTAGTGGGAAAGGAAACAGCAATTTTATTTGCCTCCTTGACCATGCGCTCGGCGACCTGAAGGCGTCCAACAGCAACACCGTGGTGGTTTGCATCGTCATCAGCAAGGGATTGGTAATATTGGCTCATGGCAACAAGGAGGTTGGCCTTGACTTGGACAAGTAACAACCAAGATTTCTCAAACACAGCCTTGTTGACGTTTTCCTGCACGCCTTCAATGGATTGCGAATACAAATAGGACGCTTGGCTGCATAGTTTTGCAAGCAATCCGTTTTTTTTCTCATCACGGATTTGCCGCTCTAGAAAGACTTCGGTGGCCTGGGCTAGCATAATTGAAATCAAAGTCTTGATAGTATCACGACTTAAATCGACTGATGGGGCATGCAAGAAATTTTCGTTAATGTAGGTGAACATTCCGGCAGCCGCCTGGAAGGAATGATAGGACATTTTGAGGCCAGACTCTTCGGAGCGGTTCTGGCTAGTGGCATGGCATGAGAGGACTGCGGAGATGTTGAAGATGATGGAAGCTTTTTCAAAGGCTAGTGAGTATTGCGACGTAGATTTATGAGTAAAGGCATCGAACCTGGATGGGCGGGGAGTAGACACGTTAGCATAGATGCTAGATAAACTGCTTGTTTTGTTTAATTGTTTTCCTAGTTTTGGTCTTGATTTTACTCACCATGTGAAGGAAATCTTGATGTGCTGCTCATCCACAGGGAATCTCAGGTCAAGTAGTTCAAGCTGGCCGTAGTACCGGTACAATATGTCGCGGCCAGCTGTGCTGTCCTTTCCAGCACCGCGCATGTCCTGTCGCAGGCGATTCAAGGCAACACACTCTTCGGCATAGCGCTCAGGGTCGTCGCCGTAGGTGTCACGAATGTAGTCTTTAAGCGGGGCAATCCAGTCAATCTCGCTGGTGGCCTTGAGGGGGGCCGAGATCATGGGCGACTGAGGCATGATAGCGATCGTGTAGTAGAGGCTACAGATGACAGATTGTCTGTATACTTTAGTTGACAGCAGACTCTTTTTCCGAGGTTATAAGAGTATGTAAATGTTGGCTTTCGTGGTTGGTGGTGGCTGTTTGAGCCTGTTGAATCGCGTTCAATGCGCTACAAATCGTGTGGTAGGGCAAGCAGGCTGAGATTTGAAATCACAAGCAAAAGCTGAACCACAAAAAGGCAAGCTGCAAATGATGGCAAACGCAGCGATCACTGTCGTTGGCAATATTGATGGTGATGATTGTGGCATACGTTATAACGCAAACCTAGAAGCGGAGCTTAAGGGAGCTTAAATCCCGGGGGGGGGGGGGGGGGAGATGAAAGTCAATAGGAAGAGGGGTTCAGCGATCGGCGTAAATTAACGAGGTCGGTACTCGCCGGCGTGGCCAAAGTAACAAGCAATCAGCACTCTTGTCAGAGAGAGCCACGAAAGCAAAGCTAGTTCAGAAGAGCAGTAAAAGAAGAGAACAGGGCCTAAAGAGGGGGTCTGGGGGGGAGGGGGCGAAGCTACTGGTTCATGTATCGTTTCTTGGGTTTTCGTTAGATTGTTTGTTTTTGTAGGGGTGGGGAATTAAAGCTGTGGCCACGGGGAAGAAACAAATGAGATGGACAAATAAATGGGAATATCAAAAATTGTATACAAAAATAAGTGACACAAGGCTGATAAAAACTGATAGAGGGAAAGTTTTGAAGACGAGGCTTTGCTCTGAAAAAGGAAGTTGCGAATTGCTTCTTACTCACAGTATACAGGAGTCATACTGTTCAAGTAAAAAGACATGGCACTGTGCTTACAGGCAGCTAACAGGGGCTTACAGGGAGCTTACAGTGCTTACAGGTATGAGAGCTTGTGGCTTAATACAGTATGCACAATCTTGTCTCGAAGCTATACCTACCTATAGATTAGCGCACCTCAATCAACTCACGATCTTTTGGTAAGTCACCTCCGTTCTACACTAGTAAATCTCAGGCAATCTCGCTGTTCGATTTGTTTTTCTTCTTGTGTTTACGCAGATGTATGGACTCAATCTCTGTTATCTCTGGCTGACCCTACCCGGCGCTTGGCTTCGCCCATCTTTGAAGTACAGCCTATCATCACTCTCTACCAGTATCTCGACAAATTCATTCCTTTAGGTTCTGCCTCTCCAAAGGAAAAACCATCACACCACTGCCATATCCCCACTTGTTCTACCTGAAGAATTTCCAAGTGCCAATCATCCCTCTGCAAGCGCAAGTTAAAGTAGGTCTCCTTACCTTTTGTGCTGCTAGATAACCCGGCACAGACGCAAAATACATGCAAAATACATGCATACAATACAGTTAACTTTATTCAATTTCCTCTCGTTTGTCACTCGGGGGAGTCTCGTCTTCGTAGGGCGCCGGATCTTTGTTTCTCTTCTCTTACCCGCCCGTCAACACCCAAGTGAACCCATCTCTAGCCTGCCATTGGCCTATCGCATATCACCACACCCTTGTCCTTGTTTGCTTGTTCCGCTGCAAGTCCCGTCCTTCTAATCCACAGTGGAAAGTTCCCTTTCTTCTTCTTCTCCTCTTTACCCCCATTTCACGTTGTTATCCCGTTGAATTAGCCGCCGGTGATCACTTGCTAAAGCCATCTGCGCCAAACTTTTTCTTGTTGTTCTAAAGGGTTGCATACATAAAACAAGGTCCATAGTCTTGTATATAGCCTGTAGTGTGGATGATTTAATTGGTAATCCATTTGTATTTTTTCTTCAAGGTAATCTATTGGTACAAAATATGAGCTGGCCTGGACTCATTGTGGACTCATCACAAAACCAGCTAGAAAGAGGAGACAGATAGGGGACAATATAGTACAGTGCAACGACGGATTTGCAGAAAAGCAATGAATGAAAACATGCCTCCTACAGCCCCGTGATGGGAAATGGCGGGGGCGGGTGTATATGTGAGTGGGTTAGTGCTCTCACATGTTTGAGAGCGTGCTAGCGTGTGTATCATGAACAAAGGTGAAAGAGACAGCGAAGTAACAAAGGAATAAAAGCAGTCCGGAAAGCTGCGGTAGGTAAATAGGAAATGACAGACAAGAACCAACGTATGAAGAAAGGGAAATGAAGAGCAAGCTATTGAAAAATCAATCTAGTTCGGGTTCTTCTTGTCCTTGTCCCCATTAGCCTTGTCCGTCGAGTTGCCCGCTTTGTCTTCGCCGCTCGTCTCTGCTCGGTGTGCTGCATTCTTAGTCAGCGAGTGCCAGAGGGATTTAATGAAACCCTCGTTCTTGTGAGACGATCCGTCAGAGGCGCTACTGAAAGATTGAGTGTTAGTAGTACTGAGGAGAAACCCGAAATTAACATGACTTAAGAACAAAAAGCAACGTACCTTGCATTGGATCCAGACATATTCATGATGCGCTTAGCCGAAGTATCATTCATCTCATCTGCCAGCAGCTCTAGAATTGCGCGTTGGTTTGATGTCAAATACTTGGGCAGCCCAACCTTGAACTCTACACGCATATCACCTTTTCCACGACCGTTGATACGCGGCATACCCTGACCACTAAGCGTCAACTTGTCACCCGTGTTGGTGCCCGTCGCTACACGGACACTAACACTGCCGTCCAAGGTAGGGACTGCGACCTCACCACCAAGGGCAGCAGTGGTCAGCGGAATAGAAGCAGTGTAGAGAATGTCGGAGCCGGAACGGCTAAAGCGCGAGTCAGGTGCCACACGTACAAACACATACAGATCGCCGCGCTTGGTTCGCACGCCTTCTTGCAGTATTTGTCCAGTAGCTGGTGCATCACCAGCGCCATCGATTCGAAGCCGCATGCCGTCATCGACACCAGCAGGTATATCGACCGTGATGGTCTTGCGAGTGCGCACTACTCCGTAGCCATCGCAAGGACGGCACTCGGAGCCACGTGGGTACGACTGACCCGAGCCTTGACACGTCGTGCATGTTGTAGCAATCTGGAAGCCGCCAGGAATGTTGCGCACAACCTGGCCAGCGCCTTGGCATGTCGGGCATGTCGATTGCTTGGTGCCACTCTTAACGCCACGGCCGTCACAAGACGTACAAGTGGTAGTCGGTGTAATGTTGATTTTTTTGCTAACACCACGAGCAGCATCCTGGAAACTGATAGTGGCCTGGACTTCGATATTTTCGCCAACTATGATCCCAGGGTAGTCAGAGCCACGGCCAGAACTGCTACCACTTCCAAATGGCCCACGGCCGCCTGTAAATGCTGAGAAGATATCTTCAAAGCCAAAGCCGCCGCCAAAGCCCCCTCCCTGGAACCCATGGAAAGGATTTCCGCCGGCAGCGCCTGGGTGCGGGTTACCGGCATTACCGTTGGGATCAAAAGCACCTGGGCCAAATTGGTCATATTGCTTGCGCTTATCGGCATCAGAAAGTATTTCGTAGGCAGCCTGGATCTCTCCAAATTTGTCCTTGGCCCCGGCTTCCTTGTTCGTATCCGGATGGTATTTTTTGGCTAGGCCGTAGTACGCCTTTTTAATCTCACTAGCACTTGCTGACTTGTTGACCCCCAAGGTCTGGTAAGGATCTTTCATGGCAAACTTGGAGGGCGTCGCATGGAATTTCTGTGTGTATAGTTAATTGTTAGCCAGGGAGCTTTAAAGCAGTGATGAACGAAAAAGAAACCAGGACATACTCGAATTTCTGAAGGCATAGCCCCAGATCCAGTGGCGGTTCTTGAAGGCCGAGTCTGTGACGTGCAACCGCTCTGTAGCCGGCGAGGGCAGAGTGCAGCACCGTGCGAAAGTAGACGTCGGGGCACAGCCGACTTGAGGAAGACGCTTGAGCTCATATTGGTGGTAACCTGTAGGGGGAGCTACTCGGGTTGTAGAAAGAAAGAAAGAAAGATAAAGAGAGCTTTATGACTCTGGCCCTTACTTGCGAATGCTTATAAACAGAGCAAAACGTCAAAGGTTTACTATACAGGCTTGACGCTGGGCAAAACGTTGAAGCTTAGCTTGGAGGGGCAGCGAGGAAAAAAAAATTATGAAATCCAATCAACGGAATAAAAGAGCACCTAGAAGCAAAAAGAGGCAGTAGCAACATACGGCTCATGTATGCAGCACAGAAAAACAGGCCCAGGATTCGCAGGTGTTCTGTGAGTTTCGACGACGCTCTGTTAAATATCGTGATGACTTAAACTTTTTTTTTCCGCCTCGTCTTGGCTTCAGTGCCAGCCCTTTACAGCTGGCACAGACTGCCAGTAGCTCCTGCAAGCTCTATAGCCCCTCCAGCTCAAAAAATACCCACTTCACTGCTTAGAAATATAACATACAAAGTTGTGAGAGGCTAGGATAAGTGGGTACGGTTAACGCGCCTAGAAACTCAATTTTCACACCCAAAGTCTCTAGCTTGTAAGGATTGTGTTTGTTTTCATGAATCCCTCAAGTTATATTCAAGTCGAAAAAAAAAAATACCAAAAACTCCATACAATACCAGGTGAAACCACAAACAGAAGCTTATCGGACGATGAAAAGCTCTAAATACCAAGAAACTGACCACCAATAGTTGGACATAACCCTAAGTATATCCATATACGAAAGCAGAATCTACGCCAAGTGAACAACCAGTCGTCGTCACAAGCGTATTAACATCAAATAACCCAGCTCGTCGGTTATCATGCGTACAAACAGCTGCTATATATATTCAGAAGACAGACGATTGAACCCCCAATATCCAAGGGTATAGAGGAAAAGGCTTGTAAGGAATTTTAACAGAAATTTTTCAGAGAGAAAGAAAACAGAAACGGAGAGAACAAGAAGCAAGAAAAGTCAAGCATATAAGTTCCTGAAACCCAGATACCGAAGAAATTGGTACAGGCCCGGAGCTTAATAGGTAGCTTGGAGGAGAATAAATGAGGAAAAGAAACAAAGACTGCAGCGTAGCAGATGATAATCTGTTTGGCTCACTCTGCCGCTCAGCTGGTATAAAGAAAAGAAGAAAACATAGAAGAAAAAATGCCACTCCATACTTCCTGGCTACAGGAGTTGTTTTGCAACACCCTTATTTATCAAGGGTTCGGTTGGCGTCAGAATCAGACGTTGGGGTCGAGTGCCTTGCTGGCGGAGAGTCGAGATGAAGTGGACCAGGGCATCGGCTTCATTAATTGTAGCCTCTTCAAAATGTCTCTGTACTGTCGCTGCAAGCTTCTCTCTTGTCTGTCTCTGTAGACGGTGATTTCTCCGGCGAGCAGCGACCATGGTAGGAGACATGGTTCCTATGCTCCCAGGTAAAGAGAGCCAAAAGTGGTATGATGAGTGAAGGTACGTGGGCGGGGTGTCGAGGGTATGTTCGCGACGGTAATTATGAAGCGCTTCGCGATCAAACTTTAACCAATCGATCTGGTATGAAAGTGAAGACAATTGTTGTTAGCCGCCAGTACATGTGAAGCCGAAGGTGGGGAGGGGGTGGAAAGAACATTGTGGAGGGACTGAAAAGATCATTCCCATAGCCAGTAGACATCAAGTTACTGTGACTTACGGAGGCATTCGGGTGCTCAGGAGAGGCAGCTCTACTCTGAATTGGAGGCAGAACAGGCGTTTCCTTAGCTTGTCTCTTCTTGCTGTTGCCCTTCTCCCGAGGGCCATCGGCTTTGGAATCGTCGTGGTTGCGCGGCTTAGAGGGGGCCATTGCAAAAGAATATTGCCCAGGAGTATTTGAATGAATGATAGATAGAAGGTATTATGAGGGAGTTCGGGTCCTCTTCGAAATATTGGCCGCTAAGCAATTGGTCGGGGCAGACTCGGGATTCTTGGGAGATCGCGAAGCGACAAGATCAAAAAATAGATTGGAGAAATCTACCGTGCAAGGCGCAATAAACACGAATCGAGTGTACAGGGTCATTAAGCAAACGTAAATAAACACGAACCGAGGAACAAACAAAAGAACTTCCTCGTAAACCAAAGTTTGTAGCAGGAAAAATCTGGAGAATTTGAGAAGCCAAACAAGGTAGAAGACGAACTAGAAGGAAGGGCACGCCACAATGTCAACCTACCAATGTTGTTTGTGTTCGCCCTTCTCCTGCAAGCGGTTTTCATCCTCTTTTTCCTCTTTTCCTAGTCGTTTTTTCTTCTTTCGTTTTCCACTCGAGCCCCCAGATAAGTCCGTATCGCTTGCTACATGCCATTTATCGACGTCACTAGCATGGGTATTCATTGGCCCGATAAGATTCAAGATACAATATCCACAAAAAGGAATATGTGGGTCAGCAATATCTAGGGTTGAGGGTTTGTTCAATTGACCAAAGTTTCCGGGAGAACTGAGGAGGAACAGACGCCTGGACATAAGATTGTCAATAATCACGATGAAAACTTTGGATGTCGCCAAATAAAATGTCCCATGACGCCAGTAACGGAAATTCGAAGATGATTGAATTAGTCAGAGAATATTCTGACGCTGTTTTCTTGTAAAATCACAGGCGGCGTAGATAGTAAAGCTGATAGTTTGTTGGAAAAGATCTGAGGAAGAGAGATCAACTTGTTAGCCAGACGGAGCCGTGTCGGCTTAGTCATAGTGGATCGCCTCCATAAATAAATAGCCAAAGATAGAACTCTCAAAATTAAACCACTATTTCTAGTTACAAAAATATTATTCTTCTAAATTCAACGTTGATACCGAGTTCTAGTAATTTTAATCCAGTAGATACCAAGTGTTTTATCAACTGGCAATGTACCCAAAGATATATCAGACTATGGCGAGCTGTCACATCACGCAAGACGCTATCATATTTAGGCCGAGGTCTAAAATGCAGCATTTTGTAAGTTAAGACTTGGAGTATCAAGTCAAGCTCTACGTGTACTACGATCGATACCTAGTTCACTGGAGAGGATAGACCTCCCTGCTTGTACTTTTGCATTCTTCCAAGGCCACCCCCGTGCCCTTACCAAAGGCTCTAGTTTCCAGCCCCCCCCCCCCCCCCCTTCACTCTTTTATCGGCCACTGCAAAGGTGTGGCAGACGCACTGTTATACGCAGTACGTCTAACTTGCATGGGCGAGTTCTCCACATGTAACCTTTGTGCTTGTGGGGCAGCCGAGTTTCTCCAACTCCGTGTGGACTGACTGTATGTAATTGTAGTCAGAGGTGCTTGCACAAGTACAAACTTTCTCAAGTTACTCTAGGTACTCTGCAAAGAAATAACTGTTCATTATACATGGTGGTACATAAAATATACTTGGGCACATGTACATATGTTTAGCTCTTTACTTGGCTTTGATCATATGATTTAAAGTATAATGCTTGTGATTCCGCCCGTGAAAATCCGGTGGGACAGGAAAAAAGCGATTATTTTTCCGTTCTTTATATACGTCATTGCAAATTTCACCACTGCGACACATGGCAACCAAGCTGGCAAAGATCTACAGTGTAAGATGCGAATGACTTTCTCTATTTAAACAGCTGATATTTCGCAATTTAGCCTTTTATCTGACTTGATAGTCTAGGCATGAAATAGAAAGGAAAGGCTGGGGCTGGATGCGTACAAAGTTATTGTGCCTTGAACTCAGAGCGAAATCGGAAAATCGAGTGATCCTATTGAGCCATATAATTACGACTAGGGTATCTATTAAGCTAACAGGCGAGTCCTGTATTCTGGGCTTAGACTAGTGAGAGAGGGCTTCTGTGAAAACCAATCTTACTAAAGGCTAGTTTTTGACAGTGAACAGAGGGCAATGCATTTTGCAGTGACCTTTACAGGGTCCTACTCCCATGCTAGCGCCGTGCCTAATCATATCTTTGAGCCTCCAGGCATTGTAACTGTAACCAAGTTCTTTTTACTGGAGTCTTTTGTAGTGAGTTTGAAGTCATGAGAAACGAGGTTAAAACCACTGAGCCTCACATATATTGGGCATCTCTTTCAAGGAAAACACATAGCTATCTAAGCAAAGCGCTTCCTATTATACCATGCCATCAAAGCACTGTCTCTGTATGGCACGCCGGAGCCTAAACGGACTCTAGCTCTTATTGCAGCGGTTCTTAGTGCGTGTTGGACTTCCGCCTCCCCCGTCCCCTTTGTTTTATCTGCACAAGCTACGATCCTTCAGAGGCAGAGGCAGCGGGCGGGTACTCCCACCATTGTCAATCTTAGCATGTCTCCCTACAAGTTCCCCATTGGCGGCGAGCCCAAGCGGAGCTTTTGGAATTCTGCCCGAAGAAGAAAATCCCCCACAAGGTACAAGCACCGAAGTAAGGGCGGAAAAGAAAGATAAGAGCCTATATGCACCTTGCCAGCCTCCCCGTCGCGGTTGACTATATACGGTTTTCTGTTCTTTAGTATTTTCTCTGCTAGGCTTGAAGGCGCATTGTCAGAACCAGGCCAGTTTTTTCTCAAGCTGTCTTATCACTAAGCCGAGTCTTCACATCTATAAGACACAGAGGTGGGGTATACTACATAGCAGTCAACCAGGATTGTCCCATTGCTTCAGGCTTTTATTCGTCTTCGCGTACAGCTGTTATTCTTCTCATCGCCCGCCTTTCCGCACAATACGGGAAGGACTATTTCTAGCCCATACATTCGCATCTCCACGAAGACCGATCTGCAAGTCATCAGGACAGTAAAGTTACTCTCAGACTTTCTTTGTTTTGCTGAACTTGTTTTCGTATGTTACTTCGCCACCTCAATTTCTACAATAGAATGTAAAATTTTCTCGTACTTGCCGTGAAATTTACATCCACGCCTTCCTTTTCTATTACCAAGCCCTATCACACAAACTAATTTCCCAATTTCACCGTTTGCTCTGCTATCAAGCCCTAAATGCTGTGTTCCAGGTGCACATTGCTAGGGATAACTCACCATAATCTCATACAAACTAGTCATTTCATTAGGCTTTGTTTTTTGCTCTTTGCTATACTTCATTTATCTTTTGGGCTCATTCGACCGACACTGCCAATATGGCCACCAACTTTGCTGATCATGGCCTAAGAACTGGCCATGGCTGACTGTCTAAGCGTATCCTGTGTCCAAGCCATCAACCTCTGAACTAACCCCGCCAACAGACAGCTAAAACAACGCTTGTCAAGTCTGCGGCAAGGCCCGGTTGTCACGGTCGTTCTATCCACTATAATGGCTAGGCAACATGCTCACACACCATTAACCACCCTCTTTTTCTCTGTTTTTCTTTAGGCATTGCTCCTCAAGAGACTATAGCGACTAGCTGCTATAAATTGGTGGTCTTAAACCTTGCGCGAACAGACCTTTGTCTAGACAGTGCGACTCAGTCATGACCCTAGTTTCACTCGGCTAGATGAGAAAGGCTACCGGGCCATCCAAAAGAGCAAGCTGCACTGTATGCCCGTCCAAGATTAGGGCACATATCCATCACTACAGCACATTGCGGCCTCATAGATCTACTAGTCCCCCGACAATGACCATTGTCCTCTTTGTTTATCTTCGGCTTGCCCACTTAGCAACAAGCACCATCCCCGTCACACTCCTCGACTAAGCTCAGTATATCTCTAGTTAAATTAGCGGGATAAAGTTACCTGGTCTTCTTGTTGCGCTGTGTGTGTGGGCGGGCCGCTCTGCGTTTTCCTTTTATCTTTCAAACTGCTTCGTCGGGAACGGGGCTGGTCGAACAAACATGTCAAGGTTGGTAGAAGACCCATGATACCCAAACTGGAATAATTCCCCAGGTCCAGCCAGGTTAGGCAGGGCTAGTTAGTGCAAGCAGAGGACCCTGAGCTAGTCGGCTTTCTATCGCGATCCTGCCTTAGCTTTTATCTCTGCCGTCACAATCACATCTTTCTTATGGCACCAAGCATCGAGTCTCTCAAATCCCATAAACAGTGTACCGGATCTTCGACTTTGGTCATCTACGCCATCCCAAGATTGTCTTTTATGTTCTTCACTGCTTTATCCATTTACTCCCTACACAACCTCCACGGTTTACTCCTTTGCTGGCCTGAATTTCCACTTGCGTTCTTACTATACGCCCAACTAAAAGCTTAACGCAGGGGAGCTAAAATAACCCGAGTGGACAAAAGAGAGGGGAGAGCGAAAATAAAGAATAAAAAACGAGGCTCCTTTATCTTTGATTTCCCGCCTTCTTCTCTTCTCCTCTTCTCTCACTCTTTTTTCTTTCTTTCCAGTCCGTTTTCTTCTCTCCAGTTTTCTTCTTGCTACATCCGGATTCTGCGCCTTATCTTCATCTTTGCAATAATCTTTTTTTTTCTGTCCTTCACAACTTACGACGTACTAATAGCATCCCCCCATCTGTTACAGCTGCTATTCTCTTTCTTTCTTCGCCTCTCGCCCTTGTTCCCTGTATCCATCTCTGATCTTGACCTTTCACCTGTCTCGTTTCTTTACGCTACGAATTTGGAAAACCCTTGTACCTGGTTATAGCTAGCTGACCTTCTTTGGAGTCTCTCTTCATCTTCGTTTCTTGCTTGGTTCCCTTTTCTCACCACCTCTTTCATACTTCAAGGGGGTTTCTCTCAACTTCAACATCACGCTTAATTTGGGTTGCTCCAACGTGTTATTGATCGTCGTCTTGCTTTTCCTACCTGAGGCCAACCCAGGTTATAATTTCGCCAGAGATCTGTCTTAGCTGGTCTTCGGCAAGCTTGCTGCACAGCTCACTTCTCACCGTGAAGAACAACAAACCAGTCTTGGCCTGTTAGTCAGGAGCTTTTTTATACCGCTTTTCGTTGTCAATTTGCTCCGGGCTTTTTTCGGCTTGCCATCACTCCGCTTCTTAAACCCAAAGCTCTCTTCTTCTCATCATCATCATATTGTCAACGCGCCCTTCTCGTCATGTCCTAAGGGATCCCCGTCGCCAAGCTTGGAGTGGTTGGTTGCTTGACGCAGACTCGGATGTCTGAACTGTCTTGTCTTGTTTTGTGGCTATAATCCAAAGCAATTTTCCTATCGACCTCGCAATAACCAGCCCCGCCATCCCTCATTGAGTCTATCCACAGTTTCTCATTCTAAGCAGTGAAAACTCCAGTTTTCGACTGATACTAAAAAAGCTTTGGCTGCCACCACTCAATCAGTCATTTACTTCCTCACTACCAACTAGTGGCCACTGGAATCGCCCTTCCTCATCTTGACTACTTGCTGTGCTTGTAGTTAAAGAAACCAGCGTTCGCAATTTACTACCAGCCCAAGTGGACATTCAATTTTGCATACATACCCTCATCACATAAGCAAGGCTAAAAGGCCTTTTGCTTGCGGACATCCTGCGCAAGTCTATATTTTTCGTCAGTGAGCCGCAACTTAGATCTCTTTGTAACCCCACATCTCCGGCTGCATAAAGCAAGTTTGTGGTTGAGGTTTAATCGTTGCACCTGACCCTAGTTATCTGAGCACAAGTGGTAATGGCATCCGTAATGGGTGCACATGCTGACTACCAGCTTGTCATGTCCCAACCCGAAGTGAAGCCGGCGCCGACATCTGGGCATGAAATCAACGCAAGCTCACCTACACCTATCAAATCTGAATTCACCAATGATAGGGGACGACGCCGAAGCAGATCACCTCCAGATGAGTACGAAGACGATGATGGTGGTCCCGCACAGTCGCTCAACGGTCCTACTCGCAAACGAAGAAGAAGTCGGAAAGGCTTGGACAAAAAGTTTGAGTGCCCCCATGAGGGCTGCGGAAAAAGCTACTCCCGTGCCGAACACCTGTAAGTGGCCTACTTACTCCCATTTCAGTTATACACCTCACTACACAACATCCGATGCTACAAGCCCTTAACCATGCTTTTTTTTCCGTTTTCTAAAACATTGGCGCTGTAATGTTGCGTACATCTGATAGCTCTGTAGCACCAAACATGTTTTTCCTGTTCCCATTCTCATGTTTGTATTGTGTATTTTCAAGAGCTCCTTAGCGTTACCTGTTTTTTTTTTGGTTCTGTTTTTTATTTTATTTTTTCTACAAATTTCACTAACAAGCACATGGCGTCTGCCTTTCTCATCTATTTATACAGTTATCGTCATCAGCTCAACCACAATCCAAAGCAAATTTACAGCTGTGATTTCCCGGATTGTACACGTTCTTTTGTCCGTCTCGACCTGTGTAACAGACACAAAGATCGCCACACAGCCAAGGGTTCAACCTTAAATCGCAAAGACATGCTTGCAAGTCAAAACCAGAGTCAACAATCCCAGAGCCAGTCTGTTAAAGCCCAGTCTCAGTGCCAACCCCAGGCTAAGGACTTGCAGCCCCAAGTGGCTCAAGTCAAAAACAAGAGCCAAATTAAAGATCAAGACTATTCCGTCTCCCCCACCTCGGAAAAACGGCAGTTTTCTACCACAAAAACAATGGCTCATGTCATGTCCGGTTCCATATCTCCGGAAAGTAAAACATCCAAGACTGACTTCACGAAATTGCAACAGGCTCCTTCTAAGCCCTCGGGAGCTACATCCTTTCCTAATAGCACTCGCATACCACAGCGACAGCAAATGGAGATAAATATCTTTCCAACTAGTTCCCCTTTTGAAACTGTTGACTCTCCATTCAATGCTTCCATGGTTGGTAACAACCAACTGCATCAGTCGCCTGGGGGTATAGAACCAGGCCACACTCAAACACAGTCAGCGATCGGTATTTCTCCTTATCCCGCAATTTCTCCTGTGGTAGCCCAGCCTACCTTTCAACATACTCAGCATAGCGCTCAGCATCCAGTCAACTTCATGCCCCATCAGAGTTTCCAGCCCTCTTTTGACTTGCCGGTTTCTAGCTTTGCTTCCCAAACTGCACCAGCAGAGGCTCAACCACAGGTGTTTCCCAACAACGAAAATAGGCCTGAGTTCAATGAGCCTATAACAAACAACATGACAAACCCTACTGAGATGATGGTTCTTGAGCAGATCCAAACTCTCCCTATGTTTGGCAGCGAAGGAATCATGAATAAATCCCCTTATGTTAGTATGCCTAACGATCTGATTAACTATTTGTTTAATCAGAACTCGCCTATCAACAATCCGGTGGCCTACCAAAAGTAAGTGAACATAGTACTCAACGATAAATTAATTTTACACCTTTGTTTCATTGTTCATTATTTTAACAAGCAAACAGCAATGGGTTTTCCAGCTATAGCCAAATGTATATGGGGCTTCACAGCAACCAAATGGGTTACTTTCCCAACGTGCCACAGCAGGTTATGGCAGTTAACAATCTGCTTGAGCAGGACGTTCCCGAGGCCTCTATCTCTGAAGAGAAGAGTCAAGAAATATTTGACTACATGAAAAAGCACTTCATTGAGCGCGGAACAGTTCCTGCTGACCGAAATGGAGAGGCATTTTTACAAGGAGACCGTTCGCAGCCTACACATATGCTTAGTCGGCGGATGATGCAAACCTACATCCGGTCATATTGGCTTCATTTCAGCGACCAAGTACCCTTTTTGCACAAACCGACATTCTCGCCCGACCAGACGCCAAATCTTCTACTTCTATCCATGATGACCATTGGAGCAGTGTGTGTTGAAAAGACTAGCAATAATGATGATGAGGCTACGAACACCACATCAGATGCTAGACTTTCCAACTTTCTTGCTTGGCACATACGGTGGGAAACCTTTATGGATAACCACTTCCGGCCACCTGCTAAGCTATGGGCATTCCAAACTTTTTTGCTTTTGGAGTTGTACGAAAAGATGTATGCCACCCGCGAGTTGCACGAAAGAGCGCTCATCCACCACGCTACGACAATTGCGATGATGCGCCGCGGTCGAGCTTTAATAGGGAAATCAGCCCGGGACTCTCCCTCCCAACGCGACGATTCTTCAGTTGGACGGGCATCACGGCATTCCTCAACCCCAGGGCCTAGCACAGCCGACGATTGGTGGAGCAATTGGATTATGAACGAGTCAACCCGCCGAACTGCATTTGCGGCATTTGTAATTGATTCGATCCATGCAACCATGTTTGGCCATTCCACCGTCATGGTAGCCCATGAAATGAGACTTCCACTCCCTTGCGATGAGACACTATGGCGAGCAACAAGCGGATCCGAGGTTGGACGGTTGGAAACAGTCATGGCATCAAATGGTTTCAAGCCTATATCATTTCTGGAAGGCCTTAAGCGGACGCTTCAAGGCTTCGAAGTGCAGACCAACTCCTTTGGTCGGACAGTTCTAATGTCAGGCCTCCTTAGCGTTTCGTGGCACATGCAACAGCGAGACCTTCAAGTCAACGTGCTCGGAAGCGGGGTCTCACAGGCGCTTGGGGGTCGTGACAAGTGGCGCATCACTTTAACCAAAGCGTTTGATTCGTGGAGACAAGACTTTGACAAGGCAATTGAAAAGGCACGGAACGATCCGTACGGCGGCATCGATGACAACCGACGAGACGAGCTTAACTTGGTTTTCGAAAGCCGCACAGTATTACATCACTTGGCTCATATGGCAATGCACGTCGATGTCATTGATTGCCAAATTTTTGCTCGAGCTAAAAGACTTCTAGGCCGTACCATTGGTGAGGCCGATCTACGTGGTGCACAAAGGCGTATGAAGGATCAATGGGCACCGACAGCTAAGGCTCGGGATGCAACGTGGTATGCACTCAACTTTCTGTGCACAGTGTTGATGCCGGAAGAGCGGGGCTTGCCGCGAGCATCCGACTTCAACCCTCAAGATCCATACTCGGCACGCGACGATGTGCTTCTAAACAGACCATGGGTGGTTTATTTAGCATCACTAGTGGTTTGGTGTTACGGCTTTGCACTCGAAGGACCATGTCCAGACGAGCCGCTACCGAAGAACAAACACGAGGCAGTGCAACAAATGAAGAAATACTTGAGCAAGTACGGGAATGTAAGCTCGCCGGATGGACTCATACAAATGCGCGGGTTGAACAGAAGCACGGCGGTGTTGGTAGTACTAAAAGACAGTTTTCAGAAGACTCGGTGGCAGCTACTACATGAGGGCGCAAAACTACTTGAAAATTGCATTGCGCTGAACTCTGGGGCGCCCGTGTAACGGGTTACTGAAGGGCCGTATGTTTAGGGAGGCGTGGGGGTCTTTTTCTTTTTGTTTTTTTCTTTGGGGGGGAGGGGGTTCTGCTTGTTCTTTTGGTTATAATAGGTGCCATCTTATCTTTGCTACTTATATCTCGAGTCCAATCATGTTTTCTTTTGCCCGGTTGGCATTTATATACCCTTTTCCACTTTCCTTCGTACTTCCTGATCTTATAACGTGCCAAGTTTGTCTGTCATCATGTGGCGTTGCCATTATATTGCAATCTACCTATAGATTTATGTGTATAAAACAATGAATGTATTTCATTGTGGGTTTGCACGTGATTATTGCCACTGCTTTGTATCGTGGCTTCTATGACGGTACTCCCTTGTCATTCGCTAGCCTATAACTTGCCGTGGGGTCTCGCACTCACTTTATCGACATTCACCTTATCATGCGCCACCATGGCAACGATTTTATCCTCCTCATTGCGCATGGTGCCCTTGATATGCGCTAGGCGCTGTCCCACACTAACCACCTCGCAGTCAATAGTCAAGACCTCGCCCGCAAACGCCGGCCGCAGATACGTCACATTCAAGCTGCGCGACACACCCAGGAGCTCCCAGAAGCCCGGCCGTTGTACAGGCAATAGTGTGATACTAGTCAGCGCATCGAACAAAGATGCTATACAGCCGCCATGCAATGACATGGGATTGCAGTGCGAATTTTGCACAGTATATTGGTATGTAGCTGTTGGGAGCTGGCCGTCCGTGTAGCTCTTGAGCTTACAATGCTTCAGTAGTGGATATGCAAAGTCCTGGTAAGTTGGGGCTTGTTAGTAACCAGTGATCGAGTTGTCGGAGAGAGGCCTAAGTAAGAAGAACGCTTATCTTATGGCAAACGGAAGCGTGGCATATTCTCAACCGGCCATGAGATACTTACATTTTTTGCGTGCTCTTCGTCCGGCTCGGACTCCTCAAACCACGCAGCGAACCTATCATCAACTGTCTTGCCCCAGAAACAGCGATGGGAGCGTGACATAGGAGTGGAGGAGCCTGCGCTATTATCGTCTTTGGGGTGTTTTGAGACCATAGTTAGGTGGAATTAAATGGAGTACGCGAGAGATTATGTTATCACTGTTGGGGAGTTTTGCAAGACTGAAACGAACAATATAAATGCGAGTTGGACTGGGATTAACGTATTAATAATCCAAGTAAATCCTCGAAATAAATGTATGACATCAATGCCCAAAGACTATCTTAATTAGGGGGCAGTTTGTTGCATGGGCGATCATGTCGAATTAGGGTTACGACATTGGACTCTGAGTAACCCTGTGATTAATCAGCTGTTGTTGTCCGAGCCTCGGTCGATCGTGAAGCTTCAGCCAAAATAGAAAGATTACCGGCTATCCATGGCCTAGAAATCAGCTTCACATTTACCTCAGTACTTACTGTTTGACTTCCTTAGTTTCGCTTCTCTTCTGATAATTTTTTCTTGCGTTGTTTTTATTTGATGATACCCTTTGTGCATTTGAATGCTTACTTTTTTTAATAATACCGCGACTCCTTTAGCTGGCAACCTCATATACACCACTATATACAAACTCTAGTTCACGACCTTCCCGATTATATCTCCCGATCAATCTTTCCGAATCGTCCCCTATCACATACCTAACGATCCGCCCCTCATGGAGTTTGTCACAACCCTCCGCGGGCAATTCGATCCCCAGAAACCGTCGCTCTTTGAGCTCCTTTCTGAGCAACAACTCTCGGCACTTCTACCACCAACCCTACGATACTTACTCGTACTATGCGCCCAGCGGTATCCACGCTATTTCCTACGACTTCTCAACTCATTCGATGAGGCTTATGCATTGGCTATGGTGGTTGTAGAGCGCTTCTACTTGCGCACGCGTGGTGGCTCGTTCACTGAAAACTTCTATGGATTGAAACGCGAGAAGGCTACAGCCACAGATATCCCACGTGCCATGCTGGGTGCTGCCGGGGTGGCGCGGGAAATGCTCCGCCTGCAGGCTCGCGATATCTGGGCAAACATTGCGGTTTCGGTCGGGGTGCCTTATCTCAAGCGACGACTCGACGAGGACTACGAGATCAATGCGCCCCGTGCCCTACTCGGACTGGCATATACGCGCATGCCCGATAACCCGACATTACGCCAGCGCTTCGTGCACTACTACCGCTGGTTCCTGCGGAATGTGTATCCAAGCGCGAATGCCGCCTATGGCTTTGCTACTTTGGCCTTTAATCTGGCCTATTTGTTTGACCGCTCGCGATACCATTCGCCGTTGATGTGGCTTGTTGGTACCAGAGTACGGCGCATGGCTGCAGCAGACTACCAGGCACTAGAGCAAAAAGCTGCTGCTGCGTCAGCAGCGGCATTAGCTGCATCTGGCGCAGGGGCCGACACGGCCATGTGGCAGAATATTCTTCGCACGCTCACGAGCCCCCGTCGGATGGGCCAGAGCGTATTGGCTGGTCTATCGATGGCACTACCAGCGAGCATCTTCGCGCTCAAGTTCCTCGAATGGTGGTATGCGTCCGACTTTGCCAAACAACTAACGCGCAATGCAACGGATGCTCTTGAGCTGCCACCGCCTGTGCTGCCAGTAGTGCGACGCTTCCGCGCATTAAATAGCCGTAAAAGCATGGACGAGGCACGCAAGACAAGTGGTAGTTATGACCGCCCAACTGAAGACGATGCTGATGCTGATGAGGAGGCTCGTGACCGACCCTCTGTTGATGAGGCGCCAGTGGCGAGAGACTCGTTACTGCCTATCTTTACAGTGCCTGCTCCTAAGAACTCCGCCCTGTGCCCTATTTGTGAGCAACAAGTGCAAACAGCCACAGCTTGTCAGACTGGTATTGTCTACTGTTACAGCTGCATTCATCGATGGCTTGAAGGCGAGCACCAACGCCAAGAGGCCTTTATGCTGGGCAATGGCGGACGTCAGGGCAAATGGGAAAATGGCAAAGGCAGATGCCCCGTGACAGGCCGGAGAGTACTTGGCGGTACTGACGGTTTACGAAGAATTATGATCTAGATAAGGCGACGGGTTGATCTGTGATAAAGCTACGGATACTGGGTGGGCGAGATGTGAGGGAGGGAAGATGTCTTGAGGGGGGCATGGCTAGAGGACAAACCGAGTAGTCTTAAAGGGAGGGTGCTCTGAAAGAGGAAGTGGGATTTACATAGGCGGAAACGGATTAGGCTGATCCAAGACATGCGTAGGGAGCACGGGCTGAGATCTGACCGGTTCCTGTGCCTCTGTGACGAACTGCCATTCAACTGGGGCGCCGAGTTCTGAGTTTTGAGAAAAGGGTTGCCTCAAAGATGAGGACGGAAGCAAAGAGGTGAGAGGAGACCAGCTAAGAATTCTTTATACATACATAAGGATACGCTAGGAATGCTGTTTGTAAATGCCAACGCTAGTGGCCAATACCAGGCCGGGTGGCGCGTTATTAGACGTGCCTAAAAAAACAAGCTGCTGATATGACTGATTGATCGTTCGCGGCGAGGCTGTGGCTTTAAAAGGACGGGAAGACACGGGTGGAACTTGCCTGCTGCGTCTTACGACATCTTACAGCATATGAACCTCAATCTTCCCCGGGTCGTCCTGTTTCCTATTGTCATCCTCTTCTCTAGTTGTCTGGTCTGTCTACGCCTGGCCTTCCGGCGTTATAAACTGTCTTGCTGGATTGTGCCTTACCCACCATAGTCTCTAACATCTATCTAATCATCACTTCTCTCTTATCTATCATGGCCTATGTTCTAGCTGAGTCCTATCTTGCTACCAGCTTTTGGGACGGCTTCTCCGTCGTACAGCCTAGTGTAACTGCCGCTGGTTCCTGGGCACAGTATGTGTCTTCGGCTGAAGCGGACAATCTGAACATGACACGCGTCACGGACTCTGGCTCGGTGGTTCTACAAATGGATGCTGTGAGCGGCCTAGCAGGCTCAAATAGCTCAGACTCAACAACAGATCGATCCAAGCGCAATACGGTGCGCGTGCAGAGTAATAGGGCATATTCAGATGGCCTATTAGTAGTGGATCTGGAGCATATGCCGGCTCCCATATGTGGCGGCTTACCTCGGTGTAAGTGTCTCTGCCCAAGAGCAAGCAGTAGAATATATATACTAATGGTTTGGGGTCGTCTAGTCTTCGCTGCCGGCCCAGAAGCCGATTTAACAGTCATCCGGAGCACTAGCTTAGAGAGTTCATCGCAGCTACACTCTACCACGTGAGCTCTTCTATTTGTTATATCCTCTGGAGTTGCCACTACTAATACCTTTTCCACTTCCTTTAGTTCTGGCTCTTGCATTCTTCCTGATGTCGAATTCCTTGCCAATCGTACCGCCACTGACTGCTTCACGCAGTGTGGCTTCTCTACTAGTCCATATTATGTTGGTAGTTCTTGGAACGCGGCCAACGGCGGTGTATATGCTTTGCTTTGGACCGAGGGCAGTGCTGCGGCTGGCACCAGCAACTCTGCAGCATCACGTGTTGCATCATCTTCCGTTTTTGTCGAGCCAGAGTCCGCCTCCGGATATCTTCGAGTGTGGGCCTGGGAACGCAGCGATGTCCCGAAAAATGTACACAGCAAACAGCTGGAGCCGACCCTATGGGGCGAACCGCTGGCAGTGTTTGGTGGCGATGCGTGCCGGGGTACTAGCTACTACCGCGATCTCCGGCTGGTCTTTGATATGGTGGGTGCAGACCAGATGACATACGAGCGGGGATAGAGAGATGCTAATAACGTGATAGGACCTGTGCAATGATGCTATTGAGGAAGGCTGGAGCAAGGGTTGCCAACAAGCAACCTCGAAGAAGTCCTGTGCAGCCTTTGCTTCTGGGAACTCGGAAGCCTTTTCCCAAAAGTAGGTCAACGTCTCTCCACTCCGCTTTGCTCCGGTACTCACAACTAATCCTCGGCTGTAGCTACTGGGAAATCAATACTGTCAACTTCTATGTGCCCGAGGAGGTTAAGCCAGCAACAACCATTGGTGGCGCCGTTCCAACTTTCACAACAGCTCCGGATGCGACTCTTACAGCCGACAAGACAATTCTTAAGGCGACCGGTACATCAACCTTTGTCTGGATCCCTTCTAATACGCCCATCTAAACCAATGGCTGGACAGCTGGTCTATCGCTTATACCACATAGCTATACCCGCATATATTATCTAGCCGTGTAGTATTCTTCTATCTAGTGTAATGCAAACAAACTACTTAATCCGGTCTATTCAATACTCTAGCCTCCCAGATCCACTCAATCTATAGATAAACAACCTGTGGCTTATTCTCCATGCGTCCTGTGTTCCCATACATCTGTGCCGCGTTGACCATCAGCGAGCCGGAGCTCCCTGTCGACCCAAGCATAAGCCAGCGGAACACAAAACCATTGATGCCCTGAAGAATTGTCTGTGCCATTAGCAGCCATGATCGGTTCGGCACTAGGTCCCAGAGCAGTCCGCGTGGCGGGAGCGCCATCAGGGCCTCGTAGCTCTGCTGGGCTGCATCAAAGAAAACAGCTTCACGTCCAGCCCCCCAGTGGACATGGCCGAACACATGTAATCGTGGCCTAGTACGCCATACTTCGCGTAGAAGGGCGGGGCAGCCAAGGCCAAGGTCAAGGTGGGATTTCTGTACCAGTACCAGTGTTAGTTGAGGCTGCGGACCGGGGAACAGGACAGGATGAAAAGATACCGGGGGAGTGTGGGTTACTAGGATATCAGTCTCAAGCGGTACAAGGCCAGCCCACGGGGCGTCCGGCGGATGGTATTGAAACCTAGACACGGAAAGGGTTAGTTTTGCTCAACTCCACATACACGGTGCTTGTTTCTCCGGTCGCCAGCCCTCTCTTCCCCTCCCATTTCGCATCTCGTCACTACAACATACGCATTATTATCACCACCCAGGTATGGCAAATCTGGTGCCCCAAACACCACCAATTTCCTTCCGCCGTCGAATTCCAGCGTGACTGCTTCACGTTGTAGATATACAATCCCCGACAAATCCAGCGTGTCTGCGCTTTCTTTATCGGCTTCTAGCCGCGCATCCGGGTCGAAGAAGCTGTCGTGGTTACCGCAAACTACCACCTTGTAGCGGTGCGGCTGCGCACGCAACCAGTCTAACTGTGCCTGGATAGCTGCCCGTGACCCGCTCGATACCATGTCTCCGGCATGTATTAGCAGATCGCCACTCGGTATGGACACTGTTCGTTCATGTGTGTCGGAAATGCAGACAACGGTGATAGTGGGGCTAGCCCCGGAGCTGGCCCCAGCGCCAGGAGGCCGACGCAAGATGGCTGGCGAGCCACGCATATACACTAGAAGCCGATGCGCGCGGCTAGTGAGAAATGTCAAAGGCGAGGAAAGCAAATGATCGAGGAAAGTCTGGGGATTCCATTGGCTCTTGCGGCGAAGGCCGGCACGAATCAGAGCATTATTGATGGTGTCTGACATTGTGAGTGGCTCTAAACACGAGAAACCCCGGGTTCTACTGGCTCCTAGTCTATGTAAAATGAGCCTGAGCTCTGCCAGTGTTCTGATACCCCAAGGACGCGATGGACTCTGTCTTTGTAGAGGCCATGTATGGTTCGCCACCGTGTTTCCACCCTTCCATGTGTTGATGATCCTGTGCAAAGGCGGTGAAGGCGCCCCACTTTGGGGGGGGGCCAGATCTGGTCTGCTTATTGCATTGCTTGCTTAATGGAATTGGGACTAATATCCATATATAAGTGGAAGTCTGTGTGTGCTATTAGCCAACATTTAACGCACAGGCATCGATTGAGTAAGCTCAGGTTAGACAGAAGCAGACGATCGAAGCTTCTTGTGAACAAGTTGCCTCAGACAAATTGCATTACACACAAAACAGAATCACAAGACAGAGAGAGGGTTATGCTGTTACCAATAGATATACAGAGCATAAATATATGCATGCAACGGGGCAGGGGCTTCTTTCTATGCAACTAACTAGTACAAGAGTAGATGAGAAACAGCAAGTCAAAAACAGCAGGAGCAGGAGGTAGCTTCTCCTTCCCCCCCCCTGCACATGAAAGAGTGAGGGGCAATAACTTAGTTTGGGCTCTGATTTCAGCTGAGCAAGGAAGGAAGGGCGGGCGGGCAGGAAATTATGACTAGACAAAAGCCCAACGAGGCGAAAGAAAACAGACCAAGAGTCAGGAAACAAGGGAAGGCATGCTTGCTGTAGAAACTAGAGGATAGGGTAGTTAGTTGGCTGCTAGCCCTCAACCCTTGACGTGCTTGTCCTTGGCCTTGGCTTCTTCAGCTTTGGTCTTCTCTTAGCTTAGCTTTGCTTATTGCATTAGAGGGGCTTCCAAGAAAGCTCTCTTTCCCTTTTTGATTCATTTCCTTCTTGATTCCCGAGCTGCCTGCTTTCCTTCTTTCCCTTTTCATTTGGGCAATTTCATCTTGAGATTCGTGGTAGTTGCCATAAATCTGGCTGTTTACAACTTTGTTTACTATCCTGTTTATTTACTCTCTCTTTGTTTACTCTACCCGTCTGCCGCCCCCCTTCCCTCGCCATGCCGTCATTCAAGACCTTCTATAGTGAGGATCCGCCCGAAGGCTATTCCTCTAATCTCGGGTACGTGCGTATTCTTGGCTCTCTTTCCCGGCCTTTGGTAATTGCTAACCGTTGGTGCCGATTAGCGTCGATTACGTCATCCTCTACAAGGTCCCAGAAAACGGCTCTGGTACGTGTACCATCTTCCATTGCCCTTCCTCGCCTCTTATACCCTTCTCCCACGCCCCCCGACCTACTTGCTAGTCTGCTAACAAGTGCCACAGAAAAGGCTGAAGCCGAGGCTTCATACGTCCAGCTAATCAAGCAGCTCACTTCTATTGGACTGGCTACCGAGGTGCGGCCAGGTGAGCCGGGGACATTGCTCATCTTTGTCAAGGTAGCCTCAGGCCAGCTATTTTCCGACCAGGTATACCGTGCCCGGCTAGCTGACTGGCTACACGGAGTGCGCGCCACAGCGCCAAGCCAGGAGCTCAGCGAGGCGTTCCGTCAAGAGCGCGTGACTCCAGCTGAGCGGCTCCGGCTGGTTCATCGAATGCTGGTAAAGCCGCGCAATGAAGGAGGCGCAGGCATCACACCAGGCACAGGAACATGGCGGTTTGTTGATTCGCTATTTCCACTGCATAATCACGTACTGAACCGACATTGGCTACAACGCTTCAGCACAATTTACCTACTGGAGGCAGCAGACCTAGATGAGATCCGCGATGAGCTTGGTGAAGGCGTCGCGTACTACTTTGAGTTTATCCAGACATATTTTGTCTTCCTCATCTTCCCCGCAGCTCTCGGCTTAGGTGCCTGGCTACTTCTCGGCCAGTTTTCGTGGATTTACGCCGCAGCATGCTCAGTGTGGAGCGTCGTCTTCTTCGAGTACTGGAAGCAAAAGGAAGTTGACTTGGCAGTACGCTGGGGCACACGTGGTGTGTCCAAGATTCAGTTGGATCGGTCACAGTTCATTTTTGATCGTGAGGATGTTGACCCTGTGACTGGCGAGCCAGTCAAGGTATACTCGCCATTCAAGCGACTAGGCACCCAGCTACTGCAGATACCATTTGCTCTAGCGTGTGTGGTGGTTCTAGGCGGCCTGATTGTGACGTGCAACTCGTTGGAGATTTTCATCAACGAAGTGTATGATGGGCCTTTCAAGCAGTATCTGGTAAGTAAAGCAGCAGTAGGCGTAGGCAGTAGGAATGATAGTGCTTGAAGATAACTAGGCGCAGCTGCTAATACTAACAAACTCACCCTATAGGGCCTCCTCCCCACCATTCTTCTCTCTGGCCTAACGCCGACCTTCTCTGTTATCCTCACAGCCATTGCTACCAAACTTACCAACATGGAGAACTATCAGACCGAGACAGCACACCAGGCAGCCCTCATCCAGAAGGAGTTTGTACTCAACTTCATGACGTCATACATGGCCGCCTTCTTCACATCCTTCGTATATACGCCATTTGGCCATGTGATTGCACCGTTCCTGACATTTTGGCACAACGTAGCTAGTACCATAACTATGGGAAACTTTCAGATCAAAGCGCACGAATTTACCGTCAATCCGCGGCGAATCAGTGACCAGATGTTCTTCTTTACTGTCACAGCACAAATCATCAGCCTGGCCACCGAAGTCATTGTTCCATACATCAAACGCAAGGTGTTTAAGACGGTCAAAGAATACAAGAATGAGAAGGATACCATCCAACAGCAGGCTGCTGGTGAGGATGACAAGTTTATTGCGCGTGTACAGGCCGAGGCAGAACTCGAGGTGTATGATGTGAACGTTGACTATCGCGAGATGGTTATCCAGTACGGTAAGCACAAAGCGACCTACATAGCGTAGTGCTAAGTCTCTTCCATTGACGTCAACTAACACCCGCTTTCTCCTTGCCCTTCTTAGGTTATCTCTCTCTCTTTTCAGTTGCCTGGCCTCTAGCCGCCTGCTGTTTCCTGGTCAACAACTGGATTGAGCTGCGTTCCGACGCTCTCAAGATCACTGTTGGTAGCCGCCGGCCAATTCCATGGAGAACTGACAGTATTGGTCCGTGGGTAAATGCCCTCGGCTTTCTGTCTTGGCTAGGCAGCATCACCAGTGCCGCCATCGTCTACCTATGCAGCAACTCAACATCAGTCACGGGGACTGCAATGCCTGACATGGTAGAAAGTACAACTTCAGCCACTACTCCCTCTCTACATGGCTCAGACGAGACTGGGAAGCCGACTATCCGTGTCTCGACGGTCGAGCACTCGTCGGGCTTCACGGCTTGGGGTCTTCTGCTAATGATTTTGCTGGCTGAGCACCTGTACCTTGCCATGCAGATCCTCGTGCGCTATGTCATGAGCAAGCTTGACAGTCCTGGGCTTCAGAAGGAACGCAAGGAGCGGTTCCAGATGAAGAAACGCATGTTGCTTTCAACTGCGACAACCCGCGAAGCTAGCAGTGGCTTTAGCACAACTGAGGATCTATCCAGCGCCAAATCCAGCCTAGCCAATGCGACTGAGGAAACCACTCTCAAGAATGGCGTTCCGGGTATCGAAGAGAGCGAGCGTATTATCCGCAACGAACTGGACAAGGATATTGGCCGAGCCGAGCGCCGGGGTCAGAAAATCCCCGAAGAGGTGTTCTGGCACAAGCACCAGACTATGGCCGAGACAATTGAGGCTGGCAGAAGCCTGATCATGGACATGAAGTCTGGCGGCACAGCAGAGACTACAAAGAAAGAGCTTTAGGATAGATAGACGGCTATAGATCTAGCAGAGTGTAATATTGAAGATTCAAGACACAAGGCCAGCAGATGCGCCTCGTAGCTGTGCTCAAAATAACACTAGGACTATGCTACATTCTCGCTGTAAGTGTACCATATCGGGTAGGCCCCAACAAGTGAGCAGACAAACGTCTGTCCACGGTGTCCTGTCCATTCCATACCAGTTCCATACATACAATCGACCAGCTCGATCAGAATCTAGCCAATCCAGAAATCGCAATGAATGCATATAGAAGCAGAATGTGCCTCCATTGCTCTGTGACGCTTGACATGCCATTTTCATCCGGATAATAGCGCACGCTCCTTATTAGGAGGCGAGTCAACCAGGCCGGGTTCAGCTCACGGGATATAGGGCAGTGTCCTACGGCATTGTAATCCCACCGGAGTCTTCCTCAACAATCCACATCCCCCGATTGATATCAGAATTGCCTCATAGTGATATATCTCAACAGGCTTCAAGCGTTCTCAGTCGTAGCCAAGTCGAGGGAGTGAGTGTACAGACTAGCCCGAGGCCTACTTGCACATCATCCAATAGACAGCCTCAGTCAAAACCGGGACACCAAGGTCAACTCCCTACGTCTCAAGCGCGTGTGGATGCATTTTCTGGGAGAACCGTGTCTGATAATCATTGCATATGGGATAAGAAGAAGAGTGATGACGTAGTTGTAGAGCACCTCAAAATTGGTCGCACACAGTCAGTCCTTTACTGCCACGGCAAGAGCTTACGTCAGTTGGGGGCAAGTTTGGCACAGACTGCGGGTCGTTATTGGCACCCGGTAGATCTCCAGATTCTCACCGCATGTCACATGCTAACATTGTCACATGCTTTTGCGATGAAAAATAAACAAATTACAAGGAGCAACTAGACAAAGCAAATGGGAGACTTGTTGATCTTGAGCGGATAGTCGTGGTTCTGCCCTCTTTTTGGACTTCTTTAAACGTCATATTCTTTTCATGTATTTCCTCTAGTTTTTCCTGGCTTTTTTTTTCCTAGCTTATTATGTTGTTTTATCGCTTTTTAGCCCTTCCGCATCATTCGTCCTAGCTCGTAGTTTTCCTGCTCAGCCTTGTCCGCTTGCGTCTCCTGGCCTTCTCAGCCTCTTTCTTTTTTCTTATCCCTATCTTCCTATAGATAGACGCGCAGATCAACAACCCGCCTACCTACGACATCTCTCTACCTAGCATAATGTCAGATAGCGGGCAATCCCCCGAAGACGAGAAGCCACGGCTTACCGACGACCAGAAGAAACAAAACCACATTGCCTCCGGTAAGAAGCTTAGCCTGTATTCCATCTCTGCCTCCGTCTTCACCAACTAACACGCCGCAGAAAAAAAGCGCCGCCAGGCCATTCGCGACGGCTTCGACAACCTATGCTCTCTTGTCCCTGGGCTTGAGGGCCAAGGCCGCTCTGAGGGCTTGGTTCTCGGTCGAGCTGTTGACTTTATGAAAGAGCAAGTGGCTCGACGACGAGAGTTGATCGATCGCATCGAGCAGCAGGGCGGGGTGGTGGACCTTTCATATGCCAAGTAAGCCTATCTATCTGGAGGGGTTTCTTTTTCCTGTTGTGTGCCGTGCTGACAAGTCTCCGCCGCGAAGAGCTATTGCTAATGCCGAACGTCGGCTGGTCCCGAGACAAGCCGTGAGAGATGACGAAACCAATTCCCGGCCAGTTTCAGGGTCCACATCACCGTAGACGGCCCTTCAGATTGTTGCTGTTTTACCCATGTTTCTTTATATGGTCTTCTCTATTCCTGGCGTTGTCTGGTTTATCAAAACATCTGGTTTTTTCTTTCGCGACAAGAGACGCTGTCCTTGTCTGTTTCGTTTCGTTCTGTCCTCCCATACTGCATCTATTATACATAATTCTACTGTACACATTGGTTCATCCCCTTTTCTCTCTTCCGCTCACTGGAATGTTGCCGCCATTTCCTGCATCATGTGCAGTAGCTCCACCGGTGTCATGCTAGCCTTCTTACGGGGCTGTCCATCTGCGCCAACCGGCAAACTACGTCCTGAGACGGTAACGAGGCCGTCACGCACCTCTTGTTTTCCAACTACAATGACCAGCCCATAGCCTTTTTCGCGCGCCTGGCTGGCTTTGCGACCCACACTTTCAGTCCGCGTATCGATCTCGACACTGAGACCGGTAGGCTGGCGAAACGCAGCTACTGGTGGAGCAGAAACCCCCCGTGTCTCTCCATGTGCAAGCGCCTGGCGCGCCTGCTCGTCATGGCCCTCGAGAAGGTCATGTACCTTTTGCGCATACGCTAGAATCTCGGGCGTATCGTTGACAGTGACAATTACGGCCTGCTGGGGGTTCAGCCAAAACGGCCACGTACCACCAGTCTTCTCAATCAAAAGTGCCATCAGCCGCTCAACGGAGCCCAGCACAGCACGATGCACCATAACTGGCGCTACGGGGCCATACGATGCTAGTAGCTGCGGGTCTTCAGTTGTCTCCCCACGTGCCTCAAGCTCAGGTGCCGGTGCCTGATACTCAAGACCAAACCGTTTAGGTAGCTGGAAGTCTAGCTGGATGGTGGCAGTCTGGTGCTCCTTTCCGTCAGAGTCTTGCAGGATAATGTCAATCTTCGGGCCATAAAAGGCTCCATCACCGTCGTTTATGGTCCATGGTAGGCCTGAGGCGTCCAGAGCGCGACTCAACGCAGCTTCAGCACGGCTCCACTCATCGACCTCACCTATGAACTTTTCAGGTCGTGTACTTAGTGCTAGCCGGTACCCAACGCCTAGCTGCAGCACGCCATATACTACACGCACCATCTCAAGCGTACGGCCAATTTCAGCCTCGACCTGGGCTGGACGGCAGAAGATGTGGCCGTCATCTTGATGAAATCGCCGCACACGTGTCAGCCCACTAAGAGCACCCGAGATTTCGTTGCGATGTAGTGGGCTGAAGTCGGCGAAGCGTATAGGCAGGTCGCGGTAGCTGCGTGCCTGTGATGCGAAGAGGAGGCAATGTCCAGGGCAGTTCATCGGCTTGAGCCCGAAATCGTCAGTATCAGCGTCGGTATTAATATCAGCCGTGCCATGATCGTGACTGCATCCAGAGCTATGGACGTTGGTAGAAGCCGGGATAGCAGTAGCGGTGATAGATCCAGCCTGTTTTTGGTGTTGGTGCAAACGGCTAGTTACGGCGTACATGTCATCTGCATAGTTTTCCCAGTGGCCAGACTTCTCCCACAACGCGCGTTTATATATAGTCGGCGTAATGACTTCCTGGAAGCCGTAGTATATATACTGTTTGCGCAAGAACTCGATCAAGCGGTTGAAGATGGTAGTCCCGTTGGGCAGGAACAGCGGCGAGCCCGGGCTGTAAGGCGATGTAGTGAAAAGGCTCTGCTGCACTCCAAGAACACGGTGATCTGGCGCATCAGTCGAGGGGCTGGAGTCTCCAGTAGACGGGGTAGACTTGTTGGAGGAGAGGCGGGCGGAGAGGCGGAAGTATGTACCCATTGGACGAGCGTTATATCTCGGACAAGGGAAGCCTCGTTGTAGCGGCCATATCGGTCGGAATTGCACCATAGTGGGCGGCAACAGGGATAAGGGCCGGGGCCGGGGTGAAAGACAGGAAGAACAGCGTCGTTGTGGTGTGTGTTCAGTATGATCAGTTCAAAGTTTTCTTCGAAAAGACAAGGCTGAAAAGACAGCGGTACTACTATAGCATGTAGTTATAGTGGATATAGGACAGGCTGCGACAGAGTTACAGTGGGTATAGAAGGTATTTTAGTGGGTTGGCAAGGGACTAGTCCACTGCAACTTAAGAAAAACGCCTCAGATTCAGGCAGGCCCTGCTGTCATGTTACAGGCCCCTCACTGCGCCTTCATCTTTCCCATCCCTCCCGTTCCAACCACCCACAATCTAATGGCCAGCATCCCGAACGTGACCGCATTTGCCGCCGCCTCCCTCATCGACCACTCGTCCAGCCGCGCCCATCTCTCCAGGCCACCGACACCCTGTAGCGTCGCATGCACAACCACCGCATCACTCAGTAACATAGCCGCACACACAGCACGCCATAGCCGTGCATCATCAGCAACCCGGAGCACCACCCCACCTAGTGCTGCATGAAGCAGCCAGCCAGCTGCAATGCTGGAGAAGAGATAGGCGCTATCAGCAGGTGGCTCCGGAACAGCACCGTCCAGTGTCCGGGTGAAAACTTGGATAAGGGCCGGTGCATCCCAAAGGGCAAGGTATGCTCCGTTCAGAGCAGCAAGAGGCTCAAAGATAGTAAGGGCCAGACGCACAAAGGCCGGAAAGACAGAAGTAGCCGTGACAGGAGTAGAAGACATTGTGTTTGAGGTTTCGAGTGTGTGTATGGGAGCAGCTTTGGGCTGACATGAATATTTGCAAGATCCAAATTATATAAAACCAGTCAGCCAGTCAGTCTGGAAATCTCCCATTTAACCCTGCACAGACCATAGCCACACTCACTGACGTCATCTGCTGACTTTCTTCCTAGTTCGCTCGTAGATTCATTCCAAATTTGTCTATCGAATAACGTATACACATACACTCATAATAAGCCCGCGTCTTATTCCCCCCTTCCCCCCTGCTTCTTTACATCGCTACCGCTATGTGGGAGTCACCCTCCGACATCCGCCCAACCGTGCCTCCATGCTCCAACACCTGCTGCAGCTTCTCGTTGTCTGCGCTCCGAATCCGTCCACGAGCCATATTCAGTCTTTCAATACCCCTTTCAATCGTGTCTATATGCACCTGTAGAGGAATCTTAGCTCCGCCCATCGTCTGCTGTGCTAGCTCCGGGGCAGCCACCCGGTCGCGCAAAGTCTCAAGGCTAGCCTGCATGCTCTCAAGCTCAACAATCAGCTCCAAAACCTGGGCAACAGCCTGCGAGCGCTGATTATCGACACGTCGCAATAGCGCAAGCTGCTCGTCAAAGCCGTGTAGTGCCTTGTTGTTAGCCCCAATCAACGTGCGAAGAGACCATTTAACAGCATCACGCTGCGACGTAACAGTGCGTTCTTCGCGTGATGCAACAGCATAAATAAGGAGCAGATGGTCCTCGGCTGACGTGAGTAGGCCCAGCACATACTGCGCTTCGACAATTAGTCGGGCAATGTGGTCCGATACATAGGCCGTGTGTTCAATGTACTTTTCCAAGAGCACTGCCTCCGAGAAGCGGTGTGCGGGAACTCCACCGACGACTATTTCAATCGGCATCATGAGAGCTTTGACGACACTATTGCGTGCTTGTCCGCCATCTACACCGCCAAAGCTGCTATCAAAACCATGGCTGCCCTCCACTGATCTAGCAGAGTCCAAGAAACGCAGAGTCCAGCGGTTGATACTAATTACAGCATCAACAGCCGTGCCTACATGAGTGTTGAATAGCTGCAAGTGGCGGGCTGTCTTGCGAGCCATGTCAATATATCCGTCAAAGTGCGTGACAATTTCGTCCCGGGCCGGCAGATCACTATAATGCACGAGGGCACGCAAGTCACGCACAGCCATTTCTGATTGCTTCATCTCTAGCGGCAGCGAAACACCACTCGAGCTTTTTTCCAACACATGCTCAAACTTGCCCTGAACTGACATCAGGCTCTCAAACTCAACCTGCGCCAGGATACCGTTTTTATTAATCAGCGGACTAGAACACACGTCCAGTGAGCTGATACCAGGGACTCGGCAAAGCGGTGATAGTGTGGACACGAGGCTATTAGTGAGTATGCTTTGTAGAAACAGCAGGCCACTGGTGAACAGATATACAGCCAGTAGTGCAGCAAGCGGCTTTTGGACAAAACGTAGGGCGTGCCCAATGAGACCCAACGTCCAAGTCAATGTTTCTGAGATAAATCCCGGCAGCACATCCTGCAGTAGCCCTTTGGTTGCCTGTGTGTTTTGTGGTCGTCTCCGGGGTGGCGAAGATGCATGGGTGTAATTCTTGTCGCAGTCGTGGTTATGGTCTAGCTCGGCGTTCTCGTAGTCAGGCACAGCGCATTGGTGCCGCTGCTGTTGTTTCTGGCGATGGCGAATCTGGTTCTCTCGTAGTCCGTCGTCCCCTCTTCTTGGTGTCATAAGCTGGTCGTCATACCCACGAGTCACTTCCTCAGCCCTCAGCAGCCGGCGACGGCCAGGGGTTAGTGTGGGCTCCATGGGTTCTCTTAGGTCTCGAAAAGCACGCTCATCCTCGGTAAACTCAACTGTGCGCTGCGACACGTCCAGGCCCTCGTCGGATACTGGGAAACTTGCCGACGATCGAAAGGATGGCGTGCCACCACCAAGCTTGTGCGGGCTCGTAGTCTCAGGTAAGAAGTGGGCATCAAAGCTCTCAAAGTCTCCTTCGACTAGCCGCCATGACTCCATCGTAGTAGGCGTCACAGGGCCATACATACTTGGACCACGACTCTTAGACTTGGGTGTCTGTGGTGGTGCACCCATAGTGTTGGTCATATTTGGAGTAGGCGAGCGAGGGCTAGTAGGCATTGCGGTCGACATTATAATAGTGCAAAGACACAGTGAGCCTCAGACCAGGAAAGAGAAGCGAGGTTGAGGCTATTGTTGTGACGAGTGAACAAAAAAAAAAGTTGTTGTTGACATTAAAATCCTGAAGTTAGAGGCAAGGGGCGAAAATAAAATATGATGAAAGAAAAAGGAAGAACGAGAAAGGGAGGGACGCGGTTCAAAAGTAAATATAAATAACCCCAAGCGAAAAGGCGATGAAGCGGGAAGGCACGCGTGTTGATTGGAAGCCAAGTAAAGCAACTAACACTCTAACACTGTTTATTGTGGACTCGACCTCCAGAAGAAGGGGTTATGGCTCTATCGAAGTCAAGGGTTTGGTGCTTCAGTTTTTCCCTTCAGTGTGCAGTTTTCTTTGTTTTCCTATCCTTCATTAACCAGAGATTGTATATTGTAAGTTATGTGATAGCTAAAGAGAGCGAAAAAGGGGGCAGAAATTGTGAAGAAAACATGCAAGCCCTTGGAGACGACAAAGAAAGAAATGCGAAACCCAGAAGCGAGATAATTAAGTTAAGGCTGAACTTGGTTATGCATCCTTCTTTTTATTTTTGTTTTTTCTTCATCTGTTTGTTCTTTGCCATCACATTACTTGTTAGGCTCAAAGAAGCCTATGCGCTGGCCTTTTTCTTGGCCCATGACAAGAAAAAAAAAAAAAAAAAAAAAAAAAGCATAAGCCATACCAAGGACATCTGCGTTGTCCATCCATCAATTTACAAAAGCCAAGGTTGAGTGCCAAAGTACCGAGCTTTGTGGAGACGAAACCCTCCCAATGATGAGCATTCCCAGAGAATCAGAGACCCAATGGGAAATTTCTCGATATGTAAAAGTGGAGATGCAACCAAGCTTTGAGTCCATAAGGCCCAACAGCCAGGTTCAAACACTTTTTTTCTTGCTTCATTTCTGTATTGGCCAAGTTGTTGTTATAAAGCTGTACTCAAAGCTCGTGCTAAACTTCGATGCTAGTTGAGTTAGCCAAGAAGAAACAAAGAATAAAGAACAAAGGCCCTGCCCCGCTTCCACCCTATTCATTAGAGAAACAAACAGCTATTAGCCCATTACTGTCCAATGCTAGTTAGTCTAGTTAGTCTCTTGATCATTGTTTACTGATGACCCTAAAGCTATAACATAAATAGGGTTATGCGGTACTCTCAGCGTTGTCGAGTATTCACGATGAAATCGACCATGCTGATACTCTTCTAAGCCACCAACGCAAGTCTACAATCGAGCATAGACTTTCTTTGGATAATATGTGATATTGTAAAATCTAACAGCCATTTCAATATATACATTATTGCGTATCTCGATAAAAAGAGCAGAGTCATACTTGATTTAGGTAGTATGAGCAAGAGAAACAAACCGCTAAATGCACCCGGTGCCTTGTCCCTTCCATATCCCTGTTCATATTCTGTCATGTCGTGTTGTCCTCCCAATGAGTATCTTTCTCAGCCCTAAATTCCTAAACCTAATGAATGCAAATAAAAACTCCGTTTCCCAAGTCCTAAACGCCGTAATATGAAGTTTGCAATGTGCAAGCAATGACACTTAGTCTTATAAACGCCGTTACGCCAATAAAAAACGAGAAAAAAAATAGCATGAAAGGATGGGAATAAGAGACGATGGCGTATTTGAGATGAGTATGGCGGGTGATAAGCGCCTCGTCTCAGCAAGCGCCTTTCCTCATTACCCTAATGTAGGAAAGATCTTAGTCGTTGTTCGACGCCCTGTAATCAACGAATTAAGAGCATTATTGTTAGTAATCTCAGGTTACAAGAGCACAAGTTGATGAGGACGGATTCATGTAGCCCAAAGGGCAAAGTTTTGGGCTGTTTGGGGTCACACACATAAGCGCCGTCGTCCTTCTGGCCTAGTCTCCTGGTCCCTTAGAATTTGCGCGTATTGTCGAACTCGCTGTCGTCTAATCGTGCCAGGGCTCTTTTGGCCTTGTCCTGTAGGAGAAATCGCTGCTACTGCTGGGGATGCAATAGAGCTAAGACAATGTGGAAGGACTACTGAAGGGCCTTTTCTGAGTCGCCAGCTGCGTTTTGCCTTGGTGACTTTAGCTGTTGCTTGGGGTATTGCTGCTGATACGAGCCGTGGGGATGGGACCAGGATTTGTGTACTTGTGTCAGTAGTTGTAGTTGGAAATGACGCTTCACTAGTCGTTAATATTGCCGCTGTTTTTTGAATAGATGACGTTGATGGGGATGAAGCCCCAGCTGTAGAATTTGATTCAAATGAAATGGTGGTATGTGTTCTAAATGAACTGGGGTTCTCTGGTGTTTTAGCATAATCTATACGCTTCACTATTTCCAGCTTCGGTGACAACTTGGGAGACACGGTTGAGCCGCAGTTAATCGTAGTTGCAGTCGAGAAATTGTCGTTGTTTGTAGAGCCGCTCATCCTACGCGTTGATTGTGTCTTGGATCGTATTGAACTCAATACGGTGTTCGAAACATCAGCGCTGGATGATTCAAACGCACCATGTTCTTTGGATACAATGTGTGCATCTCTTAGCCCCAGAGAAGCATTCTCCGTCCGCGAGGAAACAGAATGTTTTCGAGTCCTGCCGTTGTACGATAAGGACTCGGATTCGGCGACTACTTCCTCGTCGTCAAGCACCACATGCCCGCGCAGTCGATGAATCTGGCGTTCTCTGTGAACTATGTCATTGGTGATTGGGGGGCAATAGCCTTTGGGGAGCATCTGCTGGCGGCATATAGGGCATAGGCAGCTTATGTGGCTTAAGAACTCTTCAATGCATTCAGCGTGGAATATATGAAAGCAGGGGAGCTGTCGAATTACTGAGACGCGATTCTCAAAAGCAACAGAGCAAATTTCACATTGCGGCTGATCGTTTGTGCCAACCATGGCATACTCAGACACACTTGCCTCTGATCTCACCGTACTAGCCTTTACTAAGCTGATAGGTGATGAGGAAGCGGATTCGGGCCCTACCTTGCCATGATAAGTGGTTGGCGGTGGGTAGGAGGTGATGGTAGACGAGCGTGAGCGTGAGGATGCGGACTGGGATTTCGGACTAGGGGCTTGGTAGTATGTAAACAGAGGAAATGCCTCTTTAATATGATCGATTGGCACTCGAACCCGGGCTATGCCCATGGCCTCAAGGTCAACCTGTCCTGATTTGATTCGTCGTTCGAGTTGTTTTCGCCGGCTTTGTTGGATAATGTGCATAATGGCCGAAACACCTGCAACAACCAATATCAACGATGCAATGACAATGACAAAGTAGACCCAGAGAGGCAGCGAATGGTTGTGATCACTGACATATAGCTGTGCCCAAATACGGACATAGTCGTGATGACTAGGATTAAAGAGGGCAGTGATATTGTCGCTATTGGGGACAGTATTGATAGTTCCAGAGTATTGGGACAGGGCAGAAACCATGTCGTTACCATATTGGCCGGGGATAGCATAGATGGGAAACCGGTATTTATCCGGCCATCCCCTATCGCCGTCTTCCATGGTCCATAAAGAAGTGCCCTCTGATTCGGAGGGCTCATAGAGGATATCATTGAAAGGTCGGTAAAAGATGAAGCCTTGGATAGGGTCGAATCGGGCAGCGTCAAGATAGGCGTGGGTGCAGGTGTCATTGTACCATGGTGCAATGGCGATTAGTTTATAGTTTGCAGGAGGAAGGTCTGACTTTCTAGTGACGTTTCTGGGGAGCAGAACGGGGTCTTCGAATTGTGATTGGTAACATGGGTGGTCTGAGCCAATTTCAGGGACGTAAAGAAGACCTTGGAGAGAACCGTGGGTTGTGGCGGCGTTGCTTGTAGATAGTGTGGTAAGATTTGTGTTGTACGAAGACTGGTATGCTATTTCACTCTGGGGCCCAGCATTAGTACACGCGAACGGTAGTACCTGGAGGGGATAGTAGAAGAAGAAAAACTCACTGAAAAGGCTGTGAGATTTCGTATAACAGTTGGTGAGGTAATATCGGCTCCGGACCAGACGGGATTACTGAACAAGAGCCTAGGATGATATCAGCACAAAAAACATTAACAAAAATGGTAGGCGCCTTGAGAGAAGAAGACTAGGAGGGGAATAGGACAAATGAACGAGGCATTCTGTATCATGCTGAGCTGTATAGCGATGTGGACTGAAGTGTAAAATGCCAAGTAAATAAAGGCCAGGGCGCAAAAGCCAAGACCAGCCAAGAAAAGCCAAGACCAAGCTAAACATGTGTTGCGTTTAAACTTACACTGCATTCTGCAATTGGGCGAGTGCTATATTGTCAAAAGGGATGGTCAAGTCGAGTTAGTTAGCAATAAAAACACCAAAGACAAAGACAAACAAATGCCAGTAGTTTGTCAAAGACTTACACATAGTTGTGGAATTGCGTACTCACACATATTTTATCGCACTATTGATGGTATTGAAAGCGATGCATCCTGAACAAATACTTGACCAAGGCGAAGTAGATAGCAGACGAGAGACGAAAATAAGGAAGACAAAGACTGATATATAGATATGAGAAAGAAGATGGGAAAGATCAAGAGAAGAGAAAGATCTCTGCGTGCAAGGAAATAGCGAGAAGCTGAATCTTTCTTTATTCGAAGGGAGAAGGAAAGAAGAGGAGAGAAGAAGAGAGGAAAAACAGGTATCCCTCCAAGGGCCCCTAGATAGGAGGAGCTAAGGAGAGGAGAACGGTCAATGTCAGTAACTTTTTTTTTTGGCCGTTTCGGTCGGATAGGAAGAAATCAGTTATTTCTTTTTTACACTTGTTGGTTGGGTGCAGACAAAAGCAAGGAGAAGCACAGCAGAGCAGAGCAGAAACTTATTGGAAGTACCAAGCCAGGCCAGGTCAGGCCAGGTCAGACAAACAGACAGACAGATCAGCTTCAAGTTAAGCTGAAAGCGTACGGAGGGGTGTTAGAGCTTCCAAGGCCTACTACTCCATGGTTCTAATTTCGTTTTGTTTCTGATGCAGGTTCTCAGGCCTTCTTCTCTTTTTGCGGTATGAACTAGGAGGAACAAAACAGGCCCCAGGGTCTTGTTTGTTCGTCATCCTTCCTATGGCGTAGGCTTGGTGATCCCATCTCCAGCGAGCCATAGCACGCGCCCATTCGCCATGTTCTTGTTCTGCCCTGTAGCTTTGATCCATGAAGCTAAGTTCAATTTGGCTTTGTCGTGCGTTGTTTGTGCGCGAGCGTGGGTGCGTGAGTATGTATATGTGTGGATTAAATAAGAGACGACAAGGAATAGGGAAGGCAATCAAAGTAGATAAAAGGAATGACTGAATCGGAAAATCGATCACGATCACGATCACTCGAGTAAAAAGTATGAGCGAATAGGAGCTCTGCCAGGTATTGTATACGTCTATACGACAGCAAAATTTTCACTACAAACGGATTCAAAGGTAGCTTTTTTTATTGCATAAAAGATACATGTCTACAAGCGTCCTTTTTCCTTTTTTTTTTTCTCCAACTATTCGAGACCTACAACAATTTCCAAGTCGTAGGTAGTAGTTACCTGAAATTTAAGAAGGGCAGGAACAAGTCACCTATTTATTTACTTCCTTATTTTCTATTGCCTTTCCTGATGTCAGCCCCTGGCTCTTTCCTATTCTAGCCCATGACCTTGGCTTGGTCTCTCTCAGCTCAGCTTCTTAGCATGGGCCCTTCAAGTTTGATATTGCGAAGTTCCCTTTTCTGGCCTGCTCTTCTGTTCTTGATGAAACACGAGATGAATTAAAGACACAAAAAGAGAGCAAAAAGAGCGGCGAATTAAGTGTTTTGACAGTGGAACCCAGTCCCAAATAATAAAATCGAGAAAGAGCGAGACAAGCTAAATAGGCACTCTCCCTTCTTTTCTCTCCTGACTTTTACTGCCCTGATTTATTATGCCTGACTTCTCCATCACGTGTTACTCAATCCTCTCGACTCTAAAATAGTTAATTGATAGAAGGGAGCAGCGGGGAGAGAGAGAAATAAAGTCGAGGAAGGGATTTGTGAGTAAAGTAGCTTTGAAAACACAGCCGTCTAAAATAATAACCATCTTCGGCCAGGAGACCCGAGCCAGCATTACAGCTCTTGAGATGTAAATGCATGGGGTAGCCTATGTCCGGCTCTTCCTAACTCCGTGATTTAGCCCGTTAACCAAACCAGCCACGTCATAAAAGACCAAGACGTCTGGCTTGTCTTGTCTCTTCTCCCCTCCCCTTCTTACTTGGGGCAAAACCAAGCATTCTATCTTCCAGGACTCCCGATATCACACCGTACATCAGTAACAGTATCATGCATCCTCATATCCCTCTTTCTCTTTGCCTAGTCGCACCGCCCCCCCCCCCCCCGGTTTTCTCTACCCATCAGGCGAGAAACGACAAAAAAGCTTGTTTTGCGAATGCCAAGAACCCTCAAAAGCTTGTCTTCTTTTCTTCGTTCTTTTTCGCTGGCCGGCGGTAAGGATAAGTGGGTACATGTGAATATAATCAAGATGAAACTAGGGTTTATAGCAGGGTCTATGCATGAATTTTATTAACCCATATCCCAACAATTATTCTAGTTGCATTCATTCGCTTCATACTACTGTTGCTTCAACCAGGTCAAGTGTTTTTTTTTCTTGTTCTTATTCTTATTCTTATCTTAGATTTCCATCAAATCGAATATTCTATTATTTTGATTTCTGGCCGCTTCACCCCTTCTCGCCATAAAGTAAGCCCATCCTCCATGTAAAACTACGTAGGTAGGCCTGTAAGATAAAAAGTTGGAAAAAAAAACTAAAGGCCGCGTAAGATAGTCGCTAAATGGTGACATGATGGTGACATGCAAAAACCACGACAACGACGAAGACAACAGCAACACCAACGGCAATAATCCTATTTCCTTCCTATATATCTTTTTTTCCGCTTTGCATCTTGTTAGACTAGAAGAATCCTGCTCCCGGCCAAGGAAAAAAATGACAATTCAGAAGGAGAAGCAGCAGCAACTCTACCATCTACGCTCTTCCTCGTGATGGCGGCGGCGGCTGCCACCATACTCATCTGAGCCGGCGCCATAGTCACCGCCGTAACCACCCCCATAGTCACCTCTACCGTAGCCACCACCATGGCCACCACTGTAGCCACCAGGGCTAGGACTGCCGCCACGGCTACCTCTTCGGCTACCACTACCTTTACTGTGGCGGCGGCGGCGGTCACCATCGTCATCACGGTCGTTACTGTGACGTCTGTGGCTGCTTCGGTCTTCATGGCTATCGCGGCTTCCATAATACCCAGCGGCAGCCCCACCACCACCATAGCGGCCTGAGTTAGAATCGTTGTCGCTGCCCTTGCTTCGGCGGCGGCCATATTTGCCTCGCTTATCTTCGTCATCATCGCTATCATTTTTACGACGACTGTAGTTGGCACTCCTGTTGTCATCGTCATCGCTGTCATTTTTCCGGCGACCATGATGGCTACTGTAGCTATTCTCCTGGTACTCGTTGGAACGGCTGTGGCTAAACTCTTGGCTCTCGTTGCCTCCGTAGTAATCTGAGGCGGCACCACCGCCATAGCGACCTGAGCCCGAGTTCTCGCGGCGGCTTTCGCTCTCACGACCACCGTAGTAGTCTGAGGCAGCACCACCACCATAGCGGTCTGAGCCCGAGTTTCTGTTGTAGTCGTTTCTTCCATAAGAGTTGCCATCTTCGTCATCATTGCGACGACTATAACTACTCTCTTGGTTATCGTAACGCTGGCTATAGCTATTGTTATCATCGCCGCCATCGTGACGACTCTGGCTCTGGTGGTAACTATTATAACTAGACTGGTTGTGTGATGAACCATAGTTAGCTTGGCTTTGGGTCCCGTAGCTGGACTCATAGTTGTTAGACTGACGGCTGTCCTGGTCATCATTGCCAGCCTTGTTAAGGATGCCACCGATCAGGCCACCGAGAAATCCACCGCCAGAGCTAGAGCCTTCTTCCTTGCGCTTATACGGCTGGATGTTAACCCCCGAATTCTGAGCAACGAAACCGCTGAGAGCTCCAGTAGCACCCTCTAGAATAGCGTTGGCAGCAGCGCCGGCAATGCGGTCCTCCATGGTTTGAGGACCGCCGCCACCGAACTGCTTGTGCATGTGCAAGCTACCACTGCAGCCATGACCATGGCCCGTATCGAAGACTCCGGTCTTGTGGTTGTTGCCCTGCTTGACGCCACTACGAGACAGGCACTGTCGGTACTGATCTTGGCCTTGATCGCCGAGACCGGACCACCAGTTTTCGATGACTTCGTAGATAATCTTGCGGCCCTCTCTAGCAGACCGGCTACCCATATTGCGCTGGGCAGGATGGGCCATGATGCCAAAAATACAGCTATCAATAACCTCACTAGGGTCTTCATCAGAGTCCATGGCGTCCATGATCTGAGGAACAACCCATTTGACCATGGTAAAAGCTGCCCGACCAGCAGGCTCGTTTAGGAGCTAGGTAATATACTTGTGTTAGACGCGTTTCTGGGGTAAACTTGGAAAAGAAAATCATATGCAGTTGATAAGGGGGAAGAAATATGTTATCCGTTTTTTTTTTCTAGATAAACTTACGTTGGAAAAGTGATCCTTGGAGAGCATAGAGTGAGTGGGATTGGAGGATTCGTCGTCATTGAAGACAATGTGCTGGGCAGCCTCACTGCTTGAGATAATTTCATCCGAGCCGGTCTTCATCTCTGAGCGAAGCTGCTGCACAATAGGAACAATAGTAGGAGCAATAATGCTGAACACCCAAATAGACAGCTGCTCCTCCAGCTGCTCGATAATCTTGGGAAGAATAGGAATCTTTTCAATTGCAGTGGAAATGCTCTTGAGAATGCTATCATGGAATTCAATAGCAGGCATAATGCTCTGGAAGACCTGGCCGATATAAACAGCGAATTCTTCGGGATCCCGAGGGCTCACCGAAGACGCCTCCATCTGAGTAGCAGTGGCATTGGCCTGGATATTGTCAAGTTCGTCACTCTTGTGAGTCCCGCCGAAAACGCCATCGGGAATTTTATCAAGAAGTTCACGAAGAAGGCTAGTGTCCTTGTTCTTAGAATCCTGTAAAGTGCCTTCAAGCTCCTCTAATTCGTTTTGGGCCAACTTGTCGGAGACTGGATTGAGAGAGGAAAGGACGCAAGTCAGCAACTTATGTAGCTGGGATAAGATGTGGGCAAGCAAAAAGAAATACTATCAATAGCCATACACAGAAATGATCTGTGTTACGCAAGGATTGTTGTGTTACGTACCTTCGCCAGTAACGGAATGCAAGAAATCGACACCGCCAAAGGTACCGGTCACAACCGGGTAGACCTCGTCATCAACACCCTCAATGTTAAGTTTGGTGTTCCGCCCGACATGAGGGAAAACATCACGCTCGCCCATTTCAATCAGGGCCAACTCAATGTAATTACTATGAGCGAAGTAATCTATATGCACATACACATTAGTTTTTGTTGGACTTTAGACTTAGACTTACTTAGTCTCGAGTGCGGGCTTGGGCCTGTGCGGGGTTAGGGGAGGGGAAATACGAGACAAGACAACTCACCCTCTAGACAGTGAAGAGCAGTACCAAGCAGACGGAGGGACTCGTACTTGTCGGCCTTGTTGCGGCCATCCCGGTAAGCTCTACCGTGCTCAATGCATTTGTTCAGCAGGTTGCGACAGTGGCCAGAGGCTGTAGTGATGCCAATCTGGTCGTTAGCAATGTAGTTCTTAAGGCCAGTTTGGGAGTCAACACCAAGCTCGACCTCCTCGTCTACGGGACCTCTCAGGCGACGATCGTATTGACGGGCGTCAAGATTGTCGGCGTAGTCCTTTGGGTTGTCGATGTGTTCTTCGGGGCGGTAGCAGCCGAGACGATCGGAAGTGACCTCAAACTCGCCGGAGCCATAGCCAAAAGTCAGGAAGCCAAGGATGGAAAGAAGAAGGCGGATAGCCTCGGCTGAGACGTTCTTGACGGTGCCGACGTCAACGGCCTGTGAATAATCACGAAGCCAATTTCCGAAATAAACACGAGAAATTTGAAGCTTGCTGAACTTTTTGCCATTGAGGGCCTTGGCCATAGACAGGACGGCGAGGGCGTCTTCGATGTCACCGTGGCGCCCTAAAGAGACAAGTTGTTAGAAATATGGGTTATAAGAGAAGGGTAGAGAGGAGAGTAATAGAGGGTCTCCCCAGTAGTGTAGCAAAGACTCTAATGGAGTTTTGTAACGCAGTTTCTCCTGCCAACGCCAGCTACGTACAGTTCTGGCCCTCAATCTTGGAGGTGGCACCAATGTTTCCAGCTCCAAAGGCAGCGGCACGACCAGTCATGAAGACAAGCATAACCATTGCCACCAGGAGGTGGAAAGGCTTGAAGGTAAGCATTGTAAGATCTTATGTGATAGTGGTAGTAGTGGTAGTATAGGAAAGTTGAGAAGGGTGATTGTTTGGTAGAAAAGAAGGGGGAAGAAGGAGAGAAAAGAGACAAAGAAGAGATGGCGGGGCTTGGAATAATTAAAAGGAAGAAAGAACTCCTCCCTTCCCCTCCCTCCCCCTCTCCAGAGTCAAACAAGAAGAGAAACACAAATAGGGGACTATATGGGCACTAGATAGGAACTAGACAGCCAGAAGGCGCAAGGAAGAGAACGAGGGATGGGCTGGTTGAAGCTTTATGGAAAGTCAGCTGTACAAGGTACAAGTGTTAATGGGATCATTCCTTCCGTTTTTGTTGGCTAACTTCAGCGTTTTGGGGGACGTTAATGCCGCCAAAGTGAGGAGAATTGCGTAGAATGCTATAGTATGCTGATGTATACAGTACATAGCATTGCAATAGCAATTACGCAGAGAGTTAAAGCGAGAAAAAAAACGGGAAAGAGCGAGTTACGGGTGGCATAAAATGTTTGTGGGTGGGCAGCTTTTGGACAACAATAGGCAGGTGGGCTGGTGGACAGGATGGAAACATGTCAGTGTTGTGACGTTAATGAGCTAGTTGCCCAAACAAACTACACTACTCGATGCGAATACGCGGCGGTTCCATGTCTGTACGCCAGCCAGCAGCAACTACCAGAGGAGCTTGGGGGGGGAGCTTTGATGAAAGCTTTCCCCTCCTTGTCCCTCCTCTTTTTCTCTTTCTCCTGTCTGTCCCTCCCTCTCCCGTCTGCCCCGCCTTTTGTTTCTTTGTTCCTTTCCTTGAGCTGCGTTCCTAGTTAGGCTCTATCTATAGCGACCCTTAACCACATACAAGAAAAGCCCCTCTTGTTTCTTTCTTGTCTTCTTCCCCACTTGCCGAATCGCACAGGAACGGCTGAAAAAGAGGGGCAGGGAGGAGGGGTAGAAAGTGAGTCTCCCAAAGAAAAAGAAGCCTAGAATACAAGAAAAAAAAAATACAAGCCGCAGACGACAGGGCATATTTGGCCCTAGGTCTTTAGCCAAGGGGAATATAGGTAGTTGCAAAGTCCAGAGTATTCTGTAGATGAAAATAAGAATAAAGAAAAACAAAAAGGCAAGAGCAAGACGCGTCTGGCTATTTTCGTGTTACTCGTGTTTCATCGTAGAAAAAAAAACAAGATATGTGATTAGTGTTGCAGGCCGCCCCTACTGTTTTGCAGTTGTTAGGGTTGCAGAAAGAGTTTCCACAAAGGGTTATTATATTCTTTATTCTTCAAAGTTGTATTCCAGGCCCAAGCACTGATTTTGGTTGGCTGACCGACCTAGCTTGGTCCTGGATTACTGTAGGTGCGCCCTGACTAGAAGAACCAGAAAACCTCAAATTCCAGTGACTTTGGGGCTAAGTACGAGCTCTGTCTGGCCAGAAAGTTGAAAGGGTCAAGGCCACAAATAGTGCTACACTAACAAGAGTACTGCGAGTACTGTAGACCCACCCAATTTTCCAAGAAGGCGCCCTCTTGTCACATCTAGGTAGTGGCATAACAGGAGGAAGGGCTTCAACCATGGCCAGCTTCACAAACATCCACTCTTAGCAGCCTCAGAAGGGAACAGAAGGCTTTAGGAGAGGGCTGCACGCGTGGATGCTGCTAAGCTAGGCCAGAAGAACGGCAGAAACAGCAACAAAGGACTATTGATGATGCTGGAGCCGAGCAGAACAAGACACTCGAACTAGGGAGAGCCAGGCCGCGCAGTTTGTTGATAGCGAAGCACACAATATATACCATGGTATTTCTCTGATAACCGCGCAAAAAACCTTTTATTTTTATTTTTTTTTTTTCCTCTATTTGAGAATTTCAGGATATTTTATTCTTCTTTTTTATCCTCTTTCGTCCGGTTGTACCCGACGGTGATTTGCTACAGCAGCAGCAGCAGTAGCAGCATCGCACAAACAAGACAGCCAGCAGCGCCTCAGCTAGGTGAAATAAGTCGATAAGCCAAGCTGGTTTACCAGGTGGTCTGACTGGCCCGCCAAGCCCAAAAAAAAAAAACCCACAGTATCAATAAGCTTGCCTAGGCGATGGCGCAGACTGTACGCGACAGAGCAATAAAACGTTACAAGCAAAGTTTTTAGTGGCTTCCAGTACCTAAAAAGATACATAGATAGTGGCTAAAAGCTGCCAAAAGTAATAGTACACCAGGTGTAGGATCGAGCGGGGACAATCAGAAATTTCTGTGATGGGCAGTGGATTGTTAGCGCATTTCATCGGCGGGCCAAGACTGCCGAGTGTAATGCACTTTTGGCCTCTGACGCCTGGGCAGAAAGTAACAGGGCTGTCTAGTGGTACATCCGACAAATGTTGGAAGCCCCCTGCTAGCACAGTGTGGACCTTTTTTTTCTTTTTCTATCTCTGCGAGGTGAAAAAATTTGCAGCAGTGCACAACCCCCTGTAACCAGAGAAGCGTGTTGTGACCCCAGACGACCCGGCTTTGATAGGCAGAATGAGGGCCAGCCTGAAGGGGTGAGCCCTACAAAATGGGCGTCTCATCTGCTACATACCGCTGAAAACAGGTGCAGTGAATGGGCCAATGGGGGGGCTCTAAATTTTTATTTGATTTTATTTTGGGGGGTCACCACGCACAACAACCCGTAGAGTAGCCCCCAAAAAAAAAAACGCGCTGGGACAACGCACGGTAAAATGGAGGAGGACAGTGAAAGACCCCCTCCACCAAAAGGAAGCCGGCCCAGCTCAGCCCAGCCCCAGTTACTGATTAGCACCCAGCCTGACGCCTGACTGGCCCTCCAAAAAAGAATAAAGCCGCGGCACCACCCCAGCAAAACAGCGCGCCCCCCAGGCTATCCTGAATTTTTTTTCCTCTTCCTCTCACGCTCTTCTTCTCCCCTCAAAACCCCGAAAGCTTCAGCGCTCTAACATCACCATCGCCATCACCAAAGCCCACCTGGGAATTTACAGCGCTTTTAGAAGCTTTACATTACAGCCTTCAAAATTCGGTTCTTTTTTTTTTTTTTTTTACTGAGCCGCCTAACTAGAAGGATAAACCCCCTGGCTACGCTCTCATCTATTCAGTGCTCTACACGCTCCTATATCTGACTTCATTCTGCTCGGCCAGAAAATAAAAATAAATAATCGCCTATTTTTTTTTGCTGTTTCCAAGGCAAAAATCATAGGCTTTCCCCGTTGACCTTCCCTGATCTCAATGGCTCGCCCCTCCAAAGCTAGCAAGGAAAAGGCCGCTGCAGTTATTGGTGTCAGTACCAGCAACACTCTCACTATGCCCCCCAACGTTATTCCCACGTCAACTGGCGGCGCGCGTCCACCTGTGATTGATGTGGACAACTTTATCCGCGTGCGCGACTCTGTAAGGACAGCCTACAAATGGACGCTTGAAAAAAGTCAGCTACTAACATTTTGCCATTAGGTCTATGGTCGCCTCACTACCATTCAGCAACTCATCAAGTCCTTCAGCGATGACTACCTCCGCCAGACCAACCTGCTACTAGGTCTCAGCACGCCAGAGGACGGCTCTGAGGACGCGCTCGCCAACCTTGAGGCTTCTATGTCTGCCCTGTCTGGAGTTTCCACTCTCATGCTGCCTCCCCCTCCCGTTGTTGAGGAAAAGAAAGAGCGCAAGAAGCGCACACATGATCCTAATGCCCCCAAGCGACCTTTGACTCCATACTTCCTGTACATGCAGACTGCGCGCCCCATCATTGCTAATGACCTTGGCCCTGAGGCTCCCAAGCGCGCTGTTCAGGAAGAGGGCCAGCGTCGTTGGGCCTCTATGGTCCCGAGTGAGAAGGGGATGTGGAACCAGGCCTACCAGTACAACCTGCGCCTGTACAACGCTCGCGTGCACTCGTACAAACATGGTAACCCTGATGCGAAGGACATGGATGATGACGAGGCCAACAAGTACGCCAACAACAACAACATCCAGATCCCCAACACCGAGGTAGCGGAGCAAAACGCGATGGCTGAGCAGTTGCAAGCTGCTGCTGCTGCCAGCTCCGGTATGGATGCCCAGGGTGAAGATGATGGCGACCTCGCCGCTGCCGCTGCCATGGGCGGTGTTATTGCACCTGGCCATACCCATGCTGCCCATGGTCATCCGCATGCCCATGCTCATGTCCACGGCCACCCAGGACACGCTGGTATACCGAGTACTGCAGTTGGTGTTGTCACTCCCGCCAAGACAAAGAAGCCCGTGGCTACTGGTCGCAAGCGCAAGAGCGCGACTGATGGTGATGAAATGGCGGCAGCGATGAGCTTGGCCATGGCTGAATCACCTGTGCTTACTGCAGGCGCGCCAACCCCTGATAAGAAGCGCCGTCGCACATCGGGCAAGCCTAACGAGGACAAGGAAGAGCCTAAGAAGGCCGGTCGCAAGAAGAACGTCAAGGCTTGAAGGAACCAAAAAAAAAAAGAATGAATGAAAAATTTTGTGTTCAAACTGGGAAGAGGAGACGAAGAAAGGACAAGAGGTTAGGGCACAGTGTCTGGCTTGACTTGACTTGACTGCCTTGTTCCTTTGACTTGTTTTGTTCTCTTTTCTTCCTGAATGTTTCTTATACCCGGACCCTTTTTATTTTCTCTGCACTATTTTCTCTTTTTTTTTTTTTTTTTTCTTTTCTTTTTCTTCCGCCTTTTTCTTCTTTTTGCGCTTTTCTTTCTGCGTTATTCATACTCTCATGTTTGCCTGCTTCTATGTATGTATCTGGTTGTCTGGCTGGGATTTGGGGTCGTTTTATACCTGGAGTTTCTTTGTTTTCCCCTTGTGTTTTCTGTGTCGATTTTTACTGGGAGGGGTTTGCCAGCTTTAGTTTGTCTTCTTTCTTGGGTTCGATGTTTTATTTATGCTTGGATGTCATTTCTTACTCTTGCGCTCCATTTGTTGAAATTTCTTGTCGTGCTTTTCTATTCTATTGTTCTCTTGTTTATTCCTCTACTGTGGACAGCCAGACAGCCAGCCAGCCAGGCGGCTAGGCGTACGGTACGGTACGTACAGTCATGCATGAGGAAATGTGCCTTCATAAAGGGCCTGTATAACCTGGCCAATTCGTATACAGAATTCACGGTTCATCTGCATACACCAAATTAGGCTCGTATAGCCGGCCCTCCACTGGGTTAGGCTTCGAGTGGCTGGACATAAAATTTGATCTTCTTTTTCTCTCTCGCCTTCTTCCACCGCCCCGTCGCACCAAAGCTAACCGCCCTGTAGTTATTCCATATAGCGTGTTTTGTGAAGCTTATGAAGCAGCTTTCAGTTGGTTGTATCTTAGTCCTTAGTGGGTCCAGGGGGGGGGAGCGCAAAACACAGTACAGTCAATATGTGTCACTGGTTGGCAGCTAGAGAATAAATACACTCGCTTAGGCTCAAATTGACACGCCTTTTTAGAGATTGGTACACGCTAGACGCAGACACCCTCGCCTCCTCTAACATCATTGTGTAGACACAAGCAGACCAGTCCAGACACAGAAACAGTCCCTGAATTATTTATTCCCTTTCCCTCAATTTAGTACACAAAATACGCCTGTGTCATGGGCAGTGTATCCGCCGGATCGGCCTTACACTCCATGCCATCCGCAATCACGGTATACTTCTCGGCATCAACCTGCATCTTTGGCATATACCCATTGAATTTCATGTCGCCCTTGGATATTGTGCGGCATCCACGTACCGCCTCGACACGGCTTCGCAGGCCTAGATTGTCGGCAATTCCAGCGTCAAGTGCAGCCTGCGAGACAAAGAGCACTGAAGTTGAGGGCACAAGGGTAGCAAACTGCGGACGTGCGATAATGGGCTGCACCGTGGGGATTGACGCGTTGGGATCCCCCATTTGTGCGTAGGCGATCATGCCGCCCTTGATAACCAGGCTGGGCTTGGTGCCGAAGAATGCCGGGTCCCAGAGCACTAAATCGGCCAGTTTACCTTTCTCAACACTTCCAATGATATGGCCAAATCCCTGAGCAATGGCTGGGTTGATGGTGTACTTGGAGACGTAGCGCTTGACGCGCAAGTTGTCAGCGCCCGTGCCAGCATCCTCGGTAATGGCCCGCGTTGCAGCTTGTTCTTGTGAGCCGTATGCCACGATCGTAAAATGACTTCGCCGCAGCGGCCCATGGCCTGTGAGTCCGATGACATCATGCTTATGGCACCAACATCATGCAGCACGTCCTCGGCCGCAATCGTCTCAGCCCGGATCCGCGACTCGGCAAAGGCTACATCCTCGGGTATGTTCTTAGACAGGTGATGACATACCATCAACATATCAACGTGTTCATCAAGTGTGTTGTTAGTAAAGGGTCGTGTCGGATTGGTTGATGATGGAAGCACATTGCTATGCTCTACCACACTGATAATATCTGGTGCATGGCCTCCACCGGCGCCCTCGGTGTGGTATGTATGGATCACGCGGTTTTTGAAGGCGGCCACTGTGGACTCGACAAAACCTGACTCGTTGAGCGTGTCTGTATGAATCAGGCACTGTACGTCTAGCTCGTCGCATACCGACAAGCACGTGTCAATAGCTGCTGGTGTTGTGCCCCAGTCTTCATGTAGCTTGAGCCCACACGCGCCAGCAAGAATCTGCTCGCGCAACGGTCCCGGGCTGCTGTCATTGCCCTTGCCCGTAATGCCAATGTTGATGGGTAGCGTGTCGCAAGCCTTGAGCATCTGCCACATGTAGTGTTTGCCGGGGGTGCATGTAGTTGCATTGGTACCTGCGCTAGGACCTGTGCCGCCGCCCAACATGGTAGTAATACCCGTGGCCAACGACTCCTGTGCCTGTTGCGGGCAAATGAAGTGGATATGGGTGTCAATGCCTCCGGCCGTGATAATCTTGCCCTCGCCGGCAATCACGTCAGTGCAACTTCCGACCACCATATTCGGCGTCACTTTCTCCATAACGTCCGGGTTGCCAGCCTTGCCGATGCCAACAATCATGCCCTCCTTGATGCCAATGTCAGCTTTGTAAATGCCAGTCCAATCAACCACTAATGCGTTTGTAATAACTAGATCTAGCGTCTCGGCATCTGGACGGTTTGATGCCTGGCCCATGCCCTCACGCAGCGTCTTGCCGCCGCCAAACTTGCACTCGTCTCCATACGCTGTGTAGTCGTGTTCGACCTTGACCCAGAGATCAGTAGCACCCAGTCGGACCAGATCTCCGGTAGATGGACCAAACATGACGGCATATGCGCTGCGCGACATTTGGCAAGGAGAGATAAGGGCGGCGTCAATGGTCGGCTCTGGCACATGGCAAAAGCCATTGTTAATAAGGTTTTGTACAATTTCTTCGGTACGCCACTGCTCTACGCCGCCTGTAGCCAGTTTGTTTCCGCCATGGATGACCTTGTTGCCGGAAATTTCCACTAGTGTCACGGACTTAAGATCGCCAGGCTCAAATCGGACCGATGTACCGGCAGGAATATCGAGGCGGAAGCCGTATGCCTGGCCACGGTCAAACTCAAGTTTAGGATTAACCTCGATGAAGTGGTAATGAGATCCGACTTGTATGGGGCGGTCGCCGCGGCTCTTGACTGTAAGCTTAATACGGCGACGACCTTCATTGAGAATGACAGTGTCCTTGACTGCCACGACGGCTCCAGGCTTAGCCTTGGCTACGCTATCATCATTAGCCAGGGGGGGGAAGATGTCATTACTTGGAACTGGAAGAAAGCTCCCGTACAAGGCCTGTTCTAGGTTCCCTTCGTCAGTGCTGATAGGGTTGTGCACAGTCACAAGGTATGTTCCATTTACAAAGGTGCCTTCGACCTGAATCTCATGCAGCGTGTTTATGGCTTCGGGGAGCACGTGACGCCGGCCTAGCATTCCAGCGCCAATGGCCATGAGATCAGCAACAGTGTGCTGCCCATCGCGGATTAGTTCCTGGAGGTTGCTAGCTATGAGAGCCTAGAAAAAAAAAAAAAAAAAAAAAAAAAAAAAAAAGTCAACAAAAAAACAGCTCAAGCCAGAGTCACTGTGACGAAGCGCCTGGGCTGACAGATGAGAAAAAAATGGGGAGAGGCAAAGAGCCGTTCTTACTGTGGCTTCAGAGTGATTTAGGCGCAGACCACGAGCCAGACGTCTCTGGGCAACAAATCCGAGCTGAGAAATTACAAGCTTATCAAGCTACAAGAACAAGAGAAAATCAGTACAGGTAAGATAGACTAATAATATGTGGTTTTGCACGAGATACCAGCCGGAGAACATGCCGGATACGGACGAAGAGGAGGTATGGGGATAAGAGTTATCACACCTCTCGAGGAATCAAATGCATGGCAATAAGAAGGCAAAGCTATTGGGAAGAATGTTATGATATAAGCCAGTTGAGAGAGTTGATAGGGTCAAAGCTTTCGTAGAGCAAGCAAATAGGAGAAAAGGAAATGAAACGGCTTCTCAGGTCAGAGAGTAAAAGAAAAAAAAGGGAGAAGAAAAGCTTGATGCGCCCAGATGATAAAGAAAAAGAACGCAACACATGCATCAACTCAGCGCAACGCAACGCAAAGCTTATAAGAGCTTGAGCTTGAGCTTCCCTTTGTCCTATGTTTCTCTTATCTTTCTATAATGCAGGGAGTCACGTTACCTGTCACGTGTGCGGGGCCGCGTCCGGTGTGGCCCCACTTCTTTTTCGGGGCGGCAACTTCTTGCCCAGCTTCCAAGTAAGTTTGGGTTTCACCGGGAGGCGTTTAGTTAGTCTATTCATTATACTAGGCCATAGCTAGACCAGGCCAGGTTGAGCAAATCATTGCTCATATGCTCAGGGCTCAGCTCTTCCTTGCCTACCCCTCTTCCTCCACCTCCTCATCCCACATTTCCTTTTCTCGTTCCATCAGCTCTGCCAGATCTGCCTCCTTGAAGATTGAACTATTCGGGTCCTCATTACGCGGCACCTTGACTAGATTGTCATCTTCAAAGACAGACCCAATCGTATCCATCCACCGTCGTCGCCGTTCCATGACCATCTTGGCCACATCGCCAATGCCTGGTCTTGCCATTCCTGCTGCACCTGCCGCTCCTCCTGCTGCGTGGCTACCCCCGCCTGCACCACCGGGTCGCTTATTCTTCTTGCTCTTGCCGATGGTGCGTGTGCGTTTGAGGTACGCGTTTTGCACCTGCGTGTCCAGATCCTCTAGAATGGTCTGGTACTCTTGGAAGGCCATGCGCTCCTTGACCAGTTCCATCAGCCGCGCCTTGCGTGCACCGTTTATGAGCATTTGTAGGCGTAGCCGTTCTTGTAGAAAGCGCAGGCGCCCTGTGACTTCGTCGTCATAGTGGCCGTCATACTCATTCTCGAAATTGCCTTCTTGCGGCAAAAATCCAATGTGCTTAAGCTCCTGACGCAGCCGCTCATCAACTTGCCCATAGTCAAGTTTAGGATGCACAGCCTTTTTCCATGCCTCGGAATTAGACTCGGGCATCTGGGTAGCTGGCGGTAACTGGCTCGGTCCTGGGCCTAAAGATATGGCTGTAGCGCTAGTGGCAGCCCCGCTGGTAGAACCACTATTAGCCATCAACTCGTCCATGTCGCCATTAGCTTCACTAAACGAGTCACCGTTCATAGGTGTATCACCATTTGTCATACCCGCGACTTTATCCTTGTCTTCCGGCCCGTTACCACGACCTTCAGGGCGCATAACCTGCAGCAGGCGAGTCAGTAATGGCCCAACGGATAGCTTGTCTGTCTCGGCCAGATCGTCGTCCATATGTTCAATACTGCCACGCGGTTGGTTTGGCGGCAGCGTATGTGACGGCCGGTCAATGTCCATACCGTCCTCCTCGGCCCATATTTCAGTGTAGTGCTTCTTGCCTTTTTTCGGCATGTGAAAAGGCGTCACGCGGTCACCACGCTCACGCAAAAATCCAAGATCTTCTTCGGTGAAATGACGGAAGTATGGTTCAATATATGTGGAAAAGGTTGAAAAGGAAATCTGGTTTTGCGGCTTGGCAATACTATAGTCTTTATCCAACGGCTCTCCAGCGATAAGATCGGCAAGGTCACTTTGGGGAAACGAAGCAACGGAGTAAATTTCTTTCTTCATCTCCATAGTGGTATCCTCGGTGACAGGCCGCACTTCATAGATAGTGGGATCTTGGAAGGTAGATGGGTCTTCGCCAAAAGTCATGGCTTGTGGAACGGGTCGAGCTGGCCTTGGGTCTTCGTCTTCAGAGCTGGAGTCATCATCATTCCCATCATTTTCTTCTTTTTTGGCCTTTTTAGATTTTGAATCAATGTCCATCTTTTCTGGTGATGCTGAGCGGGATTTTGCCGAATGTGGAGATTGCGTACGAGCATTCTTGTTGGTTTTAGAGGAATCGCGAAGAGGAGAAGACCGTTCTATATGGTAGGAGAAAAGGTTAGAATTAGAATGTTGCCCGGTCTAAAGGTGCTAGTCCTTAGTGTAGCTGAGTGGTGGTAGAAGATGGGATATGCGGTTATGTAAACTAGCCGTGGGAGGGGGGGGGGGTACATACCAACTTTGATATCTTGCGCAGCCACGGAATCGGTGGCCTTGCGCTTCTTCTTATTTCGCTTGTCAGCCTTGCTCTCGTCACGGCGGTCATCAGAAGCAGCGCCGGAAGCGGCTCCAGTACCGGAAGCTGCAGCCGATTCCGCTGTTTCGTCGGTGCGATTCTTGCGGGCGCTGGCAAGCAAGCGCATCCCGCGGTCGCAAAAGTTAGAGCGGCGCTCAATGATCTCCTGCAGCTTCTGTAACCTCGCCATCATGCCGTCCAGAGACTTAGAGTCGGGAACCAGTGCGGTTGACGCGCTCTGGTCGACAATGTCATCGAAGGTGATATTACGTATATGCTCAACACGCATTTCAAGATACTCGGTATCAATGGCCTCGACTGGAGGCAGGCTGGCAGTGGGTACAGGAGCAGCGACTACTGGTGTGGATTGACTCGGAGTTGTGTTTCGGCTCCGTTGGCGCTGTATTGCGCCGGGCCCGAGTTTCTTTCCGGGGCCATACTGAGAGCCTGAAGGCATGGTGTAAAGTGTGGGAACGGTATATAGAAAGGGACAAGGCTGAAGGTACAGGCGGAGGACAGGCGCGCAAGCAGCTTGATCAAGCTTTGAGGGCAGGAGGTATCAATAGTCGGATGCGCATAGGTCGTAAGTGTGTGTACAACTAAGAGGTCGGAATGGTGGCGGCGGAGAACACAAAGAATACAACTCAACAATAGGACGACAGTGGCAGCTCTACATCCGAAGCTCCTCCAAATGTGTAGCCGCTAAGCTATATTAAAAGTGGGTACTATGGTCGGGTCACGTGACTGACCCAACCCTTATTCTGCTCATCATGTGATGTAACCAACCCTGATTACTTGCTTTACATTGCTCTCCATCAGCTACCAGCCCTAGCAAAGCAGTCCTGGTCTAGACTTAGTAGGCCTAGCAGGGAGCTACAAAGGGGTGGCATATGACAGGATTACAGCCATATGCCAGTGTTTAGGGGCTAGAAACATACAAAGACGGTGGATCGAGGTTTGTTTCAGCCATAGCAATCTTTAGGGTAGGTAGGTAGGGTGGTAGGGGGGATAGGGGAGGAGCAAAGACATGCAAAAGAGCTTCAGTTTGGCTCGTTTGACAGTTTCAATAGGAGAGGCTCCGGAACACGGATCGTAGGAAAAGATGGCTGAAAGGAAAGAGACAGAAGTCCTAGGGAAAGCCAAGAAAGACCAGGAAGAATGATGTAGCATACTGTCTAGGGTTGAAATCATGATATCTTGTCTAAGGGTTAGATAGTTATAGTCTCAGTCATTTCCTTCTCCGTGTACTTGATTTTTTTGGAGGGATTTTTGTCTCGCATACATCCATACTCCTGCCCGTCGGTTGTTGAGAGTGTTTTGCTGGCCTGAGATAGAGGAGAGGAAGGGGAAGAGAGAGTACACGGCATAGCGAGGTCACGAGAGGAGCTATACGAGGCTTGAGGATTATGTCTCGTACAGAATAAGAACAACAGGCTATGACGGCAGAGAGAGGCAAGGAGTCTGAGCCAAGTTGTGCTGCTTTGGATTTGGGCTGGATCGCGTGTGACAAAGAGAAGAAAGTACAGAAACAAAGAATAAATAAAAAGTGCAGGTTCAATTACTATCCCAGCCCCGGAGCTGCTTGGTGGTTGGTTGGCTTCTCTGACGGGGGCACTCCCTGTTGATAGCCCTTGGTAGCAATTTCGTGGATAATGGTGAGTTACCGAGATTTGATGGCTTGGAAAGAGACAAGACAAAATAATTTAGTTTCCCTAGCCTGGTCTTGTCTTTCGTTTTGTTTCCATCTGTTTGTCTTGTCAACCTGTAACTGCAACCGGAACGATAGCTATATCCTGTAGACTGTTACAAGTGGCTGACGCCTTATGGACTACGATGTGAAAATCCACCCGTGTAGAAATAGACGTAAGCATAGATAAGAGGCCAATGCCAATCTACCGGCCTTGTTGGCAGCCCAGAGGTGCTGGGTGCTGGGGTACCGGGGTGGCCTTTGCTGGAGGGTCTCCAGACATGGCCAGATGGATTGGTCATAGGGCCATGTCTCTGATGGACCTCCAGTTGTTGTCTCGCCTGGAAAGCATTATATCTCAGCATCCTACGCTGTCGCTTATATGTACTGGATGGCATGGCCATGCCTTGCTCTTGTGTCCGAAGCCAGTGCATTGTCTACTGTTCTACCTATATTTCTTCCCTCTATCCCCAGACCAAGCCTGCTCCCTTGTGATCAGATCCGTTGTATCCTTTATCTCCAACATTCCGTAGACATTTAATCCATGAATTTATATTTTATGTAGCTGTAATTCTATTTATGGAGAGAAGAGGAGATTTCCCTTTTCGTGACCCGCGGTGTGTGCATGCTCTAGTATATATCCTACCGTTCTCTCCTCTCACCTTCTCTAACTTCATGCACTTTGCCGGACGAGCCTACTCTCCATACAACTTGAGTTTTCGCTTGTGGTGTACCTTTCGTTTCTGTTTTCCTTTTGCTTGTGGTTCATTACATTAATCTTTAATTCTCTCACCCTCTCGTTATTTGTATGTTGCTCGCTCTCTGGACTATCGCGCAGACTAGGCTGGGTGACATCTTTTACTAACACACAAGCCCGTGTCGGTTTCTTGCAGATATACATTCTTTTAATACTTATCTCTGCACAGTACTCAAGATGGTGTCGCTCAGATCTACCGTACTTTCCATCGCCTTGGTATTCGCTACGTCAGTAGTTGCGCAATCGGAATCATACACAATCGACCCGGAATCTGTCGATATCAACACTAGAAGTAAGAGGAACTCCCATACCTCAAAACAGACAACGAAGGAACTGGAAGAGCAAGAGCTAACATGATATTTAATAGCACGCTGGTGCAGCGACCAGACCATACAATGCCCAATGGTGTGCAAGCAGACTTCGGGCGGAACGCCTGAGGTGAACACCTGCGATCCGGTACGTGGGAATTCGGGCGGGTTAAGACAAACGCTAACAGGCGGTCTATGAACGTCATCATCGCTAACTACGTATACATGTAGGAGTCTCTTAGCTACGGTTGCCTCTGCAGCAACGGTGTGCAGCCCAACATCACCGAGTACTCGTTAACGCTACCATACTATATTTGCACTGAATGGGGTAACCAGTGCGTCAAGGACTGCGGCAATCACAACAATGAGTGTGCCTCAGCCTGCCGTGAGGAGCACCCGTGCGGTGCCCTAAACCCCACCCGCGCAAATGCTACGACCACCACTGCCGATGCCACTGCCACTGCAACATCGACTTCTAGCTCCGGCCCTTCTTTATTGAGCGACTCGGGTTCGTCTTCGTCGTCGGGTGGCTCGTCAAGTGCAGCTGCTAGCTTGCGGTCGTTTGAAGCCGGGCAGATGTATGGGTTGACTGCCCTAATGAGCGGGCTGTTGGCTGGCTTTGCTATGCTATAGATGGAAACATGGACTTGTTGGCGGCATGCGAAAGTGTTGGAGGAGGGAAGGCCGCGATACAACTATATAACGGATAAATGCATACTATCTCCTGGTTATACAAGTCCCGTGTAACGTTGGATTGAGGGTTGGGAGGTCTGCAACATGTAGATGTGGAAGCACAGTAGCATTCCACCTCGCACCCAGCACTATTATTACAATTGCTGCATTACTGTACTGTAATACCGCATCTCGTGGAACTTGGAGCACTTTGGAATCAAGTCGCTATTAATGGCCTTGTTTCTGCTTGGAGGGCGGTGAAGCGATTCTAAAAAGCGATCGTCAGGGCTGGCCTTCCTCCTCAGTCCAGTCAGTTGAAGCCTTCCAGGCTCGAGATTCTGCTTGCCTGCCTGCCTGCCTGTCTTCTCCCCCTTTTTGAGAAGCCTGAAGTCTGGAACGAAACTGAACGTGAGGAAGCAAGTCATCCAATAGAAAGCGATTAATAGATTCGCATTTACAGGGGTGCTATAGGGGCTTTGTTGGCGACGGGCTTAGCGGGTTGCTGGAGGAAGCGTGACTTTGGGGGAGCCACTCAGCTATAGGGTACTTGAGGATTTAGACCCCTAGGGTTTAGGGGCTAAACAGGAGAAAGAAGGCAATTGCAAATATAGTGTGCTGCCAAGTATAGGGACAGCAAGATGCTCAAGTCCCTTTCAAAAATTTGATTCCATTGATTCCTCTACGTTCTTAGTAATTCTTATTTAATTTTCTTGTTGTGAACTTGTTCATTCAATTATTTCCATTTTCATTTCATTTCTTCCCTGTCACGCGTTATGATCATCCTGCCTTGAACGCCAAAGCAAAAAAAAAAAAGAAAAAAAAAAGGTTCTCCTTAACAAGCCGTCCGTATCGATTCCCCCCCCCCCCCCCCGAAGACTTGCTCCCCTCGGCCTTCGACCCCTCAGACATCGACCTATCGACCCCTCGTCCCCTCGTCCCCTCGATCCTCGACCCTCGCTGTGTTCAAGGCCTTTTCTCGTCCCGCCCTTTGCGCTGCCGCCATCGCCGCCGCCGCCGACCGACGTCGCTCTTTTAAACTATCTTGAGACAACGCCAGCCCATATTATTGACTGATAGCTCCTCCACTTTCTATCCTTTCCCCTCCCTCTCCGTCGACTGCTCCAGTACTCTCGATCCCGTCCCACGGGCTCTTTCTCCCCGTCCTGTCGCCATGGCTCCGAATCACAGTATGCGCTCCTCTATTCCGGTCTCCCCCGGTCCCTGGGATCAATGCCCTATATACCCCGGGCTCATTCACCTATCCTCGTGCCGTAGCTAATTTAGTGAGGGCGTCTTGTCTGCCCATAAACTATGTTTTGCAGGAGAGGCCGTGGCTGAATGTGTATCTGATGATGCTCTTGTTCACCTCAAGACCTACAAGTACTCGTCGGTCGATAAGTCGCCGGTGTCCAAGTACATTCTCGGGCCCTATGTATGATGCTCTTCTCCTACTTCTAAATAGGGTGTTTTGATTTGGCCTACACAGATTGCTAACGTTTCTATCTTCCTGGGCTAGTGGAATGCTGTCGTCAATTTCATGCCCATGTGGGTGGCCCCCAACATGGTCACCTTGATTGGCTTCTTCTTTATCTTGTCTAATATCGGCCTGCTTCTGATCTACATGCCCGATCTTGTTGGCCCCGTAAGCCACTCGCAACTTCCTTTCCGATTTATCACCCACTAACTCCTAACTCCCTTCTTCTCCTCCTCCCCCCGTGTTTAGGGCCCTTCCTGGCTCTATTTTAGTTTTGCCTTTGGGCTCTTCATGTACCAGACTATGGATAACATTGATGGTAAACAGGCCCGCCGCACTGGCACCTCCAGTGGTCTAGGCGAGCTCTTTGATCATGGAATCGATTCGCTCAACTGCTGCCTGGCCTCACTCCTTGAAACGGCGGCTATGGGTCTCGGCACCTCGCCTGCTGGTGTCGCGACCGTGCTTGTGCCTTGCTTGCCCATGTTCTTCTCCACCTGGGAAACTTACCACACTCACACGCTTTACCTCGGCGTCATAAACGGCCCTACGGAGGGCATTCTCATTGCTTGCTTCCTTATGATCTTATCCGGTATCTATGGCCCCGAAATATTTTCGCGCCCTATCACCGACTTAATCGGTGAACATGGCCTTTTTGGCCTCGGTGACATCATCGGCCAGCACACCATCCGTGACTACTGGGTCGGCTTTCTTGTTGGCTCTCTCTTCACAACCCATATTCCGTTCTGCGTGTACAACGTCATCAAGGCCCGTCAGCGTAACAACCTGCCCGTGATGCCTGTTTTCGCCGAGTGGTTGCCCATGGCCGTATTCACCATGAGTGTCATCGCCTGGCTGTACTCTCCATGGTCGCGTCTTCTGGCTGACAACCACCTTGTGCTCTTCGCCTTTACCCTTGCCTTTGTTTTTGGCCGTCTGACCACCAAGATGATTCTGGCCCATCTGACCCGCCAGCCTTTCCCTTTCTGGACTGCCATGTTGTGGCCCCTTGTCGGCGGTGCCGTGCTGATGAACATGCCCATGTTCGGCTTCCCCGCTCTATCAGCTACGTTGGAGCTGTACTACCTCTATGGCTACCTCATCTTTGCTGTTATTATCTACTTCCGTTGGGCCTTTTTGGTGGTCGGCAGCATTTGCAACTACCTTGGCATCAGTGCTCTCACTATCCCGTACGACAAACAGATGGAAAACCAGCGTCGCCTGCAGGCTGAGGCCGCCTTTTCGACAACGATGAGCGGTACACATGGTGTGGACCATGGTGTAGGTAAGAAGAGCTCGTAGAGATGGGGGTGGGGTAAACAAGTAAATTTAGACTAGCGGCGGGAGATGAGACAAAGGTAGAGTAGAAGATGTTAAGGCACGGAGAACATACTACTTGTTATATTGCTTTTCTGCGGTATAGTGCGGTAAAGGAAGGGAAAGTCCTCCCTCCCCCCCCCGCGCACGCGCCCCGATGTATATATAGAGATTACAGATTCATTCTTTACATGGGTTTCCCGGTCCGATATGAGGACGGACCTGCGCAAGAGCTGCGGCAAACATTATGCCGTATCTGGTTCCAGGCCGTGTCTGGTATATCTGGTCTAGATGTCTGGTTTCATCCAACCCTCTGATCCTCGGGATCTCTTTTTCTTTTGGTGACTATGTATTTTTCCCTGGCGGCTGCTCCCGCTTAAACGGATGTGCTTCTGTGTTAAACACCCACTCGTCTAGCGACACTACCTCGGGATTGGAAAATATGAGAAAGAAATACTTGAGTGTCTCGGCCAAGAAAAAGCTTTCCATGCTGTCGACACGTTGTATCACATCTTGTGTTACATCTTTTATGGCCGCAAAGGCCGTCTCGCCCTCACAGGCCCGGGTGATCGCCGTCCACATGTCTTGCGCCACGAGCTGCAGGCGTTGATCGCCTGTTGTACGCCACATGATGAATATACTCTCAATGGCCTCAGGCCGTAGGATGTACTTGGGGTCGACTACATGCGCGATGCCGGGGGGCGTTTTGGGCTGGGCTGTACCGGCACTGGCATCAGTATTGGCAACCAGAGGCTTTTCTGCAGCGGCAGAGGCAACAGAGACGGCCTGTTCCCATTTGGCTACGTCCCAGGAACACGTTTCAGTCGACTCGCACTGCACAAATGTGGCTTGTTCGGGCATCAGCTGGCTCGGGTGCACTAGGCGGTAGGCCGTTGCACAGCCTAATGCTAGCTTTTCGCCGACGTGCACGTGACGAGGCTCGTCGATTAATTTACCACCAAGAAGCATCATGCCACCAACAAAGCATGTCAAGTGGTCCATGGATGGAGTGAAAGTATATTTAAGCTCTGGAATGCCGGACTCGTCGCGGTTATCACGCTCGACCTTTAGAGAACCCATGAACAACACATCGTCCTCAGCTGGCAGCATGGGCCGGTACACAAGATGGCGGATGCCAAGATCAGTTGATGTGCGATACATGTGCTCGTACATTGGCTCCTGGCCGCCTAACAGTGCGTGCATCTTGGGAAAGTACTCGTAGGCCGAGTCGGCCGAAGCGCCATAGTGGAAGAAAGCTGGACTGTCGTCGACACCAAAGTTTTCAAGGGCGTTGATGTGCACAGGCCAGAGTCCCGGAAGGAGAGTGTCGTTTTGTGTGCGGTTAAAGTGCTGCGAGATGCGATGTACAGCATCATAGTATTTGGCATCGCCCGTGATAATGGACAGTCGCGTGAACTCAAGCGTAAATGAGCCGATGCCTGCAATGCTCTGGCGGTTTAAGGGTTTCATGCCCTCGCCATTGGCCTTGAGTGTGGCCCATGTGAAGCGGCCGCGTGGCAAGTGTGCTGCATTGTCCCATGCGGCATACATCATATCGGCCAGTTCAACGGCTTTGCGAAGTAGAACAGGCTCCCCCGAGAGGTCATGGGCGGCAATCAGTCCACCAAGAAAGCGGATGCCCGTCTCGAATAAATTGCACGAAGTGCCTGTTGGTTCATTCCAGTCTAGCATGGCCACAAAAGCCACTGCCCGTTCCCACTCGTTGCGCAGACCCATTAGCCATAGGGTGTCCAGAGAGTCAACAATGGTGGCGCCCCAGCCATTGAATGGGTCCTTGGGCACATGACTTAATGGCGCTAGCTCGTCATGGCCAAAAGCGAGTTTCTCATACGAAGCATATGTCTTCTGGAAAGCAGCTACGACTGCTTTACGCATGTGCGAGGCTGATCGGGCTTGCTGGATGGCCTCGCCTCGAGTCCAGCTGTGCTGGACGGACGGGAGTTTTCTGGCATGACCAAGTGGTGGTGATACCATCTGCTCGCGTGGAACTGGGAAGAGGTGTTCGTGCTTGGACCAGTCATAGCTACTGGGTTTGTAAGTGTACACGGGCGCAGGATGGCGACGTGGTAGGTAGTCTCGGTAGGCATACAAGCTATAGAAGACGAGGGTTAGGAAGAAGAGGCTTGCAAGAGCGGGTTTTCGAGGGCGCATAAACATGGTGATGATGGGGAACTGCTGATGTTGAGGGGAGAGCAAGAGCAAGAGCAAGAGAGAGAGAGAGAGAGAGAGAGAGGAGAGAGAAAGAGAAGGAGGAATATCCGTTCAGGGAGATGTCATCAGCAAGCTTGGAGGTGGGAGTCTGGATATAATTAAGTTGGCGTTCTGTCTTAGGACCAGCCGATGACGAAGAAGGAAGCGTATGAGGGGATTCAAAAGTGGTTTCAAAGCCCTACAGGCGCTGGCTTATAGTGGCTTGCGCCCCCATGAAGCAGCTAAAGCAACTGTATTTTTGATATTACAGAGCTATGCAATAGCCTACAGGGATATCCCTGCAGAATTCCTTAGGCGAGACAAGACAGGCAAACAAGAAACATAGTCATTTGTATCAATATTTATGGCCTTTTAAAACCCTTTGGTAGCTGGCTTGTTCACCGCCCAAAATTTCAAAGAATTCTGCCGCTCAATTGTTTTCTTTGTCGAAGAACTTCGCAGTAGCATCAAGCTTGAAGGCTTTCTTGATATTGAGCATAAACAACAATAAAAACACTGATCGGTTGATAGCAAGTCTGTCTGATTCTTTGCGAACCGGTCCTACCGATATATATTTCACTATTTTGAGTCTTCATTTTCCTTGACCTCGAAACCCGACTCAATCACCGCGATAGCTCCTCCGCCCTCCCCGTATCAGACTGACCCCGTCTTCTCTTCATCATAATGTCGTCTACAATGCGCAATGCCGTGCAGCGGCGGCCTCACCGCGAAAGAGCGCAGCCGTTGGAGCGCAAGAAGTATGGCTTGTTGGAGAAGAAAAAGGTAGGCTAGCTTCTCCCCCGCATCCCTCCCCCGGACCGCCTCAGTGCTAACTTCCCGGCACCACAACAGGACTACACGCTCCGTGCCAAAGACTTCAACAAGAAAAAAGCCCAGCTAAAGAATTTGCGTGCCAAAGCGGCTGAGCGCAATGAAGACGAGTTTTACTTTGGTATGATGTCGAGGTCGGGTCCTGGCTCACGGCTGTCACGTGGCCGCTCGTTCACCGGCATGGTTGATGGCGATCGCGGTAACAAAGTGCTAGATCAGGAGACAGCACGGTTGCTCAAGACCCAGGATATTTCGTATATCCGGTCTGTACGCACGCATCTGGCCAAGGATGTGCAGCGGCTGCGTGAACAGATTGTACTAGCCCAGGGCATCTCCGAGGCTGGAGTTGTGGATGTTGATCACCAACCAAAGACCGGCAAGGTCATCTTTGCTGAGGATGAAGAAGAGCGTGCGCAGATGCTGGAGGGCTTAGAGGACGATGACGACGACGACTTTGATATGGCCGGCTTCGACCCTACCAACATGGACGATTTTGGTGGCTGGAGTAGTAGTGAAGATGAAGGCGACAGTGACAACAAGAACAAGAACAAGGACAGCAACAAAGACCAAAAAGCGGCCAAAAAGGAGACGCAGTTGCGCAAGTTGAACCGAAAACTGGAGGCTATGGAACAAAAGCTCGGCGCTATTGCTCGTGCTGAACAGTTGATGGCCGAGCAACAGGCCAAGATGGCCAAGACGGCGACATCGGGTGGCGTGACAAAGAAAGGCAAGAAGCTTCTAGTGCGGACACGGAAGCGGTAAGTTGAGCAATCACAGGGGAGAAAGAAAGAAAGAAAGGAGGAGGTTATGGGGATAGGGGAGGAGACAGACGGGAACCCGGCGTTTTCTGTTGCTTTTATCATGCTTTTTTTTTTTTTTTTTTGCTTCTCTTTTCATTGGATTCATGAGTAATTGGGATGCGGTCTCCTCTTCCAATTTATCTACATGACTACTAATCTAGCCATTGCGCCCGTCAACCTATTCAACTATCAAGCGGCATCCACTTACTGCTAATATTTAACCCCCAAACACTTTGCCATGCCTTTCCCCATCAGTAGCAACGTCTTCGCAAACATGACCACTACCCATAGCACGCCCTTGACCATGCTTACAATCACTCTCAATGGCCACGGCAACTTGTCTTCTTTCTTCCGGCCACCTGAACTTTGTCGTGATGTTGTCGAAGCTCCATGTTTGTTTTGACCATACCAGCTACCGCTCTGGCTTTCTATGTCCAGCTCAAACTCCTCAGATTTTGCTGTGCCAGTGTTTTTCCAGCGCCGCCTGCTCATCAGTCGTCGTAAACTGCCGGCCAGCCCTGCTTCATCTCCAGATGAGGATCGGAAAAGCCGGCCACGAAGCTTTGCTGGTGGAGGCACCCCGGGGATGTTTGCGGCGCTAACTGTAGACACTGACTGTCCTCCTACTGCTCCAGGCTGTGGAGGCGGCTCAAAAACTGGGATATAGTTGAGGTTATGTTCGTCTCCGTTGGCTACCAACATCAACGCGGTGACTGCTACATCGACTATGAAGAACGCCTCGATCTTAGACGCTAGTCCTGTATCAATTTGTAGGCACCCAGGACCACGGGAGCCATCGCGTATTAGCTTGGCCAAATGCTGTGGCGACTCGTGATGCTCAAGGGTGTACTCCACACGGGCCGAGCCGCCGGTACTCCGTGAAATAGAGACGTGAAACGGCGCTGCTAGTGCCGGGTGTACTAGATAATAAGTTGAACTGTCAGTGTCCCAGACTAGTCGGGCGCATTCGTTCTCGGCCATTCGCACGGCAGCCGCATCGTGCGCTTTAGTGCGAGCCATCTCTTGTGCGGCTGTGGGGTACAACAGTGCCACAAGCCCGTCGTTGGGCGGCTGTCGTCGCGAGTCTTCTTCAAGCACGGCACTGAGAGCTTGTTGCCAGTACTTGCTCGTGTTTGGCGAAGCATTAGCCTGGCCCTTGTTTTTATTCTTGCTGGTACTGCCAGTATAGCTACCCTCGGCCCGCGACGCCTTGGCCGGATCAAGCCGTGCTAGTGCTACTCGCGCAGATGTTGAGGTTGGATCTAGCTTGAACGAGTAGAATGGCTGAGACTCTGCAGACAGTGTGTAGAATGGCGTGTCCCGTTCCTGTGAAAGTTCCAGGCAGTACACGTGACCCTCGGCCTCTGTAGCCCTCCAGCCGTTGGCCACTTTCCATAAACCCTTGATTGAATTGGCCGAACTAGCCTTTGGAAGTGGCGTTTGCGGCACAGAGACAGCAGACGGATGGTCTCGGGGAAGTGGCCACTGTGAACTATGGCTATTGCCACTATGGTTTTGGCTATGCACACTGTCCGTACGTAGTCTTGTCTCGCCGGTGCTGCTAGCGGGTACTGAAGCCGGCAATGCCATTGCTGCAGGGCTTGTAGACGTTGATATGGTACTGAACGGTGGTGGGGGGCTATCCTCTTCGCTACCTTGATGACCACTTCGTGGCGAGTATAATGGACGGCTGATGATGCTACGACGAACACGTGTTGGGCTGGCTTGGGTAGGGAAATAGTTCTGGCTAGCTAGCGGCACGTCTGGATTGTACACAGGGAAGATGGAGCGGATAGCGGGTGGCTCTGGGCGTTCAACTTCTGCTGCTACAGAGTTGTGGTCATCAGATAGAGGGAGCTTAGCGATGGAGCTGCGAGATGGAAGGACGGGAGGCGGTGGTCGCGGGAGCTGAGAGATAGATGATGAGAATGGCAGAGGCTTGGGCTGGGGCTGTTTTGAAGATACGGGCGGAGAGGCTAAGGGCTTTGGTTGGGCCTGTAACTCCTCTACTACCCGAGAACCTAGCGAATTCTGACCGCTTGGGCTGTCCTTGGAAGTGTCAATAGATGGCCGGTGGGCTCGGGGTAGAGGCGGAGACCCGTTATATGTCTGTGGGGCAGGGAACAGCGAGAAGCTGCCGTGGGCTTGGTGTTTTGAAAGCGGCATTAACAAAGAGACAGGAGGCCCGGAAAGTAAAAGTATTAGTAGCTAAAGCAGAGTAGAACCAAGAAGCAATATACGAGATAAAATACAAGTAAGTAGTAAAGGAGACACAGACAAACAAGAAGAGATGCCGTGTAAGAAAAAGAGCAACACAACAACCCAGCAGCAGCGCTTTCTGGTGTTATACAACAGCCGTAGCCGATCTATGCCAGAGTTCCCATAGCATCCACAGTTTCTATATATGACGTTTATTTAACATATATCTTCTTTTCCTCACTTTATGCCTGCTTTTCTCCATTTTGATGCACAACTTTCTTCGGCGCTTGTATGCCATTCTTTATAGGATTAGCATCTCTTGAAGCGTTGTAATCCGATTTGCTATTCCTGGGACCCCTAGTCGAACTGACGAAAGCTTAACCAATCATAGCGGCTAATCTTGGTGTGACTTGTCATTTCATGATACTGTTAAGCGCTGGCCGGTAGACTTTGACTGGGGGACTCAAATAAGCTTACAGACCCTAGTGATGCTGTCTTGCTGGGAGTGCAGGGTTAATAACTTACATGACCCTACTGATGACGTCGTTAGGGTTGGCTACTATATACAATACGGCTAGTTGACAGGTCCGATGGAACTCCGATAGAACTTGCACCGAATCATGACCACAGCTACAGCTCACGATGACAATCACGAGAGAGAAAACTATTGTTATTATAGGGTAGGCTCCATTTATCTCGAGCTTGAGATACCCTCTATACTGTTGATATATACTCATTCCCTTCAGTGCCGGCGTTATCGGGCTTAGCTCCGCTCTGTGCCTGCAAACCGCTGGCTATCGGGTAGCCGTGATTGCACGAGACTTTCCTGAGCCCATTGACTTTGCAGCCCCGGATCCTGCCGAGCGGCGCATTAACTACGCCTCACAATGGGCCGGAGCCCATAACCGCTGGGTTCCTGCCACGACATCTTGGGAGCAGCGGGATCACGACTTTGCGCTTGCGACTTTTGCGCACATGCGCCGCGTTGTAGCTGCGGATGCCACTTCGCCTAAACCCAGGTCTTCATTGGTATCCCCTGAGGCTGGCGTGACGTTCGTTAAAGCTGAGGAGTACCTTGAAGTTCCCCATCCCGAGTATCTAGCATTAACCGAAGCCCGCGCTCGAGAGCTGGGTATGCAGGGCTTCCGCCTTCTATCGCGTACAGAGATACCGCCAGATGTAGTTTGGGCGTGTGAGTATGATACGTGGTGTGTCAACCCTATGGTATACTTGGCGTACTTGGCTCGCAGACTGGCTCTAGGAGGATGTTTGTTTGTGAAGAAGCAGCTGCAAGAACTAGACGATGCTTTTAAACCCAATCCACTTGTTGGGCCTGTTCTAGCCGTGGTCAACTGCTCCGGCTGGGGTTTTGCTGATCCTGACGTCTTCCCTATCCGAGGTGGGTCCTTCTGTGCTTTGCATCTCTTTAGCATTTACACAACCTAACCCGCCATTCTTATAGGCCAAACCGCTGTCGTCTCGAACCAGTGCTCGAAAACCATCACTCGCCAGCGCAAAGACGGTTCATGGACTTTTTGCATTCCACGTGGTCTGTCGGGAGGTACCATTATAGGCGGAACTAAGCAGCCAAATGACATGAATCCCCATGCCTGCCGCGAAACACGCGCGGGCCTTCTTCGTGCTTTTACCGAGACTAACCGCAGTTTTGTTGCTTCGGATATGGCCCAAGCCGGCCCGTTGCACTGGGTACGGGATATTGTGGGGCGCCGACCAGCTCGCCATGGCGGAATGCGACTAGAATTAGAGGTTATTACCCCGGGCAAAATTGTCGTACATGCATATGGTCTGGGGGGCAGGGGCTATGAGCTATCGTGGGGTGTAGCAGAGGCAGTTGCCAATTTGGTGGAGAAGGCAGTTGCTACGGGTGAGAGAGGGGGGGGCGAAAGGGCGAAGCTTTAGTGGAGCTGCTGTTGGTTGGCAGAGTCATTGTTTCTGGGGGTTGTGTGGTATTGATACATACATACATACATACATACATACATAGATACATAATTTAATATAATATGTACGTACGTACCCAGTAATGAGTCAAAACGTAGCTAGACGAGCCGCCGATCGGATTAGTGAGTCAACTGCAATCCGGAGCAAGGCAAGGCGTGACGTGACGTGACGTGACGTGAAGACATGATGGCAAGAGCTGAGTCATAGCACGGGCAATTGCACCGCATCTGAAAAAGCATTTTAATCGCAATTGCCCGCTGCCGAGCTTGACAAACTAGCCCCCAGAGTGGTCAATTAACCAATTAGTATCAGATTTGCTTCCATCTTTTTTCCTCTGACCCCTCCTATCTATCCCCACTATTTTGAAGCCCAACCAAACAAGCAATTGCCGACGGCTAGTGAAAGATAATATTATCATCGCCAATATTTTTCTTCCATCCTTTCTCCCCCACCTCTTTCTTCCTATTCCTAGTCAGGCCTCTTTCTCTCTCTCCCCTCTTTTTCTTCTTCTTCTCTGTCTTCTCACCTACAAAGTGATTTGTCATACTAAACTTACAACCATGTCGACAACTCTACATCTACGTGCTGAGACCAAGGTACGCTTGATTTTCCTATGGCTTCCGATCCCGCAACATGGCTTGCATCTGCTTTTTTCCCATGCCAACATATGCGCTATAACCTTTAGCTAACAAAAGTGTCTTTCTTATATAGCCTCTCGAGCACCGCTCTGCCCTAACCCCTACTACTACAAAGGCCCTGATCGCTGCTGGCTACACTGTCAATGTCGAGCGCTGCTCAATGCGCGTCTTTGATGACAAGGAGTTTGAGGAAGCTGGCGCTACGCTGGTGCCGACCGGTAGCTGGACTGAGGCCCCGGCCGATCACATCATTATTGGTCTGAAGGAGCTGCCTGAAGAGACCTGTAAGATCCCCACTAGCTCTTGGATAGCAGTATGGTTGTATTTTCTGGTGATTAACCTTTTACACATTAGTCCCCCTCAAGCACACCCACGTCCAGTTTGCCCACTGCTACAAGGAGCAGGGTGGCTGGCAGGAGGTGTTGGCCCGTTTCCCTCGTGGAGGTGGCACGCTTCTGGATCTCGAATTCTTGACGCACGAGAACGGCCGGCGTGTAGCGGCCTTTGGATACCATGCCGGCTTTGCTGGTGCAGCGGCATCGCTCATTGACTGGGCGTGGCAGATCAACAACCCCGGCAAGCCTATGCCGGCCTTGACTAGCTACCCGATTCAGGATCAGCTAATTGCTGATGTCAAGGCGGCCCTAGCCGAGGGCTCAAAGAAGGCTGGCCGCCAGCCCCGCGTCATCATTATTGGTGCTTTGGGGCGTTGCGGCACGGGAGCCGTCGACATGGTCACGGCCGCTGGAATCCCGGCCGAGAACATTCTCAAGTGGGATATCGCTGAGACCAAGGTCGGCGGCCCGTTCACCGAGATTGTTGAGAGTGACATCTTCATCAACTGCATCTACCTGGCGCAGAAGATTCCTAACTTTGTCGACTTGCCGTCGTTGCAGTCCCCTAAGCGCAAGCTGACTGTCATCTGTGACGTCTCGGCCGACACTACTTCACCCTACAACCCCGTGCCCGTGTACAACGTTGCCACCACCTTTTCCAGCCCTACTGTCCCTGTTACCGGCCTTGAAGGCGAGCCGTTGACTGTTATTGCCATCGACCACTTGCCATCGCTGCTGCCTCGGGAGGCATCCGAGGCATTCTCCAATGACCTGCTGCCGCACTTGCTTAAGCTCAAGGAGTGGAAGAATGACGGTGTCTGGGCCCGCGCCAATGCGCTGTTCGAGTCTAAGGTGGCTACCCTGCCAGCTGAGGCCCTGAAGAACTAGATAAAGAAAGTGGCATGCAACAAACGGGAAAAGAAAAAAAAAAGATTTAAACATACAAAAAAGAAGGTCGTGGTACGCGGTATTTACCACTGCGGCTAGGAAGGCGTTTGGCGTTATTGATAGTTTCACAATTTGTGTATTTCTTGGTCTTAGCTAGTACAAGACATGCGTGTGTATGTATAATAACACACCGCATTGTCTGTCATATGGGTAAAATGAGAAATGATTTACTGATCACATATTGACTAGAGAGGGAGGGCGGGCTGAAGAGTATCTACATATTCGTGCTCATGTGACGTTATCATGTATGTATATATACACCTGAACGAAGCGTTCTCACTGTCGACGTTTGTGCAAAGCCTAGCGTCTAGATTATCTAAAAATACAAAAGAGGGGGAGCATAGTCTAACTACCACCCGTTCATGCACCACACAAAGACCCTTCTCTCTGCCTCGCCACTGCTAATGACTACTGGCCCTCAACACGCGGTCGGTTCGGTGCTGCCTTCCCGCCAATCTTCTCCTGTTGTTCGAGCTTCGCTAGCATGCGCCTCCGCTCTTCGGCGTCCTTCTGTGGCAGGCCCCACCACTCGCGCACAAAGGCCTCCTGCTCGGCAGCCTTGACGGCCTTTTTAGCGCGAGCCTCGGCGCGTTCCAGCCGCTTGGCAAACCATTCCTCGCGTGCAGCGTCCATCTCGGCTGGTGTGGCGTGTGTTTTCATGCATGCGTTCATCACGCGGTGCGGCTCGGCGCAGGTGAAGGGAATGGAGAAGGTGCGGCCACGTGCGCATTCTGCAAACGCTGTCAAGGTAGAGAGAGAGAGAGACACGGGTTAGCGGGAGCTAAATGGCAATGGAGCAGCAGCGCATACGGGATGTAGGGACAGAAAAAGAGAAGAGAAGCCGGAACGTAAAAGGGTAATGGATATGGATTGCCTGCTCACCTTTGATCTCTGGCGCACAGTGCCGCCGCACCCGCTCACGGTAAACTTCCTGTACTTGTGCTTCTTGCGAGGCCGAAAGAGGCAGCGGATTACGCGAGGGCATGACAGCTCTTCCGGGCGCTTGCGCACCCGTGTCTGGGTTATGATCCGCCATGTGTATGTGTGTACGTACGTATGTATGTATGTATGCCGTATCTGTATATCTGGTTACCGCTCGCTTAGCTGTCTGTTAGAGACTTGGCCAAGACCCGTCAAGCAAGAAAAGCTGCTGGTTTCTGTCTTTGCCGCCCGGCGTCGTAGCAGAGACAAGCCCGGGAGCTTCGTCTTGGATCAACTTCCGGGGGTATGTCAAATCAGCGTACCGGATCTATCTTCTCGGCGCTCCGGTCTAGGGTCTGGATGCCCTTGTCTGCAATTGTCAGGAGAGCCTCTTGCGATTCCTGTTCCCTTTTCTTTTTTTCGTCTGATTAAATTAATTTTCTTTCAACGACTTCCGTCTTTATGCCAAAGTCTCTCGCCGGTCGTTGTCGTCATTAGTTCTTCTAATAGCCCCGCAAAGCCCGTGAGCAAGTTTTTCCTTCCTGACTTGCCTAGGAAGAAAACCTCAGCCTCGCAGCCTTGTAGACAAAACACCAGGAAGAAAGAACGAAAAAGAAAAAGAAAAAAAAAAAAAAAAGATTGAAACAACTGGCGAAAAGAATGGACGATAGTGTTATCTTGTCTTGCCTAAGTGTCTAGTAGAGCAAAATAGAAATCTCGGAATAATCACGTGAGACATACTGTTAGACGCAATGGACAAGGCTGTGAATTCTGCCGTTTTGTCACGAGCTCACCGCCTACAACGTCAAGATTACGAGAGAACGGCGCTCTCACACGCACTAATATACATACGTACAAATACACAAGCATATGTAGACAGACACGCAAGCAACCAAATAAGCCAACGCACAAAAGGCACAGAAATTCACATAACACATACTATGCTCCGCCCAACGCGACTAACAAAACATTCATTCTTCATCAGCAGCATCACGCTCCACATCTACATTAGCCTTGCCCGTAGCCGTGCGATCTCGCTTCTTCGACATTGAAAAGCGCCAGGACGCCATACGGCCTTCCTTTTCTCGGTCTTTGATATCCGTGGCCGTATAGCTAGCTTGATCGCCTACTACGCCGGATCCTGCAGCCGCAGGCACAAGTGCCGATAAACTAGCAGTAGGGGCCGGCGACGAGGATGCAAAGACAAACCCTTCGTCCAGCCCATGGCTGCAATCTTCTGTACCCGAATTCAAGCTGGTTCGTGTATCAACTGTTGCCTTGCGCTCCAACGCAGCCGATACTAAAGCCGATGTGCCACTAGCTCCAGGAGCCTTCTTGAACAGACTAGCAGGGTCCTTGCTGAGGCGGGATGATAAGCTAAAGCGGCTAGAGCTGCCCTTGCGAAAGAGCTTCATAAGCCCATTATTATCCTGGTGGTGATCAACGGGATCAGAGCTAGAATCAAGAGCCTGTGAGAGAGCATCGTGCGAGGCTGATGCGGCCGATGCAGACGCTGAAGACGAGGCGAGGTTCTTTGCATTTGCTGAAATCGAAATTGCATCACCTGAGCGGCGGAAGCCACCGTACATATCATCAGATTGGCGCTGGTACCGTTGGCTAACCTGAGGGGGGCTATAGAAGACCTGTGTAGGCGACCGATTACGGACTTTACTTTCCATAGCACGACTGCGGTTGCGGTTGTCGGCCCGCTCATTCTCTACGTCTTGATGGAATGCAGTGGCCATGAATGTGGGGGCATTTGGGTTGAGCCGAGCAGAGGCACTAGGCGACATGTTGATGTTCTGAGAATTAGACGGACGGCTGCCAATGACTCCAACCCTATGGGCTGGGAGTTTTTGAAGATCGCTCTCATCGAGGATGTCATCATCTTCCGTCGCGAAGAAAGCGCTGCTGCCATTACTAGCATTAGCGTTGTGAACTGATGTTCGGCGAGATGCACTGCGTGTATTATGCCAGCGAGATTCCGTTGGCCATGGCCGGTTCTTTGATGGGCCCACGCCTGTATCGCCAGAGCCCCAGGGTGATCCAATTTCAGTAGAAGGCCGAGGCAATTCAGCCGAGGCAATGGATGATGGACGCGGGCTGCTGGGATCACGTTCATGCATGCTGCCTAGAATCAAGTTTCCTGACGTTGAATACGGATTATGCATGCGGGCTACCACACGGTTAGAGCCAACAGCTCCAAATACATCGCTCGAGTCGTTGTGGATAGTGTTTCGGCCAAACAGGCTAAATGTAGTTTTCTTTTCATGGTCCGTAGATGACAGGACGTCTGACTGACGGGGCAGAGACTGGCTTTGCGAGGAGCGCAAGGAGCCAAACGGCATTCCAAAATCGGCATCATCAACTGATGTCCTAGGATTGTGTCTTGGAAGGCTAAAAAGGCTGGTGAAGCGTTGGTGTTGAGATTGGTGCTGGTGCTGAGACTGGCCGATGCAAGAATTATTGGCCGATGCTAGATCGCGCGAATTTACAAGCGAAGACCGGTCAGGTGTTTCTGATCCCAGAGTGGGAAATGGGAGATTTCCGGAGGACTCATGGGGGCTAGACAATAAACTTGGGGACGCATTTGAGCCTGTAGGTGATTGGGATTCGACAATTGGTGGCGTAGCGGCAATGGCTGTGGTATTGGCGGTGGGAGGGACAGTCACGTTTGATGCCAAGGGGCTGTCAGACTCGCTATTGTTTACATCACCGTAGTCACCAAGGATTCCACTAGGAAGCAGCGATGTAGCAGTAGGGCTCAGGGGCGGGCCACTGGGGGCATGTCTGTACTCAACTGGGGTGAAACCATCATCAGAAGCATAGTTTTCTGTAGTCGCAGGCATGTCGATGTATGGGAAGCTAGCACTTTGCTGGTAGCCGGATGCCATAGCATAGGAGGAGGTATCAACTAGGGGGAACTGCATGATAGGCGGTGACTCGGCGATATTGTTGCTCCCATGGCGGCTTCGAAGAGAATTTTGCTGTTGTGCTACTAAAGGGATCTGGTGCTCAAACTCGGAAACCGGCCCTGCCGTAGTAGCTGCGACAGCGACAGACGCGGCCGTGGCGGTAGCCGTTGTACCAATGGTTGTATTAGTAGTGTTGGTCTGGCCGTAGTACCCGGCCATTGAGCCTTGTTGAAGCTGGTGCTGGTGAAGACTCAGACTTTCGTTTTGTAGGCGAATGTTTTGATACTGGACTTCTAATTTATGGCCTTGTGTGGTCAAAGTTTTGATGCGGTTTTCGAGCTCACGCTTGGTAGCATCTCTCTCAGCTATGACTCTGGCATGGACTTCGTTGGTAAAGTCATCGTCTTCGCCACCGGCTAGTGCATGGCGCTCAAGCTTCATGGCTTTAACAGTCTTGCCCTTTTGCTTCAGCGAAGCTTCTAAAGCAGCACATTCCTCAGTCAGTTTGGCGTTGTCACCATCTAGCTTGTGGATCTTTTTCTTGTGATCATCGTCGAGGGTTTTGCTGTCTTCTTCAAAGCTTTTACGCTTAGATTTCATGTCCAGAATACTAGCTTCAAGCTTGCTAATAGACAGATGGATCGCTTCAAGCTTGGCTTCCTTATCCTTGAGGATCTGCTCCTTCTTTGCTTTTTCCTTGTCGGCAGCTCTTTTAAGTTCCATGGCAGTGCGCATCTGCTTGCGGAGCTGTTCGGTTTTGGCATCGCGTTCCTTGTTGAGACGTTTCTTTTCCGCCAACTCAGACTTGAGGTCGGCTTCCTGTTGTTTGAAATCAGCTTCTTCACGCTTGTATTGCTGAACAGTATCCTCGATTTCGCAGCGCGTCCGCTCAAATTTGTCATTGAGTTCCTGGAGTGAAACATCGGTTTTATCAATAATATCTTTGAGAACAGGCTGGTCGGTACTAGTGACAGAAGGGGAAGGTTTGCGGTTTAGGGTGTTCCGTCTCTGAGTGGTTGTATTGGTATTCGTGTGGATATCGCGGGAATTGGTAGGCGTAGAATCGGCGGCAGCGGTAGCGGCAGTGGCAGTTTCGACACCAATAACGGTAGACTTTGAGCTAGAAGTGATACGAGAGCGGCATTCCTGTTCACAGAAGCTGGAGGGCAGTTTATTGCCGGCCAGGACGGGACGGCAATTGATATCGTAAGTTTGTAGGCGGATGACAGGACTAGAGACCTGAAAGTTGTTGGGACCAACGGCAATAACACGGATATTATAGAAGTGCCCAGGCTTAAGGCCAGTAACGGTAATGGCAGTTTCTTGAGCAGAAGATTCACCAACTAGGACAAGAGAAGAAAAAGAGTTAGTGGAAGGGGCAAGAGAAGCGAAGTAGTATGAGGGCCGGAACAACTAAACAGACTTACCATTCACACCGTTGACTTGAATCAAGAATCGCAAGACCGTGCGGGTTGGTGATGGGCGTGCCCATTGGAGCGTAGCAGCATCACTTTTGATTTCAGACAGGGAGACATCGGGGGCTTCGGGGACCTCAACATTGAGGGTTTTGATAAGGACGGGGGTCGGGGTGGAGAGGGTTTGAATGGATCTAGTGGCAAGCCTGAAAAAACCGAAGGTTAGTGGAAATACAAAGGCAAAGAGGCAGGTCAAACAGGAGCAGACAAATCATACCATATAAAGGCCATTAACGTCACAAACATCTTGACATTATCCACCAGTACACTGTCGACATTCACGGCTAGTGTCGCAAAATCCAAATAACTAGAGACGATTTCAGCAACTCGAGACCAGGCAGACCAGAAGGTCGAGACAAAAATCAAGGTATGCGTGAAGTTGTCAAAAGCCGTAGGGGCTCGTGGGGGCCGGTGGAAGCGACAGAGAATAACAGTGCCGATGAGGGTGAACTTGAGGAACAGCTGGGACCACCACCATGTCATATCGGAGTTGGCGATATGGGAGTTTTGATCCAAAGCTGTCTCTCCCTCTCCCTAACTCTATCGCACGGCCCTCCGGGGAGAAGGTGGATAGAAGAGAGAAGAGATTCGAGGAGGGGCGCGGAGACCAGGCCGGCGGATGAGCGAAAGATGGAGAAAGAGAAGTGAGCCTGAACAGACAAGTTGAGAGAGGAAGATAAAGAAATGGAGAGTAAAAGGAAGAATACAAGAGAAGGGGAAAGAGAAGAACAAAAAAGAAAGAAAAAAAACCCTATTAAATTAAAGGCCCGGAAAGAGAAAAAGGGAAGAATGAAGGAAAAGAAAAAAAAAAAAGAAAAGAAAAAAAAATGCAAAAGAAAAATAGAAAATAGAAAATAGAGAAAAATAGGATGCAATAAAATGAACAAAAAGCAACCGAAAACGTGGGGCGAGAAAATCAACGGCCAAAACAGATCAAAAACGAGAAAGCAAAAATGAAAAAAAAAAAAAAAAATACAAATATTTTCACGCTTTTTTGTTGTGTTGTTTTCTGTCCCGATGTTAGTGAATGAGTGTTGGTTCGTTGGTTTTGTTCATAATGGACGAGGAGGAAGAAAGAATTTCGTCATGTAAAAAGCTGGTTGTGATCTCTTTTCAGCCTTGTCACCAAAAAAAAAAAAGACAAGCACCAGCCGTCATAGGTTTTGCTTGTCAGCTGCCAAGCCTGAGGTCCAAATCGGGTATAATTATATGCTTAACCCTAGCGTGCTTACGTAATAAACATAGCGCAAGTATCTTGGACGTCATGTCATGAACTTGGTCTCGTGTACATGAGCTTGACTCTGGTTGACTCCTTTAAGCTAACGCCGGTCCAGCCAAAAGCAGACATTACCAATCTTTACTCTCACTTTCACTAAACAATGACTCAAGAATATTTGGATCAGAAATAAATATTAACAAAAAGGCCCAGCCTATCCACTGCAGCAAAGAACTATGGCTTCAGGTCCTAAGAACAAAGAAAACAACGCACAACTAAACAGAACATATACTAAAACAAAACCAGTACTGCAGGTGACACAGGATTCGCCTGTTTAGCCTTCCCCCAGACTCATATAATTATCACAACACCAAGGAAGATGGATAGCTTCCAAGGGTAAAAGAACAGACGGAAAGCTAGAGCGCTTATTTGCTGGTGTCAACAACGTAGCGACCGGCAATCTGGCCCTTCTCCATTAGGGCGTACACCTCAGGCAGCTTGCTAAGGCCAACAGTCTTGAAGGGCGCCTTGATCAGGCCACGGCGGAAGAACTCGAGAGCCTCAGCCGAGTCCGCACGGTTACCGACATATGAACCGCGGATGTTGATCATGCGGATGACTGTGTTGAAGACAGCAGCCCGGATAAATGCACCAGCAGGCAGACCAATGCAGACCACAGTGCCACGTCCGCGGACGTACTCAGAAGCCTGCTGGAATGGCTTCTCGGTCACAGCCAGCAGGATGACAGCGTGGGGGCCCTCGCCATCGGGGGTCGCCGCCTTGACCTCGGCAACCAGGTCCTTGGACTTGGTGAAGTCGACGTATGTGGAAGCGCCCAGCTGCATGCACATAGCGCCCTTCTCATCACCGCCATCAATGGCAATGGCGTGCAGGCCCATGGCCTTGGCGAACTGCAGAGCAATAGAACCCAGACCACCTCCAGCACCAACAATGGCGACGTGCTGGCCAGGCTTGACACCTGACTCCTTCAGGCCCTTGTAGACAGTGATACCGGCGCACAGAATGGGTGAAACAGCCTCAAGATCGCACTCCTTGGGGATGCGGGCAACATGGGCAGCGCTGGCCACGGCGTACTGCTGGAAGGAGCCATCGACAGTGTAGCCCGAAAGGGCAGCCTTGGCGCATAGAGGCTCGTCACCGTTGAGGCAGTAGGTGCAGTTGAGGCATGAGTCGTTGAGCCACTTGACACCGACGTGGTCGCCAAGCTTGATGTCGTTGACCAGAGAGCCGACGGCAACTACGACACCGGCGCCCTCGTGGCCACCGATCAAAGGCATCTTGGTGTCTAGAGGCCAGTCGCCGTTCATAGCGTGTAGATCGGTGTGGCAAACACCGGAGTACTTGATGTTGATTAGGACCTCAGTAGGGCCGGGGGTGCGGACGGGCACCTTCTTGTAAACGGGCACTAGAGACAAAAGGTATTATGTCAGCATAAGGGGAGATTTGACAATGGGAAAGAAGAGATTGGCGTTTCAAAACGTACTGGTACCGGTCTTCTCGATGACCTGAGCCCACTGCTCGGTAGGAAGGTTGGGAATAGAAGACATGGTGGTGGTTTGGGGGGGGGGAGAGAGTTGTGTGGAAGAATTGGTAAAGAGTATAAGTGTGAAGAGTTAAAAACGGCGGTTTAACCTGAGAGGCAAGTAGAAGAAGAGTGAAGAAGAGTGAAGAAGAGTGAATGAGATGATGATGAGAAAGAAAGGAAGAACACAACAGTTTGAGACGGTGGACACGGTGGGTATTTAAAGACGAGGAAGCATGAGGCGGAGAGGCAAGGTGAAGGGCAGAAAGGGTATAAACGTAGCCCCTCCCCCCACAGCATGTCCAAACTGAGTCCAAAGCTAAACAAGCCAAGCCGTCAGCAGTAGTAACAAGCAGTTAGCAAACAAGGCGGTCGAAACGGGACGGAGGGAAGAGGGGGGGGGGGTGGGGTGGGGTGGCAGTCTTCTCTCCCCTCTCAACGTCAGACAGCATAACGCATGTTAGTGGAAGAAGGGAAGAAGAAGGATAAGGGAGGAATGGAGATGACCGGGAGGGGTGGAGAATAGAGACAGAGCAAGAAGAGGAGAAGAAACAGCCGGATTTGTTGGAGAGGTGCAAAGGAGGGGGTGTAGGTAAACAAAAGATAGCCTGGTTCCAGCATTCATTGCTGGCTTATGCTTCAGTGAGAAGAGGAGAGGGGCCTTGGGTCTTGGGCCTTGGCCTAGAGGCAGCACTCCAACCACACTGGGACCAAGAAGAACAGGAGGAAGGGCAATGGGTTGTTGTTGTTGTTGGTGGTGGCGTGGTCGCCCACGTCCGTTTATTGCGCATTTACATGCGAGGGTTTCGCTTCCGCTTCCGCTTCCGCTTCCTGTTTTATTTTTTAATTTATTTATTTTACGCTTGCGATAGAAACGGCCATAAAAATTAAGACAGCCGGTAGAAAAGCGAAAACGCAAGCTAAGATGGCGTTTTGAAATGCCTCTAGTGGCGTTTTTTTTTGTACCTAATTTTTTATTCTTTGTTTTTTTAAAAAAAAAAAAAAAAAAAAAAAAAAAAAAAAAAAAAAAAAACACCTGCTAAGAACTGCCTATGTCTACCCTACCTCCTTTGCAAGCATCAAAGCCACATTGTAGCTTCTTTGGCTGGTTTCTCTTTTAGTCTTCTCTTTTTTCTGCTCTTGGTCCTCTCCTTGTCTGCCCCTCCCAAAGTCGTACCACTTTCTTGTCAACCCACGCAAGTGGCTCGACAGACAGGCAAGACAGTCCGACATCAAAGCCAGGAGGAGGGAGAAGGAGGAGGGGCTAGAGCTCCCTATCCTGGCTGCGGCGCCTGTAGTAGACCCAAACAAGTCCTGGGTGGTATCAGCGCTGGTTGGATCGCCTGTTTTCTGTGGTTTGGATTATGGACTCACTCGACACACCACTTTTTGCGTGGATGCCGCACCGGTTTGTCAGGTTATCTCGTGTCTGGCAGGGGCTTCGCTTCGCCTTGCATTTCCTCTAAGAGCAAAATTCTTCTTATCACGTTGTTCTTTTTGGGTGGGCTTCGAGAAACTTGGTGTTTCCATGCGATTACTTTTTTGCTTTTTATTGGCGGTTGTATTTCCGGGTCAGATTAACGCAGGATAAGCTGGCGTGTTATGCACATATTGTTCCAACTGCGACGACATGCAGCAATTTGCGGTATTTTGTCTTTACGGTCCGTTTCTTGCCAGTTATGGCCACATTCCTCTGGGTGCGACTCAAGCAAAACAAGCTCTTTGTTGGGCGTCTCACTCTCCCTTCTCTCTCTCTCTCTCTTAAGAAACTCATCATCACACATGTTGGTATAAATGTGGGTCAACGTAGAAACGCAAGCGTAGCCACCGTTTCTCCACCCCGCCTCCCATTGGCCAATCATTTTGTCCCCTTGCAAGGGGAGTTGGAGAAGCTCTCACCTCTCCGTTCGAGCCTCTGCAGTTCTTGTATTCTTTCCCTTGTCGCCTCAACGGAATATCAGAAATCAATCACTAAGCAGAGCCAAAAAAAAATAAAAATAAAAATAAAAAAAAACCTGGCCCAAAGAGGAATCGTTGCCCCTCGTCCTGCCTGTCGTTCTCCAAAATATCTTTGCTCGGCTTTGCTGTTTGACTTTGACCTGAGCTGACCTCACCCCTCCCCTTCCCCCTTTTCTATTTGCCTGCGTGTTGGCTTCTCCAGTTTTGGTTTGCTTCTCCAGAAATAACGGCCGTTATTGCGCGGCTACCGACCGTCATGAGTCGCTGCTACTGCCAGTAAGCTTCAACCAAACCACCCACTGTTCTCCAAGTTTGCAGCTGTAACGAAACGCGAAGTCGATGGAAACGAGAAACACAACTGCAGCAACAAGCGGAGCCGCCCTCCAAAAACGGCTGGCCGGCTTTCGCAAAATAAAATAATTTTTTATTTATTTTTCTTTTTTTCTTTCTGCCTTTGTTGTTTTCTTTCCCTTCTCCTTTCCTCCGGATCGACGGAAACTAGCGTTTCTGACAGCCAGAAAATGAATAGAAACACATCTATCCTCATCACTTGCTCTTGAGTGAGATTCAGCCTGAGCTGAGTCCAAGTCTGAGTTGTGTTTGAGCTGAGATTTGTCATGTGGTTGTCTGTCTCTCATTGCATGATGATACGCTGTCTTACAGATACCTTCTGTATCTCTGTCTCTGTCTGTATTTCTGCTTGTGTCTCTCTTCCCTTCCGATCTTATTCCTCATACATCATCTAGCCGTAGCTTTGCCTACATCTCATAGCTTTCCCCTCCCCACGCACGCACACTCACTCCTCACTCACTCACTCCGGGCCAAAGGCTCGGCCTCATGGTTTACTGAGCAGTGAGGGCACTCCCCTCTCATCCTCATCTTCCTTTTACCTCTTACCTTGAATTGACCGTCTCATCCTATCTTCCACTATTCCCTGCAATGTTCCTCTTAAAACAATGGTAGCCACTCGTTTGCCCACCCACACCAGGCAAAACGTTGCTGGCCTTTGCTCCTTCGCCTCCTCCTCCCCTCCGCCTCGTCTCCCCTTTGATCCTGTCCGTTCCCTTCGCTCCCCATCTCCCTTTCTCTCATTCCCTCTTCCCCGCCGTACCGTTCCCAGTCTCATCCTCTTGCACTCACAGTTGACACCCCCCCCCCCCCCAAACCTCAGGCCCAGCCCACAAAGCCCCATCAAGCTACAAAACTCCGTCTTTCCCGCGACCGCCGCTTCTGGCGGCATGTAACTCTGAGAACATTAGCATTGGCTTACGTATCCTGAACCTTGGACACCCCCCTCCTCCCCCAACTGAATTCGCCCGAAACCGCAAGCCGCATGCGTTTCTTTCCTCCAGCTGCTTCACCACCTTACCCTTGTCTTGCTGGTCCTGGGCCCAAGACATCCCTCTTCCTTTGCAACTTACCCCCAGCTTTGCTAACTGGGGTCTTGCCACCAACAATAGAGAGAGCATGGTAATGAATGGGATGAAAGCCGAGCTTAACTCTACCGGACGCACGGAAAGAACAACACGACAAGATACACTACGCTACGCTTTTTTGCTTGTTCTAGCGTCAAGGATCCCTTCAAACTCCAGTGTGGAGGAAGGAGAAGAAAGAGGCGGACGGAGGTGTCAACCTGTATCCCCATCAAATTCACTCATGCTCACCCGTAGACGCACATGTACATTTGAAGCGAACAACATAGACAAATAAGTACACATACATAATGGCACAGTAAAGCATAGACCATCAAAGCCCCTCGCCCGTACCCAAGAACTACACTAGCAGAGAGGGGTCCAGACCCTTCTTTCTGCCTTCTGTCTTCTGCCCTTCTTACCGTCTCCTAGCTGGGGCGCTAATGAGTTGCAGCGGATGGATGGATGGGTGAGGTTTCTTTTGTATATTATGTGCGCGCTCACCATGGCATTAGGCCTTGATCTTAGGCCACCAGCTCGAACAAGGCAAAGATATAGCCATATCGGCAGTTTCGTCTTCATCTTGGCTACCACCCACAACTACTAAAGAAGATGAGGCGGTGCCAGTTGTACAAGATGCAAGTTTCCCTGTTCCTTTTTTTCTTTCTTCCTTTTCCCCCTTCTTTCTTTTTCTTTTCCTACTTTCTGTGAATACTCATCTTGAGAAGTCCCAAGTGATCACCCAAGCGAAAAAGCTACATGTCAACGTTAATGTCAGCACCAGAGCCAGTGCTAGGGAACAGGAGCGGCCAAAAACACACAGGGTCGTAGACTGAGTCAAGGTCGAAGTCGAAGTTGAAGTATATATACGGTACGTATGTTCCCTTCCCACTCAGCTAATGCAGCGGTAACATTGCCCAAACTGAGGTTACGGTAATTTGGTCATCTTTTCTCCTTCCCACCTTTCTTGCAGCACGCTGACGCTAAAAAGACAGGAGGGCCTTGCCGTCACTGCAGTCTTGTTGTTTCTTGGTATGTTGTCTGTCGTCTCACAGCGCGATGACGGTCAGCGCCACAGCTGTCATGGCTGAAGCTTATCAATCTAACCCTAGTACAGGACAACCCTTGATATCCTTATCTAACCCTCGTAACCCTCGTAACCCTCATGAGGTCTTCTCCCTCCCCCCCCCCCCCTCACCTCCTTTCCTCCCCTTACTGTCTTGAGCACGTTTCAGGATCAGAGAGTTTCTGCTGACTAACCAGACAAGCCGGCCTCCTTTTACTACAAACCACCACCTCCTTCGCTGCTTTGCTGGAGGGGGGGAGGAAAGTTGAAGTTCGCCATTTCTGTCTGGGGCCTTGTTCTCGTGTCTTGCCCTGCCTTCGCCTCATTGTCTGTGCCTCATTGTTCTTGCCTGTTTTGCTTTGACACTCGATGCAAACAATAATAATGAGACACATGGGAAAACTTGCTCATACAAGCTGTCCTCTTGTAAACTTGTAGTCGGCTGAGTGGCCGTTAGTTGCTAATCCGTAGCGTTCTCTATGTGTTACGTCGTCTTAGCTTTGTCAATATAAATATCCGAATTTCCCCTCTTTTTTCCCCCTCCTTTCTCTTGTGCCTTTTCTTCCGTCATCGTCAACTTCTTCCTCATCGCTTTTCCTTCTCTTCTCTGTACATCTTTGTTTTCATCTTTGCCCTTCTTTTCTTACCCATTCTTTTTCTCATCTTCTCATCATGTCTGATCACACTTACGAATTCGATGTCGCCATGTCCTGCGGTGGCTGCTCCGGCGCCATAAACCGCGTGCTGACTAAGCTGGAGGGTAAGCAATCGACGGCAACTAGATATTAGATATACACATGTATACGTGCAAAGGCTAACCAATCTATCCACCGTTCTGTCTCCCCACCCATAGGCGTCAAGTCCCACGATGTCTCTCTTGAGAAGCAAACCGCCACCGTCGTTGCTGAACCCACCCTGTCCTATGAGACCGTGTTGGCTACTATTTCTAAGACCGGCAAAAAGATCAAGGCCGGCCGTGCTGATGGCGAGGAACGTAGCGTTGAGGTTGTGACTGCTGCGTAAGGGGGAAAGGAAGAAAGATGAAATTAGAAAGAGAGCCATCAGTAATAGCAGCCTCGGGGTCCAGGGACTCGGCCCCAGACCCCCTGTGAGCACTAGGGCGCCCCAGTCTTGATCCATATCCGGATCTTACATGCTCCCCCACCCGCCCGGCCATTCGCTCCTCTCAGTTTTAGGCTACACATGCTGCTGGAATCCAGCTTGTGAGAACCAATGCAATTTTAGTACTGTTGCTCTTTATCTGCTCGTTGTCTTGTGCTGCCAACTCCTGAATGGTCCTTCTCCTTCACTCACTTAACCCTCACTTCACTCACATCCTCCCTGACTCTCTCGCCCTCGCCCACATCTGTGTCTTTCCCTCGTATAATCTCCATCCACTCATAGCCCATACTTTTGTCTGTTAATTTGCGCCCTGAACCACACCCACAATCGCACCCTGTGTGACAGAATGCTTGTTCCTGCGTGACTCGCACACTGACCGTTTTGACAATACCCTCGCTGCTGTATGATGCCACTGATACTGGCGTTGCTGATCGCGTTTGTGGCCCCATGCCACCGCCGAGGAGCCCGTCAAAGTAATGCATATCTGATAGTGGCAGCGAGATGCAGGACAAAATCTTGCGTGCAAGAGACTCCTCGGTCTGGGAAAGGTCTTTGATAGGCGGGCTTGGCGGCTGGTACAGAGATAGCGCCATAACCACGTTCGCTGCAAGTACCGCCGCGTTCGTAGCCACTCTAGAACAGCCATGTTAGTAAACAAGAAAGGCTCGAAACTCCCCTCTCCTTTCTTCTTCCTCTGCACAAACTTACACGCTTACCAACATCCCTGCCAGTAGCTCATCTCCCATCGGCGGCCGAGCCCCTACGACAGCCGTCGTACACACTTGTACACCTCCTAGCAAGATGCATATAACCATAGCTACTATCGTGGCAGTCTTTATTTTCGCATCAGTCCGAGCTCGTGCCGCACATACAGCTAGAGCTACAAACACTAATACACCAAGTGCTGCACATGTAGTTTCGCCCCCTGTCTGTGCCCGCGTAGCAATACAAGATCCTGTCACGTGCGGGTCCCAAGCTCGTGCGAGCGGGCGACACTGGAGGCTTGTCGTGAGCAAAAGAGCGGCTGTGGGACCAAGAATAAGTGTGAGAAGGCAGACAAGAAACCCCCGAGACATACGCCTGTAGTTAGCGAAACTTGCAGTAGCTCGCGGGAAGGCCTGTTGCTGAAAGTGTAGACATAATGCTGTCTGGGCTAGTGCGGTGCTGAGTGCTAGACACGGCTGAGCGGCGTAACGCAGGCGGAGTGAGAAACGCGGGTGGGACGCGGCAGCAATGCCATGGGCAGCTGTGAGGAATACGCTAGCCACTGAGAATATCTAGGTGTTTACACGTTAGCTGCCTGGTGAGTCTAGGAAAATCTAGTGGTTGTTGGATATCTACCACGGCTACTGCCACCATGAACTCGGACCATCCCATCTGACCTAAGCGTCTCCTATACCGGGATATGCAATGCACGACGGCAGACGCTAATGTAAGAACGCACATGCCGCTTGATACGGCAACAAGAACTGGGCCAAGATGGAGTTTCCCCGACGTAGATTCGGGGCCAAGACCCGAGCTGGATATGCGGTCTATCATTCTCTGTAGCGGTACAAGAGAAAGAAAGAGGTCTTCAAGTAGCAAAAGAACTGAATAGATGGGTGAACCAAAATTCCGAAGACCCAATAGGAGATAGAGAAACAAAAACAGCTAGAAGAAGGTTATGAAGAAGATGATGAGTTTCTGATTAAACACACACACATACACACACATGCACAGAGTCCCCCTCATTCTGTCTGGTCTCTCCTCCATGCTGCCTCGTCCCGTCTCTCCTGGCTGGCACAGGGGCAGACAGATAAAGACCCTGAGCTGGCATTTCTTTGTCTTCACGCGCCGTACTAACTGGCATACCATACCAACCTACTCAACGGGGGGCAACGCGACACATGGTCGAACGGGAATGCTGCGCTGCATCCACATGCCAACAGAACTTCCTGCTTTACTACCTTAACCTCGCAAGGAAGACACCAAGCGGCCGCTTCCCTTTCTCTCTCTTCACCTCTTCCTTCTCCCTTCACTAAGCCAGAGTCCGCAGTTGCGGGTCTCGAGCAACATCTTTCCCCTCACCCCCCCAGCCTTATACATGCGTGTTATCACATCTCAATAAAGGTCCTTGGTACTTTAGCTCCCTTAAAATGCTTCTCAGCCTATTGTTTATCAGTAACTAACCCCTTAGATAGTCATATGGACATCGTAAGGGCTTGTGAGTCCTAGATATCACATATTAATAAAGCAAACTACTGGTGACTTCTCTTTGTAAAGTCCTGCCCTGATATAAAAGAAGGAAACTACAAAGACAAAGCTTCAGTGAAATAATCATGTCTTGATGGTGCGGGAAAAGAGAGAAGGGGTATCGTCAAAAAGAGAGCCGTATACCAAAGAAACCCAGACGCGCAGTAATAAAATACAACAGAAAAGTGTGAAATGACGAGAAAGAGAGAGCAGAGAAGAGGAATATAAACAGTAGGTGTTGGATAACTTAACAAGCATGTGTTATCAATAGATAAGAAAGAAGATTGCTCCCGCCCTCCCCCCCCCCTCTCCCGCGAAGCAGGCAAGAAAGAGGAGATAGAGCAATGGAAACTGAGGAATAGTCGCAAAAGATATCAAATCAGATATCGAGCTAGAATGAAATAGAACCGAAACAAACAGGACTTTTAGTTATCGTAAAGCGGATCGCCTTCATGCTTAAAGTCAAAGTTGGAGTTGGAATAGAAGCGACCATCTCGTCGTTTTAAGGCGATGTTATTTGGCTTTACTGGTGCGTTTCACGGGGTGCCATTTCATGTGCGTGTTCACCTATCGCCAATAAACAAGTCAGCTCCAATGTTAGCAGGGCAACAGAGAAACAGGAAAGGGGAAAATCAGGATAAGAATCTACCTACCGGGTGATGCCCCCGGAGGCACCATCGAGCTCCAGTTATCAAAGTCCCAGAATAGCAAATCTGCGTTCTGCATCTGCACATTAAACTGTTAGTACTGACGCGAATACTGGCGGTGAGACTAGTGGAAAGGACAAGAAAAAGCCCTCCTCCCCCAGGTGAACATACCAGACCGTTAGGTATCGCCTCGTTAGCCACAAACATGTTGGGTCGAATTTGAAACTGCTCTAGCACCATTGGGTCTGGCGGACTCATCCCCGAATGTAACTGGTTATGCACTACTATAGGCGTATGTCCCGATGCCGCCGGGTGTTGCATATGCATGGTTGCCGGCTGGGCCGGCATACTTGACAGATCTATCTGTTTGCTCTGCGAAATGTTCATATTACGCACGCAATGGAACCGCACAGCCTCCAGCCCTTCTTCCAGGCCTTTAGTGCTATCTTCAGCTTCGGGATCCGGCCGCTGTACACTGTAGAACACAACAGACAGTGAAACAATGTCGTTGATGTCGTTGGCACTGACACCATCAACAAGAAAATCCAGTGATGATTTGACAGTGGAAATTAGCCGTTCTGGAGCCCAAACGTCGTTGCTGACCAGTGGCGATGGGTCATCCTCAAATGTCGCGCCTGTGCTACTAATCTGTGACGAAATGGCGTTTGAGTTTTTGACAAAGAAGCAGAGCGAGAAGCATGCTTGTATAATGTCCTGTCGTAGCAGTTGACGGTACATGTCACGGACCTGGGGCGCATATTGCCTTTCCGGGTCAATTTCACCCATATAGCGCAGAATCACCATTGAGGATCGCAAGTAGGCTTGCACAATCTCTGCGGGTGCGTCCGAAACGCCTAAAGCAAAGGGCCGGTACAGAGCTAGGAGCGTCCGGCGAACTTGCATGTCCATCATAACGCGCAGTCTCCAGAGCCGATTCAGTCCACGTGCATCAATTGTGTGCCGAGGGAAAACAAAATTGACGTCTTCTAAATAGCGCTCGAGTTTGTTTCCTAGATACAGAATCTCCGTGTAGTCACGTACATTATCTATGCGATGCACAACATGCGACACACGAAGACGCGTTGGCAGAGTCATGGCTGCATAGCAGTGCACTTGAGAGTCGGTAGACTGCTCAATGGGCTTCCCAGTAGGAAGCTCGGTCATGCCCTCAAATATCGAACTGTCGTCAATGTTGAGAGCTTGCCGGCAGGTGTAGTCGCCATCCCGGACAAGTGCGGGAAGGTTACAGAGCATAGACACATGCAGATCCATGTCAAGAATGGAGTACCACAGGCGACGTCTTAGCTCCCCAGTGAAAATAGGCATCTTATCATACTCTGAAGGGTCGCGGTGTAGGCCCATGGTCATAGCCATACGGACAATGTATCCCAGCTGAGTCCATGCATCGTGGTCGCGAATAAGCGAGCTGAGTCTCATGCAGTGAAGGAGGAGAAGCTCAGTCTGAAGTGTCGTGATGTCAACCAGTTGCTTGCCTCGCAATCCATCCAGCCATGCCCTAACCAGAGCGCACGCTGTGGGTATGTGAACTCCATCTCCCCGCTCAATACTTAAACCACGGCCCTTCGAACCGAAACGGGAGCCAATAGCAACTGCAGTCAAGAGCTGGGGTAGAAAGTAATCATCCGGCATCTTGCCTTGCCAAAAGGCATTGCATTTCTCGCGAAAACTCTGGATGTGCAGAAAGCGGAAGATGACTTCGCTGACGTCGAAATACGTCTCTAATAACGGCATGCAGATGTCCTGAGGCGGCAGAATATCGGCCATACGCTTGCTAATAGGAAGCATAGAGTCGACATATACCGATATAGGAGCAACTGCTTTGCGATTCTGGACCTGTATATACTTGTGGAGGTTTTCAAGTGTAATGAAGAGTTCGCGGAGTCCATCGACCTTGGAGGGGTTGGCGAGAAGACTTTTTGCTTGTGGAAACTGTGGGGAGTGAGATAGAGCATTTGTTAGAATGTTGAGTCAAAGCAAGTGAAGATAACAACGACACATAAGGATGGGCAAAGCGATAAAGAGCAGACAAAAGGAAAAGAAGAGATTCATACCAAGTTCAAAAGTACACGGGGACTATTCTGACCAAAGAAGCGTGTGCGCAAGGCATCGCTCTTGATTGTCAGTTGCCGGATTGTTTTAGGGCTTGCAGCGTTTAGCATCTTGGATGCCGAGTTGTCTGTCCTTGCCGGGCTCTTAGCCACGACGGCCTGCTCAAGTCGTTCCAGACGCGACACTAGTTCATCCAGCGTGACAAACTCGCCATTGCGCATCGCCCCTATGGGCTTGTAGTCGCCTAGCCCTGTGGCACCGATACCCGATGCAGCTCCTATACCAGCAGTCATGCCAGAGCCACCTATACTATTAGACGATGACGAGTATACTTTCTTAGCGGGTCGTGAGTCGCCTTCGCCGTCTGAACCGTCCGATAGATTCGCAGAGTCGGGGTCGGTGGCATAGCGACATACGCGTTGTGACTTCTGGCACTGTGAACAGTTTACCCCGCGATCACAGCGAAGTTTACGTTTACGGCATTCGGTACAGGACTTGACAGGCCGAGGACGCTTGATGCTGCGGTTGTTGCTGCTGTTGCTATTGAAGCTGCCAGAAACATAGGTGGATGTAGCAGCGGCAGAGTTGCCACTGTTGGGCATATTTTGTGGAGGAGAAAGTCCCGGGGTGGATGAGGTTTTGATGTAGTCATTGTGTATTGGCTGCTGGGGGGTCTGCTGTCGTGATGGCTGTGATTGTTGTGGCTGTGGCTGTGGCTGTGACTGTGACTTTTGTTGCTGTTGTTGCATGATTTGGTGGTTCTGGGGGACCATCTGAGGAGGTAGTGGTTGGTGCATATGGTTGTGCTCGGGCATATGAGACTGGGGCACTTGATGAGACTGCGGTATTTGATGTTGCTGTTGCAACTGCTGAGGGTGGCGGACGACATTTTGGGCGTGTTGAGAGTGCTGCAGTTGATGCTGGTGCATCACGGAGTCCTGTGGGGCCATTACCGACTATAACTCTAGCCTTAACCGCAGCTTCCACTACTATAACTTCGGCCCTCTATAGTGGCGGGGTCCTACTGGCACAACGGATTGCCCGACTCTCGAGCGAGAAGCCGATGCCGAAGTGGCAGGATCAAAGGGGAAAAAAAAAAGAAAAGAAGAGAAAAGAATGATGGGATATGTACAGCCACAGTTATATTCCCGAGGGCAATACAGTGTAGGGTAGGGTAGAGGAGGGCAGAGAGGCCACGACAGGCACGACGACCACAGGAGGCAGAATGGACTGGAAGCAAGCGACCAAAAAAGAAGATGGAGGGGAGTGGCGGAAACAAGCCCGGTGAGATTCGGGAGGGAGGGGGGTCTTGATCGATCGGCACCAAAGCTCCCGGTTAAGTCAGCCCTATCAGTTCTTCTGTCTGTCTGTCTGTTTGTCTGTCTGCTTGTCCGTCTGTACCTTGTTTCCTTTTTTTACTCGGCCGGAGGAAGGCAAGAATGACAGGAGAGCTTAGAAATTGGCGGGAGCGGTTTGTGGTTTGTCCCAAGTTTCAAACTTTCTCGGCCGATTGATTGGTACAGAAGGGAAGATTGGGGTCGCGGATGGTTCGTGGTCGAGTTCGTGGATATGGAGGGATGGATGGATGTTGGTGGGTGGGCTGGGTTGCTGGAGGGAGGTGGCTTTAGCGTTCAGTGGTGTGAAAAAAGAATAGAGAGACTGGCATAGAGGGGACTACGGGCGCTGAGAAGATGTAGCCCAGGAGAAAGAGGGCAGACCAGGAGAGCGGACAGGGCGTGGGTGTAAGTATGTTGGACGCGATGAGCCTGAAATGAGACAGGCAGGCAAGTTGAGTTGGTGCAGTTGGTGCGGTTGGTGCAGCCAGTGCCTTGCAGTGTGAGCAGGGCAGAGAGTGAAGGAGTTGCGTTAAATGTCTTGCCTAGTAGTGAACACCTGTCTGAGAGGAAGGCAACTTAGCAGAGCATGCATATAAACAACAGAAGAAGGAAATGCGGAGGAAGAGTGCCGGAGATTCTCGGCTCTAGAGGAAGAGAGGAGGAAGGGGGCCCTTTCAATGCACGTTGGGGGGGGGGGGGGGCCTTGTTCTGTCGTCCTTGTCGGGATTGTTCTTGTGTCTGGGGTCTTTTTCTTGCTTTTCCTTGTGCTCTCTCCCCTTCCTTCTTCTTCCTTTCTTTTCTTCTTTTCGCAGCCTTGTCAGCCTGTCCAACCCCTCACTACCCACACTTGTCTTTTGATCTGCCTTCTAGCTAAATAGTTCTCTGGCTGTGGGAAGAGATTTCACTGCAAGGACAGGAGAACACACACACTCAGTGCAATTTGCAGAAACAGCCCTTTCTCCTTGATCGTACGCCCATCAAGGTCAAATCCAAATTGCCTGCCCCCAGGCAACTGTGCGTTTTGTGATGTTGTGTTGGTGCGTTGGCTGGAAGGCGAGAAGAGGAATCAGAAAGCGGAGCGAATGAGAAAACAAATAACGCAATGGCAAAGCCTATATTAACTGACAGAACGACCCCCAGCCAAGTAGAGACAGACAGGGTGAGATGGCGGCAAAGATAATGGACGAAGAGAGGCAGAGGAGGAAGAAGCAGACGCAGAAAAATGAAGCCAGTCAGCCGAGGAAAAAAGAGCTCCACATCACGATATGCACAAACGCAACACAATGTACCATTGTTATACATATTCCATGTAATGTGTACATGCAGGCAGGCGTCCGCTATTTTTCAGACAGTGTACCCTGTACTGTGCATTCTCAGCACACAAGCATATGACGACCCGCTTATCCATTTACACCATACAAGAGCCGTATGCAAGTGCGTCCTCTCGTACTGTGCAAGCCTCGCGGCTACTACAGGTAACACCCACGACTTTTTGCTTTGCTAGTTCTCAGCCGAGCTGGTCTACTCTCTCTCTCTCTACTCTGTTCTTCCTGTCACCAGGCTAAACCATTTTCACCATGGAATCAACATGTAGCCGCAAAGTTCTACTCACTTACCACCCTTCAATTCTGCTAACCGAAGTGCCCTGCTTTCTCTTCTCTCTCCCTCCCCCTCTCTCGCCCACACTCCTCTGTTCCACCTAGCCCGGCCATCTCTACCCCCCAGTCCCCCTCCCGTCCCCCTCCCCTTTCCTCTCTTCTTTCTCCATCCCTCCCTTGTTCGATGTCTTGGCATCAATCGAGCTTGCTCTCCAATCTTCTTCTATGCAGGGACACAAGGAAAAAGGAAGACGAGCCCTATAGTGAAGCCCTAGGCACCCGTGCCCCGTGATGCAAGTTACAAGGCTTCATGCCGCTGACTAGATGCAACAGCCAAAACCTGCAGACTTCGTAGCCTAATGCGCCAAAAGCGGACAGCTGAGACTTGTATGACCAGGCTTCCTTCTCCGTGCGACCTTTCCTCCTACCTATATGCGTGGCATTCGCCTCAACAGCCAGCTTACTGCACATTTACAACGCTGACTTGAATCAAGGCAGCTTTCTACCCGATGACTCGTCAATTTCCCGAGCAAATAAAAAAGATAAAAGCCTAAACTAAAGCAACCCACAGTCCGATTGATCCGAAACCCTGGCATACCATAACATATCTTCTTTCCCTAGCTGAAAAGAAACATCTTCACATTTTCTCTCCGAAACTCCTGCCCTTTTACACGTCATAATCAAGAAAGAGAGAAGGGAAAGGAGCGTCACATCATGTGTCGCAGCCGACCACATGCTCTACCTTCTTCGGGCAAAGGAAACTTTGGAGAGAATGGCCAACTTCTCTAACACACTGTGGCGAGTCAATCATGTCTGTGAAGAAAAGCGAAACTAGCGTGTACTACCCCGTTGTGTTATGCAAAAGAAATAGTAAATAGGAACGGTCGGGCTATTCAGCTGTAGGTAGATACAGGCATGACCATTCTTTATTAGACACAAATTAGATGTTCACAATATATTATCGTCTCCTCGGAAACCCCCATTTTGATACAAACCTAGCTCTCCCGCATCACCGCTCTCTTCCGGCGCCAGACCCCACCAGCTCTTCGTCTTCTTCTTCCTCCTCCACCTCTTCGACCGTGACTTGGTAAGGCCTCGTCGGCCGCTCAGCATCCAGCGCATGCATGTCCTCTTCGCCAAACTCGTCATAAAACTCATCATTCCCCCTAGCTTCTAGTTCGTCTTCCTCCAACAGTGCGGCAATCGCCTCTTCATCCGTACGTGGCCGGCCCGCCGTTCCTCCCAGGCCAAACACTCCCCCCAGCAGCTGGCGGGCAATATCGCCGACGCCTCCAAGATTCTGCAGGTTTAGCCCTTGGAGTCCTAGAGTTGCCATATTGTCGCCATGCGAAGCCATTGCCTCATCCCACGGCCATGAGTCTTCGGGGTCGGTAAATATGTTTTCCGCCTGCGGCGGGGGAAGCGGGTCAAAGTCGTAGTTAGGCTCAACGGCAAGCGCACCACTTGGCAAGCGGCTCATCAGCTCGGCGTTATTCTCAAGATAGATGAAGCGTGTGGTGCGTAGATCGACGGTCACCCGCGTAGTTTCTAGCACATCGAGTCTTTTCGCTGCAAGAGCTGTACTGCGCAAAAGCGATTTGACCTCCGGACTGGCCCAAAGGTCCTTACCGTATGCAACGTAAATTTCGGTAAAGAGGTCGTCAACATCGGTAGGTGGCTGTACGCCCCAGATAGCCGGCGCAGGGTCGATTTCCAAAACCTGGAAAAGCCGGCAGTAAAGCCACGGCATATTCTCGATATTCCCCTGCAAAACCTGGCGCGCTTCGGCAGTCTTTCCCTGTTGTAGAAGACCAGGCACCAATGAGTGGCGGTAATATGCATGTTCCGGGGCATAGACCACAGCTTCGTTGTCCTTGTACCAGCTGAGGAAAGCCTCAAACCAATCAGCTTGATGTGTGCGCACGGCAAGCATGTGGATTACATGGTTCATGCCGTAGACATCTTGGTTTGGCTGTAAGGCTAGTAGCAACTTGGCCCATTCAAATGCTGTGCGATACGCGCCCTTTTGCACCAGTGCGCGGATATTGCGATAGCCAGCCAGGAAAAACCAGCGATTCTCAGGGCGTGCAAAGTCCAGTCGTGCGGCCCCATTTTCAACGTCCTTGCGGAATGATGAAAGTGAGACACGTCCAAAAGTGAAAAGTGCCCGCTGCGTAAGATCTGCGGCAATTGCGTGATTCTTATCGTGATCTTTTGCAATCAAATAGCATTGCAACAGGTACATGATATGGTAAGGAAATGAGTGAACTCCGCCAATAATAGATCCCAAATCCCCTAGCCGGGCTGTTTGATAAAAGACCTTCTTGACCTTATTGAAGGCCGAATTTCCCACAAACTTATAGTCAGTGTATGCCTCTGTTTCCTGCTTGTCAACCTTCTCCATCATCAAACCCTCGACCGAAGATTTGGGCCACGATTCCTTTCCGTCGATAAAGACGTTCCTTTTCAACGTAATATCCGGCAGCTTGCCTCTGGCGTATTGGCGTAGGACATCTTCTAGCGTCATAGTCCCGTCAGGGCGCACTTGTGGAGGCTGCGTATTCGCGCTTTCTGTAGCGTTTATCACGTCCCGGCCAAACACAGCAATCATCTCTGTTCGTTCCTTAAGGTTCTTCGAGTTGACTGAAAACAGTTTTTTGTGTATTTCGGTAGCTGCCCGAGAACTCCGTGAGCCTGAAGCTGTAAGAGCACTGTCTTTCATGTCCAGTTCACGCAGAATGCGGTCTATATCATCTCCATCCCCGTCTTTGTTGTTGACAGTAACACCCAGCATAGTTGTGTTGTTTGTCGCCTTGTCATTGGAAACGCCCCCCTTTTTACTCTTTTTCTTTTTCTTGCCGCGATTCTTCTTCTTTTTAGGGGGAACATCGGGGGAAGTCGGTGGCGGCAATGCTGCATTGTTCTCTATCCGGGCATCATCGTCCGACTCAGGTTCATTGATGCCGTCGTCATCGCTATCGTCATCGTCACCCTGGTCGCCCAAAGCTGCAAAAAGACTTTTCTGTGGCTTGACTACATAGTCTTCGGACCCGCTGTCCGACTCTTCGTCGTCCTTGTGTACCATGCCTTCAGCCTCACGCTGGGCTAAGGCCGCAAGTTCCTGCTTCTCGCGCAGTTTTCGTAATTGGCGGGAAGACATTTCCTATTTGTGGGTATGTCAAGTCAAGTCTGTAGTAACAAATAATATGAGATTGCAGTAGATCTTGGCAGGCGCTTACAGCAGCATGTAGATGTAGCAGGTTCCAAAGACGACGGATAAGTAAGAATTAGAAAGAAAATTGCCGGTGATCAATGTCGTAACTATGTCACTAACGTATGGGTGGGGCTAGTATAGTTACACAATAGTGGGGAGAGAGTCTTGCGATTGTGAGGTTCCGGCTCTGTCCGGAATATCTTCGGGTGAATATTTAGCACACGAAATGATGCTTGTATCTTTTGCTCTAGAGCGCCACGAAAAGTATGCCGCAGGATTACCCGACGTTCTACCGAGTAGAAGTATAAGTACACTCTCCACATGGCATGTGCCTAGACACACCTATCACGACATGCAACATATACAGCTGTAGTGTCATGTATTGTTTAATGCTACAAATTCTACAATATAGGGGATAAATCATGTGACTTGACACCGTTCCCTTTAGTATATCACAACAGCGAGTGTGTATATATAGTATCTACGCATAAGCACCATCCTGTCCGGTTATCTTAGAATAGAGACCCAAGTCTGGGGTAAAACCAAATACATATACCAGTAGCCACTTGGACACACACTAGATTTGCGTGTCTCAAGCTTTTAGAGCCTCCTGTCAGTATTCTGTGTGCTGCCCGTTTATCGGCTATCGCATTAAAAAGATAGACTTGTTTGGTTCAAGTACAGCCCATAGTCTAACAGGGCTTCTTTCCTCAGCATTAGCAAGCTCGCCAATTAGACGATAAGCTACGCCAACTAGCATTCTAGTGTCAATACACCAATCTTGATAGAATAAACCACACATAATCTCAGGCTGTCTCTCCATATTCCCTTGTCTTGCGCGCTCATGCTCCCAGGAGACTTGCTACTGTTGTTATTCCACCTCCTGCAAGTCAAGCTTTTCTCTACCATGGTTAAGGTCTAGTTAACCCACTCATAGTAAGTTGAAATTTGTCCCATAAGAATAGTATATCATTTAAACTGGCTGGTTGATTTGTACACACGCTACACCCGTTCTGTATGTATGTCTGTTTCTGTCTTGAATGTGCACATGAATGTAGGTATTTATGTTCGTCGGATTATATGCACATGGATAAAGGTATTAGTCGTAGGAATGATCAAGTGCTAACAGTAACAATGGGACCAAAAAGGAAAAGAGAATGGGGGAATCAACAAAAAGTAGAACAAAATGAAGCAAAAGGCATGGGTTCTCGTCGGCAGAGCAAATAATTTGGCCAGCCAGTTACAAAACATCCATCGACGCACGCCTGGCGTCTCCGTCTAGGTCACCGTCTAGTCCTTCGTCTAACCGTCCGCTCAAGTCTCTGAATCAAGCGGCCGATGCTGGCACCACTGTACCATCTGCTAAAATCACAAAGTCGCCCATGTCATCATCGTCCAAGTCGGCGTCGGCGTCGGCGTCATATGTTGGTGTAATAGTCACATCGCCGGCATATTGCTCGTCTCCGTCAAGGTCTCCGTCCTCCACCACACCCCCAGCTGAGGTGCCCCAGATATCACGACGGACCTTTTCTTCGGCAGCTCTACGGGCACGCTCAACCTCTTCAAAGCCGCCGGATTTCTTCAGCTTGCCTGAATCGACAAACGACGATATCTCCTTTTGCAGATCGTTGGTCATGCGAGTAGCCAACTCTTTCTGTCGCAGCTTCTGTGCGCGCTCAATGGCTTCAAGCCGGTCCTCGTGGTTCGGCTGCAATGCACGCAACTCGCCTAGCACACCATCCTTGGCTGCGTTTTGGTCCAAGCTGTTTCCCAGGTTGTTAAGACCTTTGGAAAAGCTGCGGGCTGATCCTGCACTAACGCCTGTGCCGTTGTCCTTCATCTGCTCTTTAGTGGCCTGTTCGACGAGAGCAAAGGTCTCCGAGGCCTTTTGCAAGTCATCCTTGAGGTCCACCAGCAGGTCTTCCATAAGCCGTAACTCATCACGGCCTTGGCAAACGTCCTCCAGCTCTTTCTCCCAGATTTTGGTCCATAGCGGACGCTCACTCTTGAGGTACTCGTCCATCTGGCTAAGCTCTTTTGTCAGCAATGCGATATCCTTGGTAACGGTCTCCAGCTGCCTGGGCAGAGGCCGCACACCACGGTGAACCACATCTTTGCGTAGATCCTCAACCAAGTCTTGTAGGTCATCAACTTGACCAACAAGACGATCCGAGTCTGAATTGAGCTTTTTGCGGCCGTTGGCTACATACGAGTAGCCAGCATCGCCGTCAATGTCGGGAATAATAGTCTTGACAACGGCTGTCTTGATATTAGCTGCTTTGGCACGCAAATTCGACATGGAAGACTCAATGTCAGCCTGGAAGGACGAGTAGGTTTGGCGGAGCACAGCCAGGTCTCTACGGAGAACCTTGATTTCGCTTATGTCCCCAGAGCCCAACTTAGGGCCGGCAGGGGCCGCACTCCTTGGTGAGCTGCCCACAATAGGCGGCCCTTGTTGGATAACAGTCTGCGGAGGCACTGAAGCAATGCGGGCAATTTCCTTGGCGGTCTCTTGCTGCTTTTCAGACACGCGCACAATAGCAGCGCCCTGAACGTCGACGTTTTCTTTCATCTGCTCGACGAGCTTTCTAATGCCGCCAAGCCCCTCGTCAATGTGGCGGCGGACTTCATCCAAGGCCTCAACATTGAGGACAAGTACAGTGCGGTCGCTGATATCAGAGAGGTCTTCAAGCTCATGTCGTACTCCAGACACTGGGTCCTGGATATAGATTTCGGGGAGGTCAACGCCGTTGTGGTGGGTATTCCAGGAGAATTTTTCGATGAATGCCAGCTGCAGGCGTCCAATGGAGAGCTCCTTACGGCCCTCTGGCAATACAAACTTTTTGATTTTGCTCTTGTACTGCAAAAACAGAGTAAGATCCTTCGGTGTCTGCGGTTCCGAGGGGATAGGAGATGACGGAATTGACTTCTTTTCAGGAGTCCTTGGCTTCTTTGCCATACCACTCCGCGTGGGCGAGTTTGCGTCTTCTTCGGGCACAGGGGGCATCTCCTTGTTCATCCTAGGCTTGGGCCAGTTAGACTCGTCAAGCTGAGACGGCAGTTCAGTAACAGACTCGCTTTCCTGTAGTTGCCGATCGGGGGCTCGGACGGGGGCCGGTGAGCCATCAGCAGCACCAGAGCGACTAAGATTGGAAGCGGCGCGAGAATGGCGGCTAATGACAGAGTCTCGGCGGGTTTGGACGGCCAGCATGGCCTCTTGCTTGTCCTTGTTGTTGGGGCGGCCAGGCAAGTTAGTAGCATTTTGTGGCATCATAGGCACGGCCTGGGAGTTGAGGACCTTCGAGATCTGGTACTGCGAGTAACGGCGCGATGCTCGTCGTTCCAAAACGCCTTCTTTTTGGAGCTTGGCTAAGGCGTCGGCCGGAGTATGTGTTTCCTTGGGCGGTGGCGGAGGCGGCGGGGGAAACGAGTCGAGGGCAAAGTCCCCACTAGGGGCGCCACTTTCGGGGTAAGGCGGCATGGGAGGAGGGGCGTGTTGGACGGTTCCGTTGGAGTCAATATCGGAGATTGCGGAAGAGCGGGCATGACGTTCCCGTGTAGAGTTGTGGCGATAGGAACTGGCCTGTGAGTCGCCGCGACGGACATCGGAGTACCCATTTTCAAGACCGTCTTCAATCATGTTGGTGAGTCCGCTAGCTCCGCTAGCGGCACTCACGCCGCTGGCACCACTAGCTGTGGTGCTGACACTGGTGATGCGCTCAGGACCGGCGCCTCCCGTAGCAGCCCCGCCGGAACCGCCGCTATCGCGATCGCCTCGGTGCCTTTGACGGAGGCTTTGCTGCTTGTGACGGAGGCCCTGCAGCAGCTTGATAATGATATCGCGGATTCGGGGCAGATAGCGGTCGAGGCTTTCGGGGCTAGCTTCTTGGCTGAGTGTGGCCTCAAGGACGTTTCGCAGCTCTTGGGGGACATTTCCCAAGTCGGTGGTGCTGACGTTGATGGCGTTAAATGCTCGACAGGCCATGTTGAACTCGTAGCCCAGGCGAACGTAGACATCGGACACTTGGCTGTCGGTCGCCTGGTTGTGAGACCATTTTGTGAGGATTTCGAGGAGTCTCTTAGTAGCTACTAGGAGACGGGTAACGCCTTTTTCGATGAGGGACAGGGAAGAGGATGTGCCACCGTTGGACGTCTGTTATTTAAAGACGAGGGTTAGTTTTTGTATAATTTTGCATCTCTGCAAGCGGGGGGGGAGAAAGAGAAACGACGGAGGATGCAGAGGGGAGGGGAAAGAAAAACTTACGCTTGGGCGGCCAGACCCCACCTGTGACCTTGATCGTGACGATCCCGAGGCTCGGCCGCCAGACAAGCTAGCGCCTGGGGATTGAGATCGGACTGAAGCGGTGATATTTGACGGCGATGTGGGTTCATTTGCGGTTGTATTTACGGCTGCTGGAGAGCGTCGTTGTCTGGTCGATGAGGACATGGCGGATAAGTGGCTCACAAGAATAGATGGGAATAGAGATAACGAGCTTATGAAAGACCAAGCGGAGGATGAGGACGAGGATGAGGATATGGATGAAGATGAAGATGAAGATGAAAATGGTATACTAGTAGGAGCGATAAGTTCAGCTATTACGACGACGACGGTAATGATGATAATTCTGATTTTGATTCCGATGGTGGTGGTGGCTGTTGTAGTGGGCGGGCGTTGAAGCAGGACTGACAAGCACAGCAGGATTGGGATTGGAGAGAAGACGGTGCGGTGCGTGCGTGTGTGTGTGTGTGCGTGTGTGCGTGCGTTGTTGTTGTATATTGTGTTCGAACTATGGCGGTAAAGAAGAGACAGCGAGAAGAAAAAAGCACAAGGAATCGACAACTGATAATAAAAAAAAAAGGAAAAAGCAAAAAAGCAAAAATTCAGCCTCGTTGGATGTTAGAAAGAAAGGGACAAAACCCCATAAGCAGACAACAAAATATCACCAGAATTCATCGACAAAATTCGAATAAAATGGAATTAATTCAAAATATTAAATTCTAGTTTTTTTTCTTCACGTGCAAGAAAAGGAAGGAGGGAGGAGGGAAGATTAACAAACAGGCAGGAGGCAGCAAAAACTCTGAGTAGCCTGAGCCAATAGAGAGAGAGGCTAGAGACAAGAGAAGACATACAAGACAGGGGAGAGGAGGGGAGTGGAGGGAGTGGAGAGGAGGCTTTGCTGGCTTAGCTTAGCTTGTAGGCCACTGAGTCTCACTGTAACCCGCCCCGTTCACAGTGGTACATGCAGCAAGCACGCCTGCTGAGCACCTTTTATAAGCCACTGAGCTCTATAAACAGAAACTGGCACTCATCCCTGTAGCACACACTGTAGCCCTGTTGAGCGCACCACTGTAGCCTACGTAGTGTAGTTTCTTCCTCCTCATCATCCAATGCTTCCGGTACCTCCTTGCTCAGCTTCTCTTCTTTTCCATTCCTGCCTATCCTTTCCCTTTCCACTGCCGCTTTCATACATACAAAGTAGCACATAGACCTTCAATCTCCCTTCCCTCGGGCACTGCACTGTCTGTTTACTAGTTGGGAGATTCAATCCTCGCCCTCGCTCCCAACGGCAAGTACAATCGCTCATGCAAACAAGAAAATCAGCTTTTCCCATCTCTCTTCTCCCCGGCCGCACAGTCAGCAAGTCGAGACCCCATAGAATACCGAATTAGGGTTATTACAACCACGTGACACGGCGACAAAACTCCCCAGACTTTAGCTTCCTCCAATCCTCCTCGTCGTCGTACGCCGCTAGTGTCTGTCTCTCATCACCTTCCAGCCCCACGATCTCCAACAAAACAGCCAAAGACCGAAGCCAAAGACCGAAGCCAAAGACACTAAACCCTTTGTCCCTGGTCGTCCACGCCCCCCCCCCCCCAGTCTCAAGATTGGGGTACACACGCAGAATATAGAAATTAAATCGTACTCTGAGTGCACGCACTTCTTGTCTTCCTTTGTCTCCCTCTTTTCTTCTTTGCCAAATGCATAGGCCACCTTCTGTGTTTCGGTTTTACTATAAGATGAATGCATCGTGTACAAGCCACTTAACTGCATAGTACCGACTTTTCTTCCCTCTCTCTCCTTTTCGCTTTTATTCCTCTCTGCTTCACGTAAGCTTTCATCCTCGCACTCCACCATGTCTGACGACGGCGCCCATGAAGCCCTAATTCAACGGACTCCCCACGATCGCGAAGACCACGACCACGGCCACCATGAACCCGACGCACTTGCCTGCCATAAGGACGGGACGTCTGGAGATGCACCCAGCACATTTGTATGGATGCTAACCGCTGCTGCTGGAATCAGTGGCCTTTTGTTTGGCTGTAAGTCTTTTTTTTTTCTCCGCCAGGCGCAGAATTACTGCCCCTGGCTCATAACGTCATAGCTGCCAACAAGATCGAAACTAAACTAACACACCATATCTTTACAGACGACACTGGAATCATCTCCGCCACTCTAGTCTCGGTTAATAAAGATCTCTCCAATCGAATGCTCACATCGCTCGACAAGTCGCTCATCACTTCCTCAACCGCCCTCTTTGCCCTGCTGATCTCTCCTTTCTCGTCCGTCCTGGCCGACCGATTTGGTCGCCGCCGCGTCATCCTCATTGCCGATAGTCTCTTCATCACCGGCGCCATCGTCCAGGCTGTATCTCATTCCGTTCTCGCCATGGTTCTCGGCCGTTGTATCGTTGGCGCTGCCGTTGGAGCCGCATCCTTTGTCATCCCACTGTACATTGCCGAAATCGCACCGTCTGCCCATCGTGGCCGTCTGGTCACGGCTAACGTACTATTTGTCACTTTGGGCCAAGTCGTTGCATATGTGACTGGTTGGATCCTGGCGCAGTACGGAAATCATAAGACTGCCTGGCGCTGGATGGTTGGCCTTGGTGCCCTGCCGGCTATGCTGCAATTACTTCTGCTCATCCTAATGCCTGAAACACCGCGCTGGCTAGTGCGCAACGGCAATGTGTCGCTGGCAAAAAAGGTTGTGCTGAGGGTAAACGGCTTCTCGGTATATGTAGCCGATGCCGTAATCCGCGATATTGAAGTTGAAGTGCGCAATGAACAAGAGGAAACCGCAGCACTTCACTCGAGACGCGGGCGCCTGGCTAGCAGTTTCTCCGCAATTCCTGACTCGTGGTACGAGCTATTCAGTGTGCCAAAGAACCGACGGGCGCTGGCTATTGCGTGTGTGCTGCAAGGCCTGCAGCAGTTGAGTGGCTTTGTACGTCTTTGATATTGGTTATCTTTTCTCCAGTCTGTCTGTGCTAACTCTGGTTTCTGTAGAACTCACTTATGTACTTTTCGGCTACCATTTTCACCATGGTTGGGTTTCCAGTGCCCACACTCACCTCCCTGACGGTTGCGGTCACGAACATGGCCTTCACTGTCGTGGCTCTTTTCATCATTGATCGTATTGGCCGTCGCCGCATGCTGCTATGGTCAATCCCGCTTATGATTGTCGGTCTCATCATCTCAGCCTACGGCTTTTCGCGAATTAACATCATGGGCACATCGTCTACGCCATCGTCGCCGTCGTCGTCTGCAGCTCTTATTCTTATTAGTTTCATGGTCTATGTCTCGGGCTATGCTATTGGTATCGGCAACGTTCCATGGATGCAAAGCGAGCTATTCCCACTATCGGTGCGCTCGCTCGGCAGCGGAGTTGCCACTGCCACCAACTGGGGCGCCAACTTTGTTGTTGGCCTTACCTTTTTGCCCATGATGGACTCACTCACACCGACCTGGACCTTTGCTCTCTATGCTGTGATCTGTACTGTCGGACAGTTCCTTATCTGGCGTATCTACCCAGAGACCGCTGGGCTGAGCCTCGAGGAGGCGACGTCGTTGCTGGATCATGGCTGGGGCGTGAACCGGGAAGACGAGTAGGTTTCTAGGAGAGGGGAGGGGTAGTGGGTCAGGCGTGTGGTGCTGTGAGGTCTCTGCCTCTCGTTCTTGAAAATCTGATTTATCAGCCAGCGGTTTGTTTTGTTTCTCCTCTTTGCGCATCTTCATCTACGTACTGTTTTTCTTTGTTTTTACGCCTTCTTTTTTCTGGGAGTGTCAAGCGTCAAACCACTCACCATCCACCACATCTTGTCTTCTTTTGAACAGAAATACCCAGGAGCAACAGCACGCGCTATATATACACACATATATTTATATTGATTTTATAGCTGCTAGAAATACTAGAGATCTAACAAATACAACTACAACGACAACGTAACCAGGTATTACTCTGCAAGTTATACACCAAGTATAGAGGATATGTAGCTGTATTGCCGCGCAGCTTGGGCTACCTACCCCTCTTTTTCGTCTCCCTCATCGGATTAGCTTCGCAGACTTCATCTAGGCTCGAGCCAATCTCAAATTAGGCTAGATCCAAGAAAATGCGACTCCTCGCTCCTAACACTGCCACATGTGCGTGCGGAATTTTGGGGGGAGGGGCGAGATGTAAGTTGGAAACAAAAAAAAGAACGCAGGTTTAACTTCAGCAGTAGCTATTACGAAGCTAAACCCTAGGTAGTCCCGCCTCGGTCGTCTGGTGCTCGTATTGCATGGAAGCCGGCGTTCTATGAGTGTCTCTGTGGCCCTATCAGCATAGCGTTCTAATATGTCAGTTGACGGCTTGTCTCACTCAGCGGCAAAGTCGAAAGTCTAAGAATATGAGCACCTATGGCATAGTGGGAAAGAGACGGCCGACACCCAGCGTAGCCGCCACTGGTGCTCACGGCCGAGGCTGACAAGAGGCGGGGCTTCGTTTTTATTCTGGTTTCTTTTGGGGGGGGGGGGGGGAATGATGCAGTTTGTTAGACGTTTGAGGCCCTTCGTCACCAGGCGCGACGAATCATGTACTATGTACAGATCCGGGATGCCAGGATGCCAGGATGTCAGGATGCCAGGGTTAAGGGCTTGGTTGGCGTCTTGGGCTCTCCAGCCTTTTTCTTTTCTTTTCCCAAATAGCTTCTACATATCTATCTAGTCTCTTCTTTATTCGAGTGTAGTCCTAGACCGGCCTAAGCTCAAGTCGAGCAAAAAAAAAAAGGCATCTCTCCCTTTCCCTCTTGTTATTTCTTAACAGCTGTCGTTCCTAGTCCCCGTCCCCTTCTTCCTCTAGGATCCAATACCTGCAGTCAGCCTTGTTGTACATTGTCCTTTGACGGTTTATTTTCAAGTAACAGACGGCACACAAAAGGAAGCAAATAAGTTAGCTACTCGTCTATTATCCTCTCTTCAGCATCTCTTATCTACAGCAATACCCGGGTTATATCCACCCGACAACGTCACGAGACAATAGACAAATCCCAAGGGAAAAGAATGCTGGAAACAAGGGGACTAGGCAGTGCAACAATTCCATTATAGCACAGTCTTGACGTCTAGTTTCTGGTTTCTGCAATAATGGCGTGATACATGGTCAGAACGGGGCAAAGACTCTTGGTGCCACTTCATGCCGACGTCGGGTTTCCGGGGACGTTTTTCCTTACCCGCGCTTATTTGCCATTGCCAAGCTTAGATTTGCCATGCCCCCTTTTTGATCTACGCCCTTCTTTTTGTTTTTTTTTTCGTTAACCGAGCCCCTTCTATGGCTTGCTGGTGTTGGTAGATGCCTGAAGTAGGCCCTCGAATATTCCGGAAGGCTTGGCTGTCTTGTTGATGTATGTCTATTGCGTAGCTTTAATGGTTCCATAAGCGAAGAAAAAAGGTAGACAGACCATATACCGCGCAGAATTCCTCATTACCCTGTCCATCATTATTTTTTCTTCCTTGCAGCTGGCCTGTGTGTGCGTGTGTGTATGAACCTATCTATCCGCCTGTGCAGGAAGGATACTTGCTATATTGTGTCCGTACTACCCATACCCTCCCTCCCCTTTTCTCTCTTACGTTGCCGGACAAGAGGGGATGAAGACAAGAAGAACAAGCAAGGGTCTATGCTTTCAATCTTGGAGACCGCTACTTTTAAAGCTAGGGTAACCGTTGAGCCGGACAAACGGTGCGGGAAAGAAGACTAGGAAGTGGCCCGGCTTAACTCCTGTTCTTCTTCCTTGCCTTTTATATGCTGGAATGCCAGCCCAACTGCAACTCCATGCGGCCTTTTGTTGCCCGGCCTTCGACTTGCTCTTAGTTGTTTGTGCAAGAGAACGGAATGCTGTGCACATATGCGTATCTGACAAGCTTGGCAAACCCAGACCGGGCAAGTTTTCAGTTACACAGACATAAAATAACGATAAAATGATGATGGCAACAAGAAAGAAATAAATAAAAAAAAAAAAAAAAAAAACCCCAAAAAAAAGGCAAGCACAGAAAAAAGAAGAAACGGCAAGAGCCCTCGGCATCCTTACCAGCTATCACTAGCACTTCAGATAGCAAGAGCACGCGCTTTCCCTTTTTAGGACACACCGGCAACCGGCCAACCAAGCTCGGCACTTTCGTCCTCCGGCCAAGGGCTGTGGGTCTTCAAAACTCCAGGGCCCAGCTCCGCCTACAGCCGATGGCTCATAGATCAATAATTCAAGGTTCATAACATGCATGACGCCAAATAGGAGGCGAAAAAGAAGGGGGGAAAACATAAATGAATAAAATAAAAAAGGACAAAGAATGAATGCATGGAGAAGCAACTGAACGGGCTAATACCGACTGGGTTATCTTCCCTTCGTCGTAGACCCGCACTTCCGTCCCAAAGCGTCTGTGGCTCCTTGTGTTAGTTCTCGTGAAGCTTTCCCATTTCGTATATGATTGTGCATATCCGCCTCTTACTTCTCTTAGTTAAATTCCTTTCTCTTCCTCTCCTTCTTCTCTCTTACTGTCCCCCACCTCCTGGCTTACTTTGTCCCGCCTGTCTGTCCCGCCTGTCTGTCCCGCCAAGTTCTTGTCTGCATAGTCCTACTGAAACTGCGTTCTCTTGTCCCGTCCTTTACCTTTATTACCCTTCTCTGTATTAGATCTTGAGTACAAAGCTACCCTTTGCCGGCAGCACAGCTTTTGTCAAGAAGTTTCCATAGCCTAGAAAGACATCGCCGTTTCTCTCTTTTTACTACAATGTCTACAAAACGACGCTTCAACAACATCGTTGACGAGGAACTTGACCTGGCCTCTGAAGATGCCACCGACCCCATATCTTGTAGGCCAACTCTGCATGATCATCATGGAAGAGGGGCCTACGGCGAAACATACCGCAGCGATGACGTGACACGCGAGGTCGAGAATATTGCCACGATTGACTCGAGCGACTCAGAGAGCGACTCGGCAGCCAACTTTCCTGGATCGCTTCGACGCCGCAACCCCAGCCAATTGAGCCGAGTATCGACACAGCCCGACCACCCCGTGGAACTCAGTCGAATCCACACCCAGCGTTCACAGCACTCCAACACTGTCGGCCGTGACCCCAGCCGTATTAGTCGCATCAACAGTCTGTTCCGCCGCCCAACCAAGCCAATGCCTAATTTTGGAGCTGGTAAGCCATTTCCCCCGTCTCTGCCGAATCAAGAAGACTATGTTGTGGAGTTTGACGGGCCCGATGACCCGCTGCATGCGCAGAACTGGCCAATAAAGCGCAAGTAAGTTCCCTTCGTACCTTGGGCGCTATCCAGCCAGCCGATACACTAACACTTGCTATTAATAGACTTGTCACGTCTGCCATGCTAGGTTACACTACCTTTATATCTGCCTTTACCTCCTCCATCTTTTCCACTGCCACGCACGTTGTCAGTCACGAGTTTGGCGTCTCGTCCGAAGTCGGTGTTTTGGGCACTTCTCTGTATGTGCTTGGCTTCGCTTTTGGCCCCAGTTTATGGGCGCCCTTGTCAGAGCTTAAAGGCCGAAGACTGCCTATCGTGATTTCCATGTTCGGTTTCTCTTTATTCTGCTTTGCTTGTGCGACAGCTAAAGACTTGCAAACGGTTATGATCTGCCGCTTCTTCTCCGGCTTCTTCGGTGCCTGTCCACTGGCGGTCGTGGCAGCTGTGTTTTCAGACATGTTTGATAACAAGACGCGCGGCATTGCCATGGCGCTCTTCTCAACCACTGTGTTTACCGGCCCGCTGCTAGCGCCCTTCATCGGTGGCTTCATTGTCACATCGGATCTCGGCTGGCGCTGGACGCAGTATATTCCTGGTATTATGGGCATGGTTGCTTTTGCGCTCGACCTCTTCTTTCTGCAAGAGTCGTATCCACCTGTCATTCTTATCGACAAAGCGGCTGACCTTCGCCGCCGCACACTCAATTGGGGCATTCATGCTAAGCAAGAGGAAATTGAGGTGGATTTGAAAGAGCTGATGACTAAGAACTTTACGCGGCCATTGCGTCTGTTGTTCTTTGAACCCATCGTCACACTCTTGTCAATCTACATGGCTTTCATCTATGGACTACTATATCTTTTCTTGACTGCCTACCCGCTGATGTTCATGGGAGTCTATGGCTTCACTGCAGGCGAGGCGGGCCTGACTTTCTTTGGCATGATCCTAGGTCAGCTGATTGGCGGTGGAGTCGTGATAGCACAGCAACCGTGGTACATGCGCAAACTCGCAGCTAACAATGGCGTGCCGGTCCCCGAGTGGCGTTTGCCTAGTGTTATTGCCGGTGCGGTTGCCTTTGCTGTAGGATTGTTTTGGTTCGGCTGGTCAGGCTACCGCAGCGACGTGCACTGGATTGTGCCGACGCTATCCGGCATTCTTACGGGCTTCGGGCTGATGTCTATCTTCCTGCAGTCGCTCAACTACCTGGTCGATGCGTATCTTATGTTTGCCGCATCAGCTATTGCTGGCAATACCTTCCTTCGCTCTCTTTGCGGTGCCTGTTTCCCACTGTTTGCTACGTACATGTTCAATGGCATGGGCATTGAGTGGGCATCAACACTTCTCGGCTGCGTCGCAGCTGCACTCATACCCATCCCCATCATTTTCCTAAAGTATGGCCATCGCATCAGAGCTAAAAGCGCATTTGCACCAACCGGTCCGCCTCCCGAAGCGGCCGCCTCTGATGCCGAGGACTCATCGTCTACCGCCGGGGCTCCTGACATAGCCCCTAATAATGTTGCTCCGGATGGTGCGGCGTCTAAAGAACAGGGCTTGCCACAAGGAGACGACCGTCATATCGACCATGCCCTTCGTGCTTGTATGCCACGTAGTTTGTCGGATGTTAGGGGCGAGAAGCCGCCTGCTGTGTAGGGACGGACGCAAAAATAGACGATCAACATCATCAATGCAATAATACGTAATAGTAGTCGAAAAATAAATGGTACACATGAATGCATACAAGCGGCCACTTCAAGCCATATTCAAGTAAACAGAGCAACTTGCTTTTGTATACAGAGAGTAGAAAAAGAGCCCGTGTAGATACCGTACCGTACCATACCCTCACCTTTCTCATCCCGACATAAGCGATCAGAATGCCTTGGCCATGCTGAAGGGAATCACACATTTAGATGCTTGTTCGCCAATTCACATGACTCTCCCCATTGGGTCTGACCATCCTTCTTTGTATTTCCAACTTGTGTATTCATAGCACGTCCCCTGATTTCTACCGTCTTTTTCTCATTATACTCACGGGAGTGTTTTATCCAAGTTTGGCCTTCATGGTTGGTTAGCTGAGTTCTCGTTCATTAGCCTCACCTCCATCTTTGCTTCTACTCTCTGTCGCCTGCTTCTGTTTCCCATATTTTGTGCTATTTTGTTCTTTCACAAACACAGCCAAAGTGTCTTTCTTCTCTCTTACCCTTAGGGCACCCACGAGGACAATAGAAAAGAATGACCAAAGGGAAAAAGTTGTCAGAAACCATCCCGCTTGTTACAACGGAGAATTGAAAGTCTTTATGTCCCCAAAAAAAAAGAGAAAAGAAACAGAAGCAAAAAGAAAAGAAGAAACAAGGCGCCCAGAACAGTTCCCCAGCCATGTGATCCCAAAACGTGGCACTCATGTTTTTAATAACGTAACCCATGAAAAGAAATTGATTTTTAACCCAAGAAAAGAAAGCTTTAGAAACGACGCCGGCACACAATTTTTTATCTTTATTTTGTTGCTGAAATTGTTTATGCGGAGACCAGATCCTTCTTGAGGGTGCCCTGGTACTGCTTCTTCTCGGCAGGAGTCTGGAAAGCACCGTGGCCGAACTCCGAAGAGGTATCGATCCACTTGAGCTCAATCTTCTCCAGAGCCCGACGAGAAGTGTGAACCCACATAGACTTACGCAGAGTCACAACACGCTTCTTGGTACCGGGGATAGAGCCCTTGACCATGACGAAGTCGTTCTTGACCTCACCGTAGCGGACAAAGCCACCAAGACTAAATAGAAAAATGAAAATGTTAGTTTACAGTCTTTCTTCGATATTACTTCTTCAATGAAAAGATAAAACTCCAATGTTGCAAGTCAGCAAATGGAGTCGGAAAAAGAAAAAAAAACATACGGAGTGATCTTCTTCTTGGTGATATCAACAGCAGTGGAGCCGCTGGACTCATCGTCAGCCTTGCCAATGCGGTAGATCTTGTGGTTAACCGAGGTACGGTGGTGGTATCCGTCCTGACCGGAGCGGGCAACAGTCCACTGGACGTGGGCAGGGTGCCAGGCACCGATACAGGCGACCTTACGCAGACCCTTGTGAGTCTTGCGGGGAAGCTTCTTGGTACCCCAGCGGGAGGTGACACCAGAGTAACCGTGACCCTTGGTAACAGCGATGACGTCAATGACCTCGTTGGTCTCGAAGACGCTGGAGATGTCGAAGGTCTTCTCGAAGAGACCGTGACCGAACTCAACCTTGTCGGCGATGGAGCCACCGTTGACCTGGATCTCCATCAGGTGAGCCTTCTTCTGCTTGAGGGGAGTCATGTTGATCTGAGTGTGGGCCAGAACACGAACGACAGTGCAGTACTTCTTGATACGCTCCAGCTCACGGGTGACAGAGGCACCAGTGGTCTCGGAGTGAATCTTGGCGTACTTGGTGAAGGCCTTCTTCTTAGACTTGTACCAGTTCTTGTAGAAGCGGCGCTTCAGCGAGTCGGACAAATGCTCAGCCCACACAGTGGTAAGCGACCGCAGACCGCGGGGAGTCTCGATGTAGCCAACCAGACCAACAACGACCATCTAAGAGATGTTAGCCATAGGCACAAGAGCCAAGCGGGCTGCGTTGTTCGTACAGGAGGGGTATCAATAATGCTGACAGCCTCGACAACTTCCTTCTTGTGAGACTTGGCACCGGGACGGTCCATGTCACGAACGATAGTAGTCATGCCAGCCTTGTAGCCCATAGCGGCAGTCAGGTGAACAGCCTTCTTAGGGTCGTCCTTAGGGAAGGACTTGACCTTACCGCGGTGGCGGGCAGCCCGCTTGCGGGGAAGATAAGCCAGCGAACCGTGACCTAAAAAATCATTAGCCGGCTATTTAACGATGATTCAAATCGAATTGGTGATCTGGTAGTGACATACGCGGCGCCTCGTACTGCAAGAGAAATTGAATGTTAGTACTTTTTTCTCATGATATTGGTATAGAATCCCGCCGAACCGAGATGTCCAAATGGTAATTTCAGAATAGTGACGAAATCACATAGCCAGATATGTAATTTCATCTGCCATACTGAGAGAATTGTGAAAGAGTGCATCGTACCTTGCGGTGAGACATATTGAAATCGACTGTGAAGACCGTTTGTCGTGTTTGTCGAGAGATTATTTTCCAAGAAGAAATCAAGATTTTCAACCAAGACCCAAGTATCAAGAAAGATTTCGGTAGCTTGTGGGTACATTGAATTTCGCAGCATAGTGGGGCCACACCACACCAACACGACTATAGCTTGGCCCTAAGATCACGTGAGCGTCTGATTAGCTCCGTAAAATTTGACAGGGAAGTGAGACTTCCCACACCGAAATCCACCAAGACTAGTTTTTATTAAAATCCCCCATTCGGTACAACGTTATTCCGGTTGAGAGGCCATTGCAGCCAAATTTCACGCGGAAAATCACGACGTTCGCCAAGGCCTTTTCAACATTTCGTATTGTAATTTTAATTTATTGTAACTAAATACAGCGCACGTACTATAAGAGAAAATCAGACTCTTCAAAATGAATAGGAAAATAAAATAAAGGTTGACGTAAAAGTCAAGACACAATCAAAGTCACCACAAGAAGACGCCAGCATCACGGATACGCTCGCACTTTCTTCCCGCAGGCCGTCATCAAAATTCAAGATAGGTATACAGCAGGACTAAAGGAAACGAAAAGAAAGGAAAGAAAGCACAGTGTAAAATGAGCAAAAATAAAGAGACAAAGAAAGAGACAAGAGTCGGTGACTCAAGGATGACGACTGAAGGAAAGCGAAAAAAAGGGAAGATAACTTCTTGTAAAGAATGTGCTAGCATCTGAGCGATAAAAATAAAATAACAAAAACTAGAAAGACGCCAAAGTTTATGATTGTACGGTGCCAGACAGTCACGAAGATTCGGACTTGGGTCCCAGAATGTTCTTAATCCCCGAGGTAGACGGAGACTTTTTCAGGTCAGGGCCAGCCGTGGATGCGGAGCCAGTAGCAGGCGCCACGGGCTTCTTGTCCTCATCCTCACTGTCATCATAGTCCTCATTGACATCAACCTTGCGGGCAGCTCTCTCAGGCTCACTAGGATGTTGCGGGGCAGGAGGTTGTGGCCGAGAAGCAGTGGCGACAGGGGTGTGCTCCATAGGAGGACGCTCCTCAGGGGGGTAATCTCTAGGTCCTGATCCATTTTGGGGCGGCTGCTCATGGGGAGGCATAGGCTGCATTTGGGGCGTCGACTGAAGAGAGAGCTGAGCCGCTGGCATGGGATGGTTTTCAGGGCCAGCAGCAGCGCCAGGACCACGGGGGGTATCACCTTGATGGTAAGACTCGTTGTTATGGCGAGGGGGCTCATCAGGGCGGCGAAGCTCATCCCCGCGACGGGTCTCGATAGGACTGCGGCCATAGCTTTCACGACTAGGAGTGGAGGGCCGTCTATGGCGGATGTCATCCATACGGGCACGACTTTCTTCACTAGCTTGTTTCTTGGGGACAGACTCCTCATCCCAATCACGATTACGCTTTGACCCAAGAGGCGGACCATGATCATCAATACGGCGATGGTTTGGGTCAGGTCCCATTGTGGGAGTTTGAGAAGGATGAGGGGGTGCAACGTCCATAGGGCCATGGTTAGGTCCAGGGGGACCTTCGGGGTGATACTGAGGAGGTTGATGTTGGGGATAAGCAGACTTGGGGGACGGCATGCGGTTATCATGAATAGGCCGTCCATCAGTACGAGGGCTGCTCGCAGGGCGGAAAGAAGGAAGCTGCTTGGGCGGACCAGGCTCAGTGGCAGAGGAGGGACCAGAGTGCGAAGTGTAGTTCGGGTTCTGAACACGCTCAGGCATGTTCATGTTTTGGGCAGGGGAGGGCTGATGATGGGGAAGAGAGGAAGGGCCCTGTGAGTAATGATTTTGGGATCCGGGAGGACCAGGGGGGCCAGGGGGACCAGGAGGCCCGGAAGGCCCCTGTGGTCCTGGACCAGCGCGAGGAGGAGAAGGACCACGTCGAAGAGGCGGAGGAGGGCCGCGAGGGTCAGATCGTGGATCAGGACGCAATTCTCCACGTGGGTCAGGGCCGCGAGCGTCGTAAGGAGATTGCTGTGGACCCTGGGGAGCTTGAGTAGGGGGTGCCTGCGATGTAGGAGGACCCTGAGGACGCATCTGTTCCGACCGGGGGCTAGGCGGGCGGGCCATAGGAGGAGCAGGTCCACGGAATCCTTCGGCAGGAGGGCGCTGAGGTCCACGGAATCCTTCGGCAGGAGGGCGCTGATCATAGGGGTTTCCCGGCTGGGGGTTGATCCCCGACAGGCGGCTGCCCCAAAGAGCAGTATGAGCAGGTCCAGCGGGGGGCGCAGGTGGATGTCCCTGTGCTGGCTGAGATTGCGGGGCCCATGAGTTAGGAGGACCAGGAGCACTGGCCGTCTGGTGCTGGTAAGGGTGAACATCTGCAGGCTGAGGTGCCGAGCCAGGAGCAGAGCCACCGCTGCGCAGTAGCTGTAGGCGAACTTTGATGTGGGGATTAGTTGGGTCAAGCTCAGCAGCACGGGTGTATGCATCTAGTGCATCGGTAACTTGATTGTTGCAAGATTCATACTAAAGGCAGAGAAGAGTTGTGAGTTGAAGTTTCGCTAGAGTGACAGTAGTTATTACAGCAAACTTACCAATGTGCCGAGATCATACCAAACCTCCGAAATAAATGGGTTCAATCGGATAGCACGAGAGAATGCATCCAAAGCATCGCGGTACTGATTGATTTGATAGTAGAGAACACCGATGGAACACCAGAAAGTAGGATTGCGACCATCACGATAAACGGCCTGTTGGTACGCCTCGTAGGCCTTGGGGTATTTTTGTTGCGACATGTAGCAACGACCTAGAAGGTACCACGACTGTGATTCGCTAGGATCGGCCGCAACAGACTTTTCCAAGTATTCGATAGCCCTTTCTTGACTGGAAAAACTATTACTTTGTTGGTGGTGAAGCCAGCCAAGCTGCTGAAGCACCTTGGCATGAGCAGGGTCCCGGTCAAGAACACGTATGTAAGCGGCCTTGGCATTGTCATACTAATGAGGAAGGTTAACCAAGACCCAACTAAGGCAAGTGTTCTTTCTCAGGCGGTACTTACGTCTTTCTGCTGCTCATGAACATGACCGATCTGGAACCAAATATCTTCTTCGGTCAAAGGATGGGGAGGTGAGGTCACAATCCATTTGAAGCACTAATTGTAGAGGGAAAAAAAAACAATTAGTACTGGGTCAAGCATATGCCTGGATTTTGATATAGACAATTTCGACATGTCTTACCTCATAACTCTGGGCATATTTGCCTTGCTGTTTGTAAATTATACCAAGTCGGAAGTAGATTTCATTGGCCTTTTCAAAGTCGGGCTGCATCTGCATGACTTGCGAAAAGGCTTCTTCAGCATGTTCCAGAGAACCATATCGATCGTAGAGTATACCGATTCCGTACCAAAGCTTTGGTTCCTTGACATTGGGCAAGTTGACAAGAGCATTTTGGTAAGCGGTGTATGCCTCTTGGAGGTCATCCATCATGAGGTAGCAGTGGCCTTGGTTTCGAGATTAGTAAGATTGGTCGAGCCAGATAAAAGTAAATATGAAGGGAAATCCTAGCGAAAAGCACATACCCAAGCTGCCCCAAACCTCGCCGTTGTTGCTATCCAGCTTAAGGATAGCTTGCAAGTACTCGACAGCTTTATGGAATTCCTCCCGCGTTCTAAGGATCAAGCTGATGGCGTTCATGGCGGGGATGGAATTGCGGTTAGCACGTAAAGCGTTCTCGTAGGCTTGCATAGCTTCATCGGGGCTTCCGACAAGTTCAGCGAAGCTGCCTACAAATTGGTGGAAGGTAAGTAAAAGATCATCAAGCGGAACCATCTAATTCACAATGAAAAAAAATGCTCACCAATTTGCATCCACACAGCTTCGGTCATGGCACTGACTTGCTGTGAAGGCACTCCAGCAAACCGGTTGGAACCACCGGGGGGCGCAGCAGCTGGCGGAGGTGCGACATGAGGCGCGCCCTGCTGCTGTTGCTGCTGCTGCTGGATCTGCATCATCGAAGGCGAGTGATGAGCAGCCATTTTGGAGGGGTGAGCGCTAAGGCTAGAGACCACACGAGTTGGAATACTAGGCAAAGTGTTTGAGAAGGGGTCTATAAGAATGCCGGACTATTGGAGTTAGTCATCAGTTTAGAAGTCATATTTTTTTTCTCAACCAAGTAGCAAATAAATGGCGGCAGACAATAAGTAATCAATGATGTGGATAAAGCAAAGCAAAGAGATTTGAATGAGCGGAGCCTGTAGATATTTTGTGGTCCGCGCCAATGGAGATGGGAATGGACGCGACAAGAGACAAACGCTGCGCGGTGTAGGACGAGTCTACAGAGAGAATAGGTAGACAGAGGGCATAGATTAACGGGGGGTGGGCATGATCATCAAACATTTGCAGGATTTATGGGTCATCAAAAACGCGGAGCGAAGAAAGTAGATTGCAGCAAATCAATTCGCGATAAGGGGCGATGGTGAAGTGGTGGTGGTTCAGTGCAACTAATAGGGAGGTCGCAAAGAGGTAGGGCACTATTTGGACATACCAAGCTCAGCTTCGTGAATTTGACAGTGGAGATGAAGTGATAAAAACGACTTTGGTTTTTTTCTTCTCCTTTTGTCAGAAATATCAAGAGGATTGATGCTAATTGGGGGGAACCGGGGAGGGTGATGAAGAGCAGGTTGCGATGATGGAGAAAGACGCGAAGTCCAAAGAAAAGAAAAGAAAAAAAGAGAAGGCGAAAAATAGATAATCGGGCTTCCGGGGTCGGATCAATAAACACTAAGGCATTCGCGGCGGCGGGCCACGCTGGAACAGGTGGGAAGATAGAGAGTGTTGAGGGAAAGAAGAAGAAAGAAAAAGGGAACAGAATTGAGAAGATGGGAAGATGAAGAGATGGAGAGATGGAGAAGAGGTGAGCTGCATCTCCTGGCTCCGACAAACTTACCTTACCCACGAGAAAGAAAAAATGGGGCAGGCAAAAGAAGAGCAAGCGTTAGCAGCAAGCTTAGCAGCGTTAGCAGGTTAGTGTGTGCGTGTGGTGCCGTGGTGTGTGGGTGCGTGGGCGTGTGGGCGTGTGGGTTCGTGGGTGTGTGGGTGCGTGGGCGTGTGGCTGCTCGGGTGTGTGCTGCTGGGCTTTGTGCTGCGGATGTACTGGGCGTACTGTGTGTATGCGCACACCCCTGTGTCTCTATTCAGAGCGACCCTCTTTTCTTTTCTTTTCTTTTCTTTTCTTTCCTTTTTCGTTCTGCTCTGGTGGAAGTCCAGTACAGCAGGCAGCTCCTCACAGGGCAGGCCGACCGGGGGTTTTACTTGCTTTATTTAGCGATTAACCGAGTTTATCTGTTTTATCGGTTTTATCGGCAGCATTTCCCAGGCTGGGACAGGGTGGAACGAGGTGGAAACAGGGGTGTGTATAGTGGCTTGTCATCATTGGACACCCTGCCAATTGTTTATGGCGCTGACTTGACGCGACATGGAGCCTTGGCGCAGGGAATGAAAGGGAAGGGCCAGGAGGAGAGCGTGTGAAAAAGGATGAGAGAGCGAGAGGGAGCGTGTCCTCCCTGTCTCGTCCGCTAGGCTGGCCTGGGCTTCTTCTGTCTGGCTCTCTAGCTTGTCTCTCCCTTTTTCTTTCCCTGTGTCCATGTACTCACCTATTACTCATGTACCTATGTATATACATTGTATACATTTGTAGCACACAACAAGGCAATCAAGCCCTTCCTCCCCCTATGGCCACACGCCTACAAACGGCACACCCGCTGATGTTTGATCTTGTCTAGCTCTAGCTGTCTTGCTCTCTCTCTATCTCCCCCCCCTCCGTCCCTGCAACATGCACCGCAAACTGCAACTCACACGCTCATATTGTACATGCAACATGTACATACACTCAAGTACAAGTGTGCACACACACTATGTCTCTGCAAAACGAGGGCCCGCATGGCACTGTACAACTTAGCAAGGAATATACACTGTATCTTTTATGGACAAGACAGCCTCCAGCGTTTGACTTTTTTTTAAAAAAAAAATCCTCTGCTATTCATCACGCTGGCTTGGCTGGGAGGGAGAGTATTTGGCGAGGTTACAATCATCACACCATTACCGTGACTTGTTCACGACCAAATAAAACCATCACCACATTTCCTGGTGTTGCATTGCCTTTCACGGCCTTTTTTATCCGTATTTCGGAGTTTTTTTTCCTTTTTTTTCAGGTCTTATTAAGTTGATTTATCGTCCCTTTCCATTGTCGCGTTGTAGTACGCTCTCTTCTTCCTCTTCCCCACGCGAAAATATCGGCCTTTCCCTCTCGGTCACTCTATTGCGCAATGAAAATATACATAGAAAAGACCAATCGTAAATCAGCCTTGATTGGCTTCGGATGCTGCATAGAATCCATGTCTTTCCATCCACCGCTTAGAAAGCGCGCACCTACATACATGTTGCGTACATATAAGCATCCATACTCACAGTCAGCCCTTCCTCCCCATCCTGCCATTACATCATCACGGAATGGCCTAGATTGCAGCCAACAGGCAAGGCAGCACGAGTAGCAACAACACCCCGACCCACATAATCTCATCTCCAGTCCACTCACTCATTCTTGACTCACGGTACCTCTACGACCTTTCATGTCCTCTTCCTTTGTAAAAGAAATAGAGAAACAGGCTTTGTGCTGAGGGAGCACCACCCAACAAACACACCCACTCTTTACTCTACTACCACTTAATAAACTGTTATTATCTTGTTGATCGCCTTCTACCCATGTTACATGAACGGGTTTGTATGACAACCAATACCCTTAATCATTTTTTTTCTGCTGTTCCTATCGCAGTTGCTTGAAGCAATTTGGGGTATTACCTATTATCTCCAGAGAGAGAGAACAGCCTTTTTTTTTCCATCTCCTTTTTCTGTCCGCCTCAGTCGCCAATCAGCCACACAAATATCGCAACTGCCAATTAGTAATCGAGAAGCCAGCGAATTGTGCAGAGTTAAAGTTTCCACCCCCCCTTCCCCTTTTGTGCTTAATGATAACAACCATCACGATTGACCCTTGCTTTTGTCTCGTCTTTCGTTTTGGTTTTAGGCTCTGGCTTATCCGGCACTCACCACTCACGCTATTGAAATAGCGAAATAGCGCCCTCCAATTGGCTGTCAAACTCAAAAACCTGATATGCACCGGCAGGTTTCCGTCCACCGTCCACTCAGCCCAAACCCCTTAGGTCAATCTCCTTGGTATGGTGGATATAGTGAACAGGCAATAGACATTGTATCTTCCGGATGGCTAGATTCTAGAGCTTTGACCTTTCCTTTTCAAGTTTTAGACGACTATAAATACCGAATATGTTTGACTGTATTCTCAAGAGAAGAAAATGAGTGTTCAGTGAAGCCAAGGCAATATTTGGCAACTAGTACGAATCGTGAAATCCGACTAACTCTTCTTCTCTCTTCTGTGCTGCCTAGCGTGGGGAGGGGGGGTAAGGGGGAGGAGAGATCTGGCTACTCAGCAGATAAAAGTAGTAATGTTAGCCCAGTAGCCAGATTCATGCAAACGGCCATTGTGTTTGTAGCTTTATTGGATTGCAGCCTTATGCATGAGTACACGAAGCTTTATCACCAAACATGAAGTGAACTAGGCGACAAAGATAGTTAGCAAGAGACTAATGACGACAGTCTATGTTCATCTTTCTGTTTTAGAGTGACTAAGTGACAAGTTTCTTTCTTTCTTGTCCTGTTTTGATGAATCGGGCTCTGAGCCCTGAATATTTGCATCATTTTTCTAAAATGGAGATAGGAAATAAATAGCCAGGAAAAGACCAGAACAAATCTTCGGCACTTACTAGGGTTGGGGTTTTGAAGAACAAGCTTTTTTTTTTCTTTTCTCGGTAAAGAATAGAAGAAAAGAACAAGTGGCTTGGGATGAACATTCATTTTTTCGCTTCAAGTCACTTTGTGGCACGTTGCCACTTTTTCTTTCTTAATGTGGCGATAGTTGTGGCTGAATGTTTGAATCTCGAATCTTGAATCTTACATATTACCCCACTCATATATTCCTTGGCCTTCTCTCTCCCTTTCTTACTTAAACTTTTGCACCTCCTTCTTTTAGGCTGGCCTGAATTGACTCTGGGCGCGGATCCAATGCGCCCTGATCCTATTCTCTTGCCATGCTCTTATCGGGCGACAGTCCGTCCCGAGTTTGCACGAAAAGACAAGCAGAAGACAGATAAACTGAAGCGAAAAAAAAAAAAAAAAAGAAAACACAGAAACTAAATCATACAGAAAATAATTGTTTCATGATGCAAGCGCCAAGACTTGGTTTATCCTGAGAAGTCCACCAACAAAGCTAAGCACTGAGCTTAAAAACCAAATAGAGAAGCCGTCGTAGGTCTAAAGTTTTCCTATTATTTTCGCTATTAGTAAAAGTTTATAGTATTGAGCTACGCTGCAACACAGACGTAACTTGGGACACACTGGCATTGGAGCATGTGCCAGCCTGCAGCCTAAACATAGGAAAGATGGGCAATGAGAAGGAAGATGAGGGGTGACATCAAGGCTCTTACTTATTTTTTCCCATCCCTTTTAGCCCACCTTTATCTTGATGGAGAATGCTGCTAGAGATTTTATTGGTCACGTGATCCACGCGTCTCTATGCAACTCCTTACTGCCCTGCCCCATTTCTTTTCAACAACCAGAAACGGGTGATAGCTAAATCAAGAAATAAAGGCCTTCTGCATCCGTCGTTGTTGACTGGATTGTGTCGTGTCATTTCGTCACAGGCAAACTGTCCCTTTTCTACAACAAGTTTCTTTCTTATTTACGAGGAATAAAGGGCGAACAGCAAAAGTAATGATTCAGGAGTTAAAAAAAAACGAAAGAATTAATATTAAAAAAATGAAGAAAACGAACGGGCCTACCAGCTCAAAATAAATTCGCCTCAATTTTCCTCTTCTTATTTCTCCGTTTCCTTGACCCTTTGTTCCATCGTATCCTCCCCTGTTTAATTTGTTACTGTTTATTTTTAACAGGGCTATCTTCATATATTTTTAACGCTTTCATTCCTTGTCCCCTGAAGCCTTATTTGTACTTTGTTGAGGAGCGAAAATAAAAGGCACCGGAGAAGATCTGATCAGCTCCAAGGGCCAAGGGGAGACGCAAAAAAAAGGAAGAGGGGGTTGCTGCATGTTAAGTTCGTGCATCGTGCCAGTGTCCAGGGGAAAGCTCAAGGTCAATGCAAAAAAAAAAAGAAGTAAATGAGTTTTGAAGTTACCCTCTTGCTAAATATTATGGTTGAGAGATATATTATCGCGGTCTAAACAACCTCTCGTCGCAACAGTGTACTGTAAGAAAGAGGTAGTTGCAAAAAAAAAAAAAAAAAAAAAAAAAAAAAAAGAATAAAATTTACCCTGTTTGGAAGCTATCTAAACACCAAGGCTCTATGGCTAGCCATTGCCATTCCCATTCCTGCCGTGCTACCACATACTGAGCCCCCCGTCATGTAGCGATAATCGATCGCTAAAGTTATTCTCCTTGGTCCGTTGCTCCTCTCTTCCCTGCTATGGCATCGACTGTACATCATACTCAATGAAAAAAAAAAAAAAAAAAAAAAAAACGGATGAGGCACACGAAGCCCTTTACCTAGTCTCGTACTTCGTCATGGCGATAGTGCTCTGACCGAGACCAGCCATGTCGCGTTACGTGATAATGAACACCCGTCCCCCTTCTTTATATCTTGTCTCTCTGTCGCGATCTAGACAACAGGACAACACAAACAGCTCAGACCAATACGCACAGACACTTGGTTCTGGCTCTGCGGCTATGTGTTTTCTAGAGGGCGCTCCGAGCTGTTTGTGTCTTGCCCTTCTTGTCTTTGTATTTGCTGTCTTGAAGTGACTCTTCGGCATAAAGGAACTTGGACTTTTTTTTTCTCTTTTCTCTTTCCTTTTTATCTTTTTTTTTTTCTTCAACCGCCATATTCTCATTATTCTTATTACCTTGACCTCGTGGTAGTGAAGGAAAAGTAATAGGGAGCACGTAAATATACACGATACGCGCTGCGATCTCTTTTCCTCCTTTTCCAGTCTTTTTAGAGGATTGTAATAAACTTCGCCTTCAACGAGCTGGTACTCTGTTCCTTGCTCCAAATTTCCACTTACGCTTTTATTTGTGCATTGTGCATCCCCGGCTGCTGGTCACTTTTTTTTTTCGTCTTGATGATCATAGAGATGATCAATGGCCTTACATCAACCCTAATACTGACGCCATTTAACCCTCGTGTAACTAATTACTGCTCAGCTTGTCCCACAAAGTGTCGATGGAACAGCTGGAAGTATCATTCCCTAAGAATGCCTGCTTTGAAATATAAGACTTCAACCCATATCGTCAAGGACGTTTTATGCATTGGTAATCAGCTGCTACTGGACATATTCAAAATGATAGATGGCAAAAATCAAACAGACACTTTTGCGTCATGGCTTTTAGTAGTTGGCCAGACACGCCATAAAGAAGCGCAAAAATAGGGCAAAGAAAAACACGAGGTTACAAGATTGTATGACAACAACAACAAATATGGAATCGAATCAGACGTTAAAGAACCAGCAAGAAACTGCAAGCAAAAAACAGAAGAGAACCCATTAAATCGATTTGTACACAAAACGGCTGGTTAGAATACTAAGGGTGGTCGTATGATAATGAAAGAAATGAGAAAAATCGGCTCTACATTAAGAAAAAAAAAGGAAAAAACTCCCATGTCATGTTTATCAGCAAGGAAATGAACTCAGCGTCTACCAGAGTCATGATCCTCAGGACTGTAGTTAGTACCATCCAAAGGCTCAGCTGGTTTAGAAACCATAGTTGTCTGCGTTGCATTCGGTTGGGTCGAGACAGTTGGGCCGGTTTGTTCGTGTGGGGAAACCTGAGCTTTAGCTGCAGCTGCAGCTGTAGCGGCTTGAAGACGCTGATCTAGTGCGCGTAGAGCAATGGCACGACGTCTCTCAGCCTCGGCACGGGCGCCGGAGGCACCACGAGCCATGCTGCTTTGGTTGCGTGAAGATGCGGCCGACACATCAGCAGCCGAAAAGGGTGTGCAGATGCGGAGAGCGACAAGAATGCCAAATATGACCTCGGACAGAGCGCGTAGGAGGGGCTTGAGTGGACCAGGAAAGAACTCCGCAAACGCAAAGGTCTCAGAGGCATCGCCACGCTGCACCGAAGAGGTGGCGGATTCTAGATCGGGAAAGACGGTCTTGTAGAAGCGCAAATAGGTCCAGCTAACAACAAATCCATGTACAGCGAGGAAAAATGACGCACTGCTAAGGAGCGGCGACATGGCAAGAAGCCAAACGCATACCAAGTATAGGAATGGGAAACGGGGCATGCGCATAGATAGAACGCCACGGAAAATGGTGACGGTGTGAGCGGGGAGGAGCTGACTGAAAGCGACGAGGAATCCGATTTGCAGAGGAATGGTACCGGAAACAACAGTTAGACTAGATATGAGAGCCCGAGTCAGCATTATTGTTGTGGAAGTAAATGGCCTGGAAGTTGGCTGAGAATATCAACATTGGGCTCCAACTTACGTCCAGCTCTCAACATGTGAAAGAGCAAACATCGCCACTAGCGATAGGAATGTTAGGATATTTGAGGCCAGCGAGATAATGGCGACAAATTTCACTAGCTCTTCTGATGACCAGGCACGCTCAAGATAGCGGCCACCATGGTACAGAGTGAAAACACTGATACCGGCAGTAAACACATTGCCCTCGACAAGCGTGGTTGTCAAAAAGGTCCACGGGTACGTCAATGACAACGACGGTACGAGGGTTAGATACGGTATCACTACGGTGGTATCAGCCGACCACTGGCGACATCTTATGGCAGCGCTTAGAAGAGATTGCACGCCAAGGGCAATCATGAGTGCCCGGGTTACGGGTGGGAGATTGAGCCGCGGAGGCATTTTCCGGGTGTTTCGTAATATCCTTTTATAAAGAAAAAAATTGTGATAAAGGAGACAGAAGTATCGCCGATTGAGATTCGAAAATTGGATGATGCGGGGTGGTCGGATATGTTCGTCCAGTAGCTCGAAGCAAGATAGAACTCTAGGAAAAAGGAACTTGGCTGGTTTGACTCTAAAGGTAGGGGGGCTGGCTTGGAAAGCAGCAGACAGACTTGAAGGGATGACGGACAAGTTAGCGCTGAGGAGCTGGGGAGATAAGTTTATCGCAGGTGGAAGGATTCGCTGGCAGTGGTCATTTGGGGTCGTATGGTTCAGAGAATATGTTTACTACTTACAAAGCTCGAACTTAACCGAAGTCTTGAGTCGTCAAATCAAAATGGGTTGAAGCTGTGTCCCTCTTCAACTTCAGATTTTGAATTTGGGGAACCCTTGGGTGCCTGGAATCTGAGGCGCAAAATTATGGGCTCTTAGGGTTAACAAAATATAGATTGGGCAGAGAAGCGAAGATGACTTCTTGATGGTTGTAGGCCTTATTGGCTGTGTATGAGGATAGAAGTCAACATTTAAGTAGACAAGAAGCAAGAATAGATTGGCTCATGATCTCGAAGTATGCAGGCTCTTTACTAGGGAAAAAAAGGCAAGATAAGGGAAAATATGTACTTCTATGTGATGAATGGAAGGTGAGGGGAGGGGAGGTAATGATGGATGGTGTATGACGAGTATGACTTGCCGCACCTCGAAGTTTACAAGGTCTAACGAATAGAGGAAAGCCTTAATGAAAGGGCGGCCATGCATATTATCTAAGGCTTGCCAGACTACGAGTGAAAGAACGGACAAATATGGTTCCCTTGCAGAATAGAAAACAGACTGAATTGTGAATCTCCTCAGCTCAACAACTAACGTATAGAAGCTACTAAATACTAGTAACTGTACAAGCTCCATACCCATCTGCCTTTTGGCATTCCCCCTTTAGTTTCGGATAACACATGTGTCTGCATAACGGAACGGAAACGACAAAGTCGCTGGCTTCCGCCTTGTGTTGCAGCAGCTTTATTACACAACAGTCGGTCCAATAAACGTTCGTATGGAAGGGGCCAGGTTAGTTGTATGTTTATAAGCTCAGCCGCGTACATCTCTGTCGAGAGAGCGAGAGAGGGACTATACTTATCGACTATGTCATGAGTGAGCTTTCAGGCCTGAGCTAGTTCTTTGCTCAGAACCATGAAACTGGCTGGGCAGGCTCCTTTGTCGGTTCAGGCTGTTTTTTTGCCCCTCTCTCCCCTCTTTTCCTTTTCTCAGTCAAGTGCAGAAGCATTTCATAGGATTTAGTGAGCAAAGTTTGTTCATCGCAAAACAATGTAACGGCGTAGTCATCATATCATGCATGCTAGGTAGAGAGCCACCGGGTATGTAGATTCGGCGTTATATGCAAGCGTGTGCATATGCAGATAGACGATACAGAGAACGAGATATTTAAGCTATGTTATAGGCGCATAATAATGTTGATAATTTATAGAGTTGGTGGATTGTGATTTGGTGACGAGAAGGGGATGACGTTAGGGGGGGGGGGCGTCGTAAGGGTTAATTTATTACTTGCGAGAAGTTGGGTGTATTGGTCTGAAAAGAGACGATGAGGAGGGAGGGGGGGGGCAAGTATGAATGCACAGGACTGCATAGAATCAAACCACGAATCGCAACACAGGTAGCCCATCCATTGTTGACTATTTCTACATCTGCTTTCTCGATGCCATTTACATTAGCTACAGCACGAATAAGCTGGGATGATCCTTTGAGACTATGGTTTCATAACCCTAGAATGGTCGATCTTGAGACTAGGACCCATAACTTCGTCAAAAAGCGCGTTGGGACAGAAGAAGAACGGGCTCCTTCTATTTCCTAAAGCAAGAGATTTTGTGAAGTGAAGAATAGCAAGACTTTGTACGTTCTAGTGTACACTGCGATGCGTAGACTGAGCAGAAAAACATCCATCTTATCGTCATATTCAAGTCTTGGGCCCTTTGCCTTCACCTCATACAGAATGGTAATCTGCCAAACATCATAGTGTCGGAGACAACCTTGCCAGCATGCTCCTCGGTTGTGGATAGCATTTTATATTCACTGAGACTTCACTGTTGCATAGCAAAGACTAGAAGGTCAGGAGAAATAACTTGATTACCACAAGTCATAAATCCTGCAAGCAAAAGGCGCAAGGAGAGATAACACTTCAGTCGATTGAGGAAGCTGAGAAGAGGTTCTCGTTCGCTTCGCTGCCTTGTCCCCTGCCTTAGCCTTGTTTGGGTCTTCTTGGCCTAGCCTTGGTCATGGCTTGTCAGATAAAAATGCGTCTTCTACTACTTACCTTGTCCCCTCCCCCCCCCCCCGGCTTATTTTACTAAAAGAAATAAAGGTAAGGCCAAGACTGGTGGTAGGTTGGCCTTCTCTTTCGCGTGTATAGAGTTCTTTTATGCGAGAGGGAAGAGGGGAGGGGGGCGTTGGGCTTCGGCAATGATGGAGGCGTAGGGATCAAGCCAGAAAGTCGAGAGAAAGAATGAAGACAAGACAAGGTAAGAGACAAGAGACAAAACAAGACGACCAGAAATAACGCGGTCCCCACTTGATTGTGTCTTTCTGTCCAGACGAGTCTTCGTAAATGGAGATTTAGGAATGCGAAGATGTCCACACAAGTTCGTTGTCTCAGGTTTATAGGGAGACAACAAAGGTTTATGTATACAAAGAAGAGTCAGAAGTTGGCTTGGTATGTGACGGCATTTAACCAGATGGTAGGTAGACCTAGCCTTGGGCTTTTGAATCTGAAGAGAAACCGAAAATCTCTTGAGAGGGCAGCGGGCAGGTGGGTACCTGGGCTTTTGCTTTAGACTGGCGTAAGTTGCGTTGTGTCTTCTAGGCTATATGCCTGTGCTTGGTGGATGGGACAGAGAGGAGGAAGACATACCTTGTATCAATCCTAGCTACTTATGATGTTTAAGCAAGGCTAGGGTTTATTTACCAAATGTTTGCACTATTGACTGGTTTCTTGAAAGGCATACCAAGACAAAGAAAGGGAAAGGAAGCAAGACAAGAAGATGGCAAGGAGGAAAGCAGGAGACTTAGCATATGCCCCACTTTTATAAAGAAGAAATTCAGGGAAGCCAGGCGTCACGATAGGACATCGAGGGGGTTGTTTGTTCCTGCCTTAAAGAGTCAACAAGGATAAATTTTTTAGGGCTTGCAATCACGCCTGCGTTTCTAATAGGGAAAAACTCGGTAAAAAGAGGAGAGAGAGAGGGAAAGAGAGGGAAAGAACCATTCGGTGATCCACATTGAATTTGAATTTGGTGGATTTCGAATCCTCCGTGTTTCTTTTTTGGACAGTTGTTTGGTTCTAGATTTGAAGCAAGTATTAGGTACCTGGTAGTTTGGCCTGCACTCTTGATCATGCTTTGCATATGCTGCTACTGCCGGGAACAAGACGGGACGAAACGCGACGAATGCTGCGACTAGAGAACAGAAAACCCCAAAAAAAATCGAAGCAGAGCAAGAAGAAGCACAAAGGGGACTGGCCAAAGATACTATGCATTGCGATTGGGTCGTCAAATAAAACCAGCCAAGCTGTGTGAGCTTGTACGTATGTGCAGTGCATTAAGTGAAGTGTACATCAATGTGGACATGTTGAACCTGGTCAGTGCATGGGCAGCTGTGGATTGGGGGAGGTGGCGGCACGTGTGTCTTGGATCTTTCAGACTGTCAGGATAAGGATGGGGACTGGGAGACGGATGTAAAGGGAAGGCATAGAGACACAAAAGGCTCAAGTTGTGTGGTTCAGGCTTGGATATTGGTTGAAGGCTGCGAAACTTGACGTTTCGTATCCTCAAAAAAATCCTGGCCGATCTTTGCAGTGCCTGAAAACAACCAAAACGGACTCGGAACTTGGGAAAGGCCCGGGAATCGGGAAGAAAAAAAAAGTGGCTTGTTTGAATGTTAGGACGAGAAATGGTAAGCTTCTGGCAGCAGCAGTAATTTATAGACTGCGTGTTGGGTGTACCTGGTACAATGTCAATGTACCGGTGAGGTAGGGTAGGCAGGAAGATAGTAAGATGTACCTTCTTGCCCCCTCCCTCCTGATTGTTTTCTCTTGAAAGAAGGCTAAAGCCAAGGCTAAGGTTAAGGCTAAGGTTTGAGGGCTAGAGCGAAGAAGAAAGGAAAAAAAAAAAGAAGAAAAAATAAACACAAGAGAGGACAGGCCAGAAGAAGGAAAGGCCTATAGAGCGGCAGACTTATGAAACGGAAAGAAGCCAGCAATAGAAGGAAAGAGCAGCAGACAGCAGAAAAGAGAAAGAGGGAAGGCGAGAAGGAGGAAAATAAGAAAAGAGATCTGTGTGTGCTTTCCCAATGAGACCCCGTCGTCCAACGGTTCCTGCCTGTCTTGTTGTCTTGTTTCTTTCTCTTCCCTGCTCTTCCTTGCTCTTCCTTGCCCTAGCTTGTCTCTTCTGTTCTCTCCTGCCATTTCTGTCCTTTCTCTTATTTCTGCTCTTGCTTGCATAGTTGCAGTTAGCTGCTTTTTGTCTTTAGGTTCCTTCCTCAAGCCGTGAGCGAGTTCCAGCTTCTCTCCTCTCTTTTTTTTCTCTTTTTGTGGTAGTCCCCCGTTTTTCCCTCTTTTTATTTTTATTCTTTATTCTTTTTAATTTTCCATTTTCCATTTTTTCTTTTATTTTTTCTGTCTTTAATTCTTTTTTTTTTTTTTTTTTTTTCCTTTCTTCCCCCTCAAATCATCAAGAGTTTCTCTCTATCTCTTTTTTGTCCTTCTCTTTCTTTTTATTATCGTTTTTTGATGCCCTTTTCTTCTATTTAGCGATAAACTCGCATCGCTTTTTTTCTTCAATCTTCTCGTGCTTCTCTCATTTTGCCCTCGAAATCTGCGATGGGCCTGAAGTACTTGAACATTTACATCTACGCCTGAATTTTTGCACTTGAAGCCCCCAAAAAATTACAGCACCAAGTTTCTTTTCTTCATTTTCCTCTTCGTTCCTTTCCTCTTTGCCGTCTTTTATCTCGTCTTGAATTCCCTTTAAACGGAAAAATCCCTTTTTATTTTTTTATTTTATTTTATTTTTTTCTTGAATGAAGAAACCCACCGACGAAAAACTACGCGTTTCAACATTCAGCTTCTTCTCGTCGTCGTCCCGTTTTTTGCATAAAGCTTTCTTCTCTCACACACTGTCGCTTTGGCTCACAAACGCTTGTTTATTACCATCACGTTGCTGCCAGCTTGTCGCCATTTTTGTCTGCAATACTAAACCTCCGCTGCCATCCGTCATTGTGCCGCCGCCCATCTGTCCGTACAGCTACCGCCATCATTGATTGTCCTGATTCTTGGCTTGATGTCCTCGTCAGTCTCTGCTGTTTGTCTACTTGTGTCTCTTTCTGCTGGTTTCTGCTGCCATATGGCCAATTAGTCACGGCATCACAGTCTGGATCCGCTTCTCTTCCGCCCTCGCATTAACCCGATCTCACAAAAAGCAAGCGCGTGCTTTATCAACTATCGTCGTTACATCCATCATAATCATCGTCACTACTACCACACCGCACTAAACCTGTCCATCAACCAACCAGCCAGCCAACAGTTACTCGCCTCATTTTTCCTTGCATTGCTGCGGCCTTTCTTTCCTTCTGACTGCACCCACTTCACTGACTACCCTTGACTGCCCCTCTCGTATTTTCTGCTATTGCTATCCTCATCTCATCATTTGTCTAGTCTTGTGCACTTGCCAATCTGCCTCTTGGCTATCCCATCCGCTCTCTTTTCCTCTCTGACCTCTGTTTGCCGGCGCTTCACGGCGCGCGCTCGCTACCCACCATGAAGGAATATCTTGATTCCGATCGTCTAAATTTTCTAGTATGGAGGTACGTCTTTCCTCTATTCTCTCCTCTTGGCTCCCTCTTCCTTTTTCTCTGCCTCTGCATGATCGCAAATTCCGACCGTTATATCTCTCTCCCGGTCTATCTTGCACATATACATTTGTATTCGGTATAACTCGATACTAACTAGCCTGATGTTTTAGGTATCTCCTCGAAAGTAGTATGTCTGCTCTCATTTATTCTTTCTTCCGCTATGTCTTGATCTTAACTCCTTATTTACTTTGCCTACTCACTGTCATTACACTCGTATCCATCCTATCTATGCTATCTATGCCCATGGGCTGCTACCTGACCTCACCAAAAACACAGTTCACTTTCGCCTCTTTATTTTCTACCCGTCACCGACAATCTCACTCTACCCGATTATGTACTAACCCGCTGCCCTTCCAGACTACCGCGAAGCTGCCACAAAACTTCAAAAAGAATGGGGTATCAAAGAACCTCACCGACACTTTGACTTTGCGCAACATGTACGCAGCCATTCACTTGTTTATGTTGTGAATAAAGGCCTCTCCTATGCCAGTCTTGAACGGGAAAGCCATCGGAATGTGGTATGCAACCATCTCACCACCCAAACCACCCGCAACTTGCATGCCCACCATGCATCTCTACCGTCACTACCGCACACATCACAGTTGTGCAAAACAGCTATAGAAACTACCAGACCTTCTGCTGTGACTGCTACTGTCAATAATTCAGCGTTTTCTGATCCCCCAGTATCAGTTTTACTAACTTGCTCCCCTCAGTCGGATGCCGTCACCGACTCCCAAGCAGAATTCGGCTTCTTCGGTCCTGTGACACTGCCTCCCCCAAAGACCTACCCCCGGCCATCTTCAAGGATACAACACCAAAAAGACAACCAGGAAGAAGATGGCGAGGCTGACGCTGACGGCGAGGCTGACGATGAAATTGTCACCAAACAAGAGGACCCTGAAGATGTCTCCATGGAAGATTCTACAGTTATCATAACTGAAGATGCCACTGCTCGCAAGCGACTACTATCTACACACCTACCTAATGGAATCGCAAAAAAGCCCAAGTTAGCCGATAATGGGGATGAAACCACGATTCCAATGTCAATGGATATTGACGGTGGCGAAGTCCCTGGATCTAACCACGCCTATCCATCTCCACTTGAGGGCGATGAGACTTCTGCTACTCAGCCCCACACCGACGGCCCTGAACAAGGGACCCAGGAAAAGACTAAGGATCTGACAACTGACACGATATATCTGGATCTTGCCATTGAGAAGCCCCGCGTGGGCCCTGCTCCACCAGCTGAGCGCTCACCTACTACTCCTTCACCCGTGCTATTACTGTGTGAATGGAGTCCAACGAATCCAAACATTTTGGCGGCCGCAGGAACCGACTCCATGTCTCGTCTGTATACTATTAATCACACTACTGACAGAGACGACAACCAGCCGTTTTGTAAACTGCTGGAAGAAGACGCCCCTCGGGATACGCAAGTCACAGCTCTCTCATGGAGTCGTGCTGAGGGCAACATTCTAGCAATAGCCACCGAACAAGGCGGCAAAGCGCGGATAAATATATGGGCAGGCGATGGCACGCATATCCACTTGATAGATGTTGCGGAAGGTCCAGTCATTAAGCTTGCATGGAACCGTACAGGGACTGCTCTTTTGGCTATTTCCCCATCAACAGATAACGGCACACTTCTGTCGATATACAAGGTTCCGACGCTGGCTTCTCTAACGCATACGATATCCAATCACGATTTTACATCCGTGGCATTAGATGTGACGTGGACCAATGAATCAACGTTTTTAGTTTGTGGCGGCCAACTCTTGCAAACATTTAGCTGCTCAGGGCCATCGATAGAGCCTGTGCGCACGTTTGAAACAGATTCCACGGATGCACTGGTCCACGTCGCATATGATGACCGTGCTCTAATAGCAGCAGCCAGCTCTGACACTGGGACTATTACTGTAAGTTTTTGCCTTGTATTCTGCCACCCATCATTCAAGCAGTCATGACCTCTTCGGCTGCGTTTGTCTACGAATATTTCCGTGCTAACTTTCCCTCGCCGTAGCTCATTGATGGCAACGGAAGCAAACGTAAAATCTCAGCGCACACGCATCCAATAACGGCTCTTAAATGGCAGCCAGAAGCCCTTGCTGGCGTAGAGAATCGACTACTTGCCTCAGCAGGCGAGGACGGCGCCGTTCTTGTCTGGGACCCCAAGTGTCTGGAAACCAAGCCCAAAAAGTTTCTAACGATGAGCGGTGGGCCGATTGTGGCTCTGGCATTTAGTCCCGACGGTGCGTATCTTGCCGGGGCTACGGCACTTCACGTGTATATTTGGAAGGTGGGCGATACAGCCTCCATTCCGTATGCCAAATGGAAGCGTACACCACATCCTGGGTGGAATGGACCGACACCGTCGGGCGAAAACGAAGACACATTTGAGCACTGCTTGGCGTGGGACTCGACGGGTCAAAAAGTCGCGTACGGCGTCAATAGCCGATTAGCTGTGATTAGCTTCCGGTAGTCACATATAGTGGCAAGGCCAGGGTCAATAAATGCCCAAGAAATTTCTTTCCCACTGCTCCTTTTTCCCTGTTGGGGAGTCGGAGCCTGGAGTGTATAAATCATGCTGCATATCAGAACTTCTTTTTCTTGCTCGTTTTCGGCCTCCATTTACTTATTGTTGTCCTAACTCGCACGCGCCATTTTTCTCTGTCTGTTCATATGGGAGGACTACGTCACGGTGTTTTCATTTTTCATTTGGGTTCGCTGCTTGGGGGATGTATATGCCGGACATGCAAACATGCGCAGACACAGGCCACATAACGGATGAACATATAACGCGGGCCATTTTGTAAGCTGCTGGGCCACTTGAAAGCCTGAATATGCTTGTGTAAAATTGTCTTTGCATTCCCTTTCCCCTCTTTTCTTTTGTCTTCATGGTATCCGCTCTTATTTTACATTGGCCTTATAGGGATAACCTGGGTGTTTTCTGTCGTGTTTTCGTTTTCGTCTTTTTTTTTTTTTCTTTTTCTTATTCTTGGAGTCCTTTTAAAGGGGAGCAGAGACCAGGATTCAGTGTCTATGGGAAACGGAGGAGTACTACTAGGTATTTTCTTTTTTTTCTTTTCTTTTTTTTTTGAATTATTGCACATTTGTTTTTTATGTCCATCTCTTTTGATTTTCTTCCGTTCAATACAAATTTCATGCCTGGGGTTGTTTTCTTCGACACACTGAGTGAGAACGGGCGTAGTGCGTCACGGCCGAGTCACGTGATATGACAAGGCTTCAACCAATGCCAGTGATGATGTCCTGCTTTTGCTTTAGTTTTCTGTGTAGCTGCAAACAGACGAGGCAAATAAAGAAGTGCCCAAGAGTTGCCAAATCGATAATCGATTGCTCTAGAAAGAATAAGAGGCGTGAGATACAATCAGCAGAAGAAAACCCCCTCCCAAAAAAGGATAAAGAAGTCGGCAGCTACATAAAAAGAAGATATCTCTCCTTCGTTTTTCCCGGGTTTCTCTGTTCTCCGTCTCTATACAAACTCTGCCTTCTTGTCCCCAGCGTTTTACCCCGCATTAGACATCAGGAACTAAGACGCGAAAGCCCCCTCCCCCTCCTCATGGAAATGCACAAGGGCCGTCTATTGCCAGCGAGTGTGGCGGTAGCGGCAAAGATGGTTAGGAAAGAGATGCTGCAGCGAATCAGCACGACTGGCGTACCGCTCCCTGTACAGCTAGGTGCTGGGACCACTGGGGCTTCTAGAGCTAGCAGTATTAGCACTAGACAGATGCAGAGACAGTGGAAGCAGAGTGCATGGTTCTCATGTATGACGGGGCCATTTGCTCATAGCCGCAGGAATGACAGCAGCAGCGACAGGGACAGTGCCAGAAATAAGAAGCACGCCACCACCACCAACATTAATACTACTACTGCACGCAACAACGACATCAAAGATATCAATAGCAGCGCCAAACCCAAAAGCAACAACGAAAACGAACAAAACGATTACCTTTCCTCTACCGAATCTAATACTGCCGAATCCCTCAACCTCGGCTTCATACCGCTTCAGGATCAAGAAGATAGTAACTCAGGCGACCTCAACCATAAGGCCGTTCACGACAACCTAAGCCACAACACTGAGCAGCAAATATCGTGGGAAGCCATGTCTTCTGATCAGTCCTACCTAGATTTCCTGAACAAGGCTAACGCGCCCATGGACTCTGCTTCAGCAGGCTCCCAGCCGCAACAGGCCTCAGCTAGCTACAATAATGACTTGCTACTAGTTACGCCCGGCGAGGATATCCCTCCGGTCTTGGCTCGGGTTGGCGGTCTGGCGTATACGTCGGATGCGGATGAACCGTTTGTGCCCGTGGTCCTGAAGTGGGACGAGACAGGTAATAAGGGACTTCCGGACGAGGGTAAGTTCCTGTTTCTTACATTTACTACTTGTTGCTTGATGATACCCCTCCCCCCCCCCTCCCCCTTCCACGACCTGCTACAGAATCGTCGCACATCAAAAAGTCCCGCGCTTGTAGCTCCAACTAACTCTTGCCTCTATCAAAGACGAATTCATCGCCCTTGTCCACGCTCCGCCAGCCTCCCCCGTCTCCATCCTCGATCCTAGCGAATGGGACGGCCAGGGCCACTACCAGACTGTGCTGGACGCCGTGCGCGAAGCTAGTGAGGGTGCTGATGTGCGCGTTTATCGCCTGGAGACTAGTAGTACGCGTGTCGAGTACTTTATCGTCAGCTGTGAAGGCGAGGGCAAGAATGCGCGTCTGGTGGGCCTCAAGGCACTGGCAATCGAGTCATGAAGGAGGATAGTTGCAGCAGTAGTAGAACAGTTCAACATCATACAACTTTGGATTAGCTTGTTTGCGACTTTTGCCGTACTTCGCACACTGTAGGCTGTTGTGATACCACATTGTATTGCTTTGCTCATACACACCCAAGCCTTGAGTGAAATCGCACCTTGGTTCTGGTCCTGGTCACGATTTTCAGCCTTGCCATGATGACGTGGGGCCAGATGGAAGGAGTATAATCCCAGCTATAGATATATTATGGGAACTAGTTAGAAAATAAAGTAAAAATTAAATAAAAATAAAAATAAAAAAATCCTTTTATTTTTTGAGTCACAAGACTGAACAAGAAACACCAAAAATCAAATCGTATTCTATAATTCAGCGTTCTTTTACTAAAGATCACATCCCGTATACTGTTGCTACTAGAGAGGCACAACGAAACTTACTTGCTTCCTGTAGCTAGCCTTGCCCCTCATTAACAGACAAAAAAACGGAGCTTTAGCCTTGTCACAAGCCACTGGCAGCAAGAAGCTTGAACAGAAAATTAGTCTTGTAACTTGTCTACGATCATAACCGCGACCGCAATCGCTATCTTGGGCTCTGCCTTATACACAAATCGTTACACTAGAGACAGAATAACGCTATAGCTATAGCCATGGCCAGACCAGTTAGTAGTAGTCTTTATCCCCGTTTCCTCTTACCTTGCACTCCCCTCTCTACGTATCTCTGCCCGTTTCTCCTCTCCGAGGTGCCAACTAACTAACGTCTTTCTTTACCCCTCCATCACTTAGAGATCTGTTGTGCCGTCCCTTGACACGGTGCGTGAAATCGTGTGCAATCCTCCGGCCTCTGGCCCCCGACCCAATCTCATCCCACTATGCCGCCAGTTTCCATCCGATATGCTAACGCCGTCGGCGGCTTATCTAAAAATATCCAAACATGCTGGCAAGGGCTCCTACTCGTTCCTGTTTGAGAGCGCTGCCACCGAGCAGGTCGGTCGTTATAGTTTTGTCGGTGCTGGTCCTCGGAAGACCATCACTACTGGCCCTGGCTGGGGTGAGGCTACTGACCCGCTCCCGATTCTGGAGGCCGAGCTAAACCAGTATGTTGTGGCTACGGTGCCGGGCCTGACATTGCCCCCCATGGCCGGCGGTGCTGTGGGCTATGTTGGCTACGACTGCGTTCGTTACTTCGAGCCCAAGACCGCTCGTCCCATGGAGGATGTGCTCAAGATCCCGGAATCCATGTTCATGTTGTTCGACACCATCGTTGCCTTTGACCGCTTCTACGGTGTTGTCAAGGTCATAACTTACCTGCGGGTTGATACAACCAAGCCCCCCACCAGCGAGCTGGATGCCGACTACGCCAAAGCCACAGCACTGCTTGAGGAGCTTGTCGCTGTGCTCAACTCCACCGATACGCCCATGCCTGAGCAGCAGCCCATTGAATTGGGGGCCGAGTACACATCCAACATTGGCCGCAAGGGCTACGAGAATCATGTGACAGAGCTGAAGAAGCACATCCGTGCCGGCGACATCATCCAGGCTGTGCCATCACAGCGTTTTGCGCGCCCCACCAAACTGCACCCATTCAACATCTACCGCCACTTACGTACCGTAAACCCATCGCCGTATCTATTTTACATCGACTGCGACTCTTTCCAAATTGTTGGCGCATCGCCCGAACTGTTGGCCAAGAGTGAGGCTGGCCGCATCATCACTCACCCCATTGCCGGCACCGTTAAGCGCGGTGCAACGCCTGCCGAGGATGAGGCTCTCGCCACGACACTGCGCAACAGTCTCAAGGATCGCGCCGAGCATGTCATGCTGGTCGACTTAGCACGAAATGATATCAACCGTGTGGCCGATCCGTTCACGGTCCGTGTCGACCACCTGATGATTGTGCAAAAGTTCAGCCATGTGCAGCACCTGGTCTCACAGGTGTCAGGAGTACTTCGGCCCGACCAAACGCGCTTCGATGCCTTCCGTTCTATTTTCCCCGCTGGTACGGTGTCTGGAGCGCCCAAAGTGCGTGCCATGGAGTTAATTGCCGAGCTTGAGAAAGAGAAACGCGGCATCTATGCCGGCGCTGTCGGATACTTTGGTTATGGCGGTGTCTCGGCCAAGGGCGAGCCCATTGAGGGAGCCATGGACACGTGCATTGCCCTGCGTACAATGCTGGTCAAGGACGAGATAGCGTATCTACAGGCTGGAGGTGGTATTGTTTTTGACTCGGACGAGTATGAAGAATGGATGGAAACGATCAACAAGCTAGCAGCTAACACGCAGTGCGTGACAAGCGCAGAGGAGATTTACTACGACCAGCAGCAGGTTGCCAACTCATAGGACTCGGGATGGACCTAGCTAGTTAGGGATGTGATTTAAGGGGAAGAAGAAACACAAATAAAACTTATGGGAGAAAAGTCAAGCCCGTTTGTAGGCATATTAGAGCAGAGTAGTGTTGAGAAAAGCTGCACTTCCAAGCATACATTTGTTTGAGCGAGGCATGCATGGCCGATTGCCATTAGGAAGGTTAGTTTCTTGGCTTGACTTGCTACAATACACACCGTCTACGCCATCCACACCATACACAACTATGTCTATGTATGTCCTATATGCATATACTTGCATGTGCATACCTATCCATTTATCCACATCCCCCTTTCTTTTCATTCTCTCACACCGCACGCCATCGTTATTAGGCTAGATCTACCTCTTACATGCACGAAGCGACGTCCTAGACATCGTCATGTTCAGCTCTCGCCTCGCCCTTTACGTCTAAGGTTTGGCTCTAGGCGGGCTAGCTAGCAAGGCCAACGAAGCAGAATGGGAGACAAGCGAAAAGATGAAGAAGAAGGAAGCAAAATAGACGAAAGCTGAACGAACAAAAATACAAACGCAGAGGGACAGAGTCTGAAATACAAAAGATGAAATGCAAACGACCCCGGTCGGTAAAGCTGGCTCAACATTTCCTTCTTCCTTTCTCATGTACTTTGCATCATATTATTGCATATTGCATATATACTTAGCGCCCAACCGCTCCCTGGCTCTGCTGCATTTGGCCGCCTCATCCATTTGGGCCGACGATGAGCGAAGTAATTCAGCAACTTCGGCCCAACGTACAGCCACATTTGGCAAAACAAGCGTCGTACAAACGAAACCAGGCAAGGCTGGACATTTGAGTGCAAGAAACAAGCGTATCCGTGCATAACATGATGAGCAGGATGAAGGCTACTGGCGGGGTAGCGGGGCGAGGAGAGAAGCGCGAGGCAAAATGGCGGGATAGCTGTATAAGTGAGTGTGCAAAGCTTGAGTTTGTGGCAGACGCTGTGTAGATTGCGAAGAGGGAGAAGAGGGAGAAGAAGAAAAGAAGAAAAAAAAAAATAAGAAAAAAAAAAGAAAAAAAATAAGGGACTCGATATATGGTGATAAGTACAGACGGTAGGTACCCTACGAAGGCAACAAAGAAGGAACGAGGAAACAAGGAAGGAAGGAGCAGGACAAGGTTTGTTTGTTTGATTGTCTATTGCAACTACGCTGGACGAAGGGGAAAAAAAAAAAAAAAAAAGAACAAACAAACAAACAAACAAACAAAGCAAGATGCTAGATACTGCCTTCCTCGTCTTTCCCGCTCGCATAGCAAGCGTGTTGCATTTTCTCCTCTTCCTTCCTTTATCCTTCCTTCTTCCACTCTCCATTGTTCTTCCTTCCTCCTTGCTTGTTTCCCCGCCCGTCTTCCTTTCCCCCTTCTCTTTTCCTTTTGTTCATCCTTTTTATCTCATTCAAGCAACTGCCTCCTCTCCCTCTTTCCGTTTTATTTTCTGCTCCTTGCCTGCCCTTCAGGGCAAAGCAGTCGTTTTCGCAAGCCCCCTCCTCCTCCTGCTCATCTCCTCGTCCCCTCGTCCCCTCGTCTCCCATCTCCCTGCCCGCCTCTCTCCCTCTCTCCTCGTCTCCCTTCTTCGTTCGGCCCACTCACGCACGCACCGTTTGCCGTCTGTTTGCTCGTCCTCAGCTCGTACTTTTATTTAGTTTTTTTTTTTTCTTTTTTTTTTTTTCTTCTCTGCCAGTTCAGGCTCGTTTTCTGACATCATTTTCACCCAAGCTTCTCTTTTCTTTTTCCTTCTTTATATATGTCCGTCTCCCTGGCTCTCTGTCATCTGCCCTCTCTCCTCTTCTCACATTCATTTTCCTCTTCTCTTCCCGTTTATTTCCCCACGGCATCTTTTTCCAGCCATCCTTTTATAATAACCTTGTTTGTTACCCTTTTCTTATCTTCTTTACCCAGCCTTGACTCAACAAGAAAAAGAAAGAAAAAACAAAGAGGCAAGGCCATTCATTTCATCACAACAAAAGCCTCTTCACCACCCTCTTTCTTTCTTTCTCTCTCTCTCTCTCTCTCTCTCTCTCTCTAAAGTTAGTCTTGAAGCCGCATCTTATCTTTGAAGAAAAAGAAGAGAAACCCCCCCCCCCCCCAAAGTTCGTCAACCTGCATGGCTTAACCTGGTCTCTCGCTTGCCGCTTGTCCTATAGTGTCGTGTAATCCACAACAATCAGTCTACTCAACTCCAGCCTTTCCCATTCATAGGCTAGCCCAGCTCTTTTTACTCCAGCTAAGGTCCTCCACCCACCATGAACAGCCACGACTCCTCCCACGCTTTTGCTAGTGCCAATGTCAATGACAACGACAATGCCAGTGCCAGTACTAGTGGAAACGAGACTTACAATAACGATCAGGGCATGAGGCAGTCACCGAGCTTTTCCGGTGGTCTTCCAGGCGCTAGCAGCAACGAAATGACCCAGCCCACATCCAGCTCGGCTCTTAACCGCATCCTGCATCCATACCCGCAGCCACCAGTATCACAATACAACGGTCCGGCTCCCGGCAACCAGCCCGAAATGGTGCTCCCTAACCCTTTTGATCAGACAGAATATGTGTATTACAGCCCTTCATCTTTTGCGTACAATCAAGTGTCTGCAAATGGTGGCCCTATACTGTTCGATCATAGAGATGGCTGGGTATCAGGCCCAATGCCATACTTGCTCGTACACTCCAACCAGTACCAGGCTCATTCAGCAAATGAACCGCAGCAATTTCACTCAGCAGATGATCTGTTGCAGCTGCAGCAGCAACCCATGGAACTTACTAGCTTCCAGTTTCACCAACATCAAAATCAACATGAACCCCAAAATCAACATCAACCCCAAAATCAACATCAACATCACCACAACCACCAACATCACCAACACCCTCATCACTTACAACAGTATCAGCAACAGCAAGGTCACATTGCCCCCGCCAGTAATAATCGCAAACGCCCCCGTTCTATTGATGAAGGTGTCGGCAGCTCATCAGCAGCACAATCATCATCAGCAGCATTTGTAATGCCGGTAGCCACTCCATCAGAAACGCCCTTCAGCGCGCCCGCCTCAGCGTATTCAACCTATGTCAATCCACATGGTGCTGATGAGGATGAGTACATGCATCAGACCCAGAACGGCGAGATCGCATCGGAGGACGAACCGCTTCATCGAAGGCCGGAAAGACGCAAGACAGGAGAGTGAGTTTTCCCTCTCGACTCCCCCCCCCCTCCCCCACCCTTTCCTTTCTTCTTTCTTTGTTCTTTGCTAGCTAACAACACAACTCCTGTGCTCATCGTACCGCCCGGCGTTTTAGATGGCAAAAAATGATGGATCATCGCGAACGTGCTACCAGGATTCTACAGGACCCCGAACTTCTCCTTACGCATGCCGAAAGTCGCCAAGATGTAAGTTGCCCCCTCTGTATCTTTGCTGCAAATTCCAGCAAACAATATTCCGCTAACATATGTATCCGCCTCCTTTCTTGTCTCTCTCTAGAGCATTGCAGGCACACGTCTACACTACATGCGTCTGGCTGCAGGCTATGCCGTTGAGGGCTACCTGTGAATAACATACACCCAATGCGTCGTCCTCTTCTCACCTTAGTCACACGCGCTTTATTTCTTGTTGCGTTCTACCACACCTCCTCTCACCTAACCCTAGCCTTGTTTCTATTTGTTGTATGTTCTCTGCGTTTTGTGTTGTTCATTAATTCACCCAACCAACACACATATATATATATATATGTATATAGAGAGGGTGTGAGGGAGGTGTGTGTGTGTGTGTTATGTTTTTGTATAGTAAAGCCTTTTAGCGTTCACTTGTTGTGGGATAATAAATAAAATGTTCTGTGGTCTTAAATTGAACTAGATCTGTAGTATATGCACGAACACCAAAGTATTGTATCCAACGCCAAGCAGCCCAATAAATGCAGATATAGCAATGGCAAAGCAAATATGATGAGATTTGATGGTGGGAACAATCGGCTGACTCTACTCATGATGAGTAGCAAGAAAGCGAAAGCAAAATAAAATAAAACGTACAATGAATCTTGTTGTTGTTATGCGTTCATCAGGGTCATGAGAGAACAAAGAAAAAATCAAATAAAAGAGCAAATAAAAGAGCTTTTTTTTTAGAGACCCGTTCGCCCCTTTACCCATATCGCTCCGCGGGCATATACCGTGGTACAACAGCGCCGCTCGAACTATATGCCATGGGTGCTGGATGCGGGTGGATCGCCATTTGGCTCATCGGCATGGAATGGCCATGGTTCTTTGCCATGCTGCGGCTGGCCGCAGTACGACGACGACGGCGGATTGATGTACACAACGACCAAATAAACATGAGTACGATCAAACCGCCAACACTAGCAATCACCGGGATGAGTATGTGCTTGTTGCGCTGGAAGAAGTTACGCAATTCCTTGGTCATTGACTGGCCATTGCAGGCGCCGTTACGACATAGACCGCCCGAGCCACAGGGTGTGCCGTCCAGGTATGTCTGGGCGAATTGCACGCAGACACCACTGCGCAGACGTGGCGATGTGCACTGCATTTGGCAACTGTTTGACTGGCCGCAGGACCGCGTATCGTTGCTATTGGTATTGGTACTAGACCCCATCATAGCCTTGCACTGCTGGTCGCGAGAAGTGCACTGGCCGCTGGCACATTGGAGGTTCGTTCCGCAAGAGGTGCCATCATCAGAAAACACGTTTTGAGGGCAGGTAGAAATCGTGCCATTGCAAACCTCTTCCGGGTCGCAGGGACCCGTACTAGGACGGCATACAGTTCCTGACGAAGCAAGCCGGCAGTCATCTGTGCAGCAGTCTTCGTTTGAGGGGTCGCACTCAGAGTTGGTGGTAAACCGACATGTGGAGGGATCGCAACAGCTATTTCCTCCACAGCCTGTTTCTCCGCCACAGTCACAGTCTTCGCCAGTCTCAACAATACCATTACCGCACTGGGCACCGGTAATTGTCGGTACATTGCGGTTGTTGGTTAGACAATCAGTTTTGACAGAGGAGCGGCCAATGGCAGAGCAGATGTTTCCGATACTACAGGGAGAAAAGGCAGTAATGCCGCTACCAGTTGAGGGGCTCATAATATACGCTCCATCCGCATCACAAGTGCTCGAGCTAAGAGGGCAGCATCTGGATGTTTCGCTAAGGTTCTGGGCACACGCATCAGCTGTGCAGTCATGAACAGCGCCAAACGTGTGGCCAATCTCGTGTGCCATAACCTGCCACTCGGTGCTAGTCCGGACAATGACATTGGTTGAGGCCACGGTTTCGTTGCTGCCGCCATTTGAGGCTGATCCTGAGAGGCAAACTTGGCCCAGCCAAGCCAAGCCAACGGCTGTACCAGTGTTGCAAGTCGTGAGCAAAGACCAGAATGCATTCGTGTCGATAAACTGGCCGCGCCATGCAGAAAACTGGTTAAGACGAGTGGAAATGTCGACCGACGAGCTGCAAGGCACGTTCCACGGCACGGAAGGGTTTGTTGTAGTCGGGCAGTTACTTTCGGTGACGGTGAGATTTTGGATGCCAAGAGAAATGTTGAACGTACTTTCGTATATGGCAGAAGCGGAGTTTATTTGTCGGATGACGTTGGTGCGCATGTCAGATTCGTTCTCAAACTGCTGGTGGTACGTACAGTCAGTAGCAATACCAATAAGAGCAACCCGTCTGCTTGAAAAGCAGCCAGTCGTTGAGCCAATTGAGTCGACCAAATTGACACCAGCACCATTGTTTCCTGTTTGGCCGTTATCCATCTGACGCCCGAAGATAAAACGGGCAGAGAGACTATGTAGACTAGTTTCTTCATGATAGTTGCCAATGTTGAGAGGGTCAAACTCAGAGTTACGACTCAAGGCGTCGGCACCACACCCATTTATAGATAAATCGCGTTTCAACTCATGACCTGATACATCAGCAACAATACTTGAGTCTTTCCACAAGACCATGACGTCTTCCGGGTCTTGGCTGCCGATTTCAACATCAGGATCCAAGTGAAGCTTCGTTTTCCGATAATCTTTGAGACTATGAATGTGATGATGATCGCCATCTATACGAAACGCGCCTTCGAATACGGGATGTTTGCCATCGCGGTGAAAAGTGATACGGGCCCAACCAGCCTGTGTCCACAAAGACGAATCTTTGTGCTGGATAAAAGCATGACCCTTAAAGACTTTAAAATCCGTCCGTTCTATAGGCTCTGTATGTGATATTTGCCCATCGTGATCAAGATGCGTAATGTGTAGCGTTTCGTGTAGAATATCGTGATTAGGCTCTAGGGCAAGCCGCACCCTTTGTTTATTTACAACGAAATTCAGATCGAAGTGGGAATAAGCGTGAATATGACGTGATGGAGTCCCAATTAATGGGTCCTCTAGAACGTACACATGACGAATTGGATTTCTGTCGATAGAATGCGCTATTGTATGGGCAAGCAGGTGTCAGAAATCAAGGACAAAATAACAGGGGAAAAAAGGAATAATAACAAAATGTGTGCAAAAAAAAGTAATAAACTAACCAAATGTTGAACGTAGCAGTGCTAAGCCAGCAACAGCGATTTTAAATAAATTGCATGAAACCATGACTTGTGCGTAAATGGTCGATAATAATAATGGATGATACCCTCCCTCAAAAAGAAATATTGTGTGCAAAGGCAGGTGAGGAGACAGACGAAAAGCAGTTGAATCCTCAGAGTATCGAGATCGAGACACGCAAACTTGGAAGACGTTGTGCCAAGTTTGCGGATGAATATATGAGGAATGTGAGATTATGCGGTTAGAAACAAGATGATCAAGTTAAATATGCTGCACTAGGGTACTGTAGAGTGCGAACTATAAAAAGATTATTAAAAAGAAAAAGGTATACGAGGCTCGGTGAAGCGAGCAAACGTATCGTAGCGACTGGTCAGGAGTAGATGATAGACCAACTTAATGGTAATTCCAAAAAGGAGAGGAAAAAAGCGACTGGCAAGAGGAGCGCTTTATAAAGCCAGAAGACAAAGGGGGGAGGGAATCAGCGAGGATGTAAGCTCTGAAAAAGTACAAAGTGCAATTATCGCCAAGACACCTGGCGGGATAAGGAAGAGAAGTGTACAGTATGCGACTTGTGCATGCATGCGTGTAAAAGTGTGTATAGTAGCAGGGCAATGCCAATAAAGTGCTGGGCAGCCAATAAGACAGGCGGCGTTGGCGGCGGCGGCTTAGTCTTGTCTACCTAGCCCAGCTTAAGGAGAAAAGAGAGACAGAGAGGGAGCCGCACAAGGACAACACAGGCTCGAAAGAAAAAAAAGCCAAGCAAAGACGCGCAACTGTTTAAAGTCTGGGTAACAAAGTTTGAAAGAAGAGCTGCAGCTTGCTGCACTGCGCGCTGCACGGCGAGATGAGACGAGAAGATAAAGGTGGAGATGGACTTTCGAATATTGGGTTCCCACAAGGCCGAAAGCAGAATGATCACAAATCAAAGCGAAGTTAGATCCAGCCAGGGAGGGAGGGATACGACGGGGTGTGACGAGGATTGCACTTAATGTGGCGATGCAGAAAGAAAGAGCAGAAGCAGCATTTCGGGGTGGTGGGGGGAGTCGAGTGATAAGGCGGTAGTAGTAGTAGTAGTAGTGATGGAAGGATGTCGTCGCTGTAGTTTGTTTGGTAGTAATAAGACAAGGAAGAAGAAATATCAATAGAAAGTATAGAAGGTCAAATAGAAACAGAAGAGAAATATAGAATGAAAAAAGAAGGGGAAAAAAATGGCCACAGCGTCCAGCGCGGACAAAAAGGTCTCAACAGATCCGAAAGCGAGATTTGAAAATAAAGTAATTTAGATTTGGGCTTTTGGTTTGCGGTGCAGCGGAGCTTTTGGCCTAAGCTCTAACATAAAAAAGCATGCCCGCAGTGCAAGTAGGCTGTAGAGCTTAAGCTGAGACGGACGAGCAGGCAAAGGAGCGAGAAGGACGGGTCGATATCAGGCACTGTAATGCTTGTCTGCCAGCAACGAAGCTGAGCGCTGATTATGGCGACGATGATGTTCAGGAGAAAAAGAGGATTACAATGAAGTGAGGGGAAGACATAATAAAAAGGTACGAGAAAATTTTGCAAAAGACCTTCTTTCCCTTTTTGTCTTGGGGGTTTTGAGAGAGCAACTACCGTATGGCTTTTTTGACAAAAGAAAAATAAGGACATAGCCAAGATTAAGAAGAAACCCAGGGCAGTAGAAGGCTACAAGGCAGGCGCGAACCCGATTAGATTCTGTGCTATTTCTGTTCTGCTCTTTCCTTTTTCTTCGTTCAAGTCTTGGTCAGTTTCTTGTCCAATCTTTATCCTGTTTCGACGCTGTTTCGTAATCATCGCCAATCCTTGTCTTCATATAAAGTCTGAATGAACTAGCAAGAGTCACCGTGAATGTAGAGACAGAAAAGACCGCTAACCTGCCTTTGCTTTGCCGTCCCGTCCACTAAAAAAGGGACCTGCCTCTCTCTACTTGGTCCCATCTTAACTTGCTCAAATTCCTCCTCCCTCTACACGTTCCTAGTTGCCTTTTCTTTTTTTTTTTTTTTCTGGTCGAAGCGTCCCTTTCTTGGTGGTCACAGGTTGGTAAGACCTCTTGTCATCCTGTTCCTTTAGCGCTGCCCTGATCTGGGCTTTTTCAATATCGGTGAAAGGTTACTGTATAAGGGTTGTAACACATAAATAGGGTTATACCAATGATACTGGCTATTATTATCAAGTTGCTATACAATTGTAAATCCCAGGCCCCTGTAAAGCAAGTTCATACGGCTGCTGCGGGCTCAGACTGCAGTAGCCTTCCTGTCCAGATTATGGCATGAGTAGCTGACAAGTCTGGCTTTTCTTGGCTTTGTCTTGGCTGCTTAGGGGAGTACGTCATACGCCGACATAATACCCATGAATGTAGATGTGACAGTCTAATCATAGTCTGCATAAGCCGGATGATAGGGTTATGTGTTTGTACATTTTACTTTTCCTTCCTTTTTTGCTTGGCTGCTACACAAGTCTCTGTGTCTTCCCTTTCCAGCTCTCCCGGGTAGCTTTAGGAGGGCAGACAGCCGCAGGCGTCAGTAGACGTGCGTGCCTAGCTGTTGCAAATCCTACCAAGGTTCTCCAAGGCTCTCCGCCTAAATCATACTTTATGGCCCCGTGATAAAAAACTAGTTTAGTAATGGAATGGGACCGGCAAGATGGCCGGGCGGCAACTTTTCTTTTGCTTTTTACCCATATAGAAGGGTTGGAAAGGAAGTGGCTGTGGCTACGAAGCCATTCGCCCTGCGGACGTGTATGATCAGCTCCTTAGCTTACCTTGGCTTATAGTGTACGGCATCCTGTATAGCCCAATAGCAGTGTGGGTTAACATAGCACGTGATACATGACATAATAAGGAGATCAAGTTGGCGTAATGCTAACAAGAGGCACAACGTTATCATTAATAACATATATAATAAAAAAGGAACAAGAAAAATAGATACCGAAAAAAAAAAAAAAAAAAAAAAAAAAACCAAGATGTAAAAGCCCAAATATACATAAACACGCTTGTAGACATAGACACACAGAGACTCCTAGACATTCACAGACACCAACAAGCCCGCGCCGTGATGCGGGACTTCATCCAATCTTCGTTTCCCCCTTAAGCCCTCTTCCGAGAAGCGGCAACAATACCAATAATCTTGCTTACGACAGTAGGGTCAGAGAGCTATTGACAGAGTTAGTATAGTGCCTTAAAAAGAAGGATTAATTGGAGACTTACTGTGCTCATATCACCGAGCTGGTCTTCCTCACCAGCTAGAACCTTGCGTAGGATACGGCGCATGATCTTACCCGAGCGGGTTTTGGGCAAGTCTGGCACCACAAAGACTGCTTTGGGGGAGGCAAAAGGCCCAATACTTCTGCGCACTTGCTGGACTAGCTCCTTACGCAGTGCTTCGTATGTTTCGTGATTGTCCTTTTCCTTAAGAGCGACAAAGGCCGTGACAGCCTGTCCAGTCAACTCGTCTGCAACACCAACGACTGCAGCTTCGGCCACGGTGTGATGTTCAAGCAGCGACGCTTCAATCTCGGCCGTGGACAGGCGGTGACCTGACACGTTGACTACATCGTCGACACGACCGCGGATCCAGTAGAAACCGTCGTGGTCACGGCCCGCACCATCACCGGTAAAGTAGTAGCCTGAGTAGACGTTCAAGTATGTGTCCATGTAACGCTTATGAGCGCCCCAGACAGTGCGTGCCATGCTGGGCCACGCCTGCTTGAAGCAAAGCACACCCTCAACATCATTGCCTTGGATCTCAACACCAGTCACGGGGTCGATCAGAACAGCGTCGATGCCAAAGAAGGGTAGAGACGCACTGCCGGGCTTGGTAGGTGTGACGCCAGCCAACGGAGTAATGACGTTAGAGCCGGTCTCAGTTTGCCAGTAGGTATCGACAACCTGTGCTTCCCCATGGCCGACGACATCGTGGTACCACTTCCACACCTCGGAAGCAATAGGCTCACCGACGGAGCCAAGGACACGAAGGCTCTTCATTTTCTTGTTGACGAATTCATCGCCGGCGCGCTTGAGAAGTCGCAGGGCAGTAGGGGCTACGTAGAATTGGGTAATCTCATGCTTCTCAACAATATCCCAATAGCGGGAAAAGCTAGGGTAGGCAGGTGTACCCTCAAAAACAACAGTGGTTACACCTAGCAGGAGAGGAGCGTAGACCACGTAAGTATGGCCAGTAATCCAGCCCACATCGCCACCACAGAAATACCGGTCGCCGGGGTGAATGTCAAAGACATACTTGCCAGTGGCGGCAGCACCAACTAGGTAGCCACCAGTAGAGTGCATGACACCCTTAGGCTTACCGGTAGATCCGGATGTGTAGAGCAAGAACAACGGGTCCTCTGAGTTCATGGGTTCGGGAGCACAGTAAGCAGGCCACTTCTCAGCCTCCTCATGCCACCACAGATCGCGACCGGCAGTCCAGGGAATATCAGAGCCAGTTCGCTTGTAGACCAGCACGTTGGTAACACCAGGGCAGTGGACAAGAGCCTCATCGACAATTTTTTTGTTGGCGACAACCTTGCCACCGCGACGGCCCTCGTCAGTAGTGATGACGACCTTGCAGTTGGCGTCATTGATGCGGTCGCGTAGCGAGTCGGCCGAGAAGCCGGCAAACACGACGGAGTGGATTGCGCCAATACGGGCACAAGCCATCAGAGCAACAACAGCCTCAGGGATCATGGGCAAGTAGATAGCGACGTTGTCGCCCTTGCGCACACCCATTTGCTTCAACACACCAGCCACGCGGCACACCTCACGGAGCAGTTCGCCATAGGTCACATTGCGACCATCAGTGGGCTCATCAGCCTCATAGATGATGGCAACCTTGTCGGGGTTTGCAAAAGCATGGCGATCAACGGCGTTGTAGCAGGCATTGGTTTGGCCCTCCAGGAACCAAGCGCTGTCACCGTTTTTCAAGCTACCTGAGTAGACAGTCTGGAAATCACGTGACCAAGACAGGAGTTCGCGTGCCTTTTCGCCCCAGAACTTCTTAGGGTTTTCAATGGACTCTTTGTGCATACGCATGTACTCCTCCATACCTAGAAAATGGGCTGGTTAGTCATCTGGAAATTTTGCCAAGTGCTGGCAGCTGTTCAAGGTGGTATAGTTTGACATGGTAGTTAAAGTCTCCAGAAACCGGAGCGCGCCAAAATCAGGACCAGGGGAAAAAATGGGCCTCAGCTTACCATTGATGTGGGGCTTTCCGGGATGTTCTATAATGTGGCGGGCGCATTTGTTAGCTTGAGATTTCCTATGGTCAAAGTTTGGGCATTTGTTTTTTTTTTCTCTTGTTTTTGCTTGGCCTTTGTTGGTGACCTGTCGTTGCAGGGAAAGGAGATGGAGCGAGACAGGGGGCTGTGAATTTTTTTGGTGGCTCTTGTGTTGAGAGTGGCCACACTGTTGCAATTACAATCATGGACACGACCGTTGTGCCTCATCAGCTCAGATGGCAATGCAATGATGCTGGCAGTGGCTTGATTTTGCTGTTGCGGTGACTAGGGTGTAGGTGCAGTGCCTCTCTCCTGTGCTCTTTCTCCCTTCTTGTCTAGCCCTTGAGTGGCCTGCTAGTGACAGATTGCAGAGCTTGATCTGTGCATCCAAAGGCTAAGGACCAGGCTAGAATTCTGTTGGCCTGCCTTGCATTCCAAGCTATGGCGCGGCACTGGCCTCTCTTGATGATTTGTTGGTGGGATGTGGATGTGTGTGCATTGACTTACTAGCAAACATGCCGGCAGGAGGGTCTATGAAGCAAAGTTAGAATGAGACAGCCGCAGAGCTGGTTGTTTAGTTTGGTTCTAACTTACGGTGAGTCTCAACATTGTGGGCTTCAATAACAACTGGCGAAGGGCCTCCAGATGAAGGCGCGGCAGCTAACGATTTCGGCGCCGGAATAGCGGAAGCAGGCACAGGAGCTGACACGGCGGCCATTGTGGGAGGTGAAGATGGACAGCGTAGTAGATACAAGAGGGAGATATGACGAGAAATCAGCTGTCTTGTACACAACAGAAAAGACGCGAGCTGGGGGAATAAGGCGTATTTCAAAGATAATGAAGAACAAGACGGTATTAGAAAGGGTTGTAAGTAGAGGATAATAACGTAGGCACAGTTGCAGATGGGGATAGTGTCTTTGTTATATAATAAGCCCGAAGAACGGAAGAAAGACGAACAAGCAGAGGCTAGAAAGAACAACCAGATAAGAATAAAGAAATAGAAATAGAAGTAGAAGTAGAAGTAGAAGAGAAAGGTAGCTCAGCTTCTAGTAAGTCAGTATTCTCTGGCATAGGAGAAACTGGGCTGGTGGGACTATTTAAGTAAGAAATCCAAAAGGGACGGGAGAGAGCAAGACAAGCAGAAAAGGGTAAAAAGGGAAGGTGAATAAATCAATAAAATAGACAGAATAAATCGAGGCCAAGCAACAAGAACAGACCAGAGCAGAGGGAGGAGAGCAGAATAGGACAGGACAGGACAGGGTAAGGAAGGGCTCGGTTGTGTGTGGTGTGAAGTTGTTGGTGAGAATTAAGCATGCAATGCGTGTGAATTGTTGGTAGCGGGACAGAAGGCAATACAGTGGGAGGCCTATGCTAGGCCTCCGCATAGTTTCGAGGTAGCGCCACTAAAGAGGGTGCCATTATAGGGCCTGTGTAAGGGCTTTACAGGGCGGGTACAGGCTGCACAATGCTGTTAGCTGACTCCAGCCCATCACTTTTCAGCACCAACTTGACTACAAGACCAATGTATAGTTGGTGGAATCTCGACTTAAGGTGTAAGTCTTTAGCTCATATGGGCCTCTCTCCACTCCTTAGAGCAGCTCTTCCTCCATTCATTCCTCTATAATAAAGATGTAAGAAGCTTTCTGCTTGGCGTCCTTTACCCCAATAAAAACGTGACGGGGCTTGGCGTGACTTGGTGTAAGTCATGGAAGTGACAAGTTAGGCTTGGCCTGCCTTGACTTTTTGGAGGTTGAGCGCCTTCATTCGCAATTCACATCTCATAGTAGCCTTTACTGGCTAGTCTGTCTTCAGCCAACTCCGTATATTCTGCTTCTCAGCGATCCTTTACACCGAAGCCCATCCCGACAGGGCTTAACGGAAATCGGCTTATCACCCTCTCATGCGAGTCTTTCATCTATAGTCGCATTTCTCCTCTGCTCCTATTGCGAAGAGAACCTGAAAGCTTTTGTGATTTAATCAAAGAAGATAAGATTTCAAATGTAAATGCAATAGACATGATGAATGTAATGTGACTCCGCCTTTGAGCCGCTTGGCTTTTGCTCTCGCACAGTCCGATCTCGCCCTTGAAAGGGCCCAACCGTCTAAACTTTGCTTTTTGGCTTGTTCGCTTTACTCTCACCATACTGTCATTTCCACACACTTCATTTCCTTTCCTGATATCCGAGTCCGAGGTTCTTGATCGGGAACAAGCACAAAAGACAAAAAAAAAAAGAGAAACATAGCCAAGCTTAGTCCCCCCCCCTCTCTCTCTTCCCCAGACCCAGGCCTAAGCCAAACACTTTCCTCCCCGAATCCGGCAAACAAGATACGGCGGGAAGGATCTCGGTGGATATGAAAGAATTAGTACCGACTGTTGTTAGTTATCGGATAGCTTGTAACAAGCCCTGGTCTTCCTTTAACCTTTCCTCCCTTCTCCCCCCCCCCCCCCCCCCTTCTGCGGCCTGAGAAATCTACTGTGCCCTTCCCGACGGACAGCTTCGGCCTTTGAGGTCTTTGGAGTAGTGTGGTAAAACGCTAGTAGGCGACCTAATCAGCACTCCATCCCGAGACTTATCCGGGAAACTGCGAGCTTATCGCGCAACGCCTCAAAGGGCACAGGAAAAAGATAGGACACGGACAGGCAAGGCAATGTAAATGGAATACCTAGAAGGCAACCATGTTCCAGCTCGTTGGTACATACTTGCATTCAGAAGCCTCTGTGCCAAGTCCTATATTTATATCGACATGTAAGTACTTTTTTGAATATGCACAGCTGTATCATATATAGATAAGTACCTTTGTAGTAATGGTACATCGGCAGTCGATCCTACAGTATTTGTAGCCATGTGAGCTATCTAATGTTCCCTGGTGTCTTCTCTAGAATTCCAGAGAACCTCTTTCTCGGACGGGCCAATCAAGAGTTGCCTTTTACAACCTTTCCGCAGTTGATGCACTTGTTTGTCTTTCCTTCTGGTTTCTTATAGTCTCGCTGGATTGCATCATCGCATGCCCTTTTTCTATATTTCCGGTTCGGCCCCCTCAGTCACAGCCAAGACTCTAACTTGATAAATGCAGTTTCTTCCAACACACCATGACGACGGCGGTTGACCACTTCTGTGGTCGAGACGCGTGCGACCACCCCCTGCCTCCAGCTCCGACTTCACAATGAAAACCCTCGTGATCTCGCTGTGTCGGAGAAAAGAAAAGGTCTAGAAAAGATAAGAAGGGAAGAGTGTATCTTGACGTGTCGTGTTGTCATACGTATTACGCTCTACGAAGGTGATGGTGGTGAGCATGTAACCCTGCGAGCATCTCCAACGAACCCTATATGTTCCGTTCTAGCAAGACCCACATTTCCTTCTGGACCTGTCTCCAATTGCTTCATTGGAGAACTCGCTGCATTACAATGGCCAGCAGACTAAAAAACTGGCGGATGCCTTCATTGAAGGACGAACGGAAGAAGTTTTCTGCTAAGGCCAACGAAGGCCTGAATTTATTCGTGAATTTATTGGCAATCCTTTTCTGGTTACTTTGCTTTGATGTGGCCATCGTGCAGTGATCCTCTTCTAAGATACTTACTTAGCTCAGTAAGATGAGGAGGGGGAGAGGAGGTTGTATGCACATATACTGTATAATAAAGGAAGGCTACATGGTATATTATGCAAGCTAAGAGAGAACGGAGGTAAGAGTGAATGTGCAAGTGTTGTATGTAGCATTGGGCGACCGGCACCAGGAGGGCGTCATTACTGTAATGTTTGTTTATCATTCATTGCTGGCTGGTTATCTGGAAATGACACCGTCAAAGTAGTGTCGGTGTCTGAGCAGACGAAAGATAAGGGTTTCTTCTTTTCTTCTTTTTACCCATCTTGTCTGTAATAGAGGATGAAAGGAACCAGCGTGGGCGTGGATTCATAGTGGGATTGACTCTATATTCTAACCCAGCCATAATAAGCCGAGCCTGGCGTTTCCCAACCTAAATGAAAAAGACAAAAACGAAGGGCGCGAATAGGACGAACGGAAGACTTTTACTAGTATTTACTATTTACTATTTACTATTTATTATTTATTATTTTTTTAGCTTGTAACTCCATCTAGATTGGTCGAGTCTAGACTTACATAAGCAAGCTAGCTGCATAATACTAGGACAAACAAAGCTTGGGAGGAAATTAGAGCCTTGTTTATTGGTTGAAATAAAAGTAAGGTCCGCAGCCACAGTCAAAGCCGCATCAGCCACATTCACAGCCGGACCTGAAGTTCAACAGAATCCATTTCAAGCTTTTTTCCCCTTTGATTTGCATCACAACAAGTACAAAAAGTCGCCCACCCAGACAAGGAGAGCCAGATGCAGCACAACATGTTGGAGAACATTCCCTCTCCTCCCCAATAAAAAAAAAAGAAGCCGAGAGAACTCCATGTATCGTAAGTATCTCGGGAACCTAATTTGATTTGTTTGACTTGAGTCAAGCCAAGCCAAGCCAAGTCTCACTCACGTGCTCCTTATTTGTTGTCTTGGTGCAGGACGCTGTATACTGATAGGAGAAACAGCCTGTGATAAACTCATGCAACATCATTCATAGAAAGTGATCAAGCTCAACTCGATATACAAGTTTTCCCACACACAAATACTTGGGTGTATAGGTGTATAGAAAACTCCCACCCGAAGCTCTCAACATTTGACAATAACTTGTGGACCTTGGCGTTAATGCAGTTGTCCGGGCTTGAGCTTTGCCCTGGATGCTCTTTGAATTTCCCAACAAAGGATTTAAAAAAGGAAAAATCGGCAAAAACAAGAGGAACGTAGCCCATCAATGCGTCTCCTAACACACAGACAACAAAGTCAGATGCAGAACCGCTGGTGCAATTGAAAACTTTCTTCTTCCTACCCCCTACGGTTGACGCCTGGTTAACATCTCGCTCCCCTCTAAACTTGCCCTGGGCTGCAGATGAACTCGGACCACCCCCAACCATGGTCCCTCTACAGTAGACGAAGCCCTCGTTTTGCTTATTCTCCTCCCTATTCTATTGCTAGTTGAAGCCCAACCTCCTCTTTGTCTGCCACGCTGATGCCTGAAACGCATGTCTTTGTTTTCCTTAGGCCAAGCTGTTACAGAGAACTACGCCTTGCAATGATCGGCGTTACTATAACAATGAGGCTCTTTCAACCGCCTAGAGCCGCAGTCGCAACTTGCACATCTTTTGGTGAATTAAACACATGTGGGAAAGAAAGAGCAACCAATTTCGGTTCTCTTGCGAAGCAAGGTGCAAATGAGAAAGAAAGAAAAAAAAATCTTATTCTAAGACCAACTAAATATGTCCCTCGAACGCCGTGTAGTGTAAATCAACCATCTATCAAACACAGGAATCTTGGTGTCTCGTCTCAATCTCTTAGTCCCAGTTTCACTCCTGCTTCTCTGGTACTGTCACATTCTACAGCCCCATATCCATTAGATAAGTCTCTAGAATTCGCATGAACTTGGCCACAAAGGCCTCTAGGTGGAAGATCACCTTGGTGCCTGTCTTGATGCGGTGCTCATAAAACGCCGACCAGCGGATGACATCTGCTTTGAGTGCATCGTCAATTTGCTCTACTAGCTTGAATGTCAAGCTCTTGAGAATTGTTGTGGCCGGAATGCAATGCGAGAGAAGATCGTAGAGTTGTGCTCGCACCGCCAGAATGCGTTGCGGAGTGTGCTCCTGCATGATCTGCTTGGAGATTTGAGAGATGAGCGATTCCCAGTCTAGAGGGGGAATGGGTGTAGTGTCGGTTATGTTGTCACTGTTCTCGCTGGTTAGCATATTACCGAGAGAATTCGAATGCACAGAGTATGTGAGGGAGAGAACCACCAAACAATCTCACTACTACAAGTGAGCCTACGCACCTTTGGGCATGTACAGCTTCGTACATCAACAACGCCCGCCGCAAGTTCCGTCCGCTCTCCTGTGCTATGCGCTTGTACAGCCCCGGCAACACAGGCCACGATTCGCGTTGTGCTGAAGCTGCCAGAACAGAGCAAATCTCCTCATGTGACGGTGCTGCTACGCGAACTAGCAGTGTTCGGGAGCGTATGGGGGCAATGATGTTGGCTGTCGAGTTGGCAAGCAGGATTAGTCGTAGGTTGGGCGAGTATTTTTCCATTGTGCGACGGAGCGCCGCTTGCGCATCGCGCGTCAGCTGATCGGCTTCGTTGATCACGACAACCTTGAACTTCTGCTTGGCTCCTTGGTCAACCTGCTGTGTCTGCGCTACCTCTTTCAGCAGGTCTTGGATCACTACACGGTCGTAATTGCCGACATCGGACGGCGTGATTTCTAGATGGTAGACCGATGCAACTATGTTGAACTCAAGCTTGCGGTTGCTGCTGGTCTGGAACACTCGTGCGTCAATCTTGATCTTCTCCACACCAGGACCATATAATTCTTTAAGCGTCGCAACGATGCGTGTCTTTTTGCCGGCACCCGAAGGGCCATATACTAGAATATGAGGGAAGTCGCCGCTTTGAGCCTGAGTTTCCAGCAACAGGAATAGTTAGTTGGAGTTTGGTACATTGGGTCGAGTTGAGCCCCTCGCAAACAGTTAGAATAACTTGCCAGTGAGCGGAGCCGACTTGACAGCTCGGGATGGTACGTGAGGCTATCAAGTGTCCGAGGACGGTGCTTGTCAACAATTAGTGCCATGATTTAGCAGGGTATCACGTATGTGAGCTTGAGTATAAATATTGGTAGTTCTTAGTAATGTTGCAATGTCAAACGATGTGGGAAACTTGGCTTGAAGCTGTATTGTGTACACCAGAAGCCCTTTTCCTTTTTTTTCACCTGTACACAAGCATTGCCTTAGACGCGCCTAGCTTTTAGCTTCACGCGTATAGTGGCTACAGGGATGGTCATTAGCGCCACACCTACTAAATTGCAGCTTTAATATGGACCATTTGAATCACACTATATAATACATCATTACACGAAGTCAAGCTAATGTCCCAGTTAAATAAAAAAAACATGGTGATACACATCGCCTAAACCGAGAAAGAAAAAGAACTATAATACAGAATAATGACCAGATGCAGACTCTTTGCTGGGCATGGCGGGTAATGGATAATCAAATTACACCAAAGCGAACTGCTTTACGCAGATGTCGCAGCTGGAGTAGTGGGGCTGTCGGTGGGTGACGTTGAAGACGAGCTGGCGGAGGCGCTGTCTTCAAGCTTCTTCCACGGACGCCTGAGGTCTTCCAAAGTTAGGCCGTTTTCTAGTTTGGTCATACCAACTACAGGCGCGGCATCCTTGTGGACTAACTCCCATTGGCCTTTGGATGATGTTAATACACGTGTACAGCATAGTTACAAAAAGGGGCGGGCAGAAGGCAGTATGAAAAAAAAAAAAAACATACCAGGAAGTTTGCTGCCTGCTAGACGGAAGGCATCTCGAATGACCTTTTCGTGAAGAAGCCCTCTGATTTCAAATACAATCTGGTTGACTGCCATTCGGCAAGCCCAATGGTCAAAACCACCTTTACCTTTACCCATACGAATCTACGTAGATTGTTAAACAACGTTTGAATGATGAGTATCTAGAATCGGATCTTACCTCGTTACCACTAACGTACACACCAACATTGCAAGCCACTCGCTTGTAAAGTCGGTACTTTGTGCCACGCAATCTGTTCTTGATGGTATCCTCGGCGTTCTTTAGTTGTTTGGCACTAATACGGCGATGCTTGTCAACCATCCTGAGACCATAGTCACCCCAAATGACTGTCGTGCCTTTGGTTGAGCCACCTGTCGCCACACGCGGCCGCCCCTTCATCATTTTCTTGGTGCGATCGATGTTGGGCTCCAACCAACTCCCCATGAGGGCTGCAGTGGTGGAGATGGCTTGCACGTTGCGACTGGGTAGCAAGGGTACCATAGCAGCCTTAGTCGTCCCATTCGTCGCCAGCATGGGGCGGACCGACGATATTCTTAGCGACTGGAGCGCATTGGCTAGCCCTGAAGCCGTACTGAGCCTCATTGTGAAGGATGTCTTTTCACTTTTCGTTGGCGCCTGGATCCCTTAGGGCACTTAAAAGAGGGTGATAGCCGGAGGCTTCGATCGTGAGGCCACCGTTCGGGCAGCAGAATTGGCAATAGGAGAAAAACGAACACCGATGTACAAAGGTCAAGTATCGTGAATCGTCACAAAGCTTGTCTAGCAAATGGGCGGTCGCTTGGATTTTCCCAGTCTTATTATTGGCTGATTCAAGGCATCGCTGACCCCACTATAGCCTTGTCCAGTCTGGGCTCCACCCCAGCTAACGCCACAGTTATCGACACGTGATCAGGCGTCCTGCCTGGTGTAGCCACCAGGAGTTCGGTTTAGTCGCGGTAAATCCCCTAACAGGGCGAGGCACGCATTGATGACGCGAAACCAATTAAACTCATTTGCGTGTGCTCAGTTCTAAAGCAAACAAAGCAACCAAGCAGGACATTCTATCGACCAGTTTCTGCTTAGCTTTCAAGAAGCTCTTTGTTTACATTGGGTTTTAATTGTTTCCATTTACTTGTGGAAACCTCATTGGCCCAGTTTGCCCTGGTCTTTCGATTCTCCTGATTCTCATCACGTGTTGAACTCTTTGTTGAGCTCAAGCAGCATCACGGGACGTTACGATGCCTGACATTAGATCTTTTTTCCAGCGTCCCGGAGGGACAGCTACACCCAAAAAGGCTGAAGACAAGTCCAACGAAAGGTCTGAGACCGGTGGAGAGTCTACTACCCGCCGTACAAGTAAGCAACAATCGTGCTACTATTGCAAAACATAACGATTGGAAAAAGGAAAAAAACTAACAACATGCATTTAGGGGCCCGCAAAGTAGTTGATGACGATTCCGATGACGATGTAGTTGAAATTAAAAAGAGTCCGGCCAAGGCTTCTACTAGAAAGACCAAGAAAGAACCCGAAGTTGAAATCTCTGCCAGCCAGTACTTTTCTTCTAATGCGACCAAGCCCAAGGTCAAGAAACCGCTTGACCCTAGCATGGAGGTTCCTGTTCGACTAAGCCCTATGAAGAAGGAGAACATACCCCAAGTCGCCAACCCTCCTGCCGCTACAAAGCGTATTACCAGAGCCTTACCTAAACACACACCGACACCTGATGAGGACGCCTTTCAAGACGATAGCGGCGATGATATCTTCCGGGCTGATTATGGAAAAAAGGGGGATGAGGACGAATATATGGAAATTGATAGCGACGGTGAAGAGATCGAACCTAAAGCCAGGGCCAAACCTGTTGCATCAAAATCGAAAAAGCGCAAGTCACCAGTGGCCGAATCTGAATCTGAAGTCGAAGGGCCCAGAAAGAAGAAGCCTACATCCGCAAAACCTAGAGCCGCTCCGAAGGCCAAGACACATACTGATGAGGCACCAGAGATTCAGAACATACTTGACACTATCCCCACCGTCAGACCCCCTACCCCGCCCCCTAAAGACCCATCTGCCAAGTTCGATTGGCGCAAGGCCAAAGGTGGCGGGAACGCTGCTGCTCCCGCGCCCCTGGCTGGAACTGTCGAGCTTCCAGAGGGTCAAGATGAGTGTCTTGCAGGATTGACTTTTGTATTTACGGGCCTGCTTCAAACCATCAGTCGCGAGGACGCACAATCACTCGTTAAAAAGTTTGGAGGCAAAGTAACCGGCCAGCCTAGCACCAAAACCAGCTATGTTGTTCTAGGAGAGGAAGCGGGTCCCTCGAAGCTGGCAAAAATCAAAGCTCATGGCATCAAAACTATCAACGAAGAAGGTCTTTTTGAGCTGATCCGGAAACTCCCTGCCTATGGCGGCACAGGCAAGGGTGCTGAAAAGGCTCGTGAAAAGAAGGACTTGGAGCGCAAGAAGGCTGAACAAGAGGCTAAAGCTATGGAATTTGAAGAAAAGCGCCGTAAAGCCGAGGCTGAAGCAGCAGCTAAAAAGGCAGCAGCGGCTAGAGGAACTGCTGCACCAGCAGTGCCCGCCAAGGCACCTGTTGACCCAAGTGCTCAGTTGTGGACTGCCAAGTATGCTCCCACACAAATGATTCACATTTGTGGTAATAAGGGCAATGTGGAAAAGATACAGTCTTGGCTGCACAACTGGCCCAAGCACAAAAAGTACGATTTTCAAAGGCGCGGTGCTGATGGCATGGGCGGTGCACGTGCTATTATAATTTCTGGTCCTCCTGGAATCGGCAAGACTACTTCTGCTCATCTAGCTGCGCAATTAGAGGGCTATGATGTCATTGAAAGTAACGCCAGTGACACGCGCAGCAAGCGCATGGTGGAGGATGGCCTTAGTGACGTGATGAACAACACGTCTCTCCTGGGATATTTTGCTGGTGATGGCAAGGATGTTGACCACAAGCGCAAGAAGTTGGTTCTTATCATGGACGAGGTTGATGGTATGTCAGCTGGCGACCGCGGTGGTGTGGGTGCGCTAGCCAAGTTTTGCAAGAAGACCGAGGTGCCTCTGATTCTAATTTGCAATGACCGTCGTTTGCCTAAGATGAAGCCGTTTGACCTTGTCGCTTTCAACATCCCCTTCCAGCGCCCGACAGTTGATCAGATACGATCTCGGATCATGTCTATTTGCTTCCGTGAAGGAATCAAGATACCCGTTCATGCTTTAGATGCTATCATTGAAGGCAGTAATCGGGATATCCGGCAGATCATTAATATGGTGGCAACAGCAAAGCTGGATCAGAGCACCATGGACTTGGATAAGGGAAAGCAGATGAGCAAGTCGTGGCAGAAACATATCATCCTCAAGCCATGGGATATTTGCAGTAAGATTCTGGCCGGCGGACTTTTTCTGCCTTCCAGCAATGCGACGCTCAACGACAAGATTGAACTTTACTTTAACGATCACGAATTCTCTTATCTCATGATACAGGAGAACTATCTCCGCTGCAGACCTATGGAAGTTAACAGAACTGGGTTCAACAGCGCACGCGAAGCTCAACTGAAGGCTTTAGAACTCTTTGATCAGGCCGCCGAGAGCATTAGTGATGGCGACCTGGTCGACCGCATGATCCACGGCCCGCAACAACAGTGGAGTCTGATGCCGACGCATGCCGTCTTCAGTACAGTCAGGCCAGCCAGCTACGTCTATGGATCTCTGGGCCAGCCAGCCTTCACCTCGTGGCTTGGTGCCAACAGCAAGACTGGTAAGCTAAGCCGCTATGTGCGGGAGATTCACTCGCACATGCGACTCAAATCCTCTGGCGACCATAACGAAATTAGACAGCAATATCTGCCGGTGCTCTGGAACCAAACTGTCAAATCGCTTTTTGCCGAGGGCAAGGACGCTGTACCACGGGTCATTGACTTGATGGATAGCTATTACTTGACAAGGGACGATTTCGATTCCATGATGGAGCTAGGCGTTGGGCCGCAGGATGAAAGCCTTGTCAAGATTGAGACGCAGACGAAGACGCATTTTACTAGGACGTAAGTTTTACTTTTCCATGGCCAGTACTAACTACGCTCGCTTACCCTAGCTAGCAATGCGCCTATTTACTAACACATACTCATCCTTTTCTCACAGATATAACAACATGAAACATCCCATGCCGTTCATGAAGGCCGCCACTACGGGCCTGCCCACTAAGAAACTTGCGAAGGAAGTTCCCGATCTTGAAGAAGCAATTGAGGAAGACGACGATGATGGTCAGGCCGAACCGGAGCCCGACGCAGAGGAGAAGGAAGACATGGATCTTAAGAACGATAAATATATCAAAAAGCCTAAGGCAAAGAAGGCGCCGGCAAAGAAAGCGCCAGCAAAAAAGGCCACAGCAGCACCAAAGAAGAAGAAATAGAGGGAGACGGCTGCTGTGACCTTGGTTAAAGACACACGACTCGCATTCAGTCGTTGGCTGGGTTATTTTTCTATTCAGAGCTAGCAGCAGTTTCTTTTATAGGGCACGTCGAATTGACCGTGTAGTGTTTTTTTTTTTGGACTGGACTGGAATATGAAATTTTTCATTAAAGAGATGCGGAGCTGATTTTGACATGTGAACACATGAAGACGAAAAAGAAGATGATGTAGACAGCCCCTAAGCTATAGTTTTTCATGATCAACATGGGAGAAGTAATAGTGTAGGCTTGCATGAAGACATATTGACAAGGAGAAGTGGACGTGGAAGTTCAGTATTTTCTTTTTTTTTTTCTTGGGAGGGCAGAGGGGGAGAGAGGGAGGGAGGGGGAATGAAGTTGAAGCTTTGTTTAGAAGTCGTTATAATAGTACACGGGGAGAAGCAACCACCATGGCCGGCCATACACGCACAGATATATATATATACAGCTGGTCATGTGTGCTACTCTCCTAAAAGGAAAGGGCGGGGGACTCCCGCAAATATTGATTTACAAACAAAAGAGATGCAGCACTCGGAGTAGCGCCGGGTTCTTTGCTAGAACCTGATTTCGCACTCTAAGCGTTCTTGACAACGCCGACCTTGGCGGCTCTCAGCACACGGCCGTTCAGCTTGAAGCCCTTTTGCTGGACATGGAAGACCGTGCCATCCTCCTTGTCGGCTTGAGGCGCCATAAAGGTGGCGTCGTGCTCGTTGGGGTTGAACTTGGAACCCTCAGGGTCAAAGCGCTCGAGGCCATGCTTGGCCAGCGTGTTGACCAGAATAGTCTCGGTCATCTTCAAGCCCTCGTACAGGTTGGCCAGGTCCTGAGCATACAGGGCAGCGTCAGCGGCAGTCAGCGTGGCAGCCTTATCCTCGGTGGGCGCAGTACGCTTTGCTTCAGGTACCATGACCAATGCACGGTCGAGGTTGTCAACGCTATCGGTCAAGTCCTTGGCAAATTTCTGGATGGCAAAGTCGCGTGCTGACTTCATGTCGCGTGTCATGCGGTCCTGCAGATTGCGGAAGTCGGCGACCGAACGCAGGTAACGGTCCTGTGGAGGACTAAGTTAGCACGAGGCGCTTGGTTGGTGGATTGGCCTTGGGCCAAATTGGTCAAGACAAAAACGAGGGCAATGGTTAAATGGAAGACCAAGCAAATACTAGCCTGACAGCGGCCCAGGCACCTTTTCCGAGGCCTGCTTTGCTAGCCTTGAAGTGGGTAAACGTACCTTGAACTCAAGAGCCTCCTTTTCTTTGGTCTCTAGCTTCTTCTTGAGGATGCTGAGCTCATCGTCAGCCTCCTTGGGCGCAGCCTCACCTTCCTTCGGGGCAGCCTCGCCCTCCTTGGGGGGAGCCTCGGAGCTATACCACCGGAAGGCAGACTGGGAGACAGTAGTGACAGGTGATCTGGCGGCAGAGAAGGAGGAAATGAAGGGGACCCGGACGAGAGATTGCGAGCGCAGGGCGACGCGAGAAGAGCGGATGATGGACTGTTTTAACATGGTAACCGGCTGTTGGTTGTGATTGTGATTGTGGTTGTGGTTGGTTGTATGAGGGGCTTGGCGGGAGAGACGGAGAAGAGAAGACTATAGTACACAGAAGAAAAAGGAACAAAAGAAAACGATGGACTTAATGGTACAAGGGCAACCGAATAGACAAGATGCCGTAGAAGGTACAGAGGCCAAGGTGTTAGTGGAAACAATGAGACGAGAAAAAATGGAAAACAGTGAAAATTATGACGACGAAGATGAAAAGTCAAGATTTTTTTTTTGGTGTTCTGACCAAGCGAAGACATTACAGGGGGCCGAAATGACCTAAACCCACTATAAGTAGCCTATATAGCACTGTAAAATAGCTGGGTCCGATGTGCCTGGGTTACATGGCTCTAACCCTAAGGTCTATCACAAACAAGAAGTGGTGTGATAAAAGATGCTCCATTTAGTGGAACTGTCCTATCCATCTAGAACCTCAAACAATTGCGATACGTTGTGTCTATTGTACGGTATTAAGCTATCGATGATTACAAGGTTCTTGTGAGTGGTCTACTCCTTTCCCATCTATTCATCTTCGTCTCTTTTCATTCTAGTCCCATCACCATCTTGGTCCTCCGTATGGGGGGTTTCCGCCATAGGGCGGATGGCCATGTGGTGGCCCATGTGGAGGATGGCCATATGGTGGATACCCGCCATGAGGTGGAGGTTGTTGTCCATATGATGGCTGGTCGTAAGGGGGCTGGCCGTGAGGGGGCTGACCATAGGGAGGTTGGCCATGCTGTGGATGCTGTTGTTGGTACGGCTGCTGATGTTCGCTGCCATATCCCGAATGACCATGCGAGCCATGACTCTCGGAGCCAGTCATCCAATATGAGTCTTGTGCACCCGGTCTTTCGGGTACTGACGGCATAGACGGAATGGCTCCATATGGTGGGTTAGAACCATCATTTGTGTAGCCGTGGTTTTCATGCGATGCTGATTGTCGACTAGAAGCACCATATGCCTTACCGGGGCGTGCTGAATCGAGATCGCGTTTAGGGATCTTACTCCACAAGCCGTCCTTGGTTTTGCCGTGGCCACAGTCGCCAAACATAGGGCCTCCTCCACGTCTTTTTGTACCGGAGCCGTGCAGCACATGATTGTGGCCATTTCTGACGGACTCGGAGGACAAGAAGCGCTCAATTTCGCTGCATCTAGGGTGCTCATCATACCACTTGCGCACAGCGTTGAACATGCTGCGGTGGATCTCAATGTCATCGCCACGTAGGGCAGGGTGGTGTAGTGTTTGCAGGATGTCATTGACAATTTCGTCCACAGGGACTGCCGGGTGTTCCCATGCAAATAGAATGCGACTAAAGGGCAAGTTTGTTAGTAGCTTTTTACCTAAAATTTCAAGGACTAGGATGGCTTAAGGAGAGACAGAGAGAAGACTTACGGGACTGCATATTGCAGCACAGTAGTTGCTACACGACCAGCGCACGAGTTGAGAATATTGGTGAAGTGATCTTTAGCCAACATGGAATGTGTCGGGTCCGTGCAACGCGGGTTGTTCCATGGGCCCAGCTGAGAATGCTCGCTAGCTGAGATGATACCGGAAGAGCCATCCTTAAGCGAAGCTGATACAGCCTTGATGATAGGGCGGATAAAGGGTGCTAAAAGACCGAGGACAAATGCCGTGAGCCTCTCGCTAATGGTATTAAGCAGCTTCTCGAGGCCAGGGATTTTGGAGACGAGGTTATGGATGGAACGTGCAATTTTGTCACGGAACTCTAGAATTGGGTAGATCTTGCGCGACGTCTCTACTGGGTCAAAGCTTGCGCTCATGCCCGGCACTATATTGACGTTGTCTGCGCCACGCGACTGATTGATCCGCTCCTGCTCCTCCGAAGCCGCACGTAGGCTACGAGCCTGTGAAGCGAAGCCACCACCAACGGTAGGGATCTCGCCTAGCATGGAGATGAAGTCGGTGGAGGACGAGGCACTGCTACCCCTACGACTTCCGAAACTGCGGTTAGTGCCACCGCTCTTACCAAGCTGGCCCTTTTCAGCTGTCAAAAGCGCAACATCGACCTCGTCAACCTCTGCCTGTGTGAACTGGTCTGTAGCTTCGCCAATAACCGAGTGGAGGAAGTCTACGGCACCAAAGGTGCCAGTAACTAGGGGGAAGACATATTTGTCCCCAATTCTGATGCGTGAATCGGTTCCGCAATGCGCAAACACTCCATGGAGACCCATCTCAATGAGCACCAGCTCGCAGTAATTGCTGTGAGCGCTGAAATCCTCAAGGCAATGCAGCGACTGACCGAGGCAGCGTAGGGCTTCGCATAGATCCTCCTCTTTGCCCTTTTGGCCAGAGCCACTAGTGTATTGGCGGCCGTAGTGGATACTGCGCCCCAGACTGTAGCGCAGGTAGCCGGCGCTTGTTGACCAGTTGCCAGACTCGTTAGCAATATAATTCTTCATGCCAGAACGCATATCGATTTCCGTCTCGATCGGTTGCACAGGCCCGCGTAGACGTTCATCGTATCTGCGGGCATCGGCTCCATCAGCATAACCGAGGGGATTGTCGATGTGTTCCTCAGCACGGTAGACACCGAGGCGGTCGGCAGTGACCTCAAATTCCTCCGTGGCATAGCCAAAAGACATGAAGGAGAGGACCCAGATCTAGAGATTAGAGGGAAGCCAGATTAGACAAGAAACGCACCAGAGGGCGGAAAAGTATACGCACAAGAATTCGGATAGTCTCAGCATTGACGGGGCCCTTTAAGCTACCAACATCAAGGGCCTGTGAATAGTCGCGAAGCCAGTTTCCAAAATAAACACGTTTTATGGCCATGGAGCTCCATTTCTTGCCCCCCAGGAAAGCAATAGTGGTAAGCATATCTTCGATATCTGCAGAGTCACATGGGTTAGTGAAACTGGAGAGAGAAACCCAACCCAGATATTAGATGAGCACGGCTACTGACCTCCATGACGCCAGTTATGGCCTTCGACTTGCGCAATCGACGGGATATTGCCGGCTCCAAAAGCAGCGGCACGGCCGGGAAGAATCACCAGTACTACGGTGAGTATCAACAGCCATGAGTGGCGTTGAAAGAAGGAAGCTGCTGCCATAGTAGGTAGTTTAATATGGCGACAGTGGGATTTGAGGTTGTTTATGAGAACTCGAAAGTATCAAGAGATTGAAGATCATATACAGAGGCTCGTGGTTATAGAAGGGCTTGAGTATAGAAAGAATAACAAAAAGGTTGAGGCTAAGGCAAAAGCAATGTGGAAGCCCCCTCTTTTTAGTTCCAGGGAACCCTTAGGATTTATATTATGTCATTCCCCAGTACTAAGCTAAGCTAAGTAGCTAAGCTTTGGGGGGGGAGGGGGAACAAAGCCAAGCCGGGCTCTTGGCTCTTCTTGGGTGTGCACTCATGTCAGGCGAACTTCTGTCCTCCAAAACGTCTGCCTACAATGATGTCAGCGCCTCTCTGTCCGGCAGATTCGTCACTTTGTTTCTTGGCAGCTGGCAAAAGTGTGCGTCGTGGGCGGTGCAGAGCGTGACTTTTGGGGAGGGAAGTTGTGTGCCAAATATTACAGGTGCGAAGCAGTAGGGCCTAGTATGACGCACTGTGGGTAGAGCTAGTTCATGTGGCAAAGTGCCGCGGAATTTAGGTGTCTAGCAGTGTGACTTTCTGCGGATTGCACGGTCATTGAATGCGGGGTTTCTTCTATGCTTATTTATACAGATTTGGTGGGGGTTTATTCTTATATTTTGGGTCTTCTAACCCTCATGGATAGACTGCACGTGACCATAGCGGAATAGCGGTTGTGACAAGGGGAGTGCATCGGGCCGGGATAACGTCGGGTAAGCGCCGGCATAGGGAGTGAATATCCCTTTCCTCCCTTTATAAATCAATAAAAATGCTATACAGGATGCAACACATGTTGTATTAGGGGTGGGTGACAAGAGGACGGAGATTCTCATATGACAATTATACATGCAACAATGGCGGCGGACAACTTGGCATAGGGGATGAACGGGACTATCAAGCTCCGTTCTCGCCGATGCTTTGACGCGGCAACTGCGGAACCCAAAAATCATGAAGTTAAACATGCGTATGCCTGATGTTGATTATTAATCCAGCGGGAGTGCTGGAAGGGCAATGTGTATAAATACTGGCAAGAGCTACATTTGTTGTTGCCATTGTTTGTTTACTCAACTCTTCAACATTCTCTTTCGTCAATCTCTTGAATACATCTCTTGCTCTACTACTCTACTACTCTACTACTCTACTACTCTACTACTCTACTACTCTACTACTCTACTACTCTACTACTCTACTACTCTACTACTCTACTACTCTACTACTCTACTACTCTACTACTCTACTACTCTACTACTCTACTACTCTACTACTCTACTACTCTACTACTCTACTACTCTACTACTCTACTACTCTACTACTCTACTACTCTACTACTCTACTACTCCACTACTCCACTACTCACTCAAACATGGCATCCAACCGTGTTATTACTGTTACTGCCAACGGCAAAGCCGAGATCGTTGACACTGCTGTGCCGGAGCTACCAGGTCCGGACTACATCCTTGTCAAGGTGACGGCTGTGGCCCTGAACCCTACCGACTGGAAGCACGTCGACCAGGCCGACTTCTTTGGTTGCGTGGGTGCTAACCTCGGCTGTGACTATGCCGGTGTTGTGGAAAAGGTGGGCTCTGGAGTGACCAAGGAGTTCAAGAAGGGAGACCGTATCTCAGGTCCGGTAAATGGCGGGTAAGTACAGTCTATAGTCCCAGAAAATGTTTGCATGGCTAACCTCAAGGCGTGTTTAATAGCAATGGCCTGAACCATGTGAGTGGCAGCTTCGGTAATTACATTGTAGTTAAGGGTGATCTTCAGATTAAGACGCCCGATAACATCAGTGATGAGCAAGCCGCAACTCTAGGCATTGCAATAACCACTGCGGTAAGTTGATCCCTGGCTATACCACCGGTCTTCCTGCCCTCCGTATTCCTCACTCACAGACACTCGCTAACGCTTTCTTTTCTCTTTTCTCCTCACAGGGCCAAGGTCTTTACCAGAAGCTCGGCCTCCCACTGCCTTCACCGACCAGCTCTAAGACAGGAACCATCCTGATCTATGGCGGCAGCGGGGCCATGGGCAACATGGGTATTCAGTTTGCCAAGCTTTCGGGGTTCGAAGTAATCACCACCTGCTCGCCGCGCAACGCTAGCCTGGTCAAGGCACTCGGTGCCGACTACGTCTTTGACTACAACAATGCTGACTCAGCCGCAGCCATCCGTCAGCTCACCAACAACAAGCTGGCTTATGCCTGGGACACCATCTCAAAACCCGAAACCGGACGTTTCTGTGCTGAGGCGTTGTCAACCGAAGGTGGCAAGTATTCAGCGTTACTGCCAGGCATGGAAGATGCTGTCAAGGAGGTCAACCCCAAGGTCCAGGTAGACATGTCTGTCTTTTATGCCGCTTTTGGCGAACCATTCAAGCTTGTCGCTGAGGTTCCGGCCGACATGGAAAACTACGAGTTTGCAAAGAAGATTTGGAGTCTTTCCGCCGGCTGGCTTTCTGAGGGCAAGGTAAAGCCCTCAAAGGTCGATCTCAACCGTGGCGGCAAGAGCCTTGAAGGTATCTTTGTTGGCCTGGATTACTTGAAGAACGGAAATGTCAGCGGCGCCAAGCTAGTATATACTATTTAGTGAGCTTGGAGGAAGACAAAACGGGACTCGGAAGCCTGGCCGGTACGTTTATGTGAATGTATGAATAAAAACGCAATTCCTCTATATAATTGATATGCCATAGCTACGATACTTGTCCCTTTTCACATGTACTTCTCATAAACACTTTCCATTTTTCGCTTCTCCATCACCTCTTCGATAATCTTTCGGCACAAGTCTCGATGCGCTTGTTCCATGCTCTTCCCTACCACACCAACCATCAGCCGATTCGCTTCGGCCGTGACCACCTTAACCAGTTCGTACATGTCATGACCAAACTTGTCTGTGGCCAAAACTGTACGGCCTTGCTCGTTCTTTATTGTTGCGCGCACCACGCGGTACTCGGACCACACTACGATTCCCGCCGGCGCATCGGCCCTGCTCCGCAGACCACCCGGCACAATCTGCAAGGTAACGGGGTAGCTAACCGTGCGGCCCCACTTTGTAGGCATTAGCGGGACGAGCTTGTGCATGCGATAAGTAATCGGGGCACCAAAGGCTGCTGGGTCATATTCTATGCCATCTGCGCCGGGGCTGAGTGTGGGCGACCTTGGCGCAGATGATAGGGTTGAGGCAGAGGTAGCGCCGGCAGCCATGGCGGCTAGAAGTGGCTCGGACGAGGGCACAGGCGCAAAAAACGGGTCAACGGCGGCCGCACGCGGCACATCAGACAGGAGCTCATAGCTGGTCACCTGCGGTTCGTTGCGGACGACAGGTGTGTAGGTGTGCAGAGCAGCAACGACGACAGACGGCGGAAGGCCACTAGGTAATGGCACACGGATGCGCAGGTAGTGTTTCTGGCGACGTGGTGATGAGCCTAGTGGTAATGGCACGTCGATAGCGGTGATAGACGAGGGCTCCGTGGCAGAAGCCGAGATTGAGCCTGGCGCCACGGTTGATGTGGTGCGCGAGAGAGGCAGGAAAGCTGGGGCAGTAGTGCTGCTAGTGGCAGCGGGTGTTGCTGAGAGAAAGCGCGCAGAGGGTGGAACCCGCGAGGCAGTGCTTTTAGAGCGATGGATGCCGGGCGTAGACGGGTATAGAGAGGTATCGCGAAGGAAGTCCCTGCCGAGGTCATCTCGGTGGCTGTGTCGCCGGTGAAGAGACATTGTGCGAGTGTGGCTGCAGACGTAGTTGTAGATGTGGATGTAGGCGAATGTTGAATATGCGTGAGTGGAAGGGTTAAAGAAAGAAAGAAGAAAAAAAAAAAAAGAAAAAGAGATGGCCGATATCACGGTGTGATTTTTGGCAAAACAAAAAAAAAAAAAGAAAAAAAAAAAACCAAGATCCAAAATCAGGACAACTTCTGGATGAACAACGAAACAAAGCGAGCAGGAAAGAAAAAAAAATAAAGAGGAAAAAATAAAAAAAGAAGAAGAGGCTTCACCAGGAAATGGGAGCCTCTATCTAAATGTGTGGCATCAACAGCGTCTTTCTCACAAGGCACAAGGCACAAGGCACAAGAACACAAGAACACAAGACACAAAGGCCCAGGCCCTGCCGTTCTTCAAGCAACGCATAAACATTGGCTCATGGTCCATGGCTTGAGCTTTTTTAGCTTGAAGCTTGTTGGTTGGGCCTTTGTCCGTCTACCTCGTCTAATTCGCCCCGTCTATATTTAAGTGTCAGTCAGATTTTGCTCGCTGACTTAGTGGTTCGTTCGTTGCTATTCTGGGTGAGCTTTATGACTGTGCCGTTGGGGGGAGGGAGCCTGTTGGGCTGGGATGTTGGTGATCATGTACGGCATAAGGGTATGATAGACCCTACATGTGTTAGAGTCACGTGACCGTAATTGATGAAACGGATGGACGGATTTGCTTGTTCCTTGTTCCTTTTGTTTACAAGTCTCGGAGGAAGTCAAGTACTGAATACAACAACGATACAATGGACACAAAGAAAACAAGCGGCTGGCTGTGTTTGAAGGGAACGAGAATGCTGGCTCTATGACGCATGCCCAGGAAGCACTGTTGTTTGTTTCCTCCTGTTCTGACCGCCTCCTCTTCTGCCGCCGCTATTGCACGTTGACGTGCTGATGTGTTGATGCGTTAACATACTGATACACTGATACGCTGATACATCGATATACATTGCTATGTCTGCCCGTTTAGTCTGCAGCCGCAGCGTGGTACTGGCGATAAGACGGCGCCCAGGCCAAGCCCCGCCCCGGCGACGGAAGAGAAAAGAAAAACTGCGCAAGGACATACCAACACCCACCTCAGAATTGGACTGGTCATGTGAGAAACATTTGGTCCAGTCAGTCAGGTGAGGGGTTGAGTAGGCTCTGGAGGAGGGGAGGGGTAAAAATAAGGTAAGGCTCTGTGCAGAGCCGATAAGCACACGAATGAGGTGGGAGGCACCATATATACTGTACTTGCGTGGCTGGCTGTGTGCTCGTGGAGAGGTACATGTACGTAACTTACACTGGCCATGCCCTGTCCTCCGATGGATTAGCCGTCTTCGGTTCTCACGAGGTGGCCCGCTAGAGCCTAATAGGGGAAAGCGCAGCGCAGCGCAGCGACTCGATGAGACTCTGAGGACATGGTGATTGGCTGGCAGAGACTTACAAGACAAGGGGAGGGCTTATAGGCAAGGCAAAGGGTAGCAGAGACTTGCAAGTGACTTTGGCAAGGTGCGGGCATCCTTGTCGATTTGGGAGGGGAGGGTGCCTTGCTTTACTTGTGCCTTGGTCTAGGACTGTTTGCACAGAGAGACGCAGAGCAAGGACTGTTGTTGCTTTACTTGTCACTTGTGCTTTTCCTGTGGTTGTTTGTGCATGTGAAAGAAGGAGGGGAGGGCCTGGGGCGAGCGTGTATAATATTGACTGGGACATTGCTTGCCTGCGCGACCGACCGGCTCATCTTGAGGAGGTGAGGGCAGGCGAGAGATTCCTTCAGGACGACAAGCGTAATCAGGGCGAGCGGCCGTAAATGAGAGAGGCTTGGAAACGAAGACGCCTGAAGCAGAGCAGCAAAGGTTGTTCGTTCGGCTTGTTGCTCACAAGTATCCTTGCGCCGGGCAATGCATACCGGTATGTAGCACCTGCGGGACTGCACGTTCCCTTTTATTATGCATTATCTTACTCTCTGAATTTTGCGTCTGGCGTCTGGCGTCTGGCGTTTTCCTGTTGATCCTGTTCTGTTTTTCCTTGTCCTTGTGCTTGTGCTTCTGCTTGCTTCGGCTTCTGGTCTGTTTCTCTTTCTCTTCTTCGCCTTCACCTGGCTAATCTAACTCTCCCTTGTCATTCATTCCATTCCATTCCACCTTTCCTCCACCATCGTCTCCTCCAAGACTGGGATATAGGTGGCTCACGGCTCTCTTGAGAGGCAACAAAGAACAAGAAGATTCTAAAAACAGACAAAACCTCCAGGGGAAACCAAAACAAAACAAAACAAAACAAGGCTCAAGCTGTAGGAGAAACTTATTTCTTCTCCTTCTGCTGTCTTTCTCCTCATTTTCGGCACTTTTCTCTTCTTGTTTTCATCTTGTTCGTCTTGATTCAAGCAGGCCGAAACAGCAAACTCCAGCCAATTCTCGCGGGCTTTATCTCAACCCGCCCCAAAGACGTTGTCCTTCTGACTCGGATATTCACATCAAGACAGCCTGTTTATCTCTTATTTGTGTCTCGGCGGCGCTTCTTTCTTCTTTTCCTCGGCTGCTTGTTCTCCCTGGCGCTTTGCCTTGTCTCATAAAAAGTCGCCTTGAGAGCCTACCAGCAGCAGCTCTCTTCGCGGGATCGACACACCACCAAAACACCACAGGAGCTCGACTTGCTTGCGTGGCTCTGATTTTCTTTTCGCCATCAGACTCACCTTTCCAGTCTAGTTGTGCCCTTTTTGTCTTTTATTTTTTAATTTATTTTTTAATTTTCTGCTATTTTTGCATCCCGCGGCTTGTTTTTATGCCAAAAATTCCACTTACAAGCCAAGCCCTTCAACAACACCCTCGCCCTCGATCGCGTTGTCCGACACTTCCAATCGCCTTCTCTTATTCTTCTACAAGGCTACCGCTTGATCATAGCCGTCGCCACCACTAATTCTCATCCCTCTTTGTCATCTTTGTTCCCTGCTATTTGTCTTGTCTTGCCTTTTGTGGCAGAAACAAAGCCCCCCCCCCCCCCGCGCTACAGGGCAGAGCCTCTTGTTTCCTGCTCTAGTTCCTTAGCTCAGCGTTCTTCTTTTGTTTCACAACCAAGTTGTTTCTTGGGTTTTCGTCCTTGGCCTGAAGTATCTACAATAGGCCCTGGCTTAAGGGGGTCTTTTCTTGTTTGGAATTCTCCTTTCTGCATGCCTCTCCATGATTCTACCACCATCCTGTCTTGATCGATCGGCGAACTTTGTTCAGCTTCCTCCCCACCATGGCCGCGACGGCAGCCCTTCTTCTAGCTTACGGGAGGGAGACTCCTCTAGCACACTCTTCGAGTACCGCTAGGTGGGATAGTAATCTGCCGCCCTACCTACCTGCGCTACCACCATCCATACAGTCTCTAGCCTGTGATGGCGTTTTGGTAACAGCCAGAGTTGCTGATAGCGCCCATTCAAGTGCCGATACTGCACTGCTACAGACTCGTCTGCGGGCTATAGCTCAGTGCTGGGTCCGGCGTCGTGTAAGTTGTACTAACTGTGATTGCTTTCCTGCTTTCCATTGCCTCTCTCCGCCTGACTCGTCCTTGTTCCCCCTACCGACATACTTTGTGCGGCTCTTGCTAGTGCTGTCCCGTCTTCCCCGTCTTCCCGTCTTAGCTTCTTTTCAGTCCAAGACATTGGAAAGACAGGCTCAGAAATGGAAGCATTTCCCCAGATGAAAGCTTATAGACATTCATCTGTCACCTCTCAGCGCGGGAATCTCTGCTACAGTATAACATTTGATTCTTCGCCTCCTCCCTCCCCTCCCTCCCCTCCCCTCCCCTCCCCATTCCCCTTGTATAGGGCATTGGCATGAAGAGCGGCCTGGCCAGCAAGGCTGAAAGGTGCGCAGTACAGTCAGTCAGTACAAGGTGACTTTACCCGAACCTTACCTGACCGTAGTTGGCTGAGCTGGCTGTCGACTGCTGGCCTGGAAAGGACACAAACACACACACACAAAGGGAGAGAGTAGTGGGTGGAACAAGAGAGACAGACAGGGGACTGTCCAACAGCACACACGTCTATATCTCGATTTACGCGTAGTCAGGTCACGCTACCCCTGTTTCCAAACCTGGCCGCTCAGGCAGGCAGAAGTCTGCCTGCTACTCGGTGTGTCGTCGTGTGTCGTCGTGTCTCTCGCTGTGGCTGTGGCTGTGGCTGTCGCTGTCGCTGTCTCTGTCTCTAGTTGTCTTTGCCCTGCTCTGTCTCCCTGTCGTGTCGTGCTCGTGTACCTGTCTGTGATCAAGTAACGGGGTGTAGTAGGCTGCATAGCATTCCATTCGTCCCATTCTGTGCGATGTGCATCTGCTGGACTTGGGCCTGGCTAGGTACGCCAGGAAAGAGCACACAGGAAACAAACACTACATGGCGATGGCGTTTTTGCCTGATTTGGATCAGACGATGAAAATTATGTATTTGTGTTTGTGTGCGTGCTTTGCAGAGGCATCGTGGCGGCATGTTTGTTTTTTTTTCTTTTTTTTCTTCTTTTTTTTTTCCTTTTTTTCCCTTTTTTTTTCTCTCTTCCCTCGCCTTCTGCACCAAAATAATTCACATCGCGACTGGCTCTGTTCTTGCACAACGACTCCGTTGTTATTGTCGTCGTCCTTCTCTCTGTCTCTCGGTCTGGCTGGTCACGTCCGCTCTTGTTTCAAGAGTTTGGAATTTCGCCTTGTGCTCTGCCCTGTTGCTGCTTTGCGGCTTGGTGGCTTGACTTTTGCCTGGGCTCATCGCTGCTAATGTCAAACGCGGGTCCCCCCCCTTCATTCGCTGAACCCTGCCTGATCCCCTCTGCTGGCTTCGTGTCGGTTAAGCTAGCCCTAGTTCTAGTTTTCTCCTGGCCCTGGCCCTGGCCCTGGCCCTGACCCTGGCTCTTCTCAGTTCTGGTCTTGTCTCTTCTGATCCTCCTCCTGCTTGAGTCCGGCTTTGTGCTGCTGTTGTGCTTTGCTTCTTGGGCGCTTTGATGTGTGCAGCGTTCGCATATCGCATCGCGACCAGGAACCCACCCTTCTCTCCGTCAACTTTATGCACATTTCATTGTTCTCCCGCCTGCTATACGTGCCAAGTGCTACTGCTACTGCTGCTGCTGCTATACATCGCCTTCGTGCTGTCTATTCTCTAGTCTAGCTTAAGTCTACCCCTGGCCATCCCTCCTCTTGGTGTCCATCTCTACTCTCTGACTCAGCGTCTGCCAGCCAGAGAGAGTGAGTGAGTGTGTGTGTGTGTGTGAGAGAGAGAGAGAGCATCATTGGGACCGAGCTTTGGCTTTTGGCCTGTCTTGTCTTCGCTTGCTGTGTACTGCCTCACGCCTCACTAGATGAGCACCCCGCCAGTCTTGTCGTCTGTCGTCCTTGTCTTCTATTCTTCGTATATTCTTCTGCTTTCCCTCATGTCTGTCTCCCTGAAACTCTGTTAGCCTTCCTCTCTGTCCCGTGGTTTTGTCCAGCTCTCGCCTGCATCGTTCAATGCCGGCATAAATCCTGCTAGTAGTACTGCTTAGCTTTGCTGCTGCTGCTGCTGCTGCCAATAGCACAACTCCTCCTCCTCCTCCCTCACCATCATATGACACTTTATCCTGGCCACCTATCCTGTCCAATCGCGTCTTCTAGCTGGCCCCTGTCCCCCTTATACCCTGGGCATTATCCATTTTCATTATTGTTCGTCTCGTTCATACGCATTCCCCTCCCAATTCCTTGCTCCACCCACCCTACCCGCCTGCTCACTCCTCCCTCCCCTCCTCCCTCAACCAACTCGTCTCTTGCTTTGTACTCCATCTTGCCCTTTGTTCCTGTCTTGCCATACCATACCGCCTTGTCGCCTGTCCTTGTCACCCACCCTATTGTGTCCTGTTATCCCACTCCATCTACCCTTCTGTCTGGTTGTCTTTCGTGCTTGTAGATGCTTGCTTGCACACACCACCACCCGCTGACTAACCTCTCGACAACACGCAGAACGCGCCCCCATCCTGCCTTTCTGCATCTCGATTCCTCTTCCCTCCTGACGCTAATTCGGACAACCCACATCAAATCCCACCGCCTCTCGCGACCGCTACTGTCGAGTCAGCTTCACGCCCTTTTCACACTCTCAACTGCACTCCTGCATGCGTCCATCGAATCGTCAATCCCCCTAACCCCGATCTTGATCTCGACCCTAACACCACTGCTGACGCCAGTGCTTCACCGCGACTCACGCCCTCCTACCACTGCACCTGCAACGACAATAGGCCTAGAAAGCCCCTAGACTGTCCTGCTACCTCGGTCGTCGTCCCCGACTTCATCTCCGCCTCCGCCTCCGCCTCCGCCTCCATCGTCTCCCTTCGTCTCCGCCGTTCGCCTCCCCCCGTATTTCCTGCCAAGCAACGCCCGCAGCTGCAGTCGCCACACGGCGTAGAACAACCACCTAGCTTCACCCCCCACCACGTGGCACGCATCACTATCGACTGGGGCTCGCAAACCGGCTTTCGCGATCGCAAGAAGCAAAAAAAGAAGTCTGCCGCTAAACAACCCCCTCCTCCCACCAACAAGGGAAGCGGCTCTTCTGGTAACAGCGGAAACAACAATAGCAGCAATAACGCCGATTCCAACAAAAGCTCCAACAAACCAGATTCTTCTGCCACAGCCGGAAAGGGCGACGACAACAGCGACGACAACAAAAAAGCCAAACCTACTCCTGGCCCGTTGCCCTCTAACGAGAAGAACAGCGACTCCCTTGACACCGACACAAACGACGGCAAGCCACTTGGCAAATCCCTTCTCGACAACGCAGCTGACCAGGGTACTGGTTCCAACAAAGGCGAAGCACCCTCTCTGCAACCTGATCCCGACCCTGCTTCTAATCCACAACCACTAGGCGAATCACCATCGCCGCCCTTAGCAAAGCCCTCAGCAAATACCGGCCCCGCCATCTCTCGTGCTGACGACAGCAGCCCCGCTGCTTCCAAGGGCGAGAGTCACTCCAAGACCGCGCTGAAGGCCGCCAGTACCAAGACCCAAGGCACTTCGCAGGACACCAATCCCGACCCTTTGGCTTCTGATCCTTCAAATATGAATGACGATTTCTGGAACACTTTATCAAGCGGAAAGAAAGGTACGACTCCACTATACCAACCACCAATTCTCGTAATCCCAGCTCTACCATGCCTCTACGTACCCTGTTGCTGCCCTTGCTTGGCTTTGCATTTTCCCTGAACTTAGTTGCTGGGGATAATGCTCTTTTTTAGCTCTGCATTGATGTACCAAAAAGAAAAAATAAGAAAAAAAAAAAAGAAAACCGTAGATTCTCATAACCTGCGTCAACCCAAACCTACACTTACACTCACACCTACGATTATATCTGAACTTGATATCTACACTTACACCTACACTCCTCCTCCTACTCACACTCAACTTGTCACCTTACTTGTCCACCGCTCATACACCTGCTCTATCTCTCCTAATTCCTACATGAAAACTTACCTAATACCTTCACAGACTCTACAAGCTCAGCAAAGAAAAAAAACAACACTTCTACCCTTGGCTGGGGCGATTTTGGCACCTCAAACGACCTCGACCGAAACGATTACGCTGCTGCCAACAACTGGGGCTTAGGGTCATCCAACAAACGCGACAAAGATACCTCAAACAACACCGCCAGCAAGACCTCTGCTGCCCACGATCTCTGGAGTCTCAGCACCAACAACGCCGGCTCCAACAATCTTGACGCCTGGGGCGCAACCAGTTCTAATAACAAGCAGGACTCAATATGGGCAGGCGGCCCTGATTCTAATTCTGTATCCAAACCTGCACCCGCACCAGCACCCGCACCTGTGCCAGAGGGAGAAAGCACATCTTGGGGCTTCTTTTCTAAGCTGAAGTCCAAAAAGCCCATATTCGAAGACGGCGCAAACACATCCCCGTCCGAATCTTCCAAGCAAAACCCAGAACTCTCCTCCTCTTGGAACGGCAAGAAGTCCATCGACGAGCCGCGCAACATGCCAATTCTCAACAACAAAGGCAGCGACGAATACGACATATGGGGCATGAAGAAAAAGAAAGACGAAGCCTCTTGGGGCTGGGGCTCCCCTGTCGAGAAAAAAGAACAGCCAAAAGAAGAGGAAAGCAGTGGCGGCTTCTTTGGATGGGGTTTGGGCGGCAAAAAAAAAAAGAAAGGTAGGACTGCGTGCGATCTGAAACGCCATGCGTACAATCGTGCCGATAAAAGTTGGCCTTGGTGTATCCGAGTACTAACTTGTGTGATGGGTTTTCCATTTTGCCTCTGTAGAACCCGAACCTATCGAGAACCTCGTTCCTGTACAACAAACACCTCCGCCACCGCCGACTCCCCCACAACCGCCAAGTCTAGACCCGATAGAAGTAGAGCAGCAACGCCTTATGGCAGATATCGCCAATGAAGAAGAGGAACTAGCTGCCCTTACCGCCAAGGCTGCTATCAAGAAGTTGCGCTCCAAAGAACAAGAGCGCTTTGATCTTCTCAGCAAACGCGCATCAAAACGAGCAAAGGAAAAGGCAAAACAGGAAGCGGCTATCTCTGCTGAGGCTGATCGTATGGTTGAGGAGAAGCAAAGGCAGGCTCAAGCGTTTGCCGAAGACCAAGAGCTCAAAACCCTACGTGATAAGAACACCCGCAAGCGTCTCAAGGGCGCCGAGCTTGCACGTTTCAATGAACTCCTTGCCCGCGAAACGGAGCGCAAGGACGAGAAGCGGCGGCAAGAAGAAGAGGCCATTAAAAAGCTTGAAGATGAAATTGCTGCCACGGAGAAGACTTCCGAGGACCAAGCCATTGCACAGGAAGAAGCTGAATTGGCCGAGCTTGAGGCCAAGAAGCAGTCTTCAAAACGAAAGGCTCTCAAGGGTGCTGATCTGGCGCGCTACAACGAGCTATTAGCACGCTCTTCTCAACGTGAAGCCGAAGCCTTGATGAAGGAGCAAGCTGAAATACGGCGAAAAGCAGAAGAAGAAGAAGAGCGGCGAATAGAAGAGGAAGAACGCCGTCAGATCGAAGAAGAGCGTCGAGAGCTTGAGAAATCTGAAGACAAGGCTTTGGCACAGGATGAGGCTGCTTTGGAAATTCTCGAACGTCGAAAATTCATGCGTAAACGTTTAAAAGCAGACGAACAACAAGAATACCAGGCTCTGGAAAAACGCATTCAGCAACGGCGTGCTGCCAAGGAAGCCCGCGTCCTTGAGCGAGAAGAAAAGAAGAAGATGGAAGAGGAACGCGCACGATTGAAAAAGGAAGTGGAAGAAGCTGCAAATGCCCCACCACCACCGCCACCCGTGCCCGAACCAGAACCTGAAACTGAACCTGACCCCGAACCTGAGCCTGATGCCGAGCCCGAGCCTGGGCCTGATTCCGAAATCACCGAGTCTGAGCCTGATCCCATCACCGAGTCCGAACCTGATCCCGTCACCGATACTGAGCCTCCCTCTGAAATCGAGTCTTCTGCCCCTGATGCGCAAACTGAAGATGACGAGGATGCACTTCTTGCTGAAGAGAGGGAGCTTACTACTCTTCGTCAGCGCATGGCACGGAACCAGCTTCGACCTATTGACCAAATGCGTTACGCTGCACTTGTTAGCCGAGCCGAAGCACGTGCTGCCAAGTCTGCTGAGGCTAAGAAGGCTGAGGAGGAGGCTGAACGTCTCCGCCAAGAAGCCGAAAGCATTGCACAAGAAGAGGCCGAATTGGCTGCTCTTGAAGCTCGCAAGGCGAAAAGGAGAAAGGGTCTTACTGGTATCGAGCTTCTGCGCTACGAAACTCTCAAGGAAAAGGCCACAAAGCGTGAGCGTGAGCGTCGCGAACAAGAAGAATCCGCTTCTTCAGCTGCCTCTGCATCTGCTAGCTCAGTAGATGCAGATGTTGAGGATGACGGTGAGATCGACCCCAACGATGGTGACAACGACACTGTAGTCATGGCCAATGAAGAACCCGAACCCGCCGACGATCCTGGCGAGCTAGAAGAACCTGAAGATGACCCAGCTGTGATTGCCGCAGAAGAAAAGGAACTTGCAAGTCTTGAGAAGTCCAAGGCTGTACGATGGCGCATGAAACCTGCTGACACCGAACGTTATGAGCTTCTCAAGGCCAATGCTGCTCGCCGGGCTGAACGCGCCGAAGCTAAGAGACTTGCCGCTGCCAGGAAAGCGGAAGCTGAAGAAATGGCTCGCCTTGAAGCAGAAGCTCAAGCGGCTGCTGCTGCGGAAGCTGCTGCTGCTGAGGCTGCCGCTGCCAAAGCTATTGCTGACGAAGAAGCTGAGCTTGCTGCTCTGACAGCCAAAGGTCGAAAGAAGAGTCTCAAGGGCTCAAACCTTCAGCGATTCAATGAGCTTAGTGCTAGGTCTCTTAAACGCAAAACTGAAGCCAAGGCTGCTGAGGAGGCGGAAGCTGCTAAAGCCGCCGAAGCTGCTTCACAAGCTGAAGCTGAGGCCGCTGCCGCTGCTGAAGCGGAGGCTGTTCCGGAGGATCCATTTGCTGCCGAGAATGAAGAGTTTGCTGCACTAGAATCCAAGCATAAGACCAGAAAGTTGCGAGGCATTGAGCTAGACCGTTACAACAAGCTTAGAATAAAGGTTGAAGCACGCAAAGCAGAGAATGAAGCCCGCCTCAAGGCTGAGAAAGAAGCTGCTGAAACTGAAGCCAAGGCTCGAGCTGAAATTGAACAGGTTGCTGCTGAAGAAGAAGAACTCCAATCATTTGAAAACTGTATTTCTCAGGGCACGAAACTTCGTCCCAAGGAGCTAATGCGTTTCGGTGAGCTTCGCAAAAAGTCAGCCCAGCGAACGGCCGAGGAACAGGCTCGTCTGAAGGCTGAAGCCGAAGCTGCCGCAGCTGCGGAAGCTGCCGCTGCGGAAGCCGAAGCTAAGACTAAGGAGGAAGAAGCTGCTGCGGCTGCTGAAGCGGAGTTGGCCATGATTAGCAGAGAAGAAGAGGAGCTTCAGGATCTAGAGGATAGAGTCATGATGAAAATGAAGCTTCCTGCTTCTGATCTCCGTCGACTTGCCGACCTCCGAAAGCGTTCCCAGCAGCGCAAGGCTGATGCTGAGACCAAGGCCGCTGAAGAGGCTCGTATCCAGGCTGAGGCTGAAGAGGCTGAAAAGGCTAAGCTTGAAGAAGAAGCCGCGGCTGCGGCTGAAGCTGCTGCGGCCGCCGAGGCCGAGGAGCTTTTGAAGGAGAAGAAAGAGCTCTCTCGCTTGGATGGCTTGGTCAAGCTTCGCCGCCGACTTTCCCCTTCCGACCAGCGCCGTCACCAAGAGTTGAAGGCCAAGGCTGAAAAGCGCAAGGCGGATGCTCTGGCTGTTCAGGCAGCTGAGGAAGAGGCTGCCAAAGAGGCGGATGAGGCTGCTGCCGAGGCTGAACGCCTTCGCCTTGAGGAGGAGGCTGCTGCTGCGGCGGCTGCTGAAGCTGAAGCTGCTGCTGCTGCCGAAGCTAAGGCTGCGGCTCTTGCCGAGACTATAGCTAAGGAGACTAAAGAGCTCGCCTCCCTAGAACGCAAACTTAAGACTAAGCATCGCCTCAAGGAATCTGACCAGGAACGCTATAATATTCTTAAGTCCAATGCTGCAGAGCGTGCCGCAGAAGCGGAAGCTGCAGCTGCTGTTGAAGAAGAAGCTGCTGCGGCTGCTGCGGCTGCAGCTGAAGAAGAGGCTGTTCCTGCTATTGAGGACGAGGCTGACGCTCAACCTGAAGCCGAAGCAGAAGCCGAGCCTGAAACTGAAGATGCTACTGAAGCTTCTGAAGCCGCTGGCGACGAATCGCAAGATTCAGATGTCTCGGGAGAAGAAGAGGAAGAAGAGGATCCAGCTGTTGCTCTCCGAATTCGTAAGGAGACACAAGAACTTGCCCTTTTAGAAGAAAAGCTCCAACTCAAGGGCCGTCTCACTTCCAAGAACATGTCCCGCTACAACGACCTTAGCGCCCGGGCAAAGCAACGCGCTGAAGCCGCTGCCGAGAAGAAGGCGGCTAAAGCGGCCAAAAAGGCGGCCAAGCTAGCTGCTAAGACCCCCGCTTCAGAGGAGTCAGTACCACCGTCTACAGCCGAAGATGAAACAGACAACGGCTGCGAGGACAATGCAGAGCTAGCTGATGCCGAAGAAGACCCGGAAGTTATAGCTAAAGAAGAAGCTGAACTCGCGACTCTTTCAAGTAAAAAGCACAAACTTCGTGGGGAGCGGCTGGCACGTTATGAGGAATTGTCCGAAAAGTCTCGTCTTCGTGCTGAAGCTTCGGCAGCTCGGGAAGCTGAGCAAGCTGAGGCCGAGGCAGCTCGGGAAGCTGAGCAGGCTGAGGCTGAGGCAGCTCGTCTAGCAGCCGAAGAAGCAGCTCGTCTTGAGGCTGAAGAGGCGGCTCGTATTGAAGAAGAAGAGAAAGCTCGGGCCGCTGCCGAAAAGGCCGAAAGACATCGCCAAGCCAAGATTGCTGCTGAAGAAGAGGAAATGGCAGCTCTGAAAAGTAAACGCAAGCTCAAATCCAAAGAACAGGCTCGGTTGGATACACTTCGGGCTCGTGCCGAAAGTCGCTCTCAAGCACAGGCTGCCAAGGAGGCTGAAGAGCAGGCTGCTCGCGAAGCTGAAGAGCAAGCCGCTCGAGAAGCTGAAGAACAAGCCGCACGTGAGGCTGAAGAGGCTGCTCGCGAAGCCGAACAAGCAGAGCAAGCAGCTGCAGAAGCCTTGCGTGAGGCTCAAGAAGCCGCCGAGGCAGAGCGTGTCCGTCTAGAGGAAGAAGAGGCGGCTGTTCGTGCCAAGGAAGAGCAAGCCCTCATTGCCAAGGAAGAAAATGAGCTCAGGATCTACGAAAACGTCAAAGCTAAAAAGTCTCTTCGCAGCAAAGATGCTGCGCGCTACCAGTATCTTAAATCTCGTCACGATGAGCGTGCGCGTATAGCTGCTGAGAAGGAGGCCGAAGAGCTTGCGGCTAAGGAAGCGGAGGATCTTGCGACTGCCGAAGCTGAGCGGTTAGATGCTGAAGCGGCTGCAGCTGCAGCTGCGGAGGCTGAAGCTGCGGAGGCTGAAGCTGCGGAGGCTGAAGCTGCGGAGGCTGAAGCTGCCGCTGCAGCCGAAGCACTACAGGCTCAAATTGCGGCTGAAAAGGAAGAATTGGCCATGCTGAAGTCCAAGGCTAAAATCCGTTCCAAAGATCGTGCACGGATTTCTGAGCTACAGGCACGTGCTGACGACAGGGCTGCTAAGCAGGCAGAGCTAGATGCTGCAAAGGCCGCCGAGGAAGCTGCTGCTGAAGCGGAAGCTGAAGCAGAAGCAGAAGCAGAAGCAGAGGCAGAAGCTGAAGCAGAAGCTGAAGCTGAAGCAGAAGCTGAAGCTGAAGCTGACGCCAACGCTGAAGCTGAAGCTGAAGCTGACGCCGACGCTGAAGCTGAAGCTGAAGCTGACGCCGACGCTGACGCCGACGCTGAAGCTGCTGCTGAAGCTGCTGCTGAAGCAGCAGCATCCGAGCAGGCTGCCAAAGAAGCTGCAGAGCAAGAAGAGCGTGATCGACTTGCTGCTGAGGCTGAAAAGGCAGAAAAACTTCGCCAGGATAAAATCGCCGCTGAAAGCATCGAGTTAGCTGCACTCACGAAGCGTAAGAAAAAGCTCCGCCCTACGGAGCTAGCACGGTGGAAGGAACTGACTCGTAGGGTAGAGAAGCGTCGGGTTCAGGAAGAGAAGGCTGCTGCTGCTGCCGCCGAGGCTGCCGCTGCCGCTGCCGAAGCTGAAGCTGCCGCTGCCGAAGCTGAAGCTGCTGCCCAGGCTGAAGCTGCTCATGAACCACAGCCTGAGCGTGAGGAGAGCAAAGAAGAGCCTGCTGGCGGATTCTGGAGCTTTGGGGGCATTAAGAAGAAAGGCTCAACGCCGTCTCCCCCACCTATTGCTAAGGGTGTTTTCGGCAGTCTCTGGGGAATTCCTGCCCAAGACGCGCCCGCCGGAGCTGCGTTTGGTGATTCATGGGGCGTTGGCGGTGGTGAAAGCAAGTCGAAAGACAAGAGCCAATCTTCGACCGAGTCACTCGACGACAAAAAGTCGGAAACTACATCTGACCAGAAAGCCATCGATCCTGCTACAGCCTTGGAGGCAGATGTATGGGGTGTTGACGGTAGTAAAGCTAGTCTCGACATTGATGCACCGGAAGACAAATCATTGGGTACTGAGGAGCATTCCGACTCTGAGGTTGAAGAGGTTGTGGCTACAAGCTTTTGGGGTACAACTACACGCAAGGTCAAGAAGAGTGAGATTCGTGAGCGTGAGGCTGCCAAACGCAAGGCCCAGGAAGAAGAGGAGGCGCGCCAAAAGGCGGAAGAAGAGGAAGAGGCGCGTCTTAAGGCTGAAGAGGAGGAGCAGGAGCGTATACGGGTTGAGGAAGAAGAAGCCGCTGCCGCTGCCGCCGCCGCCGAGGAAGAAGCAGAAAAACAGCGCATTGCGGAGGAACAAGCTGCCGCCGAGGCTGCTGCCGCCGAGGCTGCTGCTGCTGCCGCCGAGGAAGAGGAAACGGAACGCCGGAAGAGGGAGAGGAAGAAGAAGAAGAAGGGAGGCTTCTGGGCTGCTATTGGCGGTAGTGCCGATGATGACGATGATCAAGAAGCGGAGGAAGAACCAGCACCCGAGGCAGACCTTGAAGTTGAAGCTGAAGCCGAAGCGAACCCTGTCGAGGACGAAGAACCCGAGGCTGATAGACCGCCCTCCAAGCCGGATAAGACATCAAGCAAGTCGAAAAAGTCTCGCAGTTCCGATCGTGAGAAGGACAAAAAAGCAACCGATAACAGCCCCTCTGCTCTACGTAAAGAAAAACGGCGCAAAGAAAAGGAGGCTGCAGCCGCTGCTCTTCTAGCCGAGGAAGAAGCGGCTGCAGCCGAGAAGAAGGCTCGTCGAAAGCAGAGAAGGGAGGAAGAAGCCGCCGCCGCAGCAGCTGCTGCAGAAGCTGCGGCGGAGGAGAAGAAGGCGCGCAGGAAGAAAAAGAGACATCAAGAAGAAGAACGCACTGTTGACGATGATCTCATTGATGCAACGCCAGAACAGGTTGACGACTTACTTGTTGAGAACGAGCCGGTTGCTGATGCACCTGCTGAAGAAAACCCCGCCGAAGAAGATGCTGTCCAAGAAGACAAACCTACAGCTGGTGTCTTTGGTTTCTGGGGTGCTTTCACAACAGGGGCCAAGAAAGGTATGTTACATTCATGTCTCGCCAACTTTACGGACGTTGTATTCTTTCATATTTCGGAGAGGGTGATAGCTGGTCTTGGGGCTTTTGATGCCGCATGGCGTTTTGGCTACATTGTCTTATGGCTTCACGCCTTGCAGGCATACAAAGACAGACTCAAGCTGGCCTTTCAACTAGCGTCTTGTCAACCATCCTATAGCATTGTCTTACTGAACCTAATTTACTAATCTTGTATTGATGTATAGATCAAGATCCTTCGCAAAAGTCGGCCTCCCCCCCACCAGCTTCACGAACTCCAAACTCGCCATCTTCTCGCAAGGTCAGCAGCAAGATCGCCGACAAGCTTCGCGCCTTTGAGGCTGTTCAAGAGGAAGATCCTGAAGCTGAGGCAGCCGAGGAAGAAGTTGCTGACTCCGGGGCTGAGGCTGAGGGTGATGCTGAGGCTGAGGCTGAACCTGAACCTGAACCTGAACCTGAACCTGAGCCGGAAGCCGTTGAAGCTCCCCCGGAGGCCGAAGGCCTTTCTCCTGAAGATCTTGCCCGTAAAGAACGCCGTCGCTTGCGTAGAGAACGCAAGGAGAAAGAACTTCTTGAACAGCAACAGCTTCTGCAAGAGGAAGAGGAAGAGCGCCGACGCAAAGAGCAGCGCCGTAGAGAACGCAGAGCACGGAGGGAGTATGAAGCTGCTGCTGCAGCTGCCGCAGCTGTCCCCACTAGTCCCCCTCCCATTAGGTATGCTGATGATAATGGTGATTTGCTTGGTGGGCTCCCCGGCGAAGACAAAGTGTTGGCTCATCCTGCCGAAGAAAACGCCGCGCCTAGATCCAGCTCTACAAGACATCGCCGACATCGTCGCGATAAATCCCCGGTTCCTTCTCCACCTCCTCCTCCGCCCGACGACGAGGAAAATGCCACGCCGCCCACAGATGATGAGGCACGAACGCCGCCTCCTGAACCCAAGTACAGAAAGGACCGTGTTAGAATTCGCGATTCTTCTACTCATGGGAGTAGAGGCAGTCCTAATGCCCCGGGTAATACGGGTGCTGGCGGTTGGGTCTCTTGGATGAATCCTCTCGGTGGGCGTAGCAAAGATAAAGAACGCCAAGAGGAGGAGATGCAGCAGCCTCTGGCCGAGCCCGAGAACCAAGACATGGCTGAACGAGAGCAAGAGGACTATGAGCAAGAGCGCGAGCGTAGACGCAAAGAACGCAAGGCCCGTGAACGCGAAGCACGTCAAAAAGAGCGTGAACATGAGCGCAAGAAAGAAGAGGAGCGTGAGGAACGCAGAAGAGCTCGAGCACTTCGTATGGCCCGCCATGAAGAAAAAGAACGTCAGCGTAGTCATAGAGGCTCAGAACGTGAGGACAACGAACGCAAGGAGCTCTCCTCTAGGGGTTCAGCCTCTGACAAGGATAGAGGGCGTGTTGAAGTTCCTCGCCCACCACCAGTTCATGCGTATGCCTCCGGTGCCATGGGCCAAGGTTCTGGCCGTACTCGCTCGTCCTCTACCCGTGATCGTGAACGGCACCATGTCTCTTCAAGAACAAGACGTCAATCTGTTGATATTGGCGCGCTCTCTCCCACTAACGACCCGCTACCTGAAGACGTTGGCCTAAATTCTAAGGCTTCAAGGCTTTTAGGTCTCAAGTCTTCTTCTAGTCGTCGCCATCGTGAGCGTGCTGTCCGAGATCCCGAAGATGAAGAGGTTGCTCCAACTGTGGAATCTCCTCCTCGCACTGAACGCCGCTCTCGGCATCATCGCGAGCGTGAGCCAATTGAAGAGCCCCTTCCCGTTAACCACACTGAACATATAGAGGCTTCCGTAATGCCAACCCGCCGTGAGTCTAAACGGGCCGCTATTGCCGGCTTGTTGAGCACTTTCCGCGGTGTGGTTAAGCCTGATACTAGAGCTGATGTTGGTGCAGAGCATATGTTCGAGACAGCACAACCTGCAGATGTTCGCCCTGAACCGCGTAGACGCCGTACTGCACATGAGGATCCGCGCCCTACACGTGAACGGGAACGGGAAGCTGTTGGGGGTGATCGCGACTTTGAGAGTGAGCGTAAACGCGAACGTAGAGAACGTCGTCGTGAGCGTGAACATGCTGAACGCAGTGACCGCGAGAGGAGCGACCGTGACCGGAGTGATCGTGAACGGCCTGATCGTCGTACCAGGATTGGTGTTGACTCTGAAGAAGCCGATCTCCAGGCTCGTAAGGCTGCTCGTCGTGCTCGCCGCGCTGAACGCGAAGCTGCAGAGATTGCCAATGAAGCTGCTCGTGCCAAAGAGTCTGGGCGCAGTGAGTGGGAACGCGAGCATGATGAAGGCGTGCATCATCGCAAGCATCGCCACCAGCCTTCTGTTTCGGCTGCACCTCTACCTCCACCTCCAGTTGAAGACGTTTTGGACCAAGAAGCTGAAGCTCAACGTCTTGCCGAGCGCGAGGCGCGCCGCGAACGTCGTGCTGCGAAAATCCGTGCCAGGGAAGAAGAAGAGCGTCGAATAGCTCTCGAGGAGGCTGAGCGTCATGAACGTCGCCGGATTCGCAAAGAAGCTGCCCTTCGTGAAAAAGAGCGTGCGCGACAGCGTGAAATTGAATTGGCTCGTGAGGAAGAAGAGGAGTATCGTCGTCGTCGTCGCGAGCTTCGTGCTGCCCGCTACCCCTCCGTATCTCTACCCCACCCACCCCCGATGCACACGGATGACGAGCACTATGGCCATCACCATCGTAGCAACCGCCGTGCACACCACGCCGAACCCACAGCTCCAAGCGACCCAACTGAAGATGTTGAAGAGCGCCGCCGACGAAGACGCCTTGCCCGCCAAGAAGAAGCTGGTGCCAATGAAGGTGATGCCTATCCAGCTGTCGACCCATTGGAGGAAGCTGAAGAGCAGCGCCGCCGTCGTGCCCGCCGTGAGGATCGCGAGCGTGAACGCGAACGCGAACGCGAAGCGAAACTACGCGAGCGAAACGCTCACCACCACCGAGAGCGGGAGCGTGATCGTGATCGTGGCCGCGAATACAACCGTGACCGCATCCCGCCACAAGTTCCCGCTCCGCCTGTGAGCGGTGCCGGCTTGGATGGTAGCGATGAGCGCATTCGCCATTCCCGTAAACCATCTACTTTTGCCGAGGCGCCACGGAGTAGTTGGTGGAAGAAGCTCAAGGGCGGCGGTAACTAACTGCAGCGTAGCAATACCAAGGCTACCTACCTACCTGGCAGCTTTTTCTTTTTCTTATTCTTTTTCTCTGGGCATCTTTGTTGCCTTTACATTCTTGTGTCTGTTCTCTTTTGGATCTATTTTAGATCACATTACTTGGTCTTGCGTAGGCCTATGCTGCCTACTCCGAAGTTCCAGTATCTTGCCGATACACTGCTACTTGTTTTATTAACCTTCCGATAAAAGCTTTTTTTTCTTCTTCTCATCTTTTGTTGAGAAGGCCCTTCCTTTCATACATTTGTTTAATAAGGCTGCCAACATATGAGCGTTGCTGGCTTCGGCCTGTGTATCACATCACGTCCATCTTGTCCTTCAAGTTTCTTTTTCAATCCCACGGCATAGCGGCGTTATTTTTGATTGGATTTCTTTTTTTTTTCTGGTTTGTTTCTTTTGTTCTTTGCTCTTGATTGTTTATTTTCATCTTGCTTGGCCCTGATTTACTGTTTCATTTGCTTGCCTCCTTATACCACACATTTTGGCTCTATTCTAGTTTTATCTTTTACACTTTCTTTCACGGCATTCATCTCGTTTTGGATTTAGAGCGTTTGGATTTTTCTTTCTTTATTTTCTTTATTTTTCTTTGTTTTTTTTTCTGAACCTCTCCCATCATTATATCAAACATGGCTTTTTCTTTTCCTTTGTTACTCTGTTTTTCATCGCTGTCTTAAACATCGTGGCCACCCAATCTTTGTGAAGAAGCTAGGTGGCTGGCTACATGTATACACATTCTCAGCGCAGCTTCTTCTTTTTTTCCGGTTTTTTTTTGTTTCAATATATATACCTGGATAGAACTATTTCAATCTTAAATAGTCCTATTATTACTTCAGTCACTTGTTTATGATATCTCTCTCAGCTTGTGCTGTTAAAGTGGCCTTGCGGTCTCCCCTCCCTCGTCCTCGTCAGTGTCTGATAGCTGTCAGCTGTCTTGCAGCTGACAGCTGCTTCGCTGTGCAACCAAGTAAAAACCCTACATTGTGGAACGTCTTGTCTTCTTTGAGAACATCATCACCTCCTTTTCTCATATCAAGGGTACTAAAAACCTCAATTTTCTCATATTACTTTTCTTTTTTTTCTATTTGGGATGTGCTCGTCGGACCAAATATGTTTTCACCAAATCTGACAGGCTAACTATCTCGACAACTCACATATGCGTGCGTGTCCTGTTCAGCCAAGCAAACATATATCCTCTCCTCAGAGAGCAGATTGATTATTGTACTGATCTCGCTTACTTTCTCCAAGTAACTCCAAGGTCAAGTGACATGAAATGGCGCTAATGCAAGCACCCTCGCTACCATCTGTGAGTGTTCATTCTGATAGGGGAGAGAGAGGTACGGTACATGCATGAGATAGTGTCTATGTCGGGTGCATATGCATAGCTGTACTTACCAGCCCATTTCCTCTTGGTCGTCGACATCTTACTTTGGTCTTTTTGTAATGGTAAGTCACTAATCAAGCAAACGTCAACTAACACATGCCAGCAAAAAAAAAGAAAGAAAGAAAGAAAAAAACCTAGATCAAGGGCCGGCAACAAGCATACCAACCAACCTACGCTCAGACTAAGTACACCACCATTTGGTACGTACTAGTACACCGGCACTTCCCCGCTTAATATCGTAGCGCTTACTTTGTCACCTGCCCTTTCGCCCAACTGGCAATAGCCATTTTCGTCACATCACAACCACACCCGGCAGCCAAACATGACGCAGGCCCCTTGCCTCCTTGCCCCCCCCCCCCCCCCCATCAAACAGAACACGGGCGGGGAAGCCAAAGACAGAAAGAGACGGGAAAAATTAGCAGAAGGAACGCACACATCAAGGGAAAAGAGTTTCCTTTATAAGGGCCACTATGAGCCCCTAATTCCAACCGAGAACTCGCCGCTGGCCTTACGAGGAAACAAGCAAGGAAGGAAAGGGCGTGATGGCGTAGTTGGCTAAAGTCTTAGCCATGTTACTTCGTTCACCAGCTTCACAGAATTCCTTGATCATCTTGATCTTCGCTTGTAAGAAAGCTTGCGTGCGATGGATCTTGCGCCCATCGACTGGCCGCACCGGTGGAGCAGTAGTTAGCTTGCTTCTCTCCCAGCAATTTTCTGTGAGCTTGAAAAAGCTTCACAGTAAAATCTCCTGGTTCAGAAGAGGTAAGTCCACAATTCCCCCCACAGCCCAAGCTCCGGCTGTCACTAAGAACTGTTCGATTCCTGGCACGGGCGTCAAATCGTACTTGAATCATCTAATACTAACGTCCAACAATAGACACGGATGCAAATTCCGTCCGGTGCATACCACGCATATTTTTTTTTCCTTGGCTGCTCCTGTGTCTATCTTTTGGAATGTCAGACTTGACTTGGATGGTAGCAACAAATACATGCTACGCAATATATTGTGTGGTGGAATGTAGAGTAGTAGTGTAGTGTAGTGTCGTGCAGTGTAGTGTAGTGTTCAAGCCATTCTTAGACGTTGTGTTGGTGCAATAGTACGGCAGATCACGGCTGGCCATGTGACAGAAGCTCCACATTCAACAGCAAGTCTGGTCCATGCTTGCTTTGCTGTATTGACAATCGTAATATAATGTCGTGGCCTTGTCTTCTCCCAGTCTTAATTCTAGCTGCTGTGTGTGGAATCATTGTCTTGATCCTGCCTTGACGATACGTTCCCCTCATGGTTATTCGTGCGTGTATTCGATAAGGAAGGTACGCGTGTCCCTTTCTCTTTCTAACGCAATTTCCTGTTCGGTGTCAAACAAAGCAAATCCTGATATATGCCAAATACACACAGCCTATGGTCTAGTCATACCTTCCGTTCCTGAGGGCACATCCCCAACCAAAAGACAAACGGGTGTTTTGGCACCACTGCCCTCTATTTTCTCCTCTGTCCCCTCGCCCTCCTGTTCTCTCTTTTTCTCTTTTTTGCAGCCATCGTGGACGGACTCTATCATCATCATCATCATCATCACCCACCAACCACGCCGCCTCTCCCCAACAACCACTGGCATTTATTTTGATGCGGCTTTATTCTACGCACTTTATATCTCCATCTTTTGATGCTCTCTTTTTTCTCTAATATCATCACCACTTCCGCTTCTCTATTATTGTTTACTATTTATTAGCTCTGGTGTTGGTCTGCCAATTATCTACCATCACTTTTTCTTGTATTCACTCTCTCACCTTTGGCTTACAGTCGGTGGCCATGTTCTGTTGACTACCACTTTCATCCCATACTCTTGAATTGTTTCTTATAATATCCCTCATTGCACCTTTACGTCGGATTGTGGCATATCTTGCGTATTGATATTACCGCTGCCGAGCCTCTCTCTCCAAAGCTTGGTCTGTATTGATACCAAAACGCAATCCTCACTTTGACTTTACAGACAGCGTTGGAACTTCAAGCCTACGTCTTCTTCTCGGCCTAGAAAGGCCGATTCGGACAATTTTCAGAACCTCAAGCTTTTCAAGCGTAGTGTCTCCAACTCTATTCGGATCATTATATCTTAGTTTACTCTCTACCTAACAGCCCTTTATCCCGATTTCTTACAATGCCAGAATTTGGACAAGATACTGTGCTGCCTATTCGCCCTCCACCACCTCCGCCGCCATCTGAGCAAAAGCCTCTAGTTCCAACTGTTGTCACTGTTGGCATTGATGAGCTGGACCCTACCCCTCCCTCTTCTCCCCAAGCTGGCCAGCGGGGAAACAGACCCTAGAATGACTTTGTGTCCGCTATGAAGTCCCTTGGCCGTAACCATGGTAATTAGTCTACTCTTTTTTGTCATCTACTGTTTTGTGTTGAGTCTCTGGAGAAAACTAATGATATTCCCTTTTAGACCCAAGCCGTGATACCCAGATAGGTGTTGCTCGGACCAATAGCGTCAGAAACAGACCTACTCCTACTACCCATCTTCAACAAGTTCGCCAGGGCCGAGGTGACAACTTGCAGCAGCCTACCCGACCTTCAGATATTCCTGAAGAGCAAGATGATGTCAGTGCCGCTGAAGAGAAAGAACCCTCTGAGCCTATAGTCACCGTACGGCCAGTAGAATCAGGAACTGTAAACAGAGCACGCCAGACAACCCTGTCTTCCCGTCCTCGAAAGCGCCAAACGGCACAGTTCATCGATTCTTCTCAAATTCCCTTTTCTCGCTCTTCTACATCATCCCGATCTACGCGTCAGCTGATTCGTGTCGTTCCAACCATCGAGACAGTTGAACGAGTTGCTGCCGCCAAGGTTTACCTTGAATCATACTTCAACAGTATTAAAGATCACATTGACTCCCGTGAAAAGTACAGGCTCTACATGGAAAATGAACTTGGCGTTGCCGGAAGCCTTACAACAGAGCAAAAGGCTCTGATGCGCATGCTTTTCAACCAAGAATGGGCCTGGCATTTACGAGAAACCCGATTTCTCAAAGCACGAAGCTCCAAAGCTACCCGAGGATTGGCAATTTCACCTGTCATTGACGACTATGAACAGATCCGGATTCTCGGTAAAGGAAGCTTCGGTGTTGTCAAGCTTGTCCGCGAGAAGGGACCTCTTGGGCACCGAAACCAGGTATATGCCATGAAGGTTATTCGAAAGGCAAACATGTTGGTGTATGGCCAGGAAGGAAACCTCCGTGCAGAGCGAGATCTTTTGATTGCGGCTCAGGCCTCAAACTGGTTAGTGCTTGTGCTTAATTCTCACTGTAGGGATTTTTGTCTTATACTAACGCTGAATATAGGATTGTGCCCCTCGTTGCCAGCTTCCAAGATGCATCTAATCTTTACCTTGTCATAGAATACATGTCTGGTGGTGATTTTCTTGGCTTACTGGAACGTGTCGGATCTTTGAGCGAACCTACCACTCGCTTTTACATTGCTGAGATGATTGTGTGCATTGAAGAAGCCCACAAACTAAAATGCATCCACCGTGACATTAAGCCAGACAATTTCTTAATTTCTGCATCGGGTCATTTGAAAATCTCTGACTTTGGATTGGCCTTTGATGGCCACTGGTCTCATGATGGGGCATACTACAGCGCCCATCGCTATTCGGTGCTAGACAGGATTGGCATGGAGCCTCAAGATGAACAAATCTCATCCATGAATGACGAGGCCTACCATCGGCACCGTCGCTAGCTTCGATCAGTCGAAGCCGGAATCAAACGCCACTGTCGCGTGCTGAATGACGGAGAGCCTCTGCTGGAGTGGCGAAACAAGTTTAGCAAACGAGAGTCTGTTCGTTCCATTGTTGGTACCAGCCAGTACATGGCCCCCGAGGTTGTCCGTGGTGATAGGTATGATGGTAGATGCGACTGGTGGAGCTTGGGTGTGATCATGTTTGAATGCCTCTACGGATACACTCCGTTTTTTTCTGATCGTGGTCGCTCGTTTACGCGCAAAAATATCTTGGTAATTATTCCCTTTTTTTCCCTTTCTATGCTCATGGTTAACAGATGATAGAACCACGAGAAACGTCTTGAATTCCCGGAACTACCCATTATCAGCACGCGATGCAAAGACCTACTGTTTTCTCTACTACAGGAACCCGAGAAGCGCATTACGGCAAAAATGTATTCCCAAAAATCCAAGTCTCGGTCCAAAACAAGCACCTCAAATGACTACAAGTGCGTTGTGGCCAACGATGCTGCGGATATCAAAAGTCATAGTTGGTTTCGCTGCGTGGATTAGGAGAGTTTACACCGCGTGACCCCCCCTTTCGTCCCTGACATCCGCAATCCCGGGGACACTACGTATTTTGACAGTATGAAAAACATCAGCGACTGGTCAATGACAGAGGATGAGGAAAATGGCTCAGATGCAGAGCTTCCGCCAATGACACGTGAAGAAGCACGCAGCATTCTGGAGTCTCCTTCGGCCGGATTGTGTGAAGTTGCGGCTGGACTCACCTGTGGCACATATGACAGCCACCGGCTTCGTATAGTGTACGAAGAGATTGATCGATCTCGCTTCAACAGAGAAGACCGCGAACAGCTAAAGGCATTTCTATTTACACACGGCCCGGAGGAGAAGCGACGCCCTCGAGATCTGCTTTTACGCTCACAGGAAACAAAGTCGAAGGCAATGTCACTCCGCAAAGAACTTGCCTTTATTGGGTACACCTGGCGTCGCAGACGCGTTTACAACTATGGCTCCATGCCACAGATTAAGGGTTCAGATGGCTTTGTTGACGGCGTTGCTCAGGTAGTTCCGTTTCTTATGCCCGAAACTCTCCCAACTGAGCAATCCTCGGGCTCTGGTCCAACAGACGTGGTCAAGACCAAATTAGTTGGTAGACATGGAGAGGGAACAAACAGCAAGCATGTGACATGAACATGGGTTAGAGGATGGTATTATTCTTTTGGATCAGTTATGAGGGGTTGGTAGCATCCATCGTTGCGGACAGGTTGGCGAATGCCTTGAGTAGAGATTACACAGTACTTTGTAGTGTTATTAGATTATCATTATCAGAGCTTGCCTCGTCTCGAAAACAAGACGAAGCAATACACCGTTTTGAATGAGACTATTAAGAGCTAAAATGGAAGAACGATAGGGAATGGATGTGAATATGTACATGCGATAGGATAGGTAATAGGAAGATGGTATAATAAGGGATAAAGAGTATATATGAAGGCGTAAAATGGTTATAAATAAAAAATAAGAGGCAGTAGAATGGAAATAAATACAAGACAAGACAAGCTATGATGAAAAGTTTTAAAAGAAGGCAGGTTCGTAAATGCATAAAGGGACAAGGAATGAAGGTAAACATGGAGATATAGAGATGGAAGGGGAGGGAGGATATTATGAATAACCCAAGACATAATAGAGGGGGGAATAAAGGGAGAAGGAAAAAAAAAAAAACACCAACATCAACAGAGCTAGATAAGGTCTGCGTTGGGGCCAGACTTGCTCGTAGCTTAGACTATCTTCTCCTGGTCAGTTGACGAAAGAGCAGCTCTCATTCCGCCACCGGCATGTAGCGAAATATCACCTCCGGCCTTGGCATTCATGATTTCCCACTCAAACTCCATCAACGCGCGCTTCTCAGCGCCACCAAAAAGGAGGCAAATAAGACCACTAATCACGCCAAAGACGAGGAAGAGCGACGAGAAAAAGAGCAGTAGAAATGAGACCCATGGATATGGGCTCCACCAGACGCCAACAAGACAACCAACGAAGACAATCAGTGAAAGATAGAATATGAAACCTTGCCAGTAGCGCTGGTCTTCCTGTCGCCGCATGTATACACGTGTCAGGTCTAGAATGTCATCATATGTACCGCCCGTCAACAGCGATGTTTCGGTGTCAGGGACAGCTGAGCCATGGAGCTGGTTATCGAAGAAACGGATCAGCGGATCCACAGCTTCCGCAGACGTTGATGAAGACGGCTGGTCGGCGAGATCAGCAACAGGTTTGTTGACTGGGGAAATATCGGTCGACGGCGTGTGGAGGGCTAGCGTGGCCTCGACAGAGAAATGGTCACTCAGAGAGCAGCCAATGGTTTCATGCGGCTCAATCATGCCAACTCGAGATTCCTTGACAACCCACCCGGCAGTGCCAGGTGGCGAATCGGGTGTCAAGCCAGTAGATGCAAAGATATAATCTAGACGTTTTCCCCGACGGTCCTTGGTTTCTGGAGCAATCTCAACCTTGATACCCTTGAACAGCTGCTTCTGCTGAGCAGGAGCCCAGCGCCACGAGTTATAGGCACTGTCAGATGTTACACCATTTTCCGATACATTGAATTGGGCTGTGGGTAGTGGACGTTGACGGGCTCGTTCTGACGGGTTATCATAGGGACCGATAGCACTATCAGGGTGGAGAACACGCCAGATATCACGAACGGGCGCATTGGCTGTGATTAAGCGGTGCGGGAAGGACAGCGGAATCATGTTGAAGTCACCCATAGCTAATACAAGGTGGCCACGGTCACAGGCGGCGCGGAGTAATTTAGAAATCTCCCAAGACTGGGATAGTCGGTGACATATGTACGAATCTTTAGGTCCTGATTCATACGGTGCATGGGTCTAAGGAACGGTGCACAATAGTTAGCCTGGAGTGCCTGTGGGAGTTAGTCGCCAGAATCCAACAACTTACATGAGTGTTGAACACCTCTACAACGTCTCGGCGGCCAGGCCCGTAGCGTATCAAAGCCCAGGCAATTCCCTTGCCAACATACCAATCGCCACGCCAAAAGGCCGTCGGCCGGCCATTGAGTGGGTATGCGCGCATAGAGCTTTCCTCGATAGGCCAACGTGACAGGATCGCCAGACCACCACCAAATGAGCCGCTGAAGTAGAACTTGCCGTACGGTAGCACGAAACGGGTCTCGCGGCGGATAGCTTCATAATCATCCTGGCACCAGCATTCTTGCAGACATACAATGTCCGGCGAAGGACTGGAAGCAGCTAAACGCTGGCCAATAGTAGTCAGTCGCTCGTTGCGAAGCTTCGAGAGGGCCTTGAGACCCCAACAGTTGAGGGTCACCAAATTGATTTCTTGAGGGGTGGAGGCCATTTCGGAAGATCCGTCAGGTGTAGTAGCAGTCGCAGTATCAGCAATAGAAGGAGCGATTAATGGCTGGTCAAGACTCGAGGTCGAGGACAAATGCGGAGCGGAAGTCGTCGATGTCGAAGTCGAGGAAGATGTCAGAGAAGGAAAGGGAGAAGAAGAGGTCTGGCTCTTCTGGTGCCGGTTTCTCAACATTGAGGAGAATAAAGGAAAAGGAAGAAAAAAAAAAGGGAAGGGACAGGCAATAATAAACAGTCAAAACGGGAGGTTAGGGCCGCTTGAGGGAAGAAAGAAAACCGAGAGAAGGAAACAAGGAAACTACCCAGTCTGGTGGTTCTTCTCACGTTCAACTTGAAAAAGAAGGGAGGCGTAGGTGTTAATTTACTCCTAGTTTGAAAGCTAAGTAACTACCCTAGACCGGGGCTTAATATTAAGGAAGCGACGTTGCTGACTAGGGAGTAGCTACTTGAAAGGAGAAAAAGGACAGGGCTTTTAGATGCCACATTAACAAGGCCAATTATGCATCACAGTGTGGCAACACCCCAGCTTCTTCTACACCAGGTATTAAATGCTATAGTAATGGGAGCTTTCATTAGTAAACTAAACATTTTCTCTAGGCTGTCAGAGCCCAAATCCTTTGCGAAATCCCAGAGTCGTGAAACAGCTTCAACAACCGAGACCATGCCCAAGTCCTCACCTGAAGCAAACCAGCGTGACTAGGCCCAGCTGTAGGCTCTAACTTTGAGATCCCATTGGCTACAGTCGGCCATTCATTCACTGGCTCTACTAGCAGCCCACAACGATGGCTCTATCCCTGATCCCGACCGTCTGATCTAGCTCGAAAACCAGACAGAAACAGGGCAAGAGATCGTCGGCAAGTTGAATCTGTCACTCGTTTTGCCGCTAGGTTTTGAGCGAGCGCACAAGCCTTGATTGTACTTACAATATGCGACTGCTGTGCATAAACAGTGCAGCGCATAGACTTAGTACTGTCCCCTGTCCCCTGTTCCTGGATCTGTTCTCAGCCTTGCATCTCAGCCTCGCTCCCAAAGCTTAATCTGCCAACGTCATAAGAGTGAATAGCTTAATATATTGGATGTAATTTTTGCAACATGCGCCAGTTTCCTTGCGACAAGTTGAAAACAAACTAAAGTGAGAAAGTCTTTTGTGTAAAGCCAAACGGACAATCAGGTCTCCTCCTTTCTTCCACGACACGCCACTACGCTCAAGAACACCAGGAAGACCAGGAACACCAGGAACACTGGCTGTTCAATCGTTCACTCAGCATAATGCCTGCTGACCGTGTCACACGTTCCCGATCCCGCTCGCCAATAGACAGCAACGAGCCCTTTTTCTCGTCATCTCCTTCACGGGCAAATTCTCCGCGCCATGAATCGCAACGCCACACTCCACGCAAGCGCCAGTTCACCACCTCTTCCACATCACGCAGTCGCCACTCCTCCCCGCCACAAACACCCTCTGCATCTACCTCCCGCTCTCCTTCTGTCTCAGCAACACCGCCATCGCCGCTCCCACCCACGCCCATATTTCAGCCTCGGTTTATACTACATGGGCACACCAAGCCCGTGTCTCAGGTGCGCATTTCACCCGACGGAGCATGGATCGCCAGCGCCTCAGCCGATACCACAATCAAGATATGGAATGCGCAGACCGGCGATCACGTGGATACGCTAGTCGGCCACCTTGCCGGCGTCAACTGCGTTGCTTGGGCCTCAGATAGCCGGCTGCTAGCCTCCGGCTCTGACGACAAGGCCATTCGTCTCTGGGACCGCCTTACCGGCCAGCCCATGCTCACAGCTCGTGGTGTGATTGCTGCGCGACATCTTGAACAGCAAATACAACATCACAATGGAGACGCTGGGTTAGTACCAGCTGCCAGACGCACGAAGAATTTGCGTGTTATGGAGCCGTTGGTCGGTCATCACAGCTACGTGCATTGCCTCGCCTTTTCTCCCAAGGGAAACGTCATTGCATCTGGGTCTTATGATGAAGCTGTATTTCTCTGGGATGTGCGTGCCGGGCGCTTAATGCGCAGTCTACCAGCGCATAGCGACCCTGTATCTGGAATCGACTTCAGCCCTGATGGAACTCTAGTTGTCAGCTGCTCCACCGATGGTCTCACGTGAGTGCCCGATGCTGCCCCCTCTCTCCCCTCTCCCTCCTTACTTGCAGTCTCACCTTTTAACCTTCTCTCTCCTGCAACAGCCGTGTTTGGGACGCAACCACAGGCCAATGTTTACGTACACTCGTACACGAAGATAACCCGCCCGTAGCAAACGTCTGCTTCTCGCCAAACGGCCGCTTCGTTTTAGCCTTCAGCTTGGATAACTGCTTGCGACTTTGGGACTACGTAGCTGGCAAACCTAAAAAGACATACCAGGGTCATCGCAACGAGAAATATGCCCTCGGCGGCCAATTCGGAACCTTCTCACCACGGCCACGCCGGGCATCGCACCATGGTCCAGAGATAGATGCTCCTTCTTCCACTGCCATCGATATTGATGGCTCTGCCATTGCGTACATCGCCTCTGCTTCTGAGGACGGCGGTATCGTTCTGTGGGACGTCAAGTCCAAGGTGCAAATCCAGAGGCTCGCCGCACACGATGGCGTGTGCATCTGGGTCGATGTTCACGGTGACACCATCGTTAGCTGTGGTCTAGATGGCACTGTACGAGTTTTCCACGGCGTTGTCCCTGTTTATGAGACCAAGAACGAACCCGAGTCGGGATGTGAAGCTTTACCCATCACCAAGACCACAAGCGGCACTGCTAATGGCACTGCTAATAGTAACATGGCTCTCTCTGTGTCGCCATCTCTGCAGGCGTATTACTCTGACGATGAGCTAGATCACAGCATAGTTGGCACGGGCCTCCCCGAGGACGAAGAAGACATGATTCGGCTAGTTCCAACAGACAGCTTCCGTGATGATGACGAGATAATCCCAGATTTATAGAAGTCCGTCTAGACCCGGTGACATTTCGGTTGAGCTACTATGATTTTTTTTTTTCACAATATATAGACACATAATTATTTTTTTTTTCAACCTACTTATCATGGTCTCCTCGACAGGTTTATCAATATGAGGCATGGAAATTTGAGAATGAGCAGCAAAAGTAGATAATGTTAATGTTTGAGTATGGTGGCTTATAAAAAGATGACACCAAGAAAGCAATCCGAAGAAATAATAACCATAACCCTATTATAGAATACCATACTAGTCCTAAAGCTCATGATCCATCCCTCCCCTCTTGGCTTCTCAAACTCATATAGACTCCCAGCCACCATTGTTAACATCGGACTCCAGTCTTCTGCTGATAAAGCTTGGAATTCCATTGCTCAAATAAGCCATACGCAGAATATCGTATCTCTTTTGGCTTAAGTTTAACTGTCGACCATGGCGCAAGCCCATGTCCGTCTCACCATAGCGGTCAATGTACGGTGCGTGAGCAAATGAGCCGGAACGGCGGAAAAGGTAGAAGGTGCAACACTTGCGAATGTTGAGAAATACACCAGTAATGCCTTGGCACCTGTACAACGAGGGGGGTGTGGTTAGTTATCTGGCAGACAAGGGTTGGGTTTGATTGTTTGTAGACTTGTACTTACTTCCACATGTGTTGCTGTGTTCCGCCGACTGAAATCTTCCCTTCGAGTTCGAAATTGGCCTCTTGCAAACAGCACGTGCTTTGGCCGCAGAAAATCTCACCGCACAATAGACAGATAGTAGCATCCTGGATGTCTTTGCCGGTGGTTGGGCACTTGTGACGCGTGGCCTCTTCTATCAAGGTGTCGAATGTCTTGGGTAGACCGATGAGCTCAAAAATAGCTGGATGGGCCAAGCCCATGGGCACAAAGTCCCGGGACTTTTCCACAACGCCCAGCTTGTTAGCTGTCACCTTTTGCGATTTCGTGTCAGACTTCGTAGGGTACATCAGGTCGTGTCGGATCCAACCAAACACAAGGTGGTCCAAGCCGTCTGGCCAGCCAAGGGAAGTAGCATTAGGCAAGATAGAAGCAATAATGTCGTCAAACGATGGCAGACACAAGGCTTCAGTTAGACGGGTAAGCTCATCGGCCGTGGGGTTGGATGGAGTGTATGCAGAAAAACTGACACCAAATCTGGCGTGCATGAGGATAGCAGTTTTGCGGAGGAAGACAAGCGCATACTTCTTTACGAATTCGTATATTCCTGCAAGATCAGACAACCCGGCTTGCTCAAAGCCAAGATTCTCCAGGCTGCTCTCAGGCTCGCTAGTTGTATCTATGGGGGCCTTAGCATCAAGCGTCATTTCCATCAAACGTTGACAGAACTGCGCAAACGTGCGAATGTTGCTGGGCGTATTTTCTGGCAGCGCAAAGAGCCGTTGAGACCAGCTTGGAGCAGGGATATTGTTGCTGATACGGTGCACAACACGAACCACTTCAGCCAAGTAGCACAGCCGAACAAGATGGGCGATCTCAAATTCGTGTACCTCAGACATGCAGTAGGCAAAGTCTGTAAGAAGAACAAATCCATCAATTGCTAGGACTGGAGGGATACTGTTGACATCCTCAAGATCGGAATAGTCGCAGATGAAAAGCTGCTTGAGTTGCGTGCAAGCATCACGCTGGAACTGGGCCTCAATAAAGTTGTCCGTGCCAGATCGGAGCTCACCGACAAGAATGTATGTGCGAGCTGTGTCTGAGAGAATCTTCAAATATGTCATGGAGATTTCAGGGATGCGATCGACAAAAATACCGGGAGACACAAATGATGCAGCTGTGTTCGGCTCAGCCACTACGCCAACGCCACGTTGCTGGATTTCCACTGAGGCAATTGAGAAGGCTACTGAGCGGACCAGTGTGTCATTGAAACAAAGCTGTCGGCTATCTGAGCCCATATCACATGGCAAGAAGTCTTGTGTTCTGAGACTATTGCTCATGCGACTGTATATCCTAACCAAGTCGTTCATGGGATTATTGATGCCAGAGAAGCTGCTTTCACGAATACTTGAAGGCTGAGAAATCTGAGCAGCCAGATCCAGCCCAATTACTCCTGGAATTCCACTCATGGCTGTAATAGAAGCCGGCTGCCACTGGCTCGAGCCCGACCGAGCCTCCGCGGCACTTCCAGCAAGCGGCCCAATCAGCGATGTAGAGGCATAGTTGCTAAAGATGGTTGAGACCTTCAGTTCCGGCTGTGAGTTGGTGTACAGAGGATTCAGCATCTGCTTGTTAAGGAAGGTAGACATCTTGGTTTCAGGCTGTAAGACTCCTGGATACACCTCCTCCTTGGGCTTCCATAGAATAGGCACAAACGTGTTGGCAAGAGCCTTGCACAGAGGGCACACAAATTCGTAGCGCTTGAGACTTTCTGGATGATGGCGAGCAATCTGATGTGCATGTCTTCTTTGTGTGGCTTCGTAGTAGGTCTCAAAACAGCTAAAGTGCATCAAATGACCACAGCTTACAGAGACGGGTCCCGGGAGAGTAAATTTGCTTGAAAAGCCCTGACTAACGCCTTGCTCTTCCGACTCCAAGGGCTGTCCATCCTTGTCATACTTAGTTATCTTGACTATATTTTCTCCAGACATGCCAAAAGGCCTGTCTCTAGGCATTTGCTGATCCAGCGATTCGGGCGTATTGCGGACCTCGCGAACAACAGCCGGTATCTGAATATCCGTCATACGGACGATACGGCTCTCGTTGAACATGGCAAATGTTCCAAAAGTCTTACGCTCATCTGTTTTCTCCTGGCATTGGAGGCAAGTACCACTAGGGAACTTCCAGGTGACTTGATGAGTGCCATCAGCCTTGGCATCAGCTTCGTCTTCATCCATTGAGTCACCGACGTCAGAGCCCCAGTCGATTTCGCCCTGATTTCCCATAAACTCCTGCTGCTGCTTTTGGAATTGTGCCATAACGCGGGCCTGGCGGCTTATAGCGGCCTTTTTCTTGCGCTCACGTTCTTCTTCGGCAGAGACAGCAGTGTCCTCCGCAGCTTCGGAAGTGCTATCAATAGCAATGCCAAGTTTGTCATGAGCTTCTTTGTTGAGAGAAGGCCGCTGAAGAGCAATTTTGGATAGGATTAACTCAATTTTTCTGTGGCAGCCAGAGTATTCAGATTTGAGCAAAAGAAGCCGAAGAAGACCAACAATCGTGGCAGCTCGTATGGTATCCTTTTCGTCAGTCGCAATGGTTAGAGATTCTTGCGTGAGGGCAATTTCAATGAACGAGGTACACTCTTCATCGTCACAATTGGTCTCATCGATATTGTCCTCGGCAATAGCAATCAACATCAGGTGCAAGACAGAATTGAGATACACCTCCACTCGCGACGGTTGTACGGTAGACTTGGTTGTTGCTATGTTGAGGGGGTACAGCAAGCAAAAGAACACAATCTGCGCGAACATGCCTGTGCTTGTCATAGCAGCAAGATCCCTGAATGCCCCAGAATGGATTGGGCGCAACTTGGGCTCGTAGACGATTTCTTCGAACTTTTTTCCGGTGCGCTGGGCCATAGCCTTGCGGTAGACTGCCTCGCTTTCTTCACGTTGATTGCGCGTGAAATGGCTGTTAAAGATGTCGATCTCCTCGGCAAGCTCGGGCCGTAACTTGAACGTACCAACATCCGATATCCCTTCACGGAACTCAAACGTGCTCAGCTGCTCCAGGACACTATGGAAATTGGGATGCTCTGAGTATCGATCCGGTACTTTGCTGGATATTTCACTAAAAGACAAGGGCTTTAGGCAAAGCACATGTATCAGGTCACGACGCATCGACACGAGTATGGGATCGGGCTCTTCTTCGATTGGAATTAGGGCCGAACGATCGCTCAAGATGCTGATAAGAAGGTGTATCATGTCCTCGACCACATCCAAGTGTTGATTATCATCTTGACTTTCGCAGTTTTGGTAGAAGAGGCCAGTTAGCCACTTCTCCTGGCCAAAACGGTCAACAATTGAGGCCAGAACGCGCGACGGGTTGCAGGTGACGGCAGCTGTTTGCAACATGAAGAGATCGCGCTGATAACAGACATCGCGCATACTCACGCCTCGGTAAGTAAATGCCTGATGTCGCAGGCTGATGCCGTTGCGTACCCACATGTTAGTCTTGATCTGTGATAACCATGCACATACACGTAGAGGGAAATCAAACGTGTTGATAAGATAGTCTTCAGGCGTAAGATTACTGTGTGTCATGGTCTTGTGTCCCATAGATCTAGGCTGCAGCATAAGATCTTCAGTGGTAAAAGACAAAAGATTGCGTAGTTCTTCGTTGCTCATGGAGCGGCCGCACTCGATAAGCCACGATAGAGTGTAGTGTAGGGCATGGTGAAAGCTTATGGGCTCTTGTTCTACCACAAAGTCCACTACAGAAGTCTCTTCCATGGCAATATCGAATTCGTACTTCCCGACCCCTTTGAACCGCACTTCGCGCTTAATCTCGGCATTCTTAAACCGGAAGCGCTCTGCACCAACACAGTGCAAAATGAGAGTTTTTGCTGTGGTTCTGATGGCATTCTTCAGTGAGCCCATGTCTTCAGGCGCTAGATTGCGGAAGGCCTCTGAGAACTGGCGTGCCATGCGATTAATTTCGCGGGTGACAAGAGAAGCGGTAATCCAGCTGTCTGTTTCATACTCAACATGTTCGCCAACTGCACGGGTGTTGGGGCCAATGCCCTGGTGTAACTTGACTAGATCCAAGAACTGCATAAGATATCGAGGCTCAGTGCGAAGACAATGCTGCACATGCAATGACGAGAACAAGTGCTTGAGATCCATGTAGAAGTGGTACATCCGGCGGTTAGTCACAGAGCCACTGTCAAAAGCCAACGTAGCTGTCGAGGAAACTTCCCAGGGGTGGCTGACTTGGCGGGTGGTTAAAAAGGTGTAGAGAATTGCAAAGAGGTTTGTTAAGAAGTTAGCCCGCTCAACCAGCTCAGCTGTTATTGAGGGCGTTGTGAACATTTGCAGAGAAAGGCTAATAATGGAGTGATCAGGCTCTCTATCGCCAATTAGATAAAGCTGCGCCAGGGTTGTGTATAAAGCAGCAAATCTTCGGCCTAGGATGTGTTTGAACTTGGGTATCGTGACCATTGTAGAGATATAAAGAGCCCGCAAGTCATTGCGAACCTTCTTCCACATACGCAAATCGAATAGGATGAGGTGGTCTAGGCGGACACGCTGAAAAACGTCATCTGCTGTAGATTCTTCAGTGCTTCGATTCCGGTACATTTCGGGGTACTCGGTCCAGTATCGACCAGGCTTGGGCTTCTCAGACTTCTTTCTATTGGGAGTCTTTGGGATAATCTCGGCCTTAGGATACGCGTTTGGTGCAATCAGGGGCTCCACAATATCAGCTTCAGATGGCGTGAGATCGCGGGGTCTAACTCTAGCTGGTGGCAGTGATTGCACTGAATCGCTGGTAAGTGAAACCGAGCTGGCAACAATAGTAGGAATCTGAGAGGCCGTAGCAGACAAGGAGACATTGCTTGCACCAGCTTCGGTAGCTTCCGTTGATGAGCCTGCCGCGATGTTGTTGTGTGGGTCTATGGGTGGCACGGGTGGTGGAGGCGGGAAACCGGCCGTAACGACATCTTCGGTATCAGTAAACGTTTGAACATTGGAGACCCAGTCACCACCGTCATCATCCTCATCCTCGTCCATCACTTGCATCATATCATCTTCATCGTCTTCGTCGTCGGTCAGGACATTATCATGGTCGTCGACTGCAAGCTCAATGATTTCCAGTCCGTCACTATCCAGGTCTTCATCGTCAAGGGCTGGTGCAGTAGCGCCTGCAAATCTTTGTTGAAAGGCGTGGAGTAATGAGTGGCTGAGATGTTGACTTCGCTCTATTTGGTCTTCAATGTCTGCTTCATCATCGATCCCGTTAAGCCCAGCGAGTTTATAAGACGCCGAGCTTCCTTCTCTCCAGGGCTTGAGAAACTCCTCGCAGACTGTGTTGAGTAGAATATGATGGTCCTTGCCCACGCTGCAGCCAGATATGTCGAGCAGCCACTCGACCATTGTCGCGCACATCTGCTCGCGAAATGTGTCGCGGGCTGCTCGAATAGTGACAGTGACGCGGATCTCCTCTAGCTTCTTGGCCATTCGGAGAAGGGCATCGATGTCAGACGAAGTGGCCAGAATGCTACGGCCTATGGAATCGGTCTCTCTTGCATGGGCATAGGCTTCGATTTGGCGTTTTTTGCAGGCACGGGCAATCTGTTCTTGGACATCGCGCAACGTGTGCTTTTCATCGTTCCAGATCACCATACAGTACTGGCGCTCGTCTTCCAGTCGCTCATCGCCGTAGTAGTTGCTGAACAGCGTGGCCTGGGCCTCGTCTGCGAGAATAGACTCTTTGGTTTTTGCCATGCGAAGCTGTTCGGGAGAACAGGAGATGACGTCGCAAATGTAATCCAAAACACGACCAATCGTCATTCTCATCGAAGTTTTGAGGTCATTTGGGAGAGCATCGACTCCCTTGCCCTTGTCGACAGAGTCGTTACCGTGGACATGCGAATGAATGGTGCAGATTAAAGGGACCTTCCAAGCCTCTTCATCGCCACAGTCACAACATCCTGTGTTTCCGGAAGAAATGTTAATGCGAACCTGGTGGCCAGTATGGTCTGTGGCATGATAGCAGCGGCTACACAGACAGCAGGTGTCATCTATGCTGCAGGTCCGACACATGTAGCTAGCCTCACCGCTTTTGAGGATATGGCCGCAGCGTTTTCCACGGGCAGCTTCGCTATACTCGGCCCCTTCTTCAGCGCCTTGAGCCCCACGAAGCTTCATATCAGCGGGCATGCCCTTGGGGAATAGAAGTGGCAAATGCTCGTCCTTGCCAGCAAGAGACCAGAAAAGCATTTTGCAGAGCTCAAGAGCGCTTTCTTGGGTGTATTTGTACTTTGACTTTTTTGGGAAATCGCGGAAATATTCACAGAGCTGCCGCTCCTGAGTGGACAGGGCGGCGAAGCTAGGGTCCTCGGATGAAGCCATACTGGCTAGCCGAGTCCGAAAGGAGGGTTGAGAGATAAAAAAAAAAAGAGGTATGGGTGTTGATAAATGGAAGAGTAGCGGATGACGATAGTGTCGCGAATGAAAAAAAAAATATATAAGGTTTATCGGGTTTTGGTTCAGCAGGCGAAGAGTCCGGCAGGGTATCGGCTAGGTTGTTTGTTTGTTTGTTTCGTTATCTTCGTTACTGTTGTGCTGATGTTGCTTGCGTTGGTGTCGTCGCTCGAACTTTGTTTTATGATGATTTCTGATCGAGGGTAATGGGCGGGGGTAAATAGAAAGGGAAGATTGATAACCCTTGTTGAAATGAAGATGGCGGGGTAGCTAAGAAAAAGAGGGAAAAGGTCAGGCGAGTAAAAAAAAGACGATACAAGAAGCGGCAGGCAAGAAAAAGTAAGGCTCAAGAATATCAGGCTTGGCTTGGTGATCTGACCGCAAGTTTTCAGTGACGAGCCACTGCACCAATTGAAACAAACTAATGTGACAAAAGATGGTTAGAACAAGCACAGACTAGTCACGACGATTATCAATCAAGAGGCAAAACTTTTATCCCTAATCCGAGAGACTCACCAAGGAAATCCAGTGCAGTCAGCGGCGATGTGCACAAGGCTGATGAAAAGGCTGCAGAGGACAGCTCGGAGTTGGCGACTTCCCCCTCTTTTATTAGTGGTTGGGCACAAAGAAGAGAAGTACTTCGTATTTTTGTGTTTTGCCTCTCCGGTTGGCTCTATGGCAAGGGGTCTTTTCTGTTTTTCTCGCAGAGGAAAATGCTGGATAAAGGAAAGAGAATAATCGACACTGTATCTTGAGGGGAATGCAGGCCAGGCTACGCCAAAATGCACCACCCATTCTCCCACCTACCACTTGCTGTACCCTACTACTATCATATGCAATATATACAACATATACACAAGTATAACATGGATTGCACTGCACTACACACACTATACACGCCGCATTACACCAGACAGCAACGCCAGAAGAAGCACTATCAATACCAACAACACCATGCCTTTTAGTGTGTGTAGATGTGGCTTCCATCCAGCCTGCCTCCCCAACGGCACACACACACACACATATATATATATATGCACATATACATGGACAAACCCTACTCAGTTGGTTGTGTAAATCCGCTGGCTTCTACAACGAGGTGGAAATTTGGCTTTTTTTTGTTCGCTTCCGACATATGGTACAGATAAAGAAAATCGATCGATCGACGCAAAAACGCAAAATGTTTACTCCTCCTCATCGCCACCCTCAATGAACTTGTGGCGGATGTCCTTCCATTGGCGCTGCATAGAAAATTGGTTAGCACACATATAGCATCTCTTGTGTAGAGTCGCCTACTTACGCCTCTGTTCATGTTGTCCCAAACGTTGTCCATGGTGCGGTTGAAGCCACTAGATTGTCCCGGTTAGTGTTACTCTAACTAGGCACCCGTCCATACCCATTGGTAAGTCATAAGGCGAGACTTTTTAAGCTCCGCCAGCAGCCAGAGTGTTGTTTCTCAGCCCTTGACACAAAGACCTTTGAGTATTGAAACCGGGCCTATTTATCACTCCTCCGAAGGTTTGATGTAGCTTACATTTCAAAGGCGAAGCCAGCACCGAAGACGGTGGTCAGCATGAGGTAGTTCTTGCTGAACAGAGAACTATAGGAACAGCCATGTTAGTTCATTTGTTCAATATCCATCTTGTGTATCCCGAGTGTCGCATCTTGTCAACCGTATAGAATATGTTTGTGTATGGTGTCTTTGTTCGGCCCTTATTTTACAGCAATGTGTCGAAACCGATGCCGGAAGAAAACTCGTAAAAACGGAGTATGAGTATACTCTGATGCTGCTATTCAACTCCTAGGCTCGGTCATCGAAGCATTGCTGGAACCTATATCCCTAATAGCCCAGCCTTCGTGTGCCGCTGTAGCCGAGAAGAGAATAAGAAGTTTGCCAGGCGCAGCGCATCGGATTACCAGACCACCAATCACATTTCAAACGGGGACTGAGATAGTCAATTCGGGGTATCGGGAAAGACTTGCGTGTAGAGAGCGTTGACCATAGACTAATTATTGCAGCACGTTAGCAAAAATCGCACTCCGCTGTTTTCCTCGACATCGCGTCTGCAACCTAAATTCAGAAAGCACATTTAGAGACTAGGGAAAACTCACCATCGTAAAGATTATTTACTGTGAATGATCACGTATAAATAAGAAAATAAAGAGAGAAGGGTGGGCGTTGATAACGGAGTATGTCAATTCCTAACAAGACAAGGCTTCGTTCTATAAACAACTTTTGCGCTTCCGATTCTTGATCGTTCTAGGACCGAAGAGCAAAAGCCCATTTGCGGAGGCTCTTAGATCACGTGATATTTCACTTGGGTGGGTTTTGCTCAGAATTTGACCAATAATATCCAAGGAATTTGTGAGTTACCTAGATATAACCGAAAAACGGGTCAGGCTTGTACAACCTGGCTAGGCTGTTGATTCATTCACTTAAAATTGATATATACTCAACAGAAAAGCTCAAAATGTAGCAGATAATAGCTAACAAATGAATATACTCTAACTACTCATAAGAACACCGCAATCATAGATACGAGTCACCGGCCTCAAGTATAGTACTACCAATCCATCAAGTTAGCTAAGTCATATCGCTACTCTAGGCCAATGACGAGCGCCACTTCCCTTGGTGCGAGTCTTTACATCATTCACCTTTCCCTCAAAATCTATTCTATGTCGTCGGAAGCTTGAGTCCTGCTCAATCTAAGCAATTTTAAGCCGACCTGTCTTAAGCTTTGCTTCAAAGACTCTTGGCTTCTTAGCTTACCTCAATAACTGGTGGTATCGTCTACGTATGGGGGCGTGGATCACTGTGAGGAACGACTCTAGGAACAGCCAAATAGCCATACTCATAGGAAGAAATGGTGGTTAAAGCCTGGCTACCAATCGTGACGACTTTTTATGCCGAGGGAAAAACAGTTCTTCAATATGCCCTCAAACATGCCGGGCTGGATATTCAATCCACGGTTATTGGCCCCATTGAAAAGCTGAAGCCACCCCAAAGAATTAAATACGAGCGTCTTGAAGCACGTCTAGTCATTGTTGCTGCGAGAGTCATAGTCCAGAAGCTTACTACCACACAGTCTATCACAAGTTGGTAGATAACTTAACCCGTAATAATAATCTCAGCCGCGCGGAGCATAATAAGAGAAGCTGGCTTCCGTTTGGGCAATCGGTCAAGGACAATGAGAGCAGGAGCATCATATGTCCCGTTAACCGTGGCCACAACTGTCCCCTCAAGTTTCTTCAATGTTTTGACAAAGATTCTCTTGTCCTTGGGACTTGAGCAAGCGAGAACTTGAATCTTTGAAGCGATCCCTCTAAGCTTTTGCTCATCCAACTTGCGGAATTCGGGGCCTTTCATAGCAACTCCACTATCCTCGGGCCGAAAATTCCGCATTTCCTGGCAATGGCACGGGCAGTTATACTGTTGCCGCCAGTAACTATTACGACTTTCACTCCAGCTATTTAAAAGGTTAAAATAGCATGCGCAGTGAGTCTATCATACCAAAGATTGAGAAAATCGTTGCGTTGGAGTCGTGCAGACTTGTACAATCAGCCAGGCGCAAGTTGTCAGCCTAGCTACGTCCAGGCAGAGGTCACAACTTTACGATATTTCCAATGCGGAATACCTAAAAGCAAACCGGCGAATTTGATTACCGGTTAGATTCGGGTGGGCGGGCATTCGGATATATCTCATATGTCAGCAACTAAAACTGCAACACCTTCAACCTATTCAATCTTGGGGTCAGCAGGTCGAAAGCCTCATAGAAATCGAGGACATGGGAATATAACAGCAGTTCAGATCAACCGAATCAGAATCTTGTCATGGTGCACAATCCACATAATTTCTGGAATCTGCTTGGCTATTTTTCGGGTATTGTGCTGTCACAGTATATCTATTTCCCGCAAATCTCATAGTTACATGTTCAGTAACATAGATTGGTTAGACAGAAAGTAGTTTACGCTTTTAGTCACTCCCGTCGGCAATGGAATCTTGGCCAGTAGAGCTCGCTTTAGAAACTAGCGAAGGGTGTCCATGAGACCCTGTCGGAAGTCCCAGGCGCAACAGCCTGACCAAACGATATCTACCGAAATATGGGATTCTTCAACGTCAACCCCTATCTTTCAGTTCGTGTGCAGAACCTTCTCAGGTCCTACCAGGCCCCCAAACGCAAAACAAAACCTTGAGATATTTGGGTAAAGAATCTTTGACAGCCTTCAGGCATGTATGTATGGGAACAAGCGCGGGATTCCACGGAATGGGCCCTTAGTGCCAGGATCGGGTGTCAGAACATCATGCAAGTTGACCTAAAACTTATAGGTAAGTGGTAGATCTGCTGCAGACACAAAGTTGGTCTCGGGCGCAATTGCCGTCCGTTCTGATGGTGACACTGCGCTGTGCTGCGCATATAGCTAGAGGTGCGCCATGAATAAATGATAATAACAGGTGCAGTCTAACCTATCCTGGAATCCGGGGAATTCAACTCAGCTAATGATAAAGCAGTGATATCGGTGTCTGTCTACAAATTATGGCGGCAGGCTAGATAATCGTGGCAATATCGTGCTTTGTTTTAGCCACTGTGGAAGCATCAAGCCATACAAGCAGACAAGACGATAGCAAGCAACATGTGGACGTCAATCGCCAACTTCGTGTCAGAACAGAGTTAAATGATCCGCCTCTCCCCTGAACGTAGAGCGCTTGTATAGCCAGCAACAGGCAGTTAGTGAGCCTACATTAAGCGGCATGCAACTTGGCGGTCGTATGAGCCTTGTTCACCGTGGCAAGCTTTGCTGGCGATGAAACAGAGCGGGCACCCAGCCTTGCTCTTCCAGGGCAGTTTCCTTTTAGTGATTTTAGTCGAGTTACATAAGCCGATGCGGTCTAGATCAGAAAGGTGCAAAGCCGCGATGACACGAGGCAGGTGCTTCTAACAAAAGACAGAGCTCTACTGCTGATCCGGTTCCACTGGTTCTTTCTTGATTCCAGGCCCATTCTCGAGGCCTCAAGGTCTTTCTTTATTCAACTAGACAGTAGGGCTCACTTTGCTTGGCAATTTATGTACATCAGCACCTATAGCTAGCTTGCAGCAATCCCCTCATAGTCCCTCATTTGGTGTACTTGGCTGACCTCTTGCCCTTCCGAAATTAGACTCAATACTAGGATACGCACTTGATTTATCATAATTCCTCCAAGGCTTTGTTATTTGCATCTTCGTTGTCACTTCCGGACTGCAATTTCAAATCCCCACCATAACTATAAGATCATCTGCTTATGAATCGATGCATTGCGCAGCATGCGCAAGCTTGGAGCTTCATCTATACGTCCATGTTCATGGACTCACTCGTGTGAACTCGTGAAAGAGAGTGGTCTAAGCTTCCGAATCTGCACTTTGCACTGGTTCTAGAAGCCCCCAACAGAAGCAGTGCTTTACAGTGGGTGGTTGGTTGTGTGTACCTGCGCATAACACAGGCGTATCATGCACGCGTAGTATATGCCGTTGCAGCATTAATATTGGCTCGTGGGTTTTCCCATCCTTCTCATTAACGAATACCGTTTATACGCAGCCTCGCCCATATGATGAGCCGGCAATTTCACACTTAATTTACTATGTCACGGCCACCACTATTAGCCAAAGCACGGGGCGATTTATTCTTGACACGGAGCACAACATTTGCTGTTGTCTACAAGAACAGCCGACTATTGCCAAAGTTTTGTTGCACGTATCTCTACTGGGTATAGGGTCATAACCCTATCTGAGAGTAATGGACAGCGTCCCGCTCTCAAATGTAGCCATACCCACTATAGAACGGCTACCTATACAAGATACAGACAGGGCTGTATGAGAGCGAGCTTCCTTCACGAAGTAAACGCTACTCTAGCAACCAAAAGAAACCACTTGCAAACAAACAAACAACAGACTCAGTAAACAAAGGACGAAAAAGAAAAAGAAAAAGAAAAAATGGCCAAAACGGGCTATGTTATGTTCGTAGAAATAAAGGGTAAGAAAAAGAGCAAGTTGCCTTGCCTGGAGAATCTATAGTGAATGTACACAGTACACCAAAAAGCATAATGGTCTCATGTGAGAGGCGTGTAGACAATACAGCAAACAGTAAACACAGAGAGTAAAGTAGGTGCCCGCTCGTTGGGAGGAGACGGGGCAGCTTTGTTGATTATAGGGGGCTGGGGGAACTAGCCGCCTTCTGTTGGCCCCCGTTAGCGTGTCCTCCCCCTTCTGTGCATTTTCAGCTTAGTAGTCACACTGCCCCTTATGCATAGCTCCTGCTCTGCCCCACCCCACTTTGACCTGGCACCATTACTACTACTACTATCTCACTGTTTGTTCATTCGTGCCACATCAACAACAAAGTTATTGATGCTAACTTATTTGAAACGCCAAAGCCTTACCTCTCTATTCTCATCCTATCGTCATATCATTTCTTTCTATCACATCCATTTCGTAAATAGTCAAGCATTCATTGATACAGAGCTATCACGGTCTATCCAGTCCATAAACCCATCCGCCAGCAACACAATACAATGTCTACGTACAAGCAGTTCTTGGCTGCACCCAATTCATCGCTGCTGGCCCCTGAGGCCTCGCTGCACTACATCACTACCACCACAACTATCTCGGGCGCCGAAAACATTATCAAGCACCTCAATACTGTCAGCAAGCAAATCAAGAAGAAGGCCGAGTCCGTGCTCGATGAGGTTAATGGCCGCAGTGCCAGCGTTGTACAACTAGAGACCACGCTCGAATTCGTTACCAGTGGTGGTCCCTACACTCCGGGTCTAGATGATAACTTCCTAGCCGACCACACTGTTTCCCTGCCCATTGTAAGTGTCCCCCGACCCCATGCTGTAGGAAACTACTGATGCTCTGTGTCATTTTCTTATAACCTATGGCCAATGCCAGAGGAGTCTATACACACGCGAAAACACAAATCACTAATCTCTTGTCACTTCTTCTTCTCTCCATAGACCCATTTTGTCCACTACGATGCCCAAGGCCGTATCACTCAGATCCGCCAAAGCTGGGACCAGGGCGCTCTGCTCAAGGATCTTGATATTATTGGCAAGTCCGGCCGCAATTGGCCCATCTCTACTTACACTGACCAGCTTCGTCTGATTAATAACTGCGTCAAGAATTCGGGCAAAGCTGCGCCTTCTCATGCTTCTGAGGAGCCGGCTCCGCGCCAGCAACGTGGGCGTGACAACTCGACGCTGTCGCTGTTCCGTGCCCGGGAGGAAATCGAGAGCGAGTCTATGCCCGCCGTTGCCTCGCCCTATGCCGGCGGCCGGCCACAGCAGCGTTCTCTTCACCAGATTGTTGGCACCGAAAGCGATTCCGATAACGAACATGATAGATCCAACTCGCCAAGCAGGCGTCGTTTGGCAAAGGCCGGGGCCTCTAGAAGCGTTACCGCTAACCGCGTGTTCAGTGAGGAGGAACTTCCTCCTAGCCCTCCCCGTGTAGAGACCGGCCGTCCTCAGATCCACGTGAAGCCAGACCCTTCCAAGTACAACCACTTTGATTTTGACGACTTTAACACCCCGCAAAAGGTTGTCCCTAGCCGTGGTAGCCGCTCGCGGGATGCTCGTCATTGGGAAAATGACCCTAGTGATCTCCCTGAAACGCCTGTTGCGCATGGAAAGGCACAGCCTAAGCCCCGCCGTGAGACTGAAAAGCACTTTGACATTGAAGATGATGGCCCGGCTATTCCCCGCCGCAACCCTCGTCCTCGTGGTGCTATTTCAAATGAGACTCAGGGCTTGTATGAGAATCACGTTTATAGAGAGGATGGTTCCGCACCTACTCCTGGCCCCCGCCAAGTATATGGTGCCGACATGGCCCATCGCCAAAAGGACTTCCAGACTAACTACAAGATGACGGATCTTCCTGGTGAGAACACGCCGCAAGCCAAGCATGCGGTACCCTCTGATCGCAAGAAGGTGTATGAGAGCATGGAAGCGAATTGGGAGGCTACAGATGTTTCCCCGGCTCCGAAAGGCAAGGAAAGCATTCGCATTGCCGGCGATGGTATGGGATCCCTAAAGAATTTTGGTGCCCGGACAGGTGATAGCGGTGGCATCCATATTGCTGGAGACGGCATGGGTGGCCCCAAGGGAACCAATCGTGACTGGCTATTTGGCGGCGGTGACGAGGAGCCCGAAGAGGTCAAGCCGAAACCCAAGCCGCGGATGGCCAATCGCAACCAGCCCAGTGAGCAGTGGAGCTTTTAGGAAACAGAGAGAATGGGGGCATGCATTTGAGCCATAGAGGGTGACGGATTCCCTCAAGCGTAGAAGCAAGCTGTGCTTGCAGGTATTTTTCTCGTAAACTTGTGATGGCGTGTGGGTACCCTTAGCTTTATTATTTTGCTACTATTGCATACGAGGTGGCCTTTCTGATATCTTGTCTAAGGACTACGTTCATGTAGCTAGCCTGCGTTGATTTGAAATTTGTATGTCTGGTGTCCATGGCCACACTCTGCTGCACACAATACTCCTGTTTTCCCATATTTGCGGTAAACTTTTTGACATGTGAACATGCGGAGAGAAGTGATGGCAATGTGGCGGCGGCTGTGGCTTATTTCAGGTTCAACATAGCCTATGGGGAAACAGGCTAGCCCATTAGACTGGGCTGGTCTCATTTTGCTAGCCATTTGGCATAGACTATAGGGACGTAAACTAGGCCAGTATATGCTCTGCTCCTCTGCATCTCTATGGCAAGTATTGTCTGTTGAGCTAAGTTGCGTTACATAAACTAGGGTTAGCGGATCTGGTTTTCATGACATTGTAGGATATTGCCTCTAGCTGGCTAGGGGGGGACTCTTGCGGTTCTCGCTTGATCTGGCTCTGCTTGCTATTTTTAGGAAGGGCCCGGTAATGAATCATGCTGGGTTTAGTGATAACAAGGACCCTGGCTGTGGTTCGAGTGCCGAAGCAGATCAAGTAGGAGCTTCACCAAAGGTAGAAAGGTAAAGAAAGCTACGCCACCGTAGGCAGTATACCTATAGGCTGCCTTGCTATGCTGTAGAGATGCGGGCTCGGTTATTGTCCTTGCTATAGCTATTGTGTATTGTGCGAGGCGGGCCGCTCTATTTTTAGAGGGGTTAGCTTGTATCTAGCGGGTGAATTTGAAACACACTCAGGGAGAACTTGAGACTTGCTATGGTAATTACTAATTCATACGATGGATGCTATCTATGCCTGCTTCTAGAGCTATAGCTGTTGTTCTTTGTGGAAGCTGGGTGGTTATGAATAGCATGGGGAGTGGGCAGTGGATAAGCAAGGGCATTTGTCGATAATGAAAGCCCCCTTCCCCCCCCCCCCCCCGAGAAAACGGACAGAGCTAAAAAGGGAAGGTGCGTTGCTTCTGGAGAAGAAGAAGCATTGACGCCAATTGAGTTTCATTGGCCGGACGAATAGAAGACGATCAAATGGAAGCAAAAAAAAAAAAAAAAAAAAAAGAAAGAAGCCAGAGTATAAAAGTATTAAAATAAATAGAATATTACTAGAATATGGTGTAAGAGAGAACAACAAATAAGTGGAACGTTCAAGGAAACCAGCTCTAGCAAAGAGAGCACTTGCCTAATATGCAAGGACTGGCCGCATATATGGATGGCTATGGCTGGGCTTGTGCCTTCCTTTTCTTCTTCTTATTTCTGTGAATAATCAGTTTGAGGGCTATTGCCGCAAAGAGAATCCCGAGAAAAAAAAATCTCTTCATTTTGCTTCCAAAGCCCGTCTGCCTCGTCTTCATATTAATCGTCTCCGTCTTTTCTTCTTTGTATTTTCATCATTGTCTCGTTTCTTTTGTTCTTGTCTACAATTCATCATCATCATCCTATTAGAAGCCAGGAAGCCCACTCGTTTGTTCCTTCACGGGCCTGCAAGCGAAAAATAAAACCACGAATCCCACTCTTTGCTTGCTATACTGATACAGATAATCGACAAGCTAGCAACAGCACGGCTTCTTCTCTGTCACGCTGAAGCTTGCCCGGCTCTCCTTCTTTTTCTCTTCTCTCTATTCGTTGGTTGCTCCTTTTTCGGTGCGCCTGTTTCTTTCTTTCTCTCTAAAAGTCGCTATTAAAATCGCCACGTTTACCTTGATTCTCATCCGCTATCTTGATAAGCCTTGTCTAGCTAAGCCTAGCTTTACTGTGTGCTTTCGTTTCGACTAACCCTCTCCACCCTCCCGAATCTTGTCTCGTCAACAACTGCCTCATACTCCGATATTGCTCTTCTCCTCATTCAACTCCCTCCCATCCAATAATGAGGCTTGGCCAATCCAGCCTGGCCTGGGCCATTGTGTCGCAATTGCTAGCGGCCAGCGCTGTGCTGCCCGGCTTTGCTGCGGCCAAAAGCGACTCACCTACTGTCCATACAAGCACCTTCTCTACGCCACCTGAAAACATCAACTACTTTGAAGGCTCCAATACCCTCTTGTTCCACGATGTCGAAGCGAAAAATATTTATAAATCAAGCGATGGGGGTGATACTTGGTCCCAGCTCACTGATGTGCCCGATGGAATAGCCTACATGCTCATCATGCACAAGTTTCATAAAGATCGTGCCTTTATCATTTCTGGAGAACGCGAACATTGGCAGACTTTTGATAAGGGCCAGACCTGGTCCAAGTTTGACAGTGGAGCTACGACTAGCGGCATGAGACCTGGCATTCTGCATTTCCATGCTAGTGACCCCGACCGCATCATCTTCGACGGAATGAAGTGTGAAAGCATCTTCTGCGATGATGTCGCCATGTACACCACCAATAGTTTCAAGGATATTGCTGCGCCGCTGCGCGCCGATAACTCTGGCTGCTGGTGGGCCAAGTCTACCCCCGAATTCACTACTGGCAGCGACGAGCTAGACACAAAACGTGTCATGTGCGTCGTTCGCGACTTCTTCTCGCCCTTCAAAGAGGACCAGCGCCTGTTCTATTCGGATAACTTCTTCGAGACCCATGGCGACACTACTATTGAAGAGACCGAGATTAAACTACACGACGGCAAGGATGTCGTTGGTGTTGTGAACTTGGCCATGATTAAAAAGTTTATCCTTGCTGCCACTGCCTCTGTTGGGACAGACGAAATGGGTCTTTATGTCAGCGACGACAGCGTCAACTGGCACCGTGCCATGTTCCCCACCAGCCACAACCACCGCGTGAATCAGGAAGCATACACCATTCTGGAGAGTACCAACTACAGCATTCAGGTCGATATAATGACCACTCGACCATCTAATCCTATGGGTGTTCTGTTTACCAGCAACTCTAACGGTACCTATTTTACTGAAAATAGCGAACATACCAACCGTAACATTCGTGGCCATGTTGACTTTACTAAAGTTGGCTCCATTGAGGGCGTCTATGTCATCAACACCGTTGAGAACTGGGAGGAGGCAGAAAAGGAGATTGATGTCTCAAAGAACCTCATAACCAGCATCTCATTTGATGATGGCCGTACCTTTAAAAAACTTATGAATGGAAACGAGAAAATCAATCTTCACCTGATCACCGACAGCAACAAGAATGCCCCAGAGTTCTCCAACTCTGCTCTTGGTGTGTTTCTTGCCAACGGGAACATCGGCACTTACTTGTCGGACATCAAGGACTCGGATCTCTTCGTTTCGGCAGATGCGGGCGCTACTTGGAACAAGGCTCTCTCCGGCCCGCACATGTGGACATTTGGCGACCAAGGCTCTGTTTTGGTTGCTGTGAGTGACTCCAATGCTGAGGATGTTAGCGAGTTTTCTTACTCGCTCAACTATGGGGAGACTTGGAAGCAGGTCAAGCTTCCCAACGATATCAAGATGCAACCTCAGACTCTTTTTGGCGCCAGAGATTCGTCTACGCTCAAGTTCATCTTGAAGGGACATTCTGACGCCCACAGCAAGTATCATGTCATTAGCATCGATTTTGAAAATCTACTTGACCGTACTTGTGATGAAAATGACATGGAAGACTGGCACGCCCGTCCTGATAAGGATGGCAAGCCTACTTGCATAATGGGGGCCAAGCAAACCTATCGTCGCCGTAAGAAGGATGCCGACTGTTTCGTCCGAAAGCCATTTTCGGTTACTTCTCCATCAACTGAAGCTTGCGACTGCACCGATGCTGATTTTGAGTGTGATTATAACTTTGTGCGCGAGGATGGCAAATGCGTGATGGCTGGCCAGATTATTGCCCCAGACGGCGTGTGCAAGGATCAACAGCCTGATGCGGCATTCAAAGGTTCTTCAGGCTGGCGTTTAATTCCCGGGAACCAGTGCAAACGCCCCGAGGGCCCTCAAAAGGATGACCTTGTTGACCGGAAGTGCAAAGACTCAACCGATATCACTATCCCTAGCGACGACGACAACAACAAGGACGACAAGGGCAACGATAGCGGACCGATCAATAATGATAGATTTGTGTTCGAAACCCAGCTTAAGTATTTTGAAAAACTCTATCTTGAGCGTGGCGAGTCAAGCAGTCAAGACGATGAAACAGTCATTGTTCGCCCTTATGGGCTCGATAATGGAGAGATTATCGTCGAGGATAAGGTTTGGTTTACCACCGATCAAGGAAAATCATGGACGCGGATTCTAAAGGACTATATGGTCCACGGGATCTTCCCGCACTCCGTTTTTAAAGATGCTGTGTTCATGACAGCTTCGGCCCATTCGTTTACGGACACGGTCAATAAAGTTATTTACACTATTGATCGTGGTCTGAACTGGCACGAATTTGATCTGCCCCATCCTCCTATTTCTGGCAAGCCTTTTTCGTTCCACCCTGACAAAAAGGACTGGATCATCTTCATTGGCGAGGTTTGCGAGGAAGTCAACGGTAACTGCATGAATGAGGCATTTCTATCAGTCGACCGTGGCGACCATTGGAAGACGATTGGCCGCCAGGTTGAACGCTGCGAATTTACCGGCCACTCCGCCTACAAGTACCGCAACCAAAAGCAAATTGTATGCTTATCTCGGGAATCTGAGAAAGATAGCCCGTTGCGTCTAGCTGTCAGCAATGACTTCTTTAGTGAAGACATACAATACCCCAAGCTGACGGACAAGAATGGCGCCGACATAATCGTGAGACAGTTTGCCACCATGTCTGAATTTATTGTTGTCGCCGCCGAGGTTCCTGATACCTCAGGTCATCTGTTGGCCTTTGCTAGTATTGACGGTGAAAACTACGCTCAGGCTCACTTTCCCTTCAATTTCAACCCTGAGCATAGCAATGAATACACTGTCTTGGACAGCAGTACCCACGCGGTCAACTTGTTTGTGGCTACAAGCATTGATGAGGGACATGAACGTGGTAACATTATAAAGAGCAACTCCAACGGCACTTCATACGTCCTAAGCCTTGCGGATGTCAACTGCAACGTCAACTTCTTTGTTGACTACGAAAAGATCCCCAGCGTCGAAGGTCTTGCCATTGCCAACATCGTAGCCAATCCCGACAAGCCAAAAGAGGAAAAAAAGATACGCACCAAGATCACACACAACGACGGTGCTGAGTGGATGTACATGGCCCCCCCTGCCAAGGACGTAGAAGGCAAGAGTTTTGGGTGCAATGCGAATACTGGTACTGAAAAATGCGCCCTGCATCTGCACCACTACACTGAGCGTGCCGACAAGAGACGCGGCTTCTCGGTTCCTACAGCCCCTGGCATTCTCTTTGGCATTGGGAATGTCGGCTCATATCTTGAAGGTATTGATAAGGCTGATACCTATATGTCTTCCGACGGCGGTATTTCGTGGAGACAGGTGCGTAAGGGCATCTGGACACACGAGTTTGGCGACCAAGGCTCGCTGCTGGTGCTGATTCAGATGGATGACAAGATCAAGACTAACACCCTTTTGTACTCGAATGATGAGGGTGCAACTTGGACTGAGCACAAGTTCCAGGAAGAGGAGGCAGTGGTTACTGATATTACCACGCTCCGCAGCGGAACTTCGCGCAGCTTCTTGATCTGGACTATGAACAATGAGGACCAAGTAGTTAGTACGCGCGCCGACTTCTCTGGCCTTGCCATTCACGGTGCCTGCACGGATGACGACTACGATGTGTGGCGTCCTAGACACCCTATGCTTAACAACGATTGTCTTTTCGGCCATGTCTCGCAGTACTTGCGTAAAAAGCCCGGGCGCAAGTGCTTTAACGACCAACAAGCACGTCGCACATTAGAGTCTCTTGACTGCAAGTGCACTCGTCGTGATTTTGAATGTGACTACAACTTCGAAATGGACAAACACGGCCAGTGCTCTCTGGTTCCAGGTCGTGAGCCGCAGTCAGCTAAGGACTACTGCAGTGCCAACCCCGATGCTGTTGCATTCTACAAGCCCTCAGGCTACCGTCGCATCCCGCTGACAACATGTGTGGGTGGCGAAGAGTATGACAAGGTCAACACTCCCATCGCCTGCCCCGGTCACGAAGAGGAATTCAAGAAGGTCCGGAGTACATCTGGTGTTGTCCTATTTTTTGCCATCATCATTCCAATCGGTCTCGCCGTGGCTGCTGGTACCTGGGTCCAGCGGAACTGGCACCGCAAGTTTGGTCAAATCCGTCTTGGCGAGATGGCTTACGATGACGATGATGACGAGTACGGCTTGGGCGCCCCCTGGGTGCGCTATCCGGTCATGGCCATCTCAGCTACTGTCGCTGTCCTGGCTACACTACCAATGACCATGCAGAGTCTCTGGCGGTCAGCCACATCAGCATACCAGCAAATTAGTGGCGGATCGAGCAGCGATGGTCTCAATGCGCCGAGATTTACCACGCGAGACAGCTTTTCTCGCGGGGCGCCAGACTATGGCATTGTCGATGACGACGAAGGCGAACTTTTTGGCGATGATAGTGACGATGCGTAGATGGACGGCAGAGATTGACCTGTAGGATAGATGATGATGGAGAGAAAAGGGAAATGGGACGAAACAGTCGTCCAGGTAGAGGAGGGAGGGGTGGGAAGGAGGGTTAAAGGTGGTGTTTTCCCGTTGTTTTATATATATATATATACGTGTATGAGGTGAAGTATCACCATACAAGAGAGGTTTAGGAGTGTGCACAGGAGTGTGTGAGGCATTTCCTTTGTGAATTGCCATGCACAAATTTCCCATGTTTCTTTTTTGTTTTTATCTATAGACGAAGTGCATTTGTTGTCCTCAACGCCCTTTTTATAATGAAGCCACATATCTCCAGTTTGTCTACATAAGAATGCGTACCAGTTGGGTTGTCGAGTATTTCACGGAAGATGAAGTTTTGGTGGAGTTTTAGCTCAAGACTACAGCGGTATCGAGTTGGATTGAAAATAAAATAGAGTAAGGGATATATATCTACAAGGAAAAAAAAAGAAAGAAAAGAAAAGAAAAGAAAAGGCACAATGTGATAGAGACGATACAAGATATGGAATAAGAAACAAACAAGAAGGGAATAAGAAAAGAGGATAACCATGGAACGACAAATAACCAAAGAACTTCCAAAGAAAAAAAAGAAAACGCTTAACATCACAATAGACGGGTGGCCAAAAACAAACAAGAACAGCAGAAATGAGAGCGCAAGAAAAAAAGGAAAAAAATAAAAATAAAAATAAAAACACCAGCAGCATTAGGAAATCAAGCAAATCCAAAGGAAAGTTAGGTAAACAACCCTTCGACATTAAAGGCAGAGGGGGGGGAAGTAGCAGTGAGCGATGGAGAGGCGCAAATGAATAAGAGAGAGAGAGCGTGGTCATTAAGGCGTAGACAGTTTGGGGAGAGAGAAAATCCAAAGAAAGAAAGAAAGAAAGGGCCGGAAGGGAGGAGCCACGAGACCGAGATTCAATCTCACGGACCTGACCTCAGTTGCGGCGCACGCGGTGCCAAATACGCTTCATCATGCCCCGGTCTTGCTCCATATCGAGATCAAACGCAGCAAACTGACGCTCAATGCTCTCTTTAGCGAATGAGGAGTCGCGAGAAGATAGGCCTGATCCAGCGTTCATCGCATTACCGCTAAGTACCACAGAGCCAACGCCATTAGAGCCTTCAAGGCCAGTGGAGTGATTGACAAGACCAAGGCCCACACCTGCCATCATTCTGGATTGAGGGTCGGGGCTCGCCGAAGAAGACCTAAGAGTTGGGCTATTCCGACCAAGCTCTGACGTATTCACTCCCTCGGCGTTTCCATCATTTGTTTTGTTCAGAGGGGGAAAATAATTAGAGTCGCTTCCGCTTTCAGGAACAGTAGATATGAGAGATGGAGAGGCGGCATTGTAGTCAAAGCCGGCTGATGAAAAGCCCTTGCGATGAGATGAAACAACAGGAGACAGCTGGCGGCTTGTAGTCTGACTAGGTGGCCGCGTATGCACATGGACGGCAGGCTGATTCTGAGACTGGTTGTTGCTCCAGCCATATATCTGGTCGTCATCAGAGCGCAAATCGGGCCGAGTAAGGGTCATTCGAAGCGTCATCTCGCGCGAGGCAAGAGTTGTTTCGAAGTCTGCGTGTGGCTTGGTGCTTTTTTGGCCATGGACGATAACAACTGGCGAACGTGAGATAGTGCTCGTATTCGCACCATTGCTAACAGCAGGCTCAGAGCCGGAAATTTTGGGCTTGGTTACAGATACCATAGAGTTCAACGCGCTCTTGTCACTGTCATCGCGCTCTGTGTTCTTCTCGGGTGGTGTCTGGGGCGTAGGCGGAGCTTCAAACTCAGGAGACGAGCGCAGGTCATCTTCTGCACCGCTACACATAGATGACTTGTCATCAGCAAGGAATGTGCATAGTTTGTCATCCACTAATAGGTCTGTACGTTGTGGCTTGGTAGTCTTGGGCGATACCATGGACATTGAATCACACAAAGAAGGATCTAGAGAAAGAGGCAAGGCGGGAGACTTGGGGTCAACGGCAGCGGCAGGGAAACCATACTGTATGGCCTCGTCAAATTTTTGAGGAGATGCAAGATATAGTCTTAGCTTGAGCCGTGCATTTGGATCAGAGTAGTGTGCGGTTTCATCAATGGGACTGATAGGGCTCATCTGATCACCGATTGAAGGTGTTTGGCGAGGCGTCATCAATGACAGGGCCCGTGATCTGCGTTTGTTATGACGCACGGGGCCATATGGGCCAACCTGGATAGACGCGACCGAGTCCTTGGTACTTGGTCTGCTGCCGGTTTGTACAGGGCGACTGAAGGGCATTTTGTTGATAGACAAGTGTCGACGGAACGAAGGCCGCGCTTTGTTTGTGCTGACAGGTATTTGAGCTCTGAGGTTTTGGTGGTAATCATCAAGATGCAGCTTCAAGTCCAAATCCTCCTCTTCATCTAGCCACCGGAAACTTTCCATGAAATTCTCCTTTTTAGCAGAGGAAGAAGAGGCAAGCATTGCCATTGGGGTGCTCAGGCTTGGTCTGTGGCCACTAATGCCACTCTGCGTTGACAGGGGTTTTCGTGAGGCAAGAGCATGTTCCATTTTTTGCAAAGGTGAAGAAGGAAACAAGGTCTCTGACTCTGAGGCTGGGATTTGGGGGAAGTTGATGGGCGAATCAGAGCTAATATCACTCGGTGAAATCAGCACTGCAGCTTGCTTATGGAAAGGGTTATCAAATGCGGTGTTACCGTCCTCGTCTAGTTGAGTATCAAAGGACCTTCGGCAACGAGTAGATCCACGAAGCCCGGCGATAAACCCTTCTTCTCCGTACACACTTTGGGGCGGTGTTGGGTTCGACGAAGGGCGACGTCGAGTCCAATCAAGAACCAGACGATCAGTAGAGGACAAAGTCGGAGCTCTAACTGGTCTTTTGCGATGGCGAGCGGCAATGTTCTGCTCCTCGAGATCAAGATGCCGGCGCTGAATTTTGTCAGGGAGGCTAGCGTAAAAGGAGGAGTTGAGAGAGCTTGCACGCGATCGTCGACGCACAAGATCACTGATATTGTAGCTAGGCTTATCAGTAAGCTTAGCCCTGGGCTTTGTGCTGCTCAACAGCTTCCCAGGAGTAGGGAATATCTTTGGGGAATGTGATTGGAAGCTATCGTCGTCGTTGTGTGGTCTCACTGGCGTATGAGGTTGGTCTAGACCGGCAGCAGGAGAGAGAGCTGACGAAGAAAGACCCTGAACTTGGAGAGCTGCTAGTCGTGGAGGTGAAAGCTTGCCCAGGGGGGAGACAGGTCGAGGTTGGGAAAGCGACCGAGGTTGAGAGTCTGGTCTTGACTGGGGATCGGGGCGAGAAGTGTATATTTGACTGTCTTCGAAATCGGAGGCCTGGAAGAATTGTTGACGTTCACCTTCAGTGAAGTACTACTCAAGGGCAGGAAAATATCAGGATTAGTGGCTGGCCAAAGGGACTAGAAAGAAAGGGATGACAATAAATCAAGAAGATAGGGCAGCAGATGTAGAAATGAGAGACAATAACGAGAAGAAATGAGGGCAAAGGAAGAGAAGAGGAGAGGAGAAATTTTGTAGTCTGGCGAGCAACGGATGAGTGAGTGTAAGTGAGGCAATTGCCGCCAAAAAAAAGGAAAGAAAAGGGAGATGAACGGACGGACGGTGAGGGGAAGGGACTCGGAAAAAGAAGGAGGTAGATGCAAGAGGAAGGTAGGTGAGTGTGTGTGTGTGTGTGTGATCAGAGGGGTTCCAGTTCCAGGAAAAGAAGGAACGGAGGGCAGAGTTCAAGCCAAGCGATAACAAGAAGGAAACATTCTATCAGGAAGGGACAGGAAGATAGATGACAGGCAACTACCTTTCCTGTTTTTTTAGACTAAAAGCCAAGCAAGTAGCACTACTGGTAACTACTAGCTAAGCCAAAGTCATCTTAACCGACTCGCTCATCACAACACAACAAGGAGTCGTCGGGGATTTCTGGCTCTTCGACTTTCTTTTTTTTTTTCCTTATTTCTCCCCTCGTCTAGACTTCGGTCACAGGGGAGGGAGGACCAGAGGACAAGGAGACAATACCAAGCCCAACAATGCAAAGCGTACAAGCACAAAGGTGCAAGTACAAAACGGGCATGCTTACATGTATTTACTGTACAAGTGCAAGCAAATGGGAAGGGGGGGGCGTCCAGCAGACGATGATCTCATGCGTACAGGTACAGTACAGTATAAGTATACACTTGCATTGACTAATAATGGGGAGAAGAAAAACCCAGGATGGGATAGTGCAGCAGCAAGTGAAAAATAAATAAAAATAAATAATAAAAGATAAAAAAAAAAACAAGCTAAAACTTATCACCAGTACCAGGTACAAAAGGCACAATGCAGATGCAGGTACGTATAAGACGGGATGGGATGTTCGTTTGCCGTGGCTACTTGCTCGGCTGCATAACAATATTCTCATCTCGCCCGTCTCGCTCTTTCAACTCTGAATTGGGAGACAAGTAGGTAATCTGTTCCGTGTGGCAACAGCATAATCAGTGTATCAAGTTGTTTTGAAGAGAAGGTCAAGCAACCCAAAGCACAGATAACGTGTAGATCATCGGGATCAAAGCTCAGAAGAGCATTGGTGTGAGAAAGAAATACGCAGCCCGTATGAAAGCAGCCAAAGCAGTATGGCTTGTCTTAGTGTTTTGTGACCTCTGGACTAATGCAAATACATGCATCTTGAGCCAGGGATGCCCTGCGTAGCAAGTGTCTGTGCCCCTCGAAGTTGACCAGGAGCTAGCCTGTCCATGGCATAGCTTCAAAATATGGGTAATGGAAGCCCAAATCTGCTTTCAACTGATGTTGGAACTTCTTCTCAGAGCCCCTGTTCGACAGGCTAGAAGAAAGAAAGAAAAATAACTGAGAAAAAGCCCGGTTGATATTATCAACGGAATAAGTGAAGGGGGGCAGAAAGGTACCAGGGGCTTTTGCCGTTTTGGGCTGTCGAACTAGCGATGCGCATATATATGATTTTCGGGGCCAAAGGCACAACTTGCACTTGATGGGAAGAAAAAAGGAAAGGGGAATATGCAGGGGTATTTGTCGAATAAGGTCTAGCCTTTGGTCTGCTCTGCATACATTCAGCATGCATATATGTGTGTGGTAGCAAACGTCAACAAATGGAACAAAAGGGGTGTGTGTACAAAGCTTACACTCGAGGCTATGCAACATGAACCCAAAGACTGGCTCGAGACGAGAGATCTAGCCAGACAGACGGTGACAGGGGAAAAAAATAGGATGAAAAGAGGAAAAAGAAAAAGAAAAAGAAAACATAGCAACCCTTGTTCAGCGCAGGCAACACCCAATAGATAGGTGAAGTAACACTGGGTAGAGATTTCGGCATGTCTAACGAAGTCTAGAGGTTAAGCCGGAGATCATGGGAGACTCGAAGGAGGGAGAGAGAGAGAGAGAGAGAGAGAGACAGTGAGTGCATGCTGCGCTTTGCCGTGGCACTTTGCCGTGGTGCTTTGCCGTGCTCATGGAGACGTCTGTTTCTTGTCTTGTATCGTGCAGTGCAGATCTTGAGAAGGATGATTGATTGACGGACATGAAGTTTCGCAACAAAAAAAAAAAAGGAAGAAAATGGGTAAACAGATTTGTCGAGACTAGCGACGGCCATGTTCAAATGCAGCTAGATAGGAAATAGATCTGACTGTCAAAAGAGCAATCGGCAGGCTCTCTAGGGGCCTCGGGCCTTCTTCCACGCCTGACAACGGACGGTGTGGTGAGTGCTTCTACTTTGCAACAAGGTTCCCACAGAGACTATTGTCGAGGCTGTCCTAAGAAGGGCTGAACCAGAATCAAAGTCCATAAGCCAAAAGAGAAACACGTGCAATGTCACAATGCCTCCACCGCAAAGGACACTGGCCCTGAAAGCAAGGGTATTTAACGATGCCATGGAATCTCATGAGACGATGAATGGAAATCACTTGCTCCATGAAGCAGAAGAGATCAAACCCAAAGCTCGACACCTTCCCTCCCCCCACCGCATCATCGTCATCGAAGGAGCTCTCTTATGACCAAGAAGGAAAAGATGCTAGCTTTGGGATAGGAGTTGGAGCCTAGCCATGTTTAGTGAGACAAAGTTGTTGGTAGACTAGCTTTAGTGACACGATGATGGGGGGGGGGGGGGGATGGAGGGATGGAGGGAGTGATTGGCAATTGAAGCGAGCTCTTTCATGATTTTCGCAGCCTCTGACTGGAATACCGAGTTGAAGGTGAGGAAGAAGGTCGAAAAAGAAAAAGAAAAAAAAAAAAAAGAATAATTGAGAGCAGCAGAGCTAAAGATAGACAACTGACTCCATCGCAAACGCTATCTTCTAATTGGCTCGCCAACTCAGACCATCAACAACAGTAAGACTTTTGGCAAGAATAAGGAAAAAAGAAGAGAAAAGAACAGCAGGGAGACTTTGTGCTTGTATAATTTGATAACATGTGACAGGGAATAAATAAACTCAGCGAGATAGCGAGATTGAGAAAAAGAAATGGCAAATATTGAAATATAGGATATAGGCAGGATATAAAGAGCACAAAGCACGGCAAGACAGGCTGCACTAACACCAGGTGTCCCATGCTTCGCATCAGATTCCAGACCGGAGAAGATTGCATATTTGCTAAAGTGTGGGAGGAAAAAAAAAAAAAAAAAAAGAAACCAAAAAGCAACAGATGGAATTGGAGGTACAGGGAAATAACAAGGAAAAGGTACGTACTTTGCGCTGTATTGTGGGTGGGAGCATCCCGAATTCTTTGGCCGAAAGCTGGGCTGGCGGAGCTGTGTGGTAGTTGGAGCCTGGAGACAAGCCATCGAGCATGCCAGGAGATAGTATGGAGGTCGGAACGGTGTGGTTGCGGATATGCTGATGGTGGTTTTGCGGGCTGAGCTCTGATTTCAAAGACCTAGGCGAAATTATGTGGGCTAGTGACGCTGGCGGGTGCGAATTGGACAACGACAGTCCATGGGGTTGCTTGCGTCGCATGGCGATTTTAGAGGGCATTGCTTCAGGTGTCTGAGTCGGGATCGTGGTGGTTGTCGGGGCTACTGCAGTTTCTGGACTGTGACTTGGTGTAATCGTGCGATGGCCCACACCCGAGCCACCAACAGAAATCTGCAAGCCCGATGAAGAAGAAGAGGCAGCAGTAGCAGGCCGACGGACGTTGATGACCTCGGCACGGGCAGGGGCTGCACGCACAGCTGTGGCTGCAGTGAAAACCTCCAATGGCTCGCCAACAGTAAAAAGGCTGGCACTGTCGTCAAAGTCTGGAGTTTCGGAGGCGGTTGTGACGGCAGTTTGTGTCGATACTACAGACAAATTGCGGTACCGAGAGGCTGCAAGGCCAAGGTCTGACTCAACAGCTAACGCCAAAGTCAATTCACTATCGTTTGTCCGGCTGCCAACTTTGCGTATCTTGTCGTCTTCTGTAGAGGCTTGGTCGCTTTCCAGCCCGGAGATGGTGCTAGTACTCTTCTCGGCAGGACGACAGGGGAGGAAACTATCGACGTCGGTAGCTTTTGTCGCGAGTGTGGAGGTAGTGGAGGAAGCACAACTTTCGGTGTCAAGAATAGGCACACTACAATGCGCAGTCTGCCGATCAGCTTCAAAACTTGCGGCGACGTTCTGTTCTGTGTGGACTAGAGCATCGCCCTCTTGGTGCAGCTGCAAACTTGAGCGCAGGCCTAGCTGTTCTAGTGAGGGTCTGGACAGAGAGGGCAGAAGAGGTGAGGACGGCAGTGGCGCGGGAGTCGGAATAGCAGTGCAACTAGCAGTGGTTGTTGGAGGAGGCGTTGAAGACTCGGCACTGGAATTTTCTGGTGCTACTGTTGTTAAAGCCAATACGGAAGATGGCAGCGGGGGGACCTCGGGCACCAAGGAGTATCTCTTGTTGGTGGTGATGCTGGAACTAGAATGAGACTGCCTTTTCGGCTGCTTATTTCTCTTGTTTTTGTTATAATAGCTAAATGTAGCTGGAGCAAAAGTCGGCGAGGAATAAGAAGAAAACAACGATGGGGACGAAGGCTGAAACGTAAGAGTAGTTGTGGCGGTGGAGGAAGTGGGAGAGTAAGAGGAAAGAGACAACAGCAAAGGTGAAGTCGACAGTTGGTGGTGGAAAGCAGGTTTTCCAGTAGCCGGCTTGGACCTGGACTTTGACTTGGACTTGGACTTGGCAGTGGTAGTGAGCTTGTGTCTATTTTGGAACCACACTCGCCTAGTGGACGAGGGTTTTGGGACTGGGGATGGGGGTGCCGGCAGTATGGGTGAGGATGATGAAGAAAGAGGGGCGGGTGTAGAGACAAGTGATGCTGCTACTGATGAAACAGGCGCTAAGGAGAGAGCCTCTGTTCTTCCTGACCCTGACTGATATGCTGCTGCTGCTGCTGTTGTTGTTGTTGATGCTGCTTGGCTAGACGCGGTAAGTCTTGAGGGAGCCTTGGCTACGGGTGCGGCAGCAGATAAAAATGTTTGCAGCTCCCGTTTTACCTCTGCGATTGGGTCTCTTTTCTCGCCGGATTTTGCTGTTTCTTTTGTCTTGGCTTTTGTCTTGGCTCTAGATTCTATGTATGGTTGTGTTGTTCCGAGATCGTGCACAGGGTCCTTGTCGCTGCTATCATGGGCCTGGGCCTGGGCCCTAAGATGATACTTCCCAGCCCTGGTCATAGCCACAGCCAGAGTAGGTGAAGTCTCAATACTTGGCCTATGCATGGTCGTCTGATGCGGCACCACCACGCCTTTTTGTCGGCTTTTTTTTTCAGAGCTAAAGAGACCAAGCTCGCGTTCAAGTTCCAGGTCCAACCTTGAGAGGTCTTGATCATGTGGGGTTTCTTTTTTCAGGCCTGAGTTTGTGGTCAAGCTTTCCTCTGTGAGATCTGGCATGTTGTCAGTGGTGGTGGCAGTGGGGATAGTGATGGTGGCAGCGGTATTAGTAGTAGTAACGGTGGGTGGTTGGGTGATAGACCGCGCAGCCAGCGTGCTGCTACTATTGCTACGGTTAATATTGCCGCCGCTGCTGCGAGAAGCGTCCTGAGTCTTTGGGAGCAGCCCAACTGCCGTGGCCGCTATATTCTATTCTATTCTCTAGCCACAATAGAGCAAACACTGGAGATGAAATCGAGGGAACGAACCTCTCAAATCTGTAACAGGCCAATATCGGAAAAGATTTGCAGAGTGTCGTTGTTAGATTTCTGTCAGTTAGGCTAGGGCAAGGGGAGGCGAGGCGAGGGGAGAGGAGGGGAGGGGAGGGAGCGCTAGGGGCTGGCTAGTTGTTGGTGCAGTGCACAGTGGCTCTCTGAAAACTGGTGATTGATAGTGACTGATGGCTGTTGATTGGAGTGTATGTAATGTGCAATGGTCACTTGCTTTATCCTTCTTCTTCTTCTTCTTCTTCTTCCGTGCTCTCTTTTTTCTCCTTTTCTGGCTAGGGGCAATCGGTATGTGGCTGTAACGAGTAAACAAGCATGTGAGATGATGCTGTTAGTATAGCGTGTAATAGACTGGATTAGGCGAAGGGTGCTGTGCCGTCGTTGCAAGGGACAGGAAATATTGGAAGAAAGAGTAAAGCAAGAGATTGAGAATGAGCTGTGGGCAGCCAATAACCCATCTCTCATAAACAGACGCCAGATGACAGAAACGCCGCAAGAAAAAAGAAAAAAAGAAAAAAAAGAAAAAAAAAAAAGACAGGAAGTTGCAGGGAACCGGAGCTGGCGCCTTCGTCTGCTTTTGTTGCTCAGTCCGCCTTGTCGGCTTTCTCGATGACTAGATACGTTGCTGGATACACCAAGAATAGAAATTGCAGTAGGTCCTTGAGCTTGAGGACTAATACACCACTAATGTTGTGGCAGTAGCAGCGCAGCAACAGACTGCCTTCTTCCACAAAACACCAAAGTCTGGTTCGCCGGCACGCTTTCTTACCGTCTTATTTGCACGGTCGTGTCAGGGCTAGCACGATAGAGGCTCCAAAGGGACCAGGGCCAAGGCCAAGTCACAAGGTGTTCCTTGGCTTCCCTTTGCGGACAAAAGAAAGCAAGAAGTGAGAGGAGAGAGTGGATATAGAGCGAACAGACAGGTGGTCGGATGCTTTGGACGACGGTCTTTGGGGGAAAGCAAGGTTAGGCGTGGGCTTGTACTTGGCAGTGAAGTCGAAGTTGAATTAACGGGATTCAATGCGAGAGCCAGTATATATTTGTAGCTTCTTAGTGCACAGTTTCTCTCTCTCTCTCTTGCTAGTCTGCCAGAAGCAAAATAACAAGGGTTGGCCAATAGTGTGCAGCAGCAGCAGCAGCACAGCACTGGGCAGAAAAGCGTAAATCAGTGTGAAATGACAAGGCAACACCGACAAACAAGAAGCACGGAAAGGGAAGAGACAAATGAGAAATAGCAATAGACGGGAATAAAAAAAAAATAAAAAAAAACGACCGAAGGCAAAAGACTGGCCGAACATAGTAGTGCAAAGGGGGGAGGGGTGGGAAGAGATATAAGAATCAAGTATGCAGAACGGAAGCAATGATAGATGCACGGTTTTATAGAAAGCAACCCATCTGGATATAATTTTCACATACATGCATTGCATTAACCAGCATATGCATATACTCGCACCTGCTTCTTGTGAGTCTAACCCTCGGAATATGCAAAGCGAACAGAATTGGAAAGAACGCCAACTCTCCAGGAACGGTCACCTGCATATCAGACGGAAACAATCAGAAAAGAAAAGGAAAGAAGACAAAAAAAAAAAAAGCAACCCCTCCCCCCCAAAGAAACGCAACTACTTCGTTCGCAGTACCTGCAAGCCACGTCTGACCTTTGCCTCTCTCTCTTACCAGGCAACTGCCCCCATTCACCTTCACATTCACATCCTCCTTCTATTTGTTCTTCGCTACTAACAAAAATCTCTAGCCCCTTCTAAATCCGGCCGTACCACCAGCCAAGAAACCAGTTGTACCACCTGCCTTCTTCAGCTGGTGTAAGAGAAAAACCGGCAACTGCATGTTTGAGGGTTGAGCAATCAATCGCCTTGGGGCGGAGGGGGAGACTCCCTACCCTACGTCTCACGTGTGATGGAAGCGCAAACATATAGCAAAGCTCCGTGTATATCTGACCCTTCGCCCTGCATTATCCAGGGCAGACGTTGACCGTTATGTGCTTGCAGCTATTGACTGGTATCCTCCCGCAACCCATGCCTTTATGTACCGTAGTCTGGTCCATATCAACCCACATTGTCTCGCTGCTAGTTGCCCCCCCCCCCCCCGGCCATGCAAATGGAATTAAGAAGAGACATTTTCGTTTCTTGTTATAAAAGGAGAGCCAACGGATTGATGAGATGCAAGTGGTTGGGTGGCTGGTCATCGTTGACCACACGATAGAGACTCGTTCCAGCACGAGGACCCACGAGACAAGATGCCTCGCCAAGGATCAAACATGATGCTCATCAAGACAAGACACTACACTACAGCCGGCAGGGAGGGAGGGAGGGAGGGACTCAGAGGTCGAGGGAAGCCAAGCAAACAAACGGGAGGCGCAAGCAGTGAGTGAGTGAGTGGTACACCGAGAACAAGGAAACAAAAAAGAAGAGAAAAAAAAAAAAAAAAAAAAAAGAAGCATTGATCACAAGGAAATTAACTTCTCAATATCCTATTGCTATGCCTCCCCTCCCCTCCCCTCCCTGCCCATAATATGATTGGTTGCATGCTACCAGCCGCAAGGGCCCGATAACCAACTAACCAAGTATTAGACAAAAAGGAAATAAAAAGGAAAAATAGAACACAGACCAGCCCAACGTGTATCACTCAGAAACAGGACTTAGCTTCTCTCTCTCCCCCCTCCTCTCCCTTCTTTCAAATCGTGAAGCACCAACCCGCGAGCCTACTGGTGCGCTGTCCATACGGGGTTTCATCTGTCTTGTGTATATTGCAACTCACCTATAACTGTAACTCTGTAACTCTGCAACCATAGCTCTTATTACTTTCGCATAGCTCTCAAGGTCCATGTTCCCATCTCCATCTCTCCCTACTCTTAGCCTAGACTTGACGCCAGCCAGCTAAAACTTTCCTCTTGTTCTACTCTCGACCTTGGACTGGCGCAGATAAGAACACAAATTTCGGCACGGAAACTTGACACCTCCATGGAAGCAAACCCGCATGTGATTCCATACCATGTGCTGCACGAGCTCTCCAGGATTCCTTCATTCTCGTAAACTCTCGAAGCGTCCGCCCGCCTTCCTCGTACATACAGCAACTCAGCGTCCAAATTCGCCCTTCTTGTTCCTTTGCTGGCCTGCAGTTTGCGGTCTCATTGATCATCTTGGATTAACAACCATGCAGGTGTCCGAGAGGGGGAGGGGGCTTCGTACAGGTGGTGTGGTGTGGTGTTGCATTATGCTGTCTTGTGTTGTGCACATGTCCACTCATCTTGCTTATTCGTCGCTCGCCGCCATGATACTGCGACATATAAACCTGACCTTCCTTGTTAGGGGAGAGGGAAAAAAAAAAAAAAGAAAGACAGAATGTTCCTTAGCCCAGCATACGACGGGCACAGCAAAGACTTTGCGGCAGTAAGTGCTATGCAAGCTTCAGCGCACGCATGCATTGCAACCACCTGCATATAAGGGATCTGATCGCCCCAACTATTATTGCCTTTAGTTCGTCCTAAGTCTGTTCGCCGCTTTATGTTATGCCTGTCTATCTCCTTACGAAACTGCCATCATTTCCTGCGCTTTTCTCTCCTCTCCTCTCCTCTCTTCTCTTCTCCTGCCTGTCTTTGGCACTTGACATCCAGCCCAGAGGGAGATCCTGGGCTCCAACAGCAACAAGAAAGAAGAAAAGAAAACCACGCCCGTTGGTTCACCGAACATTATAGCATCCCACGGAAGGAAAAGGAAAGCCACTAACAAGAGCCACTCATCCACCCTCCTGCTTTTGATGGTTCAGGGGGGGGGGGGGGAACTTAGACCTTGGGTGGTCCCTGACGCTAAAATATGCCAAATATGAGCCCATGAATCATGGGCTAAAAAAGAGGCTGAAAAGGACAGGCTAGAAGGACGACGAGAGGCTTCGTAGGGGGGGGGTCCGTGTTTTCTAGCTATCTTCTTTTTTTCTTCTCGTTTGCGTCCTTCGCGTGGGCTCTCGGATGCCAAAGAAGCAGAAGAAGAACAAGAAGGAAGCAGAGCTTCTAGGAAACATAACATATCGTAGTACTAGCAGAAACAGTAGAGCATATTTCTTCACAGCCACCAAGCCTTGCTCGCTCTCCTAGCCCCAAGGTTCCAGACAAAGGTTAGACAGGGCGCTTGGCTATGGGCCTAGTCGTAATGCATCTTGGCATCTCATATGCAACTCAAGAAACCGAAACCTGTAGTGTGCTACCGCCTTGGTCTCCTGGACTTGCCTGTCCAAGACCAGAAGTCATAACTCGTCCCTCTCTCTCCTCCTTATGAAAGACCGGCTTGATCGGCTGGGTGCTGCCGGCTTTGCTGGGCGATTTGTGTTTCTCGTTTGACCTTGGCCAACTGCGACATTCCCACTCCACCGCACAGAAAGAAGACATGTCTGCAGACTTCGCCAGAGCATTGCATAATATGACCACGGTACTCCGTGCTGCTACACTGCGACTCGGACATCTCTCACAACTCGGGTCTCGCCTCTTTCGTAGCGGTTTCTCCGTGCGTGTGCACTAGCTGTTGTACCGGATATTATATGCTAGGGTTAGCAGAACCATTAACCCTATCTCTGGAATGTAAGTAGGCTCAGCCCCGGCGGGATATTATACGGGACGCCAGGCTGTCTGTCCCCAACCTCCGGCTCTGCAGGTCTTTTTTTCTGCACCATGGTGGATGACGGGAACTGTCTCACTCAGGGGACAACATTGGGAAGAGAACCGTTTCAAAATGTAATGTGCAGTGCTTCTATAGACGCCTAGACTCAGCCACACACAAAAAGGAGGGAAATACAGAGGAAAGTATCTTGTCTCTGATCTTTGCACCGTTGACTCTCGTGCTTTTTCTCGGTCTTTGGTATAAACATGAAACATGCTTATCTAAAGCTGACTCACTGTGGTTGCCGGAGTCCCTTTTGCTGGGCTGTTATGCCATGTTATATGGCCAAGGGCAAAGAAAGGTCTAGTTTCTCTTGGATACGAACAGCCTGACGCACATATCCGGCAGCAGGCTTTGTGTACGACGAAGGCCGGCGGGAAGAAAGAGAGAGCAGAAGGAAGACCTACGAATCTACCTGCATTCGTAGATGGCGAAGAGGGCCGAGCTGAGGGCAGAGGTGAATCCCCCAAAAGATTGCATGCATTATGATGCCTGTTTCGGCATTTTGGCCAAGGAGTGCAGACGTGCGAGATTGCACTTTACACGGCAAAGCAGCAGAGACTGCGAAGAGGAAATCCTGCAGCCTCGTATCTACCCTGCGTGCACATAGGCACTGCCGTCTTTTCACTTAAGGTTCATGTGGCCGTTCGTATGCGGGTGGAGTGGAGAGGGGGAGCTGCATATGCCGTACGCGTATCACTAGGCTCTGGGGTGAGCTCTGCACACCGTGGATGAAAAGCCAGCCTAAGTTTGTGAGTCTTTACAGAGAGGAAGCTGAGGGGCCAAGGAAGGAATCTGCTTATTCCTGATATGTACTGACTGCTGACTTGCTTGGGGGGGCGGGGGCGCAGCGGAAGGGAGACCGTGTTTGTATTCGGGGTGACGCAATGGGCGAAAAGCATATGGAACAGTATTGATATTCATGAGAAGAGAGAGATAAACCCGAAAACAAAGACATACCCAAGCATTTCCAATGAGTGACCCGGCAAAGGTTACTCAGTCATCACCCATCGCCTATCTATAGCCCTTCACCCGTTCCTTGTTGTCTACTTCATGCGACAGGCGCTGCTTGTTGCATCAGTAGCCTGCTCAGCCCACTCCCACGCACTGCCCCCGTCGCTCCCAGCGGATCATAGTACTCGTAGATCTTGCTCTCCTTGGCCCGGCCTGTCACAGAAGGGGCTAGGTACGTGTATTTGCCAGTGGCAGGGTCATATGTCTCGTAGGTTGAGGCAAGACGCTTGCCGCCGCCACCGGGAAGGTCGATGACGAACTGGGGCATGAGAAAACCCGCGATAGAGCCCCGCAAACAGGCCTCCATGTCGATGATGGTGCTGAGTGGAGTGCGCAAGTGCTCGATGCTCTTCACCATATCGCACTGGTAAACATAGTACTGGGTAAGTTAAGGATTGTTAGCTGGTGTTGCTGCGAACGTAGTGGCAAAGAAGAAGCAGGTTGCTTACGGGAAATATGTTATTGTTGGCAAGCTTGTGGATGAGGGTTCCCATAGTCTTGACATTATCGTTGACGCCACGGAGAAGCACCGACTGGTTTCGTACGGTAACGCCCTCTTCATGCAATCGCCGGGCCGCCATCTCCGTGATCCACGAGATTTCGTTTGGATGGTTGAAGTGCGTATGCAGCGCCATATGCTTGCCGGCACGACGAGCCTTCTTTGCCACACGGATGATGGCATCGGCCCACGGATCGCTTTTGTCCAGGATGCGGTTTGGGCTGACAGCCATGCCGCGCGACGCGAAGCGGAAACGTCGTATGTGCGGGATCGAGATCAGGCGGTCCCCAATCATGTCAATATGGTCGGGCTGTAGGTAGTATGAGTCGCCGCCAGAAACCACAACATCATGCAGCGTTGTTGTGTTCTCTATGTACGAAAAGGCAGATTCCCAGGTTGAGCGCGTGGGCTTAAGGGAGGCCTTGGTCACTTGCTCCGTGTTTGCACCAACGGCATAAGAGCGGGTGCAAAACATGCAATACGTGGGGCATACAGAAGTGGCTGGCATTGGAGGATAGGTTAGTTAGGAATTCACGTCATGGTAAGGGTGGGAGGTGGGAGGAGAGCAGGCAATAGAGAGAAGGGAGAAAGAGAAGAGGGATATAGAGGCGAGAGAAGGGGGGGGGGGGGCGGAGATTGCTCCAGCGGGTAGTCTTACGGAGGAAAAGAGTCCTGTCGGTGTACCGATGAACGAGGCCCTTGACCGGAGAATCAGATGTTTCGTGAAGAGAATCCAGAGTTAGTTTTGGATGGTCCGCCAACATGCTGGATTTGGTGGGAATGAATTGGCGGAATACTGGATCTTGACGAGGGTTGGCCCAGTTGATACGGCTAAGGACGTAGGGACTGTGTACAAGAGCAGTCAGTAAGAGTGAGAACCAGAGAAACCGGGGAAGACGGATGTCAAGATCCTGCCTGGCTACTCACGTCATCCGTATAGCCATGGTGGCGGCCGAGATACCGGCAAAGATATCCTCTATCAGCTCCTCACGAGTCTCTGTAGCTCCATCTGAGCCTTGAGGCGCACCGGGCAGACTAGACACTTTCGGCAGGGTCAACGGGAGTGTTGAAGTGAGGAACTTGAGAAGCTTAGGGTTGCCTTGTACAACATTGGCCGTCTGATGTATATGAAATCATATTTTGCCACATTAGTAAGTCGCACATTGGGCTATAACAAGAAGATTTGTGGAACGTGAGATGGTGATCCTATGCATGGTGGTTGAGTCTTGATGGTTGCACCCTTCGAGGTCAGCCGGGGGCTATATGGCTAAGACTGGCGTCTCAAAGACACGCCTCGAAGGCGCACCGGAGGACCTGAGTCACGCACGCATAGGATAGAGGGCATGTATGTATGCATACATGTATATGTATATATATATATATACACACACACATGTGTCACGTTGGTTTAGTCAGCTTGTACTTACGCCCCAGCGGTAGTTTAGGAACTCTTCTGTCCCAACGTTCTTCCACAACGGAATCTTGCGCCAAAACTGGTCCGGGTGCTCCAGTGGGTTCTTGATGGTAGTCGGCAGCGAGACTTCTATCTTGGGAGTCTCCAGAGGGAGGGGGGCCGGTGACTGTGGTAGGCCTGGTGCTGGCACAGCTTTTGAGCCGTTAGCGGCCACGGGACCGGGAGATCTTGTGTCATAAGAGGATTCAATATTGGTTGGGGAAGGGCTTGTTATACCTGCAGTGACAGGTGAGGTCAGCCGAGATAGGAAGTGGCAGCGGCGAATCGGGGCAAGGAATCGCCGGGCAATAGAAGCGCCAAAGGCCATAGCGATACTTGAAGCTGCCATCTTGCGGGTTGAGTTGGATGTCTGTATTGTTAATGAGTTTAGAAGCTGTGAAGCTGGGTTCTTTCTTTAGTGATGGGAACAAAGGGAGGCGGAGTGCTGTTGAGTTGTAATGGAATGATGGAGAGTGAGAGGAAAGTAGCAGCATGAACGAGCAGCACCGTCGCCTATATATATATACACAATCTTTCTAACCAAGCCAGCGGAGAGCGAATTGTTTCTCTTTTGGAACCACACGTAGGAGAGACAGCTACCCAGGCGACAGGGGGCAGGTATTCAGCGCTTCTCTTCATAACAGACATGTATGGAAGTCTGATAAATTGTGGCATATCGTGGCTGATACGTCGTCGCCTTGTTTTCTCTGTTACTGTTTTATAACTCGCCCAGTGACTGCCATTCAGCTCTTGACGTATTCTCACGCGTCCAGCCAAATATGAGCTTGTATCAGCTACGAGTACCAGCCAACTAACTGGCTTGGAGTTTTCAACCTCATCAGAATCTTTCTACAGCCAAGGCATGGCACCTCGTCACCTGTCTCTTTACCTCGGCTAAGGATGTCGAGTAAGAGAAAAGAAGGGCAAGCTGAGAGCTTGCGCGCCTTCCTGTGCATGTGTCTAGACCAGGAGTGCTCTCGACGCATGTAATGAATCCACCCGAGCACTGTATCTGTATCTTCCTACCTGTATTGGGCGCCACCCACCCTGAGCCAAGGTCGGCGCTCACCGACAACTCATTGACTGCTTTTATTGGATCTCATTTTGTTTCTTCCTTCTTCTGACTTCCTTGACTGTGGCTTGAGACTACGTTGGTTATCTAGCAGCCAGCGTTATATGCTGCTGACTGCTGCGCATAAAGCCTAGAAGCTTTGCGCTGGCCAACGTGAGGGAGACAAGAGAATACTTCATTTCAGACTAGCTTTAGTGATGAGCGAGAAGCCCTAAATTCACAAGAGAGACACCAGAAGATCGGTAAGACGGAAACAAAGGGACAGCAGCGCAGGAGTACAACACAAGGAACGGTTAGATTTGTGTTGATAGCGAGTCCTGTCCGCGCTTCTCCGACGCCAACTACCAGAAGCTACGGTCTTCTTTTTGCTTGCTGGATGGATGGTGGTATACCCCTTCTCCCACCCCCATACATGCATAATGCTCTTCTGCTCAGCTATAACCCTTCAATTACACATACACATACACATACACAGGCATACACACAGGCATACACACAGCCCCCCCCCCCCCCTCTCCCCTCCTCCCAGCCCTTGACAGCCGGTGTCCCGCCCCGCAAGTGCTTAATGCTTGCATGACAGAACCAGCTAGTAGTAAGTAGACAGCACAGGGCACAGGAACTCCCTTCGTTTCCGTAAGCATGCTACAGCATGGCATGAAACCCGCGCCGTCTCCATATCGTTACTTGGGTCTGTTATTACTTTCAGCTTGCATGGTTTCTAGAGTTCCTCTGTTCCGTTGACCTGTCGCAGAAGCAAGTTATCATGTGGCCATGCAATTCTAGCACCTCAGAAGACTCTAAGACATGCAGCAAACAGCACCAACACACGCTGCTGGCGTAACGGTCGCAACTGATAACAGAGCAAAGCCACCAAACCAGGCTTGTGGCTCGCCGATTATTCAGCTGTCGTTTGATACCCCCTCACAACCCCACTAGTCCATGTCATCACTCACTAATATTTAGTAAAAGGACCCTAGGCATGTGCTCCTTATCTTTCAGCTTCTTTCCCTGCCTGCAAGGACTACTGCCATACCATGCAGCCCAAGACATAGCAATGCCTGCTGTCCTGGAACATGGAGGTACAGCTCAGTCACTCTCGTAGTCTGGCTCAACCACTATCGACTTCCATTGACCTTCTGTCACCTCCTCTATCTTTGCCGCTATCTTAGCAACAATGCAAAAGACAGCTTTCCGGTTTGCATTACCCACCAATAACAACAAGAACAAGAACAAGAACAACAACAGCAGCAGCAACAACAACAACAACAACAACAGCAACAACAACAGCAACATCCTTCGCCCTCTTCGTCTGCCGCCGCTAGAAACCCAGAGAGAAATCTACAAAGGGAAGCCGGCACAATGTCTTGCGGAGCCGTACCTTGTCGAGCTGGACAACAGCACCGACACAACGCATGCCTCGGACGCTGCAGAACATGCGTGTGTGCGTGTGCTATGCGTGTGTGTGATGTGCGTGATGCGTGATACTTGTAGCACTTTTAGAGAGAGAGAGAGAGAGAGGACACCGCCAGTAGACAAGACCAGGCAGCAGAGATCAATCGTAGAGGCGGTGGGGAAGAGAGAGACAGATAGACAGACAGACGGACATGAGAAACACGAGGGGCGAAAAAGGACGATCGAGTGGGAATCGAGTCCAATGACCTTTGAAAAACGATTGTCCCGAAGCCCTAAACGAGCTTAAACCACAGACGAGTCTTACTTGCTCAGCAAAGTCTTTCGTCTTGCATCCGGCCAAGGCGGATGTTGTCATCTCCTCCATAATTCCCAGCATCCCCGTTCTCCTCTCCTTATTCTCTCTCTCTCTCTCTCTCCTCTCTCTCTCTCCTCTCTCTCTCTCTCCTCCTCCCTCTCCCTCTCCCTCTCCCCATACCCGCCCACTTCTCTCCACTTCTACTTCCATTTCCACTTCTACAGCCCGCAATAGACCCTGTATCCCTCCCTTATAGATTACGATAATCGAATCCTTTGACCATCACTCTGTCTAGCTAGTGCTGGGCCGCTTTGGCTCTGCTGTAGGAATTATTCCAAATAGTTTGGCAGCTGGGCCTCCATCCCCGGTCGCGGTTCATGGTAATCAAGAAAAGAAGAACATGCATGCATGCATGATGTCTAGGGTAGGTATCTCTGATATAGCGATATGTGCATATATCATGGTTATGGGTGTAAGTCCGTGGCCTCTAGACTTGCAGGCTTCAAAATATGAGCTATCATGTGTTACGAGGGAACCCTTATTCCCGCCTCATTCTTTCTTGTATGCTTGTTCCATGCTGCGAATGCTAACAGCAGATAGAAAACCAGCCAACAGTGGAAGGGGGAACGGAAGAAGGAATAGGGAAGAGGGAGAAGAAGATTGTCAGGGCCAACCTGTGAGTGTGAGAGAAAAAAAAAAAGAAAAAAAAAAGGGAAGAAGCTGTGTTAGTAGTGATGCCTAGACCGCTGTTATCAAAAGACTATAGCCAGCAGTAGGACGGAACAATAAGAAATGAGACAAAAATCAGCGAAAAAAGCTGAGAAAACAAAAAAAAAAAAAAAGAAAAGAAAAAAAAGGAAAGAAAACTTCTAGTGGTACATGTCTCTCCTCCCCATCTTCGTCCTCATTCTTCTGGGACATCTGCACACTGAGTGTCTATTGTACAAGGCAACAAGACAAGCTCAAAGTCTCCTCCTCCTCCTCCTCCTCCTCCCCCCCAACCCAAACCCAAACCACACTTTCTGACATAATCTTCACACATCTAGATAGCCTTCTCACCCGTCAAAATCTCAATAGACTCGGTCTTCTTGACGCCCGGCTGACCACCACCCGCAGCCGTACCTTGTTCATCGAGCACATGATTCTCAGCTTCAGCAGGCGTCCCTCTTCTAAAACGACCCTCCCTGGTCCGGTAACCATTGGTACGGCCGTAGTACTCCATCATCTGCACACCAAACATGCCGGTCAAAATACCTCCCCAATGAGACGCCAAGTCTAGCTTCACTACATGCTTGCTGCTGCTCATAGCTGCTGAAATGTGTAATGCAATGATAAACGACAAAAACACCAGTCCAGGCACTCCCTCCATAGGGTCTGGAGGCAGGTTGAGAATCTTGAAGCAGTCGAAGCGGTGTAGCCAAAAGTACGCTGACATCACACCAAACACAGCACATGAGGCACCCAACGACGCCACGTTCACTGGGTGCCACAGCAGAGACGCCGCGTAGCCCACGGCTCCACAACTCAGGTACAGTGCCATAAAGTTGCCACGTCCAAGATCATCATGCAGGCGGGGTCCAAAAAAGTACAGTGTGGCCATGTTACCCAGAAGATGCGAGAAGCTGCTCTGCGAAAAAGGAGCCAGCAAGAGCGAAATGGGCCGAGGTAGGCCCATGACCATGATGAAGTAGCGGTTCATGAACCCCCAAAGTGGCGGAATGCGCCAGCCAATGTAGACCAGAGTATTCAGGGCAATTATAGTGCCGATACAGGCCGTAGCAGGCTGCAAATCAACAAAGAACCTATTTTCAGCCGGCGGCGCCTCGTAGATCAGCGAGAACCCCACACAGCCAGCAATAAACAGAGTAGCTAGCGCTATAGTAGGCATGACACGGTTGAACTTGGACGTTTCAGGGGCTTCTTCCAGATCACTGACGGTCGCATTGGTAACCCATTTTTGCATTTGGGGCGACGTAGCTGTGATTGTTCCGGTTTGCACATACTCCTGCAGAGATCCTGGCATAGGGGCTGGACGGGAAGCTTCTTCGTCAGCCAGGCGTTGTTTCTCAGCCTCAACACGCGCCTTATTCTTGGCACGGAGCTCATCAAATTTGCTGTATCCATAGATTGGGTCAGGCTTAACCTCCACTTGTGCAGGGTCAAATACGGGGAGGGTGGTTTCCCGGGCAGGTGTATCAGTCGTAGAATTTGCGGCTAGCTTGGCTTTTTCTTCCTTGGCCATCTGGCGTTCGAGCTGTTCAAGCTCATCCTGAGCACGCAGCCCAGCGTTGTAGGTCTCGTCAACCGGCACGGTTTTACGCAGGTATTCCAGGCCGACAGCGATTTGTTTGGATGTGTACATGGCGGTGTTGATACGGTAAGCCGGATCGTCCAATGTACCCGCAACCCTACGGCCGTGGAGAATCATCAGCAGCTGGTTTGCTGAGCTCTGCGAGAGCTTGGGCCCGAATATCTCAATAGCCTCGGCCATGCTGAGCTCCGTCTTACGGAAAGGCAGGCCTACAGTGTCTTTGTAGTCCCGCGGCAGCGTTTCATACATAGTCAGGACAACATTGTCAGTCCAGAGATTTCTTCGCTGATAGAGGGCATTGCCAGCATCGGGATGTTTGGGCCAGTTGGCGCGCAAGGAGACGGACGGGGTAACGCAGCGCGTGCTGTATCTAGAAAGAGGAAATATTCTACCCAGGCTAGACAAATGCGGTCGGGTCGTCGATTCAGCTGCCGATCGCAAGCCGGAATTTCGGCATGTTGCTCGAAGGCACAGCCGCCTCGCAGTCGTCGAGGTCGACGAAACGGGGAACACAAGAAGACTCATGTGAGCGTTGATAGAGGGCTATGAATGAGCAATAGTGCCAATTGCTTCAATACCAATCAATTGTATACGATAATTGAGGGGTTGTTGTGGGCGGCCACAACGGGCCCGGAGCGTCGGCTAGTATATCGATAGAATAAAATTTGAAACGAACAAAGCAACGTCGGTCGAGAGCCTGGAGAAAAGCATACCCAAAGCGTCAGGCTTATCTGAGGGGGGAGGAAATATACACAGAGATAATTAGGGAGGCAGCTACGCTAAGCTTGCCTTTTGTTCAGCAGTCAAGAAACAAGGAAGCAAAATGCACCGTGATCTAGAGGTTTAGTTGGTGGTGTAGCGATTTTGGGGCACAAGGCTGAGGCGCCCCACGGCGGGGGTGTGCCTAAAACGCAACCCCACTAAGCCATTAGCTTCGTCATTGTCAGCCTTGCCTCTCTCTTATCTTGTCTTGCCAATACTTGTATTCTCGAGCTTCCAGGAACTAATAGTAGCGTCTATATACAAAAATCCTCTTTTTCTTTACCCTCACGATGTCTACAAATATGACGGCCGATACAACGCCTATCACTCCTGAGCGTTTTGCAGCCGCTATCACCGAGCTCAACCAGTCTACATTATACCTCAAAGTCCTTGAAATCCGCAACTCCATTGCGCATCTGGTTTCATCCAACGCCCAGCTCGAAGAATTCGCCACGGGACCCGATGCTGACCCTGTGTGCATCGAGGCGATCCGTGAAAATGAAGAAGTTATTTCCCGCATGAATCAGCGCATCGCGTTGATCGCTGCCGAAGTTGAAAACCGTGGCACAAGCTGGGAGGAGTTTAACCGCATATCGTCGCCAGATCCATCCTTGCCGTCCAACGGGGATGCTGTAACGACGGCGCCGACCTCAAACGGCATCAATGGAACTGTCAACGCAGATGCAGGCACAGGCGCAGGCACGGACACGGGAGTAAACAGGATCGCGGATGCGCATCCATCATGGTCTGACGGCACGTTTCAAATAGGTACCATCTCGGGAGGCCAAATCTACATGAATCAGAGTGGTGCTGAGCGGCAGAGTGCAGATACAAACTCAGGCCCACTGGAGAACGCAGAGGATCTCGAGAGGCGGCTTCAGCAGCGGCTTGCTGAGCTGGAGGTCGAGAACAACGAGGATCATCATGACGATGATGGTGGCATGCACCTATGAGAACTGAAGAGAAGCGGATAAAAATAATGGAATTTCACCCAAGCACCCGATCCACCTGTCTGTTTCAAAGATTTGAAAAAGAAGAAAAGAAAAGAAAAGAAAAAAAAAAAAAGAACACACACAACAAAACAAAGGTGCTGAGATTGTGAGAGAAGTGTCAGAGGATGCGGCATGTAAACCTCAAGTATCCGGTTGGAATCAACGACGCATACAACACAACACGACCCGGCCCGAGACGACATGAGACGACGATTGAGATGATGATACACACACAAGCCTGCCGATCACTTATAAAATTTACTGGCGACCTTTTAACCCGTCCTTTTCGAGAACACAAACGAAAGTAAACCTGTCAATAAGCTCATAATCATGGGTTACTACTATTGTTAATGATGCTACGCTATGCTGAAACGTTAACAAGAACTGTGACCACTTCCATTGATGTGGAAAAAAAAAAAAGAGAAAGGGACAGGAGGCAAACATGCAGCCAAACGCATGACATGCTTGCCAGATATGTATATGGCCATTCCAGAGCCCCTGACCAAGGGTCTCTGTATCAAAACCGTTTGAAGATGAGAACCTGGAAATGGAGAAAACTAAGAAAAGGGAAAGGGACAATAGGGACGGAAGAAAAGGAATAGACGACTCCCCCAAAAACCAACTCCAACTCCAGTGATAAAAGAAAGCCAGTGCCGGTAAAGAAATTCAAATATGCAGTTAATGCAAGGCAGAGAGGAGGCAAGCAAGGAAATATAAAAAATAAACAAGAGAAGAGAAAAGGACAAACGCAAAACAGAAGCAGATTCGCTAGACCGAGGCTGTAAAACGCAGAGAAACAAGAAACAAATCATAGCTGCAGGACTGGGTGCCAGCAAACGCGCGAATTGTACCAAACTAGACCCCCACACCCCTATCAATAGAGTCTAACAGAGCTCTCACTTGCGCAGAGAGCTACTTAGACCACGACATGTGGCAAAACAGGAGCAGTACTCGACATAGTCATGGGAGTCGTTGGTTCATAAGACTTGGCAAAATCGCGCTCATGACGGGGAGTTCTATTTATCGAAGAAGAGCGAGAAGAATTGCGACGCCTGTGTTCGGGGGAGGCATTTCTGCTAACGCCACTTGGATCCATGCCCTTGGCGGTATTAGAGCGCACTATTCGACGGCGTTGCTTTACCACTTCAATGTCAGATGATGAGCCTGAGTCTGCTGTTTCAGGCCGCTTGATCAGCTCGGCGCGGCTCTTAGGCTGGCCTAGCACGGTATTGATCAGGTCGGCCTCTGACATATTGGCTGGTCTGGGCGTAGACGGGGGTGAAGGCTTCTGGGTATCTCTGGATTTAGGCGATGAGCCCTTGTTACGGCGATGTGTAGAACGGCTGCCATTGGTGCCAACGGTGCCAACACTGGCTGTGCTTGGGGCACGAGAGACGGTGCTACGGCCGTCCATGAACTTGGCAGGAGGGGGAGGTTGTAACATCCATTGGTAAGCCCGTTTGGTAGGGCGGTTGGTAACAATTGGTGGGTGGTACTCGTTAACAGGGGGGTTGTTGGGCATTCGGAGATCATCGTCGTCACTCTTGTCGACAGTCTCGTTCTTATCGATGCCCAGGGCGACACTCATCTTCTTGCTAGCATGTGAGACATTCTTGCCCACGTTAGAAACAGCGTCGCCGACCTTGCCAAGCAGCTCGTGACCCCATATTTCTTCTTCTATACGCTCATATCGCGTCTTTTTGTGATTTGATTCCGAGTCCGCTACACTATCCAAAGCAGTCTCCGAACTACTATCAAAAACATTCGGTCCAGATCCACCAGTGCCTATTCGGGCTGTGCTCGCAGAAATGCTGTCTTTGCTAGAGTTCCCCAATAGGGCGCGTGATTTTTCCGACGCAGCACCGGCCTTGTTGAAGGTTGGCCCAAGATTTATTTCTTCTGACCAAAAGACATTTGTTTGTTGCGGTAGCGGGTGCATGTACATATCAGGGCGTTCTTTTTCGAGGATAGCACGGGCTCTGAGGTCCCGTTTAGCCTTTTTCTTCTCCTGTCGCATGGTAGCGACCTGGTAGCATGGCGTGCAGGCTAAAACATAAAATGCCAGAGACTGGAGACCGGTGGCCAACGCCATGGTTGTCGCTGTATTTGGTGTATGGGAGCGGCTAATAATCTCTGTACGGTATATAATTGGAGAGGTTTGCAGAGAGTGTGCGATGTTACCGGATATATCTGAGCTGCAGTTAAAGGACCAGAGACGCCGATAAACGACAAGAATAAACTGTTACACCGGCATCAATTAAGGAATAAAGCCGGGTTATGCGTGAAGCTGTGACGTGACTGCAGTCGCTGCCCCGAGCCGTGATCGTGAAAAAAAAAAAAAAGAAAAACTTGTAATGAGCACACGAAAGTGGAAGAACGATGCACCGCAGCAAAAGCGTAGAAGACAAGAAAAATAAAGAAAGCAAAAGAGTACTACACTCAGCCGAAAACAAAGCTATACGGAAATTCGGCTCAAGTGTGGCGTGGCGTCTTACTCCTACCGAGCCGCAGGAGGCTAGCTAGCACCAGCTCGTCAAGTTCCACCTGGTGAGATTATCGTGGTTGCACACGGTTCCAAAATACCAAAGCGACAGTATAGGATGCAAGCAGCGTGGGCCACAATGTTAATGCAAGGTAAGGCGTTGGCTTTATGGTGTGAGTCCAGGTCTTTACGGATGGCAGTTCGGGTCGGTACGGCCTATGGCCTGGAGTAGAGGAGATGATAGACGTAGTAACGGTAGCGTGGATTTCGACATATGATAAAAAACCCAGTCCAAGGCAAGCCAGGACAGGAAGTGAATAGAGCTAGAGGCGAAGCTGAGAACGCCAGACACTTGAGGGAAATGGAGTTGACCAAGTCGATTGATCGAGGAGACGCAGGCCAAGCGGGCCAAGTTTAGATTGGGCGAGTAAAGACGGTGCGCTTTTCAGGGCTATATAATGCTACTACTGTTCGATGCAGCTCAGTGCGTTCACAGTGATCGATTTACAGGCGATAAAATTGGCGGTTGGTAGCAACGGAACAGCGCGCGAGAGAATAAAGAACAAAAATGACGTTTCGTGGGATTTTTAAATCGTAGAAGTTCATAAAATGGAAATATCGACAATTAAAGAAGGGCAATAAAAAGAAGCTCCTAAATTCAGAAAATCGAAAATAGAGTTTGAAGTTTGAAGCAATGAAGAAGACAACGAGCAACACGATGACTTCGCAACATAAATAACAGAGAAAAAAAAAAGAATAGAATAGAATAGAAAAAGCTGGACTTTGTCTCCGGCATTAACGAAGGGAAAAGCGGGAAGAATAAAGAGGAAAGAGAGCCAAAGCAAAAACAAAAAAGAAAGAGGAATAAGGAATAAGGAAAGCAAGAAAAAAAAAGAAAAAAGGCAAGAACGAAACAAACAAAAAAAAAAGGAGGAAGGAGCGTTGGTCGCAGCAGGAAATTACCTGGTTTTAGCTGCTTGAGCGATCCCACCACAGTCAACAGCTTTAACAAGGCAAAGGTGCTGCCAAACTACTCAAACAAAGGGAAGAAGGGGACAGGACAGGGCAGGGCAGGAAGAGTCTACAAGAGAAAGGGGCGCTCAAAGAATCTAGGAAAGAACGAACGTAAGACAACTCCAGAACAAGTAACTTCCTTTAACATCCAGACCAGGAAAAGAATTTATTGTGACTACTTATGTCTTACTCTCTCTCTCCATCTTTTCTACTCATCACTGCCACAACCACACACACTATCGCCATCATCATCATCATTCATCATCACCACCGCCACCACCACCCTTCTGGTCACCTTACAACACCTGCTACTCGCTCGCATATGCCTCAAGGCGAAAGCCTAAAAAAGGAAGAAAAAGATGGAAAAAAAACACCCACTGAACTGTAAAGCCTACACACGCATTGCGTTGCGTCCTGTAGGATTTGCTGGGTGCGAGGAGCACCCAAACAGGGGAACAAAACAGCGGGTGATTTGCTTTGGGCTGGCTCATGGAAGGCTCGATGCTTGCCAGAAAAAAGCCACTGGAAATCACCCCCGTTGGCTGCGAAGCCTAGGATGCACTAATTCATTGGTGGATAGGCGAGAAGACAGACAAGGACAACTGGCTGCGACAAATACAGGGGAAGAGGAAAGGTGGGAGGATAAGTGGCGCCATGGACTTGTTAGTGCGAGAGCAAGTTGAAGGCCAGACTCACCGATTGGGCTACAAGAATGAAGAGAGGCTTGAGTTTGAGGACGACGACGATATTGACATCGTAAACTACAAGTATGTGCAACTTTTATTGACCTGCTCCCCCCTCCTCCCCACAAGCCTTCTACTCGGAGTATTCGGAAAACTACGGCTGGCTTGCTGCTCGAGCACAATAAAATAGAAAAAAAAAAGAAGGAAAAAAAAGACAGGTTGCGTGGGTGGGTGGCAGAACAACCACCGTGGGCAACCGGAACCCGACCCCAAGTAGAGGCGGGGGCGGGGCGGGGGCGACGAGAGGCGAGGCGAGGCGAGGCGAGGTAATGTCAAGGCGATTCTCAAGACAAAAAAGCTGGGCTAGGGAGCCAGGACAGAAACAAACGATAACCAGCAATGCCAGGTACGTACACGAGACGACTTTTACCCAATACCGCGGCCTGTGAGGCCGTGATGGGCTTGCTAGTCTATTTTTACGCGGGATTATATTCCATCTCATGATCACCTAGAGCCTGTCAAAGAGCCCCTCCCCCCAGCTTATAGGTGTCTACTTTTATAACAGCTTGCCAGTGTCGTCGCCCCTACCACTTGGCCTATGGCCTTGACTTGGTGACGCTTGCCTTGCATTCATTCCGCAGTACTCCTAACACCGTTGCTGCAAGTGCTGCCCTCTTATGCATATCCAGAAAAGCACCGCTCTAATACCGTGTATGAGAAATCTCCGGTCACAGATCTTTTCTTAGTGCACATTCCTCCCGACCGCTACATCTTGAGGTGCCTTGGCTTCCTTTTTTTTTTTCTTCTTTTTCTTTTGTCTTCCCAAGAACGAAAAACCCCCAGGCAAGAGTAAAAGAAAAAAGGATAACGATAATAACAAAAGGAAACACGAAGCCCATGTCATCACATAAAGGGGAAGTAAAACGAAACCCTAGAGTGGCCGCTGGTTCCAAGCCCAAACTACTATTACTACCACACCCATTATATGCCAATACCTTGTTAGCCAGGATCTATGTATAGTCCCCCAAGCCAACAATAACTAGAACAAGATCTCGGCTGGTATGGAAGACAGCGCCACATTGGCGGTAAGGGGCCGTTTGCTCAGAGGACACAAGAGAAGACAAAACTCAGGTCGAAGAACGTGCAACGTCTCTGGTCTTGGTCACTCACTGACTATTCCTCCTTGTCTCAAGTGAGCGTCTATGGTACAAATGTGCATGTTGTTATATATATGCATGCATGCATTGTATGTTGTTGTACGTCCTACTACGTACCAAATCCTCTGCAACAACTCAGACACAACCTTAGCCCCTTCCAATTGCCAAGAAGACCTTGCAGAGAATACAGAGAATATCGGCATACAATAAAAGGCACTGGTTGTACACGGGCGTTTCACCATTTCACAGTCCAAGTCAAAGAAGAGGACAAGACAAACGCCATTGGGAAGCACAGCAGATTAACTAGATAAAGGGGAGAGGCTACGGTCAACAAGACAGCCTTTCCACATAGTTTTGGTTTCTCCACAATATCTCATTTCGCAGCATTGGTTAACAAGCCTAAGGGGAGGAGGGGGCGGGAGGAAATTGGCCTGTGGTTGGGAGTCCACGGCTGGGTAGGGCATCATTGTTCATCATAAGAACTTCGAGGTCATTCATGATAGCCCGGGTAACTTGGATACTTGCGACTTGAGGACGAGGGTACTTTGAGCAATTACTTTACGATCCGACAATCAATGCTTGCACTTTATCATGAATCGAATCAAGTAGAGACTTTGGTACCAGGCTCTATTCTGTCACTTCTCAATCTCTCTACTGCAATACCGCTCGCTACCTCTAGCCTGCCACCCCAAACACACGAGCCACAATCCGACCAAAGGCCTTGTAGCGAGGCAGAGGCCCTGCTCTCTTTTTTTTTTTTTTTTTTTTTGGAGGGGGGGGTGATATTCTCGCCTCTCCAAAATGAGACTCCCAGCCATAAGCCCCTCTATGTTTGCTCTCACGCTCTTGCTTCGGCTTGGCTCCTGGATGCTCAGGAGTCGGATGATTAACAGCAATAAGAGCAGCCGAATTTCAAAATTCTATACTCGAGTTGTTCGTTTCCTTGTGATGAAAATGCAGTCCAAACACGGTAGACAAGATGATAGATACAGGGAGATAGAAATAACACCGAGCTAGCCTATCCTGACCTGGTTGTTATTGAATGGGGCGGCGTACGCACACGCACACGCACACGCACTTGAAATCTCTATACCCTCAGCTTGGAAACAAAGGAGTAAAACAACAAAACAAGTGGTTCTACAAACAGCTTAACAAGCAACCCAACCCATCAAAGAACAGCCTTCTCCAAACCAAGTTTAGTTTAGACCGCAATTTGAACCTTCCCACATCAAGATACAAGAACTTACTCAAACTGGACTAAAGCTCTGCAGATCACCCCCTTCTAATATCCTACGGTGGCCCATCATTGATGACAAACGACAATGCAAAGCCAAGCACAAGCAAAGTGCAAATTGACTCTTTGACGGGCTTCCACGCACTCTCTATCAGCTCCATGGCTTGCGGCTTTTTAGATGTAGCAGCAGTGCCTCAAGAGGGGGAACCACGCCATGCTTGAGGGCTTTCTTTATATCCAGCATGCAATGCATAGAAGACCGTATGCACGGTATTATTACTTACACAAGCAAGTACTAGCCAACATACATACATCATCCTATTCCATGGCCTGCCTCTCCTGCTTGCTCCGTTCCTCCCCCTCTTTGACCCTGCACTGGCCATGTCGCATACTAGAATTCGTTACAACAATCCCCAACTTTTCTTCCAGTTCGTCATATGACATCTTTGCAACTAGCCATAACAGAACAGCTGGTGGCACGAGCGCACGAAAACTAGCACGTACTTTTTGTTCTCTAACTTTAGTAGTAGAGTGTGTGGCCAGGCCAGGCCAGGCCAGGCCAGCCTGTAATGGAGGGTTATTCTGGCATGTGGACAACCAACAACGGCTGGGCTCTTGCTATGAATTGCTATTTTTTTTTATCTAGTAATATTGTATTCCGTGATCATGCGTGCCTAGCTCTTGACACAGCGTTCTTCTCAGCCATTGACCTGCGATGATGCAAGTAGTGTAAGTACTAACCCTACTGAGCTTGTTGATAACCCTTAGAACACCACAGGTTCACCACCTTCGTAACTGGTGTTTCTAGAACGTAAGGGACCGATATCATGGAATGCTTATATCATCGTCTTCTCTTTTGTCCCATGTTTCAACTGAAATCCCTGAGACCTGCTTCGTATCCCTTTGTTTGAGACTGAAAATATACGTAAAATGTAGAAAGTTGATGAGTCTTGCTGTTACCTTTTTTCTTTTTTTTTTTTTTTCCCGGATTTATTAGCTAGACCGCCGTCTTCTCGTCTGTTGTCCTCTCTCTCTCCTGGCATTGGATTTGTTCGTGGGGGATGTACAAGTTGACAGGCTATGCATGGGCTTCTGAGACATGAGATATATAGCAGTATGGTAGATTGGGGAGTAAGAATGAGGGTGAGGGTGAGGGCGAGGGCGAGGGCGAGGGCGAGAATGAAGAGCCTTCAAGCTGGAAGCTTTGTGGCTTTATTGCTGATAGTGATGGTTTTCTTTTCTCATACTGGCATGGTCGACTTTCCAGCTCAGTGGCTTATACTCCACTTGGCCAAGTTCCTGGAATTGCATATACTTGGCGTCTAACGGGATGTCCGCCTGGTCAAACGACGTGCCGTGGTCCCAGAGGCGGGTGTCGTTGAAGATGAGTTATGACGACTAGCAAGATGGAGCCCTTCGGTGGAATAAGAGTATCATTATTAGTAGACTCAGTCAATGGCTACGGAAGTAGCTGCGGTAGAGACAGATGTCTTGTTACGAGAGGAGGTTCTCGAGTCAAGCGTGCAATGGACCCGGTGATTGGACCCGGGCTTGAATGTATTAAACTTGTATTGGAATCACCGAGATCATATGATGGACGGGAAATCCGACATCTGGAAGTACAATGATCTGTAAGCTATCTATAATGCTTGAACATGGTTGGTTGGTACAGAATACGGAGCTCTGTCTACTCTCTAAGAAGGCGCGGGTGCGTGGCCACTTATTACATGATATGCCTCTTTTTGATATCTTCGCCATATCTTTGGCTCTCATTGAAGAAACAGATTGATCTACTAGCACCTCCCATCCTCATCATCATATCATTACGGTCACATTTATCCACATCAAAGGGTAAATTCAGGAAAAAAAAAAAGACAATTCAAGAAACCTAGAAAAAAACAGCAAAAATAAACAGGGCAGGCGTCGTAGCAAAATTATGTGTCCTGCCACCATGACCACCGCCGAAAATCAAGGAGAATCCCATAAACACAAACATGATAATAGATGCAGGAGGCAGGGTTTATCCCACGTGGATCAACAACCACAAGCAACGTCAACGAAAGATCAAAGTGTAAGTAAAACAAGGCAAACGAAAATGAACAACCAACAACGACCAAGCCCCCAGTGTTTGGCTGGAAATAACAGTCTATCATACTCTCCGGTCCTTTGACAGATCTTATAATATCTCTGTCCTGCCGCTCATGTGACACAGATCACTGAAACAGGCATGTAAGCGCCAAGTCGGGCTTTTTGATTTACACATCCCACTCCGATTCCTCAGGAAGCGTCTCATCGGCAGACAGCGCGGTGAAGGAGCCAAACGACTTCAGGACCGTGGGCTTGCTGACGTTGGCAACAGGCTTGGAGATGGGGGCCGAAACATTTGCAGCGGGAGACGACGTCTTCGTCTCTACGGGTTGGGGCTGGACCTCCTCGACGAGGGCAGCCTTCTTGACCTTCTTGGCCTTCTTGTTGACGGTGTTCCACTCCGAAGAGTCCTCCTTGGCCATCTCGATCAGCTCCTCCTCAGACAGAGCAATGGGAGCAGACTTCTCAGCCTTGGCAGCAGGAGCAGCAACAGGAGCCTCGAAGGTGTCAAGAATGGTAGAGGGAGCAGCAGTGACACTAGGGGAAGCCTCGGTCCAAGCCTTTTGTTGGGCAGAAAACTGGGAGCCATCCTTGGCGGGGCGACCTTCGGCGATACGGGCAGTGCGACGCTGAGCCTCAAGCTGAACCTGGCGCTCCTTCTCGGTCTCGGCACGAAGGGCCTTGGCAGCCTCAGCCTTCTTGCGGTTCTGGCGCTGCTTCTTGGTCTCGACAGGTGCTTCGGCCTTGGCAGCCTTGACGGGTTTGGCGGGAGCAGTGGCGGTGTCAGTCAGGCGGAGGACGCTGGGAGCGGCACCAGACTTTTCGAGCATGTCAGCGACGCCGGTGGAGTCGGTAGGCTTGACATCGGGCGAAGTGGCAGGCGACTGGTCATCATCAGCATCTCTGCCGGTGCTGGTAGACGGAGCAGTGACTTCGTCATCCAAATCAGTCTCCTGGGTAGCCTTGGACTTCTTAGCCTTGGACTTCTTCTTGGACTTGGGGGCAGTGGCCTTTGCCGCAAGGGAAGTGCCCTCCTTCAGACCAGCCATCTGGCGGGCGAACTCATTATTGGAGATTTCGTCCTTGGTGGTTCCGGTAGAATCCTTAGAGGTGACAGCAGGCTTGAGACTAGGCTCAGCAGGGACTGCAGAAGCAGCCTTGGTAGAGTAGGCCTTAGAGCGCTGCTTTTTGGCCTTCGAAGCTCCAGCAGTAGGTCCAGTAGAGGCAACGCGAGCGACCATGGGGGTGGCGGCAGGCTGCTGCTTCTTGGACATGAGGAACAAGGTCAGAACAGTCAGCACACCAATGATGGCATAGCCACTGGTGGTGGTGTTGATGTAAGAAGACATTGTGTATAAACCGGGATGAGGTGTAAAGTCGAGATAAAGTGGCCGCAAAGGGCTATAGGGAACAAGCGCGTTGAAGTCTCAATCACTATCAATTGAGAAACTAAACACGGGTGTACCCGAGGGGGGGGGGTGGGGAGGAGGGGAGGAGCAAGCGATGCGAGAAGAGCTGCTATCGCGCGGTGTATCTTGTATAGACCTGTTACGAGCTCGATGTGGCGCACAGGGTGACGATCGGCAACAGTGTAGAAGTCAACGTGCTTGTCGAGAAGATGAGTATGAGAACGTGTCTTTGGGAGGTCAATTTAATGAATCAAAGCACGATTAAGAAAAAAAAAGGGAGAGACGAGACGTAGAGAAAGCAACGTGGTTTTGACTCTCACAAAAGGAAGCTAACAAGAACAGGGCAAAGAGGAGAAAGAGAAATGAAATAAAGAAAGGAAAACAATGCTTGAGATATGAAGTAGCCACAGACGCGGATTCTGAATCTCAAGATGTTTGCAATTGGATGGATGAAAGAGAAGAGAAGAAGAAAAGAAAGGAAGGGAAGAAAGAACTCGGATGGCCCGTCTTATTACTGAAGGGAAAGAAATACAAGGACTTTTCTGACTGGATCAGAGGGAAGAGACAAGACAGCACGGCAGGAAGGGGAAGCTTACCTGAGGCAGGCAAAGTGGCTCTTCAAAGAGGCGACGTAGCTTCTCGAAAAAAAAAAAAAAAAAAAAAAAAAAATTGGCAGTGAGCAAGAACAAGGGGGGACCACTTGTAGGGCAGCGCAGTAAAACAATATCGTGGAGAGCTAAAAAAAAATATAAAAAAACCTCCAAAAATACCAGTCAAATGTAGTGAAATTAAATGATAATACGGGAGGAAACTGAACGGAAGATGTGGCCGTTTTTCCTGCGTTTTAGGAATATCTGAAGCATACTGCTATTCTTCTTTGATTCCCTGTTGAAGCTCCCGATCAGGTATTCAATTCACAGCGCTAGCAGCACTACGATAACGCCTCGCGCTTTGTACTGGTACTCGGTTTTTCCCGCGTGTCACGCCTTCCGGCCAGGTGGTATCTTTGTACTGCGACTTGAGCGCCACACTTGTGTGTGGCTGTGAAAAGGACCATAGGCGGGGCCGCAAACTATCGAGAAGCCTGTCTACTGAGGGTCGTCCTTGCAAGTCTTGGTATAAATTTGTGTACGGCGGGCAGGAATGGGACTGGCAATGCCTGCTGTGTTGAGGAGAGCATACAATCGCCATGAGCACTGAAACTGTTCTTCAACCGTCTAGTGGATGCAGCCGGCTGCAACAGTAAGGCTCCCGCTTGGGTTCTCAAACACAAGCCTCCTGCTGCCTACAAACATGAGGCAAAGCACTATCAACAATCTACTGCGGTCCATCTCCCTATGCGAAATATCTAGTCTAATGCCCAGCTAAAACATTTGCAACGCGCCGTGCCGTGTCGTGCCGTGGATGCTGGCTGTGCTCGCTTTGGTTTTGCGTTGTTGGGCATTTAGCGACACCCTAGTAACAGACATTATCACAATGGTTATGGTTATGGGCATGGCGTGGCGTGGCTTGGGGGTTTAACTGACAGCTCTGACCTCGTGTTCAGGCAGGTACATTCAGCACATGGCCTTACGAGCATATGTATAATGCACAGAAGATATAGAAAGCGAGGAGATGATATGGTTCAGTGGGTGCTGTACATTTCCGCCGCCCCTTTTATGTTCCGTTACATGCTCTCCAAACCTCACAAAGACGCCTCAAAATTCAATGCTCCTACTGGCGTGCATTGGGTTTTGCGTTTTCCTTTGCGTGTACTGCTCTACCGATCTTACGTAAGTGCCAATGTAAAGCTAGCTCTGTCTGCTGGCTGGTCTGTTGGATGCATTGGTGATCCTTGTTTTCTTGAATGGGCGGCGGGATGTTACACTATGCTAAAAAAAGCTGCCTGGTTTTGTATCTAGAGCGTTGTACCCGGCCGTGTTCGCGATTACTTCTAATTAGAGGCGCGTGTGCTATGCTTTGTCGAGGTCCCAAGAAGATGATGATATGGCTGCCGGTTTCTAGAGTCAGCAAAAAGTAGCAATCAGCAATGCCCTGAGGGTCTCCTCAAAGTAGGCTGAAGAGATGGTGGCTGTTTTCCTTGCATCTTGATCTGGTAAAATGCAGGTAGCCTGGCCGGGGCCTCACACAGATAATAGTGGAACAAAGGAAGCTCGGCTGTTCCTATCGATCGATCGCAGAGGTTGCGAGCCTTGTGGACAGTAGGCAAACATCATCTTAACTTGGCCGTCGTGTCGTGTTGAGCTCTTTGCTTTGTTTGGGTGCTTGTTTTACCCACCTAGTCTTGTGCTAAATGGGCACCCCTCCTCCTCCCTCCCCCCCCCCCCCCCCCGGTAGATGGCACTGATAACATTGATAAGTGGCTGATACCGGCTGATAAGCGAAGATAATGGGGAGCTGAGCAAATTTGCTGGTGACTGTTCAGCCAATCATCTTCCAGGGCGATAATAAGTAGAGAAGACTTGGTTGTGGCATCAGTTACTTTAAACTACGAATCCGGTGTCTCAGTTGACTGTATGTAGAGGAGCAGTGAAACCAAAGCCCGGCAAATGTATCCGGAGCCTGTTTGGCTTCTAACTGGCAAACATGATTCAGCGTGGTGCTGCTAGTGACGTAGACGTAGGCCTTGAACAACACAACATTGTCCCAAAAGAGATGTCAAAATAGAGATAGGGCTCTACAACAAGCTTTTAAACGAGCGATCGTCGCGGCATGTGTTTGGCTTGTACTTGCGTCCGAGATGGTGTATCCTCCACGGCCTTTCTTTCGGTAACCTCTATCGCTCTTGTCTTTCTTCTCCCCGCCACTACAATCTCTGTATAAAATGAGCCTCATCCCCGCCTCGCATGTCCTAAAGTGTCCCAAACTCGAAAAGATACAGCGATAAACAACAGATAGCGGCTCTGAAGCTTCCAAGAGTCGCCCGACTGCTTTGCTATTTTTGTTGTTTTTCTTGTGGAAAACCTACCGGCCTATTTAGGCAACAGGCTCAGGCTAGATCTTCCTGCCACTAGCCCCACACAGCCCTGGGGCATTCATTACACACACGACGAACGGCATCAAGAGCCTTCCCTTGGCACTTGCACTTGTACTATATTATATTGCCTCACTAGCCTTGCGCATTCATCTTCTGCTCGTTATCTCAACTCTTGCATCGCGGAGCTGACTGTCCCTTTTTCGTGTTGGCTCTATTTTCTCTCATACTGTCACTTGTTTCCAACATGGCTCCCCACAAGATTATCATTGACACTGATCCGGGTATGTCCACCATCTCACTAAGCCTGGTAGCTTACGCTGACATTGTATTTGTATATGTCTAGGTGTCGATGACATTCTGGCTCTTCTCTTTGCCATGGCTGCTAAGCCCGAGGAGATCGAGCTTATTATGGTCTCCGTGACATACGGCAATGTCCCCTTGACTAGGTGAGATTGCCCTCTTCACCTCCGGAAACACTGGATTCTAACTAAGCCCCTTACTTAATAGCTGTCTCAAGAATGCCGTCACCCTCTTCCACGTTCTTGAGAAGGAGTTTGCTTGGAGAAGATCTGTTGGGCGCGCCGAAGGCTATGAGGGTTTGAAAGCCTGCAAACCCATTCTTGCTGTTGGCCCCGAACATCCCTTGGAAGAGGAGTCACTGATGGCAGATTACTTCCGTAAGTAAGATGTTGTGAATACTGCACATGTGTTCCCCCCCTCCCCCTCTATATGGATGTTCGCGAACTTACAATCAATTACACTATTAAAGACGGCCTTGACGGCCTACACGGTGTTCATGAAAAGCACCCAGATCTTAGTCCTGCGGATACCTGGAAAGATTTGTTTGAAGGAGGCGCCGAGGCTGCATCGGAAAATAACCACCTTTTTACCCCGTCCAAGGTGCCTGCTCACAAGGAACTTTTGCGCCTTTTGCGTGAAAACCCGGCCGACTCCATCACTCTTCTCACCATTGGCCCAATGACTACTGCCGCGCTGGCTGCCGGCGAGGACCCAGAGACCTTTCTAAAACTCAAGGAGGTGGTTGTCATGGGCGGCGCTGTCCATGTGCCTGGAAATATCACTCCTGTCGCCGAGTTCAACACATATGCCGATACCATTGCGTCTGCCCGTGTTCTGGCACTGACTTCAGCAAAGCCTGCCTCGACCATGCCTGTGCTTCCCAACGAGCTTTCAAAGCTGCCGCCATACCCCGAATCGCTGCCGCGCAAGCTGAACCTGGCTCTATTCCCGCTTGATATTACTACGCCTCATCTGCTAATGCGTGACACCTTTGATGCTACTATCAAGCGCCAGATTGAAGCTGGCAGTCCACTTGCCATCTGGATCAACCACTTCCTCTCCAAGACACTTGACCATATTGAATCCCTTGTGGGCCCCGACGAAATCCCTGGTCTATCCCTTCACGACCCTCTAACTGTCTGGTACATGATTACCCATAATGACCCCGGATGGAAGACCACTCCCAAGCCTGAAGACATCCGTGTTGAGACGACAGGTCAGTGGACTCGTGGAATGAGTGTGATCGACAAGCGCGGCCGCAAGCGCGCCGAAGATGTTACCCTGACACCAGCTACTTCTACAGCTCCGGCTATCATGGCGGAAGAGATCCCTAACGATGATAACGGGTGGTTGAGTGCTGTGCGGGGTAACAGAGTCAACCGGTATATCTCTTCTCCGGGCGAGATGGCTTTTGCGCCATTCATGTTGGAGCGTATTTTTGGCTAGATGGTGAGTTAGTTTAGCCAGACTGTTCGTATAGTAGAAGTATAAACTCAATCCCTTTTCTTTCCTTATCAACACCATTAATATTATACTATCAAGCGAGCGTACAGTAGTAATTGTAGTAAATAAATTTGGTGGGTGTGCTTTTTTATGGGTATCAAGTGTGTATAACACATACATGTGTGTAGCTTTTTATCATAAAGTGTAGATCGCGGCCAGTGCTTCGAGAGGCCTAGCAGGTCTCATTGCAGTATTGTTTGTCTTTTTCCTTCTCACCCTATCTTGTTCCAAGACAATATCAAGCCTTTTAGCTCTACCATTCTGAGATCAACTTCTTTTCCTAGATTCGTTTCTATGATCTCCGTCGACCCAAACGGTGGGACTGGTTTGTGCGGTAGCCTCGTAGACAAGGCTGCACACATTCCCTCGTAGCTTCGATGGTTTTATTTCCCTTGTTTTTGAGGTATTCGAGTGGCATTACGGGATATGAAAACGGAGAGAAAACTAAGTATGCTTTATGCCACCGATTTCTGAGCCTTTGACTTTGGTCCAGTCAATGTTGCTGTCGAGTTCTTCGTCTACTAAGCCGACGGTACAGACATTGTCACCACGAACTAGGTACAGACCAAGCGGGACGGATGATGAGGGTTCTTCGTCGTCGGGTGTACGAATTGAGCGTTCCTCGGCTTCTTTAAGGACCTGCAAGTTGAGAGGGAGGAGAAGTTAGCGAACTATTATTTCGGATGTAGGTGGGGGGTGGAGAGGACACAAAGAACTAAACATACTAGGTTTGTGTTATTATCCGCCGCTACCAAAGTGCCCACAATGATTCTAGAGTCGGCCGTAACCAAAAGGACCTTTTCTACAGGTACAAACAAACACCAATGTGTACTGGGTCAGTATTGAATACAGTCGAGGGATTGGCGTTTGGGATAGGCTTACTGTCGAGATAACTGCCCAGTGTCGCCATGACGGACAACGAGCAGATAGGAGGCGGAGGGTTCAACGAAGGGAAGCAGACGAGAAGGGATAGCAGCGCCGAGGTGCTGTATTTTGTTTATGTCCGGCGCGCAAGTCTGGCTAAGAGATGGGGCCCTTAGCTATCAATGTGAGGATTGATTAGATTTGGTGACTCAAGAGAAGAAGAGAAAAATGACTGAGAGGTGGCCGGGACTGGAAATGGGGAAGAGCGTAGGCGGTAGAATGGAGGTCTCGTTGGCTAAAGAAGAAAAGAGTCCATGCAAATTGCAAATAGTCCTTCAGATCTGTTTAGAAGCCTTGCGAATTGAATTGCTTCTTACTATTTCACGATGATGAAGCTTGATTTGAATTCGAAGCTAATCCTAATTGGTAGCACACACAGTGTGGATATATTCAGGACACTGTTAGTACCACGGACAAAAAAAGCAAGTCGGTCAGTATAAAAGAGCAATTGTGTTCGAAATTTTGAACATGTACATACAGTGTTTATCATAAACTCATATGAATCTTTGTTTTGGTCTTAGGGAAGCTTTTGACTGGAAGTATATGACCCTAAATAAGACCCGAAATTGGACGATATTTGGATACTGAGTTTTCGGTAAATGGAACTCTCCCAGAGTCTTCTTGTTCTTTTCGGAATCCTTTGTATTACATGATAATAGAAATGAGTCTATCTAAAACACATTACTTCAATGTTTGCTTAGCTCATGCAATACCAAAGACATCAACGTGAGTGCCGGAGTCCTACCTGCGGTGGACAGAACCATCATGAGCCTGTGTTGATATTCAGGTACAGGCTACAATATCGCTTCCTGATTCGAGCATCATGAGCGCTACCAACAGACAGAGAGTCACTTTTTGTGGCTGCCTGTCAACTTCTATGCGAGTATGACATCACCGGTACATATGGCGGGTCTTTCGGTAGCAGACGGAAGACATGATACGTTGTACGTCACACAGCACACAAGATGCTCCGTCTAATAGAAGAGAATAGCGGGATTCATTGCGCGACAGCCAATGGTCTCGGGACTCGGCAATGCATTTGAAGTATACTTGCGCTTCAAAAGCACTTTTGGCAAATGGCAACGTCTTTTCCGTCTGGTCGCTTAGATTATGTGTGTAACCACCAAATCGTATGTGTCGGGGCTATGCACGTTATACTCAATGGCACCACATGAACTACAGGTCCAAGCGCTTTTCTCATGTGAAATATGATATCGGGATATATGCCAGATTTATGTTTTAAAGCTATACGAGGTTGTCTTTTACCTCATGGGATAAGAAGCCAGGAGCTGACTTCGTATATGTTAGAAGTGTGTGTAACCTCACAAACCCTACATGTGAAAACGACAGCTTTTGGTGCTGTGATGTCCTGAGGGAAGCCCCTACATCAAGTTATGTTTTGGCTAGTCTTCAGGCACAAAGAATGGTTAGAGTTTGTGGAATAGCACTGTATCATATACAGCACAGCTATTGCCTAATGGTATAGTGGTGTCTCATTTCATTTTTTTTCAAGCCAGCATCTCCTTAACCACTGTCCATATATAGAGCGCATAGGATTGAATAAGCAGAAGAAATGTAAATAACACACGTGATTTTGTATTCATTCCGGATGATGTATGCGAGGCTTGGCCAAGGAATAGAGAGAGTGAGTGTGTGTGTATCAAAACTCTCCATGTTAGAGGGCAAACGTTAACTTGGGAGTAAATATCCCTAACTTTGAAAGCTGAGCCAGCTGTGGGAATGAGAAACGCATATGGGATAGATAGAGAGGCCTCGGGTATGGAGGATGTATCTTGTGTGATATCTATCCAACACTTTTATGCAGTCTCACCCTCACCTGAAATGTTATCACTTGATGTAGCGATGCGTCGACAATTGGATATTGGCAAACTATTCCCGTTTGACATAGCGTCGCGCATGTGGTGCATCTACCAGCTTTGTAAGCTCTGTGTGATTACAACTTACATGGCCAGTTAATGTGATAATTGGTGTGAATGATTGCACATACCCACACCCACATCCATGTCTACACCAATACCCTGCAAATCAGTGTTCATCCGCAGCTATATAATTGAGCAAAAAAGCACCAAAAGGTGGTATTGAAAGTATGGAAGGGGAGGGGGGGGGGGGGAGGGGCTGGTCATAAGGATAGCATGTGGAGGGGGAGAATTTCACACTAAATGTCTGATACAAATAATTGAGTGACCTGTCGTTTTTGAATATATGAGAGAGCACATTTCCTGCATATTGCTGCGTCTTGCTGCGTCTCGCCTACGGAAAACAAATACAGCCCGGTGAACAGCCCCATCAGATGCCAGATTCCGACAAGAAGCCCAAGACTTGGAATACCGTGATCGCTTCTTGTCCGCATTCCAGCAGTCTTCCTCGCTTTAATTCACCGGTCGTTCGACAGAAGCTGCCTTGGTTTTTGTACTGTTTAAAAGCTATTCCCTCTGTAGTTTCTTCCCTCGGTCAACGTCTCCTTGCATTAAAAAGGGCAACATAAACGAACCATACGGCGGCAAATTGGGGTATACTCTATGCATTAAGGTCACAGGACTGAGCTGCAGTGCTGCAGACAACGTATGGTTATGACTGCAAGATGAGTCGCATTAATGCAAGCAAGGTTGTATGTATGTATGCACGAAGTGATCATGTATTGTGTGATTCCATATGTTCTTTGGTGCATGCGTACATACAGGTCACGCCCATTGCTTTTTCTCAACCAAAGGCAAGGCGAAATCAGTGTTTTCTTTCAGCATGCTTAGCTTTTCTTTTGAGTGTTACCCCGCACCAGTCTATGCCTGAGAAGACCTATGGTCAGAATTAGTGAACTTCGTGTGCAAAATTCTTGTCCTGACTACAGTATCTGAATGCTATACTATGAAGTCCAATCTAATGAGCAAAGAAACGAGTTGAGTGCCCGTCGATAGACTAGGAGCTGGGCGTACCAGTGAAGATCAGTTGCCCAGTTAGTGATCCCTTTTTTACCCGTATAGTCCGCAGAGTTTATCGGACGGAGTCTCGGTACAGCGGTTATATTTCACGATACTGCTTCGAAGTGATTTGGCATGAGTTGAAAATGCGTAGCATTTATTATACGAATTTGCCTTCCCCCGACATCCGTCTATACTCCATTTGTGTCCTCGGCTGCAATGAGGAAGACTGTGGGAAAGTATAGACGGGGTGTGGAGCACACCATGGTAAAATGCAGGAAGGAGTGTGTGTATGTATGCAGCATATGCATACACATATATTGTTATGGAGTTAGGCAGGCAGCATATGCGTTAGGGGCTAGTCACTCACAATGGCAAATAGCATACTTGTTTGGCTCTCAACGGTGCATAACGCCCAACGTACGCATAGGCCGGAGTTAGCTTTGGCCAGCTGTTCGAAGAAGATCGGCAGGTGTTTTGGATTATCTTACTGGCTTGCCTGGGACTATATATTTTTGTACAACTCGTACGGAGTAAATTGAACATAGAACTGTTACTGGATAAGATAGGCTCTGGAGCTCTTCGGCACTCCCACGGATCAGAGAAAAGACCAAGGGAGCATCAAGCTACTGTGGCGTTGCTGCACATGAGACATTTTCTCTGGAGAGAGCTGAGAGCTAAGACGCTGCAGCAAGCTTGACTCTATTCCAAGGCAAAATGCATGGCCGAGAGAAGGGGTGTCTCTGGCTATCTTCCCCCTTTGATTCTAGATTTAGGCCAGCTAAGCTGCTTGCGGTTTCAGTGGCCCTTGGAATGACGCTTGGAGATGTCAATATCCCACGCTCATTTACCTGTAGAACAAAGTAAAGAGGAGGTTGAAGAATACAGCGAGAAAGAAGGCTAGACTGACTGGCTGATGATGTAATGATGCCGGTGAGCTAGCTCCCTTTTTTTTTTTTTGGGCAGACACCCCGTCTGAATAAGAAACTATAGCTGATAGATACAGTTGGAGCTGTGGATGGTTAGATTGAGGGAGGTTGGAGCAGAAGCTGAGCATGGATTATGAAACCAGCCATGTAGCAACTATTTTTGTGTAATAAGCTGTTCAAGAGGGGACAGGTTATCTCCCCGGGCGCTCCATGATGATAAGCAGAGCAGCACTACTGTCCAAGGCTTGATGTGACAATTCATGTTCGAAGCCGTTTTGGTCGGATATTTTCGCCTTGCCATCATCTTGTGGCAGGCCAACCACCATATTAGGGTTAACGATATCTGACGTCGCCTCTGTAGGGCGAGAAAGAAGATGGATTATCAGGTAGCTAGAACGGGCTGTGCGACATCAGTAAACAAGGAACTCGCGTAAATGGAAGATTTGACAAGATGGAAACTATCGTTCGTCTATTTAACCTGTTTTTCGTCTTATTGTGGCATGGATCGCAATCGCAAGGTCAGGTGAAAGGACCACGCTTTCTGGGGTTCTGGGTTTGGGTGCTCTTATTGTTTCTCTTGTTGGGCCACTGGAACACGTGAAAATAGTAGTATACATTACGTGTACTTGCTTACCACACAGAGCACAAGACAGTACGTAATCATGTCCAGTGAGCCATCTTGGCGGGAAGAGGGAGCCCGGCCAAGTGGGGCACTGAACAGAAAGTCCGTGAAGTTCGGAGAGAAAAGAAAGAGGCAAGTGCGAGGATGCGAAGGGATGGGGAAAGAACAACAAGCTAGACCCTAGCACCGCCTCGTGACCGACCGCCTGTCCCCCCTAGCCGCTCGTTGCGTCCAACGCTAATCTAAATCTGCAGGAAACGAGACTGCAGTTCGAGGGTCGGTATGCGTCGGTGTATGTCTCTGCCTTTTTTATTTTATTTTCATTTTCATTTTCATTTTTGCCTCCCTCTCCCCCATGACCTTGATAGCATGTGCTGTGAGCAAGAAGCTTGAGAGGTTAAATCCAGCCATACCGACAGTACACAGTGTTTCTGGCGGCATGAGCGCCGAAGGGCGATGCAACGCCAATCCAGTAGCTGGCGCATGGGTCAAATAAGCGAATAAGACACAGCAGAGTCCTGATCGACAGAAGAATAGCTTCTGGTCTACATGATACCAGAAGACAACAGAATGCAAGACAGGGGAAACCAGAGAGCCTGGCATCGAGCTCGCCCCTGATAGAAGCAACCAGTCTGATTATGAAGATACGCAAAATTGACGTTCAGGAGCACAAAGGACGGACCTTCGTATCTGAAGCCGTGGGAAAGGAGACATTGTTTGGTACAAACAACAAAGGGCTGGGTCAACTCCGGCTTTGCATAGCAAGATGTTGCCTCCCGAGCTCGCCCTCCGTTCTTTATTTAGTTTTTCATTTGCGTCTACTTTTTGCTATTGGGTAGCATGCAGTCAGACATGCATACATGCATAAATGCATAGACAGAGTGACAAGGCCTGCCTGTAGGACTTGTGTGTATTTCTCTACCTGCAGCCCAAGACACTAAAACATAAGATTTGTAAGAGAGGGCTTCGAACACCCTTGGATGCATACACGCACACACACAAACATACACACACATGTATATTCACCTACTTACTTACCATTTCACTTGGTCGTTGGCCTACCCACGTACTCAGGCACTTATTCTCTTTGTCACTTACTCGCTCATGCTCCAATACATGCCCTAGGCTCGAGACAACTCACACATCATACAAGCCGTATGAGAACTGAGTGAAGTGCAGGTATTGTGTCTTCTGGTGTCCTGTTTTTGCGGGCTTTCCTCAATGCGAGGCCTGTACATCCGTAGTCCTTGGACTTCTTTCCGGTCTGGTGTCAATCAAAGGTTTAAATCGTGACCTGTCTTGCAGGTGCTATCATTGTCTTGGAATCCTGCATCCATCTTTTCCCCATAATCAGGCGAAAGACTAGCCCACCCAGCAGCTAGCTAGCTTATCCGGGCTAGCTACGGGTACAGACGAGCTTTGCCCTGGGTGGATACTGGCTAAGGATAGCTTCTCAATGGCAGGAATAAAACTCGGTCATGTAGTGAGGCAAGACAGGAAATAAGCACAGCACTAAAAGACGACAATAATAAACAGATTGACACTGACATGCTTCTTCTCCAAGACAAGACTTCCTCCCAAATGCCTGCTGAAGGTCTACAAGGTGCTACCCTGTCAGTTCCATAGTGGGATAGTGGCCATTGTAGTACTAGACCCACTCCACTTCTGCTACGTCTATCTCTCCGCTACTCTGCCTGTCTACCTATTACCAAGTAGACCGGGAAGAAGGCGTGCAAGGTGTTTCCAAGTCTCCTATCTCATATAACCCCCACACCCACGGAACAACCAACGCTTGTTTTCTCATTAATACTTGGCTTCCCAGTTGTGCGAAGACTTTGAAGGTGTGATGTGATGTGGTGTGCTGCGGTGTACAAATACTAAAAATCAGAAAAAGAAAACACATCTCTCTTTTCTTTTTTTTTTTTTTTTTTTTTTTTTTTTTTTTTTTAATCCGTGTTTACATTAAGTTGCTTCAACTATGGCCATGTACATCTCTCTTTTCTTTTCTTTTTTTTTCCTTTTTTTTTCCTTTTTCCTCATCTCTTTTTGGGTATCTGCATAGTGCAAACATGGGGCTGCTCTTGGCTTCTGTAAAAGACATTAAGTAAAGAAAAACAAAGCAAGACAGCAGCTAGTGAGTGTATTGGACTTGGCTGGCTTTGACATTGTAGTTGACCCTGCGATTGAGACTTGCGCTCTAAGTTAGTTGTCGAGATGAAAGAAGCAGGGAACGAGTCTCAGAGCCACGCAAGAAATATCCACAAGTACACACTTACACGCGTACACATACACATTTACATACACATACATACACATACACATATACATACATATATAGCTTGTAGTGTAAACATCATGAGTTTTATGGGGCAAGAGACCGCGTGGCATTTTGTAGCAAGTACAATGGAAGCTAAGTACTTAGACAGGCAGTTACCCTCTACGCCCAGGCAGCTGTCGACTAAAAACTTTTCACTCCTTCCTTGTTATAGTCCTTCATTTGCCTGTCCGCCCGCCCCTCTCCATACATTGCCCTGTTCTAACACGACTCTTACCATCACCCTTTCTTTCATCTCGACCTCGTCCTTCCCGTATGCCATTCTCTCCTTTATCTCCATACTGACAGTACCTCTCGACTCCCCAAACTCTTGCTCTGTGACTCTGATCAGCAAGACAAAGGCAATCTGCTTGTGATCCTGCCGACTCTCGCCGACTCTTTTTCTGTTCGCCCGCCGGTCTATCCTCCATACTAGTCTTTCTGGCCTTTCTTTTTGGCTAGCGGAATAGCCTCAGCTTTCGTCACTGAATTTCGCCCTATTTGTGCCCTACAAGCGCTTTGTTGGCGCCTTTTTGAGCCGTTATCTCCAATATACAGCTAGCTCAACCTTCCCGTAAGCACCACACTAGCCTGCTCCCTCGTGCGTCTCTTGTCTTGTATTTTCTATCCCTCTTGCCTCATGCCTTAGTACGGTTCCACCCTCACCTCTGTCGTTGCTGCCATCGTCGTTGGCCTTTCAAGCATCTTGCTTTCAAGGACTTCCAGTCCAAGGATCTTCCCTGTTCCTACACTAGTCCTGTCTCGCCATTCACTTGCTGTCTCTCTTTTCCGCCTTCCCTCCTCCTCTCCTCTGTCCCTCTGCCTCACCCAATCCAGATTCACCACAGTGTTGGTTACAGGGCTTCAGGGGAATACTAATTTGTCACCAACGAAGCTTACACGCTGCCTCTGCATCTTCTACAATAGAACTCTATTTTGTTGAAGCTTAACATACATTTTCTGTCTTTTCGACTAACTAAATGCCCCATCATCACTCACTACACCTTCTACTGCTGGCATTATAAGACAGCTAGTGCTTCTGGTCCTTTGCTTTGCGCGGGCTCCCTGGGCCAATTCACCCACCAGCCTCCAAGTCACTCTGTCACAGATTGAAACTGCACAGGTGACATGAAATATCCAAACTTCCACTATCTACATCGCCACCTCACAGATCCTTGAGCTAGAAATTTGCCATTCCTGGCTTTTCTTGACTTGATATTTCCGGTCTGTTCCTTTACATGAGGCCTCCGTGCTATCCTCATGTGGCCTTAGCTATATGTCCATAAACAGAGGGTTGGTCCCGTCAGTGTGGTCAAGGCCTCTTCCGAGTGGCAGCCAAATGTCCGGAACATAGCATCATATCCTATAGGCGTTGTCTATTATCAATATTCACACCATCCACGACTTGTTTTCGATAAATGGCATCCCAAACTGTCATTTCTCCCTCCACAGCTCCCATAATCAGAGTAACGATCTATTGTTCCCTCTTCCTTTCCTCTACCTCAACCCTGGTAGCCCTCCAACTACTAGCAGTATTATTTCATGATATATACACCCCATATGATTTATATGAAAAAGAAAAGAAAAAAGTCGCCCCAAGCCTGTATCCCATCCCTGTCTCTTCGTCTCTCTTTTGAAGCATTGCCCATCTATTATCATATTTTGGCTGGCCCTGTTCTATTCTGCCACCCATCTTGAAAGATTACCTCACGCTCTAACGCCTTCAATAGAAGTAGCTTGTTGCTCACCTCCTCCTTCTCCTGCTCCTTCTCTGCCTGTCTCAGTATTTCTTTCATTCCCTTGAGTTTGCTGCTTGCATTTTGTCATATTGTTAGTGTCACTGTTCTACCGCCATCACATCCTTTCTCGTACTATTTTGTCTGACAATTATATCCCACATCCCACTCATTATATAGTGTCTGGATAGCACTTTCTAGATTCTAACCCATATCTATAAACTTTATTTTGCGTCACCCCGTTGCCTACCCTTCAATTCTTTAGTTTCTTTTGCCAACCTTCTCTTTTTTTTTCTTTCACACTAGAAAGCTTCAACTCGGCCGCAATCTCAGATTGCTTTCCTTCTTCTTTGAATTTGTCAGAAAAGAAGCCACCCCTCCTAAAATAAAACCAAAAAACACGCGCTTCTGCTTCCTTGCTTTGAGAAAAGCAAACAACCGGCGGCAGACTTGAAACACCTCTTGGAATTCCACCAAACGTGGCCTAAGAGTGTTGAGAAGGTTGAGTTCCGCTCCTCTCAAGACCGGTAAGTTATTGACTAAGCTCTAATCCTTTCATTTTGCGGCCGTATCATGCCCTTGGCATCTATCTACCCAGTCACTTGTGTTCTCATTCAAGCACCCTTTCTCTTTCCCTAAAGAGTACTGCTACCTAGAGATAGATGTCCCTTGTCTTCTTTTCCTCTGGTACTTGGAAATGAAAACTTTGGAAGACTGTCTTTTTTTTCCTTTTCTCTGTCGAACACATATTTGTCTTGAATCCATACCTAGCACATGGAGCTATGTCCGACTACCACACCACTATTCACCCGAGTCAGAAAGCTGATGCTTCATTTAGAGATAGTCCTATACATTTCGACTTTGAACCACGTACTAGTCCTTCGAGAAGTCTATCACTATCCGTCGCATCAATGAGTACTACACTCATGGTATGTCCGTACCAGAGTATTTCTCCTCCGACTCGAACTGAAGCATCAGTCATGACAAAACCAAAATTTGACTATAGTGCCCATTCCCAAGGCCCTATGACATCTCCATATGTAAGTCACTTCGGAGAAAAATGCAGCAAGACTGACTGACTAACACACATTACTTTGCAGTCTCCTGACTCAAACATTAGCCAACAATCTGGAGAAAGACGGAGAAATAAACTTGGTTACCATCGAACTTCTGTGGCTTGTGGTTTGTATTCCCTCTTCCTCGTTGATTACATTACCTTCAAAGGAAGAAGCAAAGGTTTCTAACAGTGCGGTCTGCAGGCCATTGCAGAAAGCGGAAAATAAGATGTATTCTAGCCAACGACAGCAACGGCAAATGCGTTAATTGTATTCGCCTGAAGAAAGACTGCACCTTTTACCCCGTTGACCAAGCGCCGCTCGATTCTCGTGGAAAACAAGGAACGTCTAGCCAGAGCTCAGCCTCCAGCCGTGGAAGTAGCACCAAGACCACACAGAACAAGTACTCTTCGACGGGCATTCCAATAAGAGCCATGGCGCCAAGTACAGCAGAACAAGATGTCAATTGTGAGTTATCTTTGACCGCACCTTTCTCTTCTTGGAAACCAGCTAACCTTGGGCACAGTGCTACCAGCAAGCACTGCTTTTGACTACACACCACCCCCAATTGCTATTTTTGATTCTGCTTGGCGTGGGTTCGCCGACGAAGGCCTTGTTTCATCGCCTTCTCCATACCAGATCCAACATGCTGACTCGTGGCCCACATCATCCACTACTGCTGGTGCCTCGGAGGCTTCGTGGTATACGCAGAATGCCCTAGCTAGAGGCTCATCGTTCAACTCCTTCGATACGAATTTCAATTTCGATAGAAAGTCATCGTCCATTTCAGATTATCAGACATCCATCGGAGGCATCCCTCTCTCCTCTCCGGTATATGAACAGCCCTGGCAAGATCCATACCCGTACGGAACTCGACATAGTAACACTCAATTCAACCAGTGGATGGGGCTTAGTAGTTACTCTCCCGTTACGACAACTACTGCCACAACAGGCACCACAACTACATCAGATAACACTCAACAGAAGCTGGACGCAGTTGGCATGCAATATCTACAATCGAGCTCGACCACTTAAATATAACAAAGGCAGGGAGGCCAGTAATTTGCGGACATGGGAGATACTTTGTCTTCTGGATAGTACCCCCCCCCCTCCACGCCACCAGGTCGGAATCTAAGATTCAAAATAGCACTCACAAACTGTGAACTTTTTTTTAAAAGTTCTTATTTTGCGAGAAAAATGTATATTACAACTGGTACATTGTTTTGACATGGCTTTTGACCTGTATATCTCTTCTATCGAATACGGATAGCTCTTTTTGGCTGGCTTTTGGTCGGGGGCCTGCTTACTGATTTGATGAGGAGAGGCGGAAGGCAAGAGGAGTAGTTCGTTGATATCTGAAATTGCTTTTTTTTTTCTATCGTTATTATCGCTACGTTCATGGCCCTTTCTATAGTTGCTAGATTGGACTGAATTAAAAACAACGTTTGTATGCAGGAGCAGTTCTTCAACATTTATAAACACCAGAACAAGGGTTAATTTCTAGGTCAAAAGATGATGATGCTACGAAGATGGTGGGCGGTGGGACAAGGAAGACAGCATAGATAGAGGTGCTAAAACTGCCAAAGCTTCAGCAGATTTGGCCAAACACACTTGTCATTCACTAGATCACCTAGTCGGTGCAAGACGCCAAGTCAAAACAAGAAGCGTGACATAAGCAAACAGGCTAAGCGAGCTAAGTAGTGCAACAGAGGTACCAGCTGTTCGGAAGCGCTTAGTCATGATACCTTCGGCGTCTTCCTCTCGGAAGAATTGGCGGTTACCCTCATAACGACGGTAGATGGCGACAAGAAGCACAGCAGCGCCGTAGACGGAGTACAAGGCGCCGATAGCGTAGAACTCGGATGTGAAAACCTTGAGGATTATCAGAGCAAACGAGAACTGGGAGATAGCGGTGCGCATGTAAGCGCCTTCAAAGGTGCGCTGAGCAGCACGTACTTCAACTAGTCTGCGGCAAGTGGCCGGAGCGCAACAGAGCGCAAGATGGTGTAAGTTATGTTGAAGAGGTTACCTGGAGGGGAGGGGAAGAGGGGGAGGGGGAAATAGAAAAAGACAGAAAGAAGGAGACTGTGTATGTAGCGGGACAGATAGGCACGATGGATGAGAGGAAAGCTATAGGAACCAGAGAAGAACATACTCGTCAGAAGTGAGCACCACAGATCGCGCGCGATGCAAACGCAAGCGGAAGTTGTCCTCTGGATTTCGCTAGCCGGGAACAAAAAAAAGGAACACAGCATGTTAGTCGTTTTGTGGAGAATCAGACAAATGTCTTGAAGCATCGTCGCATCTCATGGGAAAGGCTTACATGGAACATTGTAGCGGCGGAGTTTTGTTTTGTTCTTTGTTTTACCAGGGAACAGTGGAAGAATTAGCAGAACACGATCCAAGCCCAGACGTGCAGAATACGGTTATATTTTTGCACGGCTTGGTAGTATACCGTGCTTATTGTTGTTTGTGTTTATGTTTATGTGAGCAAGCCTAGAGATAAAAGACAGAGGAACGGGGACGAGATGAGATAAGGATAATGGGCGAGCTTAGCCAATTTTCCTGCCGCTGTGTCCTCGTTACGAAGAAGCTATAACCATTGGGTGAGACAAGGGCAGTAGCAAGATGGATATAGATGGGGGATAGAATACAGACAAGCAAAGATTTGTTAAGCGGCTAATTTTTAACACAGCATCACAATCCCTGTAGCAGGCCTCTGCCGTATCGTGATCTCTGTTTCACGTGACAGATCACATGACTTGGCAAGCAAGAAATCCAAGCTTTCTATCAAGACGCCATATCCGGTAACAACCCTCGTTTCTTTGTATCATGACCACTTGCAGCACTTCAATCAGATTATATCTGTGTAATGATGCACACAATGCTATTGCAGGCTAGAGGGGGCTGAGCCGCTGTTCCCTTCATGTCGTTCAAAGGTGCGGCTATGCAAAATAGCACAACCGGGCAAAGTTGGGTGCTGCTAAAGTCGTGCTGTGCTATAACCAAGAATCGGCAGTCAGAAGAACAGGCCAATTAGTGAGACAAACATGCCGATGGATTAGAGCAGCCGCCTTGATGGTAATATTATCCTATGTTAATCCTGGGGCCAGCAGGTAGTGCTATGACGACTTGGTTTGTCTTGTCTTGTCTTGTCTTGTCTTGTCACGGGATGTTGTATCAACACGCAGCGCAGTAATCAGGGCTTGCCTAGATTTCTAGAAGATTTAAAACTGCCATCCTTAAAGAAAGAAAAACAAAGCATATTGATCCATTTACTTCCGCGTGCGGGCGAACAAAACCAGGGCGCCCTCGCGACCAGCCGTCCAACCAAGGTATTCTCGTTCTCGGCTAGCCATTTGAACAAGCAATGGCCAAGGTCCGCAATCTTGTTTTCCAAATATTTCCAAGGCAAGGTGGAAGGGTGGGGGGGCAAAGAGGAGTGTTCTAATCTTGTCATCTTGTAATCACAAGCAGTAGCACCTAGTCTAAGCCACGGACTAGAGTCGATGGGCAAGACAACAAACAGCCTTAGACAACGTTCATGGTACAATGTTGGCAAGGGTACAGGGCAGGGAGGCTGTAACAATGCAGCACACTGTTGTCTAAGGTTATCTTACAGCTTCCTGCCCGCCCCTAAAACCTAGACCGGTCAAGATTGAGGCTGACTCAAGAGCTGTGGTTTCAGCTCTATCGTTTGGCATTTTGCTAGCCTGTGGCGATGCTTTTCCTATGTGGAGGCGGAGCTGTAAAAACCCATATGCAACATATTGCATCTTAGTGCCCCAAGTTACAGTGAAGAGTTATGGATGAGCTTTTCAAAACAGAATAGGCGAGCATGGGATGGCAAGTAGAGATAGAACCAGAAACAACTGGGGTCATGTCGAATATGCCTTGCACAGGCTCGGGTCTATTATCCGTTCTTTCTGCGCAACGCGGGTTACTGGGCAGCCATTATCTCAAGCCATGTGATGATTGTCGAATCAATGTAACTGCAGTTAGTTAGTTCAATGAGAGGAAGAGGAAGAAAAGCTGACGGTTCAGCTTGAGTGTTTCCTGTCTCCAAAAAGCTAAGCAGCTAGCTGGAAATGAGAATGGTAAAGAAGAGCGAGAGTAAATGCGATGATCACCGTCATCAGCCTCGGCGGCTAAATAAGGTACACTAGATGAAATACCTACAACGCCCGGTTAACGTGTCAAAGACTTGCATAAGTTGATGTGTCGTTCTACTCGATACAAAGGAGTTTGACAAGGCACACGGGCGCAACTCGAGTAAGGTACATTGCATTTTTGAGCCCATGTTCTATTGCTAAAGTAATCTCGGGTTTGATGTAAACTCGCCGGTTGGACATGAGGCCAATGAAAGCCGGAAGACCGACTGGCTTTGTGTGGCTCTGTATTGGCTGCTGGAATCCAGATCGTGGCACGTTGAATTGATGAAACACATAATACAGCTCAAAGGTACCATTACTACGCTGTGTGGATAAATTCTAGCATGATGATAAGTACTATGCTAGCCATTTCTCTAGCTTCGGCAGAAGAGGAATACAGCCTCGCCTTAGGCCTCCGTCCTGTATGACGGGCTTAGCTTTAAGTGGGCCTAAGCCGCCTACTGGCCTTGACCATGTGCTCTCCCATCAACCCCTGTCTAACACTGTAAATACAAGGCCCGAGCGCACCTAGAAGAACAGACAAAGAGCAATGGTGGGGCCGGGTCGTCTGTAACCTAATGTACGGTGGGGGGGGGGGGGGACATTTAGCAGGAGAGCCTTGCCAAATGCCACAGTTAAAGAAAGCAAGTGAAAGGAGAAAAAAGAAAAGGTAATTACTTACTAAGGCTTATCCTTCATCATTGCTCTATAAATTTTCGTCTTTCTCTCCGCCCGTCGTCTGACCTTGACTTGACTTAACTAGGGATTTCCCCGCCATTGCTGCTAAACTCTTAAGAACTCTTTTTTTTTTTTTTTTTTTTTTTTTTTTTTTTTTTTTTTCCCCTCGTGTTGTTCTCATAGTTCTTGGTCTTAACACGATCAGTAATATATCTGAGCTTCTCGCCCCTTCCTTCTCCCAAATCTCTTCTCTTCTACTTTATCTTTGATCTACCTTTGCTTGCCCTTTGCTTCTTCGTGCATAACAACGCCCGCCTGTCTCTTCATTCCACATCTAGACTCCCTAAACTTTCTAGCGTATCGCTTTTTATGGCATATTGTTTAAGTACTGGACCTGCCGTCGTCTAGTATAGCGCAGTCTAGTCGTGCAGTAAAGCTGCACATCATCTCCGCAAAAACCCCTCGTTCTATCCAACCTTGTGCTGGCTTCTTGTGCCCGCGCCAACCACCCAACCAGCCAGTCTCTTTCTTCTCAACTATTCTCTCCCTCCAACAACACTCAGTTATCCAACCATCATCTGTCTGTTAAGGGCTCATTAGAGCCTATTTCTGATACTAGTGAGTAAGAAAGAACCCTTTCTTTGCATTTAACTCTATATTTCCTTCGTCGTCATTCTCCAAGGTCCGCACTGCTCCCAAAGCAAGCTTTGCTCATATATGTACACTCCACGATGCTAGAGATCAAGTTACTAGCTCTCCCTCTCTCTAATATTTCGTTATCTTGCTTGTACTAATTAGCCATGAAATGACTGCTAACAATACCTCCTTTTCTTCTTGTAGCCTTGATTTCCTCTCGGTCCCTGCCGCCGCCGCCGCCGCCGCCCAAGCATCGACTTCTTTCGCCCTTGGCTCTGGCGTGGCGCTCTTGGCCTGATACTGTTGCACTATGGCTTCGACTAACCTCGCCACTAATGAAAACTTTGCTGACTCCATAGCTTCTCAAGCTATTGAGCAGATTCTCCCTGAACCTGAATGCATTGACCCTAAGCTACTATCCCCTGACTTCAGTCTTACCAACTCACACAGCGATTCATCCACTGACTCGCCTGGCGGCAGCTTCTACCAGCCTAGCATGAACAACATGGTTAGCGATGACCTCGACGATCTCAGTCGCCTTAATTTTGATGATCATCGCTGCTGCGATGAGCCCTTCTTTTTCAGACAACAATCCTCTCTCAACTCTTTTCCAATCCTAGCACCTGATACCTCCACCACTTCAGATGACGCCACCCAGGGTCGTTCGGCAGTTGTGAGCATGGGGCTGCCAGAGGCTCATGCTACCCACATATCCCCACATATCCCCTCTACTCTGGTCCATCAAACTGAATCTGAAATCCAAAATACCGCCTTGAGCCCATCCTCGGCCTCTGACCACGCTTGCCAGGCACCTCCATCCCCCTCACAGAACCCCCATGTCACTATTGAGCTCTGGGACAACGACAACTGCGTCTCTGTCTCGGACAACAGCTCTATGCCCATCTCTAGAACTCGGGATCAAAGCCCTGCGCGCAGCTTTGCTAGCGATGCAGCCACCTATCAAGATGACATGAGTGCCGTCTACACGCTATCCGAGACTGGCCAAGAATGCCTCCAGCCTCAATCAAGGCTCCCCGCAGCCTCTTCACATCGAAGCGGCGGTATTGCGCCCCCTGATAGAACAGATGAGGTATCCGAGTCTATCAACGACCAGCACAAAAATGCTCAAGTCCGTGAGCGCAACGAGAGCGTTAGCCAATGGCTTCAGCAAGATATCCCCGCATTCCTTGGAGAGACGGCCTCGTCCGTACCCATAGACCAAAAAGAAATTGATGCGGCAAACGATTCAATCTTGCCTGGCATCAAGACGGAAAACAAATATGTTTCTGGTGAGACTTACATTGACCCTAACAGTGGTCTTCTCAATTCCGTCGATATCAAAATCATTCGGGATCGGCCACGATGGGAATATGGGCCCAAGTTCCATGCTATTGACTACAACCGTACTGCCCCGGAATCATCCAACGAGGCTATGAAACGCTATAGGCAGCTGTTTGATAATAACTCCCTTATATCAGTTGCAGCCACCGTTGGAACCACCAACCAGTATGAAAACCCCTCCGATTTTGAAAACGGCGAGTTTTTTAATGGAAACCTATTCAAAAAGCTCAATCTTCACAAGCGCGCTAAGAGTGTCAACTATGTCCTCCAGGGATTCCAAAATAAAATGCGGTCTCCTAACACAACTGGAAACTCTAAGCGATCTCTCCACTCCAATGATGATGAAGGTTCTGGTTCTAGCTCAGGCACACCAACTGAAATCGAGGCACGATCCCGCAGCTCTCTGCATGTGAGGCGGTCCTCGAGCCAAAAGAAAGCTACTACTAACATTGGCACCATGTTCGCAAATGTCGGAGGCAGCGCTGCTACTATCGGGTCAACACATACCCACCAAGGGTCTATCAAGGGTCCTTTGGCGCCTTTGAACAGAAACTCTCTCAATGGGATCATAAAGCGCCGTGGCTACAGCTTATCTGGCGATAGTCGCTCTTCAGAATTTTCGGGTCTAGTCGGCTTACTGCGCAAGAATGGGGGTCCTCCTGTTGCGACACTGGGCACACAAACACCACTGCCGCCAACCCAGATTGCCACCTCCACCCAGCTGCCGACTTCGATCCCAGCTCCCAACACTACTCCCGAAATCAGTCACGGTTCTGATGACTCTTCTGATGACGATATTGTCGATGACGAGGAGGAGAATAGTCTTGTAGACGACTTTGCGACAATCATTACTCCGAGTATTGACGGATTCCGCGACCAGTTCAAAATGCTGAATCCCGATATCCTTCCCGAAAACGAGTTCATGATTGACCGTATTTCTCATCAACAAGAACAGCGATACAAGACTCTGGTTAATAACCGCATTGCACACACCAAGTTGGGCAACAGATGCCGCAATGGCGAAAACTGTATCAATCAAGGCAAATCTATAACATCGGTGGTTAGCAAAAGCAAGCCTGCCAAGTCTGGCGGTGTCCTAGCTGAGGATGAGATGCAGGCCAACACTGTGATGATCACACGACACAAATTCCCTAACGGAATCCCCAAGCCAATGGCGGATCGCGTACCAGCGGTTTTTGAGTGCCATATTTGCTTCCAGAAGAAGCCATTTCACAAACCTTCTGACTGGACTAAACACGTGCAAGAAGACATTTCTCCGTTTACATGCACGTGGCGAGAGTGCAAGGAGCCGAAGATATTCAAACGCAAGGCTGATTGGGTTCGCCACGAGAATGAGGGCCACCGTCATCTTGAGTGGTGGACTTGCAATGTAGATGATTGCAACCACACATGCTACCGTCGCGACAACTTTCTTCAGCATTTAGTACGTGAGCACAAATACTCGGAGCCGCAGTACAAGACCAAGATACAGATAAACAAATATGGCGCCAAAGACCCTACTGTCCGATGTGCCATTGCTTGTCATCATGAGACTGAAAAGCTGCCTGAGTCAGAGCCGTGTCGCTTTTGCAACAAGACTTTCCCGACGTGGAAGAAGCTGACAGTGCACATGGCAAAGCACATGGAGCAAATAAGCCTACCTATCATTAGTCTTGCTGCCCAGAGGGATGTAGATGAGAATACGGTCATTAGCCCGTTACATGACCTCCCTCCTCAAGCATTCCCGACAACCTCAGATGCGGAAGAGATTGCGAACTCGCTGGAGCTGAAATCTTCAATTGTCAATACTCTTCGCTCTTGCCAACATCAAGAGCAGCAGCAACAGCAGCAGCAACAGCAGCAGCAACAGCAGCAGCAGCAGCAGCAATACATCCAAATACAGGACCAAATTAACCTCCAAACACAATTTGGAATCGCGCCAGTTAGAAATCCACCCCAGTTCCCTGCCGCATCCCAACCCTCATTCAGCATTCCACACACCTCCCCACTCCCACAAAGCGGGTTTGCACCTGTGGTAATGATGGAACCCAGCCTTGGTCTATCCAACCATACATTTCTTGGATATAACAATACTGGTGATTATGTAACACAACAGGGGCAATCGTCACCCGCCCAGCCTATGATCGCCAGCATGCCGTCAGGTGTATCTCCAGAGCCCTCACTTTTTGACACGGGATTCATGCAGGGTGGTTTCTCGGCCCAGCAACAACAACAGAGCATGGAACAATTTGGAGATTCCACCAATTCGCTAGGGCTCCATATGCCGACCACCAGTAGTGCGATTGGATTTAGTTTAGGCACTAACGGCATGATGAACGACCAGTACGGACATAGCATGCCTATGCAAAATAACGATTCCTCGTTTTCTAGGGCATGTGAGGGAGGAGCTTGGAGATAGGGTAGCCAGAAGAGGAGGTACGGAAATGCTGCCGGGAGACTACGATATTTTACGACGATTCATGACCATGCTTTTGCTATTTATTTAAATTTCCAATATCTATTGATTGTATTTGCTTTTGTTGACTGAGAATTGATATTGCTTGATGCCATGTCCTTTTCCCCCATTATACCAAAATCGAAAAAGTGTGACTGTCAGTGATGCTTTAGCCTTGTTGTAGGGAGGCTGCCCCTAAACTTATATAAGGGGGCACTCTAATGATGCGTCCAACAGCAGCCCTACGAACCCACTGAAACCAAGAACTTACCCAGTACCAAGCTTGAAGCTCAGGCCTCAGTTTCAGGCAGGCAGACTTACTTAATTAACCCAAGCCTTGCTTGTCCTTGAAGCCTGCCCAAAATGAAGACAGGCTGGCATTGACACTCTGCTAATTCGTATCCAGCTTTGAAGCACACTTGGATGTTATGCTATAATTCATCATCTTCTTGGATTAGGCCAATTTGTTTTCTAGAAAGCTTTGCCTTGCTTTCAGAGTTTTCCCGAGAAATTAATGCGCGTATCTCGACATCTGCTCTGAAGAGCGACCGTAGCCTCATCAACGATCTGACGATACTCCACGAATTTGCATCGACCAACTTCCTTACGAATAATCGTCACGAGCTTCTCCCTATTCAAACAACTCCTCTAACTCCCTACTGAGACTTGTTGGTTTTCTCTTCCTCTTGGCATACATGGAGACCGACCATCAATGCAACATCTGAAAGCATACCTGCAGTGCACATTGAACCGTCGCAGCAGAGCTGGTAGTTGATATATCCTCTCGTATATACCTGGATCACTACTTCTACCCATATACCCGCTCACACCCCATCTATCTAAGCCTAGAGTATACGCATCCCTCTCAACCACTTTCGACATGGCGACAGCACGGGCTCGGGGCATCATCAACACTAGCGGCATCCTCAACGACGTGCAACATAGGGTCGATGACTTTCTAGACAAGAACAACGTCAACAACCAGCTCCCAATGTACAAAGACAAGCCCTGTTCGTACACGCTGTCGCGGCGGCTGCGGAAATGGAAGAGCCGGCGCACCCTGGCAATTCTAGGCCTTGTGCTGCTAGTCATCATGTACTTCAACGGAGCCTTCACACGCTCTAAGAAGAGCGTCTGGAGCTATGACAGCATCACCGCATCATCAGAGCGGATCAACTGGAATAAGCGCCGCAGTGAGGTTGTCAAGGCGTTTGAGCTGAGCTGGGACTCGTATGCAAAGAACGCCTGGGGTTAGTTAAATGCGCCCCCCCCCCTCTCCACCATCCTACTGTGTCTGGTTAACATGGACTAGAAACTAATTGATGCTTACTTTCCACAGGCTACGATGAGTACCATCCGATCTCCAAGACAGCCAAGAACATGGCGCCCCATGGTATGGGCTGGATTATCATCGACGCCATCGATACCATGATCCTCATGGGCTTGTCCTCGCGTCTCGATGCCGCGCGTGAATGGCTACAAAACAGCTTGACCTGGGAACAGGATCAGGACGTTAACGTCTTCGAAACCACTATTCGGATGCTAGGCGGCCTGTTATCAGCGCACTATCTATCCACCCGGTTCCCTGAGCTTGCACCGGTCGAGAATAAAGACACGTCGCTATATCTCACAAAGGCGCGCGACCTGGCCGACCGCCTGCTTGGTGCTTACGACTCCGACTCTGGGCTTCCCTATGCGAGTGTCAACTTACATACACGCCAGGGCATTGAATCGCATGTCGATGGCGGCGCTTCATCTACAGCCGAGGTTGGCACGCTGCAGCTCGAGATGAAGTACCTCTCGTACTTGACTGGTAACGCAACATTTTGGGAGAAATCCGAGCATGTCATGGAGGTCATCGATGGCAATGGCGCTGAAAATGGACTGGTTCCAATTTTCATCTATGCTACCACAGGGGAGTTCCGTGGCAACAATATCCGTCTGGGCAGTCGGGGTGATTCGTACTACGAATACCTGATCAAACAGTTTTTGCAAACCAACACTAAGGAGGCGGTTTACAAGGAAATGTGGGATGAAACTCTAGCGGGCATCAAGAAGAATCTCATTACATACTCCAAGCCCACCGGCTTCACCGTGCTGGCTGAGAGGCCCAGCGGGCTGCAGGCGTCCATGAATCCCAAAATGGACCATCTTGTGTGTTTTCTCCCGGGGACTATTGCGCTAGCGACAACAGGTGGAATCCCTGAGTACCGGGCGCGCGATCAGAGTTGGTGGACCAATGAACATGACGAGAACATGAAGCTTGCGCGTGAGCTGATGCAAACATGCTGGGGCATGTACCAGGTCATGGCCACCGGACTCGCAGCCGAGATCACCTACTTTAATGTTGACGTCAAAAACCCGCCCAAGTATGACCCAGAGCGCAAGATGGTGCCGGACTCAGTGTTCCTTGACAAGGACCCTGATGCACCATGGCGCTCCGACTACGACGTGCATGCGGCAGACCGGCACAACCTCCAGCGCCCCGAAACCATTGAAAGCCTCTTTTACATGTGGCGTCTAACAGGCGAGCCCAAGTACCGTCACTGGGGCTGGGAGATGTTTTGTGCCTTCACCAACCACACTACGGTAGCCAATCAAGGCGGCTTTACGAGCCTAAACAATGCCGACGAAATCCCTCCCAAACCACGTGACAATATGGAAAGCTTCTGGATGGCCGAAACTCTCAAATACTTTTATCTGCTATTTTCACCCGGCGACTTTATACCACTGACCGATGTTGTATTCAACACTGAGGCGCATCCGTTCCCGCGTTTTGACATGGGCCACGCCCTGTCGACGGGGTGGAAGAGGCGTGAAAGAGACGAGAATGGAAGGATCATAGGGGCCGACAAGACAACGGACGGTACCCATGGGGCAAATGCAGGCTCACGATCGGGTACGGGGGTTCAAGGCGGCAAGTTGGTTCAAGAAGGGAGATGAAAAGACAACGGGTTGGTGATGTACATAGATTACGGTGAGAGAGGGGAGGGGGGGGGGGGGGAAGGTAGAATCTGGTTTAGAAAGAGACTTTTTTATATATACATGCAAATGATCAGTATCAAGTGTGGCCAGTCCAGTAGCTGTGAGAACAAGAGACTGCAAAATGTGTGATAGAATTGAAGCAAGCTCAGGTGAAGGTTAGTTAACCGGGTAGTCATGAAGAAAATAAATGCTAATATATATACGAAGAAAAGGAAGGGAAAAAAAAACAACCAGTAAACGCCAGTAAGTGAATGAATGCAAATCAATGTTCCTCCGCCCCTTGTTCCGGTGTACCATTCTAACCGGGCCCGTGTCATGAAAAGGAAAGTAGCAATAGAAAAATAGAGGTAGAAAAAGAAAAAAAAAAAAAAAAAAAAAAAAAAAGAAATGAAAGGGGGAAAAGGCAGATATGGAGGAGCTTCTTCTGCCCCTTCAAAATGTACATATCAAGGCAGTCAGTGCAATGATGAGTGACACTGACGATGCTGCTGTTCCAGCACCTGCCAAGTTCTCGCCTGTTGAAGGTTTTGAGGACCGGTGGCTCAATTGCCCCGTTTCTGTCTTCAGTGAGTCCTGGTCTCTCTTAGTCTCGCGGCGAGCCCCCTTGCTCGCACTGTCGGTAGTAGAGCCAGCAGTCTCGGCTATAGTATGGGCAGGCTGTGTTACAGACACGTTCAGGGCAGTCCACTCGATAGCGCTTGAGGTAGAGACGTTCGTTTTAGGGCCGTCACCAGCGGTATCGCACGCCCGAGCCTCGTGTGATAGGGGTGCATCCATGTTGGTGCCAGAGGTATCGCCAAGATCAGACCCGTCGTAGGCCCTTCCAGGGCCCTGGTCTGCCATGGGTAGACCGCCAAAAAGCGGGCTTTGGTGGTGGATGGCAGGACCAAGGGGAACTGCCGACATTTGGGGGGCTGGAGAGGTGCAAGTAAAGAGAGGAGTGACAGCACTGGTGTCGGCGCAGTGTGAGTGTTGGATCACATGATGTGACGGGAGAGAATGTGCTGGGTTGCTGGTGTTAGTTGACGTGTGACTCCAGGGATGAGACGGGTGTCTTGTTCGCTGAAGGGATAGATGTGACGGGTGTAAATGCGTGTGCGCCGTGGATGGGCAGTGGTAAGTGGCAGACTAGCTATTAGGCAGGCAGGCAGGCAGGCAGGCAGACTTACAGAGAGGCTCAAGTGGCGGCGCGTGTAGGCCTGGCAGGTTCATGGCGAGAAAGAACAAGGTAGCAGAGTCTGATTGATCCAGCTTCAAGGGCGATTCTGTGGCATTTGACGCGAAAATGCGTGGAGAAGAGGCGCCAGAGGCTGGTGTGCTGACTTCCAGAACATTGGCCCGAAACAATGGTGTCTGAGGAAGAGTCTTCGGGGTGTAGTGGTGCTATATAAAGAGTCAGCCTACAGAACAAGCCATGCCATGTGGAGGGAGAACAGAGGGACTGGACGTACGGTATGGGCAAGTGCGAGGCTCGAGGCGATGAGCAATCCGTATAAAGACAGCATTCTGGGTGTCTGTCTTTGTGGAAGACGAGTGAAAGAATACGAGAGAAGGAGGACGGGGACGGGGATGGGTGGGGAAGCAAGACAGTGTGTTTAGTAGTAGAGACAAGAGCAAGAAGCAAAGGCAAAGAACAAGCAGAAGGACAAACAACGCTTGACGAGCAGAAACGAAGAAGAAATACAACGAGAAGCAAAGACGGTAAAGAAAAGAGAAAACAAGCAGAGGATAAAAAAGGCTGAAATAAAAACTGAAATAAAATAATAAAAAAGATGAGACTGAAAGCCAAGAAGACAAGGGAAAAAGATTAAGAAGAACAAGACTGCGATCCTTGCTAATGTATATGTTCTTCTTCCCTCCTTGGCCTCTTCTTCTTCGTCTTCTTCGTCTTCTCCTGCTTCTTCCTGGTCCCGCTTAGCGAGAAGAAGGGGGGGGGGGGGGGGAGGACAAGGAGAGGAAATTTGAAAACAGGACGAGATAAAAAGAAGGAGAAAAACAAAAACGCACAGCTCAGAACCTGGGGAAGAACAAAGGACAGGAGACGGTGCAGACAGCGAGGTAATCTTAGGTGGCCTAAGCTTTTTATCTTTCCCTTTTTCCTTTCTCTTTTTTTCCTTCCCCCCCCCTCCCCTTGGCTCTGCTCATAGCAAGACAGGATGGAACAGGATAGCCCAGAGGTATCAAGCTCATCTGTATCTGTCCGTGTTCTGGGGTCTGTGTTCGACGTCAGTGTATCTTGTCATGCCCTCTGCCCGCCCACTCCAATGCACAATCAATGCCTCTATGCTGCTGCTATAACCTGGTGCTTGCTTCTCTGGCCATACGTGCATGTGTTCGTCTGGTGTTCCCTCCCAGCAGGTGGCCCATCTCTCCCATGCTGTATGCTGTACACGGCCTATTGCCAGCGTGGCTGCTAGCGTCCAGTCCAGGTCTCCGTTTCTCTTCTCCTCTGTGCGCGTCCTGTGTTCTCCCGCCCAGCAAGTACCTGTGTCTATGTTTAACTCAGAGTGAGACAGGCTAGCATCTCAGATCTGGCCGCCCCAAACAAACAAACTATTTTTGCGCTTCCTGTTTGGCTTTTTCTGTCCCCTCCCCGTGAAACTTTTTTTTCCTGTGCCCTTGATTTTAGGGGACAGGAAACCAGAAACAGGCAGGAAGCAGGGTTTGTAAGGCACAGAAAAGACGTCAAGTTTGAACTTTGAAGCCGGATCGCATGATGTGAAGTGGTGAAGTGTCTTTGGAACTTTTTCTTGATACAGATTTATATTCTTTTCTTTTTCCAAAACAAGCAACTACCCGAAAGTACTTACATTTTATTTTACTTTATTTTACCTGTCGGGCTTTTTTATTTTATTTTATTTTTTTCGGTATTTTATCTTATTTTTTAATTAATTCATTTCCTTCTTTCTCTTCTTCACCTTCCTCTTCCTCTTCTTCGCGCCTTCCCTTCTTGCCTTCTCTCCTTCCTCTCTCAAACGAGACGATAGCAAAAGGAAAGAACGAACGCTATTTTTATCCCACCTTGGGATGGAAGGATGTCACGTCTGCGTTTTGCGGGCGGTCTGTGTGCTGTGTGTGTGTGTGTGTATGTGTGTTCTCTTGCCCACCACGGGGGTGTTCGATATCCCATGTCTCTTTTCTTCTTGTTTGCCTTGGCATCAACTTGCCTACTAACTACAACTACCGTAGCTTGTCTTTTGCCCTACTGACACCAGTCCTACGACCTTGTCAGTCAATCCCCTTCCCTCCTCGCCCTTATCTTCAATGCCGTCAAGCCCTGCTTCTGCGTCTACTCCTCTCCCCTCTCCTCTCCCTCCCTCCCTCCCCCCCCACGTAATCGCCAAGCTTCATCCTTTGCAAACAATTAGACTGCAGTATACCACACTGGCCGCTATAAACTCGTGTGCTAGTAGCAATGCACGCGCTGTAGTGCCACCAAGCACCATTATCGCAGTCGCAGCATTCGTGCATGTATTACGGCATATATATTACGTATGTGCGTTGTCTTTCTTCCCTCGCTGGGCTACAACCTGTTCCCTTTATGATCTGGCCTATCTGCTCCTTTTCTCGCCTCCCCCTCCCCCTCCCCTCCCCCCTCCCCTAACAATTATCGCCTACTGCTACTCTATGCCTGTGCTTTCTTCCTATTTCGCCTTTGCCCCCTTGTAATCCAGCAACCCCTGTCCCCCTTCCTTTCTTCCTTTCTTACTTCCTGGTATGTTGAACCCCTCAAATCAATGAGCCTCTCTATCTCCTGTTTGTCTTCTTTCCTCCATACTGTACCGCAAAAGTAGAAACTATGCTTATTACATTTGAATATATATACAAACATACACATCCATACATGTCATAATACCTAGACGTGGACCCCCAAACGGCAATCTGTTACATGTTCGGAAACATTTACACTTTCGGCCGGAGCATAGCCCTACTCAATCCGATACATCTCCTAAGCGCAATGTGCTCTCCAAAACGCATCTTGTACTGTTTCTGTGTCTGTAATCACGTTACTCGTATGTTGCTGGTGTGCTCATCCTCATCTCATCGCCTCCCTCGTTCCAACTACCACCTTCATTCCTGATTCCCAAGCTAACTATCGTGGCTTTGCACAACGAGGATTCGCTGACGTATGTATGTCTATGTAGTACCTGCATGACCTACCTAGGATAAAGCCTGCTTTTTGGAGTCCCCCCCCTTGGGAGGCTAAAATACACGGAGGGTCCTTTTGTATCAATTATTTCAAATCAGAATCCCTAAAACCTTTTTGCACTTGAACTTACAGATACTCATGGATATTAAAGAACATGGCTACAAAATCCCTTGCGAGAACCTCACCTTAGGGTTAGACAACCCTGTGAGCCACAGCTTATAGAAGCTCATCCCTCTCCCATGCTGCGCCACACAAGATATTTGTGCCACTAAGACCTGGACCGCTTCCGTTAGTAGTGGTGAGTTATTATCTGTTTGGGGTTGCAACGTAGCGCTTTCAACGACTCTGTAGCTCTGAACGTCACAGCTTGATCCCTCAGCCTCGCCCTCGACCAAGACTGTGTTTCCTCAGTTCATGTCTTTATACCTCAAATCTCTGGCCTGCTACAGCTGAGCCTTTCTGCTCTGTCAACCAGCTGCCGATCGCCCCTACGAATCACCGCCAATTTGAGTCCACCCCGCTTTGTATATTTATTGTTGCGCCAGGGCTTGAGAACAACTTAGCGAAACGCGTCAAATTTGTCCATCAAACTGCCGCTAGAATGAAGCCTGTTGTGAGTGCCGGATCGGCATGGCAATGGTGAGTTACTCGGAGTCTAGCTACAATCTCTTTGCTACATATTGCTCGGCTGTACGTGCGAGTGCGGTCTTCGAGGTCGCGCTACTCGGTAGCGGCTTTGCGGGCAAGCAAGCTGTCATGGCCCCCAAAAACCGCTCAATATGTTGATCGCAATGTCGCGCCAGTGTAAAGAATGATTTTCTCTAACTGTTTCTTGCCTTGCGCCTTTTTTATGTAGCACCGTCATTTCCGCCTTTGCCATCCTTATCCTGACTGTGATTGGGTTCCTGTTCAAGTCCGGCCATGAGGAGTTTACTGGCGGCATCGAGGATCCCGCACCCGAGATGGGCCCCGAGATTGCCGGCACCATATTCACCGCCGTCTGGGTTTACATTGTATGTTTTTGCTGCGTATTGAGAGGGCTAGGGTCATTGGCCCGCGGAGGCGCGTTGCGAATTGCACATTGTCCGTGGTGGTCAATGGCAGCGGCTTCTAGTGGCAAGGCCTTGGTCAATTGCTCTCTGCTCCGCGTAGGAGGCTAGGGAAACGCCTGGATCATGAGCTAACCATAATGCGATCATCGTCTAGGGCTTCTTCATCTTTTGTGGCATCCAGGGCATGCTGCACGTCCGTGAGAATCGGAAAGGAGCTATTGCGCTGTAATGCGCGCTTTTTGCTGCTACTGCCATGGTTTTTTGAGCGTCATTTTCCCTTCTCAATTTCCTATATTTTCATGCTATATCATCATCACTTCTTGCTGCGACTTGTCGTCTCTTGAATCGATTTGTTTCTACTACTTCTACTACTTCTACTACTTCTACTACTACATCATGCAATCTGAAGCAATGTTTCTCTTCTTCAAGTTCCAGGCCTCGTGTCTTCTCCGTTTCTGGCCGCGTGGTGACTGCTTGTATATGGGCGATGTTAACTCCATGTTCTGCAGTTTTCGGGGCCAGTTCATTTCTCTCTTCGATTCTGGCAGTCTATTTGACAACACACGCCGGTCAATATATATATATACATGCCTCTACTAAACATATGCTTTCGACGGGATCAAGATGCGAGTGGATGTGAATGAATGATGGGTGGGTAGTGATGGGATTAACATCACACCAAAGGCATTATTATGACAAGTCGTGGTATCGTAAAGCAACAAGAACAGAAAATGCAAAGCTCAAAGCAACCCTTTCCCCCTCCCCTCCTAAATAACGCCTTTCCCTTCCTATAAAAATGCACCGGCTTGAGGCAGACATATCAAAACACAAATACCCCAAAGCATGCAAAAGACACAAAACCAAAGCAACCCGAATCTAAACGTCTCGAGTGCCAAAAAAAAAAATAATAAGAACCCAATATTCGCCTGAACAACACGCCCCCTGAGTTTTAACCGGACCGGACAGGACAGTTCAGGTCTCCAGCAAATTGCTGCGCGGCACTGGCCGGTTCTTTTCTTGCGGTAAGGCGGAGTCACTCGTAGATGAATCGACCGTCTCCATTTTAGCTAACGGCGCGTTAGCCATGCCGAAATGTAGTAAGGGAACCGGCGTCGGCCCGGACCCCGGCTGTGCATGTGAGTAGTCGACGGTGCTGCTAGTTTCGTCGCTGCGGTAGCTGCTGCGGCACACGGTGTTGCGGCTGTAACTGTTGAGATTACGGCCCTGGGAGCCGCGCTCAAAGTCCTCGTTGTCTTTCTTTTTCCGCCAGCGGGTGAACATACAGACAGCCAGCGATACAATACACACAAAGAACAGAGCGCCAAAGGTGATGCCAAGCTTGACTTCGAGGCCAAGGTCGGGCGGATGGCTACTGAGGAATTTGTTGTTATTGAGTATGCCCAGCACTTCCTTGTCAGCCTGGTCAAACTCGGCGACAATGTGATGGTGCGCTACGGTAGCTTGGCTGAGGACGGTCACGCTTTCGGTCATGTACGAGTACGTGGATTCAGCTTCGATGTATGTTGCGGGCGTGGCTGTCACGTGAGAGTACGTTCTCACGCAGTTTTTGCTGGCATCTAGTGCGAAGCCGCTACAAATCAGAGATGGAGAGTCAGCAATCAATACGGACAAGGTAGGTAGGTAGGCAGGTGGTGCTCATGGGGTCCGGCGGAGCTGGAGGGGGGGGAAGAGGATCCGCTGGCATGGCGCTCAGTTTTCTTTTTCTCGAGAAAGAAAAAAAGAAAAAAAGGAAAAAAAAAAAGAAAAAAGAAAGGCACACACGACGACCGGGACAATATTTCTGACCTACCTAGAACAACATTGCAGCGTAGTGGCTCCATTTACGTCGTCGTCAGCCTCGATGTAGCCCACAGTGGACCAGCTCATGGGACATATTGCAGGGCTAAAGGTTCCGCTGTTTCCTGCAGCAAACATCCCAGGCGGGTAGCACGAGAAGGTCGTCGCGTCAGGATCAATATGAAGGTCCATCCAGGCACTGACAATGCCGTTTTGCGTGAGGTGGTCGACGTTGAAGGTGTAGTGGCACTCTACACTGTCTGGCCGACGCCATGGCGTTATCATAGGCGGGATAGAAGCCACTGTTGACGATGCTGAGGTCGGGACCGGGCCCTGAGATGTGTCGGTTGAAGTGGCTGTGGCAAGAGTGTCCATGGCAGGCAGGCTGGTATATTACCGCTGGACCAAGTGGCCGGTGCGGATAATGGACTGGACTGGACTGGACTGGACTGGAGAAGGAGAGTATTGCTGAATTTTGTAGCGATGTTGCTATTACTGTTATTACCGGCCAGAACAAGTCTCAAATAGCACCTAGCAAAGTCTCCCGCAGGAGAAATTGTGCCCTGTTGAACGCAGAGAGATGGGATGTTGTACCACGATGGCTTTGGTAAGACGATGGAGGTAGAGACGGAGATAGAGCGAGCGAGCGAGCGAGTGGGCGAGCGAGAAAGAGAGAAAGTGCGGGTGTTTGTGAGAGAGTGAGTGACAGAATGCGAAGGAGTGAGGGCGAGGAAGGGAGGACAGAAGAGAGACGCTGTTTCTGCGAGTGTCTTGATTGATAGGATGTGGTGCGTATGGCTATAAGGGTTTCGTCGGCGGGTGGAAGCGATTCATGGGCCGGAACACAGGGAGGAAGAAGAGGAGCAGAGCCAGAAGATCAGGACAGGAGACGTAGACGGGCGTCTCTAGAATGCGGGGGCCGTATGGACGGCTGACGACGGCTTTGGATGTAGGGTGTGAATGAGATGAGAGGGCAGACGGGAGTGAGAAGGAAGCGACTGGTAGACAGTTCGCATTCACGCGCTTGCACACTGCGAATGAGGAGTGAGAGTGAGGGGGTGCTGCGGTAAGTGATAAGGGAATATGCAATAGTACAGAGCATGCAGAATATATAAAAGAGGTAGGTAGGTAGGTAGTCAAGAAGCATCAAGGGCTGTTTAGAGCAAGACTGAAAAAAACATCGTGACAAGAAGCAGCTAAAAGAATTAGAAAAAAAAAGAAAAGAAAAGAACAAAAGAACAAAGGAACACAAAGAATAAAAAAAAAACGATAAAAAGAAATCAGCTTCTTGAACGACAAGAATGAAGAAAGCAAAACATGAACGCCGGCCTTAATACAAAAAGACAGAACAAAAACCGACTTCTTGGCACTTCCAGCTTTGGGATGAGATTTTGCCAAGGCCAAAGCTCGGCGTTGTGAGCCAAGACGAAGGGCTGGCCATTGACGCGTGATGCATCAGCCAAGATGAAGAGAGAGAGGAAGGGAGAATTAGATAGGAAGTGAAGGCGAGAAGGGGGGGTGAAGGGGGAGTGGGAGTAGGAGGAAGACAGGACAGAGGCAACGCATGTAGCTGTTCTGTATCTATTATTTATTTCTTTTTTTTTTTTTCACTTTCTTTTGGTGATACAACACAGCAAGATATATCTACAATACACATACGCAGTTACATGTATTAGACACAGGCGCAGACATAATGTACTAGACAAAGAACTTGTTGTGCATGGCCTAAAGGAGCACCATAAAACGCTTCCCCTCCTCCTCATCCTCCTCCTCCTCCCAAGTTACGGGCAAGCCCTTTTCTTCCCTATCCCTTGCTCTCCTCCCCTGTCTAGAGCAAAGCAAAAGCCTTGGTCGCGATCTTGGCATTCAGTGTCTGTCTGTTTGCCTCCTCTTGGCTTGCTGCTCTCCTCTCTTGGCTGTCGTCTCCAAACTACTGCTTTGAGCTTGTCTCCCTTTTTTTCTTTTTTTTTCTTTTCCTCCGACCTGCTTGTGTTGGTGTTGCTTCTTGGCATGGCCCCGTATTATGAGATCATCTCTATCTTCAACCGAAGAGAGAAAAATAAAAAAAAAATAAAAAAGAAAAGAAAAGAAAAGAAATACGTAGGACGCACCCAGATGCTGCCAAGCCAGCGGTCTTCCTTTATTTTTTTATTTTTTATTTTTTATTTTTCTATTTTTACCTTGGACTTTTTTTTTTTTTCTTTTTTTTGCTCGTTCCCTCTCATCTTCTGCTTCCTTTCCTTCTCGCCTTTCACCAGTCCAAATGCAGCTTCCAGCATGCAAAGAGACACAGGATAAGAGACAGCACACTCAAATACACAACTCCAACATGAAACAACAACAACCACAGGGTCACTAGAGCCAAGAAGCCAAGAATAGGCCAAGACTCGGAGCCAAAGGCCAAGACAACGCCCCAAGCCCTCTGCTTTCTCCTGTCCTGTCCTGTCCTTTCCTGCGTCTCCACTCTCCAGGCTGAGAAGAGCTAGATCAATACTGACTGGCCGTAATCATGTATGCTTTGGTGCTTTTTTATTTATTACTAAGGACCTTGTTTGTCTTGGCATTATACGTTTCTGCTTATGCCGCTGCTCAAGCCCCCAAGGCCCCGTCTTCCTTGTACCGTGCTGTAGTGGTTGTTGATGTCTGTCTTCTGCTCTCTGTTCTTGTATACGGCAGCTGCTGGCATTTGCTAAGCCTAAGCCTTCCTTGCTCCGTACTCTCCGTACTCTCTCCTCCCCTCTCCTTTCCCTTGCTCCCCTCTCCTATCCTGCGGCACTGCTGACAAGTCTCAGCCCCCAAAAATGCCAAATGTGCGTTCCAAGCTGCCAAGACACAGCCCAGGGAAAGAAAGAAGAAAGAGAGCGGCGGTGTGTGTGTGTGTGTGTGTGTGTATATGTGTGTGTGCCTAGTCTTCACAGGCCCATCTATAGTCCCCCGTGTTTGTGTGTTATTCTCCAATACATTGGCTTCTTCCTGTCTCCTCCCCTTCTTTGCCAGTGCTGCTTGCATCTCCGCTTAGTCTTGCCCTCTGGCCGACGTCGCCACCAGCCAGCCAGCCGAGAGAAAAGAGGAGAAAGAAAAGCCTTCCAGACGCCGCCTGCTCCCATTTGGGCTGGCTGTGCTGTGCTTGCGTTTGCCGGGACACCGCTGGGAAGCGAGTCAGCCATTCTGGTTCCGCTGTCGTTCTCCATGCTTTCTTTCTTCCTATACGTTGTGCTGTGATGGCGGACCTGCCGGCAGTGGCGGAAATTGCTTGGGTTCTCAGGCTGGCCTTAGATAACCAGCGTTGAAAACAGCAAAGGAGAGAGCCGCGAGGGCCAAGCCAACGGGAGGAAACCAAGCCTTGAGAGGGCCCCAGGAGAGAACAATGCCCATGATTTTCACCGATAAAATCACCACTGAGGTCGGAGCTTCCACGCAAAAAAGTCACGTGTATATTCATCTTCCTGACAGTGCTGGACTGCTGCTTGGCCGTTGCTCTTTGTGTTTGCACAGGGCTTAATTAGACTGGATGAAGGCCAGTCAGTGGCTAAAAGATGGGATTTGATTGGCTGGAGCCGAAATGCACGAGCCCCAATGGCTGGTCTTTGGGCTCGCTGATGCCCATGGACGAGTAACCCTACATACCGTGCTGGCTTTAGGGTGTATTTTTTATATATTTTTTTTCTATTTAATTCTACTTTTTATTTTATTTTTTTATTTTCTTTTTCCAATGCGTAGCTTAAGCTTGCTGCTGGCGATAGCTCTCCTAAGCCTATATTGTTACTGTTTCTATTATGTAAGGAAAATAAATGTCAAGCTGCTTCTCTTTGTTTTTTTGTTTTTTTTTTGTTTTTTTTTTTTTTTTTTTTTTTTTTTTTTTCTTTTTCTTCTTTCCTTCTTTCCTTGACCACGAGTTAGTCCCACTTTTACAGACAGGTATCAGGACTTTACGGCACGTCGTGTCCCGAGGAGCTCCGGGCTATTCGACATACACATGCGACGTTGATGGTCAGATAGGCTCGGTCCGATTATCGGCAATATCGGCAAGACTGCCTTTGTAGAAATTCCCTCGCGTACCTCGCTCATCGGCCTTTGGTGTAGGTGCATGGCATTACGCTTTTGCGGCATCTAGCAGTAGACTGCCTAAAGCCCTAAAAGTCACCGGCTTTCCATCCAGACCGTGATCGAAAAGCCTCGGTAGGTCTGGAAGGTCTATTTGGACATCGTGTCTCTTAACCCGTAGAGTCCAGTTAACTTTAGGAGACTGCTTTGAATGGGTTCTTCAATACCTCCTTGTCAGGGCCTACGGCTGGGGGGACGACTGCCTTTGAAGTCAGGCTTGGCATGGCATGCAGAACGTCTAGCTAGCGACGTGTGTTTTCTCCGAGCAATTGTTGAAATCCAGCATCGGGAACTTCCAAGTGCGCACTCGCCTCATTCTTTTCGTCCATATTCCCCCCCCCCCCCCCGGGGAATCTTGGGCGGGCTCTATTGCCTTGAGCACTCCTTGGATGACCATTCACTTTTTCTATGCCATTACAAGAGAGCAATCAGGCGATTTCGAATGTAATTCGACGCTTGGATCCAATTCGGTTTCGTCATGTTTTTGCAAGCGAGCGCTGGCTAGTATTAGAAAGAATGTAAACGTGTATATATTCACACTACTTTTGGAGCTATGGTCTAGTAAAGCCTCCGCAAGTACTGGCGTCAGAGATATGCCACAGTTATCAAAACTGCGTCTATCTACCGTCGCTCGCTGTTATACTGTGGCATCTCGGGTAGTAATGCAGCAAGTCCATAGCGCTCGAGCCAATATCGAGCCTTGTTTCAAGTGCTAAAAATATGGGCTCGGTGCGCACTGAGAGGGCTGCTGTAGGTCAGATTGCTAGCAGCATATTCTAGACCATGAAATTACTGAATGCTAGACAACCGGTCTCTTTGCGAGCCAAGACTGACTTCTGGGACTTGGGGCTAGCGGCACTTGGTATGCAGTCTCTTCTCCATGTTTCCGTTAGTATCGCATCGCTGTGTATCCAAGCAGCTAAGATGGATGGCTCTTGCAGCCAGATAGCCAGGAGCCGTTCCACAACCCCTTTGTCCAAGTGCTATTGCAGCCTGCATTGAGAAACATATCGAATAATTTTGACAAGACACATACTCGATTTAGGGTACATGATATAGCTCTTTGGGGGCATGTCATGCTGGATGGCTGTGGTAGTATAATGTTCTTAGCCGAGCAGAATTGTACAACTAGGATGTTGCTTGTACTACCTGTCTCCGAACGGCACCGAATGGACGAAAAGGCTGGCCGTTTTTCTTTTTCACAAACTGGCTTGGAGAACCCTCACGATCATGCTCTAAATCACCCCGTGAGCGGAATCTCGGGCGTTCTTCTGCTCTACCAGGAAAGTATGCTTAGTCATTCACACGTACCTTCCCATAATTGCATAATTCCAGTTTCCTTCTTTCTTGTGAAACAGTCGCGATAGCAAGAGGTCACATGACGACTTGACGGGCTTAACATTCAGAATTTCAATTGTGAAGAAATTTCTTTCCTTAGAAAAACCAAATCAAACAATTTATCAACGAAACCGATATTCCGTAACCATTTCGGTCCATCGTCATCCGCTGTCACTGTCGTTTATTCAGCATCAAAATGAGGTTTTTCGAAAAAAAAAAAAGAAAAAAAAAAGAAGCTAATATCATTATCAGACAATAATACCCTTAGGATCCAAAAGTACTCGCCAAATTTCGGGATCTTTTGCAGACATTCTCGGAACATCTCATGACCGAAACTGTGCCTACGAAGTTCTACAATTTTGAATGAGCTGTCGTGCTTCGTGTTTTTTTCTTCTACAACAACTCATCGCTGACTGCCCAGTTGGCCCCTTTCTGTACCCAAATTTTAAAGGGCTCGATATCTCCCAGTGAATTTCGCCGTATTATCAACGCCGTTGCTAGCGAGTTTCCCAATGTTTTAAACTGGAGTGAGGTCTTCGCCTTTTTAGAACGATTCAGCCTTCAGTGACAGCTCTCTGAGATTGCTTCCCGTCTTAGTGGCGTCATAGACAGCCTAAAAGGCCGACAAGAGCTGAGTGAGCCCCTGAACTATGGGCTATTGAGCGCACTAAGCTATATGCTTGGGTTTTCAGTTGTACCTCTACTTGAGCGGTCCAAAGCACCAAACGAGACGGAAAAGACTGCACATGCGGCGTGGCGATAATGGCCTGATCAACCAGCCGCCGGCATTGACCATATGGATAACTGCACCCTGTCCCCAATCTCAAATCTGCACTGGGTCTCCCTTTCCACGCTCTCAAGACCACATGGCAAGCATCTCTTTGAAGTTACACCCGTAACGAAGCCAGTCTCATCAAAGTTATAGTTTTCAGCTCGGCTGATACAATATTTCGTTAATATATTACCCACGAGCCAGAGCTAATCGTGAAAGATAGTCAAGTCTTGGCACTTAGCCCTCTGATAGTCGCATTCGAAGGGAGAGCGGAGCGTTTGTCGAGATACGATTGCTGCCTTACGCCAAGCGTGAGCTTGTAGTACACACCAATCTAACAAAGAAAAGTAACGCTAGCCGGGAAGCGGGAAAGGACGTTGATCTTTCGCATATACCTCTCCGAAAACTTTTACCGCTCTTTGCTTTCTGGTTAAACTATTGTGATCAGTACCAATCAGACGGTCACATTATCGGTAGGTCCTGTTATTCGGTTGTTTTCCTGTTTGTATAGCACATTTGACGCTTGCTTACGTGATGATCATCAAACTGAATATGCATTCTATGCTATGTCAAGTTGCACGTTACACAAAGTAGCATGTTCTCTAATATTTGCACTGGCGATGGAACATTGATGCTAGCTTTGGCTTTCTATAGAAAGCACGACTAACTATCAAAAGTACACGAAAGATGCTCACTGTGGAATGATTCATGAGGGCCGTCTGTCCTACTACCCGGAGACTTGATAAGGTCGGTGACATATCGGAGTCTTGAGTAGATTCCACCTCGAGAAAATGTATTAGTGGGATGTAAGATGTAGTAAGCCCTTACCACCATACTACGCGGGTCATTGATATAAACGTCTGTTGTTGTAACTTGTAGTTCCACCACTGAGGCGCGCCATCAGGATTCTAGTGCCCAGAGACTCGGTTCAACCCTTTCACTGGGTTCTCCCTGAATGGCTTTGGGATTTCCAACTCCCCCCTCCCCTGGGGCCATCGGCGTTAGGGCAGTCGTATCTTATCTAGCCCCTTGAAGTTAGTCCCAAATGCATCGCTCTTCAAGCACCTTGACGTCGCCGGCGACATCATCCTATCGAGTTCAAACCGAGAAGTGCCTGGTTTCCACTTTCGCTTGCCGATTCGCTTTTCTACCCCTAGGTTGTTCACACACAGATCCATACTCATAAACTTGCCGGCGGTTGTGGGACAGCTTCAGCAGCAATTCTGACAGCCCTGAGAGCTGCGATCACTTCCGAATGCTACTTCAGTATCTCCCACATATGCTAGAGCTTTGTACCAGGGCTTTGTCTCCACGGTATACAGCCCAGACAGCTCCGGTGTTCCCATTGCCATTGTACGAGACATGCGAATACACCCAGGCTGTGTTCTGGGATTCCCTTTCAAGCGGCCTGAGGCGGGCCTTGACCGCCTTTTCCCTGCTTAGTTCCTCTGCGAGTGGGCTGGTCGGTCCTTTCCCAATAGCAAGAGTTGGTCGGCATCTCGGGTCCGGAAAGGGAGCATTGCCTTTTTGGCTTGCCTATAGTACTCCTTATCGTCGTTGTATGTAGGGAATGGACTGCGCTACATGCGTATGCTCACATCCCAGATTGAGAAGAGAATAAATGCACTGGCCAAAGCCACCATCATCACACATACGACCATCAACTCTCCCTCCTACAACCCTCGGGGGGGTACCTTTGAGGTCTGGCACCTCCCCTTTTTCAGGTTCATGGTGGCAAACGTTTATGACACCGATAACCGTTTTTCATTCTTTTTCTTGTCTTTGACTCTGTCATGGATTTTGATAATGAGCTGTGAAGCCTTGAGGCCGCGCTTTCCCAACTTTGAGGTTAACCTCGTCGTCGATTCGCCCCCCCTTTTCACGACAACTTTTCGCGATCGCCAACACCTCAACGCCGCATCACCTCTCCACCTCAGGGAGCACACCTTCACGCTCAGGACTGAACTTTGAGAGTTCACACAGTCCAAACCATTTCCTTTGTTTTTTTGTTTTTTTCTCCGCGCTTTTGTCCTCTGGGCAAACTGGTGACTGTGGCGGGTCACTAGAAAGGGGGACTACCTTGGAAGTTTCCATCCACACTACACGAGGCAGCGGCCACTACGAAGAAGAAGGACAAACCATGAGCCCGCGGATGCTCACATGGTCTGGTTTTTCTTTCCCGTCCTCGGAGGGGTTTTTCCCAGACTGCACTGGAATCTGCTGTCTTGACACCGTGTTTTTCACGATTTCTCGACTTTGCAGAGTTTTCAGAGGATCGAATGATTGTGGGGAAAGAGTGGGTCGCCCCGCTTTTTTGGGCTTAGGGTTGGTCTGGGGCCTACCAAGCGAAGGATTGTTCTGCCTACATGAAGGCCCCTACGGGTACAGCTCTGCTGAGACTCGGGACCGGAGGGTGACAGGGGATTCTACGTAGGAAAAAATGGAGTTAGAAAAAGCGGGTCCCCTAAGGGCGAAACGGGGGTCGGGCCGGGCTCAAAAATCCAAGTTAAATAGACTTAGAAGAGCATAAATATACACAACAACAACAACAACAACAACACATACGACCATAGCTTGTAGAAAGCACGGGATCCCGTCCGCTCTCCCCTAGTTAACCTACAAAGCGCTGGATCAGTACTACGGTGGGTGACCACGTGGGAATCCCCAGTGTTGTATGTCATGTCAGTTATATCTTTTTCTTTGTTTTTTTTTTTTTTTTGTTCCATCCATTCACATTCACCCTTTGTTTCTTCGTGCTGCTCGACTTTTGTACCGGCTGTCATATGAGGCAAAGAAAAGTTATCGTTGGATCGGCCATGGAAAAAGAAATTATTCTTTCCATTCTCCGTCACCGCCCTTCTTTTTGGCTGGGATAGGGTAGGCGTATATATATCTATAGAACCATGCCTAGCCTCTGCACCTGTTAGTCTAGAGTACAACTGACTACGCCGGGGCAAATATATACCGTACCGTCCACTCTATACAAACAAGATGGAGCTTCACGGGCACGTAGTACGCCACATCTTGATCAGCTCTGTTTCTTCAGCTCTTGTCATGAAGAACTTGATTGATCCATACACCTACTTGAACAACGGAGATGCAAATGGCGATCTTTTTGGAGGGACAGTGAGGGAGGGGGCTTTAAAAGAGAGAAGAACATGCAAAAACAGATGTGCAATCCGTGAGAAAAAGGGACAAAAAACATTTCTCTAGCTTCTCTACCAAAATATATGAATACATTACACCAACGCCAGAGACACACAAGAGATAGGGGAGAGATGGGGGAGAAGGAGAGGGCAGAGGGCGTCCAAAAACTTCCGAGTTGGAAACGCCCTGCTATGGTACTCCTCGCTCGGCAACACCCTCCCCCCCCCCACAAGTTGTCGGCGTTTGAAGAGAGAATAGCCATCATGGCGACATGGTGTACTCTTCCTTGGGCACAGGCGACAAGAGAGCAAATTTACTTGAGCTTGGCCCACAGCTTAGGGGCCATGCACTCGTTGGCGCAGTGAGCCAGGTGGAAAACTAAAGCATGAATTAGTATGCAAACACAGTAGAGACAGCACCAGTGAAAGTGTAGTAGAGAAGATTGAGAACCGGATGCAAAGCATAGAGTCAGACTATCGGACGGCTAAGATATGCCATCTTGAAGACTGTCACTATGCGAAGGGCACTTGGTTCTTCGCCAACTCCACCCACAGTAATGTTGCTGCTCCTAGGAGTAAGAATTTATCGGGCTGGTACTAACACTCCTCAACACAGTCTTCCTTGGCAGCGCCGTCAGCCTCAATCTGACCAGTGACACGAGCAACGCACTCGTCGTAGTGGTGCTTGGGGCCGTGGCAAGCAGCGGAGTTCTCGCAAGCTATAAGCAACAGGAGGAATCAAGTTAGTACAATAGTCTTAGGGATGGTGACTGTTAGGACGATGCCGTTTCTTCCAGGGATCGATAGCGCCGTAGCGCTTGTTAGAGAGTTGAAAATGCTTTGGTGTAGTACGGCCAGACGTAAAGTGCCAATTAGAACCCGGGAGGGATAACCGTGACGGGAGCGGGACGAATGAGCTTTTCGGAATGGTAATATTCACTGGACAGGCGTATAAATCAAGGATACACCAGCAATGTCGTCGTGCCGGCCGAGATGGGGTAATTTCGAAGATTTGGATGGAACTGAAAATAGTAGTGTCTTGGTTGGCCGCCGGCTCCGCTGGGTGTTGTATGATTCGCGAAGTCTCGTGGCAAAGGCAAAGTCGCCGGTTGGTCTTTTGGTCGCAATGTGTGTATGTGTGGATGTGTAGATTTGAATGTTGAGATAATGGCGGTACGTACCCTCAATGATGGCGGGCATGGGGTCGGTGACCTCCTCTTCCTCCTCTTCGTCGTCATCCTCATCCTCGTCCTCGTCCTCGTCCTCATCCTCGGCCTCGTCAGCGGGGCTCTCGACAGGCTCATCCTGAAGGGTTGATAGAGGGGTTAGCAAGCAGACTACATGATACGGAAAAGGTCAGGGCGATAATGCTAGCCATTGCCAAGCAGTAGACTGCCGGACGAAGGCAAATGCACAGTGAGTTTGTGCGCCTTGGACCGGAGTCAAGCTGGAGAATTCGTCCAGCATGCCATCGGGCCAAGGCCAATTAGTTTCAACAATGCGCTGTCACCACGCATTTCCATTTTGTCCGGCCAATGCAGACGAAGAGGACAACAAGAAGACTGGATTTTAGCTTACGTTCTCTTCCGGAGCCTCGGCGTGGGCCTCAGACCAAGGCTTCGCAGCCTCGACCAAATCGGTGATCATGTCCCAGACACTCATTGTGATGATATTTTTCTTTTTTTTTATGAATTAGGAAAGAAAAAGAAAAGCTGCAAGGAACAAAACAAAGTCGCAGAATTAGTACCAAGGAAAAAGAAGGTTTTCTAGTGGGGGAGGAAAGAGTGGATAATGCTCACAAGTCAAATGTTGGTGGTGATGATTTCGCTTTGGTAGAAGGGAGGGGCGCTTTTTTTTAATTTTTTTTTTTTATTATTATTTTTAATTTCTTTTTTAACGCTGTTGGTCCGCCTTGTTCTTTGGTGACTTTTATGGGAAAAGACCCGAAACGGGCCAAACTGTCAGCCTGTGGTTGGCCTGGAAAAATCTCGGGAGCTATCGGCCTGAGGCCTGAAAAAAAAAAAAAAAAAAGGGACCGCAAAAAAAAATGAACCCAGAGGGGGAAGAAATATGGAAACAAAGGCCTTTCAGCGCTGTAAAGCCTCTGAATTTGCAGTTGACAGCCCCTAAGAGAAAGGCCTGTGTCTTTGCTTACTTTCTAGCTTCTTATTGGCTGGATTAAGAAGAAAAAAAAAAAAAAAAAAAAAAAAAACTGGGCAAGCAAGGGTAGGTAGTGGAAAGAAGCTTCACGTGACTATGAGTATATTTCCATGTCAACAGACTTGTGGCCTAATCGCGTCTTTTTTCTCTCTTTCTTTTTTTTTTTTTTTTTTTTTCTACTCCGGCGGAGCTTCTATGGCGTCTTCTGGAAGCCCGGACCGTGTTGTAACACACGTTTCTAAGCTCGTTGGATGTGACGGGCTAACTTGGACCTTGGACCGTGGACCTAACAAAATAGTTGTGTTGCTTTGACATCTTCGCTGCTGAAACGAAATGCTTCGCTGATGTCTTGTTTCAAGATTACCGTCAAGAGAAATTCCATAGCAGCGGTATTCTCTCGAATAGTTGATCTAAGCAGCACCAGCAACAACTCGTCCAATCTGGGCGAATAATCATATCATGTACACTGTAGTTGATGTTTCATAAATATGGAATTGGTGTGCTATTAACCAGTTTGTAGAGAGTCAACATATAATTAGGTCTCAACATCCCACTTATCTATATACCTACGTCTGTTCTGCCCAAAAAAAGAAAATCAGAACGCAACAACAATCGCAACAACAATCGCAACAACAACAAAAAACATAACAGCACCAGCGACAACTCTGCAGCCCCCCACTGTGGTCTCCGACTACTCTCGTTCCGCATTGTGACGAATGTGGTCCTCTAGTCGCATGCTCACCTGCTGGGCTTGCGCTTCCTCGTAGCCCGGTGGTGGCTCATTCGGACTTCGGTTTTGGCTTGCTGTGCTGCCTGAACGTGAGTGGCCGCTAACCAATGGCATATTGCTAGAAACGCCCGTAGGTATGCCCAGTGTTTGTGGACTGTATGCTGGGAGCTGTTCCTCAGGTATGCTTCCTATGACCTGACCAGTTTCTCGCTCCATTTCTCTGATGTGCGACAGTCGCTCTTTTATCTCAACAAAGCGCGTGAGAAACTCATTATGGCCGCCATCCTTGAAAGTGAGTTTGACCTCAACCCGAGGCAGTTCCGGGGGTATGCCTCCCTGCGAGACTGGGGTAACAGAGGCAGTCCAGTACCATGAGCCAAACCAAGGCGATGAAACGTGTGAATCTTCGAGATTCAGAATGGGCGCCGTAAAGGACTGGAAAGCCTCCGTAGGTCGTGCAGGGATATATATCAACTACAGTTCTTTTGATTAGTACCGTCCCGGATGTCTGGGTTTAGCCTCTGTTGTGGCGTAACTGTCCCGGCCCTGTGCTGTCTGTGTATCCCCAGCTAAAAAAAAAAAAGGTGCAGAACTCATAGTACAAGGACAAGACGGCTCCCCAGCGGATGAATGCTGTATGTATAACGTGATGCAAGAGGGATTTCCGTGGGACTTTCCTGGTGGTACCTTATTTGGGCACAATGGGGGCAAACTTACTCTCTGTGTAGTAATGTAGGCGGTTCCATCGTCGCTCTTGATTGAAAATGGCGGCTGGGACTCAGTTTGGAACGACTTGGGCGACGCAAGTTCCAAACTAATGCGATGGCCTGTGACAAGCCGAATGTGTTCGTGTGGGAGACGAATGATGTCCCTGTCTTGCGACAGCATGACCCAACTGTGTTTTTGGTCAATATCGGAGCTTTTTGGGGGTGAGGATGACGATTCTCTAGGCGCCCTTGACATGAATGCATGCTGCTCTTGGAGGTATTGATCGGTCATGGCGGGCAGTGCAGATGTGAAACAAAGAGACAGGACAGGACAGGACAGGACAGTGGAGAGGGAGGGGGAGGGGAGGGGGATTAGTTGTGAGGTATAGAGACGGGGTTCGAAGCTGCAAAGGCAACGAGTGCAGTAAGTTCGGCCAATTATGACAAGCGTACAGCGTGAGGATTTGCTGAAAAAGTGATATGGCTACATCAGCTCCATGTAGTCTGTGGGCCAGCAGCTTAATTCTTGCGCAAACAGTCCTTTAAGAAAAGTAGATATATATGTTTTTTTTCTTGGAAGACCTTGTCCAGCTGTCGTTCGCTTGGTTGGGATAGCAGAACACTCATCTGATAATCACTATCTCAGTGATACAGTATGCGTATGCCTTTGTTATCTGTCCCCCCAGCCGGCTTGCAAATGAAGGGCCAGCAACGATCAAGATGTAGGGAGAGGAAGAAATGATGGGGGCCACGATGGGTAAGAGGGCTGCGAGTTGCGAGTCAAGTATCAAAAAAGATGCGAAGCTAAAACTTTTGCTTGGCTGATCCTTGCCTTTAAAGTAGATTGCAACAGATGGAGGATAGAGAAGAATAAAAAGGAAAAAGAATAAAAAAAATAGTAGAAGCCTTTAGATCATGTCCAGATGAGAAGCTTAAGAGTAAAACGAGTAGGAGACAGCAGAGTAGGAGATAGAGTATAAAAAAAAAAAAAAAAAAAAAAAGAAAAAGGGTACAAGCAGGAAAAAAAGGCTAATAACAGGACAAGGTTTCGGAACAAAGATCAAACACAAACCAAAGGCCAGCCAGGCTTGGGTCAAGTTGGTTAGGGAAGAGGAATCAAAGAAGAGCGGGACAGGGACGAGGGCACAAGAGAAAGCAAGGCAGAAGACGGACGGATCAAGGTTAAAAAGCAGCTTTGTGCACCGACAGGAAACAGGAAGCCGGAAGACGTTGGATGGGGATGGCATGGGCTACTGGGATGAAATGAGCGTGGGGGAAGGAGGGAGAGGAAGGGGAAGAAGAAGAAGAAGAAGAAGAAGAAGAAGAGGAATCAACGGATATGTATATGTGTATGGAATGGATAGGCTATGATGGTTACTCACTTTATCGACATTTTTTTCTTCTTTTTTTACTTGCGAGCGAGCTTGAGATTTTTGCGGCGCCTTAGCTCAAGTTTCTGTGACTGACGGGGATTCTGATAATGTCTAGACGCTACTACTAGCTGTCTGACACTATACTGTGTAAGTTGCGTGCCTTGTATGCACATACACACACACACACACACACATACGCTAACACACACTAGCAAGTGGCGGGAGAGAAAATGCGTGTGATATTGCCTGTGATTGCTATACAATGTCAAGCGAGGCTTAGGGGAAGCGTCACACGTCGTTGCTTAGATTATTGAGAGGACGGTGTTATGGCTATCATATCAATATTAGCAGGGTGTGCGTCTAGGTAGGACGGTAGTGGGCAAGTCAATCTGCATGACTACCCAGCGGGAAACAAAACATTTACGACATGTATTTTTTTTTTTTTTTTTTTGGTTGATAGCTTCCCACAAGCTCAGCAGACGCTCTGATGACCAAGCAGCGAGGGTGGAGAGATGGACAGCAAGGAGAGGGGGAGAAGAGGGAAAGGGAGGGACAGAGAGCAGATTGGGGAGAAGGGGAGGGGAGAAGGGGAAGAAGGGAGAGGGGAGAGGGAGAGGGGAGAGGGGACAGGAGGGAGAGGAGAGAAGGCGCATAGACAGAGACGTGGTATATACACAGCAAAGGTATAGCAACAACGGAAAATAAACACGAAACTAGCAAGGGTAGGCCATGTGTTGGTAGCAGGCCTGCAAGAGGAGCAAGACCGAGGCAGTAAAGCGACGATCCTGTTTGGGAGGTTTAGATGAGATATCGGAAATCAGAGGAGGGGTCAATAGAAGGCAGACCTCTGTTGGCGCTAAGCCAAGTCGAGACTCAACAATAGCAAACAGAGGGGTCTTGGGTATAAGACGAGACGTTATCGTGAAGTTCACAGAGAGCGGGGAGTGGCTACATGGAGGAGAAATGAGAGGAGCAGATGGAAGTGCGATATGGAAGGACGTGATTCCAAAGAGGCCTACAGCCAATGGTGAGCGGCATGGTGCAAAACGGGAGTATTCTAGGTGTGTGTGTGTGTGTGTGTGTGTGTGTGTGTGTGTGTGTGTGTGTGTGTGTGTGTGTGTTGAAGGTGAGAGCGTCCAGGCCAGTCCCTTGCATGAAGATCACGAAGAGCCCTGAGATAAACCGTACTGGCTCAAATGGGCTCCGGACCAGAGAGGAAACGGCTTTACTTACTTTACACTTGATGCGACGCTATGTCAATACCACTCACTCAGGAGCGGCTTCTCCTCCCAGCTCAGCTTATCGACGATCAGTATAGTGGGGATCAACAAGATGCGAGGTTCCGGATTTGTGTTTATGTGCTGTGTAGTAGTGTCTGGTATTGCACAATGTGCGCAGAGAAGTAGAGCAACAGGGAGGGCAAAGCGAAGTTGTGGTAAGGTTTTGTTACTTTCTGGCGGGGTATGAAGAAGTTTCAAGGGGTGCGTGAGTTTGGCTCTGGGCTGAAGCGTTCGTGGAATGTTCTATGGTAGGAAATATGACGGGGGGGAAGACAAGAGGCAAGGCTGCACACAAGCAAGGGACTATGTGGCGCTGGCGAGGCTAGAGATACGATTGGCTGCCTTGGTGTGGCTAGCGCCACATGCGGGGAGAGGGGGAGGAAAAACAGAGTTGCCGTTTCCTTTTTTTTTTCTTTTTTTTTTTTTTTTTTTTTTTTTCCCTTTTTTCTTCGTTATTTTCTCATATCGCTCCCTCCTCCATAAGCACATCTATGCATGCACATACCTACACATCACACATCACACATGTACACATCGTGCATCACACGCCTAGACCGTCTCCCACCCCTTACAACAAGAACAACATGCTTGCCCCATCCTTGGCGTGTGTGTGAGACAAGGAACATTACAGCAACAAGAGCTGCAATTGGGTCGCTGCTTGGCCAGTATGCATCGATCTGATAGCTGCATCCACCTCACCACCTAGCATGCTTGAATTATGTGAATGCTACTACGTCGTTGCTGCACCGCATTACGTTGGCCAAACTACTACTACCGGTTTCTAATATCCTGTTTTGCCATGTAATACGACACCTGACCCGCTTGAAGGAAGTGTGCTGTCTTGATATCTCCGAGTGCTCTTGCGTGTATGTCATGCCATGCCATAAGCGCCTCCAAGAAGTCCATGTTTGAGCTGGACATGCAGGCGATATATCAGCATATGAAAAGGCTCTCATAGCGGCCAATAGCAAGAGGAAGCCGGGGGACTAAGACTAGCCGAGGAAGACTACGACTAGTGGGATCTTCTATTCACACCTGAATTAATGATTGCCTAGCTAGCTAGCTAGCTAGCTAAGACGCCGATTACTTATCAACGGATCGAGAGCGATGCCTTTTGCGATAAATGACCTAGGCCACTAGGAACAAGGCTCCTACGTTACGGCCTAGTCCCTGCTACTGCTAGACTAACCGTGCTGTGCCATAGGCGGGCGAAATGGCCATGCGGACTAGAGCTTGAGGCAAGTTCTAACTTGACGTCGTGCCAATGGGGGGGTGAATGGGCGAGACGTAGTTACATGTTCTCGTTCATCTGCGTGTTGGCTGTTATGAGAGATCTGTAGTCAAGTCAGCCGGGTACTTCATCTGCATGTGTCAGTGAAGGACCAGCTAGCCCACCCTTTAGAATCAGCAACTGGGAGTTCCCTGGAGAATCCAAATCTGTTTGCGCCTTCAATTTTCCCCCATATTGATAGGGACGATACGAGACGAATGGTCTTTCATTTCTATTTCTTGCCACTTTACAGACGAGTCCATTTTGCGTAACAGATCAGCAGCAATGCCTTTCCCCCCCCTCCTCGCTTTGTCTTGCCTGCCTGCCTGCCTGCCTGCCTGCCTGCTACATCATCCTACCTACCATCCCCTCCTCGGCAAATTGGCAGTGCAAAGTTTTCCTCCTAGACACTCATCTGTTCGGCCTCTGTGCAAGCATTTATGTGGAGTCCTTTGGCTCTGGAACGGCTTCCTAGAGGCCAGAACGGCAGGAAGATGTTGAGGAGGAGGGAAGGAATGCACAATACAAGGATGAGCAGTGTTAGAAGACGTGGGTGCTGCGTGAGGGCTGGCTATGAGAGCATGAAATCACAACCTGGGCCTAGCGTGTCCGGCCTTCGCTCTTGGGCGTCTCGCTTTAAGGGCAGGAAAAAAGGACAAGCATGCAAGTTTGGCTGACAAGGCGTAAATACGGGGCCGCCTGGCAGGAAAACACTATGGGAAATGAGAGATCCAGCCGGTTTCTCATGCAGGCGCTGGACTCCACGTCCCATGCCGGAGCCTCGGAACTCGCAAGTCATGCAGCATAAGGGAGGAGAAAGGAAGACACAAGTCCTCGTATTGTTGCCTTGAGTCTCTAGAAACTCACTAAACAAGGCCAGCTCAGCAAGCAGGAAAAAAAAAGGAGGGAGGAAAAGAAAAAAAAAAAAAGAAAAGACGAACCCCTCTTCTTCGACGAGCACGCTCCCCTCGGAGTGAGGCCTATTTTGGTCTTTAACTTCTGGCTTTGGCATCTCTATTTTGCATCCCTCCTGCTTTTCCCTTCCTACCCACTCGCCGCCTCCTTGCTGTCCACATATGCTTGACGAAGAGGGCCCTACGCCTTTCCCAACCCCAGACAGCACATAACGGCACAAAAGGCTGGCCCCCTTGAACTGAACAGCAGTCTTTTTCAAATGTCGCGTGGGTGTCAGCATGTTACACAATCCTTGGACAAGCAGCAAGATAATCAGAGACACAGCATCAGATACAGTTTTGCTGTGAAACTTGAGAGCAATGCTTTTCTTTCTGTCCTAGCCCAGCGCTGCTTAATCTTGAAAGTATGGTGCTGCTATCTCTCGATACCGCGCCTCACGCGACACACAAGTGTTACAGCTTGCGGCTCGGAAAAGACGTGCTTGTGTTCAATCTCATCTCGAAAAGCCTAGGCTACAAACCTAGCAGAGACTATCTGTCACGTGCACGCATTTCTTAACGGCCAGGCTAACACGCTCACGGCCTCTAGGTATACTGCATCTTGGCTGGCAGTCGCTATCCTGCTCCCTCTCCAGCTCCCTAAAACCAGTGAGAGGTCATGCAACTCCTTCTTTCCGCCCCAGCCAGTGGCTTCAAAAGACTGCCATTTATGTCGGCAAACGGGAATGCCCACTTGTATACGCAAACAAAAGGGTGTCCATGACAGGCCTCTCCTGCCTCACCCTGATCTTTCCCTGTCTTGTACGGCGTATGTCTTTGCGATTAGGAGGTGATCGAACCGGGGGAGGGTCTGTGACCGTGATCATGGACTGCATAGTTTCCGTCTTTGGGTACGTCTTGGCCAGTAGATATCTCAAGCACGCCATACTACTCCAACCACTCAGATAACCCCATGGGGTTTGGGCTTTGTATAGGTACATGAATGATACGTATCCCACAGTATGCAAGTCAATGACTAAATTCGGTGAGTCCATTTTTCAGGCGGTCTGGCCTAACTCAGTCCAGTATCTATGCAGACACACACCGTAGGATGGCTCATTCAACGGCGTACGCTTGTATCTGTCTCTACCGTCTTCCCCCATAGTCTGTATATAAATATAGCCTCAACATCCCCTCATGCTGTCACATGTAGCTCTACAATGACAGACGCTCTCACCCCTCATACATTCATGTGTCCTTCTCCACACTTGCATGTATGCCATTTACGAGGTAATCGTATCTTGCCCTAATGCAGCTCTCCTCTATGCGTGTTTCTACATGGCCATGGCCTACATGACATGGCGATATGAGGGTGTTTCCAGCGAATGCTGCGAATCCCATCCACAGGGAGGGTTAGGGTAGTAGAGAGCGAGGATGCCAAAAACCAAACATCAAGACATTATCAACGGGCTCGGCTAGTATTATACATGATCCCTCACGATGCATATACTTCTATTACTGCCTGATACATGGTACACGGGACAAACACGAACTTTTCTCTCATATGTGCCCGAACTGCTGCTCAGGGTAAGTTGCCTCCTGCGCTATATGTCCCAGGTACTACTATATACAATCCCTGTAGGTTCGCACATGTATAGACACACACATGACATGAGAGACATGTGTATGTGTGATGTGTGCGTGCGTACGTTAGTAACGGCTGTGCGTCGCAACCTATGGGATAGTGTGATGTAATCGCTTGCCCCATCTTGCTGTATACTTGCTTTATTCTACGCCCTCATGCTGCTACCCCCTAGCAATACAGCACCCCCACTCCCGGTTCTCTCGCAATCTTATTAGACGAGCGGCTTTAGCAGGCCTCGGCCTCACTACTGGCTGCTTCTAAGGAATATCCCAAGAAGAGCAATCTACGCAAGCTTGAAATCATGTTCTTTCTTTTCACCCTTGTTGGCCATTATGTCAGTATCGTGGAGATCTGGCTGGGAAGTTTTTTTTTTTTTTTTTCGGCATCTTTATAGCTACGCTACAGGCTGTATGCAATAAGAAAGGAGACAAGATGACTGTCCTTGACTAGCTTCTGTCGAGGATTACGTGTACTTCTGTCCATATCAACGGGCAGCGCTTCCTGCGTGTTTCCTTTGCATATCTCTCCATGTGTCTCTAGCCTTGGTAGATAGATAGGTTGCTACTGGGGAAAACGAAAAACACTATCAAAGACATTCTGCGTAGAATACTGTGTTTTTACCTCATTTCCCACTTCGGCATATGGTCCATCATGCAGGCATCCTCACCGCCCTCCACTTCTCGGCCACGGGATCGCAGTCTATCCAGTCCAGGCGAAACTGGGGGTGCTCATAGCAAGATGCTTCTCAATAACATCAGTATGACGAAGATCCGCGAGTATATTGCGCACTGGCAGCCAGCTGAATAGTAGGGACAGCCCCCCAGTATCACAGTATTTTTTATAGTAGTTAAGACGGATAGTCTCAACATAGCACACAGCAGCGTGGCTAAACAAGGGAAAGGCTAATGCAATGAAGGGAGGAGGCGGCCGGAATGAACGGGAAATACCAAGATATGGGGGGGGGACAAGAATGGTTTTCTGCAGCGGACGCCCTGTCTAACACTACGGACTGGGTAGTATCGGTACAATATTGTGATCATAAAGATGTGCATGCGCATGTGCATGTGTATTGCAGTGTATGTATGTCCGTCTAGCAAGAATAAACAATACGTAGTGGTAGTGCCTTGATAAACCTCTTGAAAGAGCAGCCAATCAGCAGCTAGAAATGGGAGACAACTACCAAATAAAGCATGTGATTGGGCCCTCTGATTGGCTAGCCGGCCGGAGACTAACATCCGCTTACCCGGTCGCCGATTGGCTGGAATGGCTTATGTAAAGAATACCGCTAACCAGCCAGCCTCGAGTAAACACAACAACTATCACAGTCGGCCTTTCTCCGGTTTGATGTGAATCATAATATAGTACAAACATGAATAAGCAGTTTCATGCGGCTATTCAATCCCTCTTTGTGAAGAGCTCTAGATCCTTATCCACAGTCCCTGCGAACCCCCGCTCCCCTGCCATGGATATTTCAACCCTGCTGAATTATAACGCCTGCGATATTTCTGATGCTCTTCTTCGCCTTAACGTGACCAGCGGTGGTGTGCTTCCAGACATATCCCTACGTGGCCAGCGCCCCGCCAAGCAAGAGGTGTTTGCCGCACCCGCTTCAACGGTCCTATTTGTCCCTAAGGGTGCAACACCAGCACCGTCTGCCCCCCAGGCAAATATCCCCAAGGGCAGCCACTGGGCGGATCTAACAGTGCCGGATACCTTCGTCGTCATCCAGCAGCCTCAGGGCCAGACAAATGCGGTGCTGGGCGGCATCATGGCGATGCGCATGAAGCAGCTCAAGGCTCGGGGCGTTGTGGTTGATGGTCGGGTTAGAGATGTAGGCGAGCTGCGAGATACTGGGATGCCGGTAAGTTGTAAGCCTGTGTGCATCTAGCGGGCAGTCGAAGTGGCTAACCAAAGACGGATAACAGATCTGGTCCAAGGGTCTTTCAACGGTTGGCGCTGGTGCCTCCTCGTCTCCTCACGCCGTACAGGTGCCCTTGGATATCAATGGGACTGTTGTCCGGCCTGGTGACATCATTTTTAGCGACAGCAACAACGGCGTTGTATGTGTACCACAGGAACTGGTCTCGCAAGTTGCTGAATTGCTACCCGGACTAGTCGGGGCAGATGACCGTGTCAAATCGGAGGTCCAGAGAGGTACATCGGTTCAGGAGGCTTTTAAGAAACATCGGGGCAAAGCTTGATAAGAGCTATATAAACGGGGAATGTATTTCGTGATTTCATGCCACAGGAAAACAGGTTCCTAGGTAGACAAGAGACATGGACGCAGCTTCTGCTGCCATAGTGATGCTTCTCTTGGCTTGTTGTACTGCGCCTTTGTCTCTTCTACAACACATCTCAAAACAACAAACTAGCAACCAACTGCACGAAAGAAAACGAAGCCTCCTAGTAATCCACCAGCCAATTTACGGGCTTTATACCATGCCATTAGTAGCAAGGGTCCATCTCTTCAACCCCCTCCCCCTATACTCAATCCCATACAAGGCCCAGAGCGCGTTTCTAGCGCAGCCAGGAATCGTCCGCCCGGTAGTCTGCTGGTGGTACAGCATTTCGCCCCCGCATCGAAGATGTTTCGCTGTCACTATCAGATAGCATCTTGGGCACGGGGAGTTCAAGCCGCGGAGCTGCTTCTGCCGCTACTTTGGCCTGAGTGACGCCGCCACCGCCGCTGGGGTTTCCAGGTAGGTTCAGTGGTGCAGGAGTCATGGGCGATACCTTGGATTTGGACGGCGACACACTGCGGCTGCGACTCTCAGGTGGTGGCCCGTAGCGCACGTCTTTAACGTCCCAGCCATCCTCCATCGCCGCCGAGACCCAGGTACGTAGAGCTTCATGCACTGAAGGATAAAACTTTTCCTTGCACAGGCGCAAAGAGCCGCCCATGCATCGCTCCCAGCCTGAAACTCGCAACTCGCTACGGAGCTGGTTTCTGTCGTCGCGGGACGGAGTACACGCAATTATAGCGTTGAGGAGGTCCACATGTGATGCCAGGTAATTAGTGGCGTCCCATTCTACACCACCGACGTATGGTGCTGCTGCCACAGGCGGACGTTCCGCGGGGAAATGGCGAGTCATGTATTTCAGAGCAGAGCCAACCTCATCGGCTGATGCCAACGAGGATGCCTCGGGATCTAGATTCATCTTATCGGGGACAGCTACAATATTGAGGTGATGAAGAAAAATCCAAAACACCTCTTTTGTAACATTGACGACCTCTTTATTCCACACTCGATATGGCCGCGGGCGGTGCATGCTCAGCACAAACCCAACCGGCCGTTCGGACTCCGGCGGCTCTGGATCGCGGAGATGAATGAGAACATTAGCAGCACGAGAAACACGATCGCTTGGTGCGCCAGACTCGATGTACATGAAGAGAATGGAGGTGACAATATTCCGGGTGGTGAATTCGCTAGGACCCTTTTTCTCAGGATCGAAAAGCAAATGTAGCAGACGCGGAAATAACTCGTCACGAATTGAGTGGATGTAAACCTGTGCTACGGCTGTAGTAGAAAGAGCCTTGAGGCATAGCAGGGTTTCGTGAAGCAGGGCATCTTCGTGCTCATCACTATGGAAAACAGTTAGCCATAGACGTCCCCACCCCTTAACCATAGCATATCCCCCCCCATACACGCCAGTTGGCATCTACTTACCGCCATTCAATCTCCATGATACGATGCAAAAGAGCAACCATCTCCTCCATGCCGCCTTGCCTGATGAAGTCTTCAATCCAAGACACTGCCTCGTTCCTTAGCAGCAGCCTCAGCTTGTGTAACTTGCCCACTTCAACGGCCTGTGGCCTCGTAACCTTTCGCAGATATGACACAAAGTCTGCAGGTGCCGTGCCCATAATCTTGGCCAACAAGCCGGTACCATTTCCGCCTCCAGTGTTTCCGGATACCCCATCAGTGGCATCCGCAAAGGACGAGCCGAGAGGGTTCTCGTCTGCAAGAGTTTCGCTGGACTTGGATCGCAGGTGTCGGCTCAATGATGAGAGCGTCTTGTCACCCTTCTTTCCGGTCTTATTGATTCGAGACAAGGTGAAACTACGACCTCTGCTTCTTTTGGTTTTTGCAGGCTGTATCTCTGCGGTACCGTCTGTAGCTATATCACTTGAAGATCCCTGTCTCTTGCGGACGTCCATGGTCTTTGATTGCTGCTCATGCTTACTGGCAGCAGCTGCCATTTCCGCCCAGTCCTGGCGGATAAACTCCATTTTGATGGTGTCGGCGAGGTTGCGCATTTTGTAGCGCTGGTTTTCGGGGATGTTTCGCCGATCAAGCATCGCTTCAAGATGTTTGTCAATGTCTTTGGGATCGATGTCGAGCTCGGTGCTTCGTTTTTTTATAGTCGTATGCATGGGCATACTGGAGCCCGCGGACATGCTCTTAGCGCGTCCGTGAGTGAAAGTACCGCGGAAGGGCATTTTGGAGAAGTGACTGGGCTTTGCTTGATCAGAGCTGTCTTGTGGTGGTTGTGGCAAGGTGCTTCCGCAGCTTCGGGGGTCGGCACCGCGGGAGGGCAGGGGGGCAGGATCGGCGCAAAACTGTTGATAGATGGGTGTTGATTGTGAGCTCGGGGCCATGCTAGAAGGAGGTGTTCTGTTTTCCTTGTCCTTGTAGATTCGTGGTCCTTTGTCGTCGTCTTTTCTAGCCGTCTTCGGTCGACTCAGAAAATTGGCCAGGTTAGTGGTCGACTTGGTTTTCTTGTGGCCCTTAACAGGCGACGACTCTCTGCTCTTGAAGCGAGAAGCGCTTTCCTTCAAGCCAACACCCGTGAATGCAGCTAGAGGGCCTTTTTTACCATCGCTAGCAGGCTCTCTATCGACTTGCCTTCCCCGCTCCTTTGACTTGCCCTTGGGGCTCGGCTTGGGGCTTGCCGCAGAGCTCAAATAGCCCTTTTCGATAGACCGAGTCGGCGAACGATTGGGAGATCGATTGTTGCTTTGGTTGTTGTGGTGTATTTCGCCGAGCGGGCTGCCGACAGAATACTGCGAGAATATGGGCAAAGACAAGGCCGGAGCCGAGACGTTTTCGCTAGGGATTGACATGGGCGACAGTACAGGTGAGCCCATTTCTGAGTCGCTGCGGCGGTTGATGAAAGACTTCAGCCGCTGTTTTGTAGGTGAAGGTGGGCCTGGCCGCAAAACACCCGATGAAATTTGATAGGCCATGATGTTTGTTGCAGTATACAGCTTAGCAAGACGGTTGCTATGGGGGAGGCTAATAGTGACGATGGCAGTAGTTGAAGTCGATAAGTGAGTAAGAAAATGCAGCAAAGGAGAAGAAACAATAGGATGGTTGGATAAGAAAATATGGGATAAAACCAGTTATGATGAGTAAGGAGAAAGAATGCGCAGTCGAGAAGGTCAAGAAGCAGTCTCGCTGCCACAGAAAGCTCAATCCGGGTCGAGGCAAAAAAAAAGAAAAAAAGGAAGATGAAAAATTCAAGATCACAGTCAAGCTCTGCCTCGTGGGACCTGCCTCGTGAAGCTTTGTCCCTGACCCTTCTAAATAAGGAAGGAAGGAGACGGAGGGAGAGGAAGGAGGTTGAAGCTCAAAAAGGTTACTGCTCTAGACTCTGGTGTTCGTTTGTATAAAGAGCTGGAATAAAGGAAGTTGCCGCAAAAGAAGCTATTGCTCGCGCTTCTTTGTTGTTGCTCTGGCCAGCTATTAAACCATTAAAGTGGGACGATGAGTATTGGGGGGGCGACGACGACTTGGTGATATTGAAGCAACGGCAATAAGGATAATGGAAACTGATAATCTAATAAGAGGACGGAGGCACTTGGGAAGAGTCAATCTCTCATCCGCCCACTACACTGCACTGCATCCCTCACCAAGGAAACGGAGTCGTGTTGTTTGCCTTAGGTCTTCATGGGCTTTTTGTTTTGGCTAAGCGGAAGGAATGGCAGCGTTCTCGTTGCTTCTCTTTTTGTGCGTCACCGCCTGAATGACAACAACAACCATGGAATATGGGGAGGCACTCAGATAGGCATAGGCATTATATTGCGCATACGTATGTACAATGTACATACACAGCATGCAAGCTGCAAGGCAAGAGAGATGCTGTTTGTTCGTCTGTTATCATGTTGCTAGAGGAAAGCTGCAGCGTAACAGCTTCTGAGTAAACAACGGGGCTCGCGTCTCCATGGCAATGGAAGGATTCCCTCTCCAGCACTATGAAAGCCGCGCAAGGAGCCCTGGATGGTCCAAAAAGGGCCCCCTTCCCCCCAGGCTCTTGTGAGACGAGACAGGCCGGAACTGAGACTAAAAGCAGATCAGATAGATCCCAAGGCCTTTTCGCTATTGAGACGGAGCCCCCAGTCAGTATCAGCCACAAAATGACAGCGTCCTAGTCTGGTTCCGTGAGCATGGCTGTTTCATAGTCGCTTGCCAGCCAGCGTGCAGAGCAGCAGCGGTCAGCAAGCACCACAACGAAGAGCAGACAGCCCCGCAATCAGACCTAGGCATGTGATATTGTCCTCGTCGCATAACAGTCCTGTTGCCCTGGATATCTATAGCGAACTGTTGGGCATAGAACAACCATCTATAAAGTAAAGAATAGCGCTGAGGCTAGCGGCTCTAGTCAACACATGCATTGCTTCCTTGAGATCTATCCCTACATATATATACATATATATATATATATATATACATGCACAACTAAATAGCAATAGCCAATGCTAAGGATGTGGTTCTAATACATGTAAATATAACCCTTCCTTCCTCCCCCCCCCCTTTCCCTACCAGCTTAGTAGACCATTCACACGGTCGTATCCACCCCGCAGTTGAGATTCTGGCTTCACAAGCTTTCCCTGGAGAACAGTGTACTTGACAATGTTCTCGCAGTCCTGCGGGAACACCCTGGCCAGCCACATGCACTGGGCGGCACCGACGTCCTCGCCTAGCGGCTTCATCTCCGTCTCTTTAGGCCTGAGGACTTGACCATTAGGAAGTTTACTGCGCTCTACGTCGTCTACTCCAAAGGCATTCGGCCTACGGTAAATCATCATGTTGGCCGAGTACTTGTGCCCGCCCACGTGCGAAATGAAGTAAATGCCGACGCCCCCTGGCCGTGTGTCGTCGTAGTCACGGTACAGGCCAAGTGGGCGTAGATGGCGTTCCAGCTCCTTCTTCAACAGTGGCGCGCTCTGGCCGCAACGGGCATCGCGAGTTTTTTGCGAGCACATGAGAATCACTACGCTGTGTGGGCACTGTGAAGCGATAATCTGGGGCGGAATGGGCTTCTTTGTATCCTGTGAAATATCATCTGGGGGGTTGGCACCAGCAGCTTCGGGCAGTTCGAATGGGACGAGCTCTGAAGTCGATGTAGGGGCAACATTGATGTATGACGTGATCATGGTGGGTACATTCGCAGGCGTTACTTGGTCGAGATAGACGAAAGCGGGCAGGAGAAGCACACGCGTAGGCTCGCTATAGTCGGTAGTACCCGAGGGCTGGGGCATGTTGGAGGCAGATAACATGAGTTTCTAAACACAAGGGAAGCGAGCCATGTTAGCTTCAGTCAATGTCAAGATAGTCCAGGTTATAATACAGCTAATAGTTTGAATAGACCTTCCGGTTCCGCCTGGCCAGACACAGCGAACTCGCAGTGTTTCCTGGGAGAGCCACGGGCAGAGAGACATGAAAATACTTACCCCATTGGTAGGGCTGGACGCATTGCTAATGGCTTCCATGATGCTCCCCTTCTCGTCCGCAACATCACGCACCCAGTCAGCCTTGCCCGTGGCCACCAGGACATGTGTGCTAAAGGCCTTGATATGGCCGTAGAGCTTGTCGGTTTTTTCGATGCTGAATGACTTGGGATACTTGATAGAGCAACTCTCGCAGTCTTGCAAGCAATCATCGCCATCAGCGTCCGGGCTGGTTGTGGGGAATAGAGTAGACCATGTCGTTGTAGGCTTCTCGTCAGCAAGACGTGTTTTCGAGAGGAAGGAAAAGAGTTTGGAAGCCATTACTGGTGTGTCGGTGTGCGTGTGTTCAAGAGGGAAAGAGGAAAAGAGGAAAAGAGAGTACGGCTGTCTCGGAATTGTAGTATCACTACTGTCTATTTCTGCGCCATATTCCCGACGAAGGTCCCGACTTCCTTATAAACATCCCGTATCGATAAGGCCGGTTCGTCTCCTTTTCTCTCCCAGCCAATTACCTCATAGCCTAGTCCCAAATGCCGTCACCTTTTGATCCTATTATTTTGGGGGGGAAGGGGTTCCTGAAATATGGGGAACTAAGACAAGATAGACGCCCTATAAGAGCCCGCAAGAGCCCCTCCAAGGACCGCGCGGCTTATCAATCGGGTGCAGCCAGGTGGTTCTAAGGATTCGGGCAAATACAGAAAGTTGCTGATTGATAAACTAGGCACCAGCAAACCTGTCCGTGTGTAGTTGAAGAGATATTTTTTTTGCTCCCCATCTGTGTGGTCTGTCCAAAACCAAGTCTATACTTTGTGTAATAATAAGTCTTCTAGAGTTACTTATGTATTGGCCTCGTCAATAATGACAAATCAGCCGACGTCGTTAGGCAGACACTTTTTATCAAGGGGAAGGATATTAGATTATATTAAGTGTCGTTTGATCTTGGTGATTCCAGTAGACGTTAAATATACTCAAATCAAACTAGGTTCTATCAAATCCGGAAGCTTTGGCAAAGATGAAGATGCACGTCTCCTAGAAGGTATTTAACTTCATATTTCTCCCCTCAGACCCCGGTCACGTGCTAGACCCTAGTCATTACTCGGAAAAACGGAACGGATTTTGGGAAGGTACCACACAGTATTTGAAGAAGCTGTCAATTGGTAGTGGTTCAAGATAAAACGACAGCATCAATTAACCCAACAGCAGAGAACAAAATAACAAAAAACAGCAGCGCAAAATGCTAAAGAAAAACGTAAAAGTCAGACCAAAAGACCAGTATGAAGCAAAAAAACACACACACAAAAAAAAAAAAAAAAAAAAAACCCCCCGCATGAAACAATGTAATCCAAGAAGCAGCCCCAAAATACATCACAGTGGCCCATTGGCCGCTACCTTGCCCTCACATATACAGCCTCACCAGGCCTAGGCTGTTTTCTTCCGTGCCTCGTCATACTCTGAATCCCCTAGGCTTCCCTCAAGCTCGTCTGGGTGCTGTTCTTCGACTTCGGAGTCATCATCATCTGATACAATCACCATCTTTGCACCACCGCCACTCTTGCGCCGCCTCAATTTCATGGCTTCGTGGATCTTGCGCGTCGCCTCATCAAAGCCGTCCTTGGAGTCGAGTGTAGTAAAGCCCGCAAAATTAATCACCGAGCTATTACGGCTGCGGTTACGACTAGGAGGCCTAGTAGAGAACATTCCGTGACCACCAATGTTGCTAAACGAATCGTTGCGAGGCAGCAGCCGAGAGCTCTTTTGCGTATCACGCTGAGTAAGCACATGCACGGTTTCGGGAGATGCCAGGTGAGAGCTTGGCGGCGATGAGGTCCCCGAGCCAGCATATGTCGGTCGCTGGCCCCCTTCCCCTTTCTCTTGCTCTTTCTTTTTCTTCTGCTTTTCGGCAGCCTCGCGTAGGCGTCTGCCAAAGTCGGGGAACATTTCAGGGCCAAGCTCGTTGATCAGCTCCGTTACCTGCACGCTAAGCTCGCTGCGTCGTTCTCGTAAATGCGCCATGCTGTAGCTGCTGGAGGGAAAAAGACACAGGAAGAGGGGGCGCAGGGACTTGAAGATATCCATACCAACCTCACCAAACCGCAGGCTAGCGAAGGTTATCCCAACAAGACCGACCCAGGCACCAATAAACACCAGCCACAGTGGTATCCAAGTCGGAGCATAGCCCCAGAAACGGTCCTGATATACCTTGACGGTGACGAGAATGGAGTAGAAGTTGTAGAGAGTAGGAGTTAAAGCCAACGCAACAAGCAGTTTCCAAGTTGCAATGACGTCATTTCCCTGGATCTTGACGCTAGAGCCGGCCAATGCCTCCTTTGCCTTTTTCATGCTAATAACTTTGGCGGCAATGAAGACAGGAGAAAAGAGCACAACGCCAGGCATCACTGCAATTGACAGCACGAGCAGCTTAAGCACGCGATAGAAGAAAGTGAAAACAACCTTAGGTAGCGACATGGTGGCATACTGCACCTGGTGATCACGTAGATTCAGATAACGCAAACGCCGGTTGTAGTCCTGTACGGCTCCCATAAGCTGCTTGATACGCTCATCATCCTTGTAACGCTCATAGCCCTTGGCTAGCCGACGGTTGAGCTCAACGACCACAGGGAGGGGGAGCTTCTTTCCAAACGTGCCTGTGGGGTTATACAAGCGGCGCGCCGCTTGAATTAACATCAGAGTGTCGTAGTCAGGGGTCGATACGGTCACAGAGCTTAGGCCCTGGTAAATGGTGTCCAAAAGCTGGCCAATGGCATCACGACGCTCGTTGTTCTTGTACATTTCTACCAGCTTGCTAGGAATCTCAATTGGAGGGCCAAACTCAACGACTGCCCGCGACCGGAACTTGTGCGCATGGAAGTAGTTCATCCCGACAGGTACAATAGTTAGTCCACAGTCGGGAGCCTCGGCTAAAGCCCCGAGAGCCATGATGGCCACACCGGCCTTGAGAGGAAGTAACTCTGTGCGGTCGTGGCTGCCGCCCTCGGGGAAAATACCGACGCAGCCACCAGACTTGAGACGGTCAAAGACAGCATGGTACACTACGGTTTGGTCAATGTGTGGCGCAAGTTTAAACTTGGTGCCTTCGTAACCGGGGCGAGATCCACAGATGCTGAGGTTAGTAACCTTCCCATCCTCGTCAATATCATCGCGCCCGGTAAGCTGCTGCATAGATAGCTTTCCCTTGAATGGGCGGCGCAAGCGGAGTTCCGTAGGACTTATAATCTCGGAGATATCAACGCTAGAACTAGCCGACTTTTTGCCGGCGGGGAGAAATAGCAGGCCACCTGCCACGCCTTCGCCCTCACCAAAGCGAGTGCCAATGCCGCGAACAAGGGTCGGGTCGCCAATGGGGTCGGGAAGATAAATGGTTCCAGAAGCAGGTTTTGCCGAGTCCTGTGCACGGCCAACAGGGACGGAGCCGGTCTGACGAGAACCCCAACCGACAAAGCCGTGGACGGACTTTTGAGCGATCAAGAGTGAGACGCGGCGACCGGCTTCCTGGCGGAGGGTTCGTTGAAGGACAATGCCGTCGACAAACTACAGTGAAAAAGAAAAAAAAAAGATTGCGTGTTAGAGAGTACAGCAGGAGCACAGGGCAGGCATCCCAGAAAGATGCATGTGACAGTAACATACCTGGTTAGCATGAGGGGCAGCCACGAACAGCACAGGACCAGTAGTAGGAACCTTCCATGAGCCACGGGGATGGACTTCTCGGAAGAAGAGATCAATGAGAATAGACATAACCCAGGAGAAGACGTCATACTTCCAGTTAACCATAGGGTATAGCTCCTTCCGAGCCTCTGGCCCATTTACGGTCTGCGGCGCTTTGGCCATAGTCGCAGGGGAAGCATGAGCCTCATTTGCCATTGCGAAAAAGAGAAGCGTCTTCTCAGTATTTGAATGTCGGGTAGTAAGTAGTAAAGAGAGCCAAGAAGATGGACTGGAGCAAAAGCGAGGGGATATGGCAGTACGGGCGAGCTAGGATTCAAAGATGCTCCGGCGAGAGGGAAGGTTCGGAATAACAATGACAGGGAAGGAGAAAACGGCGATAATCTAGCCCCTTTTTAGTACATGGTCGAGTTTGAAGGAGATTCGAGGTTTTTTGCGAATGTAGTAGTAGTCTTTCCAATAGCAGTAGTAATGTGATCAGGCACAGATAGGACTTGGTTCTGAGTGCGTAGCTAGCACCAAGCACACACAGGTTGGGTTGTTGACTGCGGACAGCGTTTAATGTTGAGATGAGAGGATTCGTTTCGATAAAGGATTCTAGATCATGGCGTGACTCTGTAAGAGCAGTGTGGGGAGGGGACTTTGTCTTCCTTGACTCGTTTTTTTTTTCTTTCCAGACTCGTGATGCCTTGGAAAAATTTCCCCACATCAAAAAGAAGAGCTTCGTCTTCCGTGGAAGAACTATGGATGGTAAGAAAAGTGGGGCGTATAAAACAACAATAAATCAAGGGGAGCTATGGGCGTTGATTGGCTAGATTTGCTCTTTGGGGGGGGGGGTAGCCAACAATAAAATCGACCTTGATAAATTGACTATTTCCCCAGACAAATGACTATGACTCGGTTCCAGACCTCAGACCACTGCTATGGAAAGGATTTAAGATCTAGAAACTTGGAGGGGGTTAGGCAAACACCGACATGTGTTGAGGGTTGGTTGCCTTGTGCAAACCCTAGATATTCATCTTATGGGCAGCGTTGCTGAGGAGCTCTTTCCTAGTCGTTCCCTGTGGGAGCCAATAGGTACGTATCTGGGTGTGTAACACGTGACACTTAGGTACGTACCTATTGGCCGCCATGACGTACAAGTCATAAACACCATGTGGAATCATAGCAAGATCCAGCGATTCCAAGCTTACTATTGTGTTCTGATCAGATGATGTATGATTCCATGAAAGGCCGACTGATTGGTTGATTGCAAGATGTTCGCTGCGTGTTGTTTATTTTTGATACGGTTGACCCGTTGTGCAGTCGCTGTTGAGCTTGGTTTGAGGCAAATAGACTGACTGTTCAATCCATTTAGTGCGGATATGCAATGCCAGCCTGCTATCTTTATGGATTCATCCAGACGCGAGTGTTTCCGTAGTTCTTTATCTTTTGATCCTAGGCCAGGAGTCAAGACACGACCATGGTAGAGCTGGCCCTGTCTTCTAAGTCTAGTTTCCAGCACTGTTGGAGGCTTGTCAGAATGTCATGAGAGTGAAAGCCTAGACATTGATCCTTCATAGTCGAAGATAATAGATACGCACCGGTTTCGTGTGTAAGGATATCATGTAAACCCAATATCTTTGTATGCCAGCCAAACGCAAGTTTTGCCCAGACTTTTCTCATTCTCGTCTCGAGATGACGAACTACTATACAGATTCTCTTTCACGGTCGGTGCCACAATTTGAACACAAGCAACGTGTACATGGATACTACTCTCCGCAGTAACTACGATACAGTCTTCACCATGGCTAACGTTTGAGTACAGAGCTCGTTGGTCCATCATGCCCTGCTCGACGCTCTTACAAATCTCCTTCATGCCTCTTCGCCTGTTCGCCGAGAGGTTGTCGCCCATTTCCTGGACTTCTTGCCTCTCCACACGTTCATCTTCTCTGCCCAAGCATTGATCGTAGCGTGTAGAACTTCCCGAGAGCCATACTCGCGTTCAAGAGGCAGGCGGTCCTCAGGAAATTGACCAGTAGCTGTAGCTGAACTCATTCTAGCAAAGACAGTTTGAGAAAGTCGTTGTGCCGCGAAGTGAGCCTCATTATCAACGGAAAAGGCGTAATCACAAGCGATGAATTTGGCTGGCATACAATAATTTTAGGCCTACATAATATCCTTACATGCGCACGTAGGTGCGTACCTATTGGCTCCCGTCCCTCGTTTGCTGGTGAGGTAATTAGCACCCATTACCCATCCGTCTGTAAGACCTGTCCTGGAGACTGACTCTACTCTGTCTACACTCCCAAGGCTATCTCGATCTGTCCTAAAGTTCCTGTAATGTCTGTTCAAAGAATTGACTCGTATTTTGGAGTCTACCAGGATGCCTCTCCAATTGACTTGTTGTCCTCACCGCCTAGTTCTTTCGTCTGCGGTTCTTTTTCACCGGCGCACTGGTTGATGCACTCTCTATTTCTTCCCTTTTAATTGTGCCTTCGTTTTCCATCTCTCGAAGCTTCTCCTGTCCCGAGATAAACATGGTCAAATCGTGATTCATCTCCTGGAGACCCGCAACCTCCGTTTTCAAGGCTTGCAGTTGTTCCTCGTACGTCTCGTTTTTTGTAGTCACATGCTGGATGCGCTGCATAAGACCCTTGTTTACCTCCTTTTCCTCCTGCAGTGCTTTACCCAAGCTCCGTGCTAAGTCTTGCGCCTTGGCTGCGCGAGCGGTCTCTTGATCCATGCTCCGAGTGAGTCTCGCCATGCCCTTTTTGAGTTCCTCTATCGCAGCTTTGAGGTTTTCATTATCTGATGTTAGTGTTTGCGCCATGGCTTTGCTACTTTCTGCGTGTTCAGTAGCCTTGTCTGCCTTGTCTATGGTCTTGGAAACAATGTCTTCGTAGTATATGCGCTGTGACTCGAGTTGGTTGACAAGCAGTTGTGTGTATTCTGCGCTCATTGCTTCATACTTTTCGAGCGGTACAACATCTCGATAATGCTTGTCGTCGTGGCTATTGTCTTGATCGTCTCGATCGACAGAATTCTGGCCTGGTCGGCTGAGATGGCGCTCGGGAAGTTCCACGAGTTTCCCGTTGCCCTTTTCGCGGATGAAGCGATGCACCCATTTATCATCCCCATAGTCCCAGACATACTGTGTTTCAATTTCCAGTGCAAAGTTATGTGCTGTGTCTTTCCAGTGGTCTTTAGCATGGGCACCCTTGTAGCGCCCACATCCGACATGTCCACATATCAGGCATATCCAAAGATCCGAGTTGCAGTCACAGACGCTACAGAGGTTCGAAATGCCCTGCCCGAATGGCCGGGCACCTGGTATGCTGTCATCCACCACGCTAGCAAACCGGCATACAGGGCACCCACCATCTTGCCACTTTTGCAAACATGTTGAATGGAAAACGTGTTGACAAGCAATCGTAATAAGACCACTTGAATCATCCATGCGCTCGAGGCATACCGGGCAGATAGGTATATCTGGCAAGCCTGGGGGTGGTGGCGGAAACGGCCTCAAGTTAGACGAACTTGAGGCGGGCGGCAGTGTCTCGGTCGGCTGGGCTGTGGATTGAAATTCGATCGACTTAACAAAGGCAACATCGCAAGTATCGGCCTGGAGGAAGGGTGGTGCGTGTGCATGTTAGCTAGCAAATCTAAGAGAGGTATTGAAGGAAGGGGTTGCGATTCCTACCACACGATCGTTAAATCGCTTGCCGTTGTATTCCTTTCTAAAATCTCGTGCCATGTCCCAGTCACGGAACTTGAGCAGCATCAGGTCATTCGACATGTGTTCGGTTGTAACTATGCGGATATGCGTGATATGATTTGCCCATGTATCTCCAACGAATCTGAGAACCTCCCCGTGTGATATATAGCTCGGTATCATTGGTATGCATAGTGTGGTGGATTTGTTCAAGTCTTCGGGCTGTAAATGGAGTTCCGAGATATCAAGATTTTGTTGAATATTGGGGTTTTGTGTGCCTTGTCGGTAGATGTGTACTACTCCCCAGTCTGTATGTTCCCTGTTGAAATAAATTGGTTGGAAATGCGCCTTGGTTGTTAGTCCAAACCCGCCCAATATAGGGCCAAGGTCCAGCAAAGTTGGCGCATGGTATTGTGAGCTTGATGATGGGCCGCCGAGGGAGTTGGACATGTCGCTGGTGCTTGATATGGGTGTTTGGGGAGTTCGATTGCGTGGTTTTTTGAGTGTACAGTGGTTTGGCACTGTAACTGAAATGATTATTCGTATGTGATAACGGAAGAAACCTTGTTCTTGGGTAGACGCGACGCTAAAGTAACGATAGAGAGGTGGCTGAGAATATAGGGATATGGGAGAGCGATAGGTAAAGCGTCTTGTTGCGCCGCCGAGCACTGAACGCACGAATGATATGCTCAGTCTAAAATAACGCAGCTTATGTCGGTAAAAGAAAACATGCCAAGAATACAGATATGGACTCTATTTACTAGAGACTTGTCCGATTTGGAGGCATAGAAATGTGAAGACGATAAACTCAAGGCTGGAGAAAAGGCTGTGAATACGTCATGACCCTAGGAAAGGATTTTTGGTGGGGTCTGGTTGGTTACACGCAGTAGCTGAGAAGCTGCTGTAAGAAGCAGTTGCCGAAAAGAGTAGATACCGCAAATTGGAACCGGCAAAGAAAAAGTGAGAAAGTAATTACCAATGGAAAAAAAAATATGAGAAGAAAACCATATATCTTCTATAGTAATCCGGGAAGTCTCATTTCTCCGAGTCACGTGATTTTGTCAAGTAAAACAGGCCAAAATCTTTGAATGTGGCAGCGGCCCAAGTTTATCATGATTCCGGCTTGTTGAAATGGGAAGCAAATAAATATCTCCTATGCATACAACATGGTGTTTACAAAAAGTCAGTTATTCAGGTCACGCAATTTCATGACTAACAAGAGTCATATTGTGGTACGAGAGTCTGTTTGACGTCATGGGTTTACAGTCGCTGAGTTGCATCATTATGGCGCTCAAGTCGCAATCTAGACAATTATACTACAGGAAATTAATACTGTACATTGACACATTGTATGATAGATATTTCATGCTAAGCAGTAGATAAGGACTGCAGGATATTATTATTCATAAAGACATAAAGTCCCTAGGGGACTGCTAATTCCCAACCATTACATGATAGACGGTGGTGAAACGCTTTACCAGAATGCTCAAAAAAGGAGAAAAAGCCGGTTTTTACTGGCCACCACGCAGACGCAGAACCAAATGAAGAGTGGATTCCTTCTGGATGTTGTAGTCAGAGAGGGTGCGACCATCCTCGAGTTGCTTTCCAGCAAAGATGAGACGCTGCTGGTCAGGAGGGATACCCTCCTTGTCCTGGATCTTGGACTTGACATTGTCAATAGTATCCGAAGACTCGACCTCGAGTGTAATAGTCTTGCCCGTCAGGGTCTTGACAAAGATTTGCATACCACCACGCAGACGCAGAACCAAGTGAAGAGTAGATTCCTTCTGGATGTTGTAGTCAGACAGGGTGCGGCCATCCTCAAGCTGCTTTCCGGCGAAAATGAGACGCTGCTGGTCCGGAGGAATACCCTCCTTATCCTGGATCTTGGACTTGACATTGTCAATAGTATCCGAAGACTCGACCTCGAGTGTAATAGTCTTGCCCGTCAGGGTCTTGACAAAGATTTGCATACCACCACGCAGGCGGAGCACTAGATGGAGAGTAGACTCCTTCTGGATGTTGTAGTCGGACAGGGTGCGACCGTCCTCAAGCTGCTTTCCGGCAAAAATGAGACGCTGCTGATCCGGAGGGATACCCTCCTTATCCTGGATCTTGGACTTGACATTGTCGATGGTATCAGAGGACTCGACTTCGAGGGTGATGGTCTTGCCGGTAAGGGTCTTGACAACTGCGGATGTATTAGCGCAAGTTAAACAGGGACGTGTTAGTGAGAATTATCCTTACAAATTTGCATACCACCACGCAGGCGGAGCACTAGATGGAGAGTAGACTCCTTCTGGATGTTGTAGTCGGACAGGGTGCGGCCATCCTCAAGCTGCTTTCCGGCGAAAATGAGACGCTGCTGGTCCGGAGGAATACCCTCCTTGTCCTGGATCTTAGACTTAACGTTGTCAATAGTATCCGAAGACTCCACCTCGAGGGTGATGGTCTTGCCGGTCACTAGATGGGGAGTTAGTGGATGAGCGATATAATGGGTTGGAAGATAGAGAGGAAGGGAAACGTACAAGTCTTAACAAAGATCTGCATAATGATTAATTTGTTGTTCGCAATGAAAAAGTTCAGTGGTGATAAATGGAATTATCAATGGAAGACAATGAAAAATAGATGGAAAAGAGATAAATAAATTGCGTAGGTGGTGAAGTTGCAAGAGGAAAGGTTATTTGTCAAGGGGTGGCAGGGCGGCAGAGTGGCTTTTATAAGTCCTCACGGAAACAAGAAAGGCAGGAATAACGCCTCGTTTGTTTTGTAACTAATGACTTCAGTGACTAAGCTAAGGGGAAAGGGGCTGTACTGTTATCTTGGCTTGGGGTACCGTGGTACTTCAGTACTTTGTAGGGGAAACTGGCGGAAGCCTATGGTTATAACCCAGAATGATCTAGAAAGCCCTCACGTGAGAGGGAGAGAGGGAGGGAGGGAGGAAGTACCAGCTACATCCGCTTTCGTGAGCCCCTTGTTGATGCAAACGTCTCTAGTACATTACATCTAAGAGCCAAAACAGATCCACTTTTGCCATGACACAACAGGCTCACCACCACAAATAAAAGAACGCAGAGCAGCAAAAGAGCACAATATACTGTGAGTGTGAAGTTAAATCTATCGTATTCCCTAATATTTCAACTTGGAGGAAATCTCGTTGGTTTTTGATTGGAGGGGTTTTTTTTTTTCTTTTCTTTTCTTGGGCATATTTTGTTTCTATTCGCTTTCATCCAAGGGCTCACTCGGAGTAGCCGCCGGTAAAAGACGACAAGACGAAGCGGTAAAAGCGAGAAATGAAGGCCTAGGCCCAATACATAATACTAATAAGGATGACTGATCATGACACATTTCTTTCGGTTGTATTCTGGCGGTACTGCCATTTTGCTTTGGTTTCCTATCTTTTCTTTGCCGCATTCCTGGGCTATCATAGCACCATACATAACCAGGCTGGCTCCCTTACCGCCTCACCAATTGCTGTGGCCATATTTTTGACGTGGCCGCTGCACTAACAACGTAACCGAGGCCAACTCTGCTGACTAAAAGCAAAGAGACAACAACAACGGACCGAGCTATGCTCTGCTCATTTCGCCTCCGCAAAAATGCCATGCTCAACATTTGATTCTGCTTTTTTTTTTTTTTTTTTGGTTCTGGTTATTTTGACAACAGCACCAATCGGCTCAACTACGGAGCACCCGGTTGGATCCATTCTAGACCGCGGCTTATGGCGAGGGGAGGGGCTTGCTTACCATGGCCGGTGCACCCATTGGAAGACTGAATGTGATTTTTTTGCCTTGATTGACGGCTTTGATGTGATACGATGTCTAATTGTGATGCGCTCGTATTAAGAAGGATCGGTATTTAGTCACTCCATATTTCACAACCTCTCTTGTTATCAATGGGTGGGTATCTATTATCTATGAATAGATTAAGTCGTAATGAGCGATAAAAGAAATGCGGGGTTGGAGAGAACGACAAGGGGGCATGGCATGACTTAGTTCCAACGTTGATAGATGAGTGACCTGGCTTTACCTTTTCCCTGCTTCTTCCTCTATTTTGGGTTTCAAGACCGTAGGCAAGGCAAGCCACCCAGCCATTCACTTTTGACTCCTACTAGCAAAGTACTTGGTCATGCGTGAGCTACGATCATCGTCGTCATTGTCTGTGTGAGTATCGACGGTCTCGTCCTCCGCAACATGAATATTCACGATACGTCGACATTATAAATCAGGAAAATATTGAACGAAGATAGGGGAAAAGAATTAACTCTCCTACAAAGGGGACAGCACATACGTAAGAGTATATCGATCAACCACGCCACACCAAGTTTCATCATGAGCATCAAATCATTCCAAGCAAAAAAGAAAATGCAAAGAAAAGGAAGATAACAAGCGGACGGACGGACGGACGGACGGACCAGCAAGTCGTGATCTCATGACATCATTTCGTAACACAGAAGTAGAACTAAAAAGAACAAAACAGAACAAATCATCGAAAGAAATCAAGAACATAGAAATAAGATAGAGACAGCAGCAGAGAGCAAAGTACTATGAACAGGACAGGACAGGACAGCTTGAAATAAAGAAGACTAGGAAAAAAAGCAAGACAAGATCATAGGATTGGTTGGACAAGAGGAGGAAGTGTGGAATATATCAATAGAGATAAAAACTTGTTTGTTGCTGAGCTCCAATCATCAATTTCCTGGCGTTAAAAAAGAGCTTTGTTGATCATCTCATCTTCATCCATCATAAAAGGAGAACAGTAAAAGGGGATGGAAGAGAGAAAGGATGAGTAGAAGGACAGTTGATACGGATCGTACATGAATCGTTGAATAAATGAGAAAGAAAAATAGAGAAATAGATCGACATAGAAGCGCAGTAAGGTCGTTAAAAACAGGAGGAAGCAAACGCGTGCTGAACAAGTCGTTGACATTATCGTCGGATGGAACGCTGGTTTTTTTTTAGGGTGATAGAAGAAGCAAAGAAAAAAGAAGAACACGCAAGAGGAGAATGAGGAAATAGAAGCAGGCGTTCAAGATAAATAAACAAAAGAAATGAAAGAAAATGTCAAAAGAAGAGAAAATATGCAAGTCTCCCTCATCAGGGGATGACTGCGAGGACTTGATCTCATAGATATAACTGTCGTGTTTTGTGATGTATGTTTACCGGGGACATTGAACTGTGTCCAGGGCAGATGGGCGGCCGGCCAAGAAATATTACAAGGCCAACAAAGAGCAAAAGAACAGAGATGAATGAAATGGCGAAATTGGAGGCCAATAGTAAAAGTTTTGACTTTTAGTTGGCCTTGATCACCAGCTTCGAGAGAAACTTGTTAGACAGCGAATCAAAGTCATTTGCATCAAACTTGGCCTCCGGGCGGCCGCGCAGGTACGACTCATGCTTGGTAACATGTTGACGAACCTCTGTCAACGCCTCGCACACAGCTGGGTTGTTGTTCAGAATGTGGCCATGCTTGCGGGTATCCCAATCGGTAAAAGCAGGCAGCTTCTGCGAGATGGCATGGAACAAGCCGACAATCACGCCCACCGGCGTGGTCTCCATATCTGAGCAAAACTTGCTGACAGAGGCTGGGTCAACTACACGATAGTGGCAGTCGAACTGCATCTCTTCCCATACTGCCAACAGAATAGAAGCCAGCATGAATATAGTCGGCCAGTTCTTCAAACGCTCGCCGCTGTATACCGAAGAGTAGAGCTGCGATAGTTCTTCCAGAACATCTCGCTGCAGCTCACGCCACATTTCAGCCATGGCATTCTTGATCTGAACGTTGATTAGACTTGGAGCCACAGTGCGACCGTAGAACTTGTTGCCCTCGCTTTCAATCGTAGCGTCGGCCTCCAAGGGTACCTCGGACGACGGGTTCTCAATCATGGTGATGTGCAATGTCAAGTTGTACGCCATGACTAGTTTAAGGGCCTTTCGAATCACCGGGCTCTTCTCCTTCTTGTAGTAGCCGTGAGCTGTCTTGAGTATTTCCGTGATGAAGGGAGTGCCATCAAAGTAGTCATCAACAAACTCGGTGAAACGCTCATCGACATGTTTGTCCAGATAATCGGAAATAACCTGAGGAGACACACCACCAGCGCCAATATCTAGACGGTCAGTCTGAACACTGTGAACTTTGGGGCCAGAATTGTTGGAAGTATCAACCCAGTCAACCTCGAAGCACTTATCATCTTCCACAAGGACCTCACGAGCCATGACTGGCAGAGCAAACCCATAACCATGAGTGATCCAGATAAGAGTCTCAGTCTTGGAATAGCACTTGGCATCGAGGGTAGGGATACCTTGGCGCACGTGATCAGCGTTCCAGTCCTTCATGAAGTATCCGATGTCCTTGATGTCGATACGCGTGCATGGCACCTGCCAAAGACGAGCGTGTGAAGGCTGGCAGCCAGCGCAGGGCTCACCCTTATCGCAAGTCTTCTTGAGGAATTTGCAACGTAAGCATGCGCGTAGTTTTCGGATCTCGCTAGCCTGCTTGCGCTGTTCAGGCAAAAGAGGCCCCTTTCTACGGCCAACCTTCTTTTCAGTTGGGCCGTCCTTCTTGCCTGTCGAGGTGCGGCGGACAACCTTGGGCTTGGAAATAGGGCTCTTTCTAGGACCAGAGCTGCGACGTACGCCAGTGGAAGCAGGAGAGGAGGTGATTACACCAGAGCCGTTTCCGGGGCTTTTTGATGACGGGCTTGATCGGGTAGAGTGGGAAGACTTAATAGCGATAGGAGTAGCAACAGCGGCAGGGCTAATTTCTTGACTATGACTGTGACTGTGGCCGTGGTTGTGGCCATGGCCGTGGCCGTGTCCATGGCTGTGACTGTGGCTGTGGCTGTGGCTGTGAGACATGTGTTGGCTCTCATCATGGTAGCAGTTACGTTGGCTGATGGGAGAGCTGGCATCGTGGTTCTCGGAGCCACTGGGAGAGAAGGGGAAAGATAACTCCTCAAAGCCAGTGAAGCCCTGGGCCATTGCATCAGAGTCTGAGTGGTTGCGCAGATGGAGAGTCTGGCCTGGGTTGAATATGGCGGTGTTAGGATGACCGGCAATCATGCCGGCGTTCCTCCAATCGACCATGTTCCAGCCCTCGGACATTCCAGAAACGGAGCCGGGCAGGGACACGACGTCAATGTATGCGCTGTTGGGAGAGCCACTGCCTACACTGTGCATCCCGCGAGGCAAAGGGCTCATCTCAAGGGGGCTAGTTGCGATCTCAGACCAAGATTCGTAGCCAATACTAGGCCAGTGAATGGGATCATCCATGGTGGGCATGTTGTTGTAAGCTTCCATGGCCATGGTATTACCCAGCGTATTCTGGGTAACAGGAGGTAAAAGGCTTAGTGGGGTCTGATTGAATGTAGAAGGGAAAGCACTGAATCCCAAGAGTGCCTGGTCGTTGACAGTCTGGGCATCGACCACCGGAGTCATAGCAACGGGTATCTGAGCGTGTTGTAACGGCTGCAGAGGCGGCGAGTGGTGTTGATGGCCTATGGGTGAAGACTGCTGTTGTTGCTGCTGCTGCTGCTGCTGGAGAGCCCAGTCCGGAAGAGGGTTAATGTTAATAGGGAAAGCCAAGGGGGAGTGTTGGGACGAGTTTTGAGAATGCGGGCTAGAGCACTGGCTATTGGGTTGAGACTGGTGAAACTGTTGCTGATGGCCTTGTTGTTGCTGGTGCTGGTGCAACTGCTGTTCGTCTAGCGTAGACTGGCTTTGCGGGGAGCTGGTTGGAGAGACAGAAGCCATGTCTAGGCCCATAGCCCATGTAGCCTGTGGTGTCATGATATGGATTGGAGAGTGCAAACCAAGGTGGACCTGCGAATTTTGGTGAGAGGTTGAGAGCTGTTGCGGTTGGGTTTGGGGAAGTGAGTTGTGCAGGTGCTGTTGAGACTGGTGGTGAGCAATCAGGTTTGTCGGTGGTATCACGGGAAACTCAGTAGATGCATCTTGCGGAAGAATTGAGGCGCCAGTAGCAGTAGTGATTGTAAATCTTTGGCGTTGGGGGTCGTAAGAGGCAGCGGTTGTAGACAAATCAAGATTCAAGAGAGGATGGATAGCTTCTCCTGAAGCATTAAATTCGAACGACATGGCGAAAGGAAAAGAAATACTAAATCAAACGGCGGTCTGAAGAATGAGGGGAGGACGAGTCTTAAGCCAGGGCAAGACAAGTCGGTATAGAAAACGAGGAATAATGGATAAAAACGGGCAGACAAGGCTGGTCAAGCTCCGCTTGTGGAGAGGGAGAGAAGAGAGCAAGCGTGAGAAAAAGGCTCGACAGTTACAGTAAACTACAGCGTAGTAATAGTATAACGCAGCGCCTGTGCAGCTTAGTTCAGCGCCTAAGCCAGTGGCGTAGCGGATATGCTTCTGGTTTCCCTGTTGCTTAGACTTGGGTGTATGCGTGTGTGCCAGACAAAGTCGAGGGTGTTGATGTGTGAAGGGGGGGGATATGCCCTTGAACAAGGCAAAAAAGAAGTGCGTGCGATTGAGCAAGGAAGGAATCCAAGAGCAAGCAAAGAAACAAGTAGGACAAGGGCCAGTCACCGCTCTTTCAAGGCAGATTTCAGGCTTGTCTCTGGCTGGCGTGGACGCTGTATATACTTGGCTTGAAGTTGATTGTTTTAGTGTATTTCCTCGTGCTGTTTTGCTTGTCTTCTTCAGCTCTGCCTAGGAAGCTTAGCGGCGATGATGACGGATAGAGAGGTAACGGACTTGGATTCGAGGTGGGCAGTTTAACAATGGCAACGAAACAGCAAGCCGAATGGAATAAGAGGGAAGAAGGGAAATGGTAACAGGAGAAGAAAAGCAAGTTGTGCTGAGGGAGACAGCAGGTAGGAAGAGCAATGCCTATTCAAAGAAAAGGTGGCAGGGAGAGGAAGAGAAGGATGGCTGATGGAATAATCCTGGTTTTTTTTTTCTTTTTTTTTTTTTCCTTCTTCTTTTTCTTTCTGGCCGGTGGCGGGTAACTCTTGGTGCTATAGAGAGAGAAGAAGAAAAGTCTCCCGGTGGTAGAGCAGCTGGTAGAAGAGACCGCAGAGAACAGACAGACAGCACAGAAACTGTCACGCGTGCAGTAAATGTCGAACTCGAACAGGCGCTCAGCGTTCTGAATGGCGATAGTAGTAGATAGAAGCAAAAGCCAGGTCCCTGGAAAGAGAGAGAGGCACGAGAGCATGAGAAGTTAATGGCAGCATGAACATGGATGGGCAGCGAGGACCACGAAGCTTTAAAGAAGCGGTGAGAAGTCAGAGACAGCAGGACCCTGGCAAGAATTAAAAATGAAAATTAAAAATGAAAAATAAATAATAAAGGAAATAAAACAACAAACTGGGAAAATATTTTCCTTCTCTACTGCAGCCCGACGCAAAAATGGGGAGAGGGAGGATTGCGAAAGTTCGACGCAACGCAAGACCAAGCGAAGCTCGAGATTAGAGCAGCTTGGAAGCAGGTAACAAGGATGACGAAAGAGAAACGAGAGAAAAGAGAGAAGATAAAAATATGAGAAAATTCAGTACACAGCACCACACGATGATAAGCTGCTCCTCCCAGTCAGCCAAAGTCGGCTACTTCTGCTTCACCTGCTGCCAGCCAATCACGGTTGCTTGTTGGGATGCCCAACCAGTGGGGCGGCAAACGGCCAAATTTGAATTTTTTTTTGAATTTTTTTTTTTCGTTCTTGCCGTTCTGTTCTCTCTACGCCTTTGCTCTGGGCCTTTGCTCTTGCCCTCTGAGATGTCATATTACCATTTGCTCTTGCCTGGACGAGATTGCTCTTCCTCGCTTTTGACTGGCTCTTTTTCTCCAACCAAGCGGGGCAAGCCCAAGGCAGGGCCAATGAGCGGCGTTATCTCATCCGGAGAATCCCTGCCAGACGAACAATACCTGCTGTAGTGAGTGAGTGCATACAATATTTAGCAAGTTCCGTAGTTACATGTACAAGTATGTCCATGTGTATGTGCTTCCATGTACCATGTATTTACATGTGTGTACCACTACATACGCAGCGTCCTCATCTTCTCGGTCTCGTTTTGCTTTGGCTACTTTGGCTACTTTGGCTGCAGTGGGCCGTATTTAAACCCCGTATCTCATCTCCCTCCTCTTGAGGCCCGGCTCTGGCTCTGTAAAGGGAAAAGCCCCCTCCTCTCTTCTCCTCTTCCCCTCCTCCCCTCCTCCCCTCTCCCCTCTCCCCTCCAATTAGGCCCTTTCTCCTCCCCCCCCCTCCATTCCCCAAGGCCACACCAATACATGCATGCATGCATGCTCATGATACAGAGCTTGTGCCAGCCTTGGACTGTTCGATTCTGGGTTTTAGTGAGTGTATGTCGTATGTGCGTTATTAAGAAAGAGCCCCTGTGGATATGCGTGTGTGTGTGTCTCGAAATGCACATCTGCATGTATGTACAAGTACTTTTCATCTCTAGAGAATGTACAATATACAATATACAATATACAATATACAATATACACATACACTCAGGCGCTTCATCCGCCCTGTCACTGTCAGGATCGCTTTACCAAAAATCTTGCCATCTTGCCACTCCGTTGTTCGTCATGCATCCAGCATCCCCTTCCTCATCATCCCGTCCTCCCCAATCTCCCAAACACGTACAAGCTGGCTTCGCCTGTACGGATGCGGGGGACAGCAGTGGTAAGATTGAGAGCTGTTCCCCTCCAACACTACCCACTCTGCTTTGCCTACCAAACCCCAAGGCAGTCAATCTCCCGAGCCCCCATCCAAGACGTGTCAAAGCCACACACAGGCTGGCCTGATTTGCATGCGCCGAGATAGCCAATTGTTTATCTCTTTTCTCTCACATGCAGTGCCAATGCAGTTTTGAATCTCGTCTCGAAGTGAATAAAACGCCACAGCTGCCTAGCTACAAACAACGCATACAACGGCCTGTAGGAGTAGCCCATCTCCACTCTCGCTCTCAGTATTGCAGGCCTTCTCTAGGGCCAATGGAGGCTTCCGTTTTCCCGTTCGCTATAGCCAAGATATTTCCGCCTGCCAGCACTGTACAGGACTTTGTTCACGCGGATCTTCTGGCCTGCTACCCCCCCCCCTTTTTTTCCTCGCCCATTCACCACATTCCACCCCCCAAAAAGACCGCAAGTAAGCGGCTATTTTCGGAGCAAGGGGGTCGAAAAGGCCGAAGACATGATCAAGACTGAGGGACACATGCAGCTCAGTTGTCTGGTCTGGTCTGGTCTGGTCTGGTCTGGCTTGCCGCAGTCACAGACACGATTATGCTCTCGTTTGTATGGGTATACACGTACACGCATGCATGCTGACAAAATCTTACTAACCCCTCGCTGCTGTCTCTGGCGGTTCTTCTGCGTGGGTAGATAAACCCTAGTTAGACAAGCCAAGATGAATGAATGGGAAGAATCGCACGGAATATGGTGTGTTGTATATCGGTATGTTGTGGTATTGGAAATCACGCAAAGAACCCTATCACCTACGTGCATCTTTCATCAGATTATCCTTACACGCTGCCACGGCCACTCACTTACTCTCACTTAAACATACGTACAGTTTAACAAGTATCAAGTACGTACAGGTGGCTCACTCAGTCCATGAAAACGAGCGCACTCGGAGATGAGCAGACCCGGCTGCAGGCCGACTCAGCTCCATCTGTCTCCCACCAAGACTGCTCTGGTCAGGCCAGGGTTGCGGTATGTCTGGGATCACATGCATTCGCGGGTTTCAGTCTCGGTCTTCGCCAAAGAATCCATGGTTTGAGGTTCTATCGAAAAGTTTTCACCTCGCCTCGCGGGATTTTTTTTTTCTTTTTTCCCTCTTTCTTTCACACAAGTTGCCCTCTACTATCTCCAATAGTACGACGTGATGTAGTATCCAGCGGCAGCAGTAACAGCAGTTGAAGTTGTAGTGCGTACAAGCTACCGTGGTCTCACATCCATGGCCACTATAAGAGCCAATATCACACATAGATATATGGGTGCATACCTGTGCTATATACCCATAGCATATACAGACAGGATAGACCAAGCCCCCTGTTTGCGTGCATTTTGCTTGGTGCTTTGCCCTACACCTGCATCCGTTGTTCTCCGTTGTAGTCCCAACGTCAGTCAGCCTCGGTGCGAGCGAAGCATGAAAGAAGAGATGACAAGCTAGATCGATCTTGTGATTTCAAACCCCTTCCCTTCGTGCAATGGGAGTGACTAGGAAAAGTGCGAAAAAGAATGTTCCTTTCTGTTCTTTGTGGTCGGCACGCACAAGTCAAGCCTAGCATGCTTCCGCTTCCCAGACCGACTTACCAGTGGCCAGCAGGCTCTTTGGTGGGGGAGTATTCTCGATTTGCTGATCTACCGCGTGATGTAAGATTCTTGTGACAGAAAAAGGACAAGCAATGAGCAGCCATGACGGGAAGACAGGAAGACAGGAAGACAGGAAGACGGAAGGCCAGAAAGAAGGAAATTTGTGTGTTATTCATGCAACGTCGTCGTGAGAACATTCAAGCTAAAAAAAATCACGCCAGTTTAGGTCCATAGCTTACTATTGTTCTTGTGCTTTAGCGCACTGGCCGGGTGCTTATAGGGGGTCTTTAGTGGCTACTTCCAAGTCAGAGCAGAGCATTAGCGCCTGAAACAAGCCTGCTGGAGGCTGCGCTAGGACCTTAGTGCCCTGGAAACAACCAATCGCAGGTCGAAAGGAGGGGCTTTCATTTTTTTTGCTCACAGGGTCTTGTGTGGGTCCAGGGAAGGTAAGTCCCTCTTTTCCCCGCGCTCCCAGCATCCAGTGGGGTAGTATTAAGATGGCCCAAAGGGGAAAGAGGGGGCTTGCTTGCTTGCTTGCTTGCCTGCGAGTCAGGCCAAACAAGCAACTACCCATGTTTTCCCAGCCGTCTTTCTTTTTCTCTATGACGGCACAGCCCTGTCAAATAAGTTGCTTACTCATTTGTTGCTCCTTCCATTTTCGATCTTTATTTACTTTCTTTCTTTTTATATTTATTATTATTATTATTATTTTCTTTTCTTTCTTTCAACGTCCGATTACCTTGACGAGCCACCAAGTCGTGATCTTTGAGCTCGAGCAACCCCAAAAGAAAGCCCACATATGAGAAAAGCCGGTAATAAAAATAGAAAGGAGGACCTTGTCTGTTATGCAGCTTGAGTACCACACCTCCCTTTATGCAGTGTCCTTTGCTTCTAATGTCCCATGTCAACAACCACTTATCACAACGGTATGCATGGAGCCGGCCGGGCCTTGGACATATTGCCTTGTTAGTTGGCAGCCACCTGCAGCTTTTCAAGCACAAGTCGAAACAAGGAAGGGCATAACCCAGCAGAATAGCTCATCATGCCTGCGAAATGTCTAGCCCAGCTGTGCTGCGCCCTGTTATGTCTGAAAGCTGCGTTGTTTCCACAGAATTGTCAAAGCATCAGATCCCCCCTCTAGAGCGGTGAGGACAACAATAAAAACAAATGGACTAAAATCGGCCGCTCCTTGCATCTTGAGGGGTTTCAAAACATGAGGCTAAGCAGTGTGTTGGGCCTACTAAATTGTCGGCCAAAGTGACGTTGTCAAAACCAAGCACCCGCTCGCTGTAGCCTATATGAGGAGTTTCTTCTTATTTTCTATTTTACTTCCGCGTCTACTTATCTACTATATACTACGTAATGTAGCTCGGGGTCATAGTTCGTATACATGTATACACAGATGCAATTATTGTACTCCCGTAAAACTCTGTTCCCAGCCTATCTGCATTTGTCCAGACCATCAACGCTCGACCGCATCTTCTGCGGGTTTGTTTATACCCACCTCCTCATACCCTATCCTCATTATATCATTGTGCATTATAGCCCCAGTTTGATGCAATGCTCGTTTCTAGGACAAGAAACCCTCTAAAGGACTACGTGCTATCGTTGCCCGGAGCTTGCGTAAGCCCTTGCGAGCTTTTGACGGCCGGCTCTCGCTTATGCCGAAGATTAATGTCGGACTTTTCCTCTATAACAATGACTTTTCACAAGACGCCATTATGGTCACGAGAACCAAAGAAAGGTGCGCCAAATCTAGATTGCCTGCATGATGTATGGTTTGAGTCACAAGATGCCACTACAAAATCATATAAACCATCTCATACTACGAACCACAAAAAGAGGTCATTACATCAAGCTTTTTTCATGTATACGTAGGCACAGACCATTTGCCAGGAGTCCCATCTGGGGCTCGCTTGACAATGCCAACTCATGGGCTTATCATCAATTATTCTGACCAGCGAAATGTGTGTCTCCAAGTCGCATTACATCTCCTCTGACCCTGTGTCTGCCCCCCTCCCCACACTTCCCTAATCGCCGCCATGCTAACATACGTCAAGGCAGAAAGCCCGGCTGATGACATAAACCAAGCCACGGGCAAAAGGCCATCACTGCAAGGCCGTGGCCAGCATCCCCCCCCCCCCCCCCCCCCCCAACGAGACTTTGTCTCGCATCCCATGCAGCCAACATCTCGTATGTCTTCCGTGTCCTTATGTGCTGCATAAAGCATGCTGCAGGAAGCCGCCCGCGAGCCACAGGCGGCTCGCTCGCACGATAAGAGCAGTCATACGAGGCCATCACGTAAGCCAACCGATGAGCTAGAAATACAAGGAACGACACATGAGACAGGAAAAGTTGGGCTGGTCTAGAGCCTATTAAAGAAGCACGAATAGTAGCACATGATGGCTGTATGACCATTGGTCTTTGAGGCTACATGGGAGGAGGGAACTTAATATTGCCTGCGTCGGCCGGGTTTATGGATATGAACGGGGCTTGTGCTGGCTGTGTAGCGCTGTGTTACCACTTCCATAAACCGGCTTGGGTCATGAGCTCAGAATCTTTGGGTGGCATATCTACTGAGAACCCACAGCCAGTTGGAGTTCCTCTTGCCAGGTTGGCTATAGCATGATAGCATATGTTAGCTTACGTTGCAGGACCTCGTTCTCTAGTCTCTCATACTCGAAATAGCTCGTCAAAAGGACCGGTCTTAAACGACATATTGCAGGCATCACGTTCCTGTTAGTCTTTTAGCAAAGTCTCTTATAACCCTAATGCAAGTACCAGTGACACGTCACTTGCCACGGCCTCGTCTTGCAGCTTAGCAGCGTCTCCCCGCTTGTCTCTTTGCATCATGCACTGCAAATTGCACGCCTCAACGCTACAACGCTTCAAGGCCAGACTCTCATCCTCTTAGTTCTGCCTCATCCCTATCTTCCGCTAGCTCCTGCTGTACAGTCGTGCAACTGCTGTCTGACTTCGCAATCCTCCTCAAATCCGTGGCCCTCACCCCTCCCTCCTGTCATCTCCTATACCTACGCGTGATGTATATAGTTGTCCAAAACGACGGACCAGTCCAAACCCGAGCTCCGGGCTATCTCCACCATTGCTTGTGTCGTAGTGGTTAGCATCCGAACACAGTCATCTAGACCTTGGTAAGCTTAATACGGTGCTGATATTAGCTGGCAGCATGCATGAAAAGTAAAGACAATGTCGCTATTGCCTAAAAGTCCATGTACCCGCCCATAGATACGCTGACATACCTGTATACAACGCATGCAACTCTGAGATTGGGCCGCCAGATTTCACCGCCTGTGTTTGAGGTAATTCATGGCAAAAACTTTGGTTTAGTCGGGCTTGGTTGTCGCCACAACTGCTGGCCTTCCCGAGTTGTCTGATAGATGACTCACGCATCTGGTTCAAGACAGGACCGCTGATCTAGCATGAATCAAGGCACCTTTGAGGTAGAATCTTTCAAGGAAACATAAGCTAGAAATGGCCTCAATAAGTGGCTCTTCCACAGCTTCGATTCTGTGGTTGAAGATCAATAGAGCTAGGACTTTGCATTGCCGGAACATCAAAGTCAAATCCCCAACTAGAGATCCACGGGCCCAGAACTTCCCTCGGGCCAGTGGTTCCTCATAACGTCACCGAGCATCCCAACAGACATCCATTCTGGCCGGGGAAAGAACACGGCTCTCTCAATCTTGGGGCCAGTGTCTTTGTACAGCCAGTATGAAAACCTTTCGTAGTCAAGAACAACGCCTGTTGGCTCAACGCCTATGTTATGTGCGATCAGAGAAAGCCTTTCCAAGCAGCCCCACTCAACAATCGACCGGAACAGAATATAGAGTTGCTGCATGGCTATTCGGTCTGGCATGATGAAGCCGGCCAGACAGGCGCTATACATACAGCTAGAGTCTGAGCGAGACGATACGTAGATGCGGACTTTGCTGTTGTCGCTGTCAATGCAAACCGTGAAGAAGCAGTCTCCAGGGACCATGCTATTGCCTGAACGAAATGTAGCACTATAGTTCAGTCCTTCCACAGACCGTATCGGAGAAGCCATTCGATGTTGGATGGGAAGACTGCAGTGGACCGCCTCATTTGGGTTGGAGTCGAAAACCACTTGTAAAAACGGCATTACGGGTGTTGGCTGTAACGTGTCATCTAGAGTCATACTAAAACTATAGTGCGTCGCGAACGTGTCGGGACTATACCCGTAGAGTACGAATGCAGGCTTCTGCGTCACCTCTTCTAAACTCGGTATGTGAATTTGCGTCCTAGGCGCATCGGAAACGGACAGCATGATGAGGAGCTGCTGACTAAACAATAGAGGGTTGGCAAAGTCTTTCTCATTTGGAAGTGGGATCTTGTCTACGTGTAGATTACGCAGCGGGTGGTCGAGACGGGCGACGATCTTTTCAATGGAGTCTATGGCAGGCCGCGAGCAATAATCCCAGGCGCGCTTCATCATGGAAGCCTTGAGCATGGAAACATGATCGGACCACCTAGATGTGGAGGGCTGGTTCATAACCGATATTGAGCTTAGATAACGTTCCATGTGTTCCTTGACCCGGCTTTCGATTCTCTGTGCCGTGCTCGTCACCTGGAAATGAGCCGAGCTGATCCAGTCACTAGTGTCTTGATGTGCAGCCAGCTTCCCTACTGCGCGTGCGTGCTCAAGAATATTATCGTATGCCAGGCTTTTGGAGAGGCCTTGGCATGCCTTTGGGAGGTACAATAGGCCATCTACGCCGGGGGACCTGAGTAGTGTATCATACACATGATCTGCCGACTCGCTGGCGGTCGAGGGATAGTTCATGAACCTCTCGAACTCATAATCAAGGGTGAGCCTCTCATCGTATGATTCATCGTCTGAAGCATCTGAAGAGTCGCATGAGCTTTCGGTCGACTCGGGGGTTGTTTGAGAAATAGGAGAAGAGTTCATCTGCGTGTACCAATGAGTGAGCCAAGGAAGCAGAGGCCAAACGGAGCTATATATATATATATGTGTGTGTGTGTGTACCTTGGAGGGCGAGCCTCGTCTCACGAAGGCCATCACGCTCAATCAGATCAGCGCAGTTGCCTCGGGTAGATACGGTGGATTAAAGTTTCTAGCCGTACCTTGGATAGAAGCTTGAAGCATAAATAAAAAAGACTACGATTTCTATCTCGTCAGCAAGCCTGTTCCGGCAAGCAGGACGCCCCGATTTAGGGGGGATTTAGGGTGTGTGTGATATCGCACAGTTCACCAGACAACCAGCAAACATGCCCTCTTTTCTTTAATTTAAATATGTCACCATCTGGAATTTCGATCTCTAGGCGGCAGCCTTGCAGTGGGGTAAGCCTGGATTGATGCCATACCATGTGTTACACACAGCAACGTCATTTTCACAGTCCCTGTTTTGGTGATAGATGAGTTGGCTAGCCAATCAAGTTACGCATTAGAGATGGTCAACATCTTTGTGGAACGGAAGGAGCAATGAGCGAGAAGCACGACACAACACGACACAACCGTCGTCTTAGTACTCTTCTCGCCCCCTGATGTCATTCTACATGTAGGATAGCTATAAACCAGGTCTATTTGTCATCTATCGCGAATCAGTCAACTGTGACGCTGTCGACCCAAAACCTAGCAGAGACTTTGCAAACGAGGGACATCTCACCGAAACCGGAAACCCCAGTTTAGGTTTAGGGGGATGGTCCGTGACACCAAATTGCACCATGCAGATCATCTCTCAGACGCTCATTGATGCATCAAACACCTCTTTGAGGTCGCCGTACTGCTTTGAATGCAAAAACCTTTAACATTATCTTTCAAAGATTGTTTTCATCGTTCACGAACTAGAGATGAAGCTGGACATCCGAAGAAACCCCGCTGGCCAATTATAATCCAAAGAAATAGACAATCGGCTCCACTTTGAACCGTTCTGGAACCACCCAGGTAATTGCCACATCCAGAGTCAGGCCAACACCAATTTATCGCAGGGTTTTTCTTTCCGGCTCAATGAAGCATCGCGACTTAGTCAGAAGACATCGAACAAAGAACCGTAATTAGGAGAGCTTCAAAGAGTTTGAATCGTTAGCTTTGAGCGCAACATAGCTTGGTTCTCATTTGACATACATCTTGGCTGCACCGCTCTACTTTAAATTCTCCGGCCAGTCGCTTCTGCTTTAGCTGTCTTCCCTTCCCCCCTTTGCTTTGTGCGATCAACTTACACTATCGTCTATCTATCTGCTTTATCCGAATTTGTCGGACCACTCTCGGGCTAATCATACTACTTTACACTCTCTTGTTTCCTGTTTCTCTCCATCATGGCTGCTGTTTCGGCCACCGCTCCTGCTGCTCCTGCTGCTACTACTTCTGCTCCGCACGTTAGCTCAGAGGACAGTCTGTGGGAGGATATTGACAACGCCAGCGTCTCGGGGCTCATGATTCCCGACCTGTTCCTAGGTCTGCCCCCCGTCCAGGATATGCTGGCTACCCGCACATCACAGCAGCAGGAAGAGACTCTCCAGGCCCTTATGCCATACCTTGCAGGTGATCTTTCCAACAAGTTCAACTACAACAAGCACGGCATTGCGTCTTTAGAGCGGCCGCGGCTAGCCATTTTCCTAAAGCGCATTTTATCTGGCTTGCCTTCACCGTACTATGCTGCTGATGCCAGCCGCCCTTGGTTTCTGTACTGGTGTCTAGGGGCTCTGGCCCTCCTCGGTGTGGATGTCTCCGAGTACCGCGATGGCCTGGTCAAGACTGCCCGCTACCTACAAAACCGCACTGGCGGGTTCGGCGGTGGCTTGGGCCACCTGTCGCATCTAGCAACAACCTATGCCATGGTTCTTTCGCTAGTCATCGTTGGCGGTCAAGAGGCATATGAAGTTATTGATCGCAAGGCAATGTGGGAGTGGCTCTCCTTACTAAAACAGGAAGACGGGGGCTTTCAAATGGCACAGGGCGGTGAAGTCGACGTCCGGTATGTCGAGTCTCTTGTTCAACTGACATTCGACAGAGCCATGCCATGGCGTTTTGTCGTTGTGTGTAATGCTAGTGTGTAGATACTAACCTTTGAATCTGTTGGTTTAGCGGCGCATACTGCGCAACCGTGTTGATCTCGTTGCTTGGCCTTCCCCTCGATCTTGCATCAATCTCCCCGCTCAAGTCCAAGGTCGATGCCTCTTTCAACTTGCACACCAAGCTAGGAGACTATGTCCGCAGATGTACAGTTGTCCATACTCAGTTGCTACCTCATCCTCAATCCCCGACTAACAGTTCTTTAGGTCAGACTTACGAAGGCGGAATCTCGGGTAAGCCTGATGCTGAGGCTCATGGTGCTTACGCCTTTTGTGCATTGGGTTGTCTGTCTATTCTCGACGCACCCTACCGTAGTATTCCCAAGTGAGTGCTCTCTCTATCCATATCTCTCTTGCTTTCTCTCTCCTTTCTCCTCTCTCCTCTCTCCTCTCCCATGTCCATTTATCCGTAGCCGCTCTACGCCTGGCTATGCTTAGAGGAAGGAACCTTTGGTAGAGACAACTATGCAGCATCTCATTATATGCAAGGATCGCAAGTTGCAACTCTTTCGGCCCAAACCAGACCCATAGTCCTGACCGTCATTCTTTTCTTTTTCCACCTTTTCCTCTGCGTATTAGGCATCTCGACGTCCCACGGCTCATAGCTTGGCTTTCTGCTCGCCAAAATGCACCGGAAGGCGGCCTATCAGGCCGTACTAACAAACTTGTCGATGGCTGTTACAGTCACTGGGCTGGTGGCTGCTGGCCGCTGCTTGAGGCCGTATTGAATGGGCCAATGCATAAGGACAGCTCTTCTAGCTCTGCGACTCTTACTGCTGATGCTAGTGCTAGTGCCAGCTCTGGCCACCCACAAGTACCAGCTGCAGCCTCTTCTGCAACCGCTTCCACAACAGATGCAAGCTCTGCCAGCGTTGCAAGTAGATACAACTCGGCCGAAGAGCCGTTTGTTGAGAGCATCATGAGCCGAGAGGGCCTCATTCGTTATATCCTGTGTTGCTGTCAGGATGAGGGCCTTCGGGCTGGTGGCTCTGGAATGAGAGACAAACCCGGAAAGTGAGTTTGCTTTTGTTTTTTTCTTTTTTTTTTTTTCTATTTTTGTTATTCTTTTTTTCATCTTTTCCTCTCGCTCCTTCTCATGTTCTTGCCACATGCCCCCTCCCCTTCCCCCGCCCCCGCCCCCTATCTTTCTACCCTCTTATTATATCCCTCCAACTCATATTCGCCCCCGGTGGTTATTGGCTAACATCTCTTGTACTCTATTGCCTAAATCTAGACCATCTGATGCATACCATACTCTCTATGTCCTTTCAGGACTCAGTTCAGCTCAGCATAGCTGGAACCTCTACTATGACCCAGTTACGAACGACTATACTAAATGGGAAGCCTCTCCATACAAGTTCACAGAGGAGCAGATATTTGACGAGGACAGCAGAGTGAATACTTCTCATCCCGTCTATGTCCTACCTCCAGCCAGAGTAGACGATGTCATTGGATACTTTTCGAAGAAACAAGGTTTCTAACAGACTAACATACGAAATGAAGGGAAGGGGGAGGGGGGGGGGGGTGTGGACTTTTCTATAATATAGTATAGGATGTGTGATATACAACAGGCATTATGTGGCCAAACACTATGGCATACTGCGGATATAATTCGAAAACCAGACTTATGACTTGTCGGTCGGCATGACTTGAACTATGGATATGCCTTCTCATAGCGGTTGTTAGATAGACCGCACTGTACTGTCAGATACAACGTTCATGCCAGATATCATGCTAACAGACGCCGCTGCAGAGCACACAGTGTCGTGTGATCGCCCTAGGTTTCATACAGATGGTCTTACGGCTGCTGTGGTGTCTGGTCGTTCTCCGAGCTGACTAGTCACATTGGTATAGCCTTCATTGAGGAGGGGTAGTAGTAGCTAGGAAACAAACGGCTAGCACCAGCTACCAGGGAAGGTAGGTAGGGAAGGGAAGGCAAGGCAAGGCAAGGCAAGGCAAGGCAAGGCAAGGCAAGGCAAGGCAACCGCTATACCACGGTGAACCTTCTAAGCAGTTGATAGATGTGCTTGTATTCGTAAAACTAGCCACTCACTCTAGCGGATACGTAAACACGTACACACATGATATCTGTGGAAGCTCGGATTCTGAACCAAGACATGCTGTGGTTTGCGGTGCGGTACTGGCTTAGGTAGTGGGTGGGCTGGTGCTGTCTCCGTATCAGTATACCTACCGGAACGGAAAGAGTAGGGTGGACAGCACATCATACACGCATGTATGCTGCACACACCTACTAGCTCAGGTCGCAGCCCATCACCAACTAATCATAGGGGTCCTTTGCGGGCGGTCCTCTGCGTCTCTGCAATCGGGCCATTTGGTCTCGTCAGACAGTCCGGCTTCACATACGGGCCGTCGCATAGGCAGGCCGCAGAACTCAGCCGTACAGTTGTCCTCACATTGCATGCTGCGAATCAAGAATACCGTGTCTCAAACCTTTGACCGTAGGCCTTGTGTAGAAAGAAGTGGGCGGGGGGGGGAAGTTCCTCCTGTAGCTGCACAGTACTTGCGTATCTCAAGGTGTCCACACTAAGCTTGCCATGTTGCCTGACCGGCGCAAGTTGCGAAATCGGCTATAGGATAGCCATGAAATGCAGTATGGAGTGCGTATCGTCTTGCAGGTTGATCGTCAGAGCCGGCCGAGATTGAGAGGAAAAAGACGACTTGGGCTATACCTCCAAGTCAGCACCATCCATCTGCAAGATAGTGGCCTCAAGTCTGCTGTTCTGCTTCTCTGCCGACAAGGACAGCTAGCAACAAGCGCTTGCAACAGAACGAAAGCCAACAACAAACTTTGATAGACCCCGAGGATCGTGGGCGTAACGCTTAGTCGACGGGAGCCCCGTTATATGCATGGACAAGGAAGGGTGCGTGTAAGTGTGCATATTATTCATGTATCGGGTATATGTTCACCCAACCTCCCACGCTCCTCTCTACACAGCACAGCACAGTGAGCAAGCCTTGATTGAGATTCTCCAGGGGATTTTTCAAGATTCATATTTTCTTTATGCCCTCTACCATTCAGGCCTGTTAACTCTTGGCCCATTTGTGTTCAAACAATTACAAGAATATTCACGGTTATTCATAGTTCATAGGGTTGGTTTGTGGCCGAGGGCTTGGGCCTACGTCCATATCTTCTCTCGCTCTGCCCCTCCCCTGCCGCCTTCAGCAAACTAGTTGGCAGCTGGGGCGAGCAAAAAAAAAAAAAAGGAGTGCAGATTTGCATGGGGAAGAAGGTGAGGGGGGAGGAGGGAGGGGGGGGGGGGGACAGAGAGCAGAGAACGTCATACCTTGCGGTTCTGTCCTCTATTTACCTTCCTTGCTAGCATGTACTTGTATCTGCATATATATGCAGTATCTGCAATAGCGTATGCAACTGTCGAAATCAGGCTTTTTTATCTGTAGGAGCTGGATCAGGGCTGGCCCTGTCACATGAATAGATCCATGGCCAAAGACAGGAAAAGGCCCAATATCAGCGATTGGGCTTGGATTCGAAAAGCAAAGGAAAAGGAGAGAGAGAGAGAGAGATAGAGAGAGTATGTGTGTGTGTGTGTGTGTGTGTGTGTGGGAATAGGAATAGGAATAGGAATAGGAATGGGAATGGGACAGACATGAGAAGGGGATGCAAGAGAGGGTATCCGGGCGGGGAGGGGGAGGGGGAGGAGGGCAGGGAGTTGGCCGCTGAGTTTGGGTTCTCTGAATCCCTTCATCTCCCAAAATACTCACATTTAATGTATGGGCTGGCCGGCCCTATTGGACTAGGCTAGAGCCATACTAAGAGCGTCCCTAGAAGACGACTGCAAAGTGTGAGCAGTCACTTGGTTACTACCCAAACAAAGACATGTTGGGGGCCGTTGTGGTTGTGGTTACGATTCCAGCTGTGGGTTTGGTATTTGCTGGCGGGCTTGGCTTGTTGTTGGCCTGTTCTTCTTCTTCTGGCTGTCTTGCCACCCGCTGCTTCACCGCTAGACAAGGGGGTGGGAGCACATGAGACAGGATACAGGAGACGGGCGACAAATCGCACCACAGGGCACAGCACGAGCAATACAGCGTATAGGTGTCTAGCCGGAAGGAAAGGGGGAGCACATCGGTCACAATGGTGGTATGTCCAGAATCGAGTGTCCCAATCTCTTTTCCAACGACACCTTGCCCGACCACAAGAAGACGAGAGAGACATTCACTTCCGCTCCAACGATATACCGTCCGAGTTCTGAAGGCCACTTGCACATGTCCTTCTACCCTCACGCAGCGACCGGCTTTGGAGAAAGAGGGGAAAATCAACTTGGATAGAGAATAATAAAAAAGAGAAAACCCCTCCCTTTCCCCCTCCCACTTCCAGCCGGCCAGAGCTTCAGTCAGCCGCGGTGAGTGTGAGCCAATTGTAGATGCAGCTAGGTGTCCATTCTTTGTGGACGGCTGCTGCAGCATCGATCGTCCTTTTTGTTTTTCTTTCTTTCTTTTTTTTTCTTTTTTCTCTCGTTTTGCCCATTTCTCGGTGACAGGAGCTTCTAGGACTGGTCGGGTCGAAATAAAGGAGACTCGGAAGAGCCTGAGATGGGGCTTTATGATGCCCAGTTGCATGGTGTAATGCACGTAGGTTGCATCCAAGTGTGTATCGACAGTCTGTGCCATAATACAGATAGATATACATATGGCGTATGTGTATGTATGTATGTGTGTGTGTGTGTGTCTGTGTCTGTGTCTGTGTCTGCGCATATGTGTCCGTGTGTAGAAAGCTATAGTCATAGATAGATAGAGATGGAGGGGCTACAGTAACAAGCCATGTCTTGCTTGGGGGGAATATGATATCTCTATCCATATCATGTTCTACAGTATAGTATGTAATGTCGCCTAAGACGAAAAGGCTCAAGCTCAAATGAGCCAGTCTTATCAGAGTCACATATATCCTCCCCCTCCTCCTCCCCCCCCCCCCCCGCCAGGCCTTTCATTTTGGGGATCAGTGCATGTCATTGCAAATCGCATGACCAACAATAGAAACGTGCAGAAAGAGTCATGCCCACCCAGCAGTACGAGCACGCCAATTGCACCTCTTGACCGCCATCCCGGCCAAAGAAAGGGCAATGGATATGTTGGGGCACGGAGGGGACATGAGAGACTGTGGTTGTTTCATTGTCCCTGGGGCCCTTATCGTCACACCCGGGACGGGCATACACGCATTCTTGAACCTGGACGACGTGTGAGACCTGAGTTCACACATGGGTTGGAGCGCAAACGTAGAACCTGTATAGCAGAGCACAGTAGCATATCAGCCCCAGCATACGCGAATGATATCACACCCAAGACAGCGCCCATAGCTCAGTGTGCGCAGAGCCCGCCCTCCATGGCATGTACGGATGTGTGAAGCGTACATACACACATGCGCTGTGCAGAGCAGAGCAGAGCAGCAATAGCCACTCTTGACAATACAGAGAACAACATTGCCAACTCATTCTGCATGGCGATAGATGTAGTACACACATGTATGTGTACATGTACCATACGCACATACATACGCTGCCGGCCTCTGTCTAGTCTTTTTCGAGCCTGTGGCCGCTTCGCTGTCCCTGTACGAGCAAGCGGTGTTCTGCAGGCACCCCCTGGTCCAGGTGAACCAACAATGGCAGCCAACCCTACTGCAACTGCAGCGCAGCGTCTTTGCGACTGATAGGCTTTCGTTACGGGCGGGCATGGCGGGATGCAAGCCGTCTGTCTATATCAAGGCGGTGAGCTCAAACCTGCGTATTGGCCTTTTTCTTTGATGTAGGTATAAAGTGACAGATAAAATCGAGCAATCAATAGTACTATAACAATGGATAGCCTGGATACAGCGCAGAGGATCAGTCGGTGCAGTGGATAAGCCTCTTCTTCCCTTCTCTGTCTTCCCCCACCCGCCAGCCCAAGTCACACGCAACATGCACTTATAACTCTGTGCTACATTGAAAGCCCCTCTATATGCTTCCTTGCTCTCAGTTCTTTGTTCTGTCGGTGGTGTGCATCGTCGGGTTGTCTGCGTGTTAATTTGAGAGGGTTTACGTTATATTGCTTTGTCTTCCCATTGTATACCAAACAGTACACCAAGACCACTTGCAGCTAGCTGGTCATGTGCATACAGATACAGATCTGTTAGAATGCACAACAGGCAAATGAGGATAGCTGGGATTTGTTGAAGATCTGTCGCCACCTTGCCATGCAAGTCATGGGGATATGGCAAGATAGAGCCAGAGTGTCTCCTAGGAGAGGGCGGGGCCTGCATGTTGGGGACGTGGTACGAGGACAGAACCGCTCCGGAGGCGGTTGGGACCATGCCTCGTCTAGATCACACAGCGGGGGAATGGGGGGGGGGGGAGGGCATTCACCTCATGTATGGGTGAGACGTCCAGCTTGCCCCCGAAAGCATTCTCAACGCTTTCGACGCTTCCTGCGCAGCTGGCGCATGAAGAAACATTGGGTCAGGCCTGGACGTTGTGGGAATATGCATATTAGACTGTATAGACGTACTTTGTGCGTGTGCTTCGCCGTTCTCATGTCATAATGACGACGGGGTTGCATAGGCGGTTGTCTGATAATACTATAGAAAGAAGCCACGAAGGCCAAGAACAGACGAAAAGGCCAGAAGGGAGGGCACAGTATTAATTCCTTGTTTTATTGCCTATTGCTTCGGGTTAGCTTCGGAGTGGCAAGAAGCGCCCGGTGCGGAGGAAGTCCTCGGAAGATGATAGCCAAGGCCAAGATGCAGCAGCAAGACTGGCTAAATGCTGCATATGAGAAACATCCCAGCGGCTTTAGTGGTTTTCCTCTCGGCCTAAGCAAAGTGGTCGGTCAGTCAGTTAGTTGGGTCTCGCACGACAGAAGAGACGGTCATAGCAGGCCCAGGCCAGTAGCTCCTCCGCCGCATGTATAATATAGAATATAGCATGGTGCATGTTCTTGGGGGGGGGGGGCCTGGACTTGGCCGCGGCCTGCGTGTTGTTGCACGACGGGACGCGGAGCAGGGGAGGGGAAGAAGGATAGAAGCAGAAGAGACGAACTTGAGGGCGTTTACGAGTGTTGTGTTGGATCGGGGGGAGGAGGAGGAGGAGGAGGAGAGGAGGTAGGTGGTTATGGTGTAATTTAATATGACTATTTTTGAATTTTTTTTTTTTTTTTTTTTTAATTTTTTTTTTATTTTTTTTTTTTTTTTTATTTTTCTTTTTCTTTATTTTTTTTTCCATCATTTTATTCTCATTTTTTCTCCCTATTATCCCGGTATTTCGAAAGACTCTTCTTTATCACCATTTATATTTATATTTACTTTCTTTTATTTCCTTCTTCTTATATTTCTCATTATTTTTTTCCTTTTTTTTTTCTCTTGATCCTCTGCCCTCCTGTTGTAACATGTCAATCAAGCCAGCACCACACACACACACACCAAAACGTCAACAAAATCTGGCTTGATTTGATCTCTCTCTCTCTCCCCCCCCCCCCCCTTCCCGCACACAGACAGCAAAAGAAAAGAAAAATCCTTTGTAGGATCCATGCCAGCCATGCCCACCCACATCAAGAATACCGCCAGAGTCCTGGCGTTTGTTTGTTTCCCTTGTTCCTTTTCCCTTCTTTACTACTGATCGTCTTTATGCATATACCGGGGTTATGCAACTCTATAGCAAATAGAAATGGGCTAACGCCAAACCTCATCTTCCGGCCGCTCGCTTGCTTTGGCTTTGCTCTTCATGATATGCTATGCTCGCTTCAGTCCAGCCTACTCTATCCGTCCACAGCAAATGGCTACGGATGCATAAGCTTGTATTAGTGTATACTACTGCTCGTTCTTATCCCCAGGCTGTCTGTGCAGCCAGTCAGTCCCCTTATATTTCATTGTCTAGAAGAAAAAGCAATGCCAAAAAGCCCTGGCTTTCGCTATTTGCCTGCGTTTCTGGATGCAGCAGGAAGCAAATTTGCCAATAGGCGGTGCTCCGGGCACAGCAAGGGCGACTATAACGCATACTTGGGGAGTTCCCTGGCCCTGGCCTGGCCTCCTCCGTAGCAAGCTTTTATTTTCTAGTCCCTTTTATGTGCTGATGTATCTCTGTATGCTAGGCCCTTTGTCCTTTTGGCCAGTGCCATGGCTTCCTCATCCTGCTTTTTGTAGTTTTTCTCTGCTCAGGTTGAGCTGTCTTGCCATGCTAGCTCTGGCTCTTTGGTCTTCTAGTCCTCTTGTTTCGCCGTGTATTGCCGGGCTTGCCATATGCAGTGCTTTAAACGCCAGTCTATTTTACAAATCGTTGTCTCTCCCTCTCTCTACTTTTGCACTCGTAGACCGTCTTCCAGTAGTAGTCTCGTTTTTAACACATAGAGGCTTGCCAAGATCAACCCCTCTCCCCCTCTCCCCCTCTCCCCCTCTCCCCTCTTCCCCTCCAAGCTAACGTCCTGGCGGTTTGATATCTACGCAGTGGGCGTGCCTTATTACTTCCATCACTATCAGACGAAGCATCAGGCTGACCGTATCCTGTATACTATGACATGTCTAAACAAACAATGGATAACACGGACACGGACTAAAAGCCTACAAGGTCCGTATGGGCCACCCCTCCCCCTTCATAGGTCACAGCCGTTGTTCCGCTGGTTGTCTTGGCCTTGCACCCCTCTCCCTCTCCTCCTTGTCCTCTTCCTCTCAATAAAACGAGATTTGCCTTTTTTTTTTTTTTTTTTTTTTCTTTTCTTTCTCTTTGTGGCAGATCTTATTCATCCTTCCCTCAAATCACTGATTTTTTCTTTTCTTGAGAATTCCACACTCCCCTTCCTCCTTCTCCTCCTCCTACTCCTCCTCCTCCTCTCCTCCCCCTCCTCTTCTTCTCTTCCTTCTCCTCCCAGTTTGTGCTTGTGCTTTTTGAGTTTTTCTTCCGTCCGAAAATCCACACACACACACAATTTTTTCCCAGCTAGACCAATGCCTTGACTTTGCCTGTTCATTGTTCCTTTATATAGCCAATTCTCTTCCGGCCTAGGCTTCTCTTTGTTCTTGCTTGCTTCTTCTTGTCCATCTTCTTATTATCCCCAGTCCCGCCTTTCCTGACCTGTCCTGTCCTGCATCTTTCTTTCTTTTCTCCATCTTCTTCCAGTTCTATAGCATCTTCTCTTCTTGTCTTTCCTCTTATATAAGACCTCATCAAAGCACAGGACTTCTATCCCTCCTCCTCTCCTCCTCCTCCTCCCTCTCTCTCTCTCTCTCTCCCCCAAGTCTTTCTATTTCTTGTCTTAAACCTTGCTTGCCGCATTGCTAAACAACAAATACTACCCGCTCCCATCTTCTTCTTTGTCCTAAGCCTGTTCATACATTTGTTTAAAATCCGCTTGCCATTCTCGTCGATAGTCCTCCTACACTTGTCTGTACATCAACTGCCACATACGCTCGCACCTATTCATCCATTACCACCCTCTCCCTTTGGGAACATCTCTACCTCTAGCTTACCCCCGTCCCCCCTCCGTCTCTGTCACTAGCCAACTAGCCAGACTGAGCACAATCTTCTTCTGATATTGTTGATTCATTTACGCCGTCTCTATTCCTTTGCTTCCACATCTTATAAACCAACCCTATTATATTCCTTCGTCAAAATGCAGTCCGGATTCTACATGGAGTACTTGGAAAGTAAGTTATACCTCGCAAATACCTTCATGTCCGAAAAATTCGTTTTGTGATATCTTCCCTGTCCGGGTTTCACCTCCAGCAGTTTTCGGGAGGACGGACTCCGGACTATGATGCATTGATTCCTTCACGTGGAAGGAGTGGGGTACACGCAGATTCTCTCTCTCTCTCTCTCTCTCTCTCACACACACACACACACACACACAAAACCTATCACATCTCCCCCGTCTCTTTGATCTTCCGCTAACATATGTCCTTCGCACCAAAAGGTCTGTGCCGTCGTCGTGGCTGGTCGGATCCCGTCTACGATCCTTATCTCAGTGCCTCGGGCTACACATGCCTTGTTCTTGTCAATGGCCGCAGGTACCAGACTGACCTGGCTTATGAGTCGGAGCAGCTAGCCCAAGAGAACGCGGCCATGCGCGCCTTCATGGTCTGCCGCAACTTTAGTGTCAACGGTGGAATGCTTGCCCGCAATGGAATCGTACAAGGTCTGCCTGCCGAGATGCCTCGCAGTAACGTCATCATGTCTGGCAACACCTCCTCTGCACCCATGTCTACTCAGCTCGCCTCCCACCATCACCAAAACCACCACCAGAGCTATCACCGATCATCACAAAGCCACAGCGCTCGAAATCACTCAGTCAACTCACCGGCCAACGTCCAGCCGCGCATGGGCCGTTCGAGTTCTAGTAGCAGCTCAAATTTGTCCTTTTAGTTGACCAACAAGACAGGCCGCTAGCAAAATGGGATATGATTGTGGTCCTACCTCTTCCCATGCTTTTGCTCCTTCTTGTTGGCTCTCTCACTGTGATTGTGGGGTTTGGCTTCGCAGCTGTCAAACAGTAGACATGGAACTCCTCGTTGATTCTCGACTCTTGCACCAAAAGTGTTTCCAGGCATCTTCAGTTCACTCTTCTTTCTCTCCTCCATGACCTCCCGACGATCTTAACGTTCGTCGAGTTCAACGAACGGCTATACCACCCCTCTTACGCGCCTCACGCCTTGCCAAAAAAAAGCCAGGCCCTGCGCTGTTGTATCTCCTACTTTGCTTCTCTCGCCCTGTATTTCTTCATCTTCACGCACTCATGATCTTCACATGACCTTACGATCACTTCACTACGCCTTGAAAAAAAAAAAAGCCTAGGCAATCCCTTCCCAGTTTCACGACCTCCCCTCCCTCTTCATTAGACTCACGTTTCTGCAACATCTCGAACTTGTTCCAGTTCCTTTTTGTATTCCTTACCGCTTGCTCGTTTTCGGCTATTCTATTTTTTTTTCTTCTCTTGTCAGGCTTCTAGTCACTTCTGCTTCTCCTGTCTGTTTTTGTTTTTTCTTCTTTTTTTCTGGCTGCTTTGCTCACATTACCGGGTGACTGTCCTCCCGATCGCACATGTCTTTCTTTCCCCCGGCCATCTCTCTTGTACCCCTATCTCTGGAAACAACCCCCCCCCTCAAACTCGCACCCAGTGTCAGATAAAAAGGCTACTGATGGGGCAGTCATGAGGGATATTTTGCATCATCACGACCATTGACGATTTTATGACTTTCAAAGATTTTTTCTGTCCTTTTTTTTTACATGTTTTTTTTTTATTTCATTATTTACTGTTCTCATGAGTCCAAATGAAATTACTAAAAGATTCAAAAGGCTTCTAGCCTCTATTCTCAATATCATCGTCTTCATTCCTGTCACTCTTCAAGCATCGCGTCCATGTTTCTGCGGATGGAAGTGAAACCGAACTCACATCTACGTTACACCATTCCCCCGAGGTCACCGATCCGGAAGGAACACGGAGCTTGGGTGCCGCCGATCTTTGCTTAATTAAAGTGGGTCTGTTCAATCCATGTTAACCCCCTATGTTAGGGTTCCGTGTGCGAAACGCATCGCATTTTCTGAAAGCTGCCAACATCAAGAAAATGAAGTCAGAACATGTTTCAATGTTAGGCTAGTATCTCAGTAGTCTCGAAGCATCTTCGAGAAACCGGCCGGGTCTGTAGTACCAAAACGCCCAAGGCCTTCCAACCAACCCGGTCAAGTCTCGGCTTTATGTAGGGATGGATGGTCTTAAGAACTACTTTGGTTCAGTCAAACCAGAGCGCCCCCCCCCCCCCCCCATTTTCTAGTAAGCGGAGAGATGGTGAAATAGGTGGTTGGTATTGAGTTTCAGGGGGGGGGGCGGCTCTTTTGAAGTTGATAACACTGGCTAGGCTGACTAGAATGACAGGGCATAGGCATAGAATAGACATGGACCATTGTTGACTTTTGACAGCTTGTCTATTAGCCCGTGGATATCAGAAACTATTGTAGAATGCTACGCTACAATGCCAATGCCAATGCCAATGCCAATGCCAATGCCAGCCAGCAGATGGCAAATATGACCAAAAGGGACACACACAATCTGATTACGAGTCTGGCCAAAGATTGATCAATCCTAGTCAAGCCTTACTTAGTCTGGAATATTTAATTCTTTTAACTCAACTTGACAGAGTCTCTGCTTTGAAGGGAATGTGCTACTAGTGCTACTAGTGACAATACTGCAACTTGAAACTTGCTAGAGTCCAAGTTGACCAAGTTGATGGTTGGAATGTAACGATCTCGCTACGAGGCCTAATTAAATTAGCTGCTCCCTTATAATAGCTAACCCTAACCCCAACAATACGCATCCTTGTCAAATTCTCAGCTTGGGCAAGCTCAACACACGAGAAGGAAGACGAAGAAATCTCGACCCCTTTTTCATATCAAGCTATTGGTGGGATGAGATGACAGATCGCCGACGGGGAAATAGAGAGAAAAATACAACAGACAGAGAAGCAAGCTTGCTTTGGCAGACCATGCATATAGGTGAGGCGGGCAGTGGAGGTGCTGAAAGATGAAACGAAGTTAATCAAATTCAAAGGGGAGCACAGCACATGATCGCCACACCGAACAATAACAGAGAGTGTGTATGTATGTGTGTGTGTGGGTGTAATAATAAATAATACATTGACTGACTACCTGCTGCATGCCTCAGTATCTGAGAAATAATGTCGAGTTTCGCAGCCCCTGAGTTACTGCCATCAAGCGGGGCTACACTACGACCGGAAAGCCAATCACAATGGTCAATGTGCGTCCATGTTATAACACACCGCTGCTGTATGGAGTTGATGTAGTGATACTTTGAATCTCACATGGTCAGGGAATTCCAGAGCCCTCCTCCCCCCTTGGAAAAGGAAAAGAAAACACTTCAAGTTGCTGTTGGAGAACAAGGTATCTATCTATCTGTCTGTCTGTCTGTCTACCTACCTGTGTTTACGTAGCCAGATTCGAAATGGCGTTTCATGCATAGGAATGGGGGAGACTAGCAGCCAGACACAACAAACAAGCAAGTTGGGGCGAAGGCTGGTTGTTGCCGTGGCTGGCTGCTGTGGGTAATTGAGGGGGGGGGGGTGTTGTCAAGAATCGAGGCGAGACGGGCGCCATGGGCTGGCTATGCTGTTTGTTTCATGTGCAGGGAGCAAGTGGTCACGAGAAGCGCATGTTCCATGCCATGCATTGTCTCCTGTCATGCTGGACGATGGAGGGGGCAGAAGAAAGGAAAGGATAGCTAGGAAATACGAGAAGAGGGGCGGAGAGAGAGGGAGAGAGGGAGGGATGGAGGGAGAGAGAGAGAGAGAGAGATGGGCAAATCAAGCCATCACGAAGAAGAGGCTTGATTCGACTGAAGAGGCTCGCTCTTGCGATGACAATGTGGGATGATAAAAGGAAGAGAAAACAAGAGGGGGTTGGCGGCGGAGAGGCATAGCCATAGTTAAAGCAACAAGACAGCAACGATGGTCAGGCCATTTTCCGGAAGCCATTTAAGGTAATACATGGCATCATGAGCTGAGTGAAGTAAGAATAGCCGCACGACACCTGATCCAGGTCCAAAGGCCCCAAGCAATCGTATCTACCAAGCATGATACAAGCAGTCCAAAAGTCAACAAAGCACATATGCAGCGCCATGGCAGAGCACGACTAGACACAACAACAATAGAGCAAATCAGCAGATCATGTCACGAACAACAATACACCAGCGTGTGAGTAGTTGCCTTTGCAGCAAAAATACGGCCCCACTGGCGGCGGCGCTCCTTCCCTTTATATGCTGTACTGTATACAACATAACATGAGCGGCAGAGCTCTGTTCCGGCACTACCACCCATATATCTATCTGTCTACTCATGGAAAAGGAGCTACAGCTACAAGAAGCGAGTTGCTATGTACAGCAAATAGACTTGTAGGCCTTTGAGAGTCTCTTGCTCGTCCATGCTGCCCCCTTGAGGGATTACAATTGGATGATTTCTTGGTGGATTTGAACTGGATCTGTGGAAGTTGCCCGTGCTCCTCTCCTCTTTCCCTGTGTTGGCGGCGTGCCCCTTCCTTGTTATGTTTCGTACCTGTAGTGCTAGTGCTAGTGCTGGTGCTGCTTGGCTACGTGGACTGGGTGGGCTTAACAGGGGCTATACAGACCGATCTTAGGAGGGGACAGGCGCTATTTTGCTACTTTAGGACGGGCCAGCCCTAGCTAAAGACGGAGAGTTTTAGCGGGTAGCGGGTTGACTTTAGCGGTCGAAAAAAAGAAATTAAAAAAAAAAAAAAAAAGAGTACAAGTTGCAAAGTACTCTTTTTAGCCTACTGGCCTTCTCCTTTAATACGAACGGAACACCTCACCACTTCGTCCTTGCTGTCCACGTAACCTCTCTCCTCGTTCTCTTCTTCTTCCCCTTCTTCCCTTCCTCGTTCGCCAACTCATTTTCCGGCTTTTCTTGTCCGTCTTAATCATTTCTTTCTATTCACCCATTGCTCGTCTGTCTGTTTGTTTCCTCTACAGCCAGCCGTCTGCTTAGCCACTACATCCATCTTAATTTAAACCATCTCCATCTTCCCATACATACACAATGAAGGGTACGTTTGCACATTACGACTTTGGCTACTGCTGCTACTGCCAGTATGGCCCAAAATACACTTACTGCGACTTGTCCACTCGTCTGAGCGCCTCAATGCGCCTGCCCACCCCCCCCCCCTTTCTCCCATCCCGTCAAACGACCCAACTGCTAACTTGCCTGTTATACAGCTCTCATTCTCGTTGGTGGCTTCGGCACCCGTCTTCGCCCTCTGGTAAGCAATAGGCGCCTCCAGCAATATGTCTGCATGTCACCCGTAAGATGAGTCGTACTAACGCCTGCTTTGCTCTACTAGACCCTGACCCTGCCCAAGCCTCTGGTTGAGTTCGGCAACAAGCCCATGATCCTGCACCAGGTCGAGGCTCTGGCTGCCGCTGGCTGCACCGATATCGTGCTGGCCGTCAACTACCGCCCCGAAGTCATGGAAAAGCATCTTGCCGAGGTATGTCTTAGATCTATCCATGTTGCTGCCCGCCCCTCAAACGCTGGAGAGGGAGGAACCGTGTTATAGCTAGCTGTCTCTAACCTCCAATCTCTCCGTACAGTACTCGGAAAAGTTCGGCGTCAACATCACATTCTCCATTGAGAACGAGCCCCTAGACACCGCCGGCCCCCTCAAGCTGGCTGAAAGCGTTCTGTCCAAGGACGATAGCCCCTTTTTCGTTCTGAACTCAGATGTCATCTGCGACTACCCCTTCAAGGAGCTCGCCGACTTCCACAAATCCCACGGCAATGAGGGCACCATTGTTGTCACCAAGGTCGAAGAGCCCTCCAAATACGGTGTCGTTGTCCACAAGCCCAACCATCCCACGCGCATTGAGCGGTTCGTCGAGAAGCCCCAGCAGTTTGTTGGAAACCGCATCAATGCCGGCATGTACATCCTCAACACCTCCGTGCTTAACCGCATCGAGCTGCGCCCCACTTCCATTGAGAAGGAGGTTTTCCCCGCCATGGTCCGCGACGACCAGCTGCACTCCTTTGACCTTGAGGGCTACTGGATGGATGTCGGCCAGCCCAAGGATTTCCTGACTGGTACCTGCCTCTACCTTTCTTCGCTAGCCAAGCGCTCTCCCAAGCTGCTGGCTCCCGTTTCCGAGCCTTATGTCCACGGTGGCAATGTTTTGATTGACCCGTCTGCCAAGATTGGTCAGGGCTGCCGGATAGGTCCTAACGTCACCATTGGTCCGAATGTAGTAATTGGTGACGGTGTCCGTCTTCAGCGTTGCGTGTTGCTGAGTGGCTCCAAGATCAAAGACCATGCCTGGGTCAAGAGCACCATTGTCGGCTGGAACTCAACTGTTGGCAAGTGGGCACGTCTTGAGAACGTCACTGTTCTCGGTGATGACGTGACCATTGGTGACGAGATCTACGTCAACGGTGGTAGCGTTCTACCTCACAAGTCGATCAAGGCTAATGTTGATGTTCCTGCCATTATCATGTAAAACAAACACTACTTAATCTTCTTTTGCACACACACCCGCGCTTTATCTTCTTAAACACACTCTTCAACTCTTCTTTTTTATACCTTTTTTTCTTTTCTTTTCTTTCTTCTTTTTTTTTTTTTTTCTTTTCTTCTTCTTTTTTGTTTCTCTACCATACAAAAGGGATTGCTAGCACTTGGGATGGGCACCTGAGATGGGGATATGATACGCTTGACGAAACGACTTTTTCTGTTTACAATTATGTTCCTATTATTCTCTGTTCCTGGGGGTCTTTATTTTTCGTTATCACATTTGTTTCTTTACACTTAGGCCTTTTTTTCTCCCTTCCCTCCCCTCTCCTCTCCTCCCCCTTTTCTTCTTCTTCTCTAAACACGCATAAACAGACGACAGCTTTTGCATGATAACCGTTTCATGCAAATGCCGTTTCTCCTCTTCTTCCCATGCCATGTAATTTTGAATTTCGACATTTCAGTCTTGCTGCTGGTGCCATTGCGTTTACACTAGACCTAATATAAGATCTAGTCCTTTTTCTTTAATATTGATGCGTGAAGACGGGGTGAGAATAGGTGCTAAGATAAGTCCGGTCTGCTTGGGCGTGTGAGGTATACGCAATGCACAAACGACGTCCCGTTAATATTATGTTTCCCCGTCCTGAACCGAACCGGCCCATGAAGCGTGGCCAAGCCAAGGTGCTCTTCCGCTAGAAACCAACACGGCCTCCTGCTCCTCATGACAGGCCGCAAGCAGCGATAAACTCTCGCTGCTACTGAAAACAACCCACCCACCCACCTATCGTAGTACACGCCCTAGTGGGCGGGGGGTGGGGTGAGGGACTGGCAATCATGAAATAATCAGGAAACCAGGGAAAACGAAGAGCCTGGCGCATCGGCCTTCTTTGGGAGCATGCGAGGCCTTGCTGCATTTTGCCAAGTGGCCTGGGCCAAGTAGGTGGGCGGGAAACGGGGCAAATCAGATTTTCGCTGTGTGCGGCGGGCCTTGTCCTTTTGCTCCTGCTCTACCATGGATAGGAGGGAGGGAGCAAGAAGTTTTGATATTACAAAGCTGGAGACCATCTCTGGATCTAAGCGTACAGCCTGCATTGCTTCTCCTGGTACTCTACTCTACTCTATCTCGCCCCTCCCCCCCCCCCATAGCTGCTAATTCAAAACGGGCTGTAGACAGGAAGAGGACTGGCCGTGTAACCTCGGACGATCCAGTCCCAGATGGCCAGACATTTGTCCCGGAGGAATGGCTTAAGCGAAGGGGAAAAAAGAAATGATGTACACAAGAGCTAATGTTTAGAGAGAGCGGCGTACTTGGTTGCCCGTGGGTAATCAAGGGTTTGTGTATGGGTTACCATTATCAAGGGTACACACACACACATATATATATATATATATATATCTAGAGGGGGAGACTGATGTACATAAGAAGAAAGGTGACGGATGCATTATAGAGATGCAAAACGACAAGAACAAAAGCAGGGACAGAGTCTGGACTGGTATGGAAATCAATAAAGCATGCGAAAGAAAAGATTCATGTCGGACGTGAGTGACAATGCAGGTGTTTCTAATATGTGTATATGCGATGTGATGTGACAGTGATTACACCATGTTATGGCTGTTGTATAGTAGTCTTGTGTACCACCGACCCCGAGCTCGATAGGTATGACGATTGTGAATGCATGCTTGCTGGCGATGCCAATCTGCTCGCTCGAAGGGGATACGGCGACGGGTACAAGCTCTCTATGCTGGAAGAATCTGCAATGATCGAGCCGCGCTTTTGTGGCGTTGCTGGAGCAGTCAGATACGAAGCAGCCCCGATTGATCCGCTTCTTGACGGCGGCAAAGACCCAAGATACGCTCGAAATGACGGGCTAGCACTGAGATTGCTGCGGATAGATGGCTCCGAGCCTGGGCTTCTTTCTGCGCTATTGTTGGCATATTGGAAGCTGCGCGAGCCAAAAGCAAGAGAGCTATGTAGGCTGGCATCGTCATCGTCATATCCAAAGAGGAAGTCATTCTCGGGGCTCGTCAAGTCGAGAGGCTGCATGGACTGCAGAATCTGAGCAAACTGAGCCATCATTTCGCGGAATTCTGCACCGGGGAGTGGCCTAGTTGAGTATTTTGCGCGCTCGTAGTTGGTCAAAAAGCTAGAGACTGTTGCGGACTGTGGGATGACGTTGTAATTTGAGAGATGTGTTATGTAGTCGCGTAAGCTCATGTTGGATGGCCGGACAAGCACTTCTAGGAGACCGGAATGTAGCACTGAAGGCGTTGAGTCAGAGTCGGGCTCGGTTTGCGCAAGGGTACAGGCTTTGGCTTCAATCATATTAGGAATCTCGCCGTATACCACGCTGTATTGCACATCAGGCATTTCGGGAGAATTTGGCGACGACCAGCCCGGATGCTCGATATCATCCCAGATAGCGGCTGAAGAAAATGGAACTTCAAGAATGGCTTGGTGGTTATTGAAAAAGGGTGAGTCGGATGGTGTGCGCTGCATGGTTATGCGGCGATCCTCAACGCTTTCGCGTTTTGGGGGAAATGAAGCTGATATTGGTTGTGGGAGATGAGCAGTAGAATCGCCCGCTTCGCGCTTTATTCGAGGGCGCGAGGCAAAGGCAATAGCGGCACTGCGACTGAGATAGCTGTTAATCATCTTCCAGACAGGCAGTCTGACATCGCCCTTTTGTATGGGGAGCCAAGACTTGGGAATGGCCGAGAGAGCAGTTTTGTTTATGTATAACCGAGTGAGGTAGACAAAAGCCATGGTGCATATAGTCAGAAAGTAGATGACGGTGACGATCCAAATGTTGTTTCTTTGTTTAGACTTCCAAGACTGGTAAGCAGTATCACCAAGAGAGGCTAGCAACAATATCAACAAAATCGAATATAGGATCGTATACGAGGCTCCGTATATGATACGGAAAATGGTCCGTGGCGTCAACATTTTGCCGGCATTTTCAGCCTCATATGGATGTCAATGATAGCGGATTAAGTTGCGCTTGGCCTTGCGGAAGTGAGAAGTTGTCTCAGAATATTTGAAGAAGTTATCGCGTCGAGAATGAAGGAAGACCTTTGTGTAGATGCGCTACGGCTAGATTTTGGGGCGCCAGGACGAGGCAACAAAATTAAAAAATAAAAATAAAAAAGACGGATTTTTAAGGAGAGACGAGAAAATTAAAGAAGAAGAAGAACAAAATGATCACGACAGTATGAATGAACCGCGATTCAATATGGAAATCGGCCATTTCGCATCCCTAAAGACGGGAAGACGGGATGGGTGAGTGATGGAGGAGGGCAAAGGAGGTCTTCTCGAAGCGCGAAGGAGGCGAATAAGGAAATTAGAGGCTTAGTCATCCACGGAAAGTCAGGGGTTTGATTGGATGTCAGTATACGTAATGTGGGGATCTGCGATATATTAGTCATCTAATGGAGTGTGCATGACTAATATATTCATTAAACAAACGTTCTAACCCACATTTGCGTAATCTACCTCTGCCGTTCATGAACGACAGTCATTAGTCCTCCAGTGTACGGAGCGTGGGTGAGGCAGAGGCGCTTTGACTTGTCGTTCAAGTATTTCATAAAACCCGGGTATCCCGCCTTGGCTGCGATGGTATTGTCGGTGACAATCATCGCACCAGGGCGAAGCTTGCAGTGAAGTGAAGCAACCTAACAATAGGCAATGCCGCAATACACCATAGGGCGACGATATCTACACGGGCGTTGAGAAAAGGCTGTATACTTACTATATAGTAGTAGGAAATCGATAGACAGCATCTCGGTGTCAAGTGTGCTCAGGATGTCTCCCTCACACAACTCGATTGGGGGGCAGTGCCCAGAGGGAGGACAGGGCTGTAGTGATCTGCTTAGATGCGGATGCCATACTGTTGGGGTGTATTGTGTGAAACAACTTTAGAGCGGCGAAACGCTGCTGTCTTCATACACTCTGTTTGAATTGCGTCAACTTGTGATGTAACTTATTAGTAAACCGGTCATAAGTCACTGATTCATACATAAGTTTACGAGGCATCGCACTTTGGACAATATAACAAGCAACCCAAGCCCCATGTCTCGATGGCCCTGCTTCAGCTTGGATTATGAATTTCTAGGCGTTGTAGCCCGGCAGTTGCTTGATAGTGGCCATTTATTGTTATGTGTTGATGATATTTTTGGCTAAACAGGAGACAGAAGACCAACGCACTGAAGTAAAGCAGTAAAACCCAAGACGCCTGTATAACGCACTAATGACCCAGCCTATACCCCGATGCTAGGAATTTTCAGGCTCAGCAGCTAGAGAAAGACATCCTTTCTATAACTCACCCTTCACCGTGTATGCATGCATCCCAACCAAAGAACCCTCCCTACTGAATCTCCCGCATCTCACTCCTTTCGCCAGCAGGGCCCGCCTCGGCTGGCCGTTCAGCGCAGGCTTCTTTGGCGAGTCTAAGATCCGTCTGTGTTAACCGCAGATCGGTAGCATACTGCTCAAACTCCGCCATTATAGCCCGCAGGCCGTTTTTCATCTCATCCAAAACTGCATCGACTTCTGGGCACTCGCGCACAGCCTCAATGTCCGTCCAGTGCATTGGGAAACTCGACTGGAAGTCCTCAATGTTGAGGATTATTGCAGTAAACACACGTACTACATTCCCAACATCTAAATAGACCTTTCCAAGCTTATCGTCTGTCAAACTCGACACTACGAGACCGCTCAACGAGGCGGCAGCGTTAATGTACATGCTGACCTCAGCGTAGGGAGTGCCCAGAACAGCGGCAGCAAAGCGCTTGCGGAATTCTTCCCGGAAAAAGGGCCCCAAATACTCATTTTCAATAACCTTGAGAGCCATTTTCCTGAACCAGCCAGCCATGTGTTCGGGGGCAAGAGATTCCTGTTGTTCCTTGGTAATAAAGCGATCGCGAGCCTGCTTCAGTGTCTTCCTGGCCATAGGGCTCAGACCAGTCGAAGTCTGCGAGCCTGAAGTGATGGCATGGCCGATGGCCTTCTCCAACTCGCCCTTAATTGTGACCTCCTTGGACTGGGGCTGGAAGATGGCATCCTCTTTTACAGGAGCGAATGACCGGCGTTTGAGCTCAACCTCCTGGGAAGCCTGGACAGGGGCGGGGGAGGGCGGGGGTGCATCGTAAGCAGCGATTCTGTTGTCGATGCTCTTCAGCGTGTTTATGCAAACCATGCACACTTGCGACCACATAGCACCATCTTTGCGATCAATATCCTCAAAAATGGCCCTGCGTCTTTCAGGGAACGAGCGAGAGATGTGGTTGAGTTCCCACAGAGCAAAGGCCTAAAAACATAAGTATTAGTAACGAGAGGTTTGCGGTCATAATACTTATCGCGACTACAACATACCTTGGCAGAAAGCTTTTTGCTCTTTAATCCATTCAGAAGACTACCGTTAGGATCCCTCGACTCGGAGGTAAGGGGCTGGCCGTTTTTGAGGGGCTCTTTGACAATGGTACTCGAGAACACAGTGTTGCTGAGATGCCACATGAATAGCAACAGGAAGCCGCTATAGTTGCACTGGATGATAGTTGTCAAAGTCAAGGGCCACGAGGCAGGCAGCATGTTAGTTCGAGGCATGTTGTAGAATGGGCGTGTCAAGGACAAAGTCCAGCTCCAGATCATGGAACGGAGAAACATGTGGTAGACGATGGTGTTGATCAGGACCATGATCACGCTGGCGCTCAAAGTCTGGACAAGGAGGATGGGAATACTACGGGCTATCTGCTGCACTATAGCATCATCGCCATTCGTTTTATTTTTACCCGCCTTGCTGCTTCCGAGGGCGAGCCGATCCTCGTCCTTCCACAGATGGTAGATCGATTGAGCGATGGCCAAAAGGGCCAAGTAGGAGCCGAGGAAAAGCGGCTTTTCGTTTAGACGCGTACGATCCACACCCACATGCTGAATCAGGTTCATTTGAGAGGATGACGACCGGGTCGCAAGGAAGACGGGCCAGAAGCAGGCTGTCGAGAGCAGGTATGCAAAGAAGACTTCCGCGGTGTGCATTCTGGTCGTGTTTTGCACGAAGCAGTTGAAACTCGACGTTGATGTCCGGATGCCAACATGATACTGGCCGATGCGCAAAAAGAGAACCCAAATACCAGAGAGCAGCAGAAAGAACGCCCGTATACCGGTTGGGCCGATGGGAAACCAGGTCCACAAGTCTAGCGATATCAGATTAGCAAACAGAGCAGATGGCTTCACCAAGCCTGGAAGCAGCTAGCTTACATGAAGTCCATGGTGCTAGAAGCATAGCCTCTACATAGACCGTGGCTATGAGAACGGTAGCCGTAGTAAGGAACCGTTTGTGTAGAGCGGCCTGTAGAAAGTCCTTGTAAGGAGGCGTCCGGATGATTCGTCGCGCCATGTTGAATCGGTGACCTTTGGCTGTGCCGCCGACGATGATGACGATACTTTCAAGTGCTATCACAGAAACAAAAGAGCTGCTTGAGACCGGATCGGCTATACAAATGACAAAAAAAATAGCCAACGAGCACAGCCAAGCTTGAACGCTAAAGTAAATAAATTGCACGCGAAAAGCTGCAAATGCATGGCAACCGATAAGTCTGTGTTGAAGCTTGCGGTCACGTGAAGATAGAGGATCATAGCAGCCATAAGTATACAACAGTTCTCCATTTGTACAGAGCTATGAGCAGTCTGATACATATGACCCTTGTCATTTTTGCAGCCTTCTACTGTTAGCTTATGATTGGCTAGAAAACACTAGGGTTATAGCCTGCTGGAATGATGCAGAAGCTAATGCAGTTGATCGCATAGGCTTCGTCATTTTTGCCATGGCTTCACGGGAATGAAACTAGAAATCTGATTCATTTGTCGTGCTATTGAGTAATATTGTACTTTAACGGCATATCCACCACCTACTGACATTTTGCTTCTGCACCTTGTGTGGCTCTTTTTTTTTTATATTTCCTGTTGATAACTACTCTATTGCTTTGAGCACTTAAACGAGCATAACGTTAATTTATATAGCACAGCCTCGGTTCACGAAACGAGACTTTTCTGCGACCGACAGACAAGTAATCATCGTCTTTGAACTCTTCGTAGCCAGCGCGCTATTATCTCTACTGCCTAGTATCTCCTGGAAAAATGCCATTCGATCAGCTCTCTCACCTAGAATCGCAGCCGCGAACCTCTGAAATATACAGCGATGATCCGGCTTTCAAAAAGCTGCTCACTGATCTGCGCAACAGTCTCTTTGCCTTCCAACGTACTTGTTCACAGCTTCGGACCGACGTCAACCTCCTTGGCACTCGCCGCGATACTGCTCGCCTCCGAGAACGGGTGCACAAACTTCTAGAGAAGTCTCGCGATCAATGCAAGGAGCTCACTGATGGGGTCAAGAAACTCCAGAGCTTTGAGGATCTCTCGGTACGTCGGATGGTTGTTTTGTGTCTTGCTGCTTTATTTTCTCGGCCAAGGCCAGCATACTAACAAGACCTACAGAAACAACAAAAGTACGAGCAAAACAAAGTCGCCACCCAGTTTCAAGATGCTCTACGTGACTTCCAGGGCCTCCAGCGCTTAGCACTAGAAAAGGAAAAGGCTTCTGTGACTGCCGCTCGTGCCGCTGTTGAAGGTGAGGGTGGGGAATCTAGTGACTTCACAGAACAGCAGCAGCAGCTTCTGCAGCAACAAGAACTTGTCAACCTAGCACCACAAGACGAAGTCGATTTCCAAGAGCAACTCATCATCGAACGCGAAGAAGAGATCCAGAATATCGAGCGCGGTGTTAGTGACATCAACGTGTTGTTCCGCCAGGTCAATCAGATTGTGATAGAACAGGGTGAATCTTTGAACACAATTGCCGACAATGTCGAACAGGTCCGCGACGATACCCGTGGGGCAATGACAGAAACAGCACAGGCTGCCAGATACCAAAAGGCGGCGCGCAACAAGAGCTGCATCTTGTTGCTAATTCTCTCAGTCATTCTCACTATTATTCTTCTGGCCATATTCTTGGACTAAACCTACCTTTGACAGCAGCCTTTATCTGCTATGCGCTTCTTCTTTCTCCCCCCCCCCTTTTTTTCTTTTTCTCTTTTTTGCTTCAAGACAATATGAGGACTGGAGTTGTTTTTGTTTTGCTTCTTGTTCTACTTGGTATACTGGCGCTCGTGGAGGGTTTTGTCCTTGTTTTGCTTTGTCATGTCGCATCATTCCCTTTATTCGTGTCCTGGTTTATGAGCCCTCTAATGGCGTGCCTTGTTTGCTTTGCTTTTTGCTTGTCTCTATCGATATCTGTTTACACATCTCGCTTTTTTTGTGCCCTGAAATTCAAACCTGGCGTCTCGCCTTTCAAAGGATTCCCAATATAGTGCATTCGTATAATCTGCCATGTGTACTCTCTAGTTTTAGAATGTTTCACTTGGCCTTTTTGATAAACCAGCTTATCGGTCGCCCGCTGCCTTGGGGAACTGATGTGCGGCTGTTGACAATCGCATCTGCCAGCTTGTCAAACCGCATATCCGTCAAAGGGTCTTTTTTGTCTAGCAATTTGAATGCTCGGAAAGAAAGAAGACTGGACACGACAAAGAAAGAGGATCCCGCTGTCAACGAGTCAAGGCCTGCTATGAATAGCGGCGTAGCGATAAGAGAAACCCTTGTAGCGCGAAGTCTCAAGGGTGACATCCCACTGGGCTTGAGGGGATCTGGTTTACCCAGCACATCGCGCCACCCCGCCTCTGTTTTGGGTATCCATGACCAGATGATGAGACTCATTGAGGTAAGAGGTAGGATATATGTGGGATCTGACGCTGTTAAATCCTGGAACCATAGACATCCCTCTGTGAATACCGAAGGGTCAGGTTGGCTGAGTTGTTCACCCGTGATGCTTAGGCCGCCAGTAAGCCGTCTAAATAGCGAGACGGAGTAGAACCATGAGAGGAATGACATCCCAATGAGGGCTTTCGACGAGAGCTTTTTACCTGGCTCCATGTCCGCAGGTGTTTTCCCAAGTGCCTGATACGCCCGCGACGTTAGCCTGGGGGCCAGGACATTTTTGATAGATGAGTTGCCGTAGGCACGGGCTGTTGCCGCCTGGATGGCATGTGACATGAGCATTCCGTGCAGCACCTTGTCCCTGTCTTTGCGGGCTAGCAGGAAACTTGGCATGCGGAAGAGGAGAGTGTGGACCACGCCCGAGGCCGGTATTAGTAGGTACCATGGAATCCCAGTGACATTGTGGAAACTGATGACGGCTTCTTGCACGGGCAAAAAGATAGGGTCAAAAAAGAAGCTGCGAGATCCTGCCACACGTAGCCCAGAGTGTGCTATCGACGGAAGGCGGTATTTGGGACATAGAATACTAGCCTGATTGGTGCAAGCAAGACTATTAGCTCTGGCTGTGCGAGACAGTCGTTGCAGGCGCAAAGTATTCATGATGGGAGGAAGAGCGCAGGGTATGACATCAGATGTTCTGAAAGGAGCAACATGCAATTTATAAAATCATCCAACAGAGCATATTGCACATCGGCCGGATAAGATCAAGAAAATTGACGGGCCAATTCTATTTGCCACTGACTTGGTTCTAATTTTCCTACGTGGTTCGTGATAAGCTAAAAGCCCTGGGGGGCGTATGGGTTACACGGATTAGTCAGCACCCCCCACAGGGGTGCATATAGGGATTCTTCATCTGTCCTCTAGGTGGGAGGGACTTAAGCCATGTCACAGGTGAGGCTCCTGTTTCTTCTCCCACTTACGCCGCGAGTCTACATCAGTTTCTCACGTGCATCAAGCTGACCCTAGCGGTCGCTCATCCACTCACTTGCTCATATCTTCTTTAGTTGCAACACTACGTGTATCATTTTCATTGACGTTGGTTGGAGTAGGCCAAACCCGCCTGCACCCTTCCTTCTGCCAAGCTGTTATTGCAAGCTTGAACCACCCCCTCAACGGTCTTAGACGTCGGCGCAAGTCTTACAGGCTGCCCGTGGACGGCAGATCAACATCCCGCAATGGAATCGTCGAATCCCGGTGTATGCTCTGCGTCTTCCCATACGACCTGTAATGCACCGTCGTCGCCATGGATTCGACAAGACACCTTGCTTTATCTGGCCCTTGCTTTGATAGCTATCGGTGCTTATAACATGTTCCTCGTTCTATTCGTGCTTAGGGCCATAGGTGCTAGTTTTGGCTGGTATCTTCGGACGAAAACCGCTGGGCGCAGAGCAAGCATTCTTAGCTCTGTTGATGAACCCGAAGTCCTGTCTGAAGCTAGCAATGTTGGCGAAAGTAAAAACACCACTGCCAGTAGCCTGGGCAGAGGAAAGATAATCGGATTTTTCCACCCATTCTGGTAAGACGAAGCTGCCATTGTCGCTATAGTACCTGTCTGCATTCTCCGTCTTGGGCTCTTTTGGCTAATTCATCTCGTTGTAGCAATGCTGGCGGGGGTGGCGAACGGGTACTTTGGGCAGCGATTCGCGCAACGCAAACACGCTGGCCCAAGGCTCGCATTGTTGTCTATACTGGCGATTTGAATGTTTCCAAGAGCAATATTCTCTCCCGCGTAAAGGTAAGCAATGCTGGGATAATGCACGTTTCTTAGTCGTGTTCCGTTCACTAATCACATAGCTTCTATGGGCAGCACCAATTCAACATCGATCTCCACTCCCCAACCATTACGTTCCTCTACCTCTCAACCCGCCATTGGGTTCTCCCTTCAACATGGCCGCGATTTACCCTCATCGGCCAATCAATTGGCTCTCTCATTCTTGCTTGGGACGCCTTCCAGCTTGTCGTTCCCGACGCCTTCATCGACACCATGGGCTATGCCTTTGCACTTGGCTTGTGCAAGTTTCTTTTTCGAAATGTTCCGACCGGCGCATATGTACACTACCCCACGATTTCGACTGACATGCTGACATCTTTGGATCCGAATTCACCTACTGGAAATCTAGGTGTCAATGCGGGTCAGGGTGTTGGCTGGAAAGGCAAGGCAAAGAAAATATACTGGCAGTTATTTGCCCTGCTATACTCTCGTGCTGGCGCTAGCGTCGACATCGTCATGACAAACTCAAGCTGGACTCAAGGCCATATCAACAAGCTGTGGGCGCCATACCGGACTGGCAGTGGCGGAAAGACTACTGCTCCAATCACGGTGGTCTACCCGCCCGTTGCTGTCGAGGAAATGGCCAGCAAGATTGAAGTGTCTGCTGCTAGCGAAAGCCAGCGAGAAAAGGCAATTCTCTGCATTGCACAGTTCCGTCCTGAAAAAAACCACCAGATTCTTGTCGAGTCGTTTGCCAAGTTCGTGGCTACCCGCACCCCAGCGTCAGAAGACTCACGACTTGTGTTGATTGGCAATGTGCGCGATGACGCTGACTCAAAGCTGGTTTATGAGTTGCGGCTTCTAGTCAACGAGTTGGGTGTCAAGGACCGCGTGGACTTTGTACTGGATGCCCCTTGGCCCGACGTTCTACAGTGGCTGAGCAAAGCCTCTGTCGGTGTCAACAGCATGTGGAACGAGCACTTTGGAATTGGCGTTGTTGAGTATGAGGCTGCCGGCCTGATTCCCGTAGTGCACAATAGTGGCGGCCCAAAACTTGATATTGTCACTGAGGTTGATGGAAAGCCGGTAGGCTTCCATGCCACAACAGCTGAAGAGTTTGCGCAGTGCTACGAGAAAGCACTGTCGCTGGAGGATCCACTAGCTGTGAGACTGCGGGCACGACAGAGCGCACAGCGATTCACAGAGCATGTGTTTGCAACACGGTGGATTGAGGAGATGGAACGGCTCATGGCGTTGTCGCGGTAGCGATATGGCCAAGTGCCGCTCTTCTTTGTTTTCTAGTTTAGTGATTTCATTGTGTTTAATAGTATTTTGTGGCAACGCACTAAAGATATCTATGTGGAAATATTCCCAGTCTATTAACAACAAGCTGTCTGTCAATACGTAGCAGGTAGATTCAAAGAGACATGCCTGCGCTGTTCTTCTGTCTCGGCTCTGATGCCGGCTCAAACACCCCATCTTCCCCAACCCGGATGGCCTGCACCGCACTCAGTCCCTCCATGACCCATGTCACATTATGTCCGCGGCGTTGCATAGCATCCACAGTGGCATTTTCAAAGGAATACTCAAACGTCACCTGGTTAGGAATTAGCTGGTCATGCTGGCGAGGACGAGCTAGGGCTTCATCCAACATCATGCCGTGCTCCATCACGTGCCAAATGGCCTGGGTGGTTGAAGAAATAATACGAGAACCACCTGCTGCGCCGATGGTGAGATACAGAGAGCCAGATGGCGTGTCGATTATGACAGGCGACACGCTGGAGAGAGGTCGTTTGCCCGGGCGGATGAAGTTGGACGGTGAAGGGGCGAAGCCGAATTGGTTATGGTGGCCGGGCACGGAGAAGTCATTCATTTCATTGTTGCTATATAACCTTGTCAGACACATTAACCAAAAGGAAGTAGAAAAAGACGAGTCAAGACATACAGAATAATCCCCGTGAGGGGGTCCATCAGCTGGGCACCAAACAGCAGGTTTATTGTTGTCGTCAAGCTGGTCGCCATGCCTGACTTGTCTGCTGTGACGATGTGGGATGTGCCTTGTCCCTCAGTGGCGAAGACGCCGTGAGGAATGTAGCGCTCAACAGGCTGCGTGTAGTGGTCGTCGATCTTGTTGCGGATATCTTCGGCCGTTGAGTCCTGCAGTAGCGAAGCCTCTAAGGATGAAACGCCCTTGACAAAAGCCGGATCACCAAGTTTCATGCGTGCCCCATAAGCGAAACGCATAGACTAGATAGTTTGTGGTGTCAGTATGGAAGAAGTTACCAGCAAAAAACAGGTTAGCTAGGTATACCTCATCTAAGCGGTGGACACTCAAATTCGTATTCTTCCAGTCCAGCAAGTCATATTGTTCCATGACCTTCAAGTTACCCAGACATATGGCGCCGCTTGCTGGCGCGCCAATTGAATGCAGTGTATAGTTCCGATATGTCACTGACAAGGGCTCGCGGATCTCGATCTTGTAGTCTTCCAAGTCTTGTAGTGTCAAGATTCCGTTTGAGCTATTAACCGTGTTGACTAGAGATTCGGCAATTTCTCCAGCATAGAAAGCATCGGGGCCTTGGGTGGCAATCTTTTCAAGTGTGCTGCAACAGTGTTAGCTGTGGGTAGACTCATGGACTGCAAGATCTCGCTCAACGTACTCGGCGTATCTCTTCCGGGTCATGATATCGCCACGGCCTAGGAGAGTCCCGTTTGGTGCAAAGTCTTCAGCCCAAACTGGGTTTTCGACAAGGAAGTTGTATGGGGCTTCGGCAAGTGCATTGTCTATATACTTGATCGTGTCGGAAGTGACTACACGAATGTCAATGTCTTGTGGAACGGGAATGTACACTCAACTGTCGACCTACCTCTGAATCCATCACGGGCAACCTTCACAGCCGGCATCACCAAGTCCTTCCAAGGCAGAACCTACAAAGCCCTAGGTCAGCATTTGGCTATTATCTCATCTACTTCATTCGCGACTTACCCCGTATTTTCTATGGGCATATTGCAGCCCACGGATCTCGCCTGGAACGCCAACTGACAGGCCACCAATGATACTGTCCACGATATTATCGCGGTACATGTCTTCGGATGCCCCTGCCGGTGCCGTCTCTCGAAAGTCAATAGCCTCGTATTTCCCTTTGGAGTCTCTAACAAGGAGGAAGCCGCCGCCACCTATACCAGAGTGGTACATGCCAACAACGCCAACACACAGCACAGTGCCAATGAGGCTATCGACAGCAGTGCCCTACACGATTGCATGTGATTGCGTAGTCTCATGTTAGCAGCTTCCCAATTCACAAGACCGGCGGAGCGTACAGTGTGCTTTTGTGTGTACGCAGTCAGTTACTTACACCCTGTTTCAATATCGACCGGCCAATCTCACTGCATTCTATGCTTTCACTTGCGACAGCCCCAGTCTTACCGCGATTGGCCTTGGTATCAAAGACAACTTGAGACTGTAAGGCAGCCACTGAAGCTAATCCCACAGCCAGCAACAAGCTATTGGTGAGTTCTTTTTGGAGACAGTGCGTTAGTCAATGCAGCCTAGCAGTAGATATGTGTTGGAGGCTCACTCATCGTCATCGTAGCTTAGCTCGACGTCAGTGACAGTCAGCGACAACACTACACGAACGAACAGTTATAACAAAGAAAGGCCAGGCAAAGCAAGCGCGTGCGGCCTATTTTAATACTGCACATAGCTCAAGTAGACAACAACACCGTAGGAAAACATCTGATAGCTAGATAGCTAGCGCTAGGTTTAGGGTTAAGCGTAGGGTCCGGATTCGGAAGCTACAGGCACCGACGATTACTCAATAGACGCCTATCAGCGGATAAAGCTAGGGTCAAGACGAAAACGCCATCAGCCGCAAACAAAGGAAGTTGGAGCCGTACTATATTGCCCCAAGTCTGCGATCGTAGTTCTAAGAAGTTGGTGTCATTGCCTGTGTGTTTGCTGCGTTGCACTCCACCCTAACCCTAATCCCTACCTAGATAGATGGCTGACAGCTACTTGGATCTACTTACACAGTCAACAACTCGCCAACTCAAGCCCACGACTCACCGCTACACGAGGAAAGAAATATATAGGAACAGAGCTCCCAAGCAGTAAGTAGGGAGGAGGCAAAGAGGAAAACACAGGATCTCGGCTATCGGCGCGCGATAGCCGAGCCCTTGTCAGCAGGCTCGGGTCTAGCAGAAAGCAGAAAGGGAACTGCGACGATGGCACGATAAAATGTCACTAGTTTGTGGGCGATATCCGGAGACTTACTAATGTGCTGAGCAGCTTTACTTGCCAGGCTGAGGGTTGGGGCACCAAGAAGGCACGTGGGGATACTGGAGCGAGGATAATGGAGGGGGGGGGGGGGCGTTGAGAGCCTGATGTCCGTTCTAGATAGCATCACCCTGACAGTTTCTGTGTAGTAGTACGTACCTCGCTCGCCGCATATAGAGGCTGGCCGATGCCCAAGTATGCTTCAAAATGAGTATGCCACAGCGATTCCTTCATGCTACCACCTGTGAGCTGCCGACATCCGTTTAGATGTGATGTGGAGTCCGACTCAAACTGGCAGGTCAGCCAAGTCCCCACGAAGCCCGAACAAAGGACGCAAGCTGGTCAGAAAGAGCTGATTTGGAAGTGACACTACAGTTGGTGTGTAGCTAGCTAGTATTGACCCGTTCTTCGTGCTTCTATGAGTTGATCGCGACTGATGTTAAATAGGGGAAGCCTTCCCTTCCCTTCCCCTCTTACCTTGACTCTAGAGCTGCGTTTCTTACATGCTTCGTCTTTTCCTTTGGGTCGTTCTTTTATTCTCCTCCAAATCCTTATTACTACTCACTCCATCACCATTAATCTACTGCCAAGTCTTTTCTTTTCCTGTAGCTTGTGATTCTCGTCTATGAAACGTGCCAAATCCCTGTCTGTCTAGCTGTGACGGGCACTTTAACCCTTCTATAACCGCCACAAATACAGCGCTCATTGCGCGTATTACAGCTATTACACCCCTGTAATACACACCCTCAACAGCGATCTTCTCTGGCTTGGCCCAATTTTCGGTATTTTAATATTGCGCCTGCTTTTGTCCTTCTGGCTCCTCATTTATCTTTTATCCTACTCTCTCTCTCCTTCTCTTTCCCTCGAGCTCTTCCTCTTCGACTACCTGTGGCTGATTAGGCCCGTCCAAGTCGCCTGCTTGTCTGCTTTATATCCTCTACCAACATGGTCTCCAGCGTTGTAGCCGGAACAAAGGCCCTGCCTGGCGCCTTCTTACAAATGCTACACATTGCGCTGGCAAAGAGACCACAACGGGCGTCTGATCTGATGTCTCTGGACAGGTGAGTCTTTTCGTGCCATTCTCCCATCGTGTTGTGGCATAAGACGGCAGGCTAACAAGGCTACCTGCCGCATTAGTATCCGAAATGTTGTCTTCTTCTTCTTCGTTCTTCGCTGGTCGCGCCGGGCTTTCTATAAACTCAAGGGCCGCGGTCCCATCGGAACCATGGTCGAGGTATATCATAGCATCCGTCGAGTCCTATACGGCTATTTGCTGCAAACACCCAGCGTTCGGTCGCAGGTGGAAAAAGATGTCGGTGACGCACTGGCAAAGCTCGAGAAGAAGCTGGTCCCTGCAGGCATGACCCGCAACACAGTTCTCCCTCGAAAGGGCCTCAGTGAGGAAGCCTTGCTGAAGGAACTGGAAACGCTCGCAAATATGGACCACACCCGCTGGGAGGACGGTTGCGTTTCTGGCACGGTGTACCACGGTGAGGATAACCTGATCCGCTTACAAACCGAAGCTTACGGCAAGTTCACCGTGTCTAACCCCATTCACCCCGATGTTTTCCCCGGCGTGCGCAAAATGGAGGCCGAGATTGTCGCAATGGTCCTATCTCTTTTTAATGCCCCCGAAGGCGCTGCCGGTGTCACTTCGTCCGGCGGCACTGACAGCATTCTCATGGCTTGTCTAGCGGCTCGCCAGCGCGGCTATTTGGAGCATGGTATCACCGAGCCTGAGATGATTCTGCCCGAAACCGCCCATGTGGCTTTCCGAAAGGCGTGCGAGTATTTCAAAATCAAAATGCATCTGGTGGAGTGCCCTGCTCCTAGTCACAAGGTGAACATCAAGGCTGTCTCGCGCCTAATAACGCGCAACACGGTCTTGCTCGTTGGCTCTGCGCCTAATTTCCCCCATGGCATCGTAGACGACATCTCCGCGCTCTCTGATCTTTCCATCAAAAATGACATATGCCTACATGTCGACTGTTGCCTGGGCTCCTTCCTGATGCCCTTCCTCGAACGCGCAGGCTTTGAAACCCCGGCTTTTGATTTCCGCTTGCCTGGTGTGACATCAATCAGCTGCGATACACATAAGTACGGCTTTGCACCTAAGGGCAACTCAACAGTGTTATACCGGTCTGCCCGCCTACGTCTCTTCCAGTACTATGTATCACCGGACTGGAGCGGTGGCATCTACGCATCCCCTGGCCTTGCTGGTAGTCGGCCCGGTGCTCTCATTGCCGGCTGCTGGACGAGTATGATGAACGTCGGCCAGGACGGCTACCTCGATGCCTGTAGGAAGATTGTCGGCACTACGCGTAACATCCGCACCGCTATCGAAACACAGCCAAGCCTCTCTAGTGAGCTGGCCATCATTGGAGATCCGAAGATCTCGGTCGTCGCATTCCGCGCACGCACACTAAACACGTACGATATCTCCGATGCCATGTCAGCCAAAGGGTGGCACCTGAATGCGCTGCAGAACCCAGCAGCCATCCATGTTGCGGTTACAATGCCTATTGTCAAGGTGTGGGAGCAGCTGATCAAAGACCTCGACGAGGTTATTGCTGCACAGCGCGAGAAGAGCCGGTTGCTGGCTAAGCAGGGAAAAGCAGCCAAGAAGCCCACAGGCGACTCGGCGGTACTATATGGCGTAGCTGGATCACTGCCGAATAAGAGCGTGGTAGTGGATTTAGCGTCAGGCTTCTTAGACTTGCTGTACAAGGCATAGCAGGACAGATGGTCCATCATGACTCTTTGTTGAGGGCCCCTTGACGTTGACGTTTACAAAGGCCGATGTAGCCACGAAAAAAAAAAGGAAAGCCTTGTAGCTTTCAGAACCAGAAGCTGGTTGTGTGTTTTGTACTGTTTGTATGATGTTTTCTTGGATACAGGTCGTTCCGGGACTTATGCTTTTTTTAATGTTACGTTTAGTAGTATTTTACGCTCTTTTATCATCATGCAAGGTTTCCATAATAACTATACATTAAACATGGCTTATTCATGGTCATTTGTGTAATTATCGCCATGCTTTGCTGAAAAGAAATGTAATGAGACAAGTACGCTGTATAGATTGTGTGCTGGAAAGATGGTATGGTGTATCGCGACGGGGGTATGTAGCAAAAGAAAAGAAAAGAAAAAGAAAAAGACAATAGACGTTCCGTGAAATCACACGCAACAATGGTAGACCACGCTAGAATATCGTGGTATGCAGAAGGTCGTAAATATCATCATGCCGCTATGCGGTCGGGGTAAAAAAGTAAGAAGAACCATTGTTATAACAACAGTGAAGTAAGCCTTACGAAAATCAAGAAGCCAATAGGCTATATGACGTCACACTAGTAGGCTGTATGTAGCTGTCCGCTTGAAAATGAATGTTTCTGTGTAGAAGATGAAAGCGAAGGTGGTGCTAATGATGAGGGCCTTGGGTTTTGTTCATATGCCTGCATATCTGCTGACTTCTGAGCAATTCGTTTCTTCTTGAGTTGCGCCCAGTCATCTTTGAAATACTGTATGCTTTGATAGAGTTCTGGATCTATGTTGTCGCGCGGAACCTGCACCTCGATGCCCTTTAGGCAGATTCGGAGATAAGCTAGCTCCGAGTCGTTTTCGTGAAGCTCATTTTCAAGGTGAGTGACCCGGCCTTGTAGGAAGAGAATGCGCTGGGCTGCTCGTTCAGCCCGCTCGACTAAGATAGTTTGAATGTGCTAGAGACGGTTAGTTTTTAGAAAAAGAGCAAGGAGTAAGGTAGTAAAGAAAGATGTACATCTGTTTCTTCTTGGCGAGCTCTTAGATTGTTAATCAGGCCCTCCAAGTTTTCGTTCAGTTTTTCAGTTTCCGCAATGACAAGACGAGCATCTTGTTTGGACATGCCATGAGAGACACGGGCAGTTTGCAGGACAGGCTGAGCCTGTTCGGTATTTTCTTCGGCTTCATCGTCATCGTCATCATCATCGTCATCGTCTTCGCCATCGTCCTCGTCCTCGTCCTCGTCCTCGTCCTCGTCCTCGTCTTCGTCTTCGTCGTTGTCTTCATCCTCGTCCATATGTTCCTCATAATATTTGCTTTCTCCACTGTCAGCTTCCTCGATAACATCATCATATTTTTGCAGCAATGTTTGTGGAGTAGGTGTTTGTGTTCGCAAGCACGATTGTCTACTTTGCGGACGCTGTGGTGAGTTCGATCGACTTTCCCTGAGCATGGCACTCACATCGCTGAAGCGCGACCCAAACAGGGACTGCCGTAATGGTGAAGCATCAAAGTCAAGGCTCATGGGCCGTGCAAATCTTGGTCGCGCAAAGCCGGGTCTTGCTCGAATGGGGCTACTTGCTGTAGGGGTTCCGTTGGGGTCATAAGTACTGTCCAATGCGTCGTTGAAACAGGCGCGACTTGAGGCTGGATCGTAAAGGGTCACCTCTAGATCGTCTAGTTTTGTATGCAATGAAGCCACAGCAAGAGGACTGAGATCACCAGATGCCCGAATACATGCTGTCAAGTCATCGAGACGCTTCGCAAGTGCGGCTTTTGCTGCCGCATCATAAGCATGGCTGGTTCCTAATGCGCGGCGTATCGGGGTCCGAAACAAACTGCTCTCGCTTTCGTTCCGGCGATGTCGGTTTCGTTCATTTGCAAGGCGTAGATTCTCCATTAATGACTGATTATTATTATAATACTCGGTATTTTTGTCAACACCTAACTCCCAATCTGGGTTAGCCTCTTGCGCCAGTCCAGATGCTGAACTAGAGGACCCTGACCGTGAGTTCAACGCTGTTGATTCTACTGGTGGCGATGAAGATACTGAATGCATAGACATCGACTCGGCTGAACCATAATAACTCTGATGGCATCCATTCTCATGCTCCTGGGTATTACTGCCTGTGTTTTCCGGCCCATAATGGCCGTCTTTGGTCTCTGTTGTAGGCTGATGTTGATATTGCGCCGGAGTTTCTGGTTGCAACCCAGTAGCGAGCATTTTCGTGCTGCGTCGTAGTGGGGATGGACTAAAACTTTGGCTGCCCCCGCGCAAATGACCTGGGGCAGCGATAGCAGCGGTGATAGTCGAGGATGCGGTTAATGAGCTATATGCTCGGTTTCGGTTTCTGGGAGGTGTAAATATAGAGGAGAGGGGGTCGATTGCAGTGCTAGGATTGCTATTGCTAGTAGTGTTGGTACTGGCTGCTGCGGACCACATCGTCGCAAGAATTTCAAGGCTTGTTTGTTGGGCATAGAAATAATAGGGACGCTATTTCAATTAGAGCAGCGGTAGCCTCACATGTGCCTGGCCAAGTTTTATGGGGAGAAATTCCGGTGAAGTGGCTATCGAAGGGAGAAGCGGCTGATGAAGGGTGTGGTTCGCGCAAAGAGATAAGCGCATTGGGCGAGAGCGATAGCGACGAGATTGATTGATGCCTTAGGTTAAGTGAGAATAAAGAAGAATAAGCTATGGTACAATAAGATGACCAAGTAATGCAAGTTAACGATAGAGAAGAAACAAATTTTCTCAGCCTTGTCACTGTTGAGTTTTATCATGGAAAGAACGTGAAGAATAGAGAGAAAGGCCGAAGGGTCCTGCCGCTTGGGACGTTTCAGCAAACGGGCGTGCCTGCCAAAATGGGTGAGAAGCTTTACTATGAGAAAAGACAGTAGTTGCTTGGTCTTAATTTCAGCAGTGAATGAGTGTGGGTACAGATCAGACAGCCCAACTACCAGGTCTAGTCCAAGGTAGCAGATTTGATCGCAAGTGTTGAGACAGCCACAGGTATCAAGTATGAGTTACTTGGTGGCTTGAACGGCTGTGATTCTCAGCTGAACTTCTGTTTGTTGTATTTGGCTAGTTGTTCCTGTTCCCTTGCATCAATTGCTCTATGACAAGAGCGTGAGGTGGATTGAGATGCGATAGGATCAACCAAAATTTGGGGGGAGAAGGAAGAAATGCTGCGACACGAGCCCTAAGAGAAGGAAGGGAAAGGCTGTGTTTGATTCCAAGACCACAGACACGGAGAGAAGAGCAAATAATGCTCTCAGTGTATAAATCACAGGCTCCGAAAAAGAAAAAAAAAAAAGGTGTAAAAATCTGCTGCTTTTTGACCATCGGCAAGAAAAGTAGGCAAGTAGTGAGCCACTGAGATAGAAGGAGACCAACCCGGATATCTCAGGAGGACGTTTATATTGTGCATACTGTACCTTTGGATGTAATCTATTGCTATTGCGCTTACATATATATCCAGCAACTATTGAGGCATAACATAATTTGCACAAACTTGGACGCTGGATCTATGCATACACATATATACATGCGCATCCTGGCTTTAAGAACCCCACGCTCATTTCCCACTATTACCCTACTAACTTACAGCCGATTCTATAGGGCCAGGCCTCTCATGGTAGCCCTGTTTCTGTGTATCAAGTTGATTGCGCATCAGTGATTCTTGGTTCTATTGCGGTCGTACAGAATTTCCCGGCTAAACCTCGGATAGCCATCTAGCAGCAGCTGGCGAGGGAGCAGTAAATGTGGGGAGCTAAGGGCCTTCCAGCAGTCCGGGATTGTTGTTAGCAAAGTACAAATCAAACCGTGGGGCAGTCTATGTGGTGGCAGGTACCGCTAGATCTGACTGTCATGTGATGCCGGCAAACGGGGACATTAGGCGGCTACGACGGCTACGACGGCTACAACGCCTGCAGTCGGACAATAGACATCCGGTGATAGATACTGATGTCCTCCATGATAGGATTCCAACGAGAGACTTCACAAACAAAGCCTATTCCATCTTCAATGCAGATCCCAGAAAAATCAATACTCTTCAAGGGAAACCCCAAAATTACAGTGCCTCCCTAGGAGCAAGCTACTAGAAATAAGTGGGGAGGCTATGGTGGACCAGGGGAAGACAAGCCTCCAAAAACTAAAGACGGCGGCCATCACTCACTACTCACTTTGCTCCCAGCATAGGCTCATTAGATTGGATTCCCGTTACTCCGAATACTAAGAGTCAATCGGTCGTTCGAGGGGCCATCGAACAGGAGACTTGTTTCGTCCATTTCTTTGTAGATTTATTTCTCTTTCTTTTATTTATTTTTGTTCTTCGTCCTCGCAATTGGCTGTTCCTAACTGCCTTCTCCCTCACCCTTGCCCGTCGCCAACAGAGCCGATGCTGTGTTGTTTCTTCTTAATGACTAAACAGACAGCCCATGTGAATCTTATCCTCCACTCCTAGACAACCCCCAGCAAATATACGAAAATCCGCGTGCATTTGTGCGTTTGTGTGTGCGTGCCTCGGTAGCGCGGTCCGTCCGAATTCTGCTGCTGGCTTTGCCTATGACTACATTCCGATCCGAGGATCCTCGACAAGAACGCTTCACACTGTGACTCAAACACACAACAACACAAAGCCCGTCTTTTCTCTCACTATAGCAACAACTTTGCTTGTCCTTTACTCCTCGACGTCTTTCTTTTTTTTTTCTTTCTGTTTCTCAAAGTATTCTCTATCAAGCCATCCGTCTGAGCAAGCACAAGCTATCGTCATAGTACACAACCCCACGTCAAAAACCCGCATAAAACACAGGCCGTTCACATTGTACACGCTATCATTACTACCACTATCACTACCGTCATCCACTCTCCAAGTCTTCTACCATGTCTTGGAAGGCCAGCGAGCGCCTGATGGAAACCATCAGGCATTATGCTAGCTTTCCAGCCACAGGCGTGAGCCTACGTCAAATGGTGCAGTTTGGCGAGAAGCCTAATGTTGGTATGTCTCGAAGCTGGCTCAGCCCAAAAACCTATCAACCATCCAACCTCCTTGTCTTATTCTTCATGCATTAGACCCCTACGCCACAGCAACTGCGCCACTAACATGTCCTCTGTCCAGGCACTCTCTTTCGTGCATCTCAGTTTCTTGCCGAAGAGCTACCGATTCGTCTTGCCCACAGAGTTCAAGAACTTGATAGCTTACCAGATGGACTCAGTGAGATGCCCTCCGTGAGAAAGGTGCAGGATTGGTACGCCCAGTCTTTCGAGGTAACTATTGCTCTTTTATTCCCCCTCCTCGCCTCTCTCTCTCTCGCTCTCTCTCTCCTCGTGTACCCGATGCGACCTTGTCACTAACTCTCGACAACTTGTGCAGGAAATCACCGCTCTTTCTCGACCAAAACTCGACCGCGAAGTCCGTGATCGGCTCCTCTCGCCCGCACGAGGCCACAAGCAAAGCCGCTTGCTCTCCGAAGCAACCCCCAACCCAAGTTTAGAGGAAACGAAATACCAAGCTGCAAATGGCTTCGGCAACAGCTATGGAGACGGTACCTCTCATCTCCTGCACAAAAAGCCAAGCTTCTCTGCACGACGATACTTCGCCCTTGTCGATGACATGGCCATGTGGCCTGCCGATCTTCAGCTTTTCAATAAGCGCTTCTCCGATACTCTGAAGCTCATCAAGCGACGGCACGATTCTGTTGTAACCACCATGGCACAAGGCGTTCTTGAATACAAGCGCAAGCGCCAGCGAATGCAAATTGACAACAATATACAAGCTTTTCTGGACCGTTTCTACATGTCCCGCATTGGTATTCGTATGCTTATCGGCCAGCACATTGCCCTAACTGACCACAGTCACTATCGCGACCCGTCTTATGTTGGTATCATCTGCACTAAGACAAATGTCAAGGAACTTGCACAGGAAGCTATTGAGAATGCCCGCTTTGTATGCGAGGATCACTACGGCCTGTTCGACGCCCCCAAAATTCAACTCGTGTGCCCCCCGAATCTGAACTTCATGTATGTGCCTGGCCATTTGTCACACATGCTCTTCGAAACCTTGAAAAACTCACTGCGTGCCGTTGTGGAGAGCCATGGTCAAGAGTCCGATACCTTCCCTGTCACCAAGGTGATTGTGGCTGAAGGTAAGGAAGATATTACTATCAAGATCTCTGATGAGGGTGGCGGCATTCCCCGCAGCGCCATACCACTGGTCTGGACCTATATGTACACGACTGTCGATCGTACCCCCAGCCTCGATCCAGACTTTGACAAGAGCGACTTCAAAGCGCCCATGGCTGGCTTTGGTTATGGTCTGCCTATTTCTCGACTATATGCCCGCTACTTTGGCGGCGATCTAAAGCTAATCAGCATGGAAGGGTATGTTCTCTTTTTTTTTTGGGAAAGGGGGATTTCTCCAATGACGTCATCGAATCAGATGAAATATATTGGGGTTTACTTTGCTAACAACGTGTTATCTACACAGATACGGTACCGATGTCTATCTTCACTTGAATCGTCTCTCTAGCTCTCTAGAGCCTCTGCCGTAGCAATCAACGCATATGAGAGAGGCTAAGCCCGGAAGCCGCTTCTACACCGGCCACCGCGATCCAGCTGAGACAGCATCACCAGCCGTCTACTACTACGGTCACCGAAATAAACACATGCCAACTATCAACACGCGTAGCCTTTCTATGCCGCTACGCTATCTCGCACGCTCTCGCCTCAAAAGTCCTCACGAACTCATGGAGGTTAGCGAGCGTCGTCAAGTCGGTGATGCTGAGGCCATGGTCAACGAGGGCGCTAGCCGGTTAACCCAGGACGACCACCAGCTCTAGCCCGGTAGCAGTAGGTCATTCCTGGGCCCTATGTTCCACAAATGGGGTCGGCTTCCACGTACTGGCAAAAAGAGGCTTTTCTCTCATATTATCACATATCTTTTTGGCAATCGACTATTTTGCTCCTCGGTTGCCATGTCGTCTTGGGATACGTCTCGCAGAGACTCTTCCCACTCATCCCCCTTAGATTAAAGCGCACCTACTACTGTAACATTATCCCATCCTGCCATTATTCCAGGTTGATTCTCTTTTTTGCTTCACAGCTATTCCACGTACCGGCTTGACCTCGCAATCTGACCAACACTATTAGCCCTCTCGATGCCCATGGCGTAGTTCTCTTTTTCACTCTTCTTCCATGCTTTTTTATGTCCTTGATGGCCTGTTTTTATTGTGTGTTTACTTCTTCTCCTTATGGTATTATTTCGTTTTGGCTACTTTTGATATGAATAATAAACAAACATTTCCAAGAATGGCTCTTGTTGCCTCGGTACCTAGATTGTATTCAGCACTCTTCGTCATGGAGCATCAAATTCTTGAGTTTGGTTTGACGACTTATGGTTTGGAATTGTTTCCATCGCGACTTCTTCAAACACCATCATGATAACCATTGAATAGATCTCTATGATAGATATCAAGCTCTCAGCATGTCCATCACCGCTTTTTTTCGCCAGATATTTCGGTCACTTCTGGTAGGTCCGCGAAGCAAGCAGCGTGTTTCTGCTCCGGACTTTTTCAGTTCAAACAAGATTCACATAAACTCGCCATTCGAGTCAGCCTCCTGGCCACATCGACTTATCTCTGAAACCCTCAAGCCACCGCATACATCTAACGGCCTGTCTGCTTCTGTCTCTTGTACAAATACAACTTTGCTTGATAGCCATGGATTGTCTCACATCACTGGTAACCCGACCGCTCCTATCTCTCCAGTTGAGCTGTCTCTCCTTGATGACAACGAGTCAACTCACACGTCCGGAGATCTTCCAGCTCCTATCTCTTGCGCAGAGCCATCTCTTGTTGATGACAACGCGTCAACTCACCCTCCCAGCGATCTGCCAGCTCCTATCTCTTGCGCAGAGCCATCTCTTGTTGATGACAACGCGTCAACTCACCCTCCCAGCGATCTGCCAGCTCCTATCTCTTGCGCAGAGCCATCTCTTGTTGATGACAACGCGTCAACTCACCCTCCCAGCGATCTGCCAGCTCCTATCTCTCCAATTGGGCTATCTCCCCTTGATGACAACGAGTTAACTCACCCTCCCAGAGATCTTCCCGCTCCCGCCGTCTCTTGCGCAGAGCCAGCAGTCCCTAGTGGTCATGGGTCAACTCAAGTTTCTAGCAGCCCGATCGCTATCACCTCTTGTGTAGAACCGTCTCTTTCTTATGCCCGGAAAATACACCAAGTAGCCAACTATCCGACCTCTCACAAACAAAGCGACATCCAATTGAGTGACGAACAACAGCACATTGTCGATCTTATCCTTTCTGGTCGCAATGTTTTCTACACTGGTGCTGCTGGCACAGGCAAGTCTGCCGTCCTTCATGCAGTTGTCGCAAGACTCCGAGAAAAAGGTCGACAGGTAGTGGTTACAGCACCAACAGGAAAGTCTGCCTTCAATGTCAATGGTATGACTACATGGCGTTTTGTAGGGTGGTCTCCAGAAGCCTATTCATACCCATTAGATGAACTATGCAGACGATCAACTTTAGCAAATGTGAATCATTACATGCAAGACACCGACGTGCTCATTATTGATGAGGTGAGCATGGTTGAGAATCATCACTTTGAACGACTCAGTAAGGTGATGGCTCATTATCGAGCCGCAAATTTCTTAAAGAGGGCCATCATCGGAAGCAAGAAGTCTCAGAAGCGAAATATCCAACAAGAGGCAGATAAAATCCGACGTATGCCTTTTGGTGGTTGTCAAGTTGTCGCAACTGGTGACTTTTTCCAACTTCCGCCGGTTCTTCCTTTTCAAAACTGCATCACGTGTGGCCATAAGCTTGAGGAGAGGGCAAAGGGGTTACATCTGAAATCTTACTGTCCTCTTAACCATGGGTCATGGACTTCAAATGAGAAATGGGCATTTAGTTCCAAAGCTTGGAAAGCCATCGACTTCACCCACATCGAGTTAAAAACCGTGTTCCGGCAAAAGGGTGACACCAAGCTCCTCGATATTCTTAACCGATTCCGCATTGGAACCTTCACTGATACCGATATCAACACACTCATGGATCCAAAAAGGGATGCAAACCGCCCAGATGCTCTCAAGAATGCCATACGATTGTTCCCTACCAAATTCGAAGTCTCACGATTCAACAATTTGTGTCTCCGGAAACTCCTCAAAAAAGGAACACCGAGCCTTCAAGTCCACTCATTAGATACCTTTCGATGTCGTTTTAGGGCTTACCCTCACCTCAAACGGTTAGACAGGAGACTTTGGAATGGCACCTTGGAGGCCTTGAATGACCATAGATTTGAGCCTTTTCTGCATCTCGTAGTGGGCATGCCTGTTATATTATTAACCAACTTATGCGTATCCTCCGGTCTCATTAACGGCGCTCATGGGACGATTATAGACTTTTGTAAGCTTACTCATGCGGAATTTTCAGAGAAGAGTTGCCGCTTATACAATGGGTACGCTGAAGATCAGGTCATGCAGTTTATGGAAGAGATAGGTATGGAATTCTTCAAAGCTCCTGTAGTCCAATTTGAAAGTGGTAACCCCCAGACTATCCTCCCCGAGTGTCTTTCTAAACCATTGATTTATGAGGTAGAAGCTGAAAAACACCGTATTCGCTCCCTCAATCTTCCAGAGAAAGAACTGAGCCACCGGCTCAAAACCTTGACAGCGTTTGGGCCACCTGTATTAAGCCGAACGCAGTTCCCGCTGGCTCCGGGATGGGCCATGAGCATCCACAAATCTCAGGGGCTGACGTTGGGCAATGTTGCAGTTGATTTGACCAAATCATTCGCAGAAGGTCAGGTTTATGTTGCGTTATCACGAGCTACCAGTCTCTCTGGTCTGAGGGTGGAGGGAAGCTCCAACGGACTATCAACACTCCGGGATGGAAACCCAGAGGTCCGCGACTTTTATAGACAAATGTTCGGTTCAGGCTATTGAAAGTAAAATATAACACACAGACATGATTTTATTGTTCGCCTTCCACCTATCAATGGGTGGGCTTTTTCTTTTCTAAACAAGGAACATCGTTCGTTAGCTTCGTCGTACTTCCATGATAAAATCGCAATTGTTAGCTTACCAACCCATCTGCCATACTCCTGGATATATAGCTGTTGGCTTTTCTTGTTGTGCTTCGACTCGATATGCACTGGAGCCTTTAGGGTGACCTTTTTTTTCCCAGTACTAGAGTTTGAATGCTTGGCTGAGTTGTTCAGACCTTCGGCGGCACCATTCTGGACATTTCTCATCTCTCCAGACATGATAGCTTCGTACTCCTTCTGGAATGCTGCAGGCGGGACAAAGCCTTTGTACTGGTGCAGGACCATCTCAGGGTGTTTGGCAGCATCTGCATCAAAACCCTGATCAAGTCGCTCCTGAGTGGTGCCGGGGACGTAGTACCTCCCGGGGCCTTGGATACAAGGCACGGGTAGCTCCCTTCTTGCAGCAAACCCCTGGATTCTACGCTTGAGATCGAGCTCGATACGGACCTGTAGCTTAGTCAGTATGATCTTTAAGAGACTACCATAATAAATCAAAGCCCTGAACTTACCATCGGATAGGCTAATGCCGGGTCCTTGTAATATGTTTCTTGTATTTCATCAACCGATACTTCGTGGCCCGGAGCGGCAATACTCGTGCCGCGATTAACCATACCTTTCCAGATAGAGCATTCGCTGCAAATCTAATACGAGCAAGTCAAAGTTAGAATTTCTATTTCTTCCTTTTCGACTTGGTAGGCCTAGCTAACTCACGTAGTCGCCGTTCTTGCGCGTTGACACGCTGTAGCAGCTAGCAGGCTGCTCGCGGTTACACGGGCCGTTGCAGAGATACAAAGCTTCTATGTTAGCTGTGTGCTTTTTGCACACCAACCCGCTTTTCTCGGCGGTTACTTTCTCGCTTTTCTGGCGCTTAATGAGCTTGTTTATTTCGGCAACCGAAAACTCGTCGATCTTGCACCAGTTGCGACATTGTTCACATATGTATCTGCAGTAGACATTGTATTAGACTCGCAGTTGTTGTGGTGCTACTGTAAGGCTGTTTGGGACGGGGAACTTGCTGGTCATATCGAGGGCGGTTCTGTCTGTATTTACATCGAAAAGTTAGTTTCATTGATATCCTCATTCCGAGTTTCATCATTGACCTACTGCCGAAAGGTAGAAGGCGGCGCCTGGTAATGTAAAGGCATGATTCGGGCTAAGAGGATAAGTTGACTAAGCTAAAATCAGACGTCGTAGAAATCGATGACGGTGGCTTCCTGGAGAGGAAAAAGAGTAATGAGCGGTAGGGCAACCAAGTTGTTGAAGATAGAGAAGAAAGTACAGATAAAAAAGACTGTGATGACGATGGGTTTGAGGGGAAGCATTCACACTCAGACACCAAACCAACATCAAATGAAACGAAAAGATTGCATGAAAATTCTGAAGACTCTCAGTCGTCTATCAGACATTGGTCCATAGCTTGTTTGGCAACTGCCTAAAACTGATAAAGACAAGTTTGACATGCCCAAATTGAGTGTTTCCTCTGTATGTGTAACATCATGTCTCCTCTTTTCCTTCCCAAATAGGATTACTTATATAGTAAACGCACGGGACTGGCTGCACGTAAGTTGCACGATGGTCTGGTGAGATATGTACAAAAAAAAGAAAAGACAAAGCATACTTCTTTTCTCAGGTGGTAGCTCAGTGAGCTGTGGTTCCCGATAGAGCTTCCTGAAGATTATATATGTTGTTTCCTTCATCCAAGTATCGTTTTGTTTGTTTGTTTGTATTTTTTAACGTCTACCTACTGGTTTTCCACAGCAATACGACGGCATGTTCCGGACGGGAGCACCTCCCGGGCGGTCAGCAGTGACAGGAGCGCATAAACTTCGACCGTCTCCTATGACTTTTTAGGGTCCAGCGTTATCGCAAGGAGGGTCTCCGTCCAGCGCGGCCCGAGGACGTACCTGTCGGGTTCCAGGATTGGTTACCTGGTGTTTTTGGTAGGTGGCAGCAGCGTGAAGTTCTTGTCTAAAAGGCCACGGGCTGTCGGCACGAGGTATTGGCCCCGGCGGAGTACAATGGTTTTGTCCTTTCGTTTGCATGGCTGCTGCAGCACCTCTGGTTTTCCTATTTATCCATCCTCCCCCTTGCCCCCACTATCATAACCCCAGACAAACCCTAAACCCAGAAGTGGAGTCGACCTCCCGCTTCCCCACAAACATTCGTTCTCCTGAAAAATCTGCTCTGTGTCCTGAGGCCATGAAGATCATGGGGACAGGACAGCAGATTCCAGCGCAGTCTGGGGACTCTTCCCTTCGCCCTCAGGCGATGAGAGTAATCAAACCGGACTGTGTGAGCATCCGAGGGCTCATGGTCTGTCCTTCCGCCACCCTGTTGGCCGCTGCCTTGAAAGGTGTGGATGTGACCCAAGGCAGTCCCCTTTCTGGTGACCTGCCACAGTCGCCAGTCTGTCCGAGGACAGAGGAACGCAAGAAAAGCAAAAACAAAAGAAAAAGATGTGGACTGTGTGAACTCTCAAAATTCAGTCCTGAACGTGAAGATGAACTCCTTGAGGTGGAGTGGTGTTGTGGCGATGAGGAGTTGGCGATCGCGGAAGTTGTCGTGAAAAAAGGGGGGCGAGTCGACGACGAGGTTATCCTCAAAGTTGGGAAAGCGCGGCCTCAAGGCTTCACAGCTCATTGTCAAGATCCATGACAGAGTCAGAGAAAAAAAAAAAGAATGATAGACGCCCATCAGTGTCATAGGCGTCGTCCTCCGGCAGCCCGGGAGAGGGGGAGGCACCAGACCTCAAAGGTACCCCCCCGAGGGTTGTAAGAGGGAGAGTTGCCAAGTATCGTTTTTAGCCCATTCATTTGCATATACACAGCTATTTATCGGTACATTTCTTTGCTAGGTTATGACCGCTGAACTGTTCAATATGTAACAAAAAGGTAACCCAATCACGTAAGATATGCCAACTGTCCGTTTATAACTATGAACTTCTTCGATATAAACGCAAAAGGGAAAGAAACACCATTCAAAAAATGAAATGTTGAGTTGGGCGCGATTCGAACGCGCGATCCTCTCGGAACTGTGGAACCCTTCTCGGGCATAAGGAATTCAAGTGATGCCTTGAACACAGCGCCTTAACCACTCGGCCACCAACCCGGTTAATACTTGTGCCTGGCAATTCGCCTCCGGCTGGTAATTATATTCCGTTCAGGTGTTGGCGAGCCTCATGAGACCGTCGTATACTCAAATCAAATCAAATGAGACCGTCGTATTGCTGCGAAATGACAGTAGATAACGTAAAATAATACAGTAACAACAACAAAAGAGCTTCATGAGGGCAAGTAACAAGCTTGCTCGGCAGCATACGATCTTCTCCCGCCCGAGATCTGTGGTCAGCCTTACAGAGTGTCAGTTCTGACCGGTAACCAGCCCGGCAGCATTCGATCTTAGTGATTGCAGTAGACATTACATATGTTCAAATCGTATCAAATCGACGAACCTCGCAATGCTTTGACACGCCACCCTGCTTTACGTCCAGCGTGCAAAGTTCAACTCGGCCTAGTCTAATGTAACGCTAGGCAAGATGATCAACATGCGCAGCTTGGACGTTCTCGACTACCATAAAACTACGACAGATTTCAGCAAGCACGTGCATTCGTTCTGAGCCCGATTTGCGCTAGGATTTGCGTCTTCACTCCTTCTTTAGAAAACTCCAATATTGTGATGAGGAGTAGTAAGAAGTTGGACGCCAGGATCAGACAGTCATGCGAAGACTTCTCCTGCGTGTTGCGCATGACATGACATAAGTCCAGATCATGTACAGTGTACATGTGTAATGAACCCCTTCTATGTAAAGCATACTTACGTAGAAGGGGGTCACTTGCTTCTTGGTTGACGTCCATCATTCCTAGAGCAATCCTTCTGGGGTGGGGGACACCACAGATTCGATTCACCGCCTCAAGACGACGTAATATGGCGTGCCAGATGAAATCTACATGTATCCATGGCTAAAGCAAGGCGTGTTTAATGGCGGTGACATCCATAATCACTATTAGTAGGTCCTCCATACTACCTCCAACAGCAGATACAGGCTATTTCCAAAGATAGCCTGATCAGGTGCATTTGCCGTCTTATCTTAGAGCATAGCCAGTATTTGGGAATCAAAGAACGTCTGGCAGTCTTGTTTGGTTACACTCGATGACTTTTATATTACTCATACTACTTTGGCTGAGGCCAAACAACCAACCTAACTCAGTCTGACCGCCAACCCAAATAAACAGCTGAATAACTGAAACATTGGCAACCCTATCCCCCCCCCCCCCCTTTGCGAAGGGTCGGGATCTTTAGGCAATAGTAATAGCAAGCCCTAGTATTACCGCCGCTGATTTGATGACTGGAAGGAAAAAGAAGAAGAAAAAAGAAAACAGTCGTAGGAGAAGTAGTACCACCACTAACTGCTAAGTCAAATACGCCAAGTACATAGACGTGACGCCAAATGTACTAAGCCTCCATACTGGGGCATTTAAATTGGACACAGGAGACGGATATTATGAGACAAATATCTAATAATGGCAAGTACAATTCCTTTGTTTATCCCGAGAGACGCGAATAATGCTAGCCCGTAGAAGCATACGATGTTAGTATAGGTACCAAGCTTCATTCAACAGCTGCAGCCACGAAACAAGTGGCTTCGCTAACGAGACGGGGAAATTCATCTTCTTCTGGAAGCAAAACCCGTTCTCAACTGCACCTTGCTGTGCCTGCATTTTCGCAGTGACCAAACTATAGAGATGGAAATAGAAATAGACACGACGTGGGGAATGGATGGTAGCTCCGTCGTTCGGGCCTAACCGGAATGCTCAGCGCAACGTAGATGCCGGTGTTTTAAATTATTCTCTCGATCATAATAGTCGCCATAAATGTTTTGCCATCCTTGCGTGTCTCATAAAAGGAAACGTATTCCATAATATTTCCATATGCTACCCAGGGCTCGCCGAAGGGGAATCAAGAGGCAGGCTGTTCTTGATGAGACACCAAACTCAATCTTACAAATCCCGTTCAATGCAATCCCACATCGGTCCTATCACCAGATAAATGAGAAGAGCCAGGCAGGCTCAGAGCCTTGTTTGCCCCGAAAAGGAAATAAATACAGTAGTAGATATAAAAAAAATCACCACGCCACGACAAAGTTCGAGAGGCTCGGAGCTCCGTATATGCCCAACCTCTCTCTCTCTCTCCCCAGCCAGCTGAAGGCAAAATTAACCAACTAAATGTTCATGTAAAAGACAGGGCAGTGCTACTGCTCCACGTATCCCTTCGGTATCCATTCTATCCCCTCAATTGTTTGAGATTCGTATTGCCACATTTTTCGGAGAGTTAAGCCACAAGACGTGATTCGCAAGATATATTACTAAGGACTGGAATAGCGACGGTTTTTGTATGCAACAAATAAAGACGCGCATAATAATAGTAATCGGCCTCGTGTTAACCCCAAGACAGTGTGTGCCGTAACCCTAACACGTACTGTTGTTTGAAAATAACACCTAGCCATCGATATCAATCGTCTCTGCCCTAGTCAACATGATTTCGTTGGGAGTGGCTGCCCCCTCACATCAACGGACTACGGGAGCCTGAGCCTGATAATATTGTGTGATACTTGTAAGGTCCCGTGATAGTTACATGCCATCTTACCTCTCAACGAGATTTACTGCCCCTCGTTGTGTCTAGGACAAGGGCCGGCCCGTCATTATGTATGTGATTATGAAAACAGGGAGTAAGAACGGCATAAAAGGAAGGTTTTCATGCTGAGCTGGAGAGGGGAAGGGGGCAGCGTGTCTGGACTGGGCCGTAGTGACCGCCCAAATATACGTTACTACCCCTTTACTCAATACTACCCACCTAGACATCGGCTTGATTGTTGCTGGTCGAGAAGCGAATCTCTCACGTGTTACGTGATCAAAAGTATACTAGGTGGTGATGTAAGGAAGAGAGAAAGAGGACGTCTATAGGGGGGGAGGGGGAGGGGTATGAAGATCAACATGTCGAGATGTGACGTACCACTTTATGTACAATATTTGCTAGCGGGCCTCAAGCCTGGAATTGTAGGTCAGTAGGCGATCTACTGGAAATATGTGTTGGGCCCTGGCAAACAACCGACACTAAGTTGAGATGAAGCTCAAGGCACTGGCTTCGGCTAAAAGCCATGTAGAAAGGCTCAAGGAAAGCGAGGAAAGGGTAGACCCCGGCTTCCCAAGAATGGTGGAATCTGCCAATTGATTGGCGCCTCTAAGATATTGCTACTGGCTGCCCTTGATACACGAAGGCGCATTTATTGACAGGCGGGGCGGGGCTTGTGTGTGTGAGAGAGAGCGAGAGAGAGAAAGAGAGAGAGAGAGAGTGTGTGTGTGTGTGTGAGTCGTTGGCTTTATTCGTCCAAGTTTCATTACTATTTATTCTCTTGCAGTGCTTTCTCCATAGCCCAATCCTTTAACGAAGTTTATGGAGCAATAGAGAGAACAGACGCCTACCTAGAAGGCTCACAATCGGAGACCCGAGGGTTATATGGACACAGCTGCCGCGTTCCAGCACAGAATAGAAATGACACCGAGCGTAAGAGTAGTATGTGGGAGAACCAGGAATCATGCTTCATACTAGCGCCCGGACGTACTACAACAATATGATTGTGCGCTATTACGGGGCAAGACAGGAATCAAGCAGACTGGTCAAAGAGTTGAGTTGCGCACAAGGTGGTGGTGTGTATACAGCGTTGGGGAGGAAAAAGGTCTTCTTTGAGGCCCCTACGTTTCTGCTTTCTCTTTACTTTGCGGCGGGTTCGTCGTGTCTAAATGGCGATTGGCTGTGGGCTTGGCTTCTATGACAAACTGCTTGCTTGATTAGCTTCACCCCCGAAAATCAGTTGTTAGGGATGGCCGTGCCGTCCGTGTCACAAAATTGGCACCAAGGAAAAAAAGAATTCCAGGCTTGGGTGAGAGGGGGAGAGGTTAAGCTTGGATTTAGTCAGGGGTAAGAGAGAAGATAGAGCATACTTGAGAGCAAAAACAAGCCCTGTTTATGCTAGAGGAGCAGATTTGCGCAACCCTATTTATTTATATGTTCAAGGTTGCAGGACGGTTTCTGGTGTACTGTCTGCTAGCTTTCATATGAGGACGCCGTGTGCACGCTAACACAGAGTACAGCTGGCGCGTATTGACTTATTCCTTTTGGCAAAGATTAGAAACAAGCGGCAACCTTACATATGCAAGCCAGATGCAGGAGACATCTGCGGTGTAGCTTCACACTGTGCGTCGTAGGTTATGTATGCGTGTAGTAGTATCTTGTGGTATGGGATAACTTGTCATATGGAAAGGCTGGTGCCAGGGGCGGTTGCTGAGGTTTGTGAGCCTTGCTTCTCATTTTATGCATACAAGTATGCAGCATTGCACATAGCATAAAGTTGACAAAAGTGGAGCTTGGAGTCAAAACCCTGAAGGGGGCCTTTTCGAGCGTTTTTAGGGCTTTATAATTTAGGTTTAGTGATTGAGCCTGTTACTGGAGGTCCCTGGAAGGCTCCGTTTGGGCCCTTTAGACAGGACATAATCATAGCCTAGCTTAGAGCGGTTGGCTTCAGGGTAAGCCACTACAGAAAAGCCCCAATACAGGCAAGACAGTGCTAGTGGGGTGCTAGTTTTAGGGCCATTTGCTTTTGTAGCTGTGGGAACTGCAAGACAGTACAAGTACAGTACACGTTGGGTATTTGCCAAGGGAGGCCAAGCCGCGGGTGGGATTTTGATTTGAATATATTTAACGTCTACTGTCCGCGGGTGAGACGCTGTGGACGGGATGGGAGACGGAATAAGTATTATGGATGAGAAGAAAATCGATGCTCATTTGGACGGAGGAGAAGCTGGGTGTGGAAGATGGGGCAGTTGGACCTTCTCGTAGACAGGGCAGGCTGGATGGGAGCGCAAGTAAGTGCTTGCATAAGGATTTGCCGATTACAGCCAGGCGGCTTGATAGAGGGTATTCCCGGGAAGATGACAACAGGGTAAATAGCGCTTGACGAGTACACAAGGACACACAGTGGCCAGATTCATGTTCGTGATATGGAGCCAGAGTGGCACAGGAGGCAAGCAAGACACAACCTAGAAGTAGGCCCCCTCCCTCTTGCACTGTAGCACGGGTTCATGGCGAAGCAACACGGTTCAAAAAAGGGGGGAGGTGGGAGGAGGACAGACAACGATTACTGGAGAGGCATGTTCAAGTGAGTGCTACAAAAACCTGTGGGACGACCATGAGGGGAGAGGGCAGAAGAGGGGAGGAGGCAAATGCACACACTCAAGGTGGGCGCCGTATAACAGCAGAAAAACATAAGCCTATTTCCAAGCATCTGGATCTCGGGAAATTCATGCTCTCATGCGCTAGGGGAAAAAACAGAGGCGGCGCAGACACGGTCTATTATGGCAAAGCTGGTGGTCCTGTTATCTTTGGGGTGGGAGAGGGGGTAAATATGGCTGCTGTTGGCTGAAGCTGAAGTTCCCAGGCTTGGTATTCCCACTGGTGCATTAATGATGATCATGATCAGTCCCAGCAGGCAAAGCAGCTCGGTGAGGCAATTAAACTGAGTGAGCCGGCTATTTAGCTACCTAGCAATTGGCTTCCTTTCATGTTGGGTTGTTTTTCCCTTGCTGCAAGCCTGCATTCCTGGTGAGTTTTGCGGCTGTCTTGACCTTGCTTGCTGGACTCCAGCTTTGCAGAAAGCCTGTGAGTTGGGGGACGTAGGCAGTAGTAGTATAGTAGCAGTATATGGGCCTAGACATGGATGGTCATGGGGATGGACTAGTCTGTGAAGAGTATAGCGATAACTCTCTGCAATCTGCGGGTAAGACAGCGACAAGCCACGGCGCTCTTGGTCCGCTCGAGATGCATTGCCTTGGACTGCGGACTGCGGGCTTAGCGTTGCTGTGAGCATTTTTAGATGCTTTTAGATACAGAGCCTGGTGGTGGCAAACTCCAAGTCACAGCGCGGGGAAGCAGGAGATAATTAAATATAATAAAATACATCCTTCTAGGACTTGTAGTTTCCCGAAGCACTAGCGAAATTGGGTGTGTCTTTTTGGGTCTCTTGGGACTCTTGGGTGCCTTTGGATCTCTGTTGACAGCCTGTGAGAAGAGTCGTTTCCATCACCTATTTACTTTAGCGGGCTTAATTACGGGGTTTCTACACAAAACACATGCCTTTAGTTGTCTTTGATTTGTTTAACAGGGGGCAAAGGGGGGGGGGGGGGAGGAGAGGGGGACAGTAAGGAGAACCGGAAGACCCAGCTCCCACCCACGCCTTGGGTACAGGCACAGTGCAAGCACAAGGCGACATAAACGCAAGCAGTATACGAAAGAAAGCACAATGCATGTGCGTGCGTGCGTGCAGTCCAGTGCAGTGCAGTGTAGAGCTTGTGCAATTGCCGTCCATCTGCAGACAATCTTGCCATCACGCACGCCAGACAGCGACTAGAGCTCCATGTCCCATAGTCCCATAATAGTCTCATACCGTCCATAGCTTCCCCAACAGTTGGTTGACGTCTGCGTATATTCTCACCACCGAAGCCCTAGGGTAATTGCCGAAGACGAATATCATTATAATGCATGGAGGAAAGCGCTGTGCTGTCTGGTGCGGACGTTCTTTCCTGTTTTGATAGGCGTAGAATAGTGCAGCCCTAACTACGTGACCTGGTTTGAACGCGGCCAAAAATATCGATATCAGGCACTATGTGGTCGTTGTTCTTTGGTAGTTGCTAAATGACGTGAACGGCGTGATCTCGAGTGGTAACTACTTGCTGTCCATCAATCATTCTGCATAAAATTTTCACACCTGCACCATCTCCATACTTGCCATCGCCATCGCCATCGCCATCACTATCGCCATCACCAGCGCCGTCGCCATCGCCGTTGCCATCAATCGCCGTCGTCATACTGCCATTACTGCATTATCGTCATCACCCTCGCCCCATATTCTCCTCGTTTGGTCCTCTTGGGCCAAAGCCTGCTGTGCTTTTTTACCCCTGGTCACATCCCCCGGATGGATCCTACGCCTCTCGCCGCCGTAGCTTGAGCTTTCTTGGTCTCTCGTTTCGCTCCATCTGCAAAGGGCTTGATCGGCTAGCAGGTTTTGACAAGCCTCAGAATTGGCTAGCCTCTGCAAAATTGCATACTGCAGACCGTGTCCCGTGTTTCGCTTCTGCTCGAATTCTCTGCTTCTCTCCACGCTAGCACGCTGTCTCTGCTGCGACTGTCTGCATTTCTGTGTGATTGACTGACGCTCAACACCCAGCGCCGCTCTATACCTTGAACTTTGCTCTGACCCCCTCCCTCACTGCCAGAGCCTGCTTGCTTGTCCCATCCCATATCTCATCCAAAGCAGCCGACCGTCTATCCCCGTCCAAGCCCCTCCCATTCTACTCATTTGCCTTTTCTGTTTCCCTTCTTTGTCTTCATTGCTGCATCCCAAATGTCCCTTGTTCTCTCCCTCATCTAGACCCCAGCCCAACCCAGGTCTCTTCGTTATTTCCACTTCCTCTCGTAACTTGGCACTGTCTACACTGTCTGCACTGTCTGTAAAATCAATCTTGCCTCACGTCTTTGCACGACGACTGTGGCCTTCGTCCTGTTCTCACTACTGTCGCATTTCCACTCTGGCCCGTCAGATGGGTTTCGTGCACAACCCAGGAGAACAACCACGCTGCAGAATTTATTTGTGCTATTGAGTCTATACTTTTTATCGCTATTTTCTTCTTCTTTTTTTTTCTTCTAAAAAAAAAGAATCGTTTTTATCCTCTTTGGGATCCTGCTCCTGCGTCTTCTCCTTCTCAGGGCTTGCTTTTGCTATGTCTCTTCTCTTTACTCCTTATCCTTGCCCTGTTCTTCATCGTCGCCTTTGGTCTGCTGGCCTAAGCTTGTGTGAACCGCCCCTCCTGCTGCTAACTAACTAAATAGCCAGCCCACTGCCCTGCAGCTACCACCCACGTCTTTAGACTCAACACAAAACCACTGACTTTGATCTATCATCTAAGCTGCTGTCTGTAGTGCAGTACAGTGTAACTTCAGTGTGGTACTTCCAACATTTGTTTTCTCACCCCCTTATCCACCTGGCTTTCCTTGCCTATATTCTATTAGCTTGCTTGGTCGGTCCCCATTGATCTTAATCCGCAATTCCAATCCTAAATCCCAATCAAACCGTTCCATAGTCTTTCTTCTACACCCCCCCCCTTTGACCTTCTCCGACCCTGTCCAGGGTTTTGTCTGGCTTAATTCGAGTTTCTACTCCTTTTCTCAAGAGGCCCTGCACCTTTCCTCCTGCATTCCTGACCTCTCCTTCTCTTGTCTTGTTCATGTTCTTGTCTTGACAAGCTACTTCTTCATTCTTTTTTTTTTCTTCTTCTCCTCAACAACCAATCCAGGACTGCATCTGCATCTGCATCGTGCGTTCACCTGCCTCGGTCGTTAAGTTTCCTTCTCCTTCCAGCTTTTGCTATTCCTCTTCCCACTGTTATTGCGTTTGGGAGCTCCCCTCGCATTCAATCGGCCTCTGCGACCTTCACCTGCCATTGCTTAATTTCATGGCGAACATTGCAGTACCGTAGTTGAGTGTCCAACAGCAATACTCTCCGCAGGACAAACTCTCCCGTCAGCCAGCGAACCAACTAACTATCCTGTCGTTTGTTGGTCAAACATTTGTCGCTAAGGCCGTGATTTCTTTTTTTTTTTTTGTCTTTTTCTTCTTTCTGGAGTTCTTTTTTTTCTTGCTTGTTTCTTCGCCAGACTCTCCACGCTCGTTGCCCTTGATACGCTGGCGCAGACGTTACTCACAAGAGACCGATTTCAACACAACTTTCACCGACTTTCTACGTTCGTGGTATCGCAATATACCACTTTCCCCATTTTCGACTAGTCGCTTGAAATACCTTTCTTTTGCCCCTGGTTCCAGAGGCCAAATTTGTGCGCCTTTTTAGCTTATCTGCACGACTTACTCGCTCTTCATAATGACAGCCACGGTTGACGTGACCCACCGTGGGGCGACAAACTCACATGCGCCAAACACGCTCCCTCTCGAAGAACGCTTCGAAATCTTGAAGGACATCGGCGATGGTAGCTTTGGTACAGTTGTCCTGGCTAGAATACGGACAGCTGGGGCTAACATCGCCAGGCGAGGCAGTGTGGTAAGTTTCTGAACGTTCCCCCTTGGAAGTTTGCTTGACAGCATCACTAACACTAATTCCCCGTGTAGGTTGCCATTAAAACTATGAAGAAGACGTTCGATTCCTTCGCCCCATGTCTAGAGCTACGTGAAGTGGTCTTCCTCAAGACCCTGCCTGTGCATAGCCATCTGGTTCCCGCTCTGGATATTTTCCTGGACCCTTTTACCAAGAAGCTTCACATCTGCATGGAGTACATGGAGGGCAACCTCTACCAGCTAATGAAGTCCCGTGATCACAAGTGCCTTGACAATGCTACCGTCAAGAGCGTTCTCTACCAGATCATGCTTGGTCTGGAGCATATTCATGCTCACAACTTCTTCCATCGGGACATTAAGCCCGAAAACATCTTGGTATCTACCTCAACAAGCGACATGAGCTCTCTTAGACGGTACTCGTCCCTTGTTACAACGCCTTCCAGCCACCCCACCTATGCTGTCAAGATCGCCGATTTTGGCCTTGCTAGAGAGACTCACTCAAAGCTCCCTTACACAACATACGTATCAACGCGTTGGTACAGAGCTCCCGAAGTGCTCCTCCGCGCGGGCGAGTACTCGGCCCCCGTTGACATTTGGGCCGTAGGTGCCATGGCTGTTGAGGTTGCTACCCTGAAACCCCTTTTCCCCGGCGGCAACGAAGTTGACCAGGTATGGAGGGTTTGCGAAATCATGGGCAGCCCTGGAAACTGGTACAACAAGGCCGGTGGGCGGGTTGGTGGTGGCGAATGGAAAGAGGGCATTAGACTAGCTAACAAGCTTGGATTCTCCTTCCCGAAAATGGCGCCTCATGCCATGGAGACGATTCTCCAGGCTCCCCAGTGGCCGGCGTCGCTAAGTCACTTCGTCACATGGTGTTTGATGTGGGATCCCAAGACACGCCCTACATCCACGCAAGCCATTGCCCATGAATACTTTGTTGATGCCGTCGACCCTCTCAGACCCAGATCCTCCGCCTCTAGAATCCTTGGGCGTAAGCAATCTGACATCAGCCATCGCGGCTCAAAAGACGTTGGTTCTATACTTGCTGGCCACACTTCCAACCCTGCACTCACATCCAAGCCGTCCTGGTTCCGTAAGTCTCTCATCGGGCGTTCCGAGAGCAACCCCGACCACTCTGTCGTCTCGCACAGTTCTCCAGGCAAGGATGCCCCAAGACCATCGCCAGTAAGTGTAGTAGTCGGCGGACCTGCTGTCAGTGAGGTTCCAGCAGCGGCTGCTAAGAGAGCCGCTAAGAGGGCAACCTGGGCCAATGGCTCAACTGCCCCCATGAACATTCTGCCTTCCATCAAGCCGATATCTCCCATTTCAGATGCTGTCAATGCACAGGCCAATAAGGACGAACGGAACAAAAAGATTGCGCGTCAACTCTCTGTTAATTCGAGCACCAATAACTACAACGACAAAAACATTGTGACATCTCCTGTAAGTGGACAAAAGGAAAGCTTTTTCTCGCACCTGCGTAAGCGTGCAAGAAGACTATCAGGGCGCCACATGACGCCTGCTTCGCCGAGTTACGATGACATCGAGGCTCAGGCAGGATGCAGTCCCTGGGCCGTCAACAGCAACCGCAACTCAATGATCATCGACTCTGCCATTGCATCTAAGCCTGATAATTACGACGGTGCCGCCAAGCAATCACACCATGCGCATCCCCATCCTGTTCCTTACCATGCTGCGCCCCCGCCTCCAGCCCATCAAAACGCAAGCAATCTCAAGCGACATCACTCACTTCCCAAGGCACAGCAGCCCAAGTCAGTGGACAACTTACTTGGCGCCGCACGGAATACCGGATCCCTTGGTAGCCGGACGACGCGACGGTCGAAAATAGTGGCGCCCGGTGGCCGACAATACGACACGCCCGATGAAGAGGACGAGCTTCTTGACGAAGTTCTCTCATCAACGCAAAACGTCATGCAATATATGGACAAGGACAGCAATGCACACACGTCTAGCAAGCCTCTGCGGCAATCAGCCAGCACAATGGCTATCTCCAACCCCTATCCAACTCCATCCCCTTCCGCCAGCGGCAACATTACGCTCTTTGCCGACCAGACATCACTGGCACCCAAGCCACTTGATATCAAGAAACCACTAGATACGCAGCTCAAGTGGCCCACGCCCCCTTATGAGGAAAGTGAGTGGGCCGCATCAGCATCGGCCAGCATCTGGGCCGCGAGCAACCGGTTTTAGAGCTCGGATGCGCGCGTTTCTCTCATGGGGAGTTTTTGCAGTCTCCCTTTTTGTTTTGCCTTTTCATGTTTTCTTGCGTGATTCTTGATCTAAGCGTGTAGCCGTAGCTTTGCTACCTACAAGACTCTGTTGTCTCTTTCATTTGTCTTTGCTTACTTATGGCGGCCGGCTCTTTTTTTTTTCATTTTTGCTTTGTCGCTCTGTTGGTGTCACTTGTTGTTTTGTCGTCGTCGTCTAGGGCTCGAATTGCCCATATTCTCTTTTCTCTTCATCCGTTGATATTTCACACATCCTCCTTTTTCTTTCTTCTTTGCTTCCTTCTATTTGTCCTTTCCGCTTTATATTGTTTGTTGGGTTCTGTTTTTGGGGAAAACCAAATCTGGCGTTTTGAGAATCTTTTTTTTTTGTTCTTTTGTCACCTATTAGTTCAACCTGTGCTTAGTATCCATTTCACAGCATGAAGGTCTATTTTTTTTCTCTTCTTTTTTTTCTTTCTATTTTCTTTTTACTCGCTACTTATTTGCTTTTTTGAGTTTTCTTTCCATCTATGATGTTTGTTGTTCTTCCATCCTTGTCTCTCCTCTTGCACCTTATTTACCTATGAGATTGACAGCTGAGTCTGGTTGCTTCTCATCTGTGGGCTTAACGTTCAAAAACTTGTGTATCTCTTGGTCTAGCTTGTTGAGCAATGCTGGCGGGCGGCCCCGTCTATATCGGTCTCTCTCTACTGCAGCACTCTGCCTTTTACTTTTTTTTTATTTTTTTTTATATCCATGCTGCAAATCATTTATGTCTTGTTTACTTTCACCTTCTTCCGTTGGTTCTCTTTCAACTTGCCTAGCTTTGATGTTGTAGTCAGAGTATCATTTCAGAGCATCTATGTATGGGCGGCACGGCACTATCGAGAGACGTTTTTTTGTAAACCTTTATACATTCCTGCCCTTTACGCTTCACTAGCTGCTTGTTTTCCTATCTCGCCTTTCCTGTTCTTCCCAGTCATTCATTGACTTTCTGTCTTCTTCTATATCTTCTCGTTGTAATGCTTCTCAATCTTCCCTCCATATCTATTTAATTACTCTAGTTTTACTATTAACGGGATAGTTGGCTGGTCTTCACCATAAATTTACATGTACTTTGGAATGGTATATATTCTATATTAAAACATGCGCAGTGTCGCCCTTCCCTCCCCTCCTCTCACGGGGTTTTTGCCATAGAAGCTGACTACCTAAGATAGCACCATCTATATATTCATTCTATCATCTCGGGGGGGGGGGGGGTTTCTGATTTCTAGTGCAATCACCCCTGTGAGTGGTTCTACATGAGACCAACAAGTACCATGTTTCCCAATCCCAATGTGTCCATTGGAGTACAGATATTTGTAACTCAAAAGTCGCAAGTCACACCACTCGATTATTCTCATGTATGACAGCGCGATGACAGCGTGATCATGCCTCCCTCCGCCCATGCTCATACATGACGGCATCCTAGTGTAACTCACCCGGCACATATACGCACGCCTCAGCACGGAATCTCTTTCTCAACCATGTATGCCTCGCCATCTACGCCATCCACCGCGCGAGCACCCATCCGACAAATTGCAATGGCCTCAACGGGGATGTGGCTTGCCCACCTAAACCCGCCGAAGGACTCTACGGCCTGTCGTGCGTCCAGTGAAATCCGCTTCGACCTGTTGCGTTGCGATCCATGTCCGCGGCTCTGGCCCGGCATATACACCGTGTTGACCACGGTTGCATGTAGTCGTAGCTCGGGCTGACTCTCCAGCGCCATCAGCCCCGCGTCGACAAAGGCTTGCCGTATCTTGAGGCAGAAAAGCTGCAGCACCCCGTGAGGATCTGTAGGCTGCGCGTATAACACGGATGTAGAGGTGACGGCGTGCATGGGCTTCAGGTCTGTGAGCGAAACGACCAGTGGCGGAGGCGAGCCGTCCCCCTCGGTCACGGGAGTTGGTGAGCCGTGCAGCTCTGCGTGTGCAGCAGCCAGTAGCGCCCGGGGCCGCAGACCCGAGAGCACTTCACACGCGTGGCCGAGTGTGTTTCCATCTGTCTTGAGATCCATGACGCCCAGAGTCAAGTGGAGAGTGCCCAGTGGGCGAATGGCATCGAGTGGAACACCGAGGGCTGGGGTTGCAGTGACATGCTGGCGGAAGGTGTCGAGGCTGCGCTGGAGCTGTGGTCGGGACGTAGGGGTTACAAGCGGAATGCATAGGAAATGGGTTGGCCGGAGTCGCGGGGGCGCTGCGCGATGAGCCATGTTTGTGCTGACTAGAACGGTAGAGTATTCAGTCTGCCAGGGGTCGACTTGAGCTTTGTGCCACTTGAAGCTAGAGCTGAGTTAAGTTGTAGGCCACGGAGGCAAATTAGGGTTAATTTATTCCAAGAAAAAAGAAAAAAAAAAAAAACCCTGGGCATTAACCCGGATGATGTTTAATGTGGAGCCTTGAGCACCAATCCAGCAGAAGGGTAAAGGTACGGGGCCCCAGCTTGTGCTGACCAATCATAGAGCATGCTTGGTCTTCCATCACGTCACTTGGGAAGTGAGCTTATGGAGGGTGGAGGGGGAAGAGTTTTTGGGGCACCCATGGATCCAGACACAAGAAGCCTCCATTTGCATGAACACCGACACCTTGACGTGTGCATGAATTGACAGATGACCTCTATAAGTTTCCTTGTAAAGCTTGAACTTCAGCTAACACCAACTTCGACTAACATGCTGGCACACACACAGGCACACACACACACGCACACACGCCCCCCCCCACCCCTCTGTCCAAGTTCAAGCAGCACAGGCGAGGACAAAAACGGAATGGAAGAAAGATATGCCCGTTCTAAGAAACTGTGCAGTGCAACTTGGGGAGGGGTGGCCGGTTGATCACTGCTTCCTTTTGGTTTCTTTCTGATCGGGATTTGCTGAGAAGAAGAAGAAGAAGAAGAAGAAGAAGAAGAAGAAGAAGAAGAAGAAGAAGAAGAAGAAGAAGAAGAAGAAGAAGAAGAAGAAAAAGGAATGATACAGGCCTACCCAGAGCAGAAAAAAAAAAGAAAAAAAAACAGTACAGAGAACCCAAAAGGGCCTGTCAGACATGAAACTACTTGCCAGGCTCCATCAAGTCCACCCGCTGTTCCCGTTTGATTGCTCCCAAGTGCAAACACCCTTTCCGCCGTCGAGTTTGACAGCCAATTTTTCTTTTTTTCTTTTCCCTTGCAATCAAAGAGTGAGCTTAGCCACACGCATAGAGTGAGTGTTGGGGGGGGGGGGGGGGGGCAGGGTCATCTTCTTTGCACACTGCGCACGCCTTTGCTCTGGCTCTGGCTCTGGATCTCTCTCTCTCTCTCTCTCTCTTTTCCCCTCCCCCTCTTCTGCCACAAAACCCGTACACCTAACCCAAAACTTTCAGGCATTTCCACGCAGGCGAGCAATCCCGACAGGACAGCCCCAACCAGGATTTTCTGCTCCTCCATCCTTCCTCCATCCTATCAAGGACTTGTTCGGAGCATGCAGTGCGAAAGCTGAGCCAAACAAAACTCCACCTTATCATGCAGGAATGGGGGCATCCATCTTCGGTTTGTTTGGGCTGATATTTTCTCTCATTTTCTTCCTTATTTTTTTCCGTTAGCGGTGTTCTTGAGAGGGAGGGGAAGAGAAGAGAAGAGAAGAGAAGAGGAGGGGAGAAGGGGGAGGGGAAGAAGAAGAAGAAGAAGAAGAAGAAGAAGAAGGAAGAAGGGAATCCAGCTTGCTTTGAGGATTACTGGGTAAGCTTGGGTCTTCAACAGCGTATAGAAACCTGGTGGCAGGATAATGCGCCTTACTTGGGCCTGCCGGACTTCTCGCAACTGCATATCCGGAGTAGACCTGGTCCTTGTCGGACAAGTATCTGCTGCTTTTTGGGTATGTACCTAGGCTTTTGTGGATTGCCTTCTATAGTATCAATAATATCCCCTTGTTTTCGTACCATTTGAGAAGAGAAAAGAATAGAGGGTACTCGCCTGGCGTGCGTGATTTCAAAACTTGCATTGCGTTGCGTTGCATTTGTTTGTTTGTGTATGTATGTATGTATGTATGTATGTATGTATGTATGCTTGATCAAATTGAGAATGTACACTATGTAGTGGTAGTCATCAGGCATAAAAGAAACGAGTGAGCTACTGAAGCTCGGATATTTTGTTTTGGTTGTTCTTCCGTTCTTCTCCTCCCACAAAGCCCAAAAAAAAAGGAAAAGAAATCTTCATAAAAATTGCCCCAAAAGAAAACCAACCAAAAAGCCATAAAACAAAGTAAAAACAAAAATCCCAAAATAATAAAAAATCGATTGAAAACCCCGTAACGCACAAGTCGTGTTGTGTGTCGTCTAGATCATATAAAAAAACGAAACCAAGATTGGGAACAAGCCACGGGGGTACCATTTTTATGCGCCGAAATCATGAAATGGATGGGTATAAAGGACTGAGTGGACAGTCGAAATGTTTAAAGATGCCAGCAGCCACCGGAAAAGAAAGAAGCGGCCAAAGCAGGGAGACAAAAAAAGAGGCATGCATATGGCACACGTAGCAAAGGTAGACGGAGAGGAACAGAGGGTGGAATGCAAAAGTCCGGCGAGTTAGGAGTGGATGACGGCGGGGTTTTTCTTTTCTTTTCCCTCGGATAGCTGTAATGTGGACAAAGGTCCAAGAAGAGGGCTTTAAAGTCAAGATACCAAAGTCGGCATATCAGGAGTAAAACCCAGGAGTCGAGATAACGAATCGGGTCGAACTTTGGATATGACGCAACATTTGGTTGGGTTGACGTTTCTTGGCCTCGATTTAGGATCTGCAAATTAGAGATCAAACTTGGCCGAAATAGCCAGAGGAAACGGGAAGTCGCCCGAGAAGAAGACAGCAGGAAGATGAGTGGAATGCTCATGATTGGTTTACGGCTTGATTTCTGCCTTGTACCCCTTTTCAAAAACTTCCTTCTCATCAACATCCTCTTCTTCTTCATCCGTCTCGTCCTCGTCCTCGTCCTCATCAGCATCCTCGTCGTCTTCATCGTCGGTCTCGTACTCGTCCTCATCATCATCCTTTTCATCATCCCCTTGCTGGGGAGATGATGCGCCACCTTGGGAAATTGCGGGGAGATTGAGTCCCTCGAAACCATCGTAGAAGTCACGAAGCTTGGCCTCCGCGGCTTCAAAGTCGGTGATGAGTACCTCAAGGGTCTTGCTGATCATTTCTAGAGCTTGAGGAGGCTCTAGAGTATTCTCGTCCATGTCCTGCAACTTGCCAAACTGTTGTATTTTTTGGCAGTGCACTTGAACATTGGCAAGCCCTAAAGCAGCCGAAGAGCCCTTGAGATAGTGGCCAAGGTTGGAAAGTTCGGTTAGATCGTGCTTTTTACTATTTGTGTCACATATGTATTAGTCCTGAAACGGTGATGGGTAAATCGGCCTAGATGCAGGCCTTTTGCTACCGATGATGTACTCACAGCGCGATTCTAATGTTGGTAAACGTGTCGCGAGCTTGGCTCAAGTAATCAACAACAAGCTCTCGGCTGAATGAGCGGTCGTGGACACTCTCATCCATTTCCAAGATCTGAGAGAATATCATGGCGTCAAACCCTTCGCCGAGGTCGACAATAACGGGCTCTTCGATTGGCTATTGAAGGTAGATTGTTAGTTGTGATACAACCACTGGTGTAAGATAGATAGGCTGTATGTGACGCTTACTGAAGACATGATGTGCTGTTTGTAGATGTAATGCTCAAGTTGATTTGAGATATGAGAGGACGGAGCAGGTCGACGGTAACCAGCAAGAAAGTGTACTGATTGAATAGCACAGATCAAGCGCACAATGGAATATTAGGAGCGTCTTTTTTGGAGGTTTCAGGATATTTCTCAATATCACGCACAGATGACAACTGAGAAAGAGAGAGAGAGAGAACAGGGAGAAAAAAGACGATACAAGGGGACAATTCAAGGCGTAGAAGTGTGCGAAGGTTTGGGGGAGAGAAAGGCTATTGGAAAGGGATGTAAACTTCGAGTCGGACGGATGTAAAAAAAAAAAAACAAGGAATAGATCGGGTGAGAGTCGGAGTAGTGGCGAGGAAATGAAGTAGATAGAGCTAGAGGATAGGATGGCTGAAGTCGAATGCTGAGCTGATGGCTGAGTTAGATCAAGCAGGGTATAGCGGAACAGAACAAAATCTCTGCTGTGGATTGTAAGAACGAGAGAAAGAAAAGAAAGGATAAAGTGTGAAATATAAAAAACGAGACAGAGGACAAAGAGATAAAGTCTATAGACGATCAGGTTAGAATAGAAGAAGGGGCTATGGTAATAAGAGGTTATGGATATGATTTGGCTGAGGAGGAAAGATGTGAAATAAGATCAGTAATTAGGAAGAAGGGAAAGAAAGATGAAGAAATAATCTGGAGGGACAGAAAAGTGTTGGACTAAGAGAGAGATGATATAGTCGGGGGATTGGCAGTAGAAGTAGTTCCTGCAAGTAGAGACAACTAGGCCGAGCCAGGTGAAAATAAGAGCCAAAAGCGTTAAGATCAAATCAAATCGAAGAAATTGATTTATGTTTTTCCTTTTTTTCCTTTTTTTCTTTTTTGTCTTTTTTTTGTCTTTTTTTTGTCTTTTTTTTTCTTTTTTTTTCTTTTTTTTCTTCTGATTACCGTTGTGTTGCTATGTTTTCTTTGCAGGGTCGTTTAATTGGGCACGGATAGAATGGGTGGTGGATCTATGACGCGGGGCAGAAATTCTCATGCAGCTAAGATGTGGGTTGTTTTCAATTCGGTGTTTTTCTTGGGGGTATATGGTACTGTGTGCGTGTGCGTGTGCGTGTGTGTGCGTGTGTGTGTGTGTGTGTGTGTGTATGTGTGTGTGTGTGTTGCGTGCGTGTGTGGTGTGTGTCGTTTATTCGTGCTTTTGTGTGTTTATGGCAGCGTCTAGAGCTTGGTAGCCAAGTTCGCAGCTTAGTCTTGGGCGTGAGAAGGGTCTAGACTTTTTTTTTTCCTTTTTCTTTTTTAGGTTGACTAACAGGAGTGAGTCGTGAACGAAAAGACTGACAGGCAAAAAAATTGGAACAGCAAAAGTGAGTTAGAAGGGGGGGGGGGGTACAGCGAAAAGGTAACACCATGACGAGGATGCAGGAAGGGTGCATGCAGGAGGAGGAGGAGACAGGGGGCGCGAGGAAAAGAAGACGGGACTTGTTCTGAGAGGGAGGGGTGGCTAGATACAGCAAGGGTAGCGAGACAGCTACTGGACTACTGGAGACTAGAGAGAGAGAGAGAAAGAGAAAAAGAGAGAGGAGATGGCAAAGAGAGGTAGATAGGTAAGCGGCAAAGGCCTTGGGGGGGGGGGGGGAGCACTTGATGAAAGGAGGGGCTGAAAACTGATTGATGCGATTGGGGCTTCAATAGGACGCTGTCCGGCTGAATACAAGGAAGGAGTGAACACTCACCAGATAAATAAAGACGTGATTTTTTAGAATAGAAGATCGGAAATTGGCAGGTGTTGATTTTAATGCCGGCAAATGGACTTGAGGGACAGCGCGAATTGGAGGTATGTATGTCGAGGCCAAGGAAGAAGGACGAAGGACGAAGGCCGATAGAAAAGAAGGAGAATGATGGGCCAGGAAGAAAGAGAGAAATAGAGGGGAAAGAAAAAAAAAAAGGGGAGGGGCGATTTGAAAAGAGAAAAGAGCACGAACAAGATGGTGAAATATCTCAACGCCAAAATGGAAGGAAGCTAGAACAGAAAGGAAAGTCTAAAAGTCGCAGCTACTCCATGTTTGGGAGTTGTGAGCAAGTGACCAGTCAAGTGAGTGCCAAAACCAGAACCAGAACCAGAACCGGAGTAGAGGTAACGGGCAGCAGTTGCGTACGTCAGTTTAGAAGTCAAAGGAAATAACCAAAAAGAGAAACAACCGATACGAAACAAAGAACAAAGTGAAGAGAGCATAAAAATTTCCTCGTGCTTGTTCGTATCGCTCTACTTTGATTCCCAAGGCGGGGGAAGAGATGGGTTATTGTATTCTCTCTATGACTCGCCAAATCATCGTGGATAGCCCTTTTTTTTTTTTCCTTTTGGCGAAGCAAGGTTTCAAGTATGTAACCACGCAAGACAAAACTACTCAGCACCATCACTCGACAACCAACTACGGTAAAACTGCAGTATTTCAGAGTCCAAAGCCCAACGTCCAAAGCAACAAAGAAACAGAGAAATTACGGCTCGTGGCCGGTGGAAAAACTGTATCAAACAATCCATAGATGGACGGACAAATACCTCTCTCTGCATTATTAGGAATGGGAGGGGGGACGGAATGCAGGATGCACTTGCTTGTTTCATCGTTCTCTCCCATGTACGTGCTTTCTTCCGGTGGGCTATGAGGTTGTGAGGGTTGCTATGAGGACAAATACCTATCTATATTGGACAATACTAATGGATGGCGGCTTGCATGTATTGCATGTACACATACATGTACATACATACATATATACGCTACGCTACGCACGTAAACCTTACAAGGACGCGACGCACCTGCATACATGGTATTGGCGCTCGATAAGAGCATGGTAATTACCCTCTGTTCTAGATCAAACATCTATGAGGTCCTTCCAAGCCCAACCAAGATACCGAGTCTTAAAAGTGGAGAGGCTTATACGACATCTCACCTTGGCAGAAACCTCCTCTACAAAAAGCTTGTCTCATATGGAATGTGTAGTAGAAGGCAGCAGATTAGGTCATCGTATGAGGACTTGGGATATGCCCCCTGTTCTAGAAATAGATACAAGCATGTCGTTAGCGTGTGTGCGTGGACCAACGTCGATACAGCTAGCTACACTACCTGTTTACATACAATGCCACCATCTGTCATACTACGTAATATAGACTGTGGCCTTGGGCTGTGTTATCCGAGCTGATTTTTTGGGTTGAGCCCATTACGCGCCCGACATGCTGAAAACCTCGCGCTTTGTAAAGGAAGCCTGGTGGAGCAGAATTGAGGTTGTGTGGGCCGTAATAGCCTGGTGCTACGACTTGCTCATTGTAAGGTATGTATGTATATATATACCACAGGCAAGGGCACATTGATTGGTAAGTACTAAAAGCACATGCTTACATGCTTACATACGGTTTGAGAGGTAGGTTACATAATATCATCATAGTACTTCAGAAAAGGGAACGAATGAATGGATGAATCCAGGCCTGAAGAAAACCTCAGAGTCAATGACGGGCAAAAACAAAATTAAAATTAAATTAAAAATTAAAAATAAAAGGCTCTGGATACTACAATATTGACCTGACCTACGTCCTAGTCCTAGACTTGGAAGTCTCTCCTTCGTCTCATTTTCTATGAGCTTATTTATTTATGTCTTGTACTTTTAGATTAAATGTATATATTTTATCTCGATGTTTTTACGCTGGAGTCTTTCACAGCTGGTCCCTCCCTCCCTTCACAAGAGTTGGAAAAAAAGAAAGAAAAAAAAGAAAAAAAAAAAAACCTATATCCCTTATAAGCCCAGGCTGGCTTCGGGGCTTGGGGCTCCTATGATGTAATAGGCCTTTGTCCACATGACCCAGACGGCCCTCTTTTTTTTTTTAGCTGTCATTAATTAACGATATGCCGCCTATCAATGGCCAAGAATTCTTTTTATGGGAACATTTGGCCGGGTCTTCGGGATTTGCATTGACAATAAAACATAGGGAGAAGACAACAAAGAACAACGAAGAAGTTCTCCTTTCGCGTGGTTTCTCTGGAGAAAGGCTAGAAAGAGCCACAAAACGCTTATTACCCATGTTTACGGGACGGGACAAGTTCTTTTCTTCCTATTCTTAGAACAACCGCACCCTTGTTTGTTTGTATTTACTTGTGTTTATTTGTCCGGCCAAGTGCTTGTTTTTATTCTAGTTTTTGCTCATCAAGCAGAGGCTCAGTTGCACCAAGCTCCATGTTCTTTTCTTCTCATCATCGGGTTAGGTTTATTGTTCATCTCCTTCATGTCTTAGCAACTCCGGCCACCCTTGCTTGCTATTGGTGCTGTCATCACTTACGGGCGTCTTTTTTTTAAACCGGGCAACTGATGCTCTCGAGCCGTATCTTAGAAATTGCTTCTCTCAGCACGCGGCTCAAGCTTGGGCATGCTTAGTTATTTCGCATTCGCATTCATACTTGAATCGTACTGGCTTAACTTATATGTCTGATTTAAATTAAGCCGCAGATATTAAGCATGTAGTCCCCGACAAAAGCGGTGAACAAGCATGAATATAGGGAGAGTTGTGATAATAGCACTGTAAAAGACCGGAAGGCGCACGTGTGTGTGTGTGTGTGTGTGTGTGTGAGAGAGAGAGAGAGAGAAAGAAAGAGGAGATTTACGCGCTAGTAGTACATGTATGTGTCCATACGTATCCGTATAATATCATTGCTTGGTTTGCATAATGTCTGTATGTATGGCTCTTCTTATTTGCTGCCTCACTTTCGGTTACTGATTCTCTCTCTTTCTTGGTGCGGTGTAGCTTTTCTGCTTGGCAGCCTACATACAGTGTACAACACAGCACCTTCATCGAGATTGTGCGACCCGTACTACAAGACCTTGCAAAAGACAATCCCTACCGTGGTTTTATTCTGCAAGTCGCCATCAACTGACCGGTGACAGCCCATATATCAAGCGCAAACTTTAGCCCTGTTTTTACGGCATGGCATTGTTGTTTGCCGCCGTTGCTCTCCGTTTTGTCATCTTCGTATATACCATGCTGCTCAACCTTCCATCTGCAATTATACTGCGTGGAATCTGTACTTGACCAACTGTAGCTTCCGGCGGATCTCATCGATCTATCTGGCTGCAGGTCTCGAAACAGAGACCACTTTTCTTTTCGTCCTGCAAACTGGGCGTACAGCATGCAACAGTAGCAGTCAATCGAAGCGGCTATCCACATGATACAAGCAAATGTTATTGCATCTTGCTGCCCAAGAAGGCATCGAAGCTGCTAGGCGCTCTTTTCTTTCTTTCTGTCTTTCTTTCTTTCTTACTTTTTTTTTTTTTTTTTTCTCTGCCGCTCTGTCGCGGCTTGCGCCTCCACGATTTCAACGAAAATTTTGCACATGGATGCACTCCACACTTTGTCATCGTCATCATGCTTCTGCTGCAACTCCAAAGAAAACATCTCGATCAGCTGATCGCTCTTTGAAAGCAAGAGCAGAAAGTCGAGGGAAAGGATGTTGCCGCTAGGGGATTATGCTGTAGTTAGGTAGTACACCCGTGTTCTGCGGTTTCTATTGTCAACCAATAAGGTTATAGCATGTGATATTATTGGCTATATTATACCTGAGATGTCTTAGAGTGAGGGTAGTTACTAGATCACAGTTTATCCAGGGAATAACTTCCAACAAACAAGAGACTAGAGGAAAGAGCGAAAAGCCTTGTCCGTTTGCCGTTTCCCCCCCCCCCCCCCCCTCTTCCTCCGCTTTCCCGCTTTCCTTCCCTCTTTCCCTCTCTCTCCCTCTTGCCTTTTACGCCAATTGGTCTTTGCTCTATCTCGCTAAATTGCATTAGTTCCTTCCTGTTTCCTGTTGAGCAACTTTGCAGTTGCATTGTCAAAAGACCGCAAATTCTTCACCAACTGCAGAATATAATTAATACGTACATCATACTATATACACTGCCCTCTGCCCAGCGCATGAAATGAAAAAGATACCAAATCTGCTATTGCCTCCTAATAACAGCAAACCGCTACTCCCCGTACTGACGCCAATGCCAAAGCCGTACTAACAATAGCGGGACCAGGCGCTGCAGAAGCTGCAGCAGTTGCCGTATATGAAGGACCACGAAGCGATGTGTTTGCAATATTAGCGGCTGTGTTACACCATCACGTCTCATCGTGGTACCTGCCACACCATTATGTGGTTACAAGTGACATACATGGTCTTTTCTCTTAAGACCTGCGCGCTGTCTTCGTGATAAGTGCCTTTCTTACTATCATAGCAGGACTGATATCACCGCTTGGCTTTGTCTATCGTCCCACAGGACTCCATAAACAATGCGTGTTACAATACCCAAGCATATAGCGAGTGCGTGCTCCTCCTGTGCATGCGTGTGTGTGTTCAACAGGCAGACAACTCCTTCCCCCCTCCCCAATGAAAAACATTACATAGGAAAACGCAGGACAAGTTGCCAGCCATCTCTTCATACAGACCCAATGAATAGGGCCTGGACCCCAGCCAGCTACGTCATACCGCTTTGTACTTGGTGACCCCTGACACGCACTGGCATTCGCATAACAAGCACACTTGCTTTATTAGAAACAGGGATCATGTTCACCTAGACAGCATGAAGCAAGTCTTCCAGCCGAAACCCCTAGAGAGAAAGGAAACCCCTCCCCCCCCCCCCCCTCCCAGAGCTAGGAAAGATGGGAAAGGGAGAAGGGGAAGACAGACAAAGCGGTAAAGTTGTAGCTCAAGGGTGCTGACTTGACTCAATTTGGCACTCATGTTCTTGTTCCTCACCGCCCATTTGCTTCGAACAAGGCTCTAGCACGCGGGCAACAAACAACAAACTAGACTACGCAGAAGAGTCACTATAATGTGATGTAATGTGTATTACCGTGTTCTTATCTACTGTCCCTTATCACCCTCATCCTGTTCTATCCAAGGCCCTTGGGGCGATGGTGTAAGCCAAATATCGGGACCGCCAGTCTGTAGCCCAAAAGAACAATGCTTATCTGAGCAAATGCACCGCACCGTAGCTATTGTTCTACAATAACAAAGCCACCGGGCTAAGAAGAAGGAAAGAGAACCCACGGAAAGCCGTAGAAGGTTGGCAAAGAACTTCTTGGTAGCATTTGATAAGAGCGGTATCGTATTCATTGTTTGCCCCCTTTGGCGAACAGCTGGCACTGCTTTGTCCCCATACGCTTATGACCAGCCTCATATACTTTATCCTTACGCTGGTCAAGCAAGGAAGAGAAGCAAGAGAGGAGGAAAGCAAAGTGAAAAAAGGGACTAGAGGAGTCCAAAGAGAGCAAGCCTACACCCATCTCTATGTTCAAGGCCCCATATCGACACACCCAAGGAGCACATGACACCCACCTCGCATCCGTGACTGAAGCAAGTGCATATATCCAAATATACAGCACCAATGAGTGGGCAGATGGCGCACACCATGCCAGACATCCGCTCTTACTATTTCTTTCCCGCCTCTTTCTTCTCGCTCTTCTCGCCCCTTTTAGACATATCCTCTGCAGCTACCCGCCATTCTCTGGCCGGTCTCGTCTGGCCGGCGCATCCTCGCTCAAAATGAGGGCAGAGAGAGGGAAACAATCGCCTGTGGTCTGTCAAGCAGCCAAGAACCCAACGGGTGGGGGGGGGGGGCTGAGACGAAAGAGAGATTGGGCGGCAAACATAAATTGGAAACATGGAGACGGGAGGGTGGAAGCACTATGGCCTGATACATAATGATTCCAAAGATTCAGCAGCCTATGTACGGCATGTTGCTTCGTTATCACAAGCCTGGTCCTGCTAGTATATAGCTGTATGTCTTGAAGATGGTCTAGCCAATATTGGTGACATAAAATCACAGTGGTCACATTAATTCGAGCTATGTTATTGTCCTGCTAGAAATACAGTCGAGTTCCAGCCGGCAGCCTGAGTGACTCTTTAATCAGACCAGGCATGATAAGCCTGAAGGGAAGAGAGATCACAGGGAAACGACCAGCCTGGAACACCAGACAAAAAAAGGAATATTCTAATGAGACTAGCCACACTTTGTCTTCTTCCCATGCAGTCAGAATGCAGCCAGAGAGTGGTGGGGAGTACGAGGAGATAAAAAAGAAGGACAAAGGAAGGGAGGGTGGGGGGGGGGGGGGGAGAAAGATTTCTGCTCTAGGCTAGGTCCAAGGTCAGGCTGATTATAGTCATTTGTGTTTATGTATGTATGATCTGTATGCTTGGTAATGGGAAGAGTGACGAGACGAGAGGAAGGGATTGTGAGCATGGGTTAGGCCTGTTAGACTACCGACCCCATGGCTTTCCGATATAATAGTGGGGAGAAGGGGCGGGGGAGATCAGGACAGCAGGCTGGGATAGGGAGAGCAAGGGGAGCTTCGGACCTTGGCCGCAGCTATTTCAGAGCTTGGGCGAAGCTTATGTTCCTCTACACAAGTCACTGCTGAATTCTTCCGGGGTCTCATCACACAGGGTACATAGGTATCTACTACCGCAGCAGTTATACCGCCTATCCAAAACAAGACCCTTTGCTGTCTCTTTCTAGTAGTGCATGCCAAACATTAGAAGCAGGCAAGCGGCAAGCATCAGGTATCATGCCGCTTTTCTCAGTCTCAAACTCTTAGTCATTATATTTGCATTTACAAGCGTGGGGTGAAGGGCGGATAAGAGCCCACGATGAGTGGAACGGTGGCGGCTGCGGATCCATGTGTTTGTTCATGTGTACCTACACCCAACAGCAGAAACGAATCACATCATGAGCAAACACCAACATACAGTATCCAGGCTCTATCTCTGCATACGCGTGTGACATATGACGTCCTTTGTATGTCTGTGTTGGTACACATACGCACGCACATACATACGAGCGTGCAAATAGCTAGCTGTATAAAGTCATGCAAGGCCACTTCAGTACAGGAGGGCTCGCATCCCCCTCGTTATGCGCACCCTACTGTAACTGTTTGCCTAGCCCATGTTTGAGGCTGGCTTCCTGTTCGTTCTTCTATCCAATGAGACGGGAGAACAACCAAAACATCCCATGGATCAAGGTCTGGCTAGCCACTACAGCATAGGCGGAACAAGGACGGGCCGGGGAGTCTGCTCCGGGCAATCCTTCTACTTCTTTGCGTCTGCTGTTCTCACTTGATAAGACACCATGACCCTACTCGAGAATGCATACTCCACACTAAGAGAGGAGGGGGGGAGGGGGGAGGGGGAGAAGGAAGCAAGAAGCGGAGGCGATGGAACAAGGATGCATGGAGGAGAAAGCCCAAGGACAAGCCAGCCGATCAACCAACCATTCAGCCCACTCACCCACCATCGTCCTATCCTCCTGACCCTTGTTGGGCCCTACCTCCTCTCGCAACACCCAAAGACTCATCTATGCACATAGATTCTCTGCCAATTCTTTCCTTGGTAGAAGCAGGAGACTTGCGAATATGCTCACCTAGACATCCACCCCACTATCGCTAAGTTGGGTGGCTTAGACAGCAGCAAATCGACGCCAAGTACCATATTGGTGTCATGTATACGGCATAAACAAGCCAATACTATTCACTATTAAAAGGTATCATGCCGGCTACCGTGGCCTCCGCCCTCCTTTTTAGCAACAAAGCCTGCTTGCTGAAGCGAAGGAAATACCAAAGTCTGTTGTCAAGTGGTGAAGTGTAAGTATAGATACTTGGATGTACTTGTACTCTTTCTTTCGTGGTTTGTACGTCTGAAGCACAAACACCTTGCCCAAGGACTTACATGATAAGTATCTACTATTACGTGTCTAGCCAGGAGTGTCTAGCTGATGCAAAAGTACGACTCATCCTGACAATGGATCTCCCTTCGATTTTACTGGTGTGTCCATATACATTATACTCTCTTTGATGCTGCGTATTATAGGGTCTGCTATATAGCATAGCGCACTAGTACTGAAAAAAATAGAAACGAGGCCCGGGTATGAACATGAGAGGGCAAACATGAGAGGACAGTACAGTGCGAGCCAAATGTCTCTCAAAGTACAAGACCTTCTAAACCCTCAACAGAGGACCTAACCTGAAGGTACTGTTACATGTAATGGACACACATATACCCTCATAAACACACAGCTCCATCAAAGGAAGAGAAAAAGAGAAGAAGAAGAAAAAAGAAAAAAGAAAAAAGAAAAAAGCTAGTGGGTTTCCTCAGAGCCGTTCACTTACAGAATGACCTTGGAAACCACACTAAGCAGCCATGCTGCATCACTCCAGCCGCCCTCGTCAGCCTTGGGTGGCTCAACGCGCTCCTCTGGAGCATTCGATACGCCTTCAAAATGCCTCTGAAAAACCCCGCGTCGGGCAGGGTTGAACACCCTATCCTCCTCAAGGTCCTCCTCACATTCGTCTAGGTCGGCTCCGCTCTCGGCACTCAAGTTCCAACCCATCAACATGTTTAACCACGAGGACTGTGTTACACCCTCCCGGATAAGCCTACGCACAGCCGCTTCTTCGTCCTGTGGATTGGGCTGCAAGCCCCGGCTTTCACGAGACACTTCCTCCGCCTCTAGTCGATCGTCAAGTGCCACAAAATCTGGCTCCATCATTGACTCAAGCATCAGCCGATCCTTGGTCTTGCTAGCCGCTACCCCGGGTTCTGTTTGGGCGGATGTCAAGCCTGCAAAGCTCACACGACTCTGGTTGCGGCTATGATGGCGTGAGCCATGACGAGAAGTACTTGGCGACGCCATGGCTGAGGCTGGATAGCTGCCCCTTTTTAGGCTAGCCCTAGTCTCAGTTATGCGCTCTTTCTCAGCATGGGATCTTTGGTAGCTCGCAATGTTTCCATCGTTATCGTCCTCATTGCCGTCGTAAAAGTGGCTGCCACTACGTATGCTAGCAAAGCTAGTCGACGAGTCTCGAGACACAAGCCATGATTGGCCCTTGAATTCGCGAGCTGAATTGGCCATGACAGCGCCAGCCCGCGGGAGCCAGTCACTATCCTGGCGCTCAAGGGGCGGTGGACGTTTAGCATTAAGGCGAGGATTTTGGCTAAACGACGAGGTTTGCCTGTGTGTAGAGAAATTGGCATGCGATTTACTCTTGGCCATAAGAGCGGGACGTCTGGGTGTAATAGGCGCCAGTCCACTGTTGTTCCCACTTCCCTGGATGCCATGAGATGGCGATACCGGGGCCGAGAAGTGTACGTGATTTTGGGAGCCGAAGGCACTGTTCCGGCTATGAGTCGTAGGTGTCGGTGTTTGGTAGAAGGGAAAGCCCTCTGCGTCAGCATTGGCCTCGGTACTAGGGGCTATGTCTATCGGGGTCACCCGAGAGGTTACTGGAGCCATGCTAGTAAAGTTCAGATTGTTCAATGAACGGTTCTTGCGGGCGTGTTTGTTGTATGCCTCGTCCATGGCGAGAAGTGGCAGGTGGGTGGGTATTTAGTTGGTGAAAAAGGCAAAAGGCGCGAAGGAATACGAAAGCGATATACAAATAGAAGCTGAAAAAGGGAGTGAAGAACTGATGTTTCGTGAGGAGAAATGAAGAAAAAAAAAAAAAAAAAGAAAAGCCTCCCAACTCAGGTGGTGAATCAACGGAGCTTCATATGTGCGAGTCAAGGCATATATAGACAAGACTAAGACTATATGATGTTTGAGATCAATTAGATGACAGAACAGGCGATGTCTAGAAGCGAGAAGAAGCCATGAAGTGGGAAGACTGGAAAACCTTGGCTGTTATATGTTGCTAGTGTTACGCTTTTTTCGTCTCATCAGCTGAGGTTGGCAAAATATCGACACATTCTAGTTCCAAGGGGCAAAGGGAAGGAAAGAAGTAAAGAAGGAAAGAGCCAATGACTCAAAAAAGCCGTGTTGTTTGTTGGTTGGCTAGTCCTTTGTTGGGGGAAAGAGCGAGTATTAGGTTGTGTAAGTTCCTGCCATAAGCTGCTGTAAGCAGGATAGAGACGGACTAGTTTCTTTAGGGTTTGCAAGATCCAGGATTCCGGGTTTCCTTCTGGTATAGTCTGAGGACTTTTACCCTCTGATCAAGCCATTTTTGCTTTGCCCCTAGAAAAGATTTTCCACCCGATTCATGCGAGCCATGGCACCCGCGCCGATTTTTATGATGTAATAGACAGGAATGAACAGGGAAAGGAAATGCAGTGTATGGATGAAGTCAGTTGGTGTATAGTAAGTAGGTGTACTAACCTCGTTGGCCGTCAAGCTCTTGCCCTTATCACTGAAACAGTTTCTCCTCTTGCCCCTTTGTCAGGCTTTTCATTTCTGTTGGGAATTGGAGTTTGAAGGTTCCATGTTGGAGAAGCTAAGGGAAAGTGCAAACAAACAAAAGGCTCTATGAGCAAAAAAAAGTCTAGACCACACGCGGCCAGACAGCAACAAGAGAGGGTTATTGCTTCCTTGTCTGTGCAACCCTATAGTAAGTGTGGTAACCCTAGGTATTTGTAGCCAGTCGTCAATTTCTTACTCACCCGTGCAGGTGCATTACAGCGCGCGCGTGCTCTGAATGCCGATCTCACACATGCACATCTACTCCATGTAATACCATCTTAAAGATTCCATCACTAGCTTAATCCGGATGCTTATTCTGGTCTCAGGTTTGCACTTCACGCCTTGACTCCTCAGCCAATTTGAGGTGGTGCAACAAGCTTTCTAAGCAGTCATGGTGGGGCACTCCCCACTTCTTTTTTTCCCATGAGCAGCGCGACCAAGCAACATCGTCATTATCATCCATCGCCTTCACACAAGTCGTCGCTACTACCAAGTCTTAGTAGGGCTACCAATAGCCTACTACGGAGTCCCTTTCAGTCTTGAGAACAGCTTTCATTCAAAAACAGCAATCCGTCTGTCCTCGGCATTTCCTCGCTGTGCCTGGCCCAAGTGCCACCCACCCCACAATCAAGAAATTCAGTGTTAGAGGAACTACTTCACCATGCATAACCTCAAGCCAATCCGATATGCAGCAATAGACGACGCCGTCTCTGAGCACATAACAAAGCTGTGCTGGGATCCAGCTGAGTCTGATGTGATATTCTCCAGCGGGCCTTCCGAGACTAGTGCCACTGTCTCTCTGACTCGGATGAATGTCAAGGCTAAGACGTATGCAGCCAGATATACAATTCTCCAACGGCACAATCACTATGCTAACCTGTCTGTATGATAACAGGAAAGAGCTTATTACCTCGTGGGAAGCACCTCCCACGACGCCTGATCTGAACTATGACTCCATCGTTGACTTGCATCACTTGAGTGACACCGCCACCACCTGCGTTGTGTTCGCCGGTGGAGACATTGTAACTGTCCAGGAGCCCAGCGGCTCATCCACCGATGCCCCCGCTTCTCTTGAAATCATCGGTTCTCTTGATGTTGGCATTTCAGCGGCTTGCTGGTCTCCCGATGAGGAGATTCTTGTCATTGTCTCCAAGAAAAACACAGTCAGCTTTATGGGCCGTGACTTCAGTCTTCTGGCTGAGCTTCCCATGACTGCCGACGATTTGTCACTTTCTAAACATGTTTCGGTCGGCTGGGGTAAGAAGGAGACTCAATTTGAAGGCCGGGGCGCAAAGGCGCTTCGTGACCCCACGATTCCACTCAAGGTAGACCAAGGCCAGCCTAGCCCCTACGAGGACGGAGTAACCACTATCACTTGGCATGGAGATGCTACTTGTGTTGCCATCAATGCTGTCGTGGATGGGAGCAGGCGGGCTATCAGAGTGTATACCCGAGATGGTATGCTGGATGGCGTTAGCGAGCCAGTAGACGGGCTCGAGTCCGCTCTTAGCTGGAGACCATCAGGCAACTTGATTGCTGGAGTGCAACGTACTGGCCAGGATATTAAAGTTGTCTTTTTTGAGCGTAATGGTCTACGTCATGGCGACTTTATGCTGCGTGACTGCACCGCTCAAAATGTCAGGCTGCATTGGAACTGCGATTCAACGGTTTTGGCTGTCCATGCGGATGGTGAACTACAGCTATGGACGATGGGAAACTACCACTGGTATCTAAAGCAGGTCTTCTCCAGCAAGAGACCTATTTGCCAAGTTTCCTGGCACTCAGAAAAGCCGCTCATGTTATCGATGGCCTCAAGCTCTGCGGTTTATGCAATTGAATATGCCTTTACTATTGCCCGCGGCTCTTTGACCCCCCCAAAGGACCTCGGCGCAGTCGCGGTTATTGATGGGACGTCACTACTTGTGACTCCTTTTGCCTCTGCAAATGTCCCGCCTCCAATGGCCTTGTTGACCTTACCGGCAAAATCTCCTATTTCCCATGTTGCCTTCTCACTAAACAACTCTGTCCTGGCCGTCATCAACAGCTCCGCCATAGAGTTCTATGCAATTAAGACAAAGAATGGAAAGTTTGCTGCCGCCCTTTCAATTGCCACGATCGAACTTTCGGCCCAGTTATGGCAAACAATTATCGATATCTCCTCGGTTGGCCCGCACCATTTTGTCTTGACTGAAGTAGGGGAGGAGAATTTGCCATCGCTGAATCTCATAACTGTTGACCCATCCTCCAAAAATGTGGACGTTATCAAGGGCATGGATCTAGATGATATCTCTCCGACCGCTCTTGGTATTCCATCTAACAACGGGTTCCTTCGGGCTGAGAGCTCAGGCAACATATTCCGGATAGACACTGAGTTAGGCTGCATCATCCCATCTATGGCTGTCCTTCCTAATAATTTGCCGAATTGGACTGTTGTCACTGTCAATGGCTCTGAAATAGGCGTTGGTCTCTCAAGAAATGGCGTTCTGTATGCCGGAAAAAGGGTCCTCGCAAAGAACTGCACATCTTTCCTCATCACACCTAACCATATTGTGTTCACTACCAGTGCTCATCTTGTCAAGTTTGTGCATCTCACTGAAACAGCTGAGGCCATGGAAGTTCCGGCCGATGATCCCGAAGTTGATGAACGTTGCAGGAACATTGAACGTGGCGGAAAGTTAGTTACCGCTATGCCCACTCAGATGTGTATAGTGCTACAGATGCCGCGTGGAAATCTGGAAACCATATACCCCCGTGCCATGGTTGTAGAGGGTATCCGTCAGCTTATTGACCAGAAAGAGTATGGGCAGGCATTCAGTCATTGCAGGACGCATCGCGTCGACATGAATCTGCTCTTTGACCATCAGCCCAAGCAGTTTCTCAGCAATGTAAACTTGTTCCTTGAACAAGTCAAGGCGGCTGCTTCCATTGATCTCTTCTTATCTTCTCTCAAGGAAGAGAATGTTGCTCAGACCATGTATCGGGACACCAAAAGCCAGCCTAAGGATTCCGACGAAAAAGTCTCAGAAGAAACTCAGGGCGGCAAAGTCAATAGCATTTGCAACGCCGTGCTGCAGGCTCTCCAAGCCAAAAAGGAAGCCAACTTACAAAACATCATCACTGCCCATGTGTGCAAATTGCCACCTGCTACAGACGATGGCCTTCTGCTTGTAGCCCAGCTACAAACTGAAAATGAAGAGCTGGCTGAGAAGGCTGTCGAGCACATTTGCTTCTTGGTTGATGTCAACATGTTATACGATCATGCCTTGGGTCTATACAATCTCCCCTTAGCCCTTCTGGTGGCTCAACAATCGCAGAAAGACCCGCGGGAGTATAGCCCGTTCATTCAAAGCCTCCACGAACTTCCCGAAACCAGGAGAAAGTTTACCATTGACGACCACTTGGGCCGTAGAGAAAAAGCTCTCGGTCATCTCAAAGATTTAGGTGTTTTTGAGGAATTTTGCAACTACACTGTCAAGCACTCCATGCACAAGCTAGCATTGTCTCTCTTCCGCTACGATTCCGAGAAGCATGCTGCACTTACACTGTTGTATGCCCAGTACTTGGAGGCTAACTCCAAGAACCAGGAGGCTGGCATTGCATATGAGTCGCTCAATAAACACGCCGAGGCTGCCAAATGCTACCGTGCTGCGGGGGCGTCGTGCTGGCAAGAGTGTCTTTACAATGCACAGATCCAAACTCCAGCCCTCAGTGCTAGTGAAATGCAGGACTTGGCTACTACGTTGGCTGAAGCGCTTTACGAAGCCAAGGACTATGAGGGTGCCGCCACAGTCAATGCTGATTATCTTGACAGCTTGGAGGAAGCAGTTCGTTGCCTGTGCAAGGGCTACCTGTTCTCCTCGGCCATTCGCATCGTCACGCTCAAGAACCGTCATGATCTGCTATCAGCTGTAGTCGACCCAGGAATTGTTGAAGCGCTAAGCAATACGACCGAGTTCCTAGCCCAGTGCAAGTCGCAGCTGTCTGCGCAAGTCCCACGTATTATGGAGCTTCGGGCACGTGCTGCCGAAGATCCGCTAGCATTTTACGAGGGCGAGAGGCATGGGGGCGATGTTCCCGATGACATATCGGTAGCTGCCAGCTCCCGGATGAGCACCGGCGGTGCTAGCTTGTTTACACGATACACTGGGACTGTAGGCTCGGTAGGAACGGGAGTCAGTCGAGCTACGTCCAAGAACCGCCGGCGTGAGGAGAAGAAGCGCGCTCGCGGCCGCAAAGGAACAGTATACGAAGAAGAGTATCTGATCAATAGTGTACGACGTCTCATTGAGCGTGTGGGCGGGTCGCTTGCAGAAACGGAACGGCTGGTGGCAGCTCTAGTCAGACGCAATATGCAAGAGCGGGCAAGAGCAGTAGAACGACTTTTCATAGAGATGACCGATGCATGCAAGATAGCAGCAGCGACTGTCTTTGACGAACCAGAGCCCGAGAAGCCCGAGGTGGTTGAGGGCATGGAGGGCGAATTCTTCATTCCGTCAGGCGCTGATTCGGTCTTGATAGACAGCCTACGGAACATGAAGAAAAAGCAGGAGCCGCCCATCATCAAGGCCCTAGAACGCCTGTCATTGCTGGGCTGATGGAAAGAACGGGATTTGCGAGAGATAGATAGACGAGAGTGCATAAAAATGGAGCTTTATTTTCTGGTGAAGACATATAGAACATAGATGATATGAGCAGGACCAAATGAGTGTGAATACTAGCACACGTGTAATCAATGTGCTTTTTTTTTTCTTTTTCTTTTTCTTTTTCTTTTTCTTTTGCTTTTATTCATGGTTTGCTTGAAAGATCGTTCTGCACTCTCGATACGTCATACACAGCTAATATACAGAAGAAAAAAAGATGGCCTTTTCTAGTCTAGTTTCTCGGGGCCAGTCAGTTGTTAGATCTAGGCTTTGCTAGCCAACGGGCTCTCCACCTTTTCAACCCCTGCTGCCTCCCGCATAGCCAACTGATTCTTGGCCATGATCTCACCGATCTTGGCCAGCATGTCCTCCGATAGCTCAGGCTGACCACGGGCTCTGCGCTCGTCCTTGCGGGCTCTGCTAGCCTCCTCGGCGGGAGACAGCATGGAATCAGCGGTCTTGGTTTTGTTTGGACCCTCGGCAAGAGCAGCCTTACGCTCGGCCTCGGCGGCGTTCTTCTTAGCAATGTACCATTCCTCGTGGCGCGTACGGAATGGCGAGTACTTGCCACGCAGCTCATCGATAAGCTGACTAGGCATAGGAGGGCGCAGTAGTGTGGGTACAAAGGTCTCAGCGAAAACATCCTCACGCGAAGTGTCGCAGTCGTAAGTCTTGTGGTCGGGCCGCTCCTTCTCGGGCCATGGGATAATGACGTTGAGACCAGGGATCACACGATCCCACTCTGTCACACCCGTCACGTCGTCACGGCGAATATTGCGGGCGACTATCTTCTCGGCAACCACATCGCGGGGCACATTCGAGCCAGGCATGACCACGGGGCACACCAGACGCACGGCAGAAATGGGAATCGCAGGGTTACTGTCCATCTCGGGGTTGAAGGCGGTTTCGTTACGGTACAATTTTTCAATGAAGTCGGGGACACGTGAGCGGTACTAGACGGGCTAGTTAGCATTCTTTGCTGACAAGTGCAGAGAGCCCACAGGGAATATTGGGAGCTTACCTTGAGATTACTTAAACGCACGCAGCCAGTCTCTGGGGAAATCTCCATGATAGTGTCAATCTTGCCCTTCATGGGACCTTCCTTGATGACCACCCTATCACCAAGAGCCAAGTTCAAGAGGCGCACGCCACCGGCCCATTCGCAACGCTCCTTGACAATGTCTGAACGTACGGCAATCTCGCGATTATCCAGGCGAAAAGGTTGGTTGACAATACCATACGACCCCACGGCAGTGAGGTTAGGAGCCAATGGTCCTTTTTTCCATAGGTCTTGGGACTGTTGGACAGCCTGCTTGCGTTGGTTAAGTAGCTCACGGGTGGAATCAATCACCTGCCGTCTAGTGTTGACGAGGGCTTCGGCTTGCTTGACAACAGACTTCTTGGCTCTACGACGCATAGCATGACGCTGAGCCAAGTGCGTCCGACGAATAACTTTATCCATGTTGTGTTGTGTTGTGGCTGTTGACAGCCGGCTTATATGTAGCTAGATCTTGATCAAGGTGTAAGGGACCGGGGTAAGTTCGGCCTGGTGCCCCAGAATCAGACGTCGCCAAGTGTAGAGATAAACAGCGAGGTAGTTCAAAATTGCCAAGGCGCGGGGACACCCCTCAATTCAACAGCAAATAGGGCCAAGGGTTTCGGTGATATGGTGGTTCCAGTCAATTTCTGGTATCAAACTGATACCGTATTGCCAGGACAGAGAATAAGTCAGGGTAAACCTGGTGGGTGAGTAATCTTGTGGCTGCCAACCAGCTCTGGTTTCGTTATGCCGCTGCCGGTGAAATTTCGCGATGGCTTCACAGGGCCGGGCTCCACTCACGTGCTATGACAGCTGCCATATCCGGAGGACAGCTGGCGGGAAAAGGGAGCTGGCAGTCGTGGCTCTGGCAGGTGCTGACAGATGCAGCAGCACCCCAGTGAGGGTCCATGCTCCGATACCTGTCCTAGAAGGGCAAATCTTCATTAGAGCTTAATTAGCCTTCAAGTTGCCTTGGGAAGGGGTGATGTATGACTACCATACCATAGAGGTGAGATAAAGCAGATGCTTTTGTACATAATGTTCTTTGCCGTGCTCTCATCTCCAGCGGGTGTTCCCCTTGCTCTAGCAATTGACTCTAGCTTGTTACAGGCCTCTTCTCAATAACCCCCAAGCGCAGGCCAACTACCAGGTAAACTATGTGTCAAGTCGGCTTAGTTTAACTTGTATGTATATATGCGTGTGTATGCCTTGCCTTGCTTATGGACATGTTTGAAATGGGGCTGTCTGCTCTTCTTAACAGACACAAGAACCAAGCAAAGATAAACTACTCCTCGGTCGGCTCTGGCGCCCGGGTGCTTCTTTGATGCTAGGATAAGCAGAGGAAGATCTGCTGTTCTTGCGTGCATCATAAAACGCCTGGTCATGCAGAGACAAGACCTTAAGAGAGTGAGCAAGAGGAGATATATGTACAAATAAATACGCGACCCCATGGATAGCAACGAGGACGACATTAACAGCCAGCACGGCAAACAAGGCGAGATGTATAGTAATAACAAGAATCCAAGACAAAGAACTAGCCCTTCTTGTATACATCCTCTTGTTTCTTTTAACCCCTTCTTCTATATTGATTCTCTGGTTCGTCAGATCACAATGCAAAAGCGGTGAGCGTCAGACCTTGATGTGTGTGTTATGTGTATGTGTGTTGCCCGTGAAACTCGCAGGCTACCAAGTCATGCAAATTGCAAATCATGTGTCTTCTTCATACAAGTATCTACGTCTTTATCTAGGCACATGTAATAATAGTGCACATGGTGCACTATGTATGGCTAGGTGCGCCAAAGCGTAAATATATGAGGTACATATACATACATACATACGTGTGCGGAAACTTGACTACAACGTCCTACTCGACAGACATGGGCAGGATCTTAAGCCCCTGTTTCCTCTGCACTGAGCTCATATTACAATTCAAAAGAAAAGTTACAGCCCCGATGCCCCTGGATAGGGACACAAATTTGGGAATTACAGATTTACCAGCCTACCTGAACATGGTTCATGTTTTGGGGCTTTTGGGCTGCCTCTTCAAGGCGCATATCGCGGAACTTGGGGAGGAGAGGGAGCAAAAGCAAAGATAGGGTCAACCGGGGAGAAGGAGAGATGAGAGGGACCTGCTGGGGCGATTAATTAGAAACAAGACCTATATATCCTTGCTGCTGTGTGAGAGGAGAGGACGAAACGAGACAAAGCTGGATTGCTGTCCCAAGCCAGTCTTTTATGTCACCCTAGGCATGTCAAGCGAGCGGGTGTTGAATTGCAGATTGGGGCTGTGATTGAGGTGGGAGGTCGAGGTTGTCGTTTAGTCCCTGGTACTGCTTGTGCTTGATATTAGGCCGTTGGCTCTAAGCCTCCCTCCCAAATACCCCGAAGTCGAAATTTGCGTCTTATCTGTTCGGACGCTATGTAAACAAGGGAATCAAAGACGGAGAACCAGAGAGATGCAAAATGCGGTAGTTTGTTTACTCTGTATCGACGATGGGAGCGAAAGGACAGTTGTTGAGATTGACGGAGACAGCTTTATCTAGCCTTGTCTGACTTTTCTTCCCTATCTCTCTTATCTCTCCACAGTCGTAGTCAGCCTTGCACCTTGGTTCCTTCGTGTTATTATGGGTTACTTCAACTCTGCTGATGCCACGGTCATGTCTGAGTGATGCAAGGAAGCAGGAGATAGGGAAGAATTGAAGTTGCCATCTCGGACAGGTAAGGTTAGAACAATCAGAGAGCATCTCTTTCTTTCTCTTTCGACTCGTGCTGTGCGGCGGCCACGCAGAGGGTTGCGTCATTGGATGGTTGGTATGGCGCAAAAAGGATAATGGCCTGGAGGCTAGCCACAAGGCTCTAGCCACAGGCCTTCGTTCAGCAGAACAGGGTGCCAGAAGGTTCTATTTTTTACTGCTGTGGCCGCCTACCTATCAGGCAAACACCATCCCTTCCAGACTCCAGCCTCTCAGTCAGTCAGCCAGCAAACTGTCGACCTCCTACCACATATCCAAGTGCGTGAAGCAAGACGGGCTTACATGAGCTAAATACAGGCGTGGTTTCTCTTGTTTCTTGTTTTTTTGGGGGGTTTTTTATTATTTTTTATTATGATACCTTTGTGCTTGTGCTTTGTTACCTGTAGTCTGCAGCCTGCTGTTAAGCAGATACATGCGTGTACTAGCAAGTTTAAGGGGGGTTCGATGTCCTTGTCTAGCTAGCTCTGACTTTGACACTGGCTAGTGTGGCAGAATGGCACCTATGCGCTAGGCTGTTTTGGGACTTGGGGGCCTGTAGGCTAGTACATAAGTGTGCAATCAAAGGCCGACGGCAAATTGCAAGACGTGCAAGGAGAACGAAAGAGATTCGCGATGCTGGGAGTGGTGCTTCTGCTGCTTGGCTATTGAGGAAGACGGGAGGGCAAGATACGGAGGGGTAGGAAAGTGGCTACTGGGCAGACGGACTGGTTGGCTGGCAGAGCCAGAGCCAGAGCCAGAGCCAGAGCAGTACCTCTCGGCCCTCAACGGTATAGCATTTGTCATTTCAGGGCCTGTCGCCCGCTGCAAGTTCTTTATGCATGGTGCACTGTAGGCCACCCTAGCACACACTGCACAGGCAGCATACTGCGCAATCCTGTAGGTTGCAGCTCTCCTCTGTCCCCTCTCGTCCTCCTTCTTCAGCTTGGCCTCCGGCCCCCCGCCTTTGCGTCCAACGCTTCTTGCAAGACTAGCCAATACAACACGATGCTGTCGCTGGCCTGGCATCCAGATTCTGGACTGTTTACTCGGAATTCCCATTGGGATGTATTGCAAACTTCTCGTTATGTTTTCGACTTGAAGCCAACGCCAGCAATCCATCCTCCTCCTCCTTCTCCTCCTCCTCCTCTCCCCTCCCCGCGTATGTGGATGTATTCATGTAAATTCGCACCTAGCTCGCTCCATGTAACTTGATGTGCCGTTGCAGGTCCAGGTCCAGAATCTTATAGTGGCTACGCACGCCTATCCAGGGGCTGTCGGTGCTCTAGTGATCCTGCGATAGCGCCCAACACCAGTACATCAGTAGCTAAGCCGCGGTCGCCTCTCGCTCTCTTGTTCTACTGCCACATGTCCCATTCCTTTCTCTCCCATTTGTCTCCCGTTTCTCTGCCATCTCGGCTCTTCTGTTGGATTTTGGTCTTGGTCTTCTTGTCTGTCTGCTCTGACACCGACACCCCTTCAGCTTTCCCAACCACTGCTAAAGCCACACACACACACACACACAAACACACGCACACGCACACACAAAAACGCGCCCTTGCCCACGCCCAAAACAAGCAGTAGTGCAGTGCCCACAGCCCTCACTCAGCCTGGCCTAGCCTCCTCTCTTCCTCCGTATTGCCTACTGTGACCCCCTCCCCAATATTTTTATTCCTATTTTTTTTTCTTTTCTTTTTTTTTTTTTTTTTTTTGAAAGCCGAAGAGTCTGGCATTTGTTTCCTCCTTTTCCCTAGCTCCTCTATTTTTTTTAATAAACTTGTCTTTCACTTGAAAGTCGTCTCTCTTCTTCTTCCTTTCTATTCCTCTCTTTGCCAGCCCATCTAAAGAGATCAATCCATTACATCCACAACTACCACTACTGCTACCCGCCTCAGAACAAACACCATCGTGCAGATACAACTGAGATTACCAGCTTCTCAGCACGTTCAATTTTTTATTTATTTTATTTTCCCTCTCGCGTCGTTCACGCTCTTTTATCCTAATCTCCATCTTCCGCCAGCCCCCTCCACCCCCTATCCACTCACACAATGTCTGATCTCCGCCGGAAGCTCGTTATCGTCGGTGACGGTGCTTGTGGAAAGACCTGTCTGCTGATGTAAGTCTTTGTCTTCTCGTTATTCCCATACATCTTCATCGTCCGTCTATCGTGTCAAGGTACTTCCCGCTGTCAGCTTAGGTTGTCTTCGTGGCTTTGTCGCCTCGACGTGGCTCGGCTCAGCCTTCAGCCTTTTGTCGTGCTGTCTTGGGAAGGCGCACGGGTGCGAACACGGCATCATCTTGATCTTGAGCTTGTCGGAGTGCGTCGCTTCAGCGATCTCGCTGGTGGCTCCGTCCCCCTTGACTTGGCTAGATTAGATGTCTAACTTCACCACATCTCACGATACGACTATGAACACGCAAGGCTGACATACCATCTACAGTGTCTTCTCCAAGGGTACTTTCCCTGAGGTAAGATTTAACTCAACACGAGATGCCTATCTCTTCAACACCAACACCACCTACATACAATCCCAATCATCTTCATCTCCATCAACGCCACGACGTCCGTACCGCTAGTCACGGGTGCAAGACTTTGGCTGTGCCGAGCCGAACGAGCCCACAAAGTCCAATATGACTGGCCTCGGTGTTATTTAACATATTTGCTCGCCCTATCCCTATGCCAATCACCGCGATTCGTGTGGCAGGATGCAAGTTTGTTTCTTCTTCAACGCTTAGGTGTTGATTGATCCTCAATCATTGCCATTTGCCCATGAACAAAAATCATCCCGTCTTGCTTGCGGCGTCAAGGCAATCACAGTTGCGGCCAATCCATCTATCCCGACCCTTTCCCCCCCCCCCTTCATATTCAGCCTCGTCTGTGCCCTAGTATGCATGGCACGATACCTCTTCTCAACTGCCACACTGCACAGTACTTTGCTGCTTGCAATATATTACCATGCAATGATAAATTTCGGTTGTCAAACGAAAACTAACAAGCATGCCCGCAGGTCTACGTTCCTACCGTTTTCGAGAACTATGTCGCCGACGTTGAGGTCGATGGCAAGCATGTTGAGCTGGCCCTTTGGGATACTGCTGGCCAGGAAGATTACGACCGTCTGCGTCCCCTTTCCTACCCCGACTCCCACGTTATTCTTATCTGCTTCGCCGTCGACTCCCCCGACTCTCTGGACAACGTTCCTGAGAAGGTAAGTCACCCTGAAACTGCAACTCGCAAAACCATATCTGCTTCCAATTGCAGGTCCAGCCGTTTACTAACTCCCTCGCTAGTGGATTTCCGAAGTCCTACATTTCTGCCAGGGCCTCCCCATCGTTCTTGTTGGTTGCAAGATGGATCTCAGACATGACCACAAGACCATTGAGGAGCTCAGCAAGACCAGCCAGAAGCCCGTCACCCCTGAGGAGGTAAGTCATGATCCTAGATGCACACCAGCGCCACATGTCCCTAATAGCTAGCAACTAACCCAACCGGTCTGTAGGGTGAGGAAATCCGCAAGAGAATCGGTGCCTACAAGTACCTCGAGTGCTCTGCCAAGACCAACGAGGGTGTTCGTGAGGTGTTTGAGCATGCTACCCGCGCTGCTCTGATGTCCCGGAAGACTGGCAAGGCCCACCGCAGGTGTGCGATTCTGTAAAGAACCAACAATCTTGGGTGATTTGTCTGTCTCAAACAAGCCTGTTCTTTGATGGGATACGGACCGGCCAAGGGTATCCCACAACAGACAGGCAGGCCTTGCCCTGGCGCCATGCATGGTTGGCCAACAGGCAGCACTTGGTTCCCCTCATGCCATATGTGGCTGGTTTCACGTAAGCCTTGTTGACGACTCCTGGCCATGTTTATGTCGCACTTGTTTTCTTTTTACTCACTTATCCGGGGGGTTAGTGGGCGTAGAGGATGTCAAGAGTTAATATCTTCCTGCTTGGTTTTCCCTCATTTGTTTGTCTTGTTTTCTGTTGTTTTGCCCTGTTGTTTTTTTTTTTTTTTTCTTTTTTTCTCGTTTCTCTTGATAACCGTTGCTCTGCCCCTAAGTTGGTCACGTCAATGCCCATCAATGATACCCTCGTCTTGGAAATAACAGACATGTCAAAAGGGAAGAAGACGAGGTTCTTTTTTTTTTTCAAACACAACTTCACGAAGGTCGCTTTCCTCTCTTTTCACTCTTCTTTTTACTTTTTTTTTTCTCCCGCTTTTTTATTATCATCTCTCTTACATACTCCTACTTCTTTGCAACCCTCATGTGTCTAGCTGTTTTTCCCTTTTTTTTATATCTCGGATGTCCTGTTGTATTCATGTAATTCATGTGTTTGGCGTGAGTATGATGTGTGCACGTTCGTACATGTCGTTGATGGTCTAGCAACACTTTGCTTATTTGTAGCTCTACTCGTAGCATGTAGTGAGTGTATATTGTCTCCTGTATTGCAGATACCGCGTTGTGAAATGCGTTCATCTTTCATCTACATGTGATAAAAAAAGGCAGCCAGCAGGACGAACGAGAGTGTATTGTGCGTCTATGTAAGCAAGTGTCTGTCTGTACCTATGGATCATCCAACAAAAAAGAAAGTCTCTATAGAGGGTATTTAGTTGGGGCAAACCTGAGCAAGAAGCCTGTTAGTCAGTCGTCCGTCACCCACATCTGCAAACTCAGACGCACGGGGGTGGGAGTTGCCGAGATACAGCAACAGAAAGAGAGAGAGAGGGGGGGGAGAAGAGACATACGGCACCGCAGCTGGAGCAAGACTTGGAGGAAGAGACGGCGGCAGCACCACACTTGGGGCAGCTAGGGCCGTGGAAGTTGACGGGCTGCATATTGAGTTTCTTTTACACGGGAGTACGTAGAAGGAAAAGAGCAGGGCGTGTGTGTGCGCGCGCGTGTGTGTATGTAAGCGGTTGGCTGTCGAACAAACTGTAAAAGAGGTAGAATGGAACGGGGAGAGAAAAGGAAAGCAAAGGCAGAAGTTACAACAGGGGAAACGGAGGTTTTTGTAGGAAACGCGGGTTTTGCGGGTGTGGGGAGATGTTCACATAAATAGACAGACGAAAGGGAGGGGTGAAGGAGGAGGAGGAGGAGGAGGAGGAGGGGCGCGGGGTGTTCTTGTTCTGTTACCCTCACCTCGTCCGTTCCTTTAAAAAGGCGTTTCCTCTGAGTTTTTCAATAAAATAGCAACAGGAGATCAGAAGATCAGAGCATACTTGCGGTTAGGATGGGGGGGGGGGGGAGGAGAGAAACTTTCACCTTCTCTCCGCTGCCTTTTGCTTGTACGTTCCATGGAACTTGACCTACAGGTCCGTGTGCAGCATGCTTTGCTCTAAACGAGACCGCCCACGACCTTACGTAACATGACGCTACTGCTCATGTACATTGTGTAGAGCTTTTGTGTACAGAGCATGTACATATCCTCCTCATGGCTCAGCTATAAAATACTAACGATTTGAAGCTCGACGGAAGAGAGCCAGGGCCAATAGGCGGCCAGTCCGCTGCTCTGCTCTGCTTCCCTGCTGTTCCTCCTGTTCCTCTTGTTCCCTCCTCTTTGAGTAATGAGAAAATACCAAGGTAGAGAGAGATAGAGATAGAGATAGAGGACAGACAGGCAATGGAAAACACCGCCAGCTGCAAAAACGGAAGCAAGAGAAACAGCGTTCCAAACGTAGGTTTTGCTGCGTTCCGCCGTTTGGGCAGGCAGCGGGCTGTAGCAGGCAAAAAAGATGGCAAAGGCGAGAGAGAGAGAGAGAGAGGCTGTTCGAGCGATGATCTAAAACGTGTATATTGCCCCTCCCCATTTGGCCTCGCGTTTTCCCTATAGACTAGGCGATTCCAGCAAACCCAAAATACTCTCTACTACGCCCGCCCGCCCGCCCGCACGCACGCACGCACGCTATAAAAAGGCTCCTGGCGCCATCCAATCACCAAAACTGCTTATCATCATCAAGTTCTCCACAGCTCACTGCCGCCAACGCCAGAATCCTCAATCTCAATGGTTACAAGGATCAATAATCAATAACTTCCGCGGACATGTGATGAAACAAAGTCGGCTGATGGATGAGAGACGAAAGACGAAGCAAGAGAGAAGACGAGGCTGTTCTATTTACCTTTTTATTTTTTATTTTTATTTTTATTTTTTTTTCTCTTCATTTTTTCTTCGGTTCTGTGCCTCCAAAATCCCACCTAGCAGCAGCTCTAGGTGAACCGAAACTCCAACAACAACCAGCACTAGACGGGAAGACCGACGATGATGTCACCTGATGCACATTAGCAGCTAGTTGGTCTAATACAGTACAGGGAGACCTGCTTCCAACAAAAGAACCAGAAAACGTTATTCTCCGTCTAATGCTTGAACTAGGCTTTTTGGCGGTAAATTGGAAAGTTTTTAAGGCATAATCAAAGCAACAATATACAGAATACGGTATACTTAACGTGAAGGAAGCGGGAGGAGGAGGACAGGAGGAGAGAGCTAGAAACGCTTCGTGGAAATAGACAAAGAAGCAAAAAAAGAAAAAAAAAAAAAAAAAGAAAAAGGCGACCGTTACCAAGAAATTAACATAGATGGCGATAGAGGAATAAAAGCCAACCAGAGAGACAGAATAAGTAGATATCAGAGCAATAGAGTATAGGAATGGCCAAAGCGAGGACAGAAAAGAACACAGCAATGAAATACGAGGTTGCGGGAAACCATGAAATCAAATCAACAGGAACGCCGGGGAGGGGAGAAAGAAAGGGAATGCAGTCGTTTTGTTCTCCAAAGTCTTTACACACACTGGGCTGTTTCGTTCCCGCCTGTTCAATGACACACTGTTAGTAATACTTCACACCAATCGAATCCAGTCAACATGTCCAAAGTGGCAGAAAGAAACGCCCGGCAAAAACTTACCCATTATAATCTTGGTCAGTGCTTGAACCACAGTAATCACCATCACCAGACTCCCAAACGCAGCCACACCCATGGCCACGTACGTTCGCCAGGACTTGGTCGTCAGTTTGATGTAGCACAGTGGCGGCAAGATGTACGCCAAAGCGCAAGCACTCGTTGCACCCACAAGCTCAAAGATTGCGCCTAGGTCACACGTCGCCAGACTCACACCGAGTGCCGCAACCACCAACGCCGTGCTGATCAATACGTGGAGGGCCGTGCCAATCTGAGGCACTGTGCCTTCGGCAACAAACGGCCGGTCTTCGGCGGAATCATCATCCGGGTCCAAGGATGATGTGACAGGCGGGGGGCTCGTGTTGGAAAAAAAATATTCAACCATTACCTCGCGGCAGACAAAGGCCTCTAGCGGCAGGGTGGTCAGCATGTTCAGGCCAAAACAGAGGCGAGCAAATGTCACCATGGTGTTGTCGGCGGGAAAGTTGTTGAGCACGTTGCCAGCTGTTTTATCGCCAAAGGTTAAGAACCCGCTCAGGGCCATGGTCATGCAGGCAACCATCGAAACGCCCGTCGAGAGATGGGTAACTGTCGAGAACCGGTCGATCGTAGGCGTCCGTAGAGAGCCATAAATTAAGAGCGAGTTGTGATGACACACAAAGGCTGCATAACCACATTGTCCGTCAGCAAAGGATCCTTTAGGTCGGCCTTGTTTCGTGCAGAGTGCACCTACCGAATGATATCACGCCGATAGCCTGAGTCACGCCGCTATTGATGGTCCACAGCGCAGGCGTCATTGACCCTCGGTAGTCGGCAGGAACACGGAGGCTTTGTATAAGAACGGTCATAATGATGATGAGCATGCTAATCAGCGCGAATGTACTTGCTTTTGAGAGCTTTAACCCCACACGTTAGCAGCTAGCATAGCATCTCGCAGAACACACATGACAGTACAAACCTTTGCAATGTCGCGGTACAGGGTCAGTGGATAGCTGAGACCCAGGACAAAGACAGTGATAACTACCCGCCGGTTTCCCAGCAAGCTAAACACGCCCATGTTGTTGAGATCGGGCCAGATGGCCCGGAAGACGACAGGAATGGAATCGCCCACTACGATAGCGAAGGCGACCATACCACCAAAGGCAAATGCCCATTGTGCTAAAGAAATGGCCAGCATTCCCCGCCGGCCAAAGCAATATTGCACCGTACTTTGAAAGCTAGAGGTTCCGCTGAGCTTGGCATTGATCACGATCAACCGAATAGTCCAGTCCACCGCAATAGTCAAGACAATGAGAAGAAATACCCCGGCCAGCAGCCCAGCCTGTTTGAAGGCATATGGCTGGCCAATGATACCCGCGCCAATGATGGAATTAGCCATATTCATGAAGGCGCTCTTGAGACTTGACTTGGGCCGATTGCGTTCGTTCTCCGCCCATTGGGCCACAGCGTTGTCCGCCATTTGCATTTCATGGCCGCCTTGCCGCCGGCCGTCCGAATTGGGGCCCTCGTTGTCGAAAAAGAAGGGGGCATCGGTGCGGTCGAAGACGCTGCTAGGCCGGCGCGAATTCATCGGCTCCTCGCTCTTACGCCCAGCATCGTCAATGAGGAAATGTGTGTGTGGAGCTTCGGCATACGTAGGCGTCAAATCAAAGCGGACAGAGCGAGCGCTGCGCGGCGTTTTGGGGGACTCGGAATCAGGCTGGGTAGCAACGAGTTGAGGGTTGCGTGTTCGCGCGACATTAAGCACCAGGCGGTCGCCTTCATCATCATCATCATCATCGTCCGAGTATTGGGCGTCGAGGAGTCCGCGTTCTTCGGCGTCGGCGTCAGTGGTCGAGTCGGGATTTGTTGATCCATGGCCGGCCAGGAGAATCCGGTGCCGGTTCCGGGAAAACTTAAGTTTGCTGCCGCTCATTGGTAGGGGACCTGTAGCATTTTGTCTGGGAAGGTACAGCTGAAGGGAAACAAAGACAGGAAGAACAAGGAGATATAGTCTTTAGCAAGGACACAGAGCAGAATAAGACAAGGAAGCAAGAGAAGGGAAGGGGAAGGGAGGGGAGAGGGGATCAATCAATATTGTGAAAAGAAGAAAGCAATCACTAGTATTATGGGAAACGTATAGATAGACGGGACTTCGATATTAGGTCGAGGGGAGGGGGAGCCGTAGGCGAACAAGACGACAAGATTCCAAGGCAGCAAGCTATTCAATAGCCAAAAGAAACGTGTATAGACCCCAATATTGGACTGAAAGGAAAAATAAAGACGAAGACTCCAGAAGGAGGCCACGCTCGCAGCCGGCTACGTCGGAGCTTGAAGCTAAAGCGACGCAAATGAGAACGTAAATAGCCTTTCAATGTTGAGGCTAGTTAGTCTAGAGTAGAAAAGAGCCGCAATGAGCCCAGCCGGTGGAGACGACGAAAGAATATTGGCTAGAAATAGTTGGCGTAGCGTAATGTATGACCAGAAAAGTTGGTGATTATGTTTTCGTAATTCCGTCCCTTTCACAAAAACAAAGTTGGCGGTAAGGCTAGCGGCAAATAAAGCTCAGTGAGAATCCCAAAAGGCCGACGAAAGAATACAAAGAAGGACATTTAGAAGAAGGAGAGGAAGGGCAACCAGCCAATAGCAGACCGTCACCTGTGTTCAGGCCGATCAAACTCCCCTAAGCTTAGGCCATGGAACCCTGGTCGAGCTCTGCTTTCCCCCTAGCAAAAAACCACAAGAAACAAGAGAGAGAGAGAGAGACAAGACGACACCAAAGAAAGAGAACAGGCCCGCCAAAGCAGGAAAAAGGGGTGGGAGTGGGAGGCGACAAAATTGGAGCAAGGCAAGGCAAGAAAATGAACACAAGCTCAAAATCGAGCATAGGCAGACAGGGAAAAGGAAGCGAGCAACAAGGCTGAACATGGACGGAGTGACGGGTGGTGCCAGACTAGTGGCAGAATCCGTGATTGGCCTTCCCGGGCCTGGCCACGGAGAGGAGAAAGGACTGCGGTTGTTGTCCGATCCCGAATTGGGCAGTTGCAGTTTTAAACATACCAAATGCCTGTCTTCTCCTGAAATGATCGTGAATTTAGAGTAGTTGCTAGTTTAGTATTTAGTACGACTTTGCTATCTGCACTGCTTTGCTCTGGCGGGTTGATGAAAAGCGCACATTGCCCCTTTCTCCTTACTCTTTGGACCTTCTTTAGTTGATACCTCCCGGTTTGAGTGGACGCGGTCCGAGGGGGTTGGGGATGGCGCCGTATGCCGAAGCCTTTTGTTTTTGTTTCATTTTGTCCGGCCCTCCACCTGCTCCTCGTCTTGCTACAGATCACGGAGGCTATTTTAAGAGCATAAGCAGGATTGGCAACAACCCTCTGTGCCGTTTGTGGGACAGGAGCATTATTTCGCAATTGCCCTGTTTGCAACCCGGTGTTGCCGGCCAGTCGGATGACCGCATCAACATGCAGACGGTGAGAAATTCAAGACTAACATCTAACATCATTGTTACTTTGCAAGATGACAAAGCTACTTACTAGCAGGAAGTGGATAGATTGGTATTACAAGCGTACTGAGTATATCTTACAAATGTGCCATCAAGACGCAGCCAACACGGTATTCCGAGCCAGAAAACGAGAATAAAAAGGGGAAAATCATCGGACAAAGAAAAGGCTAGTGTGAAACAATCTCTGGGCATGCGACCGAAAATCAAGGGGGACAAAGGAAAACAAAGCAAATACACAATGCAGGCTATTAAATAAGCGACATATGAAAGAAGAGACAAACCAAATTTGAGCCTTGAGCCGGAGTTTAGAAGGCCACACCCGTGGAAATAAACAGGAATAGAGGTGAAGGTGCTGGGCCAGTATCCTCTCTGCTGCGCTGCTCTGCTCCTCTGCCGATAGTACCGGAACTTTTGGTAGAGCCTTTTCACAGGCAACAACCCCAGGTTCACCTGACTTTGTTTGACATATCAAAGCTGCGGTTGCATATTTCAACTGTCAGAGCACCCCCCTCCCCTCCTAAGAAAAATGAAGAATGCATATTGCGCTCTTATTGGCCAACAGTCAGCGCCTCCATGCAAGGCCGGGAGGAGAGGTGGGAGGAGGGCGAGAGGAGGCTTTCCCTCACAGCTCGCTTATGCAGGTTGTGTTGTGCAGTAAATGTGCAACAAAGCCAGCTATGCTAGCATCGGGATAGAGCAAAAGAGAGATATGAAACCAACAGGCTGAGTGGTCTTTCGACATCAACCAACGAATAGAAGGGGGTACGTGGTGTGGCTAGTATCGAGAGATCAAAGGGAAATGACAATCAAATGCATTTTCACATGCCTAGCACAGCTAGAGCAAGACACATGACCAATGCGAAGAGCTGGTTGTGTGGGAGCAGCCCGCCGGAGGCCGCTGACTCCGATACAGCACCAGTGCCAGTGGCAGCCGTAGCCTCCGATTGCTGGGCCTCGGCAGTGGCCGTGCTTGCAGACGGCGACGCAGAATAACCATTCTTCGAGCCCGAGTTTCCGGTCGCAGAGGCAGTCGACATAACTGTCGATGATCCTGAAGTCGGTGAGGTGTCGGTAGAGCCGGAGGTCGAGGTCGCCTGCTTGGCCTTGGCGAAGCCGATTCGGCGGTTGGTAATGTCGAAGACGGAGTACACGTTTTTTATAAATGCGTCACCTAGCAACCAGCCGCCTTTGACAACCTCAACGCCCATGATGTAGCTGTAGCATTTGCCGTCATGCTCCTCCGAAATCCAATCGCTCTTGTCAAGCGACCACGACTTGCCGCCAAACCCAAAGGCCAGGTCTCTATCTGTGTCGCAGGGCACAGTCCACTGCGACCCATCAGAGCTCTCTGCGCCATCAATCATGGCATGCAGCTTCTTGACATCATCGGGAGGACCAAAGACATACGAGGTTCCCGTGTCAATGTATCCGATCTGCGAAGACACGCCCAAATCTCCGCCGTCAAGGGACACGCCGTCCAGCGGAATCGACCAATCTCCGCTGGTCTTGGAAGCAATGCTGGTGTAGGTGATATCGCCAGTGTAGCGCTCGCGGTTGATTCCTCCCAGGGTAAGCTCGCCGTTGTTGGTTCCGCTGTTAGCACGAGCCAGAAACACGGAAAATATCTTGTTACTGATAGCCGAGGATTCTCCAAGCTTCTCGGTAAAACTGTCAGTGCTTCCAGCATTGAGCGACAACCCAAGAATTCCGTCGAACGGAAAGCTTTCAAAGTCGCTGGAGGTGTAGTTCGCAAGACCAAAAACCATCTCTATGGAAATGCCGCCAACATCCAGCGTGTCTTCGACACTTGATCCTGTCACCGTTCCGGATCCGTAGGAAATATTGAAGCCGTCGCTTTTCTCGCTCAAAGTGTCCGACTCGCTGGCTGTGAAGGTGTTGTGGAGTTCGCAAGCATCTGTCGTGCATGTGGAGCCCATGAGCCACGTGCTTCCAGCGCCAGTATCCACCAGCATGTACATAGGAGCCTTTTTCGATCCAACTCCCACGGCCACAAAGTACGACAGATCCGTACCGTCTTGGTCGATGCCCTCGGTGTACGAGTATGACGGTGTGGTGGCTTCCATTATCTCATACTGGTTAGAGTCTCGCTTCTCAAAGCCAACTCTTGGTGACGTCGGGCGTTTACGGCCTTTGGATGCACGCTATACAAGCGTCAGCATATGTCATAGTCTGTAGTTCTAGGCTCTATGGAAGGGGCACTTACAGGGCTGTTGTGGGCTCGCTGCACCAAGTCTAGAGTCACAATCTTCTCCCCTGTGGCAAGATTGTCCCTCGCTTGTGCCGCAGTGGCTTTGTGTGCACACGAGTCGTCCACACATGGCTTCCAGATGTAGAAGGCAGAGGTTAGGGACGAGAGGCTCAAAGCCTGGATACAAAGAGAGGTAGTTCTCATTGCGACTGATTTTCTTTTCCAAGTTGGATGGCCGGGTATGTTATCCGTGTTGCGTAGGACAGCCGTATCGGTTGGCAAAAAGAGAAGGACCGGAGAGGTTATCTTTCCGCTCTGGCCTTGCCTATCTCATAAACACGATAAGAGAATGAAGTAGAGGAGAGCGAACTCAAGCTCTTCAAAGTATGACGGAGCAGCCAACCCTTTCTTTATCATAAAGCTTCTCGCCCTTTATATGCTGCGGTTTTGAAAGAAGCTCAAGATTATAGCGCCGAATGGGCAAAGACCACGGCAAGTGATAGGAAGAGGCGGAAGGGGAGAAGGTACGTCACAGGGCTGGCAGGTGAATGCCCTTATATGGAATACCGCGACTGAAGAGAAGGAGAGGGAGTTTCGTCAACAGCCTCCAGGGAAGGGCTATTGATAAATAAGTAAGGTGAAGCGGAGAGCAGCACCAGGGTCAGGTTCGGCTTGTCGGAGAGAATTCAAGCAAAACGGAGACTGGCAAAGAGATATAATAGCATGGTGTCCAGGCCTCTATAAACCAAGTAAGCCCTCTGGTCTGAGGACGGGGGGGGGAGACGAGTGTCTGGACTTTTCGTTTCTCTGTAGCTTCGCTTGGGGCGAAGGAAGAGAAGGAACAAACAGTATAGCAAGGGATAAGGGCGATCCTTAGTCTGATTTAGCCGTTTGGCTGTAGTTGGTGGAAAGTGGAAGAACAAGGCTTAGCTTTTAACAGGGGCGAGAGAGGGAGAGAGAGAGAGAGAGATAGAGCGGGGAATGGATGGCAAGAGGTTGAAGAACTCAAAGCGGACTTGGGTACGCGGGATTTTCCCTTTGACGAAACAAGTAGGGATAGAGAAGAGACCTAGTTGCTGAAGACGGCCGAGGAGAGACACGGAAAGACAAAGCCCCTAACTACCAGCGCGTGAAGACATAAAAATAAAAAAGAATAAAGAGGAAATAAAGACTATTAAAAACAGACCAGACGGTTAGATATGAGAGAAGCCCTGTCATGCCTCGCCGTAGCAGAAAATGAAAAACGCAAAAAGACCATAAGCAAGCAAAAGGAATAAAACAAGCCAAGTGCCAAGGTCAACAAGGAATGCAAAAAGGCCGCGCAGAAGACAAAGAGACTGGCAGGGCAAGACGGCTTGGGGACGGAGGAGTGACTTTGGCTTGTCCTCTCTGCTTGTTGTGTGCTGCAGCTCTAATATAAAGAGCAAATCCCAATGTCAGGCAGCACCTCTGCGTCTATCCTCCAGAATGAACCGTACATCCAAGAGGCCCCTGGATAGGCAGTGAGCCTTTTAAGATATTCCAGTAAGCATCTGACCACGAGCGAGAAGTTTGTCATGACTTTTGAATAGGGCCAGAGTCAACCGGAAAAATAAAAGGGCCAACAACGCTATAGTCAGAACCAGGCACGAGCTTCCGAGATGCCAGCACGCGTGAAATGGCTGGAAAGTGACAGAGACCTCTCATTGTAATAGCAGGCAGGGCTTAAGAAGACATCTCCTGTGCAGGTAGTTCGATAGGCCTACGACGATATAGCTAGTAGCATATAGGACAAGGTACCTGTCGATCTTGTCGCTACAAACTCTATAAAAATAGCTTGCAGAGAGAGATGCAGACAAGCCTGGGCTGGCAGTTTACCACGTATACGACGTATACAACCCGATTTCTAAGCTTAACCGGTGCATGAAGGCCTGTAGCCTTAGTTAGGACGCCCTGCAAAGCGATCTACGGCAAAGCAAGCCAGAGTTGATGGGCTGTATGCGTTGTTTCGTTCCAGGCCAGCCACTTGCGCTATAACCACTATACCAATCCGGTTTAAGACTTGCCAGGGCTCCCTGGAGTAAGCTATCAGAAACAAAGAATAAATAAAGGCAGGGGGGGGGGAGAGATAAAAGAGACAGGCAACATACTGCTTTGTGCTTCATTTATTGTTCTCTCTCCCACCCAAGCTTGAGCCACGAGCAAGTCCTAATATAGCCAGGGGCAGGCCAAGTTGTCAACTTCGGTCGATTAAGGACATTTTATACTTCCTCTCTCTGTCCCTTCTCCTTCTCAGGAACACTTAGTTCGAGAAAGTCAAGCTTGTCTGCTTGCTAGCTAGCTAGACATATTAGTCTCTGTTCCTTCGGCCCGCCGCTGTTGTCCGGTATCACTTACACAGACTTGATACACAATACACGTACACACACATAAGCATAAGCGTGATCCCGTGTTAGAGAATATCAAGAGGAAGCAGAAAAAGGAAAACGACATAAGCAATGTCTCCGCCGACGAAAGAGGCTTGACTGTGTGTGAGCACACATGTCCAGGGGACAGACAGATCTAGGCAGAGCAAGACCTGTGAAAAATTTGAGCGCCTTACTAAGGGTTTGCATTGGCATGTGACTGTCTAACCCTAAGGGAATACAAACCCTGTCCTATCTGTTACGAGCGCAATCTATCTGACGTCACAGGACAGCCAAGTGGAAATTCTTGTAGAGAAATTCCACCTAACAAGACTTTCGTTTCAGCAATCAGTCATATATCGCAGCTTGGCTACAGGATTTTGGATTTTATTGCCGCAAGAGTTAAAAGTGTGGGGTCATAGTGGTTGTGTACCACGATGCTTACATGCTTGGAGACACCAACATGGACGGCATGCATATGCATGTACGTGTACCTGGGCATACATGAATGCGTTGCACGTGAGTGAGTGTGTGAGTGAGTGTGTATGCCCGTATGCATGTATCGCCATGTGCCACCACATGGCATCAATCCCGGCTCTCTTCTTGTCAGTACTGCTTTGCGCTGTACTGCACGTTCTGCTCGGTTGGCTGGCTACACTGCCCGAACCACTGTTTCAAGATCCCGCGTTTCTTGTCTTGAGTCGGGTCTTCTATATTTTCCTCCTGTAATGCTGCTCTCTCCTTCTCCTATCATTCACGCTTTCCTCCTTCCTCACGTGCTAGATCCGAAGCCTCGCAGCGCGACTCGGCCTTGCCTGACTTCGGTGGCTTGATGCCATTGGCTTGGAGGCAGAGACAGGGGAGGGGGGCTTACACGGGTAATAGTCGAGATTCCATGTCTTGGTAGCGTAGCCCTCCATCCCTTTCAGGTTGAGCAAGCAAGCCAAGCAGTTATCAAGATTACCACTACAGCCTTTAACCAAAACTGTCATTAAAATAACGACGATCCTTACATGGCCAATCGCTTCTGATCTACAAACTGCAGCAGGAGGGAAACCTGAGCCATCTTTTGCCACGTCCATCATCATCAGCCAGTCGTATATGCCTAGGATTACTGGCAACTCGTGATTTAGACTCAGGGGCTCGGACGCTAACAGCGCCACTAGCATCAAGGGGCGGAGGAGCATCTGAAGAACGAGAAGGACCAAGCAAAGACGCAGGTCTGGATCAATTTTAAAATTTAACTCTCACCTATATCCTCCCAATCTCATCTCATCTCATCTTCAGCTTTGTTGCTGATAAAAAGAAAAGGAGAGATTGTCGTTCTTCTTAGGCCCCAACACAAACACATCGTAGTACTTGGGGCTCGGCCGGCATAACACCCTGTTGCTGGACCCATTGCTCCCTCCTTTTTGGTCCATCCTGTAGCCGAAAAGATCTCAGATGTTGACAGCTAAAAGCTGACACCAATACTGCAACGTATTATGGCTTCTATTGGAATATTACCCACAGCTAGTCGATCAGTCCATATCTTTGAGGGAGTTCGAGACTAGGCTAGGTCTGTCAGCCGCTTTTCACATTAAGACATGCATGCAACATGAGACAACCAAGTCCATGGGAACGCTTAGTTGCTGTGCTGTCGCTTTGCCATAAGCTTCATCACGTCCCTCAAGCCATATTCGGTAAATCCCGGTTCTTCTCAACCCATGTCTTGGCCCTTTCCCACACCTCTCCAGCCCGATCGCACCCAGCTCCCTTGACACTATCCTCGTGTCTCTTACCCTCCTCACGCTTATCGCCCGTATGTTCCACACCACCCTCAAACAGTCTTGTGCCCAAACAGACAAACGCCTCCCTAGCTTGTTCTAATATCTCCCCATCATCGCTCAGCAGCCTTCCCGCTGACACTGTCCGCAGGAACCACCATACCGACTCGTTGCGCCACTGGAGACTCTCTGTGAGCCGTAGCGTGTCGCGATAAACTGAAAGCGCTAGTTTCTTGTGAAGCTCCAGCACGAAAAGTAGGAATGACCAGCCCGAGATGTCCGTGTGATGCTTCCAAGCCCAGCTCTTGGCTATCTCGACTAGCTTCTCTGTTGAGTACTGGAAATTCCGCACTATCCACCGCGCATGGCTCCATGCATAGTAGTTTCGTGCATGTCTCTCTCCTGACACACACACGACATTTAGTAGGTCCTGTGCTGTGTCAACATCCTTCTCCAGCCCATGGAGACAAAGGAGCTTGAGTAGCCAGCGCCGATGGTTCCAGAGCGTAGGAGACTTGGTATGGCGGTGTAAGCGGCTCGTCAAGAGACTGTCCACAAGCCACTTCTCGCGGCGGAGCAACGAAACGATAGTGGGCGCAATATTGTGGACAGAGGCTGCGTCAGAGGTAGACGCTGCTATTGACACAGATGCCAGTTGCCGTGTGATCAACCTCTTGCGCATGTTTGCTGCCGTCAGATTCTCTGCATCCATCAGAAGGCATACTGCTGTAGCCCGATGGACCTGCTCACTACACGAATTGCTATCTGAGCCCGCGGGCGACAGCTCTCGTAACTGCTGCAGAATACCCCGCGCCACGAAGAACGCCTGCACGAGACGCAACTTGGGAACTGCGACGGCATTCTTGTCCCGGAGGACGTTGTTACTGGGGTCGAAACCGAAGCCGCTGAGAATTTCAATTTCAATGAGGCATGGTCGCGCGGTTATTTGGGGACCGTGGGCATAGGTGAACACATCGGCGATTTCATCGAAGACCTTTTGGTGATTCCCAGTTTTGAGGGCGGCAATGGCGCTGGGATCTAGAGCTCGAGACATGGAGACGACGCGATTAGCTAGTAACAGATGGGGAAACAATGGGCGATTGCAGTAGTTTAGGTGATGCTATAACGTCTTAGGAAAGGGTTAATATTGCAAAGTTGTGTAGTTGAATAGTAGGTCTAAGGCTATAGACGAGCTTGGCCATTGATTGTATCTAGAGACAAAGCTACATGCCGCCGCCATGTAGTTTGTACCCATGTAATAATAGTAGTTGTAATAGTGCCAAATACCCCAAAAAATATGTTATTTCTGATATTCAGCTAAAAACGATGCTTCATTCAACTGAGATTAGATTATTTATTCTGCTACTGCGTTATTTGCGCTTCTCCCTCAACAAGTATTAGTATGTGGTATATGTGCTTACGAGATACTCAAGCTGAGACGTGGCCTGCAAGGTCTACAAGGCTACGAACATTGACATCACTGAAGTCGCCCCACAATTAATTGTCTACCCACCTCCATCCCAGCAGGCCAGTTCCTTCATTGGCTGAAGCTGCCTAGGCCAAACTGTCACCTGCAAATTGCAAAAAATCACCAACATCACTGCTGTATCGGCAATATTTCCTGGCTGCAAAGCCCTTCTTGTCCCACCGCTACTAGTTTTGTATCCTTCTTGCAGCTCAGGATATCGCGGACATCCCATCGATACCTTCCTCTCGGTCCCTTGTCTTCTCCCCGCCACGTTCGGTCCCACGACCAACATAGAGCTTGTCATCATGATCTCTCTTATGGTTGTTGTTCTTCTATTGGAGGTAGTCGTGCATTTGATTAATGCTATTGGCACAACTACTATTAATAATCTGGTGCGCAGTACCTTACCCCCTCCCCCATCATCTCGCTGTCTTTACGACTTACTAACACTTCCATCCAATCACAACAGCTATGGCGTATCTTGATTCTGCTCCCCATCGGGCCTGCTCAGATGGCGGCTGAAAAACGAAAGCTACAAACCGAATATCTCGCCGTCCGCAAGGAAATGCTGGCAACCAGCAGCCAGGACGAGTTTGCCAAGTGGGCTAGACTGCGACGCAAACACGATAAGCTCTATGAGGGACTGGAAAAGAAGAGTATGTTGCATACACACATGTACCAAGTTCCCCGAGAGTGCTCATCATTCAATCCTGTCTTTTTGGATCTTATTGCACCGTACACTAACGCCTGGGGTTTTTTTTTTCCTTGAACAGAACAAAGCTTCGATGCCGTCCAGGCCCAGTACAACACTATCATCAACGCCGTCCGCCTGCTCATAACCCGTGCTCCGCAGTATATCATCCCCTTCTGGTTCTCACGTGAGCCTATGTTCTGGCTGCCTAAAAACCTGTTCCCCTACTACGCCGAATGGCTCCTCTCATTGCCCAAGGCTCCGCTGGGCAGTGTGAGCATCGGGACCTGGCAAGTTTCCTGTGCCCTTGCCATCAAGCTTATATCAGATGTACTCGTTGCCATCGGTACGTTTGTCGCCACGTCGGTGGCAAGCAAGAAGAAGATTCCTGTTATGATGCCGGCAGATGCACAGTCAAGTGAGCCTAAGACTGTGCCCGTTGAAGAAAAAAAGGAGTTATAGAAAATTTTGGTCGTATTGCTACAAGAATATAGTACATGTTTAGAATCTCTTGAATCACTGTGACACAATTAGGGTTAATCAACAAAAGACACCCATGTGACTTATCTTATCGTAGATAAAGGTAAAATTTACGAGCACCGTCATTTGGCATGGTAAAGATGTTGATGTACGACAGGATTCTCTACGCTGATGGTATGTATCTGGTTTGATTTGACGCAAAGTTCCTCATGGCTAGAAGCTGAGACTTTGTAACACGACCTAGACGAATGCTCAAGGGAGTCATTCTCCTCTTGCGAGGATTGTTCTTGGCGCAAATTTGACTATGATGACCACTGAAGAGATCACCAAAGCTTCGAAAGCGCCGCTCACATATGTGGCTGTTGTTATTTCTTGTGTATGCAAGTTTTACAGAAGACGAGGCCAGATTGCCGAGATTCGACACCAAGTATAGCGCGAGATTCGCATGCCGTCACATGTCTCGAATAAAAGACTAGGGGTTGGAGCACGACTTGGCTTGGTACCAAGGGGAATCTCTTGTCATGAATGGCGTCAAATCTGAGCGTCACCGACGTTCGCGATGGACAATGGATGTATCGAGTTGTTTTTTTTAGGCGGTAAAAAACAATGCGTGAAGATGGAAAGAAAGAAGGAAAGAAAAAAAAATTGTTTCGCGACATGAGCGACAAAGATAAATGTTTTATTTTGTGGGGTCGTCAATGAGTGGGATGACTAATCAGAGTGGGACAGAGTCTATAAGGGTTTAGCCGGCAATTCGCCGAGGTGACTGAGGCTGGTGATATCATATGAAATTCAACGAGCAAGGCTTTGTAGATGCAAGACGCGGTGCAAATCAAGTTGTAAAAACAACATAGAGTTATAAAAATATAGTTTTACAAGGTCTTTCTCAGAGCGTGTAGTAACTGGTATTAGTCGTGCTGCACTGAAAACACAGAAGGGTTACTATCGTTACAGGCCTTTCAGCACTGAACTAAAAGCCCTGGAGCTGTCTGGCTCGCCATTCAAGGGAGTCTGATGGCTGACACATGTTCTTTTTGACAACCACGGCAACCTCCAACATTCTTGCTGAGAGCCTGGCACTAAAACACCGGGTAAACATTGCTATTTTATTTTGTTGCTTACACCCATTTCCTTTGCTTGTCTTCCAGGCCGGGTGTGAATTGACTTTCTTTTATTGCGTACTCTCACCCAGTTGTCCTTTTTTTCGCCTTTGGGACCCTCTCTATCTGCAGGCTTTAGCTACCCACATTATCGCCACGATGTCGCTGTGGGTGACGTGAGTTGCTCTCTCCTCCCAATCTCCCAGCTAACGTCTCTTGGAAACTACTGCTCACACAACACTCTCTCGTTTGATCCCCATTGCCAGATTCAAGAGCCTTGCCATATTCTTTGGCCCGCTAGTTATCCCGCGTGCCTATGCATACTACCAATCACAGCGCACCGCTGCCGCACGGCACGGCCTGACGCCCCGACCCTTACCTATCCGTGTCTACTATGGTCTTGTCTTCCTCGGAGCCGTCTCCGTATTTTTTGCTCTGCAGGCGCTTCTGCGCGTGCCCGAAAACGTCTTCACACAAACCAACTCGCGTCTTCAGATCCCGGCTGATGTGCTCTTCAACCGTCTCGCTACAATCCATCCACTTAGTCCTGCCGATGAAGCTCTCCGTGCGCGATTCGTCAATCTTGAGTCACGCCTATTGTACCTTAAGTACGGCCCATCCGTGATGGCCGATTGCATCTTTTGTACTAGTGAGCGGCCTGACATGTTTTTTGTCTATGCTCTGCCCGCTCTTGTCGCCCCTCACCTTGTTAATATCTTGGCCATTGCTATGGCTACCTCACCTCTTCTGGCTGGCCCATGGACGCTTCGTTGGCGCAATCCCACTGTTCTAGTTTCTATACTGATCGCAATGGTCGACTTGTATAATGTTCAGGCATATAACCACAAGGCCAATGCCCGCGCGCTGCGGCTTGGCGATCTTGACATGTTCTACTGGCGCGCCAACACTCTGCGCCTAATGGGACTGATCCTGGTGAACACCGCGCTCGGTACGCTCATGTATCTGTCGGCGACGAATAGGGCGTTTGTTGAGGCTCCACCAGCAGCGGTACGAGTTGAAGCTGTGAACAAGTCTCTGGCTACTGTGATTGCCAAGGTGAATGCCGTTGGCATCCTCAAAAATACAGTTTCTCGCAACAACCAGCTACGCGATCATGCCAATACATACTGGACTTCTGAGGCTCGAGTCACGCAACAGCTTATGGAGGAACGTGAGGTTGTTGATAGCGTTAACGATGCATTGGAGAACAACAGAATAGATGTTTCGGCTGTCACGCGTAGTGCGCATCAGTATGCTACCAACATTTTGAATCCTTGGCTGGCCGAGGCTGAGCAAAAAGCTAAGGGCCGCAAGGTCGAAAGGCCTGCGGCCTAGCGGGCTGCTGGTATAATATTCTTTTTCTTTTCACCTTAATATAGATCTGATTTTCCACCCAGCAAATGTCCAAGGTGTTTCTAAAGTAGTTGTGTGTGTATGTGGTTTGAAGAGTAGAGTAGAAATTGCACATGAAAAGGAAGTCCCTTCTTCGACATGGTAATCACGGCGAGTCCTTGCCCACTTCCAAGGAGATATATACTACGAACATAAAGGACCTCACGACTGTGAAGGCTGTAAATAATTGTAAAGACTGGGCGGGGCTATTCAACAGCCCTCAAAAGATTAAAATAACCAGCATGCTTACGAACCCCAAGATGCCATATGATGTAGAAGAAAACGGCAATTATCCTCGAGTATCGGACCGGGTGCCTACGCTTGATACACTTCCCTGCCGGCCCTTTCCACCTGCTGGGCCACCGCCCTCCTCCGCACTGCGCTCTAGGAAACTAGCCCACAGCTCTGCCAGGGTCTCCTTGCTGGACGCGCCGGTGGTGGCTGACAAGGCTGACGGGTCCGAGAAGAAGTCCGAGTGTAGCGACGGGCTACTTGGAGTACGAGAAAATGGTGATGCAGGCAGACGCAGGCTGTTGGACGAGGTACCTGGGCGGGCGAGACCAGCCTGCTCACGCTCTTCGTCTGTGAATTGTAAATAGGACGCCATGACCTGTAGAATCTGGAACCGCTTGGGGTCGGACCGATCGAGAGATAGGAAATGCACTAGCTGGTTTGTAACGATTTGCCTGTAAAAAGAAATGGGATGAAAATTAGCCAACGATAATGTGCAAGGAATGCAGATTTAGGTGGCATCGTCTCCTTACCTGTCTACCTGGTCTTGTGGCTTTGTTTTCTTTAGATACCGCAGAGCTTTGGTTAGGTGCTCATTCAGCACGATAGCTTCGTGTCTCAGCTTCCCAATCAGGAGGTTCTTCTCGTTGACTTCCTTTTCAAATGGTGCAGTGCGCTGTAATTCTTTGCTAAGCGTTTCTTTTTCTGCTAGTGCCGCAGCAAGCTGTTTGTCAACGCCCTGCGCTGCGATCTTGAGAGCCTTGAGTTGCTCCTCATGCGTTTCTACCATATCACGCAGTTCGCGTTTTCGGGTATCTTGTAGCTCTGACAACGCGCGCTGCAGGCTGCTAATTGACTGGTCCTGAGTGTCTTTGATGCTGTTTATGGATAGATACGCCTCGTTGAGTTGGCCTAGCTGTTCTTCCAGGCTAGTGATTTTATCAACGTATGAGTCCTTGAGAGCACGCTCTTCCATGGCAATAACCTCCCACTCGCTCATGGCATTTGTTGTAGACTGGAGTTCATCGCGCAGACGCTGGTTCGCAATCACCAGGTCGTCCTTTTCTTTGCTCCAGTTTTGCGCCGACAAATTGTTTCTGCTGCGGAGACCTGTGAGTTCGCGGGTGGCCTCTTGTAGCTCTAGCTCTAGAGACTCTACTCTTTTATTGGCCTCCTCCGTTTTCCCCCGCAGTTCTTCGCCTTGGGCTTCCAGCTCGTCTATGCGCTCTTTAGCCTCTTCTAGCTCGACTCGGTCTCTTTGGAGACGCTCGGCAAGGGTTGATTTGATCTTTTCCACTCGGTCTCGTAGAGCTTCATATTGCTCCTCGGCCTGCTCTTTGGCTGCCGTAGACTCATCGATCTCTTCCTTCAATTGCGCTACTTCGGCGTCGTGTGATTCCTGGAGTGCTGATAGTTGGCTCCGCAGTTTTTCGACTTCATCTTGGAGGGGCGTCTGGTTCTCTGCCTGTAATGCGGGATCGGAGTGGGGATTGGGATTAGTACCGTTTGGCTTTGTGTTTGAGGTATCGAAAGTGGTTTCTTGCGACGCGGGCCGGATTGGAATATCTTGGGTCTAGGACAGCAGTAGCGTTAGTAGGGGGCACTGCGATCGCCGTGAGTTGGTGAGAGATGTACCATTGGTGTTGAGGGTTCGGGTTCGCTTTCCATGACTTCAGCGTCGGCTTTAGGTGCATCTTCGGCGGCAGGTTGGGACTCGATGGGAGTTGCATCCTTGGATTTCGCGTTCTTGGTCTTCTTTTTGTTGTTCTTCTTCTTCCCAGTCCCAGAAGCTTGAAGCTATAGTGTCAGCCAGTTGATTCTCCATAGGCGGGGTTGCGTGCGTTCGCTGAGGAAGCAAGGCAGAAGGCATTTGCTTGGTATTAGGTATTTGGTATTTGAACTCAATTGGAAGCGGCCAGGAGACCTTGACATTAGGTGCAGTTTAACAGTTATTGGGGAATGACGAGGGGATCCTACTAGCTGGTACAGCGCTGACGGTATCAGACGGTGCCGGAGACATTATTGGTGAGGGTTGGAAAAGACCGTCTGTAGAAACGGCTATTGGGCTATGAGTATAGGACCAACTTTTTTTTTTCCACCCTTCTTGCCAGAGTTGTAAACAGGCTATATAGTGTGAGCAGATAGAGCAGAGCTTGGACGAGAAGATATGTATGTGCAATTATTGGCTGCAGGCGATTTGTTGGAAAGTCGCAGAATGCTCGAGATTGATCCAAGTTGTGGTGTAGATTTCGGTTGTAACAGTCAAATGGCCGTTGTCGATGGTGAATAGTGGGCAAGAAAGAGGGCGTAGGGTTGATATCGAGGCTTGGATTGTGCGCAATATATGGAGAGGAGAGTTCAAATGATGCAGCAGCTAGGAGAGGGAATAATGGGCAGAGTGTATCAGGAAAAGTCCGAAGCTTGATAACTCGGTGATTGGTGGTGTTGTTGACATTGATTGACGTTGACGTTAATTTCGTGCACACGTAAGCCACAAATGTAGTTTCACTACAGTGGGCATTATGCCCTGGAAGCAGCCTGGCGCCAGCCTTGGCTTTATTGTTAGGGGGAATAGAGCAGGGCTGGAATGCACCTGTATTTTAGCGGGCTACAGTGGTGTAGACACTGGCTAAGGTGGATATGGAAGCCTTTTAGGCCTTGAGACTGCCAAGGTCTACGCATTGTTTGGTGATGCCACCAGGCGGAATATGGATGTTCTGAAGCGGCCTGAAACCAGCAATTTCACGGCTATGACGATGTTTTCTTTTTTTCAGGGTTGAGAAGAACGATCGCATAGAAACCTTGCAGTCAACACAGATGCTGTTTATATGTAGAACTGCACAGCCTTTTCGCTGGTATTATGAGGCAAAGCTTGCTATATACATAAAACTACTAGGCCGGATTTTGGTGGTTCGTCCTGTTCCCCCCCCGTCCCATGTTGAGCCGAACTTACAGTACCGACCCAGAGACCAATAACATGAATAAGGTTTTCTGCTCAAACAATGGCACCGGCACCTTGCTGGTGGCTTATGTGATCCAGTGACGCAGATTGTCTATACTTGTTACGTATGCTGCATCATGTTTTCCTCTAGGGAGCGATTGTCTATAACGTAACCCTTCTATGGAGTACAAGTATGGACCTCCATAACATGCTGACTCATCAACTCATAAAAATTTTGAAATATATTGCTCGCTGGTTGTGCAGCCGGGTTTCTCTTCCTTCTTTCTCTTTTCCTTCTCATACATATTCCACATCGATACCCTCCCACATAAAAGACTGCCGCGGCTACTTGTAGCTGCCTATCTCTGGCGTATTTTGGACGGGGGCTGATGGAGAACATACGCGTCCTTTATAATCCCGCTCACCTACTTCTAAACTTCTACTGGGTGAATGGGTTCGCTATGGACGGACATACCATTCTGTAACCTCTTCTCATATTGGGGCATCAAGTAAAACCTGGACTGTATAGACTATGCAAACATGCTACAATATGCTTTACGGCTGAGTAGTTGGCCAAGTATCTATTCTCAGTAAACTTGTTTTAAATGCCCAAACTAAACTTGCCGTGTCCCGGATCTCCAAGCAACACGAAAATGCAAATCACAGAACCAAAAAGTAAACCTTTCTAACAGGCGAATTGATCAAGGAAAAAAAAAAAAAAGAATCGCCCATGCATGCTTATACCCAAACTGTTTTGTGCCCTATCATACCTCATCAAGCGCCAACAATGGCAACAAGACTGAAGACAATCAACCAGTCAGCCAGTCCCCCTCTCTACAACTCCCTCATTAAACCGCGCTTCATGCTGCCACCTTCTTGTTGCGAGTAGATGCGCGTGTCGGCTTTTGGGCCGTTTTGGGAGACGCCTTGGCCTTGGGGTTAGGAGAAGCCTTGCCCTTCTTAGGCGTGGGCTTGGTTTCCTTTTCCTGCGCCGGCTCGGATGGCTCCTGTTTAGCAACGGGCTGTGTCTCCTCCATAGCGACAGACTCCTTCTCCTTAATGGCCTTGGGGACGTCGGCGTTCTCGATTGCCGGCGGCACAGATGCGTTCTTGACCACGATAGGCTTATAGCTGTAGCCAATGGCCTTAAGCTTCTTGGCATTTTCTAGACGCTTCTGGTTCTCGCGCTCAACTCTCTTCGCCCAGCTGGACTCAGACTTGGGCTTTTTCAGAGACAGCGCCTCCATCTTGTTGTAGGGTATCTTCTTGAAACGCTTGTTGGCGCCCTTCCATACGTCGGCGTGGAGCTTTTCTGTCGGCACAACCTTGCACTTGAGGATGTGGCCAAATAGCAGGTAATTGTCCATGGTCTTGGCTACGATCGAGGCTGTGCTTTCCTCCCGAAACTCAATGAAAGCGAAATGTTTGCTGGCGCCAGTACGCTTGTTGCGCGACATGCGCAGACGCAAAATGGGCCCGAACTGGCCAAAGTATTGCTTCATTTCGTTTTCATAGAAACCGTGAGGAATGCGACCAATGTAGACGACTCCGGGCTTCTCCTTCTCGTGAGATTTAACGCTCTTCTTGGCCTTGATGCTGGGGATCTTGCCAACGTCCTGGCCGGCCTTGAAGATAGATTTTGAAGGAGCCTCGTTATCAGAGTCAAGACCGGCCGCCAGAGCCTGAAGCTCGGCGTCAACCCCCTCCTCGACGTCTTCGTCTTGGATTGTAATGTCGGCGACAGTAACTGTTTCATCCTCGTCAACATCCATGGTATCCGCCTTAGGTTCGGGCTTGGTCTCAGGCTCAGGCTTGGAGGCTTTGCTCTTCTTCGAGTTGGGAGTAGACTTCTCCTTGGGCGTTGACTTGGAGGATGCCTTGGGCTTTTTGGCAACGGCGGGGGAGCTGTCATCGGCAGCTATCGACATGGCATGTTAGTATATGCTTTATATATCAAAGGATACGCCGGCCGGCATCGGGACGCAAAATACAAACCTTTGCGCTTGTTTTTGATAGGAGTGGTCTTGACTACGGCAGGGGAGGCGGAAGCCACTATGAAGAGAGGACTTTGTTAGCATTACTTCTTACTATAAAGACTCGGAAGAGCTTACCATTGCGTTTTCTAAGTTCGGGCGCCATTTTGTGTGTGTACGTGCGATTTAGATTTTGAGTGTTGAGTACAGTTTGGCGGGATTGAAGATAAAGCACCGATTTAAGTGAATATCTGTCGGCAGGTTTGAAAATGAAAAAAAAAAAAAAAGTTGAGAATTCTGCCGGGCGGTGTGAAGTGAAAGTGAAGCGCCCCACTGAATGGCTTCGATTTGCAGGGGGTTGAAGGGGGTTACTGCAGATACAAATGTATAAATATGCTTGCCGGTATAGAAAGACACGACAGCTCAAAATCTAATGTGACCAGTTTTGAGCTTACCATTCCTACTACTTGGTAGCTCATGAGCAGCGGTCTCTTCTGAGTTGAGAACTTTCCGTGCTTTGTGCTGTTTTTTTATTCTTGGCTGCTAAAGGCCATCAGCTCCAGTTCGGCTTGTGTTACACGTAAAAGTGGGCCTCTTCCCTTCTCAGCATGTTGTTTGACTTTGGCATCAAGCCTGTCTTATCTTCATCGGACATCGCATCGCGACTTCACTTTGGCCTCTGGCCAACTACACGTCGATATTTCCCATTTCGTATGCTCAGATGCTAACAAGGAGATAGAACCCAGGTTCACTTCTAATTCCGTACGCGCACATCTACACCAAGGGACTCTCCATACACGGTCTACCTATACAAACGATGGTTATGTCTACGATAGATATTTCAAACAGTGATGTGTGGGATGACTCCGCGCTAATCGCTTCATGGAACGATGCTCTTCAAGAGTACAAAGTCAGTGCCTGCCGCATATCATAGTGTATCAAGCTTGCCACAGAAGCTAACTCTCCTGACAGAAATATCACAGCATCTTCCAAAAGGTGCGCACTGAGGCTGACCTGGAAAGAGAACTTGCTGCAGCGGGGTATGTACATCCAAGTTACGAAGGTATACTTTTCCGGGCCGAGAAATACTAATGGGCTGTGGAATAGACTTGGTGTAAATGGGGAGCTTTTGGAGGAGGCCAATCTCGACGGGCCTGTCGTTGACGATGAATATGAGCCCGAGTATGAAGAAGAAGAAAACGGCATTTCGTCGGATCCATTAGTTGAAAGTGCCAAGCCGGAACCATCCATATCTGTAAGTTTATCCCTCATCAGTGCAACGCTAGACTTCCACATCTACTGGAGCATACCACGACGTCATTGAGTTCTAACGAGACACGTTTTATTTCTGAGATAGCGACCATCAGTAATTCCCGGACAACCGCCTATTTCCGAACAGATAGCTCAGGATGAAGCTCCTTTCCTTCATCAAGGCCCTCTTGAGCAAGGTAAGAGGAGGCCTCTAATGGCATTTTACTAGAGTCTCTGGCTTATGATACAGTTTACTAACGCAGTGTGGCTCTCCATCCTCGTGATGGAGAGGGCCTGTTATTTTGTATAGTTAAAGATGAGACACTTAAAAAGGCTTTTATGGGGTGGTATTATGCAGGCTACTACACGGGTCTTTACGAAGGGATGCAGAAGAAAGAGAGCCCGGCGGGAGACACTCAAGCAAACGATGCCCCAGAGGCGTGAGCATGGGCTTGTGGTTTTGTGCTGTTTTTGTATTGTTTTGATTTAAAGTTGAGAGAGCCGCGAGTTCAAGGGCTTGTGCTAATATGATTCACGCTCTTCTATAGACGGGATGACCAGTCTCCAAGCTCCTTCTCAAGACATGTGGCATGTAGTAAATAACAAAAGAGACGGCTGAATGACGTTGCGTTTTTCCAGACCTGGAAGCTCACAGACGTACTAACAAAGGACCGAAGTCTTAGTAGCTTTTCTGGCAGATTGCACAAGTCACACAGACCTCGATGCAATAAAGACTTGACGGCATGCATGACACGCCTTGAGACGTAGAGAGACGAGGATAGTGATCTGGAAAGGGAGGGAGCCTTGTAATTGTCTCACGAGTAGCACGGATCGCAGATGTTCCGTCTTGACTTTAGGAAACAGACACGCGGAGCAGCCATTGATGTGCCTAGTAGTAGAAATGCACTTGTTGCAGAGGAGGTTGACCTGCTTTCTGATCCGCTCGGCCGGCACACAAAAATGGTTGCTGGTAACCTCAACTAGCCGAAAACTTTATGAGTCTATGCCTTCACATGTGAGGATGGAAATGAGCCGAACTACGTGTGGAGGGAAAAATAGGCACGAGGATAATGCGATGGGCAAATGTTTTACTGGAAGTGTTTCACATGTTGGTTGAAGGTGCTTATGAAACAGGGACAAAATGCACACTGTACAGACAGGTACAAGTTTGGGCTAGCTCTCATGTGCGAGATTGGTAGTCGTACTGTGACTGTCAAGTCAACAACAAGGCACAGTAAAGCCAGGGCTGAAACGGCTCATTTGGCGACATTTTGAGGCAGTTAAGCGTGAAACTTTGAAACTGTCAAAAGCCATGACGGCAAATGTCTAGAGATTACAGTTAAATGCATCTTCCATCACTGGCATTTGAAGGATGGCGGACTGTGTGTCCATTGTTGCTTCTTTAATCTGAGGCCCAGGTCGAGGGCGGCTAGCTTCCTACTCCGTGCAATGGCATTGTCTCCAACAAGGTCTGCCAAGAGATATATATATGATACTAGACGAACATAGCCCAGGGGGCCTGCAGCTTCAGCTTTATGCTTCAGTGTTGTGCTAAGACTCGGTCTCTTCTGAACATGGCAAACACCAAACACTATCCGAGACTGAACACGCTACAGGATCTCGGAAACAGACACAATGTGACAGCTAATATGACACTAGCCCTGTTTCCTGCCTCCCCTCCCTCCTCCCCGTAGTATTCATACCTTGGCTAACCCCTATCTATATAGAGTGATGCTTAAGCATGAAATAGAGTTATAGAACCACTTGTTTTCAGTCCCGGAGCCTTGAGACTCCGAGTTTCGACTAGGACAGGAAATGTTTATAGCGGTCCAAGGGAGTTGTAGCTCTTGTTACTCATGGTTTGTCTTTGGTGCTCTAGGGTAAAGTTCTTGGTGCAGTCAAGTTCGTGACCACACTGAAAGGTCCCCCCCCCCCCCCCCCAGACACCTGTACTGTTAGGTCGTCAGGCTCACGGCGGATCGTGTGTTTGATAGCCAGTCCAAGTTTCCCTAACAGGGCAGTGCTTTTGCATTTCTCTAGCCTCCGGCCATACACTTCCTGCTCATGATCGCCATCTTCAAACAGTGATTGTTGGCTTAAGACGCCCTAGCCTGTATATCCTCGACTTTAAGAAAGGCCTTCTCTCTTGTCTTGATTTCCTTTTCTTCCCCCTCCGCTCCTCTTCTTCTGCTTCCTCACCATCTTTCTCTCTTACCACCAAGAACAAGTCGTGTGTGTGCTTGGCCGCCCAGTTACCTGTTGCCTTCCTTTCTTTTTCCTTTCGTCTTTAATATTCGTTTCTTACCGAGTCCGGCACTCATTTACCTTTTACCAATATATCTTTTATTCCATATCCTGAGCTTATAATATACGACACCCATCGTCTCCTTCCCCTTACCAACTGGAAGTCTCCTCAAAAGCCGGCCCTTTTTTTTCTATCATTTCACTACTAATCTTTCCTTTCTTGCTTTCTACAACTAATCTTCTTCTTCTTGCATTCAAAATGAAGCTTTCAACCCTTCTCGCAGCTGCTATAGCGCCCGTAGTTCTTGCCAAGACTGCTGCCACCAAGTTTCCCGTTATAAAGCGGGATGACGTTGAGATTGAAAACTCCCGCCAGAAACTGACTAGCCCTAATTTCTTGTCTTCTCTGCTGCAAAATAAACAAAGTCCAAACGTTATCGTCGTACTGTGGAACTTCCCAGGCGGCAACGCCGCCACTACACCACTTGACAAGGCCGTGACTGTTACCCAGATCGTCACTGCCCCCCCTGCTGATGCCGCCGCAACTCCGCCCCCCAAGGAAAACAAAAAGGACAAGTCTGAGGCTACGACTGGTGGGCTGCCTAAGGGTACTGGAACAGCGGCCGTCGCTCCTGGTGCTACGCACACAGTCACAGTGGGAGGCCCGCAAGGCCTGTCTTACTTCCCGGATTCCATCCAGGCGGCCGTTGGTGATGTGATCAAGTTTGAGTTCCTGTCGCAAAACCATACCATCACCCAATCAACTTTTGATACACCCTGTGCCCCTTTGGCTGGTGGCATGGACTCTGGATTTATCCCAAATCCCAACAACACCGTTGTTCCCCCTCCTGCCATGGCTATGCAGGTGATGACCACTGAGCCTCTTTGTAAGTTCTCCTAACAATGATACTCAGTAGATATGCAGCAACTAACGCTTCTCTTCTACAAACAAGGGATGTTCTGCGCTCAAGGCAACCACTGCGGCCGCGGGATGGTCTTTTCCATTAACCCCAATGCTGCAAAGACTCATGCCCAGTTCCAAGCACGTGCCATTAACTCTACAGCCAAGGGTTTAGTCGGCAGCAAGCTAACAGGCGGAAGCGGTGTTCCTGTCGTCGCTGCCCCCGCTGCCACCGGCACTAATAGCACTAGTACTACCATTTCACCGCCATCAAACGTTCAGACCGGCATAGTCACTGGTACTGGCACTCTGCAGGCTGATGGCTCATGTTTGTGTTCAGTGCAGTGCGGGACGGGCGCTTTCCCTGTTGCTGCACAGGGCGTGGGTGCATTTGGTGGAACTCCTGGTAAGTTATTCCCCGCGCAGTAGCCAACTGGCCCAGTCATCAATTTGAATAGCCAACTGACTGACATTTTTGATAGGATCTATTTCTATGGCCCAGTCTGCGGGCATTGTGCCACCCCCGTCTCGCCGTCTTCGTCGCTCCTGGACGGGCGCTGCACAAAACGGACCTTACGGAAGATACTAGACTGGGTTAAATCTAGTGAAGGAATATGCTTTGTATATGGGTGTTTAGTGGCTGTGAGTGATGTGGTGTATAGTGCTTTCCTGGGGGGGGGGGGGGGATATCAGCTGGAGTTTGGTTTCTGTTTTTGGGGTCCTTGCGTTTCCGAGCTATCTCTTTGTTTAGGATATCTGCTCACATTGTTGTTTACCTGCTTACTTGTTTCAGTTGTTTCTATTCTTTACAATATGGGAAAGGGTTCTGGGCTCTGGAGGCTACGTTCCCTTTCGAATGATTGCAAAGAAGAGTGATGCAGAGCAGAGTTAACCCTCTTACTCTCTATCATCTGCCCCTAGTCCAGGACCATGATGTGATGATGAAAAGAAGAAAAAAGAAATATGTATCAACCTTATTTGAATCCAGCAAAGTGCGTTAAGGTAGTAAAGGGGGAGGGTGATGGACCTTGGTTTCACAGCAGCCCAAGCCGGGGCTGAGAAGTTGATCATACTCAAGGCTGGTCCTAGGGGTTCCAATGTTTGTGTAGAAGGGCTAGAGGGTAGGCCCTGAGTCAGTTTCAGCGTCCGTTTCATGTGCAAGAGTTCGGCGTCTCGATTGGGCAAATGGCCAAGTGAAGTTGGGCCGTGACGCTGATGGGCTATTATTCTTAGGTTATGTTTTCACATGCAGTCTGTGACATGCCTACACTGTGCAAAGCGTATTTGATATGCCCCATGCAGTAGCACAGCAAACAACTGAGTTTATCTGGAGTTAAAAGTCATGTATATCATATCAAGATGGAGTATCTAGCGTTGAGATCACTACCAGTACAGGGCGCATATCAAACAGCGCTTGAGTTAGATAGAAGACTGCCAAAGCAAGTATTGTGTCTAACCTATTGCCAGTCTTCTCGAGCCAAACCCATATATTCATCTTCCGGGAATTGCATCTGACTAGTACCACGGGCCCATGACTGTCATTGTCTCTGCAGACAGAGACAGCCCGCTCAATAGCAAGCATTTCCATTACTTCTTAGCAGCTTGCTCCTGCTTGCGCGCCTCGGCTAACACGCAAGGCCAATGTCAGTATGCTGTATATCTATTGATACTTGTTTGCAGCAAAAAGAAAAAGAAAAAAAAAAAAAAAAGACTCACCAGCAGCCTGCTTCTTGCGCATAATCTCAGCGGCAGTTTCCTTTGCCCGCTGCATTTCGGCGCCACTCAAAGAGTTGCCCTTCTTCTGTGTAAGGCGTTAGTATTGCTCACGAGAGAGTTGCAACAGCAGCCGCCGCTTCCCAAGAGTCTCTATGCAAGATGCCGTATATCAGGGTGATGTCCGTGTGGGCCGAACATCTCCGTTCAGGTGGCAGCGGAGATGACAGCGAGTCACAAAACAGCAGGAGACTAGTACAGCCACAGTTCTCCTTTGTTCATGGCTAGATCCATATCTAACTTACCTGGCTGGCCTGCTTCTTCAAGTTGGCCTCACGGGCCTTCTCACGCTGATTTCCACGAGCCATGACGAAAACACCTGGGAGCTCGAAAGAGAAGTGAACAAGTAATGAAAAGATGGGATTTAAAAAAAAAAAGTAAAAAAAAAAAAAAGACTACAAAAATGGCATGCGCTGCGCAGAGACCTTACAGATTGCGTCTGCTCAATGGCGTAAGCATGAAGAATTTTGAACACGATGAATTTGGGGTGAAAGAAGAAAATGAAAAAAAAAAAAAAAGAAAAAAAAAAAAACTCTTTCTTCTGTTGGTATATCTCAGTAAAGCGCGCCCCCCAGAAAATGCTCGAAACGCCCCATTTATTTCTTGTCCTTAACCCTAAGTGGCCAGTCTGGACCCTAAAGCATACGCGCTCATTCTATGCCGATTTACTCGCCTAGTAGGGAAAAAAAAGTTGGTGAATTGATGACAAACTTAAAGATCTTGTAATGTCTTCCCCCTTTGGGATGATTTTGACAACCCGCAGACATTCAAGCCCTCCGTGTCTCTGTTGGGTTGTCTACTTTGAAACAGCAACTCTCAATTCTCCAGCCTTCTATGGAGTTGATACGTCTCACAGGCGGCTTGTCAAGTAGGTGACGATTGCTCAAAGCGTCTGTGGCCGCCGTTCTATATGGAGAACTGTGGAAAACGGCCTTCCAAGGCTGAATTATCCTATCCCTAACTGTTAGACATGAAGTCTGCCGTATGAGCAGGCGCCTATATTCAGTGGCACAGCCCCTGTAGCACAAAACACAGGGTACAAAATCGCTGCTGGCAGTGACCTACTTTGAGCCTTTTTTTTTTCGGCGTTTAGGATGGGTAAAGGCGGAACAGGAACAGGCTTGATTGGCTGACAAGCGCCCAATCGCGTAACAAAGGGCTGTGGGCAACGTACAAATGAGGATCTCAGCGCCTTGAGGCTGCAGGGGTCCGGATAGAGTAGCAAAAATAGAACAAAGAGAAAGACGACGTCAAGACAATGAGGGTGGATGATGATGAGGTGTAGGCGTAGACCGTGGGAGATTTTGCGTGGATAGAATGAATATAGACTGCTGGCAATCCGAGATGCAGTGAAATCTATGTATCTAGGTATTTCTGCTACCTTCTATAATTGATCTGGCCTCCAACTTTCCTTTGTCTGTCTCCCCCATCAAGTTACAGTTACTGCTTAACGGTTCTAGTTCTGGCATGTTCCTGATCACATGGAATCTACCTCAACACCCTGTCCTGTCTCTCTTTCCCTACCCTTGTTCGAGTTTCACTTGAATCCGTTTCTTTGTGCTACATACATACAAAGCGGTTATAGATCCGCCCGCCTTTGTTCCCTGGATGATGAGCCTACTTGGGCCGGGTTTCTTCAAAGGCCCGTAAAAGTGTAGGGCAGTCGAAAGATATCATGTTGTGAATGGGGATATAAACAAGTGTCTGGCCCCTTGAGAACACAGGACTGACTGATATCGTGCTATCAACCAGCGCCAAGTATTCATTCAACTTCTTTTCTTTGTTCCATAACCTCGTAGCCTTGTACCTATCACCATATCCTCATCAAAGAGACTTAGCCTTGCCTAGAGTCACTACTCCTTTATTCTTCTACTCTGTACCCTCCTTGTCCTTTGACTTGGCAGTTGCTCCCTGGGAGTGCCGTTGTTGTTTTCATACATACATCCTAATTCGGAAAGTGTACCTCTCAAACTAGGTGCTTCTCGATTTGGTGATCTTTCTCTTTTCCTCCTGCCCTTTCTTTTGTGGCCTTTGAAATTCTCTTCCTTCCCCTCTTTACCTTCCTTCCATTTTCATTCTGTTCTTCTCCTCTCTCCTTCTCTCCTCCTCCCCTGATTCTGTTTCTCAACGTGTTTTTCTTTCTTCTTCTATTCTGTTTTTCTTTTTGTTTTGCTCATCATCTTTGCCTACTCATAACCTCATTCTACATCTTTCGCCTTCACTTTTTGTTTGCATTAAACTGTTTACCTGAGTTACTGTTTCTGCTTCTTCTAGAATTAGAAACACTTGGTGTTTCCTTTTCAATTTTACTCCCATCTTTTACCTTTGTCTCTGGCTGGCCCGGGACGCAACACTCAACTTAACCTTCAAATTCTTTCTTTACGCTTTACGGTACGTCGTTTTCCCTACTCATCTTTCTCGGTGGCTCTTGCTGATAAAACCCATCTTGTCTAGCCAACCTGGTTTGATACTGGTTTATTTCAATTTCCAGCACCATCATAACTTTCCTATTACACTTCTCCACCATGGTTAACGTATTCAATAACCCTGGTCTTTGTGGATCCGGACATGTCGTCCTCAATGTACTTCGCGCCTTCACGATTATTGGACTGCTGTGCATTTCTGCGTCGTGCTGGGTCATGGTCGTTATGACCGGCAAAAACGGATCCTTTTACTTTTTCGATGCTATATCCCAGATAATTGCCTCGCTCGTCGCCCTTTGTCTAATTACGTCCGAGGTTGGTCTTTTTCGCGACTTCTACGAGCGTAACTGGCCCGTTATCTCCTCTAACCGCGGTCTCACTTGGCTGGGCTCTGCCATAACTGTTCTAGCCTGCCATGTACTTGGCCAGCTTAACCGGCCCCAACTATCACAGGCTGCTATTGGCATGCCCCTCTGGCGTCTTATTTTGGCCTCAGGAATCCTCGGCCTAATCTTTGGAATGGGCAACATTGCTGCCAGCGTTGTGTTCCGTGACTCGGAACATCAAATCAATGCTCGCACTATCCGCTCCGATGGTTCACTGGCTAGCAATAGCGTCTACGCAGCGTCATCTGCCTCGTCAACCCACTCGGACCATGTGCATAATGAAAAGGTCTCCGCGACCAGGCGCTGGACTCAGAAGCTCTCGCCTTTCAACGGCGGTGGCCGTCCTAAAATCAGCCATCCCTATGAGAGTTCTGATGTTGAGGCCCAGCGCGACTCGGTCGATGACCGCAGGAGTCCGATAGTACCGGAACTCTTGCGCCCTCAGACTGCCTTGCACCCTATGAACACAACTAACACTGGCGTTTCACGGTACAGTGTCGTTTCCCACATGAATCGCTTCTAATTGACTTCCGAGGGTTATTGCATCGAATTTTGCTCCCCTGTCTCTGCTTGATGTTGAGATAGATTATCTTCCTCTATTTTCTTGCCTAATTCCCTCTTCCATTCTCCCACTGTCACCTGGCCTTGGGTGACTCACCTCCCCTTCACTGTATTTTATTCCCCGTTGCATTTCTAGTCATAAATCTCGCTCATTTCTTTTGCTTTTCTATTCCTTTACATCCACCTTCCTTTGATTTTACATGCATCATACAAATTCCCAACCTGGGTCATAAGTTGGCGTTCACATGGTTACACGGGTATTTTCTTTACAAAAGATCAGTTGATTGTCCCTTGCTTCATCTGGCTTCCACTTTCCTTTGTTCTCTTGTTTGTAGATTAATAAACTTCTTTTGCTTTAAAATGATGTTTGGTCAAATAAAATTGCAGTGCTGATGAATGAATGTCGTCATGTTTAAGCTTTGTCGGTCGGTTACACACCTACTTCCAAGGCCAAAGAAAAATACCGCGCCACACCACATGCGCCACGTAGCTATGAGATATATAGGTCACGTGATATGTGGCGCATTGTCCTCTCGATTTTCAAGGATTAGAGGGCGCGCCGGGTCATGACCTCCAGGAACCTAGCCTCTAGCACCCAACTTCATTTTGCTCTTAGAAGCGCCCATCGCATGGCTACTGAATATTTCATCAACTGACTTGATTGATTTCATCTCTCGAGAGTTTTCTGAGCCTTGGACCTTCGCGCCACAGTCATTTCATCCTATTCTTTTTTCCACTTCATATCTGTTCTGCTGCACGCTGTCTGACGGCAGTTATTCTAACACTAAACATTAAAGGCCTTTTTTTTTTTTTTTCCCTCTAGGTGTTTGCTTTTGCTTTGATAAGGCTTTCCCTTTTCGACGACAATTCTCATTGCGACTTAAGCGCGTACGGTATGAAGCCCGGTGATGATGGTTGAATCTAGTTTTGCGTTACTCTCTGTGCTAACTACCCAGATCAAATCTAGTCTCGTCAGCGCTCTCGTGCTTGGTTAATAGAAGCACAGGTGAAATAATTTACGACGCGTTGAGGGGTCCTGCATCTTCAGGAGGAATCACTTGCTCTCGACAAAAACACCATTTTCTGTTTCTCTCGCGACTCACTCTGGCCGTGAAGCTGGAGCTAAAAGCTTCAGGTCTCGTCGATTAAAGCCAAGTCAGAATAAGCTTACGCTGCTTGCTTCTAGTTAGGCTTGGATAAAAAACCTGCGTGGAGGACTTTGCAGAAGCCGGCTTCTTTTAAGCTTGGTTATCGACAACACTAGTTTGCCTTTGTACTTTACAGGAGGCTCAGACTACATGCTCACTGGCTGATTTGCTTTGTCAAATATTAGGGCGGACTGCTGTTAACAGACTGTTGTTCCAGTTCTAAGCATTGCATCTGACTGCCGGACTCCCGTATCTTGCTCTCTTTCTGCGTGTGTCATTTGTCATTCTATTCTGCCGTGTGGAGGAAATATAAACCAAAACCAAAAACAAAAACAAACGGGGACACACAAAGCTTCTCTCTGTCGCTGTAATCTTCTCAAAGCTGGCTTGCTGCAACAGTGTTGGTTGACTCTTGTGTCTACGTCTAAAGAATCTGTGCTTCCCACCTCCTCCGTTACCCTCTCTTTCTCTCTGGCTGTACTACAGGTTGAGTTGGCACACTCAAGGCGTAAAGGTTGGACGGTTCACTTTCTCTTTTAGCCTTAACGACATCATCAAAAGTGTATTGTCGACAGGAGCTTTCATTCTTTCGGTTTTCCCCTAGTCTCTAGGTCTTGGCAAGAAGTCTTGCTGCTATATTCTGGCTCCTCCATCAGCCTCTTTACTCTGCCCCTTGTCTTTTGTAGTAGATCGGCCTTTATTGTTCTGTTGCCCTTCATTTATTAGCTATTATCATCAAATTCGTCGCTTGCTCTAGAGTTGGCGAGCCACTTCTGTGTTGAACAGCAAAGGAAGTGAGATACAAGAGACGTCAAGGTACACACACACACACCAGCATAGTAGGGAGCTTTACCTAACTTAGCTGGTCGCCCACACGTGAGCGTGTCTGGTGACTATTGCTACTCGCCTTTTCGCCTATTATTGTGGCCAACCGCTCTGCTAGTCTGCTTGTTACCCCGTTGCAACCGAATCTACTGGATATTCGCGTCTTTCCAAAAGGCAAGGCTCAGCACATAATCTGGTCACCACGTCAACCCCACTCCAATATAGACATGGCCGACTACGAGAGCACAGCTGGCGCAGAGGTCGCCGAGGACTTTCGCAGTGCCCTAGAGGATATGACCACCGTTCTCCGTGTTGAGATCATGGGGCTTTGCCAGATCGCCCGCGAAAACACTGAATTTGCAGTCGACATTGCACAGACTCTTCAATCATATATTCTCAAGGTAAGGACTCACCTCATACGGGGCACGAAAAGAAGGCCAAGTAAAGATGGACACCCAGAGAGACATCATCTTCTTGGATTAGACCGTCTATACTGACTCGCTAACCTACATCTAGGCTGCCCCTCATCGAAAGCTGCCGGCATTGTATGTGCTAGACGCTATCGTGAAGAACGTTGGCACTCCATACACGCTATACTTGGCCCCAAAGCTGTACTCCATGTTCCTAGAGTCATACGCTACTGTAGATTCCAACGTCCGACGCAAAATGGAAGAAATGCTTCGTACTTGGAAGCAAGCGGTACCGGGCTCCATCGACACACGACCTGTATTTCCTCTTGAGGTTGTCCAACCAATTGAGGATGCCCTCATGAAAGCCTCCGCTTCTGCCTTTCAAGCCCAGCAGAAGAATATGATCGGCCGGCCTCGTGTTGTCCATCCCCGAGACACGCCTTCTCCTCATGCACGTATCCAGTCACCCTTTGGTCCTCCTCCCGGTAGTGGAGGGGCTTTCAGCACCCCTCCTGGCCAACAGGTAACCTTCACCTCCTCCTCTTCCACGTTAATAAGAAGTCATGGACTAACGCTCTTCTAGTCTACCCCTCCTCCTACCTATCCATCATCTATCGGCCCACAAGCCAACGGCAATCAAAGCTCAGTAAACTATGAAGCTTTGAAAAACGATGTCGAATCTCTTATCCAAACATTGCATCTGGCGGGTGCCAAGTACCCGCACGATGACACTATCCCCAAGAAGACTCAAGCCCTTCTCGATCTCCAAGGTCTTTTTAACAAGGGCGGTTCTATTAACCCTGACCAACTTAGTCTAATCAAGCAACAGGTTGACGATCTAGCTGCCGGCGTTCGCGCTAACTATGCGGATGTTGTGCTGTCCCAACACACCCCTTCTGTCCCTGTTCCTCCCCCTGCAGTGCCCCAAATTACCCTGGATTCCCTACTTGGCCCAGGCGCTCTAGCCACGCTTCTTGCCTCTCGACAGACTCCAGCTCCTGTCCCAAGTACTCCCATCCCCACCCAACCTGCTGCAATGCGCAACACGCCACCAGTTGTCCCACATGCAAACCCAATTGTACCTGTGATGATGCAGGGTACACATACTCCGCCTGTTGTCCCTGCTTCTGTTCCTGTTCCTGTTCCCGTTCCTGCTCCCGCTCCTGCTCCTGCTCCTGCTCCTGCCCCCGCCGGTTCATCCGTGAATAGTGCCATGTCACTCATGCAGCAACTTCGCCGGGCCGGTATTCTTCCTCCTCCTAGTGGACCATCGTCTTCAAGGTCTACGCCTGTTCCAACTCCGCCAGCTCTTCATGTAGCCCCTGTAGCCTCTACAACTCCTCAGCACTATCAGCAACAAAGGGCACCACCCGTACTTCCTTCTATTATTGCCAACGCCCTGGCAGCACAGCGTCAGCAGCAGCAGCAGCAGCCGCGTACCCCCATTGTCGAAATGGGCGATATACAGCTCGACTCTACGTCACTTAAACAAGAGTAAGTGGTGATAGACCATGCTGAATGGGGTTTTTCAACAATTTTACTAACTATTGTTTCAGTCGTCATCATCTTCTTTTTACCATGCTTGAAGGTCTTGGAAAGCCGTGTTCTCAGTGTGGGCGCCGTTTCAAGAACGATGAGGATGGCAGAAAGAAACGTGTTCGCCATATGGACTGGCATTTCCAAGTCCACCAGCGAAGCGTGAAGGCCGAAAAGCATGGCCAACACCGCAGCTGGTATCCTGATATCAAGGTATGTCTAGATTTCTCCATACATCACGCTCACTCGAATTTCGCTAATGACATACTCAGGATTGGACCATATCTCGTGAAACCATCGATGCCGACATTCCTGAAGTCACTTCTACCGCCAATGCTGCGCCCAAGCAACCTGAGATTCAGTATATCCCAGTGCCTGATCCCACTGAAGGAGTCAACACCGCGTGCTCCATCTGTGCCGACAAATTTGTCAATAAATGGCTTGACTCAGCGCAAGAATGGGTGTGGCTCGACACCATGCGCGTTGGAAACAAGGCATACCACGCAAGCTGCTACAACGAGGCTTTCCGCTCACGAAACACCCCAGAACCGGTGCTAGGAAAACGGAAAGCCGAGAGCCCAAACCACTTCATGGTAGAAGGCAAAAAGTGGCGTGCAGAAGTTGTTTGAGTTTTGGATCGCGGCTCTCTCCCCTGCCCATTGGTTGATGGCCGCTCTTGGATCAGTTTTGTATGAGGGCCCTGACAGATAGGCTACTCGATGTGCTTGTGTCTCTTCTCTCCTTTTTTTTGTTTGCTTGCTTGCTTGCTTGCTTTGTGTTAATAATCTTGTGATTCCGGTCACATGGTAGGTTGGGTGGAGTTGGAGGATGTTCTTTGCATTGGTTTTGTTGCATGGCATGATCATCTTGGTGTACAAGCTGTGCGTGATATTCATGAGAATTTCTTTTTTTCTTTTTTGAGGCTTTGGGAAGATGGATAGTGTATTTAAGACGAGTACATGTTTTAATAGCAGTCTGTAAGATAAACAAGCTCCTTATGCCGTGTCTATTGTGTCTATTGTGTCATTCTGTCATGTTTACAACAGTGACAATCTATAACCCTAAACTCACGTCGAACCCTGGCGAGTTTATGATGTTTACATCACGAAATCTTGGGAGAAGCAACTGCCCTTTGATGCGTATTCTCGCGGCCAATGAGAGATGTTTCTTGTGGGTTATGTGGCCATGCCTCCAGCTTCCTTCTTCCGTGAGCTTCCGCAGTAGCTTATCTATGCCTTTTCGAATACTTGATTCCCCTCATCATCTTCTCTCTCACACATGCTCAGATGCTCGGCTTGGTCGGCTTGGATTGCCTACTCTCGCTGTTCAACGCCGTAATTACATTATCTTTTATTGTTTGTGCCTTGTCCTTGTCATTCTGCAAGCATCTATATGGTTTTGATTTTTGATTAAACAGCTTTGTTGTGTCTCATTATTACTCACGCCGCGCCTGCTTCGGCCATGGTATGTCCACAACTTACTCATCTCATTCCTCATCATCATCTGCCCGTGTCTCTATCTTGACTTTCCATTTCATTCGCTAACTCTAACACCTCGTTCGTAAGGCCCTATCCCATGCCAGGCCCGCAACTAGCTGGTGTATCGATGCCGTTCCACGACTGAAAAAGAAAACTCCTCGGCCCCGGTCACTAGCAGACGCTTTTCCCGTCGAGCTAATTCTAGCTATCGCAGAGTTTCTTGACATCTCGGGCCTTAACGGCCTTATGAGAACCAGTCGCTGTTTCTACAATATCCTCAATACATACATTTATCGGCGAGACGCCCAATTCCGGAATGACGCCATATTCTTTTCAGTCCTCCGAACAAGTCTCGATGAACGACTACACTGGAGCACCATCCTTAGGAGCCTGCGGTTTGGTGGCAATGTCAACGCGTTGCATCTCATGGTTGGCAATGAGGTCGGCATAGCTACTCTGCGGCCCGTTCATCTGTCCATCATCATGAGAAATACCCCGCACAATATCGACCGACTTTTGTGCTACGGTGCCCTTCCCGAGTCACCGGCTCTTGATGTCCAAAACCTGTCGTCCTTCTTGCTACCAAAGTCGATTTACTTTCACAGCTCGGTCCTGCAAAAGTTCAACGTCGCTAAAAAGGTCCCTACGTCAATTATTGCAATGTGTAGTATACTGGACCCCAACGACAGTGCCAACGTTCGTATGTTCGATGCCCTGCTAGATGCTGGCATGCCTAGAGACGTCCATGTTCCAGGACTTGGCCACACTACTATATTGCATGTTGCTGCCCACTTGGGCTTAACCCAGCTTGTTGAGGCTCTATTAACGAGACATGGATTCGATATCAATGGGCAAGATGCACGTGGAAAGACGCCACTGCACTGGGCAGCCCATCGCTCAGTCAACAGGACAGGACGAACTGTTCGATATTTACTTAGCAATAGAGCGCAACCAAATATCAGTGACTCCTGGGGATGGACTGCCCTCCATACTATTGCTATATGGGGTAGAATTTCCAAGTTTAGTCTTGATATCATGACAATGCTTCTTCTCGCTGGAGCTGATCCAAACCTAGGGACGCCGCTGGAGAACTCAGCTTTGGGGTTGGTTATCAACGCATCGATCTTGCTAGAAAGCTCCCGCGCATACCGCGTCAAGGCTGTCAATCTTCTACTAGACTTTGGCGCCGAATTTTCCGATCGGCAGATACTAGATTTGTTTGAATCGGAGTGCAAGCGAACAGCCAAGTGTCAGACAGTGGACAGGCAACACCTTGACAATTTCGACCGGCTTATCACACGGTTGATGTGGCCGGAAGATCCGTCGGAAGACGACCTGATGGAGTTTGCTTCCAGCAACAGATTCCCAGGGAGCCCGCAGGTCTAGTATACAATGGCACAGGGCAGCCCCGAGGCGTTTTGCGATATTCTATGGGAAGTCCGCGAAAAGGCATGGCGTTTACTCCCCCAGGAGAAAAGAGTAGCAATTTGGCAGGTAATGCAGCCGCCTAAAAATGCGTTTCAGGAAAGCTTCGAGCAAGATGGCCTTGTCTTGTTGTCTCTTTTACATCGGATTCAAGATGGGAAAAGCACAATCGAAGCATTCGCCGATCTCATACGGTCCGCGTCTACTTTTGCACCTCGAAACTATGGCCTCAGCAGCTTACTACGGAGATTTGCTATGTGGGGGTTTGACTTTACACGGATATCACCAACCGGAAACGGAAACACTCTTCTCCACGAAATGGCGGTATGTCGGTCTCGTTGCCGAGACCACAAGAGACGAGAGCGAATGATCGAGTGGTAGGCCCAGTCTGTTCTGGCCCTTCGTCGGATGGGAGTTGACCCCAAAAAGACCAACGATGATGGATTGACGGCGCAGGACATTTTGTGCAAAAGCGGCGGTGGTGTGAGACAATACCAGATCGAACACTTGCTGCTAGACGGCGAACAGCATTTCCGAAATGTCCGATCCGTGAAACAATACATTAGAGAACAGCAGAAAGATGCCGCGGCAACGGCATTCAGAAAAAGACGGCATACAGGGAGACGAGGCAAGACCCAGCCAGCGAAAAACCGCCAGCACATTGCAATGACTACAAGCCAGCCGCAACTGCCATGAACCAAACCTAATGGACGGTACTGTTTAAGGAGGGAGCGCGGAAGAGGCGGGAATAAAAAGTACAAGAAATAGAGATGGAGATGGACTTGTGAGGAGAGTGGCATCTGAGGGAATTCTAATCCCGACTGGTTACCAAAGCACGCACCCATCACACGCTATTACCATAACACGCCACACACACCATCACTATCACTATCACGACCTTGATCATGGTTAACTATCATATAAAGAAGTATGGGTATACTAAGCGGATACCCATCTTCTAGTTAGCGAGTATTTTCTAGTGCTGCGTACAGGTTATTCATTGTACGGGAGTTTTGTTTCATTGCTTAACTCTGAAGACGAAGCGATTTTCCTTTGAGAGATTGCGTGTATTTATTTATTCTTTCCCTCTATTTTCTATGCACATGCATATATTTGTATGCGAACAAGGGTGTATAACAACCAGTGCAGGCTGAAGCAAAAAGCCATGTTTCCATTACTTAATTTGTTAACCTCCGTAGTCCTGCTAGTATCATGATTTCTTGGCTGTATAGGTAGTTTGTCTAGGAGAGATAAACGGAGCCAGTGTAGTTGGCCGAGGTTCTATTCTAGATGGCCAAGACAGACAATGAGAATGAAAGAGTGAGAAGGGCCGAGGGGCCAGACGATCTTGTTTTATTTCAATTTTTGGGCCTGTTGTTTTGAAATGCTGTAATGTGTGTGTGTGTGTGTGTGCTTCAGAGGGGGAGGGGACATGAATAAGTACAGTTGGTAAGAAAAAAAAGAGAGAAAACTCGAGTTTATTATCAAGAAGCAGGACAACACCAGGGGAGAAGGGAGTGTGTGAGTGTGAGTGTGAGTGTGAGTGAGTGGGCGTGAGAGAAAAGAGGAAAGAACAGGCAAAGTAGGGTAGAAGAATAGAACAAAATAGAAGAAATCATGGAAGCTTCGATGGAAGGTTGAAGGAAAGAAGGAAAAAAAGAAAAAAAGAAAAAGAAGGACAAAAGAATAGGGAAGGATTTTTTCGAGAAAAAAAAAAAAGAAAGAAAAAGAAAGAAGTTGCCAAAAGAAGAAAAGGGAAGGCGTTAAAACTCTAAATCTTGGACCACCCCTCCCCCCCCCCCTCCGCCTTCCTTCTTTTATTTTTTCTTTTTTTCTTTTTTCTTCGGACATTAAGCTAGGCCAAATGCCCATCAATGAAACCTCCCAAGATTCGGCAACAGTACGGAAATGGGCCCACGGACGAGGGGGCGTTTCGGGGGGGGGGGGGGGACAAGAGACAAGCGGAGAATTTTATTTTTGCAGATGGTCAAAGAGAAGAGAGAGAGAGAGAGAAAGTAAGAGGAAAGCGCTACGCTACGCTACCCAGCCAAGGAATCAAAGCCAGGTGCAAAAAATAAACAATAAAAAGAAAGAAAGAAGAAGAAGATGGAGAGGCGAGGGTAGAGAGAAAGGAGTATGGGTAATGCTGGAACAGACAAGGGACATGGTTATGAGCGCGGGCTGTCCGGTGATAAGACGAAGTGATGAGACGAGGATAAGATGGAAGAGAGAGTGAGAGATAGGACGAGGGTCCGACCTTTTCTTTTCTCTTGCCTAGCTTGTGAAAGTCCTAGTAGGGTATTGCCTGGCCGGCCTCAGGTTGCAAGGCAAGGCTTTCCTCGGATCGTGAGGGCGGGGTGATTCTCTGTTCAAGGGCAGGCCACCCCATCTCCATCCCCATCCCCCCCCCCCCCCCTTCCAACGGAAGATGCCATTGTTATTGTAATCATGTTGCCCATTAAGGAAATATTGCCTGTTTGGGAACATGCGGTTTTCTACTAGCAAGTAATACGTCTTAACCTACCCGGGGACGGAAGAGCATGCGCGGCGCATTACACATGTTCACGATCCGATTCTTTTATTTTCTGTCAGCGTTGATTTGATCCGTAGGAATAGAAGAAGGCGCAGGAGAAAGCGGAAGAATAGGAAGAAGATTTCCCCCTTTCGCTTACACTTGGGGGGGGAGGGGTGAGGGGGGTTTGTTTTTCTCGATAATAAGCAACAAGCCGCGGCTCGACTTCTCAGCACAGGCCCAGCACGCAAGAGCCAAAAGGGCCAAGAACACAAGCGAACTGCAACGTAATTCTTTGACTGGGGCCTCCGACTTTCTTGGATGGTCCGATGTTTAGAGGCTTGGGTAGTCGAGGAGAAAGCACGACCTAAGGGTCCGTGAGGCCAAGAATAATGGGTGTCGTCCAAAGAAGCAAGCGAGAAGTAATCAAAATGATTTCTTTGCGGCAGCAGCATTTGAAAGGGTCTGAACACCAGATGGCCAGAAAGTCGGCGTAGTTGGGTGATGGAAAGCCATGAGAAAATGAATTAGATTTAAAAATAAAAATAAAATAAAAATAAAAATAAATATATAAAAAAGGACGCGCAGCTACTGACGTTGAGAACAAGAGCGCTAAGAGCTCAAAATAAGTGGAGCTAAATAGGGCTAATGAGGCTAAACAAGGCTAAATAGTATTAAATAGGGCTAAATGCACAGCAGCAAAGCCTCAGCCCCACCTGCCCTTTTTTTTTTCTCTCTCTCTTTCTTACGCCGGGCGAGATTGCCCCACCAGCTTCAAACGACAGTTTAATTTTCCGGAGTTTTACCAACAAGCAAGAGTGTGTCACAAAGATCCTTCAAACAAGATCAATCTTTAGCGACAAGGAAAGACGACGGCCGAGACGACAACACCAATAAACTTACCTGACGACACAGCCACTTGGGGAGTTTCTTTTTCTTTTTTTTTTCCTTTTTGCCCTTGTTTCAACCGTCTGCCTGTTTAGTTTCTCGTTCTTCCCCCTTGGATAATCATTCACCCAAGGGACCTCCTTCCTCCTGCTCTGCCACCCCTTCCTACCTTTCCTCCAATGGCCCCAATCGACGCCCTAGTGGTCACTCCGCCAACAGCAGACGCTGATGCATATGAACAGACCCATGTGCACTCCATCTATGAAACTATAGCCAGTCACTTCTCCGCCACGCGCCACAAGCCGTGGCCGCTAGTCACTTGGTTCCTGCAATCCAGACCGGCTGGGGCCATTGGCCTGGACATTGGCTGTGGCAATGGCAAGTACATTGGCGTCAATCCCGACGTTGTGCTTCTTGGCTCTGACCGTAGCAGCAACCTAGTTAGTCTTGCGGCACCACGCACGCGCTTTGCCCAGCCCGTCACAGCGCCCGTGCGGAAGGCGCATCAGCCTACTGACTCTGTAACGCCACAGCAGAAGCTTGTCCCGCCAGTGACTGGCGGCGACGTGCTTGTTGCTGACTCGCTCGCGCTCCCATTCGTCCCGGGCGTTGCTGACTTTGCTATCTCCATTGCCGTAGTGCATCATTTTTCCACGCGTGAGCGCCGATGCGAAGCCGTACGGCACATTCTGCAGGCCGTCCAGCCGGTCAAGGGCAACCGGCCAGCCGGCGGCGTCAGCTTGCCGGACAGTGCAAGACTGCAGCTCCCCGACGGCGCGGTGATCGGCGAGGTAGCCCCATGCACAGACAAGCCGGTGGAAGCAGGCGAAGCACTGATTTATGTGTGGGCGCTAGAGCAGCGGTCTTCGCGCCGGGGGTGGGATGAGGGAGCAGCACAAGACCAGCTGGTGCCGTGGGTGACAAAGGGAGCGGCACAAAAGAAACAGAAAGTAGTGGCGGAAGAGGAAACCGGCGAGGCAGAGGAAGATAAAACGGTGCATCGGTACTACCATCTGTACCGCAAAGGAGAACTGGAGGAGGACATACGTGCAGTAGGGGGTGAGGTTGTACGCAGTGGCTACGAAAGAGACAATTGGTGGGCTATTTGCCGGCCATCAGCAGACTTTTGATGAGATATAGCAAGGCGTAATTCTCCCACCATAGAACACACATATATATATATATACATATATACATATATACATGAAAGTCGCTGCCAGTAGTAGTAGTAGTAGTAGTAAACACCCACCACTACGCTTTCTTTCTATTGCATGCACATACCCAAGTCCTTTCAACTCTAAAGCTGCTTTGAGCAGCGGCTTTTTTTGTGCAACTTTCTCTCGTTCTGATGTTCCCTCTTTATTCTCAGGCTTGCAGATCTCCGGCCTTTTCTCAAGTGCCCCCAAGTTCGCTCTTCATCCGAGCTTTTATTCCTGTAAGACAGTCCAAGCCAACGTGGCAGCGCCACAGGGTTAGTTTGCACGACATAACCCTAGATGTTTGGCCCAACTTCATCTCTTCTTCCATTCCTCCTCCTGGGCTCTGTCCTACTCTTCCTTGTTCTTTTTCTTTTTTTTTTTTTTTTTTTTTTTTTCTTTTTCTTTTTCTTTTTCCTTCTTGTCCAGTTCTGCGGCGTTTTCCTTTTTCTTCCTCATTATTACCAGGCTCGGTAAGGAGAAGACTTGGCCTTATGCTCAAGTCAAGTTTGACATGTGAGCCAGGAGAAGAAGTTCCTGTTTTGTTCAGGCCCAAAGGACCCTCTCCAATCATCCCCCAACGTCACAGTAGGTGCTTTGATCTTTTCCGCTTCAGTCTTTTTTTATAGCCCCGAACTGAGTAACTTGCGTGAGTTTGCGACGGGTACAATAAGCCTACATGTGTTTACGGGGTTGTCGCTAAGTTTCGAGTGCATGAGCCCCCCCTCCCCTCTCCTCCACCCATGTGAAAGGGAGGGCGAGGGTGCAAAAAACAAGGGAAGGAAAGCAAACAGTGGAGGAGTGGGAGTAGCCAAGCATGGGGGACGGGAGTAAATATGACTATTGAGATTCAAGTTATCAGCTCATTTACATCGTATCGCGCCAAACTCAGGCTAGGCTAGGCCAGTCTAGTCTCTCTCTCTCTCTCTCTCTCTCGTTCTCATCTCCCCTCCCTCCCTCCCCCCCCCCCCCCGTAGACAACAATAGGGCGGTTTAACCCCTGCATTTGCATTTTATTGTTTAGATTAGGTGTGCCACATCCCCTGTCATCTCACACCCTGGCGTCAAAGTCCCGTTGGGGCGGAGGAGTTCGTAGACGATAATTTGGCGGTTTCTCGTCGTATATTTCCCCATTGTTTATTTAGCATAGCCAAGTTGGCCTGCAAAAGGCCTTGCTGATGGTGGCGGGCGATGGTACCGAGGTCTGTGTTATGAAGGCCTCTGCATGATGGGATGTATGTACAGATGGATATGATATAGACAGAGTTGTTTATTATAGCTATCCCTTTTCTTTTTTTTCTGCTTTCTTTTTTTTTCCTGATGGGCTCTTTGCTTCGGGGAGCCAGCCAGCTCTTCTTCGCTGGCTGTTGTTTGGTTAAGCACAACATGCTAATAAAACAAAACCTCTTGTGCTTCCTCTTCACATTCCTACTCCTTGTTGTTAAGATCTCATGGTCGAAACATGACCTTCTTTATTATTATTTGTTATTTGTTTTATTCTATTTCCTGTTCTAATAGAAATAAGAAGAAAAAAAAAATATATATATATATATATATATATATAAACCCCAAAATAAAAGTCTCCTTCGTCTCGCTATCTCTCCTGCTGGGCTTCACCCTCCAATTGAAGACCCGAATGGCCGAATCACGGACTTGGATGCAAGATTTGGACCAAGGCTGTCTAGCGAATCCACTATTGCTGCTACAGTTTCTTGTACGTCCCTATTTTTTCTTCCTTTTGTTCTCTCCTGTAGCGGCCGTCAACGTTTCAAAATCTATTATTAACCTCATCACCGGGTAATAGTGTATGATATGTGTGATGTTGTGTTGTTTTGTGTTGTGTGTATGTCTATTGAAGGATAACAGAAGAAAAGAAGAAGAAGAAAAAAAAAAAAAAAAAAAAAAAGCCAGGGAACAAAACTAACAGACGTTAAAAATGATTGAATGATTTTGAAGTGAGACTGTACCGGGTAGGCTTCGGCCAAACAAAACAGAACTATAAAGAACAAAACAAAAAAAAAATAAAAAAAAACAAGAAAACAAAAAAACAAAAAAACCCGAAGAAGTATGATGATGATGATGATGATGTCGTTGTCGTTGCTAAAAAAAAAGAAGAAAAAAAGGCGAATACATCACCAACCTTGAGACACCAAGGCTAATAGCACACAAATGAGAGCGAAACAACAACACAAACCCCAAATCAACCTCCAAACAATTCCTCATGACCTGTAGCAACAAGATGGTAACAAATAATAGTAACAATGAAAAAATGGGACATCCCAAGGACAATCTTTTTTCTTTCGCCCTTCCAACCACAAAAGCCAGCTCTGTCATTTCATCATGACCGGGGACAAACAGGGAAATAAAAAAAAATAAATAAAAACAAAACACAGTCTAGAACACTGCCTCCTCCCACTCCCAACCGGAACCGGGAACACCTCCAAGAACAATGTGAAACACAACGACCTTCAGTATCCCTAGGCCATACGTCGCCGTGCCGCATCGTCTGGGTGCTCATAGTATCGTCGCCGACTATCGCGCGGCATCAGGTCCGGACTAGCTCGTCGTTTTGTACCTGTTGTCTCATATGCTGGAGGGGCTTGGGCTTCCGAGGTTGGGGGATACCCTGCCATGGATGGAAGTTGCGGCTGCCCCGGTGGGCTCAAATCTGGCTTCGACACTGGACTGGCGTTACTAGTCGAACCGCCGCCTCCAATTGAGTACGCAGGCGTGCTGTAAGGGCTAATCCCAGTCGTTAGCTCAGCAACGCTAGGAAGCATACCGCCGCTGTTTCGGTTCTGAGTTGGCGGGTTCACAGGTGCAAGTTCGGCGTGTGGCGATGGTTGCTTCTCATGGGGGATAGGAGGCGGAAAGGCAGGTCCTTGGTCACGGCGGGGCAGCGAAGATGGTAGCGGTGGTCCAGGAGTTGGAATCGATCGTTGGTCATTCACAGGGCCCATATGGCTTCCATGGGTCATATGGTGAGTAGGAGGGGGCGGCGGCGGGGGAGCAACGGTATTGTGGCCACTTTGGTTATTCTGACCCATACCCATGCCCATACTCATGCTATGGCTATGACCATGGCTGTGGCTATGACTGTGACCATGAGTGTGGGGATGGCCAGGGTGCATAGTATGGTGCCGGCCGTAAACTGGATGGTTCTGGTTGTGGTGTTGAGGGGGCATATGGGGAGGTGCATAGTCTGCCCGGGGAGGCGGTGGTTGCGAGTGTCCACGCGACAGTGAGCTTCTGTGGCTACTGGAGTCATTGTGTGAAAAAGAAAACGGCACAACGCCTGCTCGTTTTGCCATTTCCTCTTCTCCCATGCGCCAATGCATGGCTTCCGCCGCTCGCCAGGGTACTGCCATCTCCTCTGCAACCTTTTGCCACATCTCGGGCTTGAATCTATTGCCACATGCGTTAGTATGACTTGCGTGTGATTTCTGAAGTTGTAATGTAATGTAATGCATAGTTCATTCATATAACGTGTTGACGTACCGTTCGTAGAGTCGGGCAAGCTTGTTTTTGCGCTCTTCATCCCACTCACTACGGCGTTCAAGGTAGTTCTGGTAGTGTAGACGGCAGCTTATAGCACTGCGTCCAGGCAGGCGCTTAGAGATATCCTCCCATTTCATCCCGCCGCCGCGCAGCTCAATGATCAGGGCATCTTCTTCATGAGACCATTTGCTTTGCTTTTTTGCCGGGCTTTCTGAGGTATGAGGCGGCATGCCACGCTTCGCTGTCACAACCTGGTGATGGACCGGAGGTACGCCAGCATTACCACTGCCTCCTGTATATCTAGAGTGTTGTGGGTGAGCATTGTGGGGGTGCTGAAGCATATGGGGATGCGGGGGGCCAACCGGCGCAAAAGCCGGAGGCGGCTGCGCGTAGGGCATGTGCCCTGCTACTGCTGAAGACGCCGTGGTGGGTGGGTAGGGGGGTTCCCGCGGGGAGACGACGTTTGGCAAGATGGAGACGCTTCGGCCTCAGTGGTGGCTGGAGGAGAGGTCTTGATTAACGATGTGATATCCACGACTACGGTTAGCCCACCGAGGTCCAGTAGGCTTAGATTAGATTCGACCGGTGACTCGTCTGCTTTCCAGAGTCATGAGTAGGTGCTCTTTGCACCACTGGCGTCAGTATTGTTGTAGTAATGCCAAGTTTAGGCGATGGCAAGTGGCGAGTATTTTGTATCAGGCCAAAGAATGAATATTCTGGTAGATTCAAGACGTAGAGAGATACAGGTCGCCTAGTTCGATGGGGGAATGGAGGAAGGTGTCTTTTAGAGAGTGCTGATGATTTAGTTTTGAATATGGTCGTTTGTCTCTCTTCTTTCTCTTTAGGTTCTGCTATGAGACGTATCGGAGATGGTGTGAGATTTTTGCTGAATTTCAAGAGGGGTTATAATGGGGAAGGAAGGGCCTGAAAGGCAGCAATGAGACGGGCGACGATGTATGAAATAGTGATATGGAGGGATACGGAGTTGGGTGAAGAAGAGAGTGGATTAAAGACTAGTAAGGAAGAAGAACTGCTAGTGCTCCAAGTGTGGTGTATTGGTAGTAGCAGCGTATGGGCTTGGTATCCAGATATATCAAGTAGAATGAAGAATGAAGAGACAAAAAGAGAGAGAAGAAGAAGGAGAGGGAGAAGTAGTGAGGGAAGGCTGAAGGATTATAACAAAATTGAGAGAGCACTGACAGCTGTAAGCTGAGAGCTGATCGAGGTAAAGTGTGTAGGTGTTATAAGGTTGGATGGGATAGACAAAAGGGAAAGGGAAGAAAAGCTAGGACAGGCGATGGTACCAAGTACATAAATCCTCCGGAAAGGAAGTCGAGCAAAACGCACGAGGCCTAATATGGATTAGACAGGGAAGAGCTCTGTTTTATCGTTCTTTGAAGAACCAGTTGAAGGGGGTGTGGATGGGGGTGTGCTTTGAGCCTTGGGGGGAGGGGGCGTGTAGGATAATATACTAGGTAGCATGGCATGGTAAGAGGAAGAAGAGCGAGGTACAATGCTGCGGTCAAGAAGACTTACTTACCTGGGTGTGTGATGGTGTGTGCCTATGAGAGGAGAGAGGAAGAAGAAGAAGAAGAGGAGGAGGAGGAGGAGGGGGGGGGGGGGGGTTTTCTTTTCTTTTGGCTTCGTATGGTTGTGGGTAGGGCTTCAAGAGAAAAGCCACCAGCAGAATCAGAATGGTAGAACGAGGGCAGAAAACGAGGATAAAGCAGGAAAGCGAAGTGACTTGATAAAAGCCAGAGAGCAAAGCCCTTTACGTTTGAATTGGACAGCCCAAGACCTCCTGGCCAAGCCAAACGGAGCAGAAGAAAAAAAGGAAATAAGGCGAGGGAAGGCCAACAGGATAGAGAAAACCAAATAAAACAGTAAGAAAATAACACAATCAGTAGCATGTACGACTGCATCAGCAACAGTACAAACGGCGTGAATAGGTAAAACAATGAGCCAAGAAAAGACATATAGACAGACGGACAGACGAGACGGACAGGCAGATAGCCAGGTAAAAGGAATGGTGGTCTGTTATGTTGCTGATGTGCGCAAACTCGTTTAGAATTGGGTGGCATTATTAAGTGAAGGGTTTGCCTTGGTTGGGTTTGCAGACCCGTTTGCTGGGGGAGGGGGAAGGGGGGGGGGGGGGGAAGAAAACAAACAAAGAAAGAAGAAGAAGAAGAAGAAGAACAACAAGAAGATAGTAACAGATGAGACTTGGGTTGATCCAAACTCTGTTCTCGTCTTTGTTTTGTGTCCCTAGTGTTGTCTCTGGGGAGGAGAGAAGAGAAAAGGCCGGTCTATCGGCTTATGATGAAGAAGCTGTCTCTGCTGGATCATGATTGCTACTCGGTAGAAGAACAAGAGACGAAACGAAAAAGAAGGTCTAGAATTCACGGAGAAAAAAACAAAAGAGGAAAAAAAGCGATCAAAGCCAAAAGTAGAGCCTTAGCCTGTAGCGCGTGCACTGTAATGGGCCGGGGCGTTGATAGATAGATAATCCTGGATATGGATAAGGACAGCCACCATGGAAGGGTAGGTATCTTTAGTATCTGTGGCATCTCTTTCTTCTCTTTTTTTTCTTCTTCTTTTTTTCTTTTACTCTTTTGTGGCCAGGGTGGTAGTCGAATTAAACAAAAGAATTTGGGTGAATTAAAAAAAAAAAAAAAAAAAAAAGTAAAATGGGATGAACAAAAAATATTCGGATGAGCAAGGGTGCCAAGTCACAGCACAACACAACGATAAAAAGATTAAAATGGAGGTGGAAAAGAGAGCAGGACTATAAAATCAGATAAATGGTAGTCAAGCGAGCAGAATCCAAAACAACTAAGGGGAATTTTGTTCGTTTTGAAAAGAGGGGCGCTGTGTTTTCGTTGATCGTGTTTAGTTGATCTCTTTTCTATGTTGGATTTGGGTTTGTGGTTGTTTTTGATGCTGTTGCTGTTGCTGTCGTTGCCGTGGTCGTGGTCGTGGTTGTGGTTGTGGTTGTAGTCTCAGTCGCAGTCGCAGTCGCCGTCGCTGTCGCTGTGTGGCGGTAGCAGGCTGGTTTTGTTTGCTGCTTGTTGCTTGTTGCTTGTTGAGGACAGATTCGTTTGAAGCCCAAGAAGAGCTGCGAGCCTGCACTGCATGCATGCTGAAATATGAAATATTAAAGTTTGTGCATGAAAACTTTTCCTAGCCCTAGATTCTCATTCTCATGAAGTAACTGCGCTCTTAGATCTCACTTGGTCATGTGAGCAGAAACCTGTATACTTGGTCCAGGCAAGGAAGGCAACTGCCTGTTAGTTGGCATCTAATGGCCTGGCCGCAAATCGTAGCTGCCATATTTTATTTTAGTCTTGTCCATGTCATGCAACGACAGGGCAGACAGGTTCTCGTGCTCTCTGTTGTCCGACAAAAGGTATTGGCAGGGCCGGCAAGGCTGAGGCCAGTATTAACAGCTAACTCCCTTATCTTGTATACGAGAGAAAGACATTGACTATATATTGGGCAAACAAAAGATGGGTGTTCGTCTTCCTCGTGTTCTCTCGCTCACCGGGGGCTCTGGTGTTTGCTTTCACTGGGGTGACAGCAGCAGGTCAACTTCGTGATCTAACTAGTGGGCACTAGTTGGTAAAGCAGACTCTAGGTTTGATCCTAAGCCCAAAGATGGCTAAGCCCCAGTTGCGTCTCAGATCATAAGAAACTAACACCAACAGACGAAAGTCGAGATGGCCAACTTTGACTGGCGCTGCCGCAGGGTCTTTTTTAGGTTGTTCCCAGCTTAGATAATACGGCCTAGATCTGGATAGATGCGTAGAAGCTTTGTCACGACTGGGTTAATTAGCATCCAGACTGTCCTGTCCAGTTCTGTCCCTCCCATTGCTGGCTGTGAACACGTTGTGTTATATGCACCGCAGTTGAAGGGCTTTTTTTTTTTTCTTTTCTTTTTTTCCCTTCCTTCTCTGTTTTTCCTATCCCCCTTCCCCCCTTCGTACATACAATCGGTTCGTTAGCCACTTATATTGTGTGAAAGCCCTAGCGAAGTACCAACAGCCATGTCCGAAATAGCATCCTTTGGGGCACGCCAAGCCAAGATCCGCAGTTCTGTACTGACGAGGCAAACCTTACCTATTATGCGTCAGCTTGATGTTAGAGGAAGGGCTCTTTTGCCCATCCTTTCCCCCCTCGCCTCTGGAAATCCAAATTCAGCGCACAGGTGTGAGGTTGAGTAAGATAGGGAGAAGGGAGAGAAAATAGAGGTAAAGACAGCAACAAAGTCCGTCGTAGGTGGAACCCTGAGCTTCGGGTTAGTGGCTGAAATAGGTCTCAGCCATGCAAAACAATTGAGGCGCAGAAACAAGAGCGAACTGCTTGGGTGTTTTAGGCGTTCTCTATTTACGGCGTTTTTGTTACAGCCCACCCTATCGTTGTATCGTTGTAGCTCCTTGTAGCGTGGTAAGGGCCTAGCGGGGGAGGAGAGGAGGGGGAGAGGGGGAAAGGAGGCTGTCTGTCTTGTCTTGTCTCTTGTTAAGCACGATAGTTAACTGCCACTGACACACACTGCCACTTGGGCCGCAGCCACTACTGCTTTTTTACTGACAGCGACAGCTAAGTTTGAGTATTCATGCCTGTTGCATGATTGACTAGCCGGTTGAGAAGAGCAGAAGTCTCTTTTTTTTTTTTTCTTTTTTTTTTTTCCTTATATCTTGTCCCTGTATCAAGTCCAGCCTCCAAGTCCTGAAATGGAACGGAACACGCATATGGGGAAACAAGATTACGGTTAAAAGGGAACCAAGTGTGACATGGGAAAGAAGACACAAAAATAGGACTTGATACTGGAAGATGTGCAGAGCTGGCTTTAGAAAGAGTGTGGGAGGTCAAGCTCGGTTAAAGAAGCACTTGAGTTTGAAGTTGTTGGTCCAAGAGTTGGAAGTTCATGTGAAGTGACTGGAAACAACGCAAAAACCAGACGAAAGTCCGCGCTATTGCAGCACAAGCAACTTGATATATGCTATATGACTGACTATATGCATACACATACATATACTTGTACACATGCAAGCCATGTAGATTGCTTATGTCACCATGTTTCTACGTATCCATGCATCCATGCATATTTGTCTGTATGTAGGTTAGCTCATTGAGGAAGAAAGAAAAAAAAAAAAAAAAAAAAAAAAAAGAAATAAAAAGGCATGGAGGAAAGCAAGTCTCACCCTAGTGCCGTTGAAGCAAGACATTTCTTTCCTGCTGTAGTCGAGGCTAATGGGCCAGACAACTAACTAACAAGTTCCCTTGTGCACACATTGTTTCGAGGCCCAAATCGCAATACAAAGGGCACATTTATCGCTGTGTGGCCGCACCTGGCCACGGTGGAAGGTCGTACAGACAGATGCAAGTACATCTGTATTGTGTACATATAGCACACGGAGTGGTACTTGGTCGTGGTGGTGCCAAGTAGTAGGCAGTACCAGCACATGCAACGTTGATGATGTGCAAATCTGGAGCGACTCCTGCAATAAATGCGATGTGATAATGTAGTGCACGATTTCGCAATGCGCGACATCTCGTCCAAGATTGCATTCTATTACAGATACCTGTTTTTTTTTTTTTTTTTTTTTTTTTTTTTTTTTTTTTCTTTTCTTTTTCTGGCGGCATTCTGAAACCAAGGACACCGAGGCAAAGTCAAGCTGCAGCTAAAGCAAGCTAGAACAGGCTAAACAGCTGATACTTGGCCTGTGACGTTCGACGGGGCGATGAATTTACCACGGCTGTTTAACGACCAGAACCATTAGTTCGTACGGCTCGGCATACCTACGCTTACGGCGGACAGGAGGCGCCACCGAGGCGTGAACTTTTGTCCTACATCATCATCATCATCATCATCCACGACAACTGGAAGGGGAAAACAACGGGAAAATCAGTCTCTCTCTCGTCTCTTTGAGAGCCTAGAAAAGGATTGGTGGCGGGCGTTGCTTTGTCGATTTATTACCCAGGGTTAGGGGTTTAGAGATTTTCTTAGATCAAGCGTCAGACGTTAATATCCATCCATTCAGCCTTACGGATGGGATGGATGTTTCCTTCTTTCTCTCTTTCCTATTGCTGACGGTACCTTCTCCATCCGGAAGCTGATGGGCCTTTGTGATTTATTTACTTACACATGCTCTCGGGATAAACAAGTAGGTACGCGATGGGATGCGAGTTTACGCGTACCTACCTTTTGTGCTGTTCTACTGTTCTATGGTGACGATGATATCATCGCATCAGCTTTAATAGCATGCTGCTTTTGTTGTGCAAGTAATTCGAAGCGAGTTTATTTTTTATTTTTTTCTTTTTTTTTTTCTTTTTTTTCTACTTCTTTGGACTGGCCTGGATCAATGTTCCTGGGGGCACACAGACAGTCAACTGGCCCTAGAGATGAAGGGCAGTGCAAGTCGTCCTCCAATGATACGCATTCTCTGACTATTCCGCTCTTGTCCACGGCGACAGATGAAAGAAAGAAAAGAAAAGAAAAAAAAAAAGCGAAAGCAAGAGACGACGAGGATCATTGCCTTTACTTCAGCCAGCCAGCCAGCCGGCCGGCGTACTGACAACTAGAGGTTTCACGGCAAGGAGCAAGTACCTTGCCCCTGTGCTCTCACTCCTCTACTCTACTCCTCTGTCCTTCTAAGCAACAAATGCATGGGCACGAGGGGGGAGGGATTGGATTTTAGGGGCTATGCTATATGACATGCATCTTTTTTATAGCATCATGGAAGTGCACTTGCTGCACCACAGCGTGGGCGCATGAAGAAACCAGGCTCATGGAGGCCCAACGAACGGTTTTAGACTATCTATGCTGTTTCTTCTTCTCTTCTCTATGCTAGCTGGGAAGTGGTATCAGGCGATGTAAGGAAGGGAGATTATGAGATGTCTCCCTCTCGGAGCCGGATGTCTAGCAAGGGGTAGGATGAGGGCCGGGAACGGTTGGGGGCAGTGAGGGGGGGGGGGTGAGGGGGAAGAAGAGGGCTGATGATGGGCGGTTGGCCTTGCCTGTTTTGTGAGATGTTGTCTGCTTATTTTCTCGGGGGGGGGGGGGGGGGAGGAAGAGAAGAGAAGATAACGAAGGCGAAAGAGGATTGATTTGCCTGGCTTCCCTATTATAAAAATAGCCTGGATTCACGGTCCTCCCCAGTCTGGTCTTGCATTGTTCTCGGCCTTGATCAGACGTTTAAACAATCCCTTTGATGGGCGACGGAGAGGAGAGTCTATTGTCTCAGCCTGCTTGAACTGATTGCACGTTTAGGCATGTCCGCTTAGGCATGGCCGTTGCCCATTGCCCGGTTGGTTGTTTTCTACCTTTTTTTTTTTTTTTTTCCTTTTTTCTTCTCCCTTTTTTTTTCTTTCCTTTTTCTTTCTGCTTTTATCTATTTATTCATATTTCTTTTTCTTTTCATAGGACAGTAACGTGGGTGATCTTCTTTGTTTAACCTGAGCCCCTGTGGAACTTTGTGGAAAGGGAGTATCGTGGCGTTGTTCTTATCCAGTCTTGTCTATAACAGCGTATTTTAGGAGCAGATTGTATTTCTAAAAAGGCAGGCCGAGGGCTTCTTCATCCGGGTCCTCTCTGTCTTCTAAGCGACGTCATTGATAATGGCATGGCGTTTATAGGTATACACCGGATTATGATACACAGTACCGCACTGCAGTGTGCTTACAAGCTTACAACAGATAGACAGACGGTAGCCAGCAGAGCGCAGAGCGCAGAGCGCAGAGCCCCAGACAGCAGACAGCACGTAACGCCGCCCCCTCCTTTCCTCCACCCATCTCTCCATGGAGGAAGCAGATGAAGATTTTAACTCAAGCTGAGGCCGATGTAAGGGGGAGAGAGAGGGAACATCCAAATATACAAGTGCATGCGTATTATGTGTGTATTGTCACATGCCCCGCTCAAGTTGTAGTTCGCCATGCAATGCACTTATTGCCGGCTTGCTCAGCCAGCTTCTTCTTGTTCGGTTGAACACCCTCTTCCCTTAGGGTGCAGCCCTTGGGCCCTTGGGGTGCAGTTAGCTGGAGGTTGCAGCGTTCTCTTAGTTGCAGATCAGTCAATGCCTTAGGCTTGGCTTGGCCTAGATGGGCTAGCACATGTGAGGCTTCCTCTGACCCGCCCTGCTGCAGGCTTGGTGCGGGCGTGGCACAGGTTGTTCCTTTGGATGCGGTCTTCGGTCTTGTTCACCGACCTACAGGGCAGCACAGATCCCAGAAGAAGAGCAGTCGAGAGATTCAGTAAAAAGAGCCGAGTTGTAACCCTCGCAGAATAGGGTTGGTTTGGGGGGGGGGGGGGAGGAGGGGGGAGAGGGCAGCGCCCACCCGCCGCTCCGAGCTTTCCCTCGACAACGGACGGCTATGACGTGGACGATGGCAGCACAGAGACAGAGACAAGCACGGAAGAGACGACCCAAAAAGCACGGCCATAAAACAAAAAAAAAAAAAAAAAAAAAAAAAAAAAGATAGTAGAAGGATCAACACAGACACCCTCGACGCAGAGAAAGCAGGGCTGGGAGATGACAGGGGAGAGCACCAACACAAAGTGAAGTTGTGAATTCCTTCTTCTCTGTTACAAGGGAGGTATGTCGAGAAGGAGACACCGAAGGCCGCGAACCACACCCTCCCTCCCCTTTCCACACTGTCTCCTAGTGCCCCGTCCCCTTGCTGTGGCTCTCGACCTACTTGATGGCTCTGGATTTGCCAAGAAAAGAAGTGTGAACAGATGGAAGAAGAAGAACAATGGGCTGGGGCTGTTGGTTTATGCCGAGTAATTTTCAATTTTTAATCATTTATTTTTTTTTTTCTCTTTTTTACAAGAGAGAAGGGCGGATATAAACACAGATCAGAATGCAAGGGCCAGACAAGGCGAGTCCGGGGAGGAAGGAGGAGGGGTGAGTAGGCAAAGGGAAGCTGAAGGGAACTAATGAGGATTCTTCTAGGAGACTGCTGGTCTTCTTGTCAAAGAAGAGGACTGACTGTTGTTACAGAAAAGGAAAAAGGAAGAATCGAGGGAATGAAAATAAGGAAGACAAGAACAAAAAAGCAAAAGAAGAACAACTTGAGACACACAAGCTCATGCTGCGCCGTCGGTTCGCCCAGACGAGGCTGTACTTATTTAGAGTAGTGCTTTGACTAAGCCCTTTTCCTCTTTCTCTCTCTTCCCATCCATCCATCCATCCATCCATCCATCTTGCGCTCTCTTGCGCTCTCTTGTTCTCCAAGTCAGTCAAAGAAGTAAGTCGGAGAGGGGGTAGTGGGTGGCAGGCCGTATGACGACAGTAGTGAACAACAACTCTGTGCGTACTTGCATACCGTGTGTGCGTGCGTGCGTGCGTGCGTGCGTACGTGCTGCATACATGAATGCAGACATGCAGACATGCACACATACACACTCACCCACCCATCCACTCACTCACTCACTCACATCCGCCCTTCACACCACACATACACCACCCATATACAACCAGTCCATAGCATCCAACCCACGCTTGCACCGCAACCGCACGGCAAAACCCAACACACCGGCTTTGCCCTTATAGTATACTTTGGCTAAGACCAGCACAAGCACCGACCACGCTTCTCTTTTTGCTGGTTCTTGTTCTTTTTTCTCACAAAAAACCTTCGGTTGTGTTTCAGCTGAACGCATCGGGAGGACGATCGGGCTGTTTGGCGGTTCGTTCGCTGGTGCTATTTTGCATTATGTGCAGCCATTATTGCTCTTCTCCCACTGACCTATCGTCATCTGGCCCATAAATGCGACTTTTCTTTTTTCTCTTTCTTTTCGTGTTAGTGCTGTGCTGTCGCAACCCGGTGCCGCTGGTTGTTTTACTAGTATTGGCATTGCTGGGCTTGTCGGATCTTGCGAGCAAGGAAGGGTCTGGTTTGACTATCCAAGCAAGACTCAGAGCCTAGCCTAGACCTAGGTTCCCCTCCTCACGAATAGAAGGCCTGGACCGTCCTTTTTTTTGTGTGCGGGTGAATTATGTTGTTATACTTAGAACTGACGCGGCTAGGCGAGTGTAGAGACGCACAAGGCATTGAACGTCGTGGCTTTGCTGTTCTTTTTCGCTTGTCAGCGAGAAGTTTCACACACCGGATGTGGCATTTGTCTTTAACGCTTGTAGCATGTGTATATATATATATATGTGTGTGTGTGTGTGTGTGTGTGTGTGTGTGCACATACATGTGGTGTGCTGTGTTGTGTTAGTGTGTTGTGCGTGTGCATGCGCGCAGTGTATGTCGAGCACTACATCACCATCACCACCACCACCCCTCCCCTCCCCTGCCTCCTCTTGTCGCCGCCTCCCCCTCCTCCTGCTTCACCGTCTACTTCATCGCCTCTGCTTTGCCGGCCGGAGGGGGTCACCGCATTCATTTTTAGAGCTTTGCATGCATGAGCCGCACGGGAAAGAAAGAAGGGAAGGAGGCGGCCTGAAATAAAAAAATAATAAGAATAAAAATAAAAATAAGAATAAAAACAAAAACAAAAAAACAAAAAAACAAAAATAAATAAAAAATAAAAAATAAAAATAATAAAAATAAAACACATCTTGGCTTTTCTTGCTTACATCTGCCAACTAACTCCCAAAGCCTCCAGGTCTTGGCCCCGATTTGGCACAAGAACGAACTGCTGCAATGACAGTTTGAAAGAGCCCTAAACCTGACAGGCAGACAGACAGATAGATAGAGCCAGAACATACCAAGATAAAACCCGGGCCTTACTTGTCTAGCCTAGCTCAAACAAACACGGCGCATTACTACTCAAAAGGTCCAAAGAAAGGCAAAGCGCAAAAAAATGGTAGGGCTTGGAACAGTTGGCCCTCCCTCACGCCAAGAAAACCCTTTGTTTCTTAGATCCGACTCTTAGTCCCAGTTTGGTATCTCTTCCGGTCTCAAGACCTTTGGTGTCCTTGTAGGCCTTTGCTGCTGCTTGCTAGCCTAGATTCATCTCACTGTCCTGCCTGTATCGTCTCGGCTTATATCAGCCTATCGAGAGAAATCTTAATCTCGCTGCTACTGGTGTTTGAGCACTTGTCATCATATCATAACCATATAGACCCTAAGGATATACAAACCCTAATATGGGTTGTAAGTCGTCAGTAACGGGCGAGACGAGGACCGCATTCACCATGCGCAATTAGCAACACTGACACATGTCTTGAGTTGGTGAGGCAGTCATGCGCATAACCGCCGCGCGCTTTTGCCTGGCGCACTTGCAAGTATCTTTGTGCAAATCTCCATATTGAGCTATCTCGTGTACACAGACAAACGGATTAATGAGACGAGGCGTGCTTTGTTACTACAAACGGGCGCTCAAGGACGCATGGCAGCCCCAGAAGCAGAGGCGGGCATGCGAGACCATGCATTATTAAAAGCTACAATGCAAACGGATAGGGTCGTACATTTCATTTAGCTGTCTGATGCATGCCTCTACCCTCCCCGCAGCCTGACCGCCTTGTAGACTTACCGCCTCATACACCTCGGGAGCAGGTCTATGCAGACATGTGGTGCGTAGATGGCCATGTCGGGGCGAGTGTTTGGAAATTGATGTTGTAATTCCGGAAGAAGAAGAAGAAAAAAGAAAATGAAGAAAAAAGGAAAGCAAGAGTTTGGGAAAACAAGCCAGTTAGGTGCCTCCAGCCCCCCCCCCCCCCTCCCCCTTCATCAGCACATTCGTATAATAATCACCGACTTCTGCAGTGTTGGACAGTAGGCTTTGAAGTAAGACACAGTGGCGATACAGAGGAAACACAGACAGTGCCGAGACCGAGAGGGGCGATAAAATGATCAAGCATGACGGTGAGGGCAAGGCAGGGCTGAAAGCGAGAATGAGACTGATATGCTCACAGAAAGTGGGAGCCCCTCCTCCTCCTCCTCCTCCTCCTCCTCACGATCTCTCCAAGTAAGCGCGGCTTGATCAACACCGAGCGATGGCTAGAACAGCGCTTTGAACTTGACTTTTCAGCTACTGTCTAACAGGCAGTTATTTCTACGTATCACTATATCATGTCTACAACGTTTCCTAGTCTCTCCCTTATATCACCCCATGATGTAGCACACATGTGCCGCAGGCTCCCCTTCCCGCCCACCGCCTAGGCTATGACCTACCTGCCCACCTACCTGCCCACCTACCTGCCTACCTACCTGAATTTATGACTCTTGCTCTCAGCTCTTACGTAGGGCATGACCGGAAGAATACCAAAGCTATATCAATTGATGCACACACCCGGCATCTGTTTGCACGGGTGCAGTAAGTACTCTCGTTGTGCGATGCGAAGAGCACATAATAAAGCCCCTTGTGAGGATCCTAGTTGTCAGCCACCACAAGCCTGTTTGCTAAGGCGTGTTGAACAAGGTCGAGACGGCGGCTTCGTGCATATAAATAGGACAGAGGAGGATGAGGGAAGGCAATGAGGCGCTGGTTTGAGGGAGGGGCCAACGGGATATAAAGAGATAATGAAGTTAAGCAAACAGCAACAACGCCATTCAGCCATGCCTGGACACAAAAGGCAAACGGACAGGGGTTGGATCATGAAAACAAACAGCGTAACAAGAGCACAAAGAGAAGGGGGTCAATGAAGAGAAGGGAAGGAAGAGGGCAAGCCCACGTCCTGCCCGCATGGCTGCATTGAGGTATGACTATGTACCTCTCCTATCGCCCTTTCCGTGTCTTTTGTCTCTTGTCTTGCCCTCGGGCGCTCGCATGACAAGGGGAGCATCTAACGACGTCTCTTGTAGATAATGCATGACTAGACATCGTTAAGAGAACAAGTGAGCTGTCTGCATATATGAGTACCATATACCTGAAGCAGCAAGCCCAATGTAGTCTAACTAACGAATCAGATGGCTGCTATGCCATGCTTTTTTCTTCTTCTTTTTCACTTATTCTTCCGTCTGTCTGTCTGTCATTGTATATCCTAAAGCACCAGCACTCTCTGGGCGACAGCACACCCACTTGGCTGGAGCATACCTGTTACTTCTAGGGCTGCTCCTGTGCTGATTGTCTTTGTATATGTGCTCTATGCAAAACAAAGCAGACGAGGCTCATGCAGCTATGAGATGCTGTGATTGTATGTCAAACGAACAGTTGTTATGTTTCCTCTGGAGAAAAAGACACAATCGAGACATCAGGGAACTTGAAAAGTTTCTGACGCAATGAGGCGAGAGGAAACACCGAAGAAGCTCGATATGGTAGCCCAAACGACGCCAGTTTCCCAATGACTTCTATGCTCCACAACACAACCTACAACGCTATGAAGTCCTCCTCATCACTTGCCACCCGTCACATCTCTCTTGCTTCTAGACCACGGCCCTCTCCCCCCCCCCCCCCTACTACTCGCCCCTACCGCTATACCTATGCGTGAAACACAATTCAAACAAAGAGCTGCATGTAGACGTAAATGTCTCCGTATTGGCGGTATACAGCACACTGTGGCACCATAGGAAGACTCAACCAACACTGAATGTCTTTGTGTCTGGGTCCGTATGTGCTGAACCTGCCGTGATAAACGGAAAGAAAAAAAGGGCGAGTCCTGTGATCAACGGAGATTGAGCAGGAGCAGCCTGATAGTCTGGACTACAAAAATAAGAGGCTGGGCTAGTTAGATATTGCAGAAACCATGGCAAGCGTCGTCAATGTAGTCCAGTTGACCGCTTTGAACAGGTAAAGAGACAAGCAACATGAACCACAGCAGATCAAACCCGAGGACTGTAGTTTGCTTTCCTAGGACTACCAACATTTGGAGTAATCAATGTCAATACAGCTGAAACTTTAGCAATAGTCGCCATAACTTCCCTCGTAGTTTCGGTAAGCCCACACGCGAAACCGATCGTGTGTTCAGAAACGGCGGTTCAACCAACTCTAGCTTTGAGGCCCAGTGCACAAAAGTACAAAAGAAGAGGCTTGTCTGTTTTGCGTCAGATTGACTAGCCTACCCACAACTTAGACTGCTTGACCACCTTGCTTCCATTTTCTGGGTAGCCGCCGTTCGGACAAAACTGCAGTGGCCTGAGTTTAGATCTGGTTGTGATCCTCCCTGTGATCAGGGTAGTCGGTTGTGTCAATGTCGTTCGTCATAGGTAGGGGTGGGGGGGGGGGAGAGAGGGGGGAGGAAGGGAAGGGCAGATAGACTGGCAGAAATGGCAACAATCGTAGTGTTCAAATGGCCCTGAGTTGCTAGTATATATGTGTTTGGTGAGATTGTCACGTCTGATGCTAAGCGTACATATTGTATTGTTGCAGATGCTATCACCATCTTGATTTGTGTAACAGCAACAACTCTATCGATAACGCTTATCGATAACATAGATGCGGCGCTTGAAGGTGGCGCTCGCTCAAGATGTGGCGCATAAACAAAGTGCGCCCATGCTTCTATTAGCTTCTATATGTTTTTTTGGGGGGGTGAGGGGGAAGTTTGAACATACCCTCCCTACTCGCCTTGAGCATCTCGCCCCTCTCCCAGAAGCTCTGTTTTTGCTAATGACAACAACGGTCAACAGTGACGTTTAAAGAATTAGGACAAGAAATAAACCAGCCTAAGGGAGTTTAACAAAAGCCTCAAAATACATGTGCAGTCTGTTACTTGCCTTTCTGTCGCTAATCTGTCTATCGTGAGTGGCCGTGCAGTGGTATAATATAGTCTGGTCAAGATACTAACAAAACATCGTCACAAATATAGAACTACTACCCTAGAGACCAAACAAGCTAGTCTACATTATAACACATAATGGCTGATGTCTCGCTTTTTGTAGTTTCAGACTACTCTGCGTCGGAGAGGCGCATTACGCCCTCATGGTCAATCGACCAATTGAGGGCTAAGATGGAAACTGTCACGGGCATTCCTCCCTCGTGCCAGCAGATCTCGTACAAAACCCCTGGCGGTGAGGCTATTCCAGTGTCTGCTGTCGACGAGGAAAAAACTACTCTAGAAGGCTGGAATTTGAGCCACCAGGGAGAGCTGCGTGTATGTGACTCGTCCGTCCATCATCTATCACCCACTGCCCACCGCCCACCACCGATCAAGTACAGTTGCCCTCCCCACCTTTTACTCGGCTAACCCTCTCCATCTCTAGATCAACGATACACGTCCGGTTTCAGCACGCCCCAATTTCACCGACATATCAAACGTAGAAAAGTACGTCATGCCAGACGACGAATACGATAAGAAGGATGATTCTGTACGGGCATGGAAGCGCACACATAAGCTTGGCCGTTTCGACCCCGACGCACCCCGAGCTGAAGCCGAGCGACTATCCAGCATGGCCAAGGAGATTGAAGAACGCGGTATCAAGGTCGGTCTACGGTGTCGTGTCGGTGGTGATGACGACCGCCGTGGATGTGTGCAGTACGTTGGTGAAGTGCCGGAGATCTCGGGTGGCGGTGGCCCGTGGATCGGCGTGCAGCTGGATGAGCCAGTAGGAAAAAATGATGGGAGTATCAATGGAAAGAGATACTGGGGTGCCGAATCGGCAATGAAGCACGGTGTTTTTGTGCGCTCGGAAAGAGTGGAGGTTGGAGATTTCCCGGTGCTTAACGATTTGGAGGAGATGGAGGAAATCTAGAAGCCCTTTTGTCTGTAGAGCTTATGCTAGCTCTTACTAAATGGAGTGGATGAAGGGGGGGGGGGTGCACGTAAGATCATGATTGCGCTAAGATGCTAAGAGCGCCCTATACCGTGCCTAGCTGTATAGAGTTACCACTGAACCATTCCGACCCAGCCCGACGAGCTGATGTCACTACTACGGAGCGACAGCTCACAAGACCAAAAGCACTCTTTGATCAACATTAAGATCATCGCGGTTCTGCCGACAAGAAGAGACAATGGCCCAATACGGAACGGGGTTCTAGGGGTCTTTGCGTCTTTGCGTCTTTGCGTCTTTTTTTTTTTTTTTTTCATCCTTTTTTTTTTACGCTACGTTCTCTCACCGCCTTGGGGAGGGATGACGACGACAGCGCCTATATACGAGTGTGGTTAGGTATAGCACGAAAAGACAGGCCCAGCCAGGCCTGTCTACGTCTTGGAGTAGCTTACTTACATCAAGGAGCAAGATAACAGAATGAGGCGGAATTTACAAGCACCGATCCAGGCCTGGAATTTATATCCAACCTAACGAAATTTATAATCGAACCCCGTTCGCCGAAAAAAGAATCAACGATCAATGCCCAATAGGCTAGACTTCAGGTGTGTTCTAGTGTCCATCCTGTCTTTCCGCCTGCTTTCGGGGGGGGGAGTTTGTTTCAACCTAAAGCTTGCCCAGAAGCGGCAAAAGGTGCTCCTATTCTATTCTTTCGAATTTTTTTTGACAACAACTGCGGACTGGTCGGAAAACAAGTAAGCCGAGTTATTTCAGCGAAGACTTTTGAGGAAACGGACGAAGAACAATATTATTTCACATGACAGCTTTTGCGCCCGTGTTTCTGCGTAAGAGGGAAGAAGAAAAGAGGCTTATCTGCTGATCATGCAGTTCTTGGGAATAAATGCTTAAAACACAAGGGGACTCGTAAAAAAGGGCTATACTACTTGATGATTCCGATGCTTCTTATGTCTTTGTACACCCCCTTTCCGAAAAAAAAAATAAAAAAAATAAAAAAAGAAGAAGCCTGTCCTCTTCACTTGTAGTCATTGTCCGGAATATCAAGTTCAACCGATCCACCCGTCCTTGGCCGGGACTTTGGCTCTCCCCACAAGCCAAGTCCGGGGCAGCCGCGCTTAAAGGCAATTGCCTTGAACAGCAAACAAAAAAAAAGGCAAGAACCAACCAAGCCACCAGCCAGCAAACAAACAAACTAGCCTATGATTTTTGCGGCCGCGACAGCAGGCAGTTGCAGTTGCATTAGGAGCTGGAGGAAGCCAGATCAGGAAGCAAGAGCAGCGTGCCTGCCCCTTCCTTCTCTTCCATCTGTGCAACCATTCTCCTCAATGAGCTGTTGCTATCCACAGAAATCCGGGTGGGGTGGTCGCATGCAGAGACAAGCACGAAGCAAAATGCAGTAGCTGCAGTAACTGCAGTAATTCCAGCAATTGCTGCAAAAAAAATCCAGTAAGGCAGGGCAGGGCAGGGCAGGGCAAGGTTGGGTCAGCCAGGCAGGAAGGCTTAGCCAGGAAAAACCAAGGTCAAGAAGGTGCGGTGCGGTGCGGTGCGGTGCGGTGCGTGTGGAGAAGGAGAAGCTGGGGCAGGAGCAGGAGCAGGAGCAGGAGCAGCAGGAGCTGGACTTGGCTGTTTGTACTTGCACACTGTATCAAGTCAAGTTTCCTCATGGTAGTTACGCTCAAACACGTTTCAATCAGATCATGCCCTGGGAGAACTTTTACCTCACTAAACAATTCCCGTCCCTTTTTATTTTCTATTCGTCTTCCTTTATCTCTTCTCCTCTTTATTCCCCTCATCATCGTCGCCACTGCCGACTCTTTTGTGCTTTTTTTTTTTATTTTAATTTTTTTTTTTTCATTTTATTTTATTCTATTTTGTTTTATTCTTCATCTTCATCTTCATCTTTCGCCCGCCCTTGGCGCACATTACATTAACATTACTATATCCTCGTGTCTTGCGCACCCTCCTCGCCTCAACAGCTCTCACTCCCTTTTACTCCCTTTTATTTACCGCTCTTATTTCAGACTCCTTTCATCGCCTGTCTTGTGGTCCGGTCCCTGTGTCTTTCTTGCCCTTTGCTGCTGTGACATGGCCAAAGCTCTTTCTTGATCGATGCTGCGCTGCGTACATGCTTTGCTTTATCTGCCAATCTACTCAGACTACACGCAGTAATAGTAACGCTGCTCTTATACTCGGCCTTTCTCTTCTCTGTCTTTCGGCTTCCGTTCCTGTCTTGTTTGCTCTGCCTTTATTCTGCCGCTATTGCTGCACCGGTCCACTGCGCTGCCTATAATTATATAGTGCGCCGCCGACGTCATTGCTGACTGTCAGGCTTTGCCTACCAGGGCTTGGTTTCATCAGCAGCGCCGGAAACACGCCTACCCGTCGTCCTTTTGACCCTGTTTTAGTATTTAACAGCTGCGCTGCACTCTTACTTGCTGTGTCTTTGCTATCCCTCCTGTTTTCTCCCGTCTTATCCTGTCGCTATCCTTTGTCGCATCTTTATATACTATGACCAGCCTAAGATCTCTGTGTCGCCACTTTGTGCTGTTGGCCCTGGCGCGCTCTATCTCGCTTGTTTGTGCAGAGGCTTCAACAACCGCCCTTGCCGAGGTTCCAGCCTGGGCTTCGGACTCTTCCATGTACCTCTACTTGAGTGACCGAGGATACTCCGACACTTACTCCGTTATTCCATTAACATCAGCTCAAGGGCTGAATGAGAGCCAGCCCGCACGAAATGTATGCGCAACCATGCAATACCCTCCCCCTCCCCCTTCCCAATATCTAGACTCTGGCTAATCTTTTCGGCAGAGAATATCCCTCTCTGGCCCTTTGACCATCGTCAACGCCTCCAACTTTGAAACCTATGTAGCTTCGCCGATTGAAATCGTGTATCTCTCATGTAGCGGCGACACTTCCTCCACTGCCTCTCCCAACACCATGCTCAACTCCATGATGGCCCAAAAGCCACTTGCAATACTTTTGTACAGTACCGAAGCAAATTACTGCTCATTATCATATACCGGCGATCTTGAGTTCGACCGAATTTTTACTGTCGCTTCCACCTCAGTCTCAGTCGATATCCTGAACTCTATCATAGACTCGCCAAACTCGCTACAAGCCCAAATTTCCGGCATAAATGCCCAAACAAACAAGACCCGCGATACTGGGGACCGCAAATCGGGGGGATCTGCCATCGCCATGAGTCTTCTGTATGGCATCACAGGCATCATATCACTTCTCTTTCTTATTATCGTCAGCACAGGCGCTATCCGGGCCCACAGATATCCCGAACGCTATGGTCCCAGGGAAAGCTTGGGCAACCAGCCTGGACAAAGCCGTGCGCGCGGTCTTGCTCGTGCAGTCCTCGGGACTCTTCCCATCATCAAGTTTGGCGATCCAGTACCGCCAAAGTCAGAGCGCATGAACGACGTCGAGTCTGGCCCCGATGTTGTGTCTCCTGACCCTGTTGCTAGACGCGACTCTTCAACGCAAGCTGCAACTGTTCTACTAGCGCCATTGTCGCCCGTTGCTTCAGAATCCCAAGGCGCCAAGACCAACGAACCCCAGTCCGAAAACGAAAAGCAACCAAATGATACCACCACTGGAAACAGCCAATGCAACCAGTCCAATGCAAGTATCAAGACCAACGGCGACAACAACAGCGATCACAATAGTAACGATGACGACAATGATCACCTCGGTTGTTCAATTTGTACCGATGATTTCCAGGTTGGCGAAGATGTTCGCGTGCTTCCATGTGACCACAAATTCCACCCAGCATGTGTTGATCCCTGGCTTTTGAACGTCTCTGGCACCTGTCCCCTTTGGTAAGCTTACCTACTGCCTCTCGGCTCCATTTCTCCCTTATTTGCCCATCACATTCTAGACTTGCTGGAAACGGGGAAACCTGTAACGTCAACAAAAAAGAATGCACAAAAGTCTTTGCAAATTGCAACTGAAACTGACACAAGCCTGTTTAGCCGCTTCGATCTCAGCACCAATTCTCACATCAGCCCTGATGATGCTAGCGAGACCCATACAATCCTCCCTCCACCTCTCGACCACTCACATGACGATGACGACAACAATGAGCCTTTGCCCGGTCAGTCGTCCAGCCGACCTGAGCCTGACCATCGCCGAAGCCCAAGCCACAGCCACCATCGCACATCTAAATTCCTTGACTTCCACCGACTTCGAATGGCTAGAACACGCGATGAACGGATCCAGATTCTTAGGCAACTTCGTAATCGCACATCTTCTATGCCACATGACAACGTCAACAGGGACTTGGGCCAGGGCTCGCGTCATGTGACTGCCAGTAATGAGGCCGGTGCAAGCAACGGCGAAGACCAACAGTGTCAAAGGCACTCTCTTGCTGAGAGATTCCGCGATCGGTTCAAGATCCGGACGCGTGTTCATGCTCAAGACCAAGCCGCCTCCGAATCATAGTCGGTCCAGGCTCATGTCTAGCTTTCACGCCATTCTTTTTTTCTTGTAAACAAGGTATACAGACCTTTATTCTGTTGCATATTCTGTTCTGTTCATGTGATGCTTGTTTGGGTAGCATTTCTGTCTGACCTTTGTTTTCCTCATTGGCTTTCTGGAGGGCCTTTTCCTTTCTTTTTTTTTTTTCCTCACATCAAACCTGGCGTTATGGGCATGTCAACATTTTCTGGGGGGGGGGGGGGCACGGCAATGGCGTTTTTCTTGGGCTATTATAATAGTGTACATATCCTGTCATAATCTGTGCTAGCACTCACAATCTAACGCTCGATTCTGCCGTTACGAGCAGTCTGCGACCACCAGATGAACGACTTATCAAGAAGTCTCATGTACTGCCTACGGGAACAACCTACACTGATAGACGCGTAACGACGTACGTGACGCAGAGATGCTTTCCCCATAAACAACAAGAGTATCAAAGAAAAGCCTTGGCCAAGCCTGAGATTAAGATCATGGGATTAGAGTCACCAGAAAGTAACTCTCAAGACACAGTCTCATTTACCTAGACGAGCCGGCCAATCACAGGCCATACAGGGCCAATAATAGCGTTAGCCTGTGTAACAGCTGGATACACTTCCTGTGTAATGTATGTCTTGGAGAAGACAGCAAAGCAAGCAAAGCCCATCAAGCCACAGAAGAAAGGCCGCTGTCTATTTCTCATGCAGTCTAGTAGAGTTGAGATGGTTTTTCATCATCTACTATTCAATGCGTCGCCCGCTTCGTAGCAAGTCGTCCCGGCCCGGTTGTGTATAGCTCTCGAGGGGCTGTTCATGCACATGCACATGCACATGCACATGCATGCACTATACAAACCATGAGGCGCTTGCAGAGCTATTAAGATATTTCTGAGCCAAGTCTTGGAACAAGCAGAGAGTAGGCAAGACACTGGTTTTCCTTCTCGCCTGTCGGAAGCTCTCAAGTCTAAGGTTGATTTATCACACACTCTGTTCCTGAGTCTCTTGGATACTATAGTTAGAACCCTTTTGGCATGTCTTGTTGCCTCCTTCGCTATGTACTGGATCACATTGAGCTTCTCGCTGATGAATAGTAGACGCGCCCATTTCTCTCTCCTCCGGCCGCTGAATGCATGTCTTGGCCATGTGCGCCATTGTCCTATCACCATAAGTCTCGCATCAGCCTATAGATATAGAGTCCATTTCTAGACAAGGGAGCTAGGCGTTCCTATTGCATGTCGTGTCAAAGTCAAACGCATTTCCATCGGTATATCCGGCTGGTCTCTCTCATTCTTCTTCTCTAGTTTTCTTAGTTTTCCTTCTCGTCTTCTGGCTCTTCTCAGTTCCGCCTCACGATTACTAGTGACCGACACTCGCTTTCTTTTCCGCTCTCTTGTTCTTTTTTTCCTCGCTCGACTATTGCTTTCTAGCCGCTCGGAAAGTCGTATATTCATTCATTCATTCATTTTCTTCCTGACAATAGAATGAATTCGGCAGCAAATCCTCCAATCAATGCCCGGGATGGAACTGCTCTGGGCCATCCCAACGAGCCTCTAGGAGGAACTGTCATGAATGTCCTTCTGGCTTTGGTGTCGACAACTGTCATCACAGGCTTTCTTGGTGCGCGCAAACCCCTCAGTCATCGTGGCTAGTATTTTTGCATTTTGTCGTAGTCTAGGCTGACACCCTGTAGTCCAACGCAGCATGAACATCAAACACTGGAAGCGGCTTCCATATGTCGTATGGCGTAAGTCTCGCTCTGCCGAAGCCCATGCGGGCATCCCACGGTACGCTCTCTCTAACAGCCATAGTTGTCTTTGCTATCTATATCGACTCGTACTGCTTCGTCTTTGCTACTGCCGTGTTGCAACTGGCCTTTGGCGTCAACTCCGCGTATTCTGTGTGCTCAGGTGCAATCTTGCTTTGTCTAGTGTGCTATATAACGTCCAAAGTAGGTGCACCTAGCATTTCCATCTGCCGCTCTATCATTGAACTAACCTTTGTATGCTTTGACAGGTAGTAAGCGACGATGATTTCTACTAGTTCAACATATGCTTCATATAGCAGTACCTTTTCTAACGCTCGGATATGGGTTTCATAGTTCATCTATCTCTTTCTTGTGGAAAAAGCGGTAAGTTTCGTCATTTCTCTCATCTTGGTATCTCCATGTCCTCGGAACAGCCCGCTCATAGTCCTTGCAGTACATCATCCGAGGGTCTACGAAACCACGACTGAAGTCAAAGCTATACTGCTTCAATTGCTTCTTCATGCTTGGTATGATTGGCTCCTGTCACTTGGACTTCATCATACGCTAATCAAGGCTCTTTAGCTATATATGTTGTGGTTGCAATACTCAACTTTGTTTTGTAAGTCATGGTTGTAGTTGTTTTGTTTTCTCCATCGTACTTACTGACACCACTGCAATTACAGTCGCATCACGTACATAGAAGACGGAGTTTGTGTTATTGGTATGCGAGACGTGGCCATGATCCCGCTCATTTCATTTGACGCTGTAGTCAATGTCTACTTGACAATCATGTTTCTATTCCCACTTAAGCGTGAGTGTCTCTGCACCATTTATGTCGATTGGTCTACGCAATCTAACGCGCCAGACAGGACTCTACAGCTACAGTTGCTCTCAGCGAACTCCAGCACAGCTACGCCTCCGTAGTGTTGCTACCCGAACCTTTATCGGGGCTGTATGCACTCTAGTAAGCAGCATCACGTAAGGCAGTTCCGTCCTCGATCTATAGTTCTCGGCTTGGAACACTATACTAACTGCTCACGGCAGAAATCTTACGGTACTTATGGCTCTTAGTGGTGAGCCAGGTTGGATCTGTCTAATCTGCTGCAACAGTGACAGTAAGTCTAAGTCTACACTCGATTGACCGGCTTCTCCACCATATCATGTTCCCGTAAATAACACTTCACTCCAGTTCTCTTCTCCGCCCTCGTCATCCAATGGGTGACTTCCAAGGACAACGCAGGCACCTCCGACTCTGTCAACAGACCCAACTGCTCCGCCGATCATACCAATGGCGATTCCGAGGACCATGCGCTCTCGTATATTGACAAGTCGGACAACCTGCGTAGCCGCAGCACACGCCAGTCAGCATGTCACGGCAGCGATGGGCCCGGATTTACTAGTGCCAGTGGCAGCGGAAGCAGAGGCCCAACCGGCTCTCACAGCGGCCCATACAGCGGCCATTCATGTCCCAACAGCCACACAGCCACCGCCCGTGCCGCTACAATCGACGATGTTTCCTTGTCCTCGGATGACAGTGATATCAAGTATCCCAGCCCCCGCCTTCACCGCCATCCACTACATGCGCAAACTCCGGGTGCCGTAGTTGTCACCACCACCATCCAGCGCGAGAGCAAGCCCACAGAAGCCTTCCTTGATGGTGCTGACAACGAGCGATTACTAGCCGGCGCAGCGCAAAACGCCCGCAACGGCCGGTTCGAAAGACCGGGGAGTCTAACAGCTGTGGGTAGTGGTGGTCCTGGAGGAAGCAGTGCCGTTGTCGCCACGGCAACAGCAGCTACGGAGCAAAGTGACCGGCCTACAGAGGGAGACAATAGCTTGCAGAAGTCATACCTAAGACATTCAGGCCGAACGAAGACTGCGGCAGGGCAAGGAAGAGAGAATATCGGAGTTGGGTTGTAGTCATGCAGAGGGGCTTCCGATTGTGCGTCTCAGGAGTTTATGTTTATAGTTCTACTCAATACCGTTTAATACTGCTGATAAGTGTAGGGGGCGGGCAAAAAGGAATCTTTATGGTAACGAATGTAAGGCCAGACAGAGATGCTCTAGCAATACAGATACATTTTGAACATGAGAGAGAGGATATATATGCAAAAAAGAAACGGATACGGTCAGACATACAACACCGAGGATTCGCATGTGGTCACCCACCATACTACTGGTTCGGCGCTCTGTGGCTTGACTAAGGGGGAGCAGACGGGACCCCGTATTTTCCACAGGCTATGGTCGTATGTTCGGAATATACGGCCCTTATCGGACATTATATATTATTCAGCCGGCGCCGACAGAGAAGATGTCACAGCAACCCGAGCCCGAGCTGAGCTGTCTGGACACCACTGAGGAATCTTCCCCTCAAGAAATGCGGAGAGGCAGGTCACTGTGGCCGCAGACTGCATGGGAACAATCAAAACAAAAGCTGCCTAGCACGACACAGCCAACTCCGAGACAGCAAGGGCAGCAACGACGAAGGGGACGAGGAGGGTGAAGTCGAGGGAGCACGGAAGGGGAAGAGAGAAAGGATAGCAAGGAGGCGCCGAGGGAGCACCAGAACAACGGGAAAAAACATGAAACGAGGCGGCAACAGCCATGCGTATGGAAGGACAACCCCGCTGTACTCCGCCGGGGCCTATCCGTGCCGAAAGCCGGCGGCCTTTTAGACAAGTTTACACACGGTCGTCGCAGAACAAAAACACCCTAGAGCTATACTGAACAGCTAGCCCTCCTGGCCCAAGCGCCGGACCCTAAAAGATCATAGGAGTCGCTCGAAATCCAAGCAAGCCTGCAACTGTTGACCGTCCAACAGTTGCTGAAAGATGACATCAGTCGGCAACCACTGTCCGTACCATGCCGTCGTTGTATTGCTACAAGAAACTGTAACTAGATGGTAGATATTTGTTTGTTTGTGCTATTTAGCCTCTACCTACTGGTTTTCCACAGCAATACGACGGCATGCTCTGGACGGAGAAGGGGTAAGACCATGTCGTCCTCCGATGCCTCCTCCGGGGCAGTCAGCGGTTGCAGGTGTGCGTCTTCTTCGAAATGTACCTATGACTTTCTAGGTTCCGGCCTTGCGGCCAGGAGCCTTCTCCGTAAGACAGATGGTAGATAATACAAGACCGCCTAGCTTTTGCATACAATAAAGATTTCCTGACTGCTTATGTTGGAAGACATACACGGCGGTCTCTCGACCAAACGTACGGCAAAAAGATATCATGATAAAGAACATACAACACTGGGGATTCCCACGTGGTCACCCACCGTAGTACTAATCCAGCGCTTTGTAGGTTAACTAAGGGAGAGCGGACGGGATCCCGTGCTTTCTACAAGCTATGGTCGTATGTGGGAGTTTTCCACTAGTAAGCAGAACTTATACCTCTCCTCACCTGAAAGCAGGCTGAAAGAGTGCGTATTTGCTAGTTTCTGACAAGGCGAGACGTTAGAAGAACGACGCATGTAAGGCCGATTCAATAACCGGATGGGACACAACTGCCCAATGGCTGGTCGTCTTGGAGAGACACTGGGACTTCCAAAGCCATCCAGGGCGAACGATATGAAAGGGCTGCACCAACGCTTTGGGCATGACGACTTTGAGCAGTACCACTTCCGGCTTAACCATCAAAGTGCCAGGTGTCGAGCTGTAACAAGCCGGAGGACCTCAGCCACTCATTGGAATGCACGGGCAACTATATGAGGCCGACAGGGAGGTTTGTGAAGAAACTCCTTAGACAAGATAGGTCTTGCAGATGCCTGGCCGAGAACCCGTAATTGAAATGGAGGGCGCGTCAAATAGATACTGAAAAGGTGCCAATTCTGACCCGTAACCAGCCGGGCGTAAGCTCTTCTCGCTGCAAAGTCGGGCCCTGTAAAGCCATAAGACATCCATGATTTAGATGCACATCTACCCGGAAGTAGCGCTGGACGACTACATCATTCGCGCAGAGGTAAGTTTGCAAAACTCGATATACGAGAAGCGCACAGGATGCGAGTACAGCTTGACATGTGTATGGCTAAAGATGCTAGAGAAGTCCAGGTGGACAATGCCACATGCTTGACGCAAAGTAGCGTAGCACTCTTCTTCTCATCTACTTGTCGTTGATCTCCCCCTTCAGCATTGACTCTTGGAACCTGAGCATGGGGTTACTCAAGGCCCAGGTGGACATCAAATGCAGTCAATTCAAGTAAGCCAAAGCTCGTCTACTCTGAAACGAGGCCCCTCAACATACATTTGGCTGCTGTCAAATCATAGCTCATGTCATATCCTGGGATTGTATCTCGTGATTGTTAGTCCAAAGCCTCATATATCCAATCTACTGTAACGCCCAGAAACTCAAGCACGTCAATGACACAAGGTTCACGAAACAGGCTACGGTGCAAAGCACGCACAAGACATGAATTTAAATCCGGTCCAGTTCCATTGAAGGTATAAGTCTAGAGCTCTATATCTGTTTACATTCCAGGCCCCCCGCCTAAATATTCGGTTCAAAAGGCTCTCTGCCCCTGTATGCATGGTGAAGATAGAGGGTACTTGTGCGGAGATATCAGCACACAAGTGTTCCATCAAACAACAGCATGCTTCCAGCCAGCATGCAGAGAACAATTCCCAGCCCATAAGACGGCGAAGCAATAAACAGGAAAAGAGGTGACCTCCAAAGATTGAAAAGCGCGCCAGAAGTATTTGTAAAACCATCTTAAAACAAGCAACAATACCCAAAAGAGAAAACGAGAAAAAGAAAAAAAAAAGAAAGGAAAGAAAACGAAAAGTAGAAGTTCTGGTAGAGACCAAGAACACGAAAAGAAAAGTGACAAAGTCACTGAAACAATGAGAGAACAGGAGATGAGGGAATCAGTAAGATGCCTCCACGTCCCAAGCATTCAGTGAGCTTGCGAAAAGAAGAGAAGAGAAAAAGAATTCGCACAGTTCAGACTGAGAACAATCTCAGAGAGTCCCATGCCAAGAGAGTGACTTGAAGTGAAGAAAAGCAGAGCAATGGTATATACAAATAATCAAAAGAAAAAGAAAAAAAAAAAGGGAAAGGAAAACAAAGGTCGCATATCCCGGTCTATACTAGCATCATCGAAAACAAAAACATGGAGCGGCTTGGTGTTTGCTTATTCTTCATAATTTCTTTAGGCATAACTTCAATCTCAAGCAAAGATTGAACGTCGTGCTTCTTGTTTTTTTTTTGAAGACTTTATGCCACGTAGGCCGCGCCAACAGAGTTAAGAGCCTTCGATGAGGTAAGCATTTGAGGGACAGCAGCATAGAAGTATGAGTAGCGGCTCAGGTAGGACAGCTTATCTAGCTTGGGCAAGTTGGTGGTGATGAAAGAAATGACCTCTTCCTCGGAGCCAGAAGGGGCAAACTCGGTCAGCCAGATCTCGCGGTCACCGCAGATTTCGTGGACTTCATCAAGATGAGAGAACAGTCTTTCGACAGCCGAGGCTTCATCGTACCAATGAGTGACGCAGAAGTCGACATGGCACTCGGGGTTTGCATCGCAAGCAGTAATGAATGATCTAAGCCAGATGTTGCCTTGGTTGGCTAGGTTAGAATTGGATGTGGCAGGCGAGCCAATCTTGGCTTTTGACTTGTAAGGAACCATGTGCTTAATGTGAGCGTTAATAGCGGTCTCAACGTCCATATCAGCCTGGCCGCCAATATCAGGCTCGTTGAAGGAAAGAAGATGGCCAGAGCCACCAGCAATAGCTGCATCAGCGGCAGCCGACCAGCCCTTGGTGAAGTAGTCTGAGTTACCCCAGAGCATAGGGACAAACTCGGTATCCGTCGGGAGGCCAGTAGCAGAGGCACCCCAGTTGTAGGCCCACGAAAACGATCGCTTCTCGAAAAAGGGATCCAGAACAAGATCATTGTAGGCCAGACCACGCTTGGAAGATGAGGAAGAAGAGGTGGAATCAGAATAGGAGGCTGATCCAGAAGAAGCAGCCTGCGAGCTAGAGGTGGCGGCGGCGGAAGGGGTAGAGGTGACAGCTTCAGCCTGGTAAGCAATGCTTGTGGCAGTGGAGGACTCGCCAGCAACAGCCAGAACCTCGGGAGCAACATAGTTGTAATCAGGCTCGGGCGTAACAGCAGCAGGAGCAACAGAGTTATAATCCGGCTGGGGAGTAGTAGCAGGAGCATCAGAGGTGGTGGAGCTGGAAGAAACCTCATTGTAGGTAAAGGGCCGCACCACAGGAATCTTTCTAGTGGAAGAGGTCGGCGCAACAGTAGGGACGACGTCAGAAGTGGTAGTTGTAGGCTCAGCAACATAGTTCAGAGCCTCAACAGCAGGAGTCTCCTGGGCATTGGAACTACCGCCGGCATAGACAGTCTTGACGTGGGTGACCCAGTGAGTTACGGTTTCGGCACCGCGGGCCTCGAGCTTGTTTACCTCAGCACGGCGGTGAAGATGGGCATGACGGAAGCTGTTTGCAGCTACGGCGCCACTGGCCATGTAGGTGGCAGCCAGAAGGCTAGCGACAGGAGACTTGACAAACATCGCGAAGGAAATGTGAATATAAGGCGAGTTTGTGTGATGTGAGTAGGTATTTGATTTAGCAAAACTTTGTCGAAGAAGGACTATAGAAGCAAGTATTGCCTAAGTTGAGCGTGCAAAAAAAGGAATGGAAACAGGCAGTCGCTCGCGATCTGCAAGTGTTATCAAGTGCTGAAGAGCAAGACAAATGATGGAGAAAAAAAAACACAGAATGTGCGGACAAGATAGAGACAAAGATGAAGCACGAACAACGGCAAAACAGCAAAATAAGGATTGTCGGTTAACCACACAGCGGCTTAAGACGAGAGAGAGGGAAGGGGGGTAGAGAGCACGGAAGAGATACTTGGTCTGAGAGAAGAAGTCAGCGAGAAGAAAAGACGGGGAAAACGCCAGGCTTTAAATCAGTTTATGCCGTACAACTGACCTGAGCGAGGAGCGCCAAGCAAGGGCAAGAGCAAGTTAGATAAAAGAAATAGAAAAAGGAAAAACAAAAAAGGGAAAAGGGAAAAGGGAAAGCCAGTTAGCAAGCTCGGGGTCTCTGTGAAGCACCTATCCCGGCTGGAATGTGCGATTCTCACACAACTGCGCTAACCAAGGTGGTGTGCTGGCTGGTTGGCTATCACCGCCATCAGGTTCCCGTCCCATCAAACCCAAAGCAGTCAAGTCGGCTTGGCTTGTTGTAGCGAACAGGGGCATGATGCAGGGGTCGTTGGTTTCTCTCACCTTCACAATCCTTCCGATCCTTTCTTCCCTGCCCATGTTTGTTGGCTGCACTATTTCTTTCCTGTCGATGGGCAAGGAGCTGCCTGCAGCATTTATCGATGCAGGGGCCAGAAACGGGTATGGGTGCCTTCATGGCAAGAGAACGTGGGTGAAAGAGGAGGAGAATGAGGAACCAAGAGCCAAGAAACAGAAGAGCACGAACGCAGAAAGCATGGTTTCCTGCTCGCGGGGCTGTGGTTGCGGTTGGACTGTCTGGACCGAAGATTTCACCGACGCCTGACTTTCCCTTCATCACAGGCTTTCCACACCGCATGCGCTGCAAGACTGCATGTTGCGAGCAGCGGTTGTCCTTGGCAGCGTCTTACTACCCCCCCCCCCTCCCCTTGGCTCAGCTCCAGGTCTCTTCCTTTGTTTCTTTGACTGTCCCGTTTCGTCTGCTTGTGAAAATCCATATCGGGCTAGCTAGCTGGCTTGAGCCCAGCGCCTTTTTTTTTTTTTTCTCACACCAGCCCTCTCCTTTCTCCCTCCCCGCTCAGAGCACATGCTGTCGTGGCCAGGCGCGTTTCGATAAAGAGGTGTTGAATTGAGGCTGGCTGGGGGCCCGTTCTCTGCAGAAGGGGCAATTCAATAACCGTCACTTCCGAGGCCGGACAAGTCCAGCTCCAGTGCTTGTGGTCGTGCTTGTGCTCGTGCCTGATGCTGTGCTTGCTTGTCCTCAGTGCAGCCAGATGCGACTAAACCCACAGTCGCAGAGTGAGACACGCCTTTGCTCAGAGGCTGCAGTTCCTTTTCCACTTTAGCTTGCTGGCGAATTCTGCTCACCCCGCTTGCTGGCATTTTAAGTTGAGTTCCTGACTAAAGCGAGTGGTGAATCCCTTCACTCGTACCTGATGAGCGGCACCTGATAGGCGGTACCTGATGGCCAAGATTGGCAGACTATGTGACCCAGCTTTGCCACTACTACTGCTCCTGAGGAAGAGGAAGGCAGAGAGAAGTCCTTGTGCCAGCCCTCCCAAGCCGTGAACATGGACCTTTTCACCAAACTAAAATAGCCATATCGATATCGCCTTAACTTGCTCTCATGGGCGTCCACAAGTCTGGCGTAGGCCTGGCGTAGGCTCGCCCTCGCCACCTGCTGCTATCGTAGGGAATCTTTCTCGAGGTCATCAGACTGAATCCGTCTAATTATGTCATTCTCCCGTGCATCAAATGATTCATTGTGTCAAGTCCCATAGTGCTCTGTCTCACTCTTTTTCTTCTTTTTCGGCTTGTGATCGTCTCCTTTGTGCCTTTGTACGCTCTACTGGGATCCTTCCTCGCACAAAGCCGTTAGTTTTTTTTTTTTCTTTTTTTTTTTTTTTTTTTTTTCGTGCATCAATAGTGCTCCTTCCCTCCCAGGCTCAAGAGGGCTACTGAAGCCGTGGATTTGTGCCCTAAGTCCACAAATCTAGGTCAATGTGCCACATTAATGTAACTCTTTGGGTAGGTGAGGGGGTTTATTTCCCCCCTCCCCCATTTTTCAGAATAAAAAGTGTGGGATGCTACTATTGACATGCTGAGAAGAGAGCGTTTAACCCTAACACCCATCCACATAAAAAAAGAATTAAAAAACCTCATAAACACAACTCTATTTTACGAGTCGTCGTATCACCAATACCTGGATCCTAGATAATACCCACCAATATATTGCCTGTCTGCATGAAACAAAAGCGTAGTTTATGCAGCGCACACCCTTTTTTTTTTTTTTCTTTAATGTGCTGCCAACTACGACATCGTATAAGACAGGAGAATATTCATTATTCATGTATGTTTCTTTTACACTTTCGGGCTCCCCCTCCCCTAGCACGAACCAACTATTGCTTGTGGCCCCAGCAGCCTTCGTATCCTAGTCTGGCACTACAAAGAAACCAGCCCAGACTATCCATCTTGCTGACCGCGGCTTGTGCAGCTACATCCTTACATCCTTACTCCGCAGCTAGTAGACTCCTGTGTTTCATAGGATGATGGCTAGGCTCTCGCTTGTTGACAACATCGCGAGACGCTAGTAGGAAGATAAATTCTAGCCTGGATAGGGTGTTAGGACATCAGGAAATTACACGGCTTCAATACAGCGACAATATTGGTGATGTGCTGGGCTTAGGTCGTTTCCCTTGAACCAGGCGGGTGAGGTGAGGCCTTTGCTTGGCAGAGCTACCTTTGTGTCCTTTGATAGGCTCTTTGAAGCGCTCGTCTAAAAGACTTTCATAACACCATCACAACTTCTATCCCTAGGAGAATCTCCACCCGCTCTTTTCTCTCTACTACTCCTTGCCGCTCAGCTTCTTGCAGGTAGGGTCATTTCTCTCCTTGCCTCCTCCCTTATCTCACCTTTATCTTCTCTTAGTTTCGGGCTTCTGAGTTCAAATAAGGGCTTCAAAGCGCTTTACGATAACCAAATTTAAATTCAAATGGCATACGGACAGAAGCCATAGCCCCCAATAGGCCTCTCCTCGCCCCAACTCCATGCCATGAATATTGTTGCTGCTAGCAACCACGTAGTCAATGAGGCGTTTCTAGACCAGGTCGTTAAACCCATGCCCATCCGTGTCCTTCCTGGCTGCGGCCTCTCGCACAGACAGCAGACGTGTGTGTGTAAGGGCATACGTATAGCACAGCACGTACAAGCACAGGGTCTGTTGACAACGTCAGCCCTGGTCTACTGTGAGTACCTGCCTTCTGGCTTTGGAGTCTATGAAGCGAAGACGCGACCCGACTGACGACGCTTTTGAAAGATAGCCAGGGGTAGCAGCAACCAAAGCCTTGGTAATAAATGGCAATGGAGAGGGGTCAAAGTCCTGTGCAGTCTAGTTCTAACCACTAGCTTTCTGCCACCATACCACAAATAGCTTCTCAACCCCAATGCTATGAGGAGAGAAAAACGTGCTTACTGCAAGTTGAGCCTGTTTTGGCAAGTTTGGCGGCAGGTGATATGCTGTTTCTTGTCACACGCCTAAACCTTCCACGAAGTTTTCACACTTACTGCGTCATTGCTCTTGCAATTAAATGTCGCCGCTGGCTTTCCTGTGAGGCTAAATTTGGGTTTCCCTTTCTATCAGGTGTTTTTTTTTCTTCCTCTTCCAATATTACGTTGCCTGTATGATGTTTGCTTCCCACCGCTTTGAAAGCCACGTAAGCAAACCACTGCCCATGCTACACTGGGTGGGAAGCAAGCCATGTCCTCTCGAGTCGAGGACAGGGCCACCCATGACTAAGGTCTCTCGGACTTTTTCTCCTATGGTTCTAGACTCTCACAAGTTTTCATTTTCGTCTATCTCTTTATGGGTATCTGTCCCTTGTTAGATATCCATTATTCCTTGTCCGGAGTTGAATCCATGACCTCAGCCTTCCTTTATTATATTTTTCAGGCCTACATACGGCTTTCCCTGCTTCCTTTGATCTTCCTTGTTGTGGGCTAGACCGGATCGACTGCAGGGTCTTCGGAACGATGGGCTAGCCTTGATGGAGCCTCAAATTCGAAAGGAGCTTTTCAACTGTCTCAACAAGGCATAAGATTTCCGTATTGCTACCATGGTACCTTGTCATCAGCTATTTTTTTGATATGCCACACGGACGGGGAAGACGTTGGAATTGGGCCAGTCTCCCCGGATGACACTACAAATGGTATTGTACAGATACTGCTACATGCTCCGGACTAGACTTGGATTGGCTCCGGTCGGAAAAACACTCTCTTGGCGTACTTCTAAAGATCCACTGCTTCTTCACTTTGCATGCCTGTCCGCCTACCCGCCTGGTTAAGCTGAGAGCACTTTGTGTCCTCCCTTGCGCTTCAGACGTCCAGCCTCCTAACTCAGGTGGAGAGTACCTGCATGCATATGCATACCTGCACATCCTATTGTACCATTTTCACATCATCAACAAGTTTTCTTGGCTTGTAGTCCGTCTACAAGATGCAAAGATCTTTCGTACCTTGTGTCTTGTTAGTCCTAAGGAACTAAAGGACTTGAAGCTAGCAGCAAGTGTGGATACATACTGAAAAACTTTCTGATATGAACTACGCTTTCAGAAATAAGGAATTATTTTGGAATTTTGTCCCGAGCTTGCCAGAGGTCATCGATAAAGCGAGAGATCGGCGTCTCGAGTATAATTTGTGTGGCACTAATCACCTCAACGGGACGATATAGAAGCCGTGACCAAAAAACTTGTACAGCCTTTGACTGGAATTCTGTCATACACATGTCCCGTTGTACGTCGAATGTGTATATCCTTCGCATGACTATAATACGTCATTACCATGGGCTTTTATCATTATCATTATTACTGTTTCCCTCCGATGAGATGCTACGAAATTCTTTCCGACGCATTGATGTGATGTTGACCTTGAATCTCTTGAAGGTCTACAACCTTTCATGTGATCGAATTGACTAAAGCATTTTCAATATTCCCTCGAATATTTAGTGTCAAGTGACTTTGAACTTGGACTTTGGTTTGTTTATTCAACGTCTAGGCTAAACAATGAATGGGACCTAATTAACTGCCAAGTAGCCAGCGGTTGCAGACGGACATAAATCAGAGTGTCTCCTGAGACTTTTTGGGGTTCGGCACTAAGATCAGGCGGGCTTCCTAGTGTCGAATCCTCAAGGTGCCGGCGTACGTACTAGCTTCTAGGATCGTATACCTACCTTCGGCGGCTGCGTAAAAGATAGTCTACCAGGAAAGACAGTGAGTTTATCCTTGCGTACAACATCTTTTTTTTTTGCTGGAGGTCGAGGGAAGGGCGCCGTCGACATCTCCTTGCGATCCTGCAAAGTCGCACCATCTCCTCCATTCACCCACTCTGGACAGTGGCTAGTGGCTGAGTAGTCCTATATTGTAGGGTACTGCAGAAGTCTATTTGCTATTGAAAGAGAGAAAGTTGAATATCTAACCGCGCAAGTATCCTAGGGAAGACGGTGTCTCTCAGCGGGGGTTTAGACAGCTCGGTGCAGTCTCTGACCTTTGTCTGCTGTTTTTGGTGTTTATCAAAAAGCTTACCCGCGAATCCTCGGCTCCATGGTCTCACACCCAAGTGGGCAGTTGAGTTGTGCCCTCATCTCCTGCGATACTTGTCGAAGCTTTCGTTGCCAATTCCGGCTGCGAGAATGAAGCACAGCTCTGTCTTGATGAGACGCCTCTCGTTGGGAAACTTGAAAGGGAATTCGTTGGGAATACCGGTCCCGGGTAGACAGTATTCTCTTCATTCTTTCTACCATTCCTCATAGTGTGAACTTGATAGGTCTCTCCTATGTCTTCATGGCCTGAGATATTGATACAGTGCTCTGATATCATTATTTGGCACTCTAATCTTGCTGGAGTGCCGGATAGCTCAACGGCCATATGTCATAGAACTCACAACACTCGGACAAGCCTTCCAGATGTCTTATTTTCCCAGGTTTCAGAATCAAATTTGTCTCGTCCACTGTGTCTTGTGATGTTCTGTTTTCGGCAGATGAACTATGGAATCAGTCCAGGCTTCTATTGTCTAGACAATCCAGAGGCTGTGCCGTCCCCTTTTAGATTCCCATGTGGTATACCCTCCACTTAGAGCCAAGCTCCTTTGCCTGGCGTCTCCTTTGAGATGCCTTTCAGCAATTCCCATGGGCAGCTTCTTGCTATTACCTCGGAATCTTCACGGGCTGCCAAACGCTATGGTCTACTCGCAGCCTTGGACTGGACACTTTGCTTCTGCGTCCACGTAGCTTGGTCTCTGGACTGTTTCCTTTCATCTAGTGACTGTAATATGGCTGGAAGGCCCTGCTACTTTAGTGTCTCACTGCTGTCAGCGATATCGCCACTCTTTGGAATTAGGAGATATTTGCTCTGGCAGCTGGCCTTGGCTAGTTGGTTGACTGTTTCGTTGCCTGAAACGTTGCAGTTTCCGTGGACCTACTTCCGGATATCCAGCTGTCGGCTTTGAGAGTCTCCTATCGCTTTTGGGGGTCAGGCTTTGCAGACAAGAGGCTCTCCCGCTGGGAATTACCTACCCTCAGGCTTCCCTGCTGGCTAAGGTTTCAGAATTGGTTGTCTGGTGTTTTTGGCTCGTGGCGCTCTGCATATGTAGTAGCCTAGTCTAAAGACTGACAACTATCAGCATAGGTAGAGTATGTCAGGTTTCTCCTCTGCTCGGTGAAATGGTTGACGCGGTTTTAGTAAGTCCCAGTCTTTACAAAAAAAGGCTCTTGAGATCTTCCCTCGAAGTCCCTCGACATATCTTTGCGCGCCTGTCCTCTCTTTGCCACCCCCTCCATCACTCACCCCTCGTGCCCGTCCCATCTCATCCATCCACTCTTCTCTACTCTTCCCCATCCTCTTCTTTTGTTTATTTCCATTTTATTTTCATGGGAAGAAGTGTTATATAAAAGTATACTCTTCGTTTTTTTCGTCACTCGTATAGACGCTTGGGGCTACACTGTGTTTCAATATAGCACACTAGCTACACATTATGTTACTTCGCGTCTTTCAATAGGTTGTCCGCAACCCTTTGGACTCATGATGTCAGTAGAGTCTCGTATATATACTAGTGCTCTCGCTCTTTTGTCAGATTGAAGTAGATGCACCCACGGGGACACCAATGATTGAAGAAGTCATAGCATTGATTAGAGTCTCCATGATCTGCCCTAGCTGCCAGGATGAGTCCGAGTTTTGTCCTGTCAAGGCTCTTGTAGCTGGACAGACGGAAGAGAGCCATGAGGGATACCTTTGAGTGAGCCGAATCATTCCTACTTTTTCTGTTGGTGGTTGTATTTTGCACGTAGTCTCTCCTCCACCATGGTGGTAACAGATGGACTGATATAGTGCTTACATCTTCTTAGAACTCTAGCTTCTGTTGCGCATCAGCTTGGTCATTTGCCTCTTTGCCTGACCGGCCTGGCATCTATAGCACTTTTACTCCCACGCAAGGACCAGAAAAGTCCTTCATCCAGGCGTAGCCCTAGGACCTGCCTGCGTGGTTCCAGGGTTGGAGACCTGGTGTTTTTGGTCTGCGATGACCGCGTGTAAACTAGTCTGAAAAGGCCGCCGGTAGTAGAGCTCCCTCGTCACCTTCTCACAAAGTTTTCTTCGACATCTCCTTCCTATCCTGCAAACGCTTCTTCCTCCCATCCATTCTCCCTTCCCCTTCCATGCTCCTTCAACTTCACCCTCCTCGTCCCCTTCGTTGTTGCTGCGAGACTGAAGCGGTGTTCTGTTACCAGTCCTTGGCATCCTAACTTGGCCTGGGCGCCGGCTAGCTTATTGCCTCCAATGCTCATGTGTCCTGAGACCCATAGCACTCGGGCAAGCCTTCCTGGTGTCTTGTCTGCCCCGGCTTACCCAGCCCGGCCCGGCCCGCTTTTGTATATTTTGAGGCGCGATACGGCGTGTGTAATCCGGAGATCCTCCCGCGGGGCAATGGCGCAGTTGGGAGCGCGTTAGACTGAAGCGCAACTTCGGTGGTTCTGTTATCTAAAGGTCACTGGTTCAATCCCGGTTTGCCCCACTCTTTTTGCTGATCTCTGATCCGGTTAATCATCGGGTCAACCCATATTGTGGAACCCAAGAATCCAAGAATAAGGCTGTATGTAGGCCATTTTAGAAGCATCATACTGGCTGAAGAAGCCATCGTCAAATTTGTTTGAGCAAGAAAGCCAAATACATCTGGCTATAACGCTACAATGCAGCCGTCAAGAGCTTTGCTAAAGCGGTCAATCTGGAAGGGTAGGCTATTATGATAAACAATACTTGCTCCCCGGATTTGTGTTTTGATTCAGGATTATCTATGACGCTTGAGAAACTAACTGCTATTTTTACAGGACCACACATTGTTCCGTAAGTTTCAAACACCAACGATTCGGCAACGATGCACACAAGAAAGATATAGCGAAATATCAGCTGCAGCTATGGGTACCGCAGGTTATCATAGCACTGTGGTATCATGGCTATAACGACAAATACATCACATGACAACAAGTCACTCTAGCTGACCTTGCGCTCTACTCTGCACCAGCCTACCAATTGTGCGGCCAGCTCCGGGTCAGAAAGTACCGCCAATCAAGACGCAAGCGCGGTCTGCAACGATCCTGCCCAACTTTGTTGGGCTTAAGTTTCAGGTGCATAACGGCAAGAACTACATTGACGTCCTGATTACGGAGGAGATGGTGGGCCATAAGCTTGGAGAGTTTTCACCGTGAGTTGTTCTTTCCCGCCGTTATCTAATTCTTGTCATGAGAACGCCCAAGTTATGGTATCAGTAGCTGACTAGAAAATTTTGCTGTTGATAGGACCCGCAAGCCCTTCATTTGGGATAAAAAGTGAGAATCGTGTCGTGGACGTTGCGCTTGCTTCTCTATGGAGTTGATCTTTGTATGTGTTGCGCTATCCTATGCGATTTTAGTTATATGTATCACCACCATACGTGCCATGAATAGGAGATGGACGATTAAATTTAGGTTGACCAAAATGCGAATCCGTAAGTCATGGGGGAACGAACACTCACTCACCTTTGTTTGCATTGTATATCCTTTTGGGGAGCGGGACAATAGTATCACGGTGGCTTTTCCTACCGGCTTGTTTACAACTATCAGTTCTACAAACATGTATATCGCAGGTAGCAGACAAAAAATTGGTAAGATGACTATAATGATAAAACAATAAACTAGACAGACTATCGTATGCCTATCGCATTCCAGATCCAAATACGCCAAAGAAAGATTATCCCAACCCCAAATAAACCAAGCAAGCAATACGCAAAACCTATCGTTTCCGCACAAGCCTTTCATTCCTTCACATCCACTTCCATTATAACTGTCCTGCATTTCGTATATAGCCTATGCTTACCGGTAAAACTCGCTACGCTTGACGTTGACACCGTACTCGGCAACCGCCATACCCAAGTCCTCCATCGTCAGAACCGTGCGGTTCTGCCCACTGCCTGAGCCGCCACCACCATATCCAGGGCGCTGGATTCCCAGCGGCCCGCCTCTACCCTGATCCTTGGATCCAGGCTGACCAGCAGCCTGGCCAGCCATAGGAAAGCCGCCACCTCCTAGGTTGGCCATTGGGTTGTTTGTAGTGTTGGAAGCACGGATACGGCTGTACTGGTACGCGTCGGCGGCAATATCAGCAATAAACTTTTGCGTTGCTAAGGCGAGCAGCTTAGCAAGCCGTGGGTCGGTCTGAGGAGCGGGCGGGAGTCCGCCTTTCGTCATGTAATAGTTTGTCACGGCGTCGGGGATCTAGTTGCGCGCAGCAGAGAATCTTAGTTAGCAGGGACGCCTTGAAGAATGGACGGTGTTGCGCATGCCAGTGTTGAAAGGTATCGTTCTAGCTAGCGTCGCGCTAATCATATCGGATAGAGCAGGGTGTCGAAACTCACGATCGGCGCATAATCATCCATCTTGCTCAAGAACTCGCGCAGCGATGAGTCCTTACGTGTTGGCAATCGCGGCTCCGGTATCACCGCTTCCGATGCATCCAATGCCGGCGCGATGACAGCCGCACCCGCACCCGCCCCCTCACCGGCTGTTGCCTCGTCGCCCGAAGTAGCAGGTGCACCTGTCCCATTGGGCATGACTGCAACGTTATTGTTGGCGGTACTGCTAGTTGCTTCTACTGTCGAAGGGGCCGCCAGAGCTCCAGTGTTAGAGGGTGCTGTAGCGACTGGACCAGCGTTAGTCGCGGTAGGCGCAGTAGCGCTAGACACAGGAGCGGGAGATTCTTGCATGGGAACAGGCATGGTAATGGTATACGGGTTTTGCGTTATGGTGCCAATGAGTAGGAGTAGGATATGTACGTCGCAAAACAAGGCGACAAGCAGTTATTTATCGTTCAACCGAGACCGAAAATTGTCGATGAGGGTATTTAAATTGTATGTAGTTAAACAGTGATGGAGTAGCATATGATGGCTTGAGTTCTGTCCGAGAACTTGTCCTATCTTGAAGATGATTGATGATGATTGTTTAGTTGATAGGGATGCTAGACACCTTGGACTGAAGATTTAAGCATGTGCCGCTTGAATCCAAGCCTTACGTACAGACCCACATAAAAGTATGTACTTTAACCAGACTGTGTGACAGAGTTGAAGAGAAACCAAGGACTTTTTAGTTTTTGACTTAATATTTAGATGCCCATAGAAGCCATCGAGTTCATCAGATCTAAGCCCTTCTTCAAGAAAAAGAACAAGTAAAAAAAAAAAAAAAACTATGAGAGGGGAACATAGAAAGACTGCGACAGCGAGAAAGTTCCCCATGACCCAGGTGCAACCTAACATTTCCATGACGCTTTTCCGCAGCAAAGAATTGCACGTATTCTCCATCCTCATTAGGAAAAACACTCCGTAATGACAACCCACACATACACAGGCAACTCCACGCAAACATAGAAAACAAAGAACCAAGGTAAATAGACTCCCCAGGCAGAAGCATGAAGGAAAAAAATCCAGAGACGCAAATTGAAAAAGAAAAACAAGAGGAAGAAAAAGAACAAGGTATGGTATGCATGCATGTATGCAATTTTATCCCACTCAGATTCGAGGTTTTGGAATAAACCCATCAGAGATACCTCCTTTTAAGTGACCAAGGCCGCTGATGACAACAAAAGAAAGGCCAACCTTAGGAATCAAATGCAAAGGTATGAAAACGCAAAGGAGAACAAGGAAACCCGGAGATTAGCTATTGCTTAAGAAGCAAAGGAAGGGCTTATCCGGTTTCCAGAAAATCGAAAGAAAGGTAATGACAAACTGGTGTGAGGGAGATGGTAGGTGAACACAAGAAAGAATGCGATGAGTGACAAAGAATACACTGGTGTTTCAATAGTCGCTCGGTACAGTGATATAGAGGTGAGGTAGCAATAGAATATGGGTTTCCTGTAAAGTTTTCTTGTCAAGAAACCTACAATACGTCAGTATGTCTGTTGTAGTTCTCAAAAGAAAAAAACAACATCTGTTTAGTTCTCAACCTGAGGCCGAGGCTGACGGTTCTGGTATCCGCCACGGTTTTGCCCTCCACGACCACGGCCCCGGAAACCTCCACGACCACGACCACGGTAGTTGCGGTATCCGCCATCAACGCTTCCCTGGCCAAACGTCTCCATGTTCTTACGCTGCTCTTCACCACGCCATTCGCGACCTCCAGGCTTGTGGCCACCATTTGCCGCACGTTCTTTGGCCTCGCTGGAAATGTTATCAAAGAAGGAGGTCGACTTGTTATAGACAGGCCCAGCAGGAGTAGTGGGCTCGTTAGAGGTTGCCACTTCCTTTTCTTCATTGGCTACAGTCTCAGTTGTAGGCTTGATGTCGTCCTTCTTGAATTTGGCATTGGCCGATGCAAAGTCAAAGTCCTCTGTAGGCACATCAGCTTTGCGATTAGAACGCCCGCCTTGATTACGTCCACCACGAGGAGCCTGAGGGGCACGAGTAGCAGCATTGATGCGCATATCATTGACGCGGTTTGAGAGGTTATCAACGGGGTTGGCAACAGGTTCCGAGGCTGCGTTAAGGCGAGCCATTGCCAGAGCCACGGCAGCCTTTGCAGCTTCAGTTGCATCACTAATAGCAGCGTCTGTCGGAGGCGGGAGGGATTTAGAGGCAGCTTCGCTTTTAATAGCAGGCGGTTGGAATTTGGTAGTAGCTGCCTGGCCATTAGAGAGGGGAGCTGCAGGAGTCGGCTTTTCGATGGCTTCGGACTTGGGGCCGGCAGGCTTGCTGTCGGCTTCGGCGGTACGGGGGAGATGCTGAGAGGTTTTGGCCCCGACATTCTTCTGGTCCTGGGCTTGGGCAGGTTGGCCGCTATTATCAGAAGAGCTAGCAAGCTGTTGGCGCTTAGGATCCTGAGTATCTGTCGGACCATTCACAGAGCCGCCGGGACCACCAGCCATGTTGGGGGGGTAGGGATAACTTCCCCAAGGAGCAGGAGGTCCGCCGGGGCCAGGGGGGAAGTTTCCAGGGCCACCGGGACCAACAGGGCCACCAGGGCCACCAGGTCCCCATCCATTAGGGTGAGGAGGGTAGTGCATGCCACCATAACCACCTGCTCCGGGCACCGGGCCACCACGGCCCCAAGAGCCAGGGGCGCCGTAAAAGTTGTTGTAGCCGTATCCGGGAGCACCAGGGTGACCTGGCGGGCCAGCAGGAGGTGGTCTTTGGTTTACAGGGCCTTGCGCATCAGGACGAGGACGAGCCTGTAAAGAGTCAGTATATGGATCAAGGGTTTTTGGAAAAGACAAAGTTATCTAGCATATTGATATGAAATTATAAGCAAGCAGCCATGTTACTCACACCAAGGATAGCAGGGTCATTCGGCACGGCGGGAGGCTGCGGCTGAGGAGCGGGGGGCTGATCAATACGCAGGTCCTTTACATCGCTTCCACGGAAGACAATGTACTCATATACTTGATCGGAAGCTGGCACGGCAGCGCCTTCGCCCTCACGACCTTCGGTACCGAACGACTGTACATTTTCAAGGGATACGGTCGACTCTTCGGAGTTAATTTCGTGCAGGGTTCCTACATAGCTACAACCCAACAATAAAGGACAAATGTCAGACACGTCGCCTTACTTAAATTACGATGAGGAGGGGGAGAAAACATACCGAATGTTACTCTTAGAGATGAGAGAAATACGCGATCTGCGGTATTGCAGTTAGCATCTGAATATTGGGAGTTCAATTGACCAAAAGAAGAACAGGTCTTACCCGAGAAATTCAGACATCGCGACAAATGTTGTTTTGAAAGCCCACACAAAGCTTAAGAACAGATGGAGGGGCGAGAAGACAAGGCTGAGTGCAAGAACAAGGAATGGGGAGAAGGGGGAGAGGGAGATGGGGGGGAGGGAGGGGAGATCGTAGAGGAGTATTAACTAAAGCAAGCGATGAGAGGTAGTTTTTAAGGCTCAGGAAACAGATGAAAGAAGAATACGAAGTAACAAAAAACAAGTTGTAGACAAGCCGGTGAGGTGGTGAAGCAGAGCGAAGCGATTAGTTAGGTAGAGAAGCTTGCAAGAATATGACCAGGGTGTCGCAAGGCTGAAACGGTTAAGTCTCGGGTAAACTGCGGGAAATCGGAACTTTTTGTAAAAGCCAGAGAGAAGAAAAAAAATCAAGGGGCGTCCCCATTTTTCTCACGGAGTTGGAGCAAGGCTAGCCTAGCCAAACCTCTCAAGAGACAAGAGCAGTCAAAAGCGCAGAGACCCAAAAGGTCCAGATCTTTCGAATCCTCCTTAGATGAGGCCCCATCTTAAGCCACGATACTTTGATTGAAGGCTTGAAACACAGAAGGCCAAGAGCATACAGCCGCATGCCAACGCTGATAAAAGTGCCATACTGTCTCATTTCAAAAGCTTCTCCAAATCCGGACGAGCCGGGGGGGGTTGAGCAATAGTAAGACAGCAGATAAGGTGAACCATACTTTCTACCATTTCTGTTCCCCTTTATGGTTTCTTATGTGGCTTTGGCCCCCCCCCTTAACAGACAGGCCAAAGACTTTCCAAGAAAAGCCCAGAAAAGGTTGGTCTCATCAATCATCTGAGTCCTTTCACTGAACTATGGTAAAGATAGGCAAGAAGACAGGACAGGATCCTTTAATTCAAGTTGTAGGGGTTAGGGCACGTGTGCTGTACTAAAGAAGCCAAGCCCTATTCTCTTATGTCCGGTGGGAATTGGCCTAGCCTTGGCTTTCTAGTCAGATTCACTTGATTATGGCCGAATTGCTGGCCAACAGCTAGACATCAGACCAACCGCCACCGGACTGAACTATACATTACATATCAGCTGTACGTCATAGCACAGGGGCCAAGTCTTCGTAGTATCTTGGCAACTCTGAGATTGGCTAGTTGGACTCTACACAGGTGTAGGCGGTCACGACTTTTGCTTTCGAAATTCTCGATAATCTCAACATCACGATGGCTTCCATAGACAGGGCCACACACACACACACACATAAACACAGGCGACGTCTGTGTTTTTCTACTGGCGTCTAGACAGTATTTGGGCAGATGTATGACCAGGCCCTGCTCTAACCCATGAAGTAAGAGTACATGGGGGCGGCCCAGATGGCCGCCCAGACTTGCCAAGACAACAGGATCACAGAACTGGTGTGCTATGAAGCAAGATTTAGAGAAGAGAGAAGACAAGTGTGGGAACTTGTCCGTAAATGTTTCTTGGCTTTCGAGGTATGGGCTCATCAAGTCCCTGCTGGTCTTGGAGTGATAGATAGTCTAGAAGCCCATGTGCCCTTCCAAGAAACCTTCGACTGTCTTCTTATTCTTCTTCTTGTTACTTGATTGTTGTTCGTGTTTGTCATATTGTACTACAGTCGCTCTTTACTTCAGCTTTGTAGCCTGGACACCACAGCCAACTTCTCCTTCGCTTTTAATATTGTTTCTCGTTCACTTCGTTGTTATATATATAGTCTTTACCATCCTCGCATTTTTCAGTTTACTTTTTTCTTTCCTTTCTTCGGGCCTTCCTCTTTGCTATTGTGTCTGAGCTGTCGTCTGGTCTACCTGCTCACACACAATCCGACCCCTCTCCGTTATTGCTGGTCTTACATCTCCTACAATCAAACAACATACGCCAACATGCAGCTGTCCTACGCTATCTCCGGCTTTTTAGCTCTTGCAAACTTGGCCGTAGCCAGCTCACCGACCTGTCTGCTCCTCGCCGTTGCCAAGCAGCCGGAACCCTCTAACTTGGATCTTGTGTGTACCGAGTATCAAAGTAACATGCTAGGAAACATCACTGAGTCTTGCGCAAGTGAGGCTGATGCCCAGGATGCCTATGAAGCCTATGTATCCGACTGCGAAAAGAGAAATTACACTATTGGTATGTTAAAACGGCCATAGCTTCTCTACTCTAATCCTGCCCACTGTATAACTAACCCATACTATAGCGAGCATGTCTCCATATGGATCTCCTACAAATACTGCCAATCCTACTGCCACCGATTCTACTGCAAGTTCTACGACTACTCTTGACGCCGCAAATGCTTCTGGATCTTCCACGGGATCTTCTGCTACATCTTCGGTATCAACAGCCGGGGCTGGCGGCATCGTACCGTCTAGAAGCACCGTCATTTCTGCTCTCGTGGGTGCAGGAATTGTTGGTTTCTTCTTGTAGTCCAATCAGGCTAGATGCTCTGTCTTCTTTTTCCTTTCTTGAAGGTACGATATAGAAGAAAGCAAGTAACGGTGCGAGTGGCCCACGGTTTGTGGCTACCTGGGACGTTTGAAGACTCACCTAAAGGTCAACAATGCCTTGGTGCTCGTCTCTTCCGTGTCCCTGGCACATACTGCCCATACCTCCTTCTCTCATCTCGTCCTTGCTCCATCGTCGCTCGTGTCCTTCGAGCTTCATTCTCGGTTTAGCTTGTGAAACACAGGTGTAAAACTACCGGCCATTCCGTAGTTTGAAGCTCTTTTTAATATATTTTATTCCTCACAGATTACTCCGAACTGGTTTCCGCTACGGGCTTCCTATCGGATTAATATATCAAACACTGCTAGCCACCCTTTGCCAAATGTGAAATGTTATGGATATCATCTCTATAAACTAGCACGTTCCAATCCAGGCCCTTTACCGCATCGTGACAATCTCTTCAGCGCTGGTAGGATGGATGGCCACGCAGCTGTCAAAATCAGCCTTAGTAGCACCCATCTTGACAGCAACTCCAAAGCCTTGCAGCATCTCGCCACTACCCAGTCCCATTATGTGCAAGCCTACCACCTTTTCTTCCTTGCCCGTCACAATCAACTTGTAGCTAGTGGGGCCCTTTTGGTCAGGGTCCATCATGGCATAGTACATGGCTGTGAAGTTGGTCTTATACACCTTAATGTTATCCTTGCCATACTTTTCAATAGCCTCAGGTTCGGTGAGACCAACACTTCCAACCTCGGGATGTGAAAAGACCACCGATGGAATGTTAGTGTAGTCCAGCTTCAAGGATTTGAATTCTTCAGGGCCAAACAGACGATGGGCCAGGCGACGACCAGCGGCAATGGCAACTGGGGTCAGCTCGACTTTGCCACAAACATCTCCAAGCGCGTAAATGTTGTCTACATTAGTATTTTGATAGTCGTCGGCAATGACATAGCCCTTTTCATCAGACGCGACTCCAGCGCTTTCCAGGCCTAGGTCTTTTGTGGCGGGTTGGCGGCCAATGGCCCAAATAAGGTGATCGTAGCCAGAATCTGAAGTCTCGACGCCCTGCTCATTCTTGTAGAAGAGGGTCAATGTGCCATCGGCGGCCTTTTCAACCTTGGTAAGATTGGTCTTCTTGTGCATGTTTATTCCAATGCGCTCATACTCCTTGGTCATATTCTCCTGAATCATAGGATCAAAATGACGCAGGAAAGTATCGTGGCGGATGAACATGTGAGTCTCAGTCCCCAGAGCGTTGAACACGCCTGCGAACTCCACTCCAATATACCCCGACCCAACAATCCCCACCTTCTTGGGCTGGGTAGCAATGTCAAAGAAGCCATTACTATTGATACCTAGCTCACTGCCAGGGATCTTGGGCGGTGGAGAGGGATTCCCACCAACAGCAATGAGGATCTTCTTGGCCCGCACCACCGACTTGGTGCCATCATTCTGCGTGACTTCGACCTCGTTATTAGACACGAACTTTCCCCAACCGGCGACGTATTCAACGGTGTCCTTGGCTAGATTGCGCTCATAAATACCGTTTAGACGGAGGATATAGGCATCGCGCTTGTTTTTGAAGGTATTCCAATCAAAGGGAGCAGTCTGGTTGTAGGAAAAGCCGTACGACTTGGCCTCTTTTATGGTGTCGGCAATGAAGGCAGCATTGAAGGTGACCTTTTTGGGGACGCAGCTAGATGGTGACAATAGAATCAGTATGTGAGACAGAAACAGCTTGACAGCCACATCCTCAAGGCGATAAAAACCCAGTATGCAAATAGACTTGACAATAGAGAAAAGCTGATTCAAAACTCACCCAACGTTCACACAAGTACCACCGAGCCGACCACCTTCGATAATCATGGCCTTGGTGCCATATTTGGAGGCAGCCATGCGAGCAGCCCCAAGGCCGCCACTGCCGCCTCCGATGACCAAAAAGTCGGTTTCCTTGCTAATGGGAGCCATATTGTGAGCGGAGTACGAGATATGTCGAGAAATACTTGAGAGTCTGCCAAAGCCACTGTCGCGAAAAGCCGGAAGAGACAAGGTTGTGCGGATAGGAATGCGCATGGAGAGAAGGGAAAAGCAGGCAAATAAAGGAGAGAGATAAACAGAGAGAAAGGGTAACTAAAGAGCGGAGTTGTCGTGGTGTGATGGACGGAGGAGCGTTGTGTATGCAAGCTTATATAATAAAAAATTGCCGGTGACAAATGCGCAAGATTTAGGATTACCAATTAGAGAGATGAAGTTCATGACAAGGCATAGATAGGTACAAGATACATGACAGTCGAAATATGAGCTAAAAAAAAAAAAAAAAAAAAAAAAAAAAAAAAAAGAAGGTACAAGCTTCGTGGGCACAAGTTACTAGTATAACAAAGTACTCCATTGCGGGACACTATCCGACACGCCTCCGCCTGTTTTGGCGACGTCGCCGGCCTGAAAATCAAGTTGAAAGAAGCTATTCCGCAACGAGAGGCATGCATGAAATATACTTGATTTTCTGCGACTTTCCGGGGATTTCTTTTCGGGCTTCTCAGACCATGTTAAGAGATCGCCGAAGACACCGTTATTCCAGGTATTCCACAGTACAAACAACCAAGCTCAACTTACTCCCGGCTAAACCTTCAACTCGAGAATTCGCTATCTTACTATCTAAGAGCTATAAAAACATGTGTGCTCGTCTCGTCCCCTTCTTCTACAACCTAGGATAGAGACAGACATTCATGACGTTGGCAAGGCTGATGCTTTTGCTCTGGCGAAAGGGTTTACGTTAGCAGAGACTAGGGTTAGTGTTATTCTGCTTAGTCATTTTACGTTCTTGCCCTACTATTTTGCAATCTTGATAATGCTTCATCGTTCCACAACCAACTACACCCTAATAGCGGTTGAAGTGTGTACAGATACTTATGAGACCTCATACAAAGCTGCTACTTGGATAAAAACTTAACTATCCCTACCTCTCGGCTCAAATTCTTGCCTCACCCGCAACGAACCCTTATTATACCCTTAATTAGCATGGCAGACTTCGATCTCGATTCATCTTTTATTCCAGCGCTTCACAAACCAGCTGCCCTACTGCCGATAACCAAACACCATGACTCTATTATTTACGTCATAGAAACCTACCCAGTCACCATAGTTGTTGGCCAAACAGGCTCCGGAAAAACTACGCAGATCCCGCAATTCCTGTATCACGGAGGCTGGTGCAATAATGGCAAAGCCATTGCAATAACACAGGTGCAGTCAAATTCTTGCTCAGTACTGACTACTGAACTAAGCTAACGCTGGGTAGCCGCGGCGGGTATCTGCCACGACAATTGCCATGCGGGTTGCTCAGGAGTTCGGCTGTCCTGTTGGCAAGGAAGTAGGCTATGCCGTTCGATTCGAAGATGCTACATCTGAAGCAACTCGTATCAAGTTCATGACAGACGGACTCCTTATCCGAGAGGCACTAATGGACCCATTGCTATCCAAATATTCGGTTATCATGGTTGACGAAGCCCATGAAAGGTCTATCAGCACGGACATTCTACTTGGTTTGCTAAAGAAGATACGGCGGAAACGGCCTGAATTGCGCATCATCATCAGCAGTGCTACTATACAGGCTGATCTATTTTTGCGCTTCTTTGAGACTTTGCCTAATGGTGCGCCAGATGAAAAGTCGAATACACCTGAAAGCCCAATTGGCAGAATAGTCAGCATCGAAGGTCGCACATTTCCTGTTCACACATTCTATCTCAACCAGCCAACCGAAGACTACGTCGAAAAGGCTGTTCAGACTGTTTTGGAGCTTCATTCTTCCGAAGGTGCAGGCGATATTCTAGTTTTCCTCACAGGGCGGGACGAGATTGACAAGGCCGTTGACATGGTCTTTGAAAGCTCTGAACGTCTTGGCAAGGATACCAGAAAGCTCATGGCACTCCCTCTTTATGCAGGCCTTTCTAGTGAACTCCAAATGCTGATATTTGACAAAACACCGCCGGACACCCGTAAAGTCGTTTTTGCCACCAACATTGCCGAGGCCTCGCTAACAATAGACGGCATTGTGCATGTTATCGACTGTGGCTTTGCCAAGCAGCGGTTTTTCAACCCCACCACGCGAATTGAGACCCTCACAAGCGTCCCAATATCGAAGGCCTCTGCAGCTCAGCGTGCTGGTCGAGCGGGTCGTACTCAGCCTGGAAAGTGCTACCGGCTATACACTGAGGCCTCTTTTGACGAGTTGCCCGAGTCTAGTATTCCTGAGATTCAGCGCACAAATCTAGCCCCTATTGTTCTGCAATTGAAAGCGCTAGGAATTGACAATGTTGCTCGGTTTGACTTTCTGAGTCCGCCACCGGCCGTTCAAATGGCCGCTGCTCTTGAGCTTCTCCATGGACTGACAGCTCTGGATAACTATGCGAAGTTAACCCGCCCTCTGGGTTTGCAAATGGCTGAACTATCACTGGATCCCATGACTGCGCGTGCGTTGCTGGCAGCCCCTGATCATGGCTGTCTGAGCGAAATGCTCACTATTGCAGCCATGACGTCTTTAGGCGGAAATGTTTGGGTTGCGCTTGAAAACGAACGACGTGAAATGGAGGAAGCGCGTCGTCTTTTTGCGGCTGACGAGGGAGATCACTTGACCCTACTAAATGTCTATACAGCGTTTGTCACAGTCGGCAGAAGAGATACCAAGTTCTGTCACTCACACCGACTCAACTTTAAGTCCCTAGTCAAGGCGATTAGTGTGCGCATTCAGCTCAAGCGTATGCTGGAGCAGTTTAATATCAGCGTGAATGAGCCCAGCTACCTCTCCGCCTCAATGACTTCCAGCAGTGTGTCGGACAATAGTGGGAGGAAAAGTATTTCACTGCCATCACGACCATCAGCTGCCGAGGGCAAAGCCAAGAGCGAGAAGATTAGACGTTGCCTCACGGCTGGCTTCTTTGCCAATGCGGCCAAGATGCAGCCCGACGGCACTTTCCGCAGTGTAACTGGATTAGTCTTCTATGCACATCCTAATTCACTGATGTTTGGACGGAAGGCAGACTGGGTGATTTTCCACGAGGTTCTTGAGACGTCCAATAAGACATATATCAGAGACGTCAGCAAAGTCGAAATGGATTGGCTGGTTCAAGCAGCACCAGGGTTTTATCAGGTCAAGTCAGCCAGTTGAGGTCAGGGACTAACAATCCATCAAGGCCTATCTATTTTCAATAGGATGGAAAGAAGAACAGGCGTTGGATTATACCGGCTGGCACGAAAATACCGATACAATCAGGCTAGGTCTAGATTACGGACAATCCGGAAATCAGAATTAACAAATACTACGCAAAGAACGCTCGCTCTACCAGGCCTCGCATACACGTACACTTTTCTCTTAATGCTATCAACGCCTACTCGGCAAACAACCGAGCCTGTTACGTTGTGCCAGCAAAGTGCTACTCTGACCTCGGGCCTTTGACCTGACTTTGCTCTGGCCTCTGGCTAACTAACCCTAACACTATCTGCGATGGCCGAATTCCTACGTCTTATCTAACGCTCTGTCAGTTATGGCGTTGCATAGGCACATGCAATACTGGTAGGGCTAGTCCGAACTAGGCTTAGCGCCAGGAACAAGCAGCGTTGTCTCAGTTGTCTCATCCAACTATATTTGGGCTCAAAAGGACAAAAAAGGATACTTACTGGCTTGGAGTACTGTAGGTAAGAAGAAGTATTTATTTTTATAATAGAATACTTTATGTGCACCGTTTGATCTGTTACTCGTTTGCCAGTACTTATTTATATACGCATTTGCTTTGTTATCTTTGTTTTTCTGCCACGCTTCAGAAGGTTGAGAGTGACACGGATCTCTGCCGCCTGTGCACCTCGCGGCTTACGCATTACAACAGCAACCTCCCGTTTCTATATTACGAGACAGCACTTCTTTGTCTGACGAGAAAGCAATATGAAAGTCAGAATACGTGCGCGCACACAAGATCCAGCCACCACACCAACAGCAGTGGTGAGGGTCGCGAAGGCGCCTGTTTCATTTCCCACTAGAAACCGATGCCCTTGTCATCGCTTCGTTGCTTCATTTCGGTAGAGGAGCAGAGCAAGGGGTCAATGGGGCCTTTTCATCATAGCCAAAACCCTTACAGAGACTAGATCTCTTCTTTTAGCTAGTTGCAGACCCTAGATCTCCCCCCCCTCCCCTTTCTCTGGTCTTTTTATTATCAGAGTGCACCTGCATCACTATACCATGTTTCTGGCCCTCCTGAGCCGCACCGCCACTTTATCCCTGTCATACAAGGGAACAAGAAAAGAGCATATAGGTAGGTATGCACGGGAGAGAATGCAGAGACAAACAACATAGAGAAAAAATAGACCAAGGGGAATTCGAAGCAAGCTGATGTCGGGCTGAGGATCCAGAAGGCCACTCCCTATAAGATTCTTGGAGCTGAGCTCAACCACAAGAATGGAGAAGACGTCTTTGATTGCACTGAGTTGAATAGAGGGTGATAATAGGTAAGAGAGTCTCCCATACAGACAAGAGAGAAAAAAAAGATCCCCCAAAAAACCGCTCATATGAATGGTTGGGTGGGTGGAGTTAGAGGATTCAGACTAACGAGAGAACCAGAGAGGATCACAAGCCAATAGCTCCGGAAAGCCGCGACAGCATCCATATGAAAAGTAATGCTCCGAAAACATAGTACAATGCACCGACTATGCTATGAAACAGGTTGTTGGAGGGGTTGTGTCAGGAGCAGGAGGAAGTTGAATGTGAATATATGAGGACCAGGCCTAGATCCAGAAAGTTACAGCGGTGTGTGTACTTGGGTCTAGCGGACTGCGATCTTAATGTATAGTCGAAGTCGAATAAGTTGTTTGTTTTCTCCCAAGTAGCACTAGCACATGGCCGAAACACAAGTTGTTGCTATAGCTGAACTAATGGGGGGAGGGGCTCTGGTTTTGGATTCTTTTATTACAGCATAGCAAATTAGTGAGAGTAGTGTCTAGGAGAGGGAGGGCATGTAGCGTCTTGCCTGCTGTCGTGCTACCAATGGCGTTTTTGTTTTGCCTTTTTATTTTTTTTATTTTTTTTGGTAGAACTCAAGAGTCTAAGGAGAAACAGGACAATTCGTAGGCATAGAAGCTGATAGAAAGGGTCCCTTGAGTCCGTCGAAGCAAAAGCCGAATAGACATGAAAAGTCCTCAGCATAAGCAGTAAGCGAAGCACGAGCTCAATGGTGGCTAAGGTCAGCCTATAAAGTACATACATATTTTTGTACCTGCAATGGTGGCTAAGGCCTATGGAGTACATATTTGTGCTGTGTGCCTATCTGCTGGGCTATTTCCTAGCCTTGCACCCCGGATTTTCCGTATCTATAGGAGTATCTCCTCCGCAAATTTTAGCGGGAAAGTGACATTGGTTGTCCATTACAGAAGCCCATGCTCAGCAGAACTGCTCATGGTTGTACGTGGGAAAGAGCCACTGGCAACAACAGTGGGCTAGGTACCCATTTATTAAGTTATTGCCTATTCCCTTGTATGCACCGTACGTACCCTTGCTAGTCTTAGTCTCTGTTGGTCCCTGATTGTGCCTGCATTGCTTTGTTACCTACCTGTTCCTCTGTTTCCCCCCTCCCCTGGCTTCTTTATTTGGCAGGCTCTTTCCTCCTTGATCCGCAAAAGTCAAAGGGATGGAAGCAGCTGCCTTGCGCTGGCTATCCAATAAACAAGCCTCTTGTGTTGCACCTTCTGTTTCTCCTGCAGCAGTTGCTCTGAGTTGCTTGAGTTGTGCCCCTTCCATGGGTGTTATCGCCAATCCTTTCTCCTTGTTCTTGTCTGTAAATCCCTCCCTTTCTTTTTTTTTTTTTCCTTTTTCTTCTTTTCCTTCTCTTCTTATTTTCTTTTCTTTTCTCCTCAACATTGACCCTCACAATCTTCGTCGTTGTTTGCACGTACTTTCCTTTCTTTTCTTTCTTTCTTTTTTGTCAAGCAACACTGCACAACATCACACTAGGCCTTCACTTCAGGCTTGCCACTCATTTTTATATCTTTTGTGTGTGCAGTGCAGTTTTGCTTGCCTCTTTCTCTCCTTCACGACGATCTAGTCGCCCTCCAACCTCCAGTCATTCCTTTGTCAACTCGCGTGCATAGCCTCTAGTTAAAGCACATTCTTCCAAAGGGCCAAACAAAACCATTTCGACCTCAACCTCAGCCTTGATCTAGCCCTTGCTACACTGTCGCGATACATCGCTTTTGTGCAAGAATCTAGGGCTCTTAATCCTTTGCCGACGCAGCTACTTCATTCTTGCCAATACCGATTACTGCACTGCTTCCTTATTTCCAACCCAATCACGACGTCGACCGTCTAAGCTGTACAAATACACGGGGAAACCAACAGCGCGATACCTCTCTCTGCCTTTCCTAGCCAAGTTTGCCCAGAAAACTGCCTTTGCATCGTTCACCACTCCTTATTCCAAGGCCAATAAGATAATGATAACAGTGCTTGAAAGACAGTCTTGTTGATTCTTTCGTTTGAATTTTTTTCTCGTTATTTGCCAACGACTTGCACGACAACCATACGCAAAAAATATAGACTCATTCACTTTTGCCCAAGAAGAGACTCATGGTTCATCCGACTTTTGGCGGCGAGGCTTATCGTCTTGGTCCCCGTATCCCATTGTTCGACAAAGATGGTATCCCGATTTCCAGCCATATCCTCTTCGAGTCTGCTCGCCAGATTAATGCAAGAGAAAACACCGACTCAGACTCTGTCTGCAACGGGGGTAACAAATCGAGCTATTGTGAAAAGCCCTACCAAACCAAGAATCTCAGACTCCCTATTGCTCTTGGTATAGCGTAAGTTTCCACTCAGACTATGGACCACAACCAAAACCGTTGCCTTTCTAACATCTTCTACAGAGTGCCGCTCGTATGTGCTGCTATCGCCTGTGTCTGGTTCTGGAATAAAAACAGACTTCGCGAAAGACGTGAGGACCAAGACGCGGCTGCCATGGACTTTGATTACGGTATAGAAAATGGCACTAAAAACTCCAAGAATGGCGCCACTCTCGGTGCTGGAGTTGCAGGCGAAAAGGGAGGCTTGCACCGTGGCCAAATTTCCATGGACATGAACCTGTCTTCACCTTACCTTTTGCCCCCTAAGATTCATGAGTCCCGCGAGTCCCTCAACTCGCTTACTCGCACTATTGATACTGAGGCAGACCCGTACCGTCCTGTCACTCAGTATACAACTAGCGATGTTGGATCTCTTCGGTCTTACCGTCGTGATCCTAACGATGCCGCCTCTGTCTATGCCCCTTCTACGCGTCGCAACACTCGGATGAGCAACATGCCTGCCACACCGTCTGCTGCTGTCACCAAGGACCCCTTTGAAATACCTCCTACACCCCACTCAGCCAAGTTGAACCACCACGCATCCCAGAACACCAGTGGAACACCTCCTGAAAATCCCTTTGCTTCGCCCCATGATGAGAATCACGCTACCCAAAAGATGGCATCTAGTACGCCCTACCCTGATGAGAACGGTAAAGATACAGGTCTTGATTTTGGTCTTCCCAAAGACATCCAGGAGCCCCCCGTCGCAATGGTGCATGGTGATCAGGCCAACACTAGTAATGATTCTTGGGAGTTGTCTGCCGCCAACGGTTCTTCCGGGTACGATATGCCTGAGCATTCCCACCACTTGGCTGTTGAACTTCCCAACCACTCTCCATCTTCTGGTGGTGGCAACCAAGCTTCAGCCCAGCTTTCGATTACTATCCCTCCTGCGTCTGTTGGAACTGTTAGCCACGATGTCCCGCAGGTTACTGTGCCTTACCCTGAAGATGACAACACTACTCAGCCTACATACCCTGATGACATGTATGGCGATGAGCCCCGCGGTCGTATTGTCCGCCGGTCCATTGATCTTGGTGCTGGTGGTAACGATGGTGGTCTTTTGTCAGCTCCTGCAAATGACAATAAGAGAATCTCTATTGGGTTCCGCCCACTGCCTCCGGATGATATCATGGACAATGAAGACCCGGAGTACCGTGCTAACCGCATTCGCTCTTTCTATAAGGAGTACTTTGAGGATTACACCAGAGGTGGTGATGCTCCCGATGTTCCGTCGCTTCCTCGTCAGTATCAGAACGGTGGTGGAAATTACTATGAAGACTACGACCCTTCGTATCTTGGGGATACCTACTTGGATACCAAGACGAACGCTTTTGTCATGCCCTATGCTCAACCCGTCACACGCCGCGCTATGACCCCTCCCCCAACTCGTGGTCCCCAGATGCGTGGTCCTCCCCGTTTCCGTACGGACTCTGCTCTAGGACCTAGGTCTGGGTCTTCCGCCTCTCAGATGAGACCTGGGTCTTCTGCCTCGGCTAGACCTAAAAAGAGAGGCCCTCCTCCTTCTGCTTTATCTACACTACCCAACCCCGCCAAACTCGGTAGCGATACCCTTACTATTCTCGGTGCAACCGACTTTGCTCCTCCGTCAAGTATGGCCGATCGTGTTGCTGGAAGATCACAGAGTCCAACTCTAGAGAAGGTCCAGTATGCCCCGAAGATACCCGTCTCGACACCTATTGTCGGCACGTTTGATGACCTGGCGTTCGTGCCCAGCCCTCATATGCTTCAGAACTCCGGGACTATCAGCAATCTAGACTTTGCGCCGCCTCGGCGATTCAAGGACCCGGATGAGATGAGCGATGCCGGCAGTATCCGCAGTAACCGTAGTGGTTTGTCAGCTATTCAAACCCAGGCTATCCGTTCAGGTGCTGGACGGGTCAGCAAGCTTCCTGAAGACATGGTTTTTACGCCGACGGAAATGTCATCAGCCCTAAAACCTTCATGGGGCCTGCGGCCGTAGATGACGATGCAACGTTGAAACCTGCCAGCCTGAACAAAGTAGACATTCGACTGTTCCTTTTCTGATTCATATTCCCCCTTTTGTTTTTGGTTATTTCTTTTCGTTTTCCGTTGTCCTGTATATACGGCGGCATGAGGCTCGGTTGTCGTTCTTTTTTTCTCATCTCCATTCTCCCCCCCCCCCCCCCCTCTCCCCCCCTTGAGCGTTGGTATTGTGAGGGTTAAAACATGTTGACGAAATGGCACTCTTTGGTCTCCATGCTCGTCCATCTGTGTTCTCTTTCCTTGTTTCTCCTTATTACCTTGCTCAGTTCATGGGCCTTAACGTCTTACGCATACTTTTTTTGTCTAATACTAAGTCTAGCCGTGTCCATCGCCATTGGAAAAGGAACAAGATCCTCTTTCTCTAGTTTTCTTTTACATCAGTCTTGTTGGGAGCACGGCGCAAGTGTTGTTTTCTGTCTTGTTACCAAATCAGCCACCTTTTATTTATTTTTTTCCTCAGCGCTATGCTGTCTTCTATTTAGCTTGGGCGAGTTGCGTCCCTCTATCTTATATTTATTTAGTCTTCCACTTTCTCATTTGACACCTCGTCTAGTTTAAACACTCATACACACTTTTTATTTTTCTGCTATTTAACGCCTACCTACTAACTAGTTATCCATAGAAATACGAACGACGGTACCCATACACACTTGTTCATGTCCTCTTGGCCACCCTAGGTCGGAGGGCAAAAAAGAAACAAGAAAAGAAAAAAGGTTATCGATGCATCTGTAGATGTGCCAACGCAATCGTGAACTCCCCGCGGGACTCGAACCCGCAACCTTCAGATTAGAAGTCTGACGCCCTACCATTGGGCTAGGGGAGCTGCTCAACCAAGATCGACATGAAATACCCGTGCAAACAGTGTACAAGAATGAGGAACATGCGACCATTGCCAACTCATAGGTAGACGTTAAAGAATACAATAACATTGCCAACTCAAGTTGGCTTTTCCGTCGTATTGCTGCGAAATAACAGTAGGTAGACGTAAAAGAATACAACTACAATCACTCGAAATCGATGAGATTCGGCGCATTCTCGCAAAGTGACAAGGCGGAACGGGGAGCCTAGCACTAGACAAGCCGGTCGGCAAGGTCTACTGGGTCTCAGGACACTACGAAGTGCCAGGGAACGAAGAAGTAGACCAACTGGCCAATGCGGGATGCAACAGCGCGGATCTACTGGTTCCCGAGAGGAAAATGTCCCTGGCGGCGGCGAGAAGCTGGAAGAACGACTCATTCAGGGCCATTTCAAGGACTGGATGAGAGACAACTGCCCAAACACCGACCACCTTGGAGGGGCGATGGGAATCCCAAAGCCATACAAGATGGACTGGATGAAAGGGCTGAACCGAGGCACCGTCGCCAGAATACTGGCGACGCGCTCCAGACATGGCGACTTCGAGGAGTACCACACCAGGTTCAACCACCAAAGGGCCGAGACAAAGTGCCAGGTGCCAAACTGTGGCAAGCCGAAGGACTGTAGCCACCCATGGGAATGCATGGGCAACGCTACGAGACTGGCGGGGAGGTTCGTAAAGAAACTCCTCACAGAGGATAGGTCGTGCAAGTACCTAGCGGAGAAACTGGACCCGAAATGGAGGGCGTGCCGGGTAGGCACATAACAGGAGACGGGCTAACATCAAGCGTAGTAGACGTTGAAGAATACGGAAAAAGGGAAACACAGCAAAAGCTATGTCATATGAGCTTACAATGGTTTGTTTGTTTGTTTGTATTTTTTAACGTCTACCTACTGGTTTTTCACAGCAATACGACGGCATGTTCCGGACGGGAGCACCTCCCGGGCGGTCAGCAGTGACAGGAGCGCATAAACTTCGACCGTCTCCTATGACTTTTTAGGGTCCAGCGTTATCGCAAGGAGGGTCTCCGTCCAGCGCGGCCCGAGGACGTACCTGTCGGGTTCCAGGATTGGTTACCTGGTGTTTTTGGTAGGTGGCAGCAGCGTGAAGTTCTTGTCTAAAAGGCCACGGGCTGTCGGCACGAGGTATTGGCCCCGGCGGAGTACAATGGTTTTGTCCTTTCGTTTGCATGGCTGCTGCAGCACCTCTGGTTTTCCTATTTATCCATCCTCCCCCTTGCCCCCACTATCATAACCCCAGACAAACCCTAAACCCAGAAGTGGAGTCGACCTCCCGCTTCCCCACAAACATTCGTTCTCCTGAAAAATCTGCTATGTGTCCTGAGGCCATGAAGATCATGGGGACAGGACAGCAGATTCCAGCGCAGTCTGGGGACTCTTCCCTTCGCCCTCAGGCGATGAGAGTAATCAAACCGGACTGTGTGAGCATCCGAGGGCTCATGGTCTGTCCTTCCGCCACCCTGTTGGCCGCTGCCTTGAAAGGTGTGGATGTGACCCAAGGCAGTCCCCTTTCTGGTGACCTGCCACAGTCGCCAGTCTGTCCGAGGACAGAGGAACGCAAGAAAAGCAAAAACAAAAGAAAAAGATGTGGACTGTGTGAACTCTCAAAATTCAGTCCTGAACGTGAAGATGAACTCCTTGAGGTGGAGTGGTGTTGTGGCGATGAGGAGTTGGCGATCGCGGAAGTTGTCGTGAAAAAAGGGGGGCGAGTCGACGACGAGGTTATCCTCAAAGTTGGGAAAGCGCGGCCTCAAGGCTTCACAGCTCATTGTCAAGATCCATGACAGAGTCAGAGAAAAAGAAAAGAATGATAGACGCCCATCAGTGTCATAGGCGTCGTCCTCCGGCAGCCCGGGGAAGGGGAGGCACCAGACCTCAAAGGTACCCCCCCGAGGGTTGTAAGAGGGAGAGTTGAGCTTACAATGGTATGAAAAACACACCACACTGTTAATTTCTACATGACGGTTCATTGTAGTATCAGGCCAGGGCTTTGAACGGCCGCGGAGAGAGAGCGCACGGAGTTCAATGCTTCCAACAAACCACGGCTATACGTGATATATAGGAAGGGTATCGGTGCGGGAGCAAACCTTCTAGCTGGATGACGGACAAAAAGATAACAGTCCCGACATACAACACTGGGGATTCCCACGTGGTCACCCACCGTAGTACTAGTCCAGCGCTTTGTAGGTTAACTAGGGGAGAGCGGACGGGATCCCGTGCTTTCTACAAGCTATGGTCGTATGTTCGGAATATATGCCCCTTATCGGATATTATATATTGGCGCCCCCCCCCCCGGCGCCGACGGAGAAGATGCAACTCTCCCTCCTACAACCCTCGGGGGGCAACTCTCCCTCTTACAACCATCGGGGGGAGTATCTTTGAGGTCTGGTCCCTCCACTTCTCCCGGGCTGCCGGAGGACTACGCCTATGACACTGATGGGCGTCTTTCATTCCTTTTCTTTTTTCTTTAACTCTGTCATGAACCTTGGCAATGAGCTGTGAAGCCTTGAGGCCGCACTTGCCCAATTTTGGGGGACCTCCAACTCAAGGAGTACATCTTCATGCTCGAGGCTGGGGTTTCAAGAGTTCACACAGTCTACCTAGGAGGCATGCGTGCTTCTCTCTTCCAAAATCTGCGGTCAGCTCTGCAGAGGGTTAATTCTGTCTGGTAGCCAGTCCGGTGTCGTTTGACCTCTGGTCACCACCGTAGACGTTCAATATATTCAAGTTAAGGGGACTGTGCGCATCGAGGACATCGCCGGCTTACGATAGCTGGTGGTGAGCTTGCAGACAGATTTTCTTTCGTATTTTTTTTTATGTGGTTGACATCAGCCGAAGAGACTAGAAAGATTAGATAACCAGCACTGGAACCTGACAGGCACGTCCTCGGGGCTATGCTGCGTGGCGTCTTCCTAGCTTCATTGTCGGCTCCTGGAAGATTGTAAGACATTTGAAATCTACACGTTCCTGTTACTGCTGAAGGCCCGGGAGGTCCTCTCGTCCGGAACATGCTGCCGTATTGCTGCGAAATAACAATAACAATAGCCATACGGAACGGAAAGTCATTGTAACATTCAAGCTCATGTTCACGTCATGTAGAAAGTCAATTCCTACCCTCACAGAAATAGGACACTTCTCGCACAAGAATGGTGATTCGCCAACTCAACCAAATAAATCCAAGTCGAGTAAAATCACATGTGGCCCCTAGATAGTCTTTTTAGGAATTACTTGGCTTCCCTCTTCGTTTTGAACCCATGTGAACATGAGACTGGTTAATTTCACGGGATGGGAGGGAAGTTAGTGTAACCAGCTGGTGATCAAGCAGAATGGATGATATTGTAAGCAATATAAAACGCAGCGTTCTCTTTAGCTATGCTTCGGCGACTTCGAGGTAATGCGTTTGTGTCCTACCAATGACAGGAGTGAGCCAAGACCGGAAAGCAACATGACATGGACTTGGGGGATGTCTTGTGGCTATGAAAAAGCACCCAACTCAAACGACGCAACAGTAAAATCCGAAATGTAATGCAGGTTGAAAGACCCTATCAATGACCTGCTTGTCTGCGGCCTGGAAGGCCCAACGTCGGACTTGGTATTCCTTGCTTCCTTCAAGTCCTGTCTGAGGACAACTGGAGAACATCACATCAGGCAGTTCGTTTGTGAAATGTATTTGAATTACGTCGATGCTGAGGGTTCGCTCTGTTTGGGTAGTTGTGATGTCTCGGAGTAAAAGGGTTGTGATTCCGTCGATGTTGATCTCTCAGGGAAGTCGAGATTGGTGGCTCGCGCTGTTCAACCTGCCCTTGATTATATAGCTCCCATCAAAAATATGGGATTTATTTTTCTTTCTCCTTATATCTAGCCCATCAGACATTATTCTGAGTCTTGTTTCACCTGGCTTTCCCTTCCTGATGTATGAATTGATGGCGAGTGGGTTTGGCGGACGTAAACTCCAAAGGACAATCCGCCGCTGTTAGCCTGCTTGCATACATACATGCATGTGTTGTTATGTGCTTCGGCTCTTTTCTTTAGCGTGGAAAAGCAGCCCAACCAAAGCCACGCCGAGGTTGATTAATGATTCTGATGACGGGGACGGGAGAGCTTGCCGTTGTTGTTACGGAGCTTCCTAGCTGTTGGGCCAGAGAATTCAGGATAGGGCTGGATCTGGAACAAAGGTATAAACTGCGTTATGCTTCAGACGCGGTATACTAGATTGCAAGTTGTTTGGTTGGATAGGCATAAGACGAGTGTTTACATGAACAGCATGGAGCTCTGCGATGATGACAGCGGTTCGCATATTCCAAAGCATGTAGTCACAGACTAATACAACACGCACTACATACCGGCTCAAGGGGCTGCGAGTTGATGTACAGTTCCCTTCAGCTGGGCAAGGCAAGCAAGAAGTTTCTTATTCCATATCCATAGGTGTTTTCAGAGACTTGAGTTTGAGCAAAGGCCGGCAAAATACTTGATGGGCTATGCATGGTAGCTGCGTAGCTGCAGTAGCGCACTTGGCCCAGCATTTCATTGCATTGCACCAGCGTCGTCGCCAGTCAGGGGTTAGAGTTAGATTGTCCTCCCTTGACATTAGCTGTGCTTTTGGTGTTTGGTGTCCTCCCTCAGAAGGCTGTTTCTGCCAGCGTGTAGGGTAAACAAAACATATTATGTCCCCTGAGGAACAGTGCGTCGTCGGTGGCCCTCTTCCCATGCGAGCAAGTCGTAAGCCAGGGGCAGAAGTAAGCCAGATTAAGAGACAAGCAAGCAAGCAAGCCAGGTCAAGCCAGGCCAAGCCAAGCCAAGCCAAGCCTTCCGCCGAGGCTATCACACGGGTTTCTTCTTGCCCTACGACTTGACGACTTGGTCGCTGGAGGAAAGACATCCTAGGGAAGCTCGTGCTGCTAGCTAGCTGGCTAACACTAGGGACGAAGGCCATTAGTACTCAGGCCTTCCTTGGTTGGTGCGAAAAAGAAAAAAGAAAGGCATATCTGCTGTGCATGCATGCAATTAGTGCAGTGTAAGCAGCACATCCCTGCTCACAAAACGAAGAAAAGAAATTGAGAGAACAAGGGATAATGAGGGTTGAGGAGGGATGAGGGGATTGAAGGAAAACACACGGGAAAAGATAACGTATACAAAGCCAGCCAAGCCAGTCTTTTGGTGGAGGATTGGTAGCTTGGAAAGGAGCCGCCCGGGTACCAGCAACAAAAGGAACCACCTCCCTGTATATATTAGGGTCTGTATAGTTAGGGTTTATGAACAGATTCATCGTATCATGCTAGGAGACAGGGGTTATGACTAAAAAGAACGAAGATTTCATTCATCCATTCTTATGGCCGGGGCGCGAGGCACAGACCAGGTCAGTCGAGTTGCTAGTGCTGATTGCTGGTTGCTGGTTGGCAGTGGTCTGGCCGTGGCCTTTCCGATATCATGTTTGAATCCTTGGGAGGAGGGTTATGGTTATGGCCCCTGGGTCTAGATCTGTAACGTGGGTGTTTGTTTTCTGTTTGTGATTGCGTTGGCTGTCAATAATGCAACCCGAGTTGGAGTGACGCAGATTGCGAGTCTGAAAGAGAGCAGCCGATATTGGCTGCAGGTGAATCAAACGGCTCATATATTGCTGGCTGGGCAGGCCGTGTGCCTGTTACAGTGTTTTGGGTGTCAGTGGGTGGTGATAGGGTGGTGAGACCTGTAAAGGCGGTTGGTCAAAAGCGAGAAGCCGCTGCTACAGGTCGGCAAGGGCTTCTGTAGGCCCCTAAGGAGTTGGTTGGTCGGGCTTGCAGTAGTCGGCCGCTAGAGCATCCGCTTGCGCCTCGTTCGTTCGCTTCTCACCACGTAGCTGAGGATTGTATTGTTTTTGCCTATGCCTGGACTGGCGCTTGTTTAGGCCGTTGCTGTGCTGTTTACACTGCATTCCTCTCGTTTGTGGTTGTGGTTGTGGTTGTGGTTGTTGTTGTTGTTGTTGTTGTTATTGTTGTTGTCGTCGTCTGTGTTGCTTGGCCTGTCTGTCGCTTTTGCTCTCAAATGCCTCTTGCATCGATCGGGCTGTGCTTGCTGTATTTGTATTGTATGTAGTCGTAGCGTATCCCGCGTTCTAAAACACGTGCGCTCCGTCTGTCTTTTGAAGCCGTGGGAATTCGCGCTCTGCAGGCCCAAGAGTAAAGTGTGCTTTCTGCCGAGGATTCAGGAGCCTTTCAGGAGCCTTTCGCCGCTTCATGGATGGGTTATTTTTGTCGTGGAAACGTCATTACACAGTTATAGCCAGAAGCAACCTACCACTACCGCCTGCCTATTCGCTGACAACGATGATAAAGGCCTTTGCTTCAGCCTCGTGCTTTGTCGACACACAGCAGCAGCAGCAGCAGCAGCAGCAGCAGCAGAAGCAGCATTACAGGCCAGTCTCCCCACAGCCCTCCCTCCTCCCCTTCCCTCCCCCTTGTCTGCATTTTCAATGCAACAGGCCTCACCGTTGTCCCATTCCTTTCGTTTCTTGTTTTGTCGAACTTTGGGCTTGGGGGAGGGGGGGGGCTTGATTGCAACGCTGGTTGCTCTGGTCGTGCTTCCTAAGGAACGACCGCCTTGGGTGCTCTCGTGCCCAAGGGCCTTTTTTTTTTTTTTTTTTTTTTTTGTTTCGAGGTTCGCTTTCTGGACCTTATCTCTGCTGCTTGCTTTTCGTGATCCATTGTCCATCGCGGCCGTCTTGATACTGGGTTATTCTCAGGTCGATAGGAGATTTCTAGGCTCTAGACTCTAGGCTGTAGGCACAGGTTTAGAAAGGGTAGCGACGACACAGCCATATATATAGACATATGTTCTTGCTCGTGTCGAGGTCTGTCATCACGACGGGTTCTGCCTGCTCAAGCTCTCGCCGTTTACGTTGGAGTCAACTCAGAGAGTCAACGAGAGACAAGAAACGAAGCTGCATCAAATAAAGGGTCACGATATAGACAAGAGGGATCAATACGAGAAAGACGGCTATACTCACGATTTAATTGTTATTCTTTGATCTTGACAGGAAGCATTCCACGCTAAGCACGCTGCAGCTGAGCGAAGGACGAGCTACGGAGCGGGGTTTTTCATTTTTCAATTTTTTATTTTATTTTTTAATTTATTTTTAATTTTTAAATTCAAATTTTAATTCTTTCTTTTTTATTAATTCTTTTATTTTTTTATTATTTCTTTTTCCCTCTGTGATCGTCTTCTCCCACTTTGTTATTATTGTTCTATTTTCCCTTCGTTTTTTTTTTTTTTTTTTTTTCCTTTTTTCTTCTTTTTTTTTTTTTTTCCTTTTCTTTTCTTTTTCTTTTCTCACCCTCTGCTCCGTGCGTCGCCTGCATATCTGTTATTCCATCAAAAGCGTCGTGCGTCCCGCCGAAGCAAAGTCAAGACGAGTTCGCTCTTCTTTTCTCTTGTTTGGCCAACTCTTTGATATCTGAAAGGTATGCGCATGCCTATGCCCTTTATGCACATCATCGCGACTCTTCGCCTTTTCACTATCTATCCTCCCCCCCTTTTCTCCCCGTGTCTCCATCCTATCGCTTTCGCCGTATATTCCGTTGCACATTCGTTTATTACTGCCTTTTTAAAACGCGGTTTATCACTGGTCCATGAGAAGCGACGTCTCCTCTCTCTGATTCTCTCTTATCTCTTTCTCTCTCTCTCTCTCTCTGTGCCTCTCTCCGCGTTGTGGTCTCTTGTATCCGCTGGCTAATTCGACTTTACTTTCTCTCTCACAGCTTAATCCATTTTCAAGATGTCGGCTCCTACTGCGAGTACGATTTTGGCTCCAAGCAGCAATCCTGTCGCTACATCTAATGTTGCCGATACTCCCGCTGCATCTTTGACTGACTCTCTCCCTCCCTCATCTCCAGACGTGCCTACAACGTCGGCAGCCGACTCCAATGTCGCCGCTTCATCGGCCCCTGCCGAGACCACGTCCGCCGTTCAGCCTACCTCCGCTCAGAGCACGCCCGCTGAAACCCAACCATCTACTCCAGAGGCCACCACTCCCGCTCCCACATCAGCAGCCCCAGAGACAACCTCGGCGCCAGCAGAACCCACGACAACAAACACGCCAGAAACTTCCTCACCAGTCACCACATCGCCTGAACCGACAACTTCAGTGACAGATCCTACCACGAGCCTATTGACGAGCATTTCCACAACTCCTATTAGCGTTTCTTCTTCAGCCGCCACCGACGTGACGTCTAGTCCTGGCCAAACAACCACTGCCTCAATCTCCACCAGCACTTTCGTCACCACCATCACGTCTATAGACAACAGCGACAGCTCGGCCACAAGCACCGAATCATCCCCTACAGAATCTTCAACTGCTGCTGACTCGGACAGCGGAGGTGGCGGCGGCGGCAGCGGTCTGAGCGATGGCGCCCGAATTGCTATTGCCGTAGTCGTCCCTGTTGTTGCTATTGCTGGTCTTGTAGCCGGTGGCCTTTGGTGGTGGAAACGTCGGAAGGCTCAGCAGGTTGCCGAGGAGGAGCGCCGCAAGGAAGCCGAGGATTACTCGTACAACCCCAATGGCGATCCCACTATTCCTGGTGCCGTGGCCTCGGCTGATGGCTCATATGAGATGCGTCAAGAATCGAACACCGGCTATCGTGGCTGGGGAAACACTACCATTGGGTCTACAGGCAGAAAAGCATCCACTACGCTGTCGGGCCCTGTGGCTGTGGCCTACTCTGACGATACTAGCCCTTCGCATGGCGCTCCCGATGCTCGCTCTGGGGATCGTTTACTTGAGTCACAGGCCGATTCGTACTCCCCCGAAGGCGAGATTCTTGGAGCCATGGGGTCCGGTGCTCAGGGACAAGGAAGTGATGTGCACCGCGGGCTATCTAATGCTTCATCCTCGTACAGCGCGGCTGGAAGATCCGATGGATCCGGCGATGGCAACATTGGCGTTGCCTACAGTGGTGTCGTCAACAACCAGTTCTATGACCAATATGGAACCGCAAACCCCTACGACGTTCAATACCAAGAAGGATATGGCTCAAACGGCCATGGCGGCGTGGCGGGCGGTGTCAGCAGTCTACAACCAGGGGAACTACCCGGACAGCCTGTCATTCGGGATAACCCGGCGCGCCGCAACACGCGTATCGAGAGTCCATCTCACTTCCCACAACAGAGCGCTGGCATTGCACAGAATTTCTAGTCTGCTCTGATCCCTCAACACCGCACTTGTCATACCATATTTGATCTCCTCCTTTGCCACATACTGTTAACACGACGACTAACGGATTTACCTTTTCACCACTTAAACCCTTCACATCTCCTCGATTTATGATGCCCGTCCCAAACCAACTCTTTGGGATCAGGAGCGCCCGCCAAACAACAAAAATTTTCTTTTTATTTCTTTCGATTTTTTTCGATTCCTTTTTCTATTCCGCATTTGTACATCCAGTCATCCGATTTAGCTTAGCTATACGAGACGTCGGTGCCTTAGTTTAGCTCTTTGTCACTCAGGCAAAGACTAAGTGGCAAGCCGATCGTCCGCACTTGCAAATAGTCGTTGGCGTCATCCGTATTCAGCTTTTCTTTTCTTTTTTTGTCTCTCGTTTCTTTTGAAAGCTTATCGGTGGCCAATTATTTCTTTTCTGATCCATTTCAGCTGAACTGGCTGGTCTTGTGATGCTGAAATCTTACCTCGTCAACCCTGACCACCAAGACAGCAGCCTGTCTCTCTCCCCCATCTTCTTTTCTTCTGTCATGGACGTGCCGTGCCGTCCTATCCCCTCCTTTACCTCTCTCCTTCTATTTTGACACCACCTCGACAACTCTCCTTATTCCCTTTTGCTTCTTATATATCCCCCTCTTCATGTTTCGTGAGTTTTTGGAAATTTTACTTGTTCTTTTATCCCTTAATTTGGCTCTCACTGAGTAGGAGTATTCAACCCCCGCTGCGTTGTCACGCTACTATAATTGCCACTTTCTGCTACCGCTAGGGTAGCGGTGCAACTTGTCATGCAGGCTTTCATTTGTAATGATTGTTTCTACCGAGAGACAAACTGTCGGATCTCTTTTTTATATATACAGTGTTTCACTAGACCGCTCAAATTTCAAAGACAGGCATGAAAAGTGAATATGTCGTAGCTGTGTCCATGCTCTCCATCCATCGTCTATAAATGAGGTTCGCCCATGCTGTTGTATCCCTAATACCTCTCTCCCGATCACCCTTCCTTGACTATGTCCATCCCGCACATGCCTTCGCTAAGGTATCTCCGCGCCCACCAAAACCTGCATGCCGCAATTTCATGCTCCGTCATATCTCGCACTTGCCATGTCGTTCCAAATCGCCCGCATATCTCATCAACAAGCTCGTTGTTGCCCTTGCCAAAGACCATGATCTTGCCTTTTCCCGGCGTCCCATCTGGCTCTTTGCCTTCTCCGAGCGGCGACACAAACAGCGGCCAGTCACTTAGGTCTCCCTCACCAACGCCCACCACATCGCCCTTGCCTACAATGAAATCCACCAACATCTCATGCATGCGGTCCGCCACAGCCGTCAGACCCGGCAGGCCGTCTAGTTGCTCCATGTCGTGCGTGACGCCTAGCTCGCTATCGCCGTGGCAGGACATGGAATACGGCAGGCTTTCCGCTGCCCACTCCCAGACTCGAGCCGGCGCCTTGTGCCGGCCACTAGCCATATGCGCGCTGTATAGCACGGGCGTGATGTAGGCCCAATGTGCATATGCGGCTTCTAGTCGACGCCACTGCGTACCATACTTCAACTGTTCGTCAATCGATGCAGGCACGTACGGGCTTCCGGGAATATCAGGTGAAGGGTACAGCCGCTCAAGCTCGTCAAGATCCGCAGACGTCATGGTGCCCGGCAAAAGACTAGCAAAGAAGGCCCGGAATTCGGCATTGGTGTTGAGCCCGGTAGGCACAAAAAGCGCGCCTTCGTTGGTGCAGAATCCGGTCATAAGCGGGACGCGATCTGCACGGGGAGTCTCCCAGAGTAGTGATGGTGCATCTTTTATGGTTGCGGGTGTTGGGGCCATTGTAGATGCTGATGTAGGCGTAGACGTAGAATCGTGCGGACTCGTGAGCCCGCTGTCAACAACCGGCTGGAACGGCCAAAAGATACTCGGTGCATCGCGTTCCCACACGCTGTATGCAGCACGGCACAAGTGGCTAAGCGACAAGTCTCGCATGATGTTGAGAATCTTTACAGGCTGGTCTGCGTCACTGCACTCGCGCGGAATTCCCGCAGCGTCGAGAAAGGCGTTGAATTGTTCTGTTAGCCACGGGTGTCGGACGTCGATGATACACCGCGCCGTCGGCGCCCCGCTTTCAAGGATCACGCGGCGAAATGGGCGTTCTGAACCTGCCTCATAGCCAAGAAGAAGGTGTCCGACCTAGCATATCATATCAAGCCATGATGTGGTTAGCTTGTCTTTCATACTGCAGTGCTACAATCTCTCAAGCGATAGGGCTTACCATATGTGCACCTGCACTTAAGCCCATGAGACTGACGTTTGTCTTATCGCCACCAAACGCGCCAATGTACTTCTGCACCCAGTCCAGTGCCAGGCGTGCATCCCAAATCCCTGCATTTAGGGTGCCTGGAGCGTCTTCATGTGAAGCCATGCCGGCGAGTTTGCTAACCTGCGCACCGCCTAGAAAGCCCAGTAGACCAAGGCGGTAGTTTGCGGCGACGATAATCAGCGGCGAACGTGACCAAGCTGCCATGGAATGGAGATTGCGGACCAAGCTGCTGCCAAAGTTGAAAGAGCCACCGTGGAAGAAGATGACCACAGGGACGTTCTGGGCGCTTGTTTTGCCCTTCATGCCATCCTCGCCACTGCTATCGCACTCACTTTTACTCCTACCACGACTTTTGCTGACCACAGTGCGGTACACCTGTAGATTTAAACAATCCTCTCCCTCGTCGTCGTTGTTGCCGCCTCCTGTCTCTGGTGCCGTGCTCTTACGCTCCTTGGCCTCACGAACTTCACCTTCTGCTAGCGGCGCAGCCATACGGGCACGGCAGAACCGGTTTGCTCCGCCTGTGTCGGTGCCGAATGGAATGCCATAAAAGATGTCGACGCCATTGGGAAAGCCCGACGCATCGGCAGGTGAATGGAAGCCCAGATACTGGCCGTGGCCGATCGTCACGACTGGGTCGCTTCTTGGGCAGGTCTTGACTGCGGCATTTGATTCTGGATGGACGGAGGCCATGTCTTGAGTGCATAACTCGTGTATATACATATATATATATGTAATGTATATTCTGTGTTTTGTGTTATTTTACCATCAAATGATGTAGAGGTTCGTTTAACAAGATACTTGCGGAGCGGTGTGGGGCGGGCCTGCCGTATATTTCGGTTGCGGATTTACCTCAGCATTTGTACTGGCGATTGGCTTTGCTTTAGTAACAAATCTTAATGCTGCAACGTCTAATTCTATGCCCCATATATTGGTTATCATATATCAAGACCGTAGGAAAATACTTTTATTCACATCGTACTTTAGCCTTTGCAGTACTTTTTTGTAACTTCAACGCAGAAATACTGTGTTTGTTACTGCCCCCCTGAACACCACAGGTTAGAGTCTACTGTGATATGTGGAATGTGGAACTCACACCTCGCTATTGTACAACGTAATATGGTGTTGGGGCCCGACTTTCACCAAAGGTTCCATGAGAAAAAGGAAATTATAACATTTGATGTTGAGTAAGAGAAAACAAAACGTCTAAGAACTACTTGGTGATTCACCTCTAGGTGAAAACGGAAACTCAAAAATACGAGGCCAGGTAACAATAACCACCCGCATAAAGGCCTATGACACAACTTGGCTATAAAAGCCAATTGTAAAGCCAAGCCCCGAAAAAGAAATGTGGGAAAACGCCGTGAAAATGCGTTTTAATCCGCCCCGATTCGCCGTAAAAAAACCCCAGAAAAAATGACCACATACACAACATGAAACCACAGTGTGCCCAGCAGAAAAAAAAAAATAACATAATCAATATAACCACTGCAAAGCCAAGGGCCTCTCAGGAATTTGTTGCATATGCGACCGTTATGGCCTTTGATGCTCCTGTAACTTGTTTCTGGCGCTGCTTTTGTGCCCATTCACGACTGGCTTGACGAGATCGTTCAGCCGCTTCTTCGCGAGCTATTTTGGCAGCGAGTTCCCGCTTCTTCCGCTCCTGTTCTTTGTTGCGCATAAATAGACTATCTTGCGCAATAACTTGCTTTCCGCGCTGGCGTTGCACGTTGATGTCTTCCATTGAGATATTGCTGGTTTGGCCGATAGTAGAGGTTGATGTAGCCCTACTAGCTTGTCCCATTGACGGTTTGTGTTCCAAGTTGCGGCCGCGTGGAGTCTCTGAGCTTGGCGTTGATGATCTCGGTGTTGTACGGCTCTGAGCCGTCAAAATCGATGCCCGCTTTGGTGTTTGACGGCAATTCTCGTCCCCGTCAGACGACTTGCCTTGACGCATTCTGCTAGAAAGCGTCTCGCGAGGATACCTGCCACCGCCAAAGATGCTAGCTGGGATTGGCCTGGCCTTGAACTCGCGCGCTTTGCGCTCTTCTTCCTCTTGGCGTCGAAGTCTTTCCTCATGTTCAAGTCTCTTGCGTCTTGAGATAGCCTCTCCGGGAAGCTCAAAGTTAGGAATAGTCAAACGTTTGGTTGATTTGACCCTATGCAATGAGGGCGTTGAAACACGTGGGGATGGGGTTTTTTGCATGGGAGACTGGTGGTCCTGCTCTTGCTTCGCTGCTAAACGAGCTTCTTTTTGTTCCTTTAAGCGACGACTCACAGCAACACCAGGAAGCTCAAACGTGGAAGTGGTGATAGGCCTAGTAGATTTGGCGAGGGGCTTGGGAGGCAGAAGACTATTCGGGCGAGCCACCATGCTACGTCTTTTCGCTGCCTTTTCGTCGCTCTCAGCCGAAGGGAGCTTTTCATCTTCTTTCTTGAGTGACAATGAACTGCTTCTCCGCATCTTCCTCTGAAGCTGAAAACCAACAGCCTTAGATCTCCCAAGGGTTTGGTGCTCCTGTCTCGTGCCGATGGGTGATAGTTTGGCCGCAGATTTTGAGCTTGAGGCAGCCTGGGGTAAGATTTCCGAAGTTTTATCTTGCGAAGGAGTCATTGCATGATTGAATTGAGCACCAAGAGCTTCGATGTCTTCCTCTAGTCTGTCTATTGCTTCAACCGAGTCTTCAACGCATGAAGAGGGTTTCGGGAGAAGACCAGAAACAGGTGTTTGTAGAGCGGGAGATATGGAAGCAGACATCGCAGAGGTCTGAACAGTATTCTGAGACACTGGCTGTATCTGACCAAGAATTTTATTGTCAAGGATGGAAGAAGGCACGGCCTCGGCGTACGGAGGCGGCTGATCTTCGTGCTCGATAGGAACAGGATACACCTGGGCGTAGGGATATTCAGATGGAGCTTCCTTCATGCGTTGAAAGATAAGAGGATGCTTTCTTAGGATATCGTGATGAGTCTCCAATCTTGTGGCTATAATGGAGATGATATTAGCAAAACTTGAATCTCGCTTACTACCACCACTAGCAACGTAAGTACTAGCGCCTGCATGTGCGTCTGGACGGCAATCTTTTGTAGCAATCTGATCAGACCCAGGAGCCCGCGTCTCGCTCAGCCCCTTCAACAAACTAATACCGTAGACTAGCGTAAATAGTTTGTCGTCGTCGGCATGCTTCAAGACTACGGCATCGGCATCGGCAATGCGATCAAGATGACTGTTTTTGTCGTACACGGGCACAGCAAGCACTGCCTGAAACTGACCTGCAGTATGGCGTTCAAATTGACCGTGAATGTCTGAGGAAGGCTCAGGTAGATCGCCTTGATTCCCGATGGATATAGGGCGAAGATGATGGTCTTTGAAAGAGAGAGGGGGTAAAGTTGTGTTAGTTATGACAGTCTTTAGTATTTATGACGAAAGATAAAACTCACCAAGTCCGAGCAACAAGCTGGGCGAAGCGGGACGGGGGACTTCAAAGGACTCGACTGTACTACAGGATAAAGAGCCAGAAGACAGCCGACTACTTGCTGAAAGAATGTATTTGCGGTGATCAAGACGACGTGAAAGTGGCACAAGGCTCTCTGCACTAAGATGTGAAGTGGAGTGCGTGTTGCGCAGTGAACGATAGCTGGTGCCAATATCTAGATTTTTGATGCCATCTAAAATATCTTGATCAAGGGTGCCGTCGACACGCGATTCAAAAGGACGAGGATCCTCGTTATCGTTATTTTCGCGACTGTCCCAAGAACAATAGCTAAGAGGACTTACACAGCGGCTAGATTCAGGAGAATAAGACGAGCTATCTTCGAACTCGATGAGGACTGAGAATGGAGCAGTGTCTCGAGAATTGGGAGTGATAGAGTCCATGGTAAGAAATGAAAGCAGGACAGTCTGGGCGGCCTGTCTGTTTATTTGGAGGGTCGGGGCCACGGAGCTTGACTAGGTGACTAGGCGTTCGGGGGCTGCTTTTTCTTTTTTCTTCCTCTTGCTTCTCAGGAACACGGCCAAGACCCCTCCTTCAATGCTAAATGCAGGAATCGCAATGTTGATTCCAGGGGCCCCTATATCCACAAGGCCGGCTTGAATGGGAGGGGGGGGGTGGGGTAGGTAATTTTATAGCAGCACGTTTTAACAAGGCCTAGCCTAGTCAGTGGTGTAGTTTGGCGCAAGTTGTAAAGTTAAGGGGATTGGTGTGAAGCAAGGCCAAATCGGAATAAGCCAATGACGAATTGGAGTTGGAACTTCAAACACAGACCAGCCAGCAATGGACAAATGAGAGTTGAGAGCCAAAATGTAGGCTAATTGCAAGACTATCAATGTAGTGATGCGGAAATAGCGTGGGCTTGACTTTGAAGATAGGCCACTAGAAACGATACCATGTAAAGAAAAAAAACAAGTTCGAAACAATAACAAGTTGGAAGTCTGTGATACTCGTAAATAAAGACTCCTAAGAGATGTTTTTTTTGGTGGAAAGAAATGAAGAAAAGAGAATGGAATATGGAGTATGGGGGAGAGAAGAGAAGAGAAGAGAAGAGAGGAGTGAAAAGGGGAGAAGAGCAAAGAGCAAGAAGAGGGGAAACGTTAAGATACCCAAATCAGTCCAAAGACAACAGAAACAACGAAGCCTAGAGTAACAAGGCAGGAGATCATAAAAGAAGAAAGAACAAGAACCAAAAAGCAAACGGGCTACCAATTCAATATTGGAAGGTGCGCTAGTTATCGTTTGCGACTGCCGCCGCTGCCGTCGCTGCTGCTGCTGTTGCTATTGCCTTGAGTAATCTTCTTACCCTTCTTGCTCTTTACTGCTATCGTTTTTGTTTTCCTTTTCCTTCATAACAATTGAATTAAAGGTAGGAATGACCTCTGAACACGGAATTACGAGTTGATGTGGTGGGTAGTTTCCTTGCATTACAGTCTGGTGAGAGCGAAGAGAGGACAAGACATGAACCATACCCCATCATATCTCTTGTTTTGTTGTGTTTTGTGCTACTACTGTTGTTGGAATGGCAACCACCAAAGTCGCGGCAAGTAACTACTGTTTTCAATCAACATGTCTCATATCACACGTGAGCATATCAAAATTGTACTATGATACTGCTGTGTGGCTTAACTTTCCCTTGAGGTCTTTTGGTTATCCCCAGCGACAGCCTCCCTTCATAGACATTTGCAATTGCCTACGCTGAAGGTTCCGGATCTGGGAGGCTGTTCTTCCGTTTACTCCTACTCTTTTAGTTATACTGTGCACAGCCATTACTTCATTACATTTTTACATGGATCAACTGCTTTCCCTTGCCCAATCAGGGGCTGGAATTAGTACCCTAGCCCTGCATAAATCAGAGCATGGCTTTAATCTCGAATTCATGCATGGTGATGCATCCCCTCATCCTGCGAGGTGAAACCAAGCCGGGTATTTTCACTGTTGAACATCATAGGTCAATCCTGAGAAGGGGGGGGGGGGAGGGTGACTTGGGCAAACATCTTTAGGCTTACTAAGCTCTTAATGCTTCGTACTTACGAGAAACAAAAATATTACCAAATTGATGACCGCTACTGAACTAGATATCAACACCCATGTTGTCCATAATCTGCTGTCTCATGGTTCGCCTTTGACCAGCTTCCCCGTTCTGACGTTGAGCTCCACTAGACGTCGCCGTTGCGGTAGAATCTTCACCTTCAAGCCGCCGTCGGAGGCCCTCAAACTCGGCTCCTCGTTTGTTGTGGGCAAGACCAACCATCCAACCAGGAAGTCTCCATTTCACTAGGGCGGCTGGCATGAAGTCCTTCCATGCATATCCAATGATCCAACCCAAGATGGCACTCAGTATCGATCCAGGCATCTGAAGCATAGCCAATTGCATAGCGAGAACATAGCGGTATGATTTGTCAGACAGTGTGACGCCTGTTAGTGGCGCAGTGGCCGTAGATGTATCGCTTTGTGTGGCCGAGACACGATACTGGTAGAGATGAGGTACTAGGAGATGATACTGCGCTAGAATCGAGAAGATCACTGGTGTGGGACCGGCCGGAAGGTAGTTAAACGCGCCGCCAGTCACTAGCTTCATGAAGAAAGCCAGGACAAAGGGCGGGATAACAGCAGTGAACATGGAAGTTACCAACACAAAAGACTATGTCAATGCATATTAGATTAGTGTTCCATAGTTTGGGCATACTGAAGACCAACAACTACAACTTACAGCATATTTCCGAGAGCCCCATATACGCTCAACTATGCGCATATTATAGAGGGTCATGCAGGCAAATAACACCTCTGACGAGTTGCTGTAACTCAGCTGGTAAGTGAAGAGGCGCCAGAACTGGCCATACCGCCATAAGTGAGGGTCAATCAGAATGTAGAAGTAGTGCTTAGCGTCAAATAGGCTAGCTGCGATGGAGGATGTTACTAGGCCTATGACCATAAATTTGGTCACTGGGGTATTGGTAAAGGACATCGCGACGGTAACGTTTACTGTAGAAGCTAGGAAATCCTTTTGCTCTTGCCTATTGACCAGATTCTCAAGTGAAGAGGTGATAGCAACCGCAGAATCAGATGGGAGTGAGTGACCGACGAATGCTGATTTGTCTTGTCTAACTCCTAACTGTGTCTTTGATATCACAAAGTTGTAAGAGAGTGAGAGAAGGGCGACGAAAAGCGACTGGAAAACAGTACAGAGACAGAGTTTTAATCAAGAACTCGAACGCCCACGCAAGAAATTCATCCCTGAAGAAGCACCAGGCTTGAGATAAGAGGTTTTTTTTTGAAGTGGTAGTGATAAAAACACAACGTCATTATAGTCGCAAATGGGATGGACTTTCATAGACATGGCACAAAAAAGGACAGCTTTGAAGTCCTGTGTGGTGACTAATTGCTTAGTCAAGCACTGGACACTGATGATTTCATACTTTCTTGCAAGGCTAGCAACTGCCATAGTCGTCGCAATTAACTAAGCCACCCACTTTAAGTGGAGCCTGTATGGCTTGGAAGCTCCATAAGATTATGCCTTGTTTACGTTCATTTACGACCATCTTGTCCACACTGCCCACTTCATATACTAGCCAGCAGTATTTGAAAGCAGCTCAGAGATTATCTTTCTTTGCGTCTTTGTTGTTCTATTAAAATACTGGCTCTTATCCGATATATTGTCTACGTTCCTTTTACCCGTTCTCAACATCCCTTGACAAGCCTATGCTTGTTACATACGCACACTTCTCAAACTCCCGTCAACTACCCCAGATCTTAAGCTCGTCTTTATATCTCCGGTCTAAAACAAATCACTGACGTAATCGAAAAATACCACGCGTGTTTATCGAATATGTCTAATCCATATCTTACTCATCTCAGCCGTTGGGTTAGAAGCTCTCCGCCTGTGGAATGGGCAATTGGCAAGGTTCATGAGCTTCTTATTTGTGCTCTTCGACAGGGCCCTATCCCGCAACATGTGGCCATCGTCATGGACGGCAACCGCAGATACGCACGCGCTCAGCGCATGGAAACTATAGAAGGCCATCATCATGGTTTTGAAGCATTGGCTACGGTAAGCAACAGCCTCGGAGCCCCAAAACCACACGATGAGAATCACAAAAGGGTATGTCGAAAATGTAACTAACTAGCTCGTCATACACCCACTAGTGTCTCGAGATTCTCTACAAAATCGGGGTCAAGGTTGTTACTGTGTATGCCTTCAGCATTGAAAACTTCAATAGACCCAAGTACGAGGTCGATGGCCTGATGGAACTAGCCAAGGTTAAACTGGAACAGCTTGGTCGCCACGGTGACGTTCTTGACCGCTACGGCGCCAAAGTCTGTGTCCTTGGACCTCGCAACCTGCTTCGTCCTGATGTGATGGAAGTGGTCGAGCGGACAGTAGCCATGACCAAAGACAACAAGATGACTGTGCTGAACATCTGCTTCCCTTACACATCTCGTGAGGAGATTACTACGGCTGTACGCTCAACTGTACAAGAATACTTGAGTCCGCCACAAAAAAGCACCATGTTCTCGCCGTCTCGTATTTCTCAAAAGGTCCTGTCTAAGCATCTGGATTCGAGAGATGTATCTTTGCCTACGATTCGTGACGCTAGCCCCGCCCCTTCTGCGCATTCCGATATCGATGATACTGCATCGACGGCTACGACTCTCTCTCCCGACTCGCCCCCTGCAGTCAACGTTCGCGGTAACAACCGCCTTCCTAATCCCGAAACGATTACTCAAGATACAATCAACAGCCACACCTACACTAGGGAAAACCCACCCCTTGACATCTTTATCCGCACCAGCGGAGTGAAGAGACTCAGCGATTTTATGTTGTGGCAATGCCATCGTGACACATACATGGCCTTCCTCTCTTGTTACTGGCCAGAGTTTGGTATGGGTCAACTCTTGCCTGTCATTTTGGAGTGGCAATGGATGCAGAAGCAGAAGGCTCGCGATGAGCGCCCAATCAAGGTCAATCGACCTGCTTCGGGTCGTATTACGACGTAATGTAATTGGGAGTATGTCCGAAACTCTTGATCAGCAAGAGACAGAATACGCAATTTGAGTGCGTACCCGGGGGTTCATTGGCGTTTAATTCCGGAGTAAGATTGCTATGGAATAGTGTTTACTATTGCTTTATCACTTTATTTTTTTTTCTTTCTTTTTGTCATTATTATGTTCTCTTATCGATTCTTTCCAGACTCTTTCTATTCTCTTACAAGACATTGTTTGCTGTCTCTAGAATAACACTATCGTCTGTTATGGCGCTCTTAATATCAAATATTATCTCTACCATCTACAAAGCTTAATGTTAAGCCCAGTGACGATGCTATCCTAAATTGTGCGATGTGACATTACTACAGTTAGCTGTCAGGGCTGCCAATGAGGTCAGTACGCCGCAGATAAAATAGAGCAATGGTTGCAAGATAAGATAAGATAAGATAGGATAAGATAGCAGGTTTTCCACGGCGGAACTACCTCAAACGGCGGTTCTTATTGGCTGAGACTGCGCAGCGCCACGCAGCCACAGTTCTTATCAGGGCCTAGTGGGCATCCAAACCTGCAAAAGAAGCCGACCAGAAAGCGAGAGCCAACAGAGCAAAGAAAAGGCGCCATAAACGGAGTGAGACAAGGTTGAATTTAGAAGGGCAAAAAGAGCCAAAGGCACGGCCAAAGAGTTGTTTCCAGCCTTTTTTTTTGCTTCTTTACTTTAGCAACATTCATCTTCTGTGTCTTTTCTCTCTGCATTTGCTTGTCTATCTTATGCTATGAGCGCTGTTTAAAGCCAGCACGTTTCTCTATCGCCATCAGCGCGCTTGTGACACTATTTTAATTTTGCTTCTCTTTGTCTTTCTATGTTTGCTTGAGCTCGATTTCGTTGCTGGGCTCAAGTGATCGTGGACAATTTGCTTCTTACTTCTTCCGACTCTTGTTGGCTCTCACGACCTCCCCTAGCTTTTCTCTCTATCCTCTGCCCTTTTTCCTCACCGTCCTCGACAACTCTCCCGGCTACGCGTATACGCCTTCTCTGCGTTCTCGGCATTTTTCCTATCCCAATGAAATCTGCTAGACCCCCCACCTCTACCACCACCACCACCACTACTACTGTTGCCGTGACACCTCAGCCTGCAATCGCATCTTCCTCCTCAACCACGCAAAGCCGCCGCTCACAGCCTGTTCGACAAGCGCGAATGAATCCCCCCCGCTCCCAGCGAGGCATGGCCAACAGCACACCCGCCGGTCGAGACGGCGACTCGGATCCGTCTGACCAGTCCATTAATATCTTCCCTGCCATAAACTACCTTGCTGACTCGCTCTCAACATTGCCAAAAGAGCTTATCCGCCACTTTACCTTATTAAAGGAAGTCGATGCTAAGATTTACGCGCCTGAAGAGACCCTTTTCAAGCTCACAGATGCCTGCTATACGGCTCCTATGCCTCAGTGTAAATCTTTACCACCTAATCTTCCTGAACGGACACAGGGTATTGTCGCCGGTGGCGAAGCCCTCCACAATCTCGAACCAACTCCGATCCCAAACACACTTGGTGGCGCTCCTGATGACCCTGACTATCGCGCCAGTCTTTATGCCTCTCAGAATCTTGAACGACGCCAGTTGTTCGCCAATACAGCGGCCCAAATCAAGGAGATGCTTGTAGCGCTCGAGGAGAAAAACCACGTTATATCCACCGCCAACGATGCGCTCCAGAAGCAGCTTGCGCGCATGGATAACGCGTGGCCTCATCTAGAAGGCGAATTCTGTGACGAGGCTAAATGGGGCAATGTCAACCACTGGGCTTATCCTGAGAATCGTACTAAAGAAGGCCGCCGGAAGGATAATGTCTCAGCCACTACTCTAGCTGCTGCTGAGGAAGCTGCTGCGCGTAGCGATGCCCGGAAGCAAGCTGTCCAGGCGAAAAAAGACAAAAGGCAACAACAGCAGCAGGAAGCTGATACTGATGAGGGTAAAAAGTCAAAAGCACGTCGAGCCCCCGACTCTTCAGGCTCTAATGCCCCGACAACTACATCGGTTGGGCTCGGTATCTCATCTAGCACTGGTACTAACGGAGCCTCGACAACCAAGCGACGCAAAGCTGAAAAGACGCCGACATCGAACGGAGCTATTACAACAGAGAAAACTACGGTCACCACTTCTAACGTATCCAAACAAACAAAGCCCCCTGCTAGTATACCTACAAATGGTCTCGATGGCACAAGAAAAAGAAAGGCGACCTCCTCGGCCACAGCGCAGCCCAAGAAAAGGTTTGCTTTACGCTTTACATCTGCCTCTTTCTGCCAATATATCACTAACACTCCACTTCTCTACAATACAGTCGGAACGGCGTTGGCACAAGTGCCTCAGCTATTTCATCGCCAGTTCTCGGTGCTCTGCCAGATCCCAAGACTACCTCTGCTCGCAACTCGCCTCAACCCACATCTAATCCACGTCCCGCCGCTCCCCGTGGACGCCAAAACTCAACCACATCGATACCGACAGACAATAGCAAGATCGCCCGACCCACCGCCTCACAGAAAGCAAATGGTACGGGCCCTCTTACTCCTGAGCCCGGCACTATTCCCGCCAACTCGCTAGTAGCTCGGCCTGAGATTAAAAAGGAAGGTGATGTTCATGAGCCACGCGCCTCCATGGCAAACGGCTCTCCACGTAAGCGCGATATATCGCTTTCACATGTGGATGAGACAGCTGGTCGGAGTAATACGACTACACCAGTTTTGCCATCAAATATACCCACGTCAACAACTAAGAGTGGCCGCGTTAGCAAGCCTTCAACACCAGCTCTGGCTACATTTCAAGAGACTTCAGTGCGTTTGCGAGCATCACGTAGCAGTGATAGTAATAGCGATAAAAACACGAAACGCAAGAAGGGCTCAACACCACTACAGGCACAGACCGTGGTGGAAGAAGAGGAAAACGCAGCTGCAGGTACGGTTAGTGATGCAGCAGCACAAGAAGATGAGGATATCGAGGATGCCAATGAGCCGACGTATTGCTTCTGCAATGGCGTTAGTTACGGTGCTATGGTGGCTTGCGATGCAGATGATTGTGCGCGTGAGTGGTTCCATTTGGAGTGCGTGGGTCTCAAGGTAGCGCCCAAGACAAATGGTAAGTTCTATCCCCAATTATGGCTTTACCGATCTACATATGCTAACTTTGATGGATGCTAGCAAAATGGTACTGCAATGATTGTAAAGAACGAATGAAGCCAGGCAGCAAGAAAACCTCTCGGTGAATAAGGCATTGCGGCCTTTACATTCCCTTTGTTGGCTCGTTTATCTTCTCCCTCTTTGAACACTGTGGGCTTCTTTTTGATCGTACCGAACCAGGCGGTATACATTTTGTCTGTTTTTATAACGTATTTTACCCATGGCAATTTCTCAATGTAACTCCTTTGCATACCTGTCCCGTGGTCACTTATATTGCTCGTTAGCTTCTGCCTACCGTCCCTCCTATTGCTGGCTGATCGCGGTTTTGCTGCTGGTCTTGGTAGACATTGGTGGCGCTACTATGGAGGTTTTTCTTTTTTTTTCTTGTGATATCTCAAGTGTAATAAATAAAAGTCTCAGTATTGTTTTGTCTTTACACATGATTGCTCACTCCACAAAAGTTGTTGTTTGGCTGAAACGATGACGTCGCTATCATCTGGATGTACCACCATTAGGGTTTGTGGATGTCAATCTATCATGCTTACTATGGGGATGAATAAACCGACTTTTCAACCCCGTATTGAATTTCACAAGACTCTAGCCTGAAGCTATGCGACGGCCCAATACAACAACCTGATAAATATCAAATCACGCAGAAACAAACTTTGGTATATCTGCTGCCCAATAAGCTGGGTTGACATTCATGTTCACGTTCATATTCATGTTCATGTGACCTTTGCTTTTTCTCTCTTCTCTCCATGGCTTCCCCGAAAGCAGGAGAGCTTCAGTTGCCTATTTACAGCTTGCATATTACGTCTTCCTAGCAGTATGGATAAGCTCTCCTAAAGGCGGTGCTATGTTTCGCGCTGCAACCTGGCACCTGGGGGCTGGAACTCAAGACCTGGGTAGGTTTAGAGGGAAACTCCAAATATGATGTGCCAAAAATCGTCGTTCCCTTATTCTCCTCTCTTTTTCAATAGATCAGGCCTGGGCTTGTCCTGTGCTCCAAGCTTGCGTGCTTAGTGTCTGTGGGGTAGAGAAAAATTATGGGCACGTGATTTGAAAAAAATCCGGGGATAAACAGGGAAAAAGTCTAGCGTAGTGGGTGGACCCGACTATCGTGAGATTTTTCAGAGACGAATCAAGTCTTGGTGGCTTAGATGTCGCTTTCTGGGTAATTTCATTGGGTTGATGAAAGCAAGGTCTCATTTCTGCAATTGCAACTGTAGCTGTAACTGTTGAACAAGCCAATAGACCCCAGTCTTACCCAACATGTGGATGGATTCTTAAGACACAGCAAGGCAACATAGCCCAATGGCTCTGCACTGTTCATATGCAACGCCGTGGAATTCTATGACTTATGAAAACCTGCAAAAAGGAACTTTTTTTTTTCCTTTCCCCGTCTCGCAAACTGAGATCCCCCTATATCACCTGTCCTCATAACGCGGTGAAAGCACACGCCTGGAAAGTTGCCACTTCTTTGGCATAGCTAGCTTACTATCTCATGTCTCGCATACTGTACATCGAATACGTGTATATATCAACCTGCATAGCGTGTGTCTATAAAAGGCTGCTTGTGGATTATCGTGACAAAGTGAAACTCGCTGGCAAGTGGTTTTTGGAGATATCTCTGGCTAAGAGTTGGAGAAAGCCCTTTGTTTATGTTTTTAGAAAGAGCCTCCGAAAATAGAACATTGGAGAATTTTGTAGTAACTGCAATACTAAGCTTTGGGGAAAGAACCTCGACACAAAAAAAGTTTTCCGAGAGAAGTAAGAGGAAACAGAAGGTCTAGCAATTGCTCATCACGAGGTGTGATCACGGCGTAGGTCGAATTGCTGTTAGGTAAAAGAAGTTGACCTGTGCGTTTGTAACACCAGCGAATAGGTTCTGTGCGAGGGCGGTTTGACATGCTGTTAACGTGTCTCATGGAAGGGTGTAAGACGGATTCAAGGCCCCCTCCCTTCTCTCCCCCCTTTTTTTTCGGATTGAGGCTGATGGTAGGCTCACCTCTCCTCGTTGTTTACCTAACATCGTCAAATAATGCTGAGTCCCAAATTCCTGGACTGCGTATAGTACAGTAGCCAGTAAGAAGCTGCCGCCGCCTCACCAGTTTTGCCTCTTTAGGATCCAGGCAAAAAGAGAAGAGAAAATCCCCTTAATGTCATATGGTGAGGAAAGTCAGACAAACATGTACCTGTTTTTATATATTTCAGTATATTAGACATGCATACACGATCTGAATTGCTCTCTCCAACGGCGATGATACGATAATAATATACGATAAATCTGCAAAAATAAATGTGAGGAAACTAGGACAAGACCTAGTTAGTCATGTGACAGTGAGAAATAATACAAGCCAATCCGGACCAGGCTTGTTTCACTTTGGGTAATGGGTTGCTAGCTACTGGGAGCTTGCCAGTGTAGAAGCTGATGAGTAAACAAATGAATTACCGACTTCTTGTCGTAAGTACGAGAGTAATACAAGTCAAGTGCGATGCCGGCGACCCAGGAGCTCATTTTTGGTCTTACATGCGTCAACAATAAGATCGACTTTGACAGTGACAGGGGGAGTTGAGCAAGCAGCGGGCGGAGCGGAGTCCGGAAAGAGGTAAAAAAAAACAAAAAGAAAGGAGAGAGAGAGAGAGAGCATAAAATCCTGGGGTGGGACATTAAACGTTCGGTGTTACTCGGCCATTAGCCCGTCACTTAACGCTCTACATCTCAAATTTATGTGTGAGTGGCTACTATCGGATTTCCGGTATTGTTTGCTTCCTTTGAGACATCGGGAACGGCGACTAAGCTAATGACTAAGAAAGCTAGCGCTGAAAAAAAAAAAACCGAAAAAAAGAAGGACAAAAGAGAAGGGAGGAGCCAGAAGCAAGAAGGAAAAGAGACGAGATAGCTTGTGAGGATAAGTCCGGTCCCGGCCATGAAAGAGGTTGAAAAGATAAACTTGTATTAATTATATATATATATATATATATATATATTTTTTTTTTTTTTTTTTTTTTTAGCTGTTCGAGTAGTTGCTAATCACAGCGCAGAAATGGAGGCCGAGAGGGGAAGGGGGGGAGGGAGACATAAAGAGAGAAATTGCCTTTATTTTTTGTCTATGGAATTGGGGCTACGAAGGTAGTTGCCTGGAGGGGGTGGGATGAAAAAGGACCTCTCTCCTTCTTTGGCCGGCTCGCAACGGGAATAGCACAACAAAGAAAGGTATGAAGGAGTGGCTTGCTTGGACCGAGCCTTTTGCTTTTCTTCTTCGCTTTTAAGACGAAGACCGGAGTCCAGGGTTTTGTTTATTTGTATATAAGTAAAGGCTAATAGCTAATCTAGCCAGGAGGCTAGTCACCATTCTCTCATGACTTCTTACACATCCATTGATCAAAGCGAACAGTCCTCAAGCTTGTAAGCGAAAGCCCTTTCCTCCCTTTTCCCTTTCCTTGTTCTTTTGCTTTCCCTCTCTTGCTGTTCCATTTCTTCCTACTTGTCGCACTTGCTGGCCACACCCCTCTGTGCCTCTGTGTGGGTGCATGCGTGTGTTGGTTGTTGTTTGTCCTGTTTTTCCTCCCCTACCGCAAACTCCGGCCTCCTCCTGCTTTCGTTTCTCCATTTCTTGTGGCCTCATTCTTTTTGCCCTTTCTCATCTGATCACAAAATCCCTGCACCACATTGCCTCATCCCCCTCTAGAACAAGTCCAGCTTTCTTGTTACCTAAAATCAACAACATTTGACTAATAAGAATCAAAGTACTCCAACCCAGGAACTCAAGCCTTGTTATACGTGCTAGGATCTTGAATTGATCTTTATTTTCCTGTTTTATTGATTTGCCAATTGCTATAACTATATCTTCTGGTAGCATCCATCCGGCTTTTTTCTTTTCATTTTCCCACGCAGCTTACCAAACAGCTCATTGGTTTTAGACATATATCAGACCAGCAATCAAGTATTTCTTCCTTTCTCTTCTTCTTTCACTATTCAGTCTGGCCGCTTCTTATCCTCCAGAGCCCTCGTCTCGGATATAACAACATAGCATTCAAGCTGTTGATTTCGATATGGCAGCTTCCTCCTTCGGCATTCCATCTCCCGACCCATCTATCAGCTCTGCATTCTTTGAGGCTAGTGCTCACGAGAGACACTCTGTTCCATTCTCTAGTCAAATACAAAATGACCAACACTGTTTGCCCTTCCAGTATGATCAGGAACACCAGCAAACAGAATCTTCGTGCAACTTGACCCAACATGCATTGGATGATGATGCTGCTGCTGCCTCACAGTCTCGTAGCCCTCCTCTAAACGGCACTCTCAGCCGTAGCTCGTTCTCTTCGGTACGAGAGGACGAGCTTGGCCACGCCCAGAGCTTTACATCATCAAAGACGTCTGCTTTCACCTATGCTGTTGAAAGCGCCCTTGTCGATTCTCCTAATTCCTCCGCTAGTAACTCGCCATCCCCATCCCGCCCTGCTGTCCGTCCTCCTCCTGCTTTGTCTTCGCCAACTATAGCGCCCCCACCTACCAACTGTGCTTCTCCATTTGCCGAAGATAAGGGCCTGCACCGTTCTGCCTCCGGTATAGCTGCGAATGCCAACACCAATAAGATAGATGCTACCGGTCCCATGTGGCAACCGACCGACACTTTCCGGGGCTGGAAGCAAATCAACCTTCGTGGAAAATACGCCAGTCGCAGTTTTAGCGATCTTCAGCTACTGAACATGATGTGGACGCTGCCTAGTATTCCTGCTGTTGAAGATGCCTCTGCTAAGCCTGGCGCCGGCCATTCCCGCCTGGAGCTACTACCTATTGAACTTCTCGGTGAGTTTATTCGGTACTAGCATACCCTTGGTGACAACATACTTACCTTAACGTCTCTCATTAGGTGCCATTATTGATCTCCTTTACGTCGAAACGCCGACCAAGGGCTTGACAAAGCGAAACGGCGATTTGATTGCCGTTCTCAACACATCCCACACCTTACACGTTGCTACCATGCACACGCTCTATCGCAAAATCACTATCCCTCACTCCAAAATCTTCCGCAAGTTTCTCACAGCTATCCAAAGGGACCCTTTCTTGGGCACAATTGTCCAGCGTCTGGACTTTAACCACTTCAATCCCAACATGCTGTTCTCTACTGGTGGCGAGCGCTCTCAAGCACAAAACCTTACCAAGGACACTCTGCTACAATGTCTCGAGTTGACTCCAAATGTGCGCGAGTTCCTCGCCCAGGAACACATTCTCGAGGACCTCAGCGCCCAGGTTGTCAACAAGCTGTTCTTTGGACTTGATAAGCTGCAGGCCGTAGACTTTGCCGGCTGCTCCAACAGGGCCTTTAAACTGGTCTGGGATGAGGTATTGCAGGATAGTGAGAAATGGACCAAGACACTTTCAATCAAACGCATGTCCTTTCACAAATGCATGATTCTGCCTCCGGTGGTATATGAGACAGTATTTCCCTGCCTTGGCCGGCTGACTCACCTAGATGTTACGGGATGTCGGGTGACTGACCGGGCCCTCATGTTGATCCCGCAGACAGCTAGAATCACACATTTGAATTTGTCCAAGTGTGCACAGCTAACAGCTGACTGTGTGCTCCAATTTATTGAGAAACATCCTAGTGTGCGGGAGACTCTAGTGGTTCTAAACGTGGCAACAGATGCAACCAGCCACCAGATGTTCAATGAGGATCAAGTGTCTAAATTGCTTACTATTCTCCCTCCGACGCTCAAGTCTCTCAACCTCAAGGGCTCGCGCATGGGGCCCCAACACATCAAGCAGCTTAAATCGGCCGTGGTTCCACTTGAGGAGCTTGGTATCGGCCGAGGTGTTGATATTCGACAGGTGGGGCAACTCTTTTGCCCCGAGAAGAACAAGATTGTAAACTCTCAGGATCGGGTTTCATCTATGTGGGATATTGGCAGCAACGGCAGCAACACCGGCGACAGTGACGATAGGCCCGATCTTGTTGGCATCGGCCATTCACTACGCTACATTGATGTCTCAGACATGTACAGCACGACTGATCTAGACTATCTATTTGACAAGAATTGCCAGTTGCTCGATAGTGTTTCGTATCCACTGCAAGTCATCGAAGTGTCAGAGAACGTGGCTAAACGTATGCGGGCTTCAAGCAAAGCCGTCCGCTCTCACGGCTGGGCCATCTCCGAGGAGGGTGCGCGTTGCTGGCTGGTTCGCAGGAACGAGTGGCAGACTAAGAGCATGCGTCATGAAGAAGCCTTTCGTTGGTGGAAGATGGGTGCTACGTACTGGGGTACTCGCAAGATCCCTGTGGCTGACTGCGAGGTCGGCGGCATGTATGGATCGTTTATGTTTGCGCGGAAGATCTAGAGGCCACTAGTACAGCTAGAGGGTTGCTAGATGGCCAGGGAAACCCTCCAGTTTGTTATCTGATGGAGTGGGGCCACCGGCTTATCAGATCTTTTTTTCTTATCAGATCTTTCGACACGTCTGGGATCACGACTAAAATTCCTTCCTTTGGCTATCTGAAAAGTTCAGTGCTTTTACTTTGTCCTTTTTTTTCCAGTCTTTTCTCTTTCCGCAAGGGGTTTTTTTTTCTCTTTTATTTCCCTTTGATTTATTCCTTGTGTTTGCCCCTCTGGCTCTTCTTTCTGGCCGTTGTTACGTCCCATTCTTGGTTTCGCGGACCTTGCATATGCATCGCATGTAGCATTTTTAGTATGGCATTTTCTTTCATTTTTCTTTTCCTTTTTCCCCTTCTTGTCTGCCTTGGTGACTCTTTCTGACCGGTTGCTTTTTTTTTGTCTGATTTTCCTTGCTTGTTTGGACATTCTGCTTTTGCCTGTATTCATGATAACGACACTTTCCCCCTCTCGCTTGGATATCTTTACCATTTATTTTTTTAGTCATATTTTTCTTCAGCGAGAGTTATTCTGGCTCTCGATATCAAACTTGCGGAACTACGAATACTTTATCCTATTTTTTTTCACTATTTTTTCTGCACATGTTCTTTTTGTTTCCTATGTTGTTTTCGTGGTGGTGGGTGTTATTATGTTTGTATGTGCGTGATATTCTTTGAGCCAACCAATGAAAAGGCGTTAATTGGTACACCGATAGTAGCATTTTCTCGGATACAAGAATATTAGAGATTGGATAGTAAATTAGACTTGCGTAAAAACCGAAAGCAACTGCCATTTGCTGTCCTTTCCGCTAGTAGGCGCCACACTCTACTAGTGCTGCGCCACTGCTTAGTCATTGTGCCAAACGCGTACCTGTATACAATTATCCCTCACCTTTTTGCTCAGCCACACGACGAGGCCTTGCATCAAACGCAAATAGCCGCAAGCCAATTCAGCATTCTACAGCCTCACCAAACAAACCTCTAGCTCCAACTTCGCCTTTTCATTTCTTTCCCCTCATTTAGAACCGTTGAATTGTATTGTGTTTTTTTTTTTCCTTTTTTTTTCCTTTTGTTTTTCTTTTTTTTTTAACTTTGCTTCAGGCATTATCGTGGGTTCGCAAACCCTCATTATCCATTCATTCATTAACCCTGTACCTTCAATTCGTCTGCTCATCGCCATCGTCACTATCACCACCCTCTACTGTTGTGTCGGCGCATTCGTCTGCCCTTGCAAAGATGGCGCCAATTGCACAGGACACCATGTTTCGCTCTTCGGAGATGAGCATGGTTCAACTGTACATTTCCAACGAAATCGGCCGTGAGGTTGTGACCGCGCTCGGTGAATTAGGACTGGTGCAGTTTCGCGATGTACGTCTCCTTACTACTTGGCCAGTCTTCTTTAGTGTCGTGATGCTAACTAGTGCTTGTTAATATCTCCAGCTGAACAGTAAAGTTAGTGCTTTTCAGCGCACATTTACTCAGGAAATTCGCCGTCTTGATAATGTTGAACGACAGCTTCGTATGTTGCTATCCAATATCCAGAAACATGCACAATTAATTCACGCCCCTCTGGTTTCCCCTAATGCTAACTCGCTTTTGCTCTGCAACTAGGCTACTTTAACAAGCAAATGGAAAAGGCCGGAATTTCCCTGCGCAAGCTCGATCTCGACAGTGAAAGCCTTGCTATCCCCTCTACGGCCGAGATTGACGAGCTAGCTACGCGTAGCCAGGGCCTCGAACAGCGCATTTTTCAGCTCAACGACACCTACGAGACTCTAAAAAAGCGTGAGGTTGAGCTCACCGAGTGGCGCTGGGTTCTTCGCGAGGCCGGTGGCTTCTTTGATCGCGCCCATGGTAACGTTGAAGAAATTCGCGCGTCGACTGACGATGACGATGCTCCTCTTCTGGCCGATGTCGAGCACCACGTGTCTAACGGCGACGGCGAACGGTCCTTTTCTGCTATTAACATTGGCTATGTGGCCGGTGTGATCCCCCGCGACCGTGTCGCCTCGTTCGAGCGCATCCTCTGGCGTACTCTTCGTGGTAATCTGTTCATGAACCAATCCGAGATCCCCGAGCCTCTAGTCGATCCTTCCACCAACGAAAAGGTCAACAAGAACGTCTTCGTCATTTTTGCTCATGGCAAAGAAATCTTAGCCAAGATCCGCAAAATCTCTGAGTCCATGGGCGCTGAGGTCTACAAGGTTGACGAGAACAGCGAGCTTCGCCGTGAGCAAATTATGGACGTTAATGCGCGCCTTAACGATGTACAGAACGTGCTTGGAAACACTCAGACCACCCTCGAGGCTGAGCTCACACAGATTTCCCAGGCCCTTTCCGCCTGGATGGTGCTGGTGACCAAGGAAAAAGCCGTCTATGATACACTCAACCTTTTTTCGTATGAGCCTGCCCGCCGCACCCTCATTGCCGAGGCCTGGTGCCCGACGAACGATCTTCCAGCTATCCGTGCAACGCTCCACAACGTCACCACGCAGGCTGGCTTATCGACGCCTTCCATCATCAACGTCATTCAGACCAACAAGAAGCCGCCGACCTACCTCAAGACCAACAAGTTTACCGAGGGCTTCCAGACCATTGTCAACGCCTATGGCACACCGTCGTACGGTGAGGTAAACCCGGCTCTGCCTGTCATTGTCACGTTTCCTTTCCTTTTTGCCGTGATGTTTGGTGATCTAGGCCATGCCATCATCATGCTGTCGGCTGCCATTGCCATGATCTACTGGGAGAAGCCGCTCAAGAAGGTTAAGTTTGAGTTATTTGCCATGATCTACTACGGCCGCTACATTGTCCTCGTTATGGCCTCTTTCTCGCTTTTTACCGGTCTCATTTACAACGATATCTTTTCCAAGTCACTCACGCTCTTCTCCAGCGGTTGGAAATGGGCCAAGGAGCCAAGTTTCGAGGGCGAGATGGTTACCGCCATTCCTGTCGAGGGCCAGCGCTACCCATTTGGTCTCGATTGGATGTGGCACGGTGCTGAGAACGACTTGATTTTCTCCAACTCGTACAAGATGAAGATGTCGATTATCCTAGGTTGGGCGCACATGACTTACTCGCTGTGCTTTTCTTATATCAACGCACGCCATTTCAAGAAGCCCATTGACATTTGGGGCAACTTTGTGCCTGGCATGATCTTCTTCCAGTCCATTTTTGGCTACCTGGTTCTTTGTATCATCTACAAGTGGTCTGTTGACTGGTTTGGCCGTGGTGCCCAGCCTCCGGGTCTGCTCAACATGCTGATCTACATGTTCCTGCAGCCCGGCACGCTGGACGAGCAGCTGTACCCAGGTCAGGCTACGGTGCAGGTTGGCCTGCTGCTTCTGGCCTTTTCACAGGTTCCGATCCTGCTGTTCCTGAAGCCCTTTTATCTTCGCTGGGAGCACAACCAGGCCCGCGGCAAGGGCTATAGAGGACTTGACGAGCAGGCCCGTGTCAGCGCCCTGGACGATGATGAACATGGCCCTGCTGGCAACCACGGCCATGTTGCCGGCTTGGAACACGATAGCGATGCTGACGAGGGTATGGCTATGCTGGCGACTGCCAACGACGATGACGAAGAGCATGAAGAGTTTGAGTTCAGCGAGGTCATGATCCACCAAATTATTCACACTATTGAGTTTTGTCTCAATTGTGTGTCACACACGGCATCCTACTTGCGTTTGTGGGCCCTGTCGCTTGCCCACCAGCAGCTGTCGATGGTTCTGTGGTCGATGACGCTGGGTCCAGCACTACAGACGACTGGCGTACTGGGTGTGATTATGATTGTGGTGTGCTTCTACATGTGGTTTTTCTTGACTGTAGCTATTCTGGTGATGATGGAGGGCACGTCGGCTATGCTCCACTCACTGCGTTTGGCCTGGGTTGAGTCATTCTCAAAGTTTGCTGAGTTTGGTGGCTGGCCGTTTGCGCCCTTCTCATTTGCCACCGTACTCGAGGAGTCGGAGGAGATTAAGGAGTACTTGGACTGAGTGTAGGAGGGGAGGACTGACTTATTAGCATGTTTGATGTCAGCCATCCAAGTCTTCTCCTAACAAGTCTTTGGGACGTTCTGTCTGAGGCTTTGCGGTATGGCTGATGGACCTAGCTAACAAGTCTCCTTGGCTTCCACGCTGCTGGGTGCTTTGATTTTTTTTTGTTGTACTTTCGGTTTTTTAGTGTCTTTGTGCTTCTGTTCTTATATTTCATTGAATTATGACAAACATTTGTCTTGTACACATTTCATAGTGATGTTGCGCAACAATGTATTAGCTCTAACTAACCCTGAAATATGTACAGGACTGCCTGGGTTATTTGACAGTCTATTATCTATAGTAGGAGTCAAAAAAAAGAATGCAGCTGATTGCCCTCCCTTTCCGGGCTTCAGGCCATCGTCAAGAACTCTTCTGGTACCGATGGCCACTTGTCTATCCCGTCTTGTATGACTACGGCCATACCTCCGACCAGGTGTGTTTCGATATGGCAGTGGAGCATGAAAGCACCTGGGTTAACCACGTGATATCGCACGACAATCCACGAAGGCTCCTTCTCCGCATCGAGCGTTTCGACAGTGTCGCGGTGCGGCGGGTCAACTAGGTTGAACTGATCTGGCATGTCGGCCAAGGCCTCATCCACGCTGTCCCACTTCCAGGCCCCGTGGCCCTGGCCGATCAGAAACATCTTGTTTGAGTGTTTGTGGATAGGATGGGCCGGCATAGGATATGTATCGGTCACGAAGATAACATCAACCCACGTGTCGTTGAGCGTAGTGATAGTCACGTTGTTGAGTCGTTGCGGGTCGGGTGCGAACAGCAGCGGCGACGCAACCATGTCAAGCGCCGCAGGGTAAATAGTGCTGTTCAATGCCCACTCATACGCGCGGCCAGCCACCCGCATATACATAATGACTGTTTGGTCCACAGTGGGCGAGACGTTCTGTGGTGGGTATGCCTTGATATTTGACTGGTTGAAAAACACCACAGAAGGGTCAACACCGGCCCCACGCGGGGTTATGGACGCCACAGTTGGCCCACGCTGGGATGCGGCGACTTGGGCCTCTTGACTGGGAGTGGAATACTCCAGAATGGCATGGGCTGCTAGTGTCTGGGCGGTTGTGACACTAGCGAGACGCATAGGGTAGATACCAGGGTTACTAAGCTTGAAAGCGATAGAGTAGCGGGCCCCAAGACTGATGGTGATGGCGTCAACCTTTTGTGGCACGATGAATGAGCCATCAACGGCATATACCCACATAGGCGTCTCGTCGATTGAGAAGGATGCCGTAAGCAAACCGAAGGCGCCAATCAGGTCGAGGGCCACCCATGTCCCGGGAGGGCCTTTGGTAGCGGCCTTGCTACTACCGAGCTTGGTGTCGAGATTTCTCTTGCCCTGTGCAGGGGCCGAGTAGCTGAACACAGCCTGCGAGCCGCTGCTGTTCACGCACGTGTCAAAAATAGTGGGCGGGATGGCTGAAAGGTTGGTGGAAAAGCCAGCGGCAAGGACCTTGCCGACGACATCGCCTGGGAGGCAGCCCTTGGCTGTCAATTGGCTCCCGCCTCCACGAGTTAGAAAGGCCCGTTGGGCCTCGTCGGTCAGCGCGTCGATCTCAGCTTGAGGTAAGCACTGGATTGAGCCCTGGCCGTTGAATAGTAGCGAGTCGTAGCAGGGCATTTCGATACCGCTTTCCAGACTAACAGCGTGCCGCTCCATGCTCGTCATATGCTGCCAGTCGGAAAGCAACAACGGCTGGACAGCAGCGACAGCAGCGGCAATGTCTGCTGCTTCGGGAGAGTCCTTTCCAGAATTTGCGATGAGATGGTATGGTGTGGGCGTGGATTCCCTGGGATGGATTACAATGGCACCAAGCAGGCCGTCATCGATTTGGCCCATTGTATGCGAGTGGTACCAATAACTACCATACTGCGTAGCGTTGAACGCATATGTGTAAGAATGGCCAGGCTGGATATGGCGCTGACTAACGCCGGGCACACCATCGGCCCAGGGCGTGTTGAGCATCTCGATGCCTGTAGGAGGTTAGTATGTGGTCGCAGACAACTGTACGCAGTGGTTTCTTTCTTGAAAAAGGGGGGAGGGGGCTTTTACCATGACAATGGATTGTGGTGTTGAATGGAGACCTATTGTACACGACCACTCGCACCTGGTCGCCTTGGTTCATTTCTAGCGTGGGGCCTGGAAACGAGCCGTTGACGAGAAACTGTTTGCGCATGAAGCCATCGGGCGCATGGTCCTCCCACGTTATGTCCAGGCTGAAGACCCGCAGCTGGCCAGGCCCATGGTGACCATTAGCAGGGCAACTGAGAAGACGGGGGAGAGCTGGTTTGGCGCTGGTCAACCCAGCTAGTGATAAGAGCAAAAGCTGCACCGCTAGGAAGTATAGCGGGAACGACGTCATTGTGAGCATGGGAACGAGCAAGGCACGTACAATGCATGCAACGGACTGCTTGAGGATGAATAGGAAAGAAGACGTGGCGAGACTTCCATGAACGCCGGCTAACCCAAGGTAGACCAGCCAGAAATGATATGCAGGAGTCTTTATATAGTATCGCAGGACGGCAAATCTGCATGTGATATAGGCCTACATGTGAAGATTCTGCAAGTGCGTGACCCGCACGCTTTTGGCATGAAGCTTAAATGCACATCTCCCTTTGCCTAGAATGTGGATATGCTTATATTAAGGGGGCTTTTGTCCTCCATCCAGCCGCGCGCCGCCACGATCTTCTCTAGACACGACCAATCCAAGCACTGGAGGTTGAAATTGCTAGAAACCATTACCGGTGTGTCCATCCCTAGCTGACTAAACGGCCGCCCTCCACGATACCCAAATATTGACAAAGTGTCTTGAAATGCTTTTGATATGAAACCCCTTGGACGCTCTGGAGAGCAATAAGAGGACTTCCCTTCGGAAGCAAGGGAAAAGCTCTGACTGGGGCGGCAACATTATAGCTGCGAGCAGAGGCCCCTAGACTATGTTTAATTGGCCATTATCTCAACATCTTGGCTGGCTTTTGTGTTCTGGAGACGAACAAATCTTAAATCTTGCCATAGTGGCCTGAGGCTTTGATTGTGATATGGCCGTTTTAGGCATTGGATTCCTAGGTTCTGTAAGTGCGGAGGGGCATGCTCCTGTTTCGGTGTTGTGTAAGCGCTTCTACATAACGGTGCTTACATAATGTATGCATTTGGTCCGGAGTTGTCAGTACGAAAAGCCGGGAGTGAGTCTAGGGTGGGTGGCACCCCATAGTGGCCTGTTCAAACCCTGTAAGCCCTCTATAAACGGATTCAAGCATGCTCCAAACAACTAGTAGACGGGGGGGGAGGGGGAGTTTAGTGTGATATTCTGCAGCGCTAACGCATTTCCCGGCCCCTGAAAATAGGGTGACATTGGGCTCATTCAGGCTTTGACGTTTCCGTTGACAAAGGGCACTTGGATGGCATTGACATTCACATGCCTTGGGTGCTTGGGTCAGGCTTGTTAAGGCCTTGAGTGCTCCGTGGAGGTGGGTTGCTTCTTTCTTTTCTTTGGAGGGGGGGGGGGAGTTTCTTATCCCTTCCTTTAGCCAGGGCAGCCAGCTAAAGATGGATGGATGGATGGATGTTTCCTTGCCCGGGGTCCCCCTTTTATGTCTATGATGCGCTGCTGACTGAACTGGTCTGCTTCAAGGGGACGGGGGGGAGGAGGAGAACAAATGAAGAGAAGAGAAAAGAAAAGAAAAGAGAGGCTGAACAGACCAGAGACGACACGACGGATATCGTCGTCTCTGGCTCTACTTCTGGTTACGCCTCTGCCCTCTGTCTCTCTAACCCGGTGCCGCACGCTAGAACAAACACCCTTGTTAGACCTTTGTCGATAGCACCAGATTAACCCCAGGTCTCTGACAACACTCTTATCCGTGTTTGAGCAGGAAGTCTATCCTGCGCAAGGCTGTGCTGTGTCTGAGTTGTGTGTTCAAGAGACTGGGCAGACACGATGCAAGCTGACTTGCAGTTGCTTGCAGCAGTACAAAAGAGCGCTGCCTTCTTACTTATACTGTCTGTACACGGCATAGTGTCTTATTGCACATGAATACACGCAGTCACCAGGCAGAAGAGAAGCGAGACTTGGCTAGTCAACGGGGCAATGCCGGCTGGAGCAGAGACAAACACACACACACACACACACACACACAAGTCGGACAACCCCCAACCGGCAGAGACAGGAGGAACAGAGCCACGGACCAAGCCAAAAGACCAACATGGCCTCAGGCTGTAAGACGCAAACAAAGAAAGAAACAATGATCGGGCAAAGACCAGCTTCTGTCAGCTGCAGACTCGTGTCACTCCATGCACATAAATAACAACAAGAGCACGCAGGAGCATGAGCAGGAGGTCAGCGTCAGCGTCAGCGTCATCGGCATCGGCATCAGCATCGGCATCAGCATTAACAGCGGTGGAAGAGCCAAAGCTGGGCTTCTTCTAGAGCAGAGTTTGAAGCACGGCTTCACGACGTCGAATTTAGAGCGAGGATTAAACACAAGGGGCTTGAGAGCCGTGCGAAACATATCTAAAAACAGTATACAGCAGTAGTCAGTACAGCGACTCCGCGTGGGATTGTGCGCAGAAAGTACACAAAGTACAGAAAGCACACTGTGTATGCACCGTGTCGCATGCTCAAACGCAACGCTTGGGCATTTTCCTGTGATGCATAAACAGCAGGGACAAAGACCACGAAGGAAGGAAGGAGCGAAGAAAGAAAGAAGGAGGTACAGGGCCCCACTATCGCTTCCTGATTGGCCAGCCCTTTTGCAGGACCAATCGCATCATTGATGCTTTGTACCCTTTTTTATTTTTATTTTTATTTTTATTTTTTAAAATATTGTGCGTTCGGTCAAGCTCCATGTCCTCTGCTTCTTCCTCATCACTACTACTGACTGCCACATCTTTCTTTCCGGCTTTGTGCGAAGATGAACCTCTAGAGATTTATCGATATATTTTTGTTTTAATTTGTGTCCCGTTTTTCTCTTCTTATATCCGCTTGCTGGGTACAAGCCGTGAACGAGCGACTTCTTTATATACACTGCACCGTCTGCCCTCTCTCCTTCTCCTTCTCCTTCTCCCCCTCCCCCTTTATTTCGGCATAAGATTATTACAATCACGACTGTGCTTGGGACATACTCAATCTTATCGTCTTTTGGTCGTGCTTGTCTGTCTCTGTCGTTGTCTTTCCGTGTATCTGGATTCTTCTGCAACCTCGACAATAGACAAGCCCGAAAACTTCAGTCTCCACGCTCACCAAAAGCGCGTGCGCTCTCGGCCCTGTCCACACCTCCCCCGGCCTCCTCATTTTTTTTTCCGACATATTAGACGCCTTTTCCGTGTGTCCTCTTGTCCACCGGGAAAGGGCGCTTCCAACCGATTTCTCCCCTTCGTCGCCTTGTCCCTAATTTCTAAACAACCCCTTTTCCCTCTGTCTCGTCATCTCACCTCACAGCCATGACCTCATACGCCCAACAACCACCGCATCTCTACCAAGTCCCAAATGGCGCCCATCGCGATGATTCTACTACATTGTCCGTGCCGACCACTGGAAAGCCCATGGTTGACTCATTCCAGAACGGCAACTATCCCATAGAAAGCCCCAGGTTTCCCCAGGTAAGTACGAGCAGCCGAGCGACCTAGCCTGCCCCTCCCCTCCTCCTGGGCCCAACGATATCTCTCGCCCTCCTACCGTCTTGTTAGCTTTGCCTTTTCTGACCCTCTCTTCTACACAGCCGCGCCCTATTAGCACTAGCTTCGTCGACCTCAAGGACCCTATTCAGATACACCTTCTCACCGAAACTGCGCTTGCTGATAGCCGCAACTTCCAGATTGTATCTCAGGACCAAGTTGACGTCCTGAAAAAGCAGTGCCAGTACATCTCACAGCGCATCGAGCAAACAAAAGCAAATCTAGCCCTGCAAACAAAATACCGCGATGCCGCCATTTCTATGACTAAGCTATATACGCCTGGCCCCCGGCGTCGTAGTCTTACCACCTCTAATCGCTCCAGTATAACCTCCATAGCAGGCGCCAAGGAAGCCGAGGCTGAGCGCGAGACGGCCGAGAAACGCTGCGAAGAGCTAGCGGCCGAGTTGTTTCAGCTAGAAAAGCGCCTTGTCGAGCCGCAACGCCGCCTCCTGGAGCACACGTCCGCCATTCTTCAGCTTACACATCGCGCTTCACATAAAAAGATGATGCAGCAACAATTGCTTAACAACCCTAGTGGTATGCATCTATTTAACGGTATGCCTGGAAGTCCTGAGAGCCTCTACACGTACTCGACCAACCGCAGCAGTTTAGCTTCCGATGACGACATCGAATTCGATACCTCCAAGCAGCTTCCCAGACACCACGCCAACGGACTGGAAATTCCCGTCAAATCTCCCATCCGCGAGCAAACAACCCGACTACGCGAGGACGTCGAACAACTGAAAGAGGACAATGCGCGTCTCGTCCAGGAAAACCAGCTCCTGAAAACCTCGGAAACCAAACTAGACGCAATCAACCACGCCGTGCGTGACCTGATTATCGCCTTTAATCCTGGCGAAAACGCCGAATACCCCGATCAGCCACGCAGGGACACTCCAGGGCCACTTTTCATCAACACTCAACTAGACTACCTTGAAAAGGGAATTCAGATGGCACGTCAGGAACAAGAGTACAGCCTGTCCAATAACTCCAGCAATGGTCAGCGTGTTGACGGGGACGAAAATCAGAGTGATAATCACGCGAGACTACGCTCTATCAACGGTATTGTTCTGGCCATGCTGGCATCTGCTGGTGCCGACCAACCGCCATCCCCAGGTCCTACGGGCAACCCCCTAGAAGACGAGATCAGCTACCTTGAAAGAGCTATCAATGTAGCTGAGAAGGAACTTGGGCCCCGTGGTGCTGTCAGTATTTCAACCACTAGTGGAAATGTCGAAGGCGAACTGAAGATGATTTGGGACAACATGCAATCCCGTGCCGCTTTCATGAAGAAGGACCGAGAAGATCGCAAAAAACAGCGAGCTGAAAAGGGGCTGGTTGACGAAGATGATGAGGAGGTGGAGGACGAAGACGTCAATGAGCCCTACAGTTTTGTTGCTTTTACATCAAAAGTCAATTTCATGGCGACGCGCGTACGGCGCCTGGCTGAGGAAAAGGTGGTGCTTAAAAGGCAGATTAAGCAACAGCGCGAGCTGAACCAAAAAGCCGATGCCGAGGAGGTCCTTCGCTTACAAGGTGAAGTAGACAACAAACAGGCGGAAATCATCGAACTACGTACACAGCTAGCAGAGGTTAAGGACCATCTGGATAGTGCGCGGGCCGAGATTTCGCGCAATGAAAACCTGCTGCAAACGGCACTGCGCGACGTAGAAGACCTCGCCCAAGCTCGCAGTATTGGCCAAGAGGACAACGCGAAGGCGGCTAGTCTGCAGACCGAGCTGGAGACCACCAAGACTCAGCTTAACGGCCTACAGCAAAGAGCAACCGACCTCGAGACCCGTGCAGCCGCGGCAGAGGCTAGTCGGGCTGATGCTGAGGTGGCGCGCCAACAAACCGAAGCCCGACTAACGCACTCGGAGGCCACGCGCAAGGACCTTGAAGTCCAGGTGGCTGGTGTTGATACCAAGATTTCAGAGCTGTCTGCACAGCTAGCCGAAGCCGTGACGGCACGGGCAGCTATCAACGAGGCCTTGGATGCCAAGCAAAAGGAGGTTGATATGAAGACTCGCCAGGTGCAGGAGAAGGAGGACCTGCTTGAGAGCATGAACTTGATGCTGGCCGAGCTCAAAACTGAGCTAACTATTGCTCAGGCTGAGCTTGACGGTGCATACGGCTCGCGTGCCGAGCGAGCCAAGGATATTGCAGCTATGAAGAGTACGCTCGAGGTGCAGAAGATGCAGACCGAAACGGACACTCTCCGCAAGGAGCTCGCAGCCACGGTTAAGCAACTTCAGGAAATCACCAGCGTCAGCATCGCTGCCGAAAGCGAGAAGGCAGAAATCGAAGCACGTCTCGACGATGCCGAGCAGGCTCGCGGTACCCTTGAATCCGAGCTCGAGGAAGTGCGCACACGCCTCGACAAGGAAGTTCTCGCCGGCCGCGAGCGCATGGCCAAGCTACAGGAATCACTTGACGAGGAGAAACTCAAGGGCGGAGCGGCAGCTGGCCTGGCCAAGGGTGCCAGCATGCTCAGCGAGCAATTCCGTCTGACGATGCGTGAGGAACGCCGCAAGTTTCAAGACGACATGCGTGAAGAGCAAGCGCGCCGACGCAGGGTCGAAGAGGAATTACGCCAATTACGACGTGCGGCCGGCATGCGCAGCCCGATGACACCAGCGCCACCGGCAGGAGCTGCCTGATGAAGGCAAGTACATAAACAGTGTCTGTTTTATTCCATCTTTTATTATTTTATTTTACTATGTTAGGGTTACAGGGTCTACAAAGGAAGGCGCAAATAAAGGCGAACAGCAATACTTGTCTTTTTTTTTATTTTCTTTTTTTTTTTATTTTCCTTTGTTTGGTGTTTTATTTTTGGAGTGGCTACACAATGACGTAATGGGAGGAAACGGTAATTTCCCTTTTCATATTCTTCTATTTTCTTTAACCATCTTGTCTTGGGTGTGTATGTATACCCATAACATGAGCATACTTCATTTTCTTTTCTTACATATCCCATTTTGCTGTACCAAGTTAAGCCCGCAATAGAAGTGTTCTATCCAGTGTTTGTATTGTGCTCGAGATCTTTCTTTAATGCCTCTTGTCTAGTAGCCGAGTCCAGATCGTGGTCCGTGTCCTAGCTAATATTCCATGACGTCTACGGGAATCACAGAGGCCAAACGACGCTGGACTGGCTACAGAAGGTCCTCGCTCTCGCATCCCACTTTGATCAGCTGATTGACTGCTTCATTGCCCGGGGGCTTCGCAGTGTCCCAGGACCCGGTGTACCTGTCCATTGATAAGGATAGCGCTCTGAAGTCCAAGCACCTATGATAGCAATGTGTGAATGGAAACCCATGGCTGACACACGCAGCTTTGATTCAAGTGTAGTCACAGACCGCTCAGATGTTCATGTATATAATTGTAGGTCTACATTTGTGCCGGTCACGGAGAAAACAGTGAGTGAAATCAGGTAAAAGCAAGGCTATGATTAACGGGCCAGAGGCCCTTCTAATGTAAATGCAAACATGGCGAACACACCGCCTGAAAGGAACTTGTCTAGTGAGTGGAACAGATTTGGAAAGAATCAAGTATAAACTATTTTTCTTGTAGGAAAACACATGCTTTAGTCGTACATTCCGCCACAAAGCTGCCTAAGCCTCGTGAGCAGAGTTCATGTCCTGGACGCCCTTCTGCATGGCCGTAACCAGGCGCCAGTCGTAGCTGTCCTCGGCCAGACTCCAGGCGAAAATACCACCCAGGCCTCTGGCAGCAATGATTTCGGCAAACTTGCGCTCAACTAGAGCGGGGGTATCCCAGGTCCAGAACAGACCAGCCTCAGGGTCGACATACCACTGTCCACCGTTCTCAACGTCTTCATATCCGTTTTCGAAGGCTTCCTGGAAGGACTGGGCAACGGTCTTTTGGGCTCGAGACTTGACCATGGACTTGGGCTTGGCTGCAGAACGAGGCTTTGCTGCAGACCGGGGCTTGACAGCAGGCACGAGAGTGTCGCAGCGGCCGAAAGCAGACTGGCAACCGGCACCGCAGTGAGCCGGGGTGGCACCGCACCATCCCCACTTTGAGCAGCAGTTCTCGTTGCCGCAAGTGAACCCAGTTGTTCCACCGCAGCTGCCGTCAGGAGAAAGAGTCAACTCAGCAGTCTTGGGGGACTTGTCCTCTTGAAGAGCTTCCACGGGAGTGTCAGAGTCACATTTACCAAAACCAGTCTGGCAGCCGGCACCGCAGTGGCCCGGGGTGGCACCGCAGTACCCCCACTTTGAGCAGCAGTTCTCGTTGCCGCAAGTGAAGCCAGTTGTGCCACCGCAGGTACCATCAGGAGAAAGAGTTAACCCGACAGTCTTGGGGGACTTGTCCTCTTTAGAAGCTTCGCTGGTACCGCCAACATTCTCCGACGTAGAATCCATGTCGGAAACCTCGTTAGATTCGGGGAAAGCACCGCAGTGGCCAAAGTCAGGCTGGCAACCAGCAGCGCAATACTCGGCTGTCTTACCGCAGTAGCCCCACTTTGAGCAGCACTTCTTGTCGCCGCAAGTGTACCCGGTAGAGCCGCCGCAGGTGTCGTCCGGAGAGAGAGTCAGCTTGGAACGGTCGACATAAACAGGGAAGGAAGAGGCCTCGAAGGTGAGGACGCCCGAGGTGCCAGTATCCTCGCCGTCATCTCTTTCAGCCAAAACAAGAGGGCAGCCAACGGCCTGAGTGCAAGAGTTGGGATCCTGGAGAGTAAAGTACTTGGCGTAGAAGCCGATACCCAGGTTCAGCTTGGAGGCAGGGAAACCTCGATTAATATAGGCGTCAACGGCAGCCAAAGAGTCCTTGATGCTAGAGTGGTGGTCCGACACGGTATCACGACGGTTGATGAAATCATAAGTCATGATGTTGACAAAGTCGACAGCGTCGTTGATGGCGACTACTTTCTCAGGTGTGTACGCCATCATATCGCGCTCCAGACCAGGAACAGCAATAGACAGCTCCTTGTCACCAATGGCTCTCTTGATTTCGGCCAGCAGCAACGGGTAGGTCTCGACCTCAGACTCGTCGTTGGACACTTGCTTGTAGTCCTCACCGTTGCCACCAGGGTACTCCCAGTCGATATCGACACCGTCATAGCCGAAGCTCTCGACAGTAGCGGCAATATTCTTCGCATATAGGGCACGAGATTCCGGAGAGCGAGCTCCCTCGCGGAACCCAACGAGGTAGCCCCAACCACCAACGGCCATGCTGACCTTGACGTTGTCGTCGAACATCGCACGAACCTTGTCTAGGTCCATGTGAGGCCTGTATTCGCCGATAGGGTCTGTGGCGAATACCATAGGATCAGCGAAGGCCATGACAACGTGGGTGATGCCGGCAGTCGTGGCCTTGTCAGGCAGGACGCTAGTGTGCCACTGGTCAAAGTACATGATGTAACGGGCAGGGTTGGAAACTTCAGTAATGGGGGGAGGTTTGCAGGGACTTTTGGAACCGGGGGAAGCAGGCTTGTGGACCCCGCTAGACGGATCATTGTAGGTATCGAGACCGGGGGCGATACCACCAGCCGCAGCAGCAGCAGCAGTGGTAGCCCACATGGCCAAGGCCGAGGCCAGAACAGAAAGACGGACCATTCTGAGCTGTAAAGAGTGTCAAGGCTTGGAAGATTAAGTATAGGTGGGATGCGAGTAAGTGAAAATGCAAAGGCAAAGGGGCAATGAATGTAAAGATGCAAGAATGAATGATTAGTGATTAACTGTGATCAGAAGACCGAAGATGTTGTTTGGGACAGAATATACAACAGTCACTCAAACTACGGCAGACGAGCATGTTATATACAGATCATGACAACGAACAAGCTGCAAGACACGACGCATACAGCACCTATCTTTGGATGCGACAAATTCGAGAGCAGGCAGACAGGTCCATGAGGCGTATTGCAAATCACACCAATGCGTTGAGCACGAACCATATACAAAACCTGTATTAGCCGAGAACAAGCCACAGTTAGTAACCTTCTAGCCGATGAAGCAGCAGACTCTAGAAAGCATGGATTATATTTTGGATCAGCCGTTTAGGTCGTATACAGCATTTATAGTGACTATCGTATCATACATCAAGATGATCGGCTTAATAATATCCTCATGCTGACTGGACGGCTTTGATGAGTCTCTGAAGAACTTCAGCTGTAAAGATTTGTAGCTGGGGTCGCATTCTCTCGGTGTCACATAGTCATAAGTCATGTCATGAGATGCCGCATTCAAGTCTTCTATATTCTATCTCCGTGTAAAGTTTATCTAGACCCTATCCTCACCACCGTTTTTAATTGTTACCCATGCTTTCCTTTTATTCGATTCTCGTGGTAGTTATGCCTTTGGCGCTGTGAGCCCTACTAAGCACTAGGACTTGGGAATACGGAGTAAAGACGAAGACTACGATGAAAGCTAGATATGCAAGTCCTGCATAAGAAACAGCTAGCTGCTCACGATCCAAATAGAAGTAAGCGATCGCTGATCAGGCTTAGCTAGCGCTGCACCAGATCTAACTAGGGAAGCTCTATCCTTTAGCAATGTGACTAGCGAGGATGAGCCTTGACGTTGGGGGTGTGGACTGCACAGCCTGCAAGAGCCCTTCAACGCGACGAGCGGGTCAGCGGAGATACATATGCATGGAACCTCCTGGGCCATCGGGTCGTGGATACTTCGAAATGGTAGCCCGTGCGCATCTAAGATAGCATTTGGTAGGAGCAAGTATACTTCGTATACTTACAGGAGACTGAACCTGCACGGGACAGACACTATGGAACTGCTGTCAACCCCCCTAGATGCGCCCCTCCTCCCTTATCTGGCAGACGCCTGGAATTCTGTAAGTGGAAACAACACAGCAGACAATGTAAAATTAGACTTTGACAGTCACTACGTAGGTATCACATTATAAGCACTCTGATTAGCTGGAAGTATTCTTATTAGTGCATTCCAAGCTTTGGGATTCTGCTGATGTATACCAGCAGCTTCATGCATAACTAAGTGATCAAAGTATTCCCTAACTTGGCTGGTTTGCGAGGGTCAACCGAAGAAGAGATAATAGCATATTTAGACTAGAGCAAGGCAGAAGATGACGACAAAGACAGCTAAAACAACCATCATAGAGACAAAGGCTGTGAGCTGGCCCTTCCAGAAGAAATTCACAGTATCTGAAGTGTTGCTATTCGAGGTTTGGCCGGCTGTTAGTCTACAAGCTTCACCGCCTTTGTGTAAGTCAAAGCCAATCAGAGTGCGTAAAATGCGGTGCCCCACATAATAAGTCTGATGATACCTGTACCTGTGTAGCAAAATGTGATGCCCATGTAGTAGTTGCCTAGATAATACAGGGGATAGAAGCAAAGGGTGGAGCGCACGTAGCGGCCTTTCGGTATGATTAGTAAGCCGGCCTGGCCTGTTGGGCGGTGCTCTTATAGAAATGCCTCCGTAGAAAGCAGGGCATGTCAAGCAAGAACACTACCGTCATAGCGTCGGCGGGTGCTGTTTTTCATGGATGATGATATGTTACGGGTTGGACAACCCTCGAAAAATCAGTCATTGGGACTAATCCAGACCAGGGCATGAAGGACTCCGAGGCTGTGCGCTAACGGACAATGCGTGCACTAGATCGATAATGCGTGCATTAATGAGCAATGTATGGTCCAGTATTCCGCTTATATGATTATGTAATCATGGGCCCTCCTTATCACGAACCTATTTGCCTGGTGAGGACAATTCGTTATATACAGACAGGATTACCTGTACTGTGAACATCGAACAACTCTAATTTAGATGCCGTCTGCCCCTGTATTTCTCCGCAAGGCTACTCATGTTACAGAACGCATCAACTATATCATTTAGGAGAATTCATATTCGCACCTGAAAATGTAATGCCCTGACAGACACACTGCCAGGTACATAGTGAGCTCGACAAGGACTTGGCCAATCAAATAGTCATACGTACTTTTTAAAGTGGAACTAAGCTTACAAATCATCATCACAATCAAGTGAATCTAGCCAGACCTCAGCTTCTTAAGTCCGCAAAAGGAGAGGAGTGTATTTGACAAAGTCACCCAGGAAATTAGCTTAGTACTATCACTCATAGAGTGGCATATGCCTGTGTTAATATTTTTGCCATACCTCAGGTGTGCAGGATTCGGGGCTACCGACTTGTGTGTGTCTCTTATATGCTCTTGGTCTGGCCTTTGTGTGAAGCAATATAGGTTAACTTGTGCCCACAGAATACTGGTAAAAAGAAAGACAGCAAAGAAGCCATTGCAATGGTGGAAATTGATTCATATTGGTGGCTAGACGGCAGAATTGCGGTGGTAGACCATATCTTCTGGATTCGGAGGCTAGAAGCTGTCCAACGGGAGCGTAGCCGCCCTCGAAAGACTGCAACCTTCAGTGAAGATGAAATGAGTAAGTATCTTGCCATTGTCTCAGTCTGTCTACAAAAGTCAAACATTGATCCCATCACCAACCCCTGTTCTACAGCCGATTCCAGACCAAAACTCCCGCCATACAACTGTTTCAGTATGGCGGCAACTCGGTCAACGGGAATATGACTATAGCTCTGCGGTACTATATCGATAGGGCATAGTGACAACTCAAGGCAAGAGAAAAACGGAAACACGGGAACTACCGCTGGCGGTATCATCAAAGACGGCACTGTAGGGTAGGAGGCTACATACGACACTCAGCGCGAGAGGCCCGGAGTGGGCCTTCTTCAGATGTGGAGGAAGGATGCTGTAAAATGGAGCTAGTGCAGCATTTCGATTGGCTGGATGCCTGCTAGATTAGGCATGTGATTGGCTGTACTATATAGTAGCATGTGGGGCATCAAGCTTCCATGTTATCACGGTGTGAATAAAAACTTCCTTTAATGACGTAATCAATGCGTTCTGTCATTATGTTAACGATCCTTTTGCCCTGGACCGACTTGATTTGAGCAGAATATATTTAACGTATACTTCCAGGATAGATGATCTATTGTATTTTGCTTTGCGCTAACTAGCGGCCAATGCTCTCCCCTGTTCGGTAGAATATCGGGTGTAATAGAATAAATAAGAAATCAGTCTTTTATAGCTAGGTATAATTAACAGAAATATCAGTTGAGTGTATATAAGGCACGTGACTTATTTTAGGGTTTGGACTTGGATGACAAAGTCACAGTAGTCACGTGTTGACAGATCTCTGTACTACTCATGTCCGTTGCTACCACTCCGACGGTTATTGAGAATGAATCATTTGTGATTAAAGATGCTGGACTGAGTATCGAAATATCTGAAAATTACCAAGAACCCATCGCTTGACAGTAAGTCTATTGCATCTACATAATCCTAATGTGATTGATACATGTTGTGTCTTACTCGTGCGTTGTGCCGCAAGGCTACATAAGCCTCATGGGCAGAGTTCATGTCCTGGACGCCCTTCTGCATGGCCGTAACCAGGCGCCAGTCGTAGCTGTCCTCGGCCAGACTCCAGGCGAAAATACCACCCAGGCCTCTGGCAGCAATGATCTCGGCAAACTTGCGCTCAACTAGAGCGGGAGTATCCCAGGTCCAGAACAGACCAGCCTCAGGGTCGACATACCACTGTCCACCGTTCTCAACGTCTTCATATCCGTTTTCGAAGGCTTCCTGGAAGGACTGGGCAACGGTCTTTTGGGCTCGAGACTTGACCATGGACTTGGGCTTGCCTGCAGACCGGGGCTTGACAGCAGGCACGAGAGTGTCGCAGCGGCCGAAATCAGGCTGGCAACCGGTAGCACAATGACCGGGTGTAGTACCGCAGTAGCCCCACTTTGAGCAACACTTCTCATCGCCGCAAGTGTACCCAGTAGAGCCGCCGCAGGTGTCGTCCGGAGAGAGAGTCAGCTTGGAACGGTCGACATAAACAGGGAAGGAAGAGGCCTCAAAGGTGAGGACGCCCGAGGTGCCAGTGTCCTCGCCGTCATCCCTTTCAGCCAAGACAAGAGGGCAGCCAACAGCCTGAGTGCAAGAGTTGGGATCCCGGAGAGTAAAGTACTTGGCGTAGAAGCCGATACCCAGGTTCAGCTTGGAGGCAGGGAAACCGCGATTAATATAGGCGTCAACGGCAGCCAAAGAGTCCTTGATGCTAGAGTGGTGGTCCGACACGGTATCACGACGGTTGATGAAATCATAAGTCATGATGTTGACAAAGTCGACAGCGTCGTTGATGGCGACTACTTTCTCAGGTGTGTACGCCATCATATCGCGCTCCAGACCAGGAACAGCAATAGACAGCTCCTTGTCACCAATGGCTCTCTTGATTTCGGCCAGCAGCAACGGGTAGGTCTCGACCTCAGACTCGTCGTTGGACACTTGCTTGTAGTCCTCACCGTTGCCACCAGGGTACTCCCAGTCGATATCGACACCGTCATAGCCGAAGCTCTCGACAGTAGCGGCAATATTCTTCGCATATAGGGCACGAGATTCCGGAGAGCGAGCTCCCTCGCGGAACCCAACGAGGTAGCCCCAACCACCAACGGCCATGCTGACCTTGACGTTGTCGTCGAACATCGCACGAACCTTGTCTAGGTCCATGTGAGGCCTGTATTCGCCGATAGGGTCTGTGGCGAATACCATAGGATCAGCGAAGGCCATGACAACGTGGGTGATGCCAGCAGTCGTGGCCTTGTCAGGCAGGACGCTAGTATGCCACTGGTCAAAGTACATGATGTAACGGATGTCGTTAGAGGTATCAGAGGTGTCAGTAGTACTGTAAGGACTACTTAAGCCGGTGGAAGCAGCCTTGTAAGCCCCAGTAGACAGGGTATTATAAGTGCCGAGACTAGGGGCCATGCCAGTAGCTGCTGCGGCAGCGGCAGCGGTAGCCCAGATGGTCAAGGCCGAAGCTAGCGCAGAAAGGCGGACCATTCTGAGCTGTAGTGAGTGTGAAGGCTTGGAAGATTAAAGAAAGATGTGAGTAAGTGAAAATACAAAGACAGGAGGACTAAAGATTTGAAGACGCAAGAGATCGAAGGGCAGTGATACTGCAATGCAAAAATGAATGAATAGGGAAGTGAGCAGACTTAGCTGCGAGAGGAAGACCAGCAGACGGTGGTCAGAACAAAAGAAGCGAGGTTTGGTAAAACAGCAGCAAGAGCTCCTATATGGGGATCAAGAGAGTGCATGAGCTCTACAAGACACATAAAGGCCCGCCCTTGTCTGCTCGATGAATCAGAAGAATGCGGAGATAGACGGGCGAAAGACAGCATGAATCGTTTTGGGAGTGAGGTCGATGTGCTTGTGCACAGTATCTATAGAGCTTGTAGTGTTATTGACTAGACTTGAATTTGTCCGACCACTTGCGGCGTTATACTCTACGACCAAGCTTCATGTATTCCTTTCCTTGCATTTATCGTTCTTGTTCTGTCCTCAACGTCATCCAGGACTCTGGGTGAGACCAACGTGCCTCTGAGATACCATAGTCTGGGTAGTGTGGCAGCACGGCTGTGTTGTAGGTTGGCTCGGTCTTGCCCAGGTATACAGCACCCGTGTCGTCTATACCGCATATACTGTATATACATGCCATGCATCTGCTATAGTTTCATAGCGGCTAATAGCTTTCGGCTTTTACACAGTAAGTTGTATCTAGCGGCGCGTAGCACAGGCCCTATGAAAAGATTAACCGCAAGGTCAACGCAGAGACGCTCTGACAAAAGCTGGCGGGTTGTAAGCAATGTGAGAACACTGTAGCAGCAACAGCGACAATTCATCCGACAGAAAGAATGGGAAGAGACCCAAAGCACTATGTGATCAAGCTTACACAATCTATATCTGTGGCGGTCAACCAAGCAGGCGGTCGGAGTTCCAATCTTTAGTTTAACCGTGAGTGTCGAGCCTTAACGTTTGCGTGTGAACTACACAGCTTACCGGAACCCTTCAAGACTACGAGTTGGACAAACCTGCTAGAGGGTTCGTGGGAAGCGCGTTACTTGGGGAAGCAGGTTTGCTGAGAGAAATTCTTGCCAAATCTTCCAACGAGACCAGCTCATGTTGTTGATAAAGGGCCTGGGAAAAGGAGACATGCGTCCCGTATCAGAAGGATGGATAAGTGCTCTGTGTCCATCTGTTGTTTTTTGCCTGAAGGGCGTATGGAGGTGAAAACTAGACCAACATGGTGCCGATCTGGACCTCGTCCTTCTATTCGATCACGGAACAGAGGGCAAAGCCGCTCTGTTGACAAGCAATGAAGCAAAGCCATCATATGTACATAGACGGCGGCCCGTGGACACCCGGCGTCAGAGGAAAACCATCGCATTGGTAGAGCATCCCATTCAAATATTTTATGTTACACTAGATTTGATGACCGGACGCTTCTGTTAGCGACTCAAGACTGCATTTCCAGTACATTCAGCATTATTTGGCGCGCAGGTGAATGCCCAAGCGCAAGAGCCGGGTTCAATAGAGATGTCGACGGCGGCCACTGAGTTCTCGGTGTCAAAGTGCGGCTCGAGACGGTGCTAAGGCGGTTTCAAAGGTCGCGAGTTATAACGTTGGCATAGTAGACAACAGTGTTGATAGAGGCCATATTTCTAGTCTCTATAGACCACCATGTCGCGCTCTAGACTAGGGATGGGCAAAAAGGGGCACGTTATCACCAATGGCCTTGACCCCAGCCAGGAAGCAAGGGTAAGTCTTGGTCTCAGAAGGACCATGGGGCGCTTACCGGTAGTACGCTCCAATGCCACCAGGGTACTCTCAGGTAGCGTCAACGTCGCCATAGTCGAGTCTCTTAACGATAGCAACAGTCTTTGCAGCACACGGAGCGCGACTTTCTGGCGAGTTGACATCCTTGCGGCAGCCGATCGTAGAGCCCCAGCCACCAAGAGAGATGCTATTATGGCATTAGCAGAAACCAACAGAGGGCGGATCCCGCCCACCGAATATACGTCGTCAATACACGGAAAGCAAAAAAAGACCGACAATCTGAGTAGCACTTGGGATGCATGACATGATATGATGACTGGTGCGCTGTGCTCAAGTTGCAATGGACCGTGAGTTCATGGGCCAAGCAATGGTCATTACGTGCAGACCAAGCATCCCAAGCATCGTTTTGCAGTAGCATTAGGAGAGTCAAGAGAAGAGCAACCGAGGCCCGGAAGCAAGAATTCCGTGTGTCGCTTTTGTCGCTTTACGAGCATCTACTGTGCTGTATCACTTTGCAGCCTCTGATATTGGACTCGGGGTCTTGAGCCGCTAAGCACAGCATCCGTCCACTATGCAACTTGACACATTGTATCAGCAGATAGTTAATAGAATGGTATGCGCGGAATGTTCGCTACAACGGCGATAGAGTATATTGTAGCAACTCGAAGCGCGGCACAAGCACATATACTCATGAAGTCTATACATCTCTTTGATATTGATACCGTGGGATCGGGGCTTCGTTGGCACCAGCTTAACAACTAAGATTAGCAGAATGCGCCGAATGTCCTTGGAAAGTGAAAAAGAAGGAACAAGCGATGCTTGATGTGAACGTAAACCTGTCTAATTCTTGACTGAAGAGCCGGTCTCTATCAACAACCTAAGTCAGGGTTATCAGGATCTCGTGTGTCGCGATCATTAGGGTTAGTAATGAAAAGTCTTCCATGGCCCCCTCCGCTTATGTCTGGGCCATCTATTAACCCTAATGACAGGCCGAACTTTTCCAGGGTTAAAGAAGATCATGGCAACCCCGACTCAACTACGTTCAGGCCAAAGCATTTGCCTGTCAATCTCATCCATATCACGCAAACGCACAATGATGCCATACCGATGGAGAGGCTTCAAGATAATCGTTAGTCCACTTCCTATTTGCCCGAGACATTGCTAATATCTAACCTGTCCACGGCGCACGCCCTTCCCAAAGAAGACCGCAAAAAAAAAGCCCCAAGACACAACTCTAGGCATAGAAAGATAGAAGGCTCAGTAGTTGAGCCAGGGAAAGCCTAATCTCCATTCCCTCCTCGAATAAACCATTCTCAAGCCACTTAAGCGCTGCTGGCTAAGCCTATGTTCCTGACACCCTTCTGCATGGCGCCAAGCAGACGCCAGTCGTAGCTGTCCTCGGCCAGACTCCAGGCCATAACACCACCCAGACCCTTGGCAGCAACAATCTCAGCGAACTTGCGCTCAATCAGGGCAGGAGTGTCCCAGGTCCAGAAGAGGCCAGTGTCAACGTCGACGTACCATTGGCCACCGTTCTCGGCATCCTCAATGCCATTCTCAAATGCTTCCTTGAAAGAGTCGGCTACACTCTTGGGATAGGAGGAAACCGTGGGAAAGGACCGTTCTTCAAAGGTCATGGCTCCCGAATTCTCGTTTCTAGCAGATACCAGAGGGCAGCCGATAGGATGAGTGCAGGACTCGGCATCTTCCAGAGTAAAGTACTTGGCGTAGAAGCCGAAACCCAGGTTCAACTTGGAGGCGTGGAAGCCGCGCGCAATGTAGGTGTCAATGGCAGCGAGCGAGTCCTTGACACTCGTGTGGTGGCCTGAGACGGTGTCACGGGCGTCAAGGAGGTCGTAGGTCATGACGTTAACGTAGTCGACAATATCGTTGATGGAGCGGACAATCTCAGCTGTGTAGGGGTGCATATCACGCTCCAGTGCAGGAACAGCAACAGACAGCTCCTTGTCGCCAATGGCTTCCTTGATCTCAGCCAGCAGCAGGGGAAAGCCCTCGACCTCGGAATAGTCGTCCCACGAGCTGTCCTGGCCAGGGTACTCCCAGTCGATGTCGACACCGTCGTAGCCAAGTCTGTTGACGGTATCGGCAATGTTCTTGGCGTACAAGGCCCGGGTTTGCGGCGAGCTGACGCCCTCGCGGAAGCCGGAAGTGAAGCCCCAGCTACCAATACACATGCTAATCTTCACGTCCTGGTCAAACATCTCACGAACCTTGTCCAGTTTCATGTGAGGTTCGTATTTGCCAACAGGATCAGTGATGAACACATCCGGCGCGGCGAAAGCCATGATAACATGAGTAATACCAGCAGTCATGGTCTTCTCAGGCAGTTTAGCCGTGTGCCATCTGAAACGGATGGGAGATAGCTAGTTAGCACCACATCTGCAGTAACAAAAAGAGGGAATTCGCGTATAACTAACTTGTCAAAGTACAGGATGTACCGCGCAGCATCAGAGTCACCACGAGCAGCAATAGAAACGTCATCAGTAGGGGCAGCAACAACAGTGGCAGCCCAGGCGGCCAAGGCCGAGGTCAAGACAGAAAAACGAACCATGTTGGATTCTGAGGAGCGGCAGATACAACACCACAATGCGTATAATAATCCAAGTGGGTGAGTGAAAACTTGTGAAAAGGTAGGACCACAAGACAGAGAGAAAGCTACTATCCCGATAATCAGTGAATCAGGGTCGTCTTATATAGATATAAGACGACACATAGATACCTCGCGCCGAAGGGGGGAACCCAATATCGGTAGAGACCAAGACCAGCTTACCAAATGAATATGAACACACCACCAACGCAAGAACCAGAAAGCCATGAACTGAGGTATTTCATGTTGTAGCCTGTGCGCTGCGAAAGTAGCAGAAGACCATAAGTTTTAGATCAAGCAAAGGGCACCATTGCATGCAGACATCGACGTCTTCTATGATCATGCCATCTATACTGGTCAGTTTCGTTCGGACCGCTCATGTTAGGCTGCACTAGATCTGTTGAGCGGATCTTTCTCTTACCAACTCAAGACTGCATTTCTAGTACCGAGAAGCTCAACGAATACGGGGAGAGCGGCATAACATAGTCCTTTGCGGCAATTCGAAGCACAAACGCACTTGCGACAAATACCCATAAGACTGCCAGCGCAGGAGCCACCTTGGACACTGCTCCTTAGTTGGCACCAGCTTTCCAATCCCGACCTACTTCACGGAACCGGTTGCTAACTCCAAATGTGCATTTCCCGATATGGAATAATACTGTGTTTGTTGCCGGCATGAAAAGCAGCAGCTGAAGACAAGCCTTGGCATCCAAATTACAGAAACACATAGTAGAACTGATGACTTGGTATAGGCACAGTATTGTAACTTGGGTCATTGGTGCAGAGCTTGTTACAGAAGCCAATGCCCAGGTTCAGTTCAAGGGTCGCAGGTTATCATGTCTGCATGATGGACAACGGTGTTAAGAGAGGATATCTCCAGGTCGTGCACACCGTCATGTCGCGCTCCAGACCGAGGACAGCAAAAGAACAGCTGCTCATCACCAATGGCCTTGACCCTAGCCAGAAGCCAAGGATACGTCTGAGGGGGGGGGGGGGAGAGAGAAGATTCGGATGATGAGAACGATGACAGTGCCTTGTGCTAGCCAGCCGCCAAGACAAGGCCATCTCATATACTTATCGTGAAGAAGGGGAAGCAGCAGAGACAACTCTCAACTCTCACGCATGACCGACCAGCCAGGTAAACGTATTTGGCGGATTCTCGTCTACGTACGATAGGCAAGAGGACCAGCAAGGTAGACGGCACTTGAGATACATCACATGATAACGGATACGCTGTTTTCAAGTCGCAGCGGGCCACGAGCTCATGGGCCAACAACAGTCATAGCAAGCACGCAGCCATACGTCGTGATAATCATTTGCAAAGTGTGTTACGGGAAAAACAAGAGCTTTACGTCGTTGTTATGGCGTCTGCCGCCTTTCTAGCGCACATCATTCTAGCAGCCTCCGTCTTGACAATATGCGCCAAGGTTCATATCGTGGATTCTGGACAGCTCAATGGATTCTACATGTGACCAAGATTCACATTGTCCAAGATGCAAGATAAATAAATGTTAGTTAGACTCGATAGAGACCAGTGCTTTGTTCATGATGCTAAAATATTGAATACAAACGACCGACAACGTAGCCGAAAGCGAAACAAACAAGACTGAGTAAGTGAAATAGGCAACAGAAAATGCACAAATTTGACGCCGAGAAAGAAAAAGAAAAAAAGACAAAAACGACAACGCCTCACAGCAAGAAAATATCAACAAAACCATAAAAGCGCCGAAAACATGACAATAGAAAGCAACAAGACACAAAAAAATGCGAATCTTCCTTCTAGGTCGTCCGTCTACCTGCCCGCACGGAGCCTCAAAAAAGGGGGAAAAAGAAAAAGGTGAGCCTGCAAGAGATCAGTGCGAAAGGCTTGGTAGGACTGTGCAAGCCTTGCGCCCATAGAGAAAAGAAAAACACCCCGGCGGCCTGTTATGGACACGGAGGACCGGGCTATGCTCGACTGGTATAGGCTAGGCTTGGCTAGGCTAGGCTGGATGGACTTGACTAGGAAGACTGGGTGGCTCTATGACGACAATAATCGCAATGCCAAGTGCACAAGACTGTGCACAAGTGAGAAAGACAAAGAGAGATAAAAAAAAACAGGCGATCCGGAAAAACAGACAATGCCTCTAGAAGCCTTCAAAAGCTTCTTTCCTTGTCCGACTGAGAACAAAGCAATTATAAAATAACAGCAATAACACCAAAAACAGTAAATATGGGTATGGGAATGTGATCCGACAAACAAATGAAGACGACCGTAAGCGTGACAGAGATACGATAGGAAACGAAAAGAAGAATGAAAGAAACAAGAAGAAAAAAAAAAAAAAGAGTATACCAACCATGCAAGCAAGCACGCAAGCATGCCGCAGTCAAGGGTGGTCGGGTCGAGTGCAAGTGGCCATGTCATTCATGCATGACATGACACAGAAGAAATACACACCACCCTACACAACACCCACATGCAACCAGGCTTACTGGCTATTTTACTCCTCTTCAGAAGCTGCATCAGTGCTCACGGGCATCTGGATCGACACGCCTGCGTACACAGAGGCCCACACCTGGTAGTGCAGTGTTGCCACATGTGCAATCTTGGTGGCCATCATAGCGATTCCAGCCGTTTCAATTTGCAATGGCAACGATGTCACGCCACGGGATGGTGCGTACGGCCGACCAGCAGTTCCATTGGTAAACAAGTGCCACGCCTTCATGCCACGGAAGTCCCGCAGGCGAGGCATGATCTCCCATGCCAAGTGCTGGAAGATGTCCATCTGCACTTGCATGGCTACAGGCGTTGTGAGAGTTGACATGCTAGTCTTGAATGTGCTCTCAATTTCGTCAACCTTGTCCAGCGATGCCGAAGTGTTGCGGACGATCTGAAGCGCCCACATGGGTGCAATAGTATTCCACCGGGATGAACTGTTTCTTTGGGAGGACGGAAGCATCCGCAGGAGATCAACCAAGGACTGATACACGTTATCGCGGGCCTCCTTGAGCGTTGATTGACGAGCCGGTGTGGCAAAGACAAGGGAAGCACGAGGAGATGACCGAGGAGATGAGGACGCAGAGTCGCTTCCACTCAGGGTAACAGACGGGGGCCGCGAAGTAGGAGGAGAGTTGAAGTCGAAATCAACGTCCATACTACTAGATAGATAAGAGGGAACATCCGAGGTCTGCTTCTTAGGAAACTCTTTAAGCAGCTTGTCGTAGAGGCGCATGGCAATAGCGAGAGCAGTCATCTCCGAGATTTCCTCGCGGAACTTGTGAATACGCTCCTCGTCGTGCATGAATGTTGGAGGGATGGTGGTGTATTGGCCATGGCTGCCGGTGTGGGTTGTTTGGTGGTGATGGTGGCTGTGAGTGGTGGGAAAGCGGTAGGCAAATAGAATGGGCATCGTCATCTGAGCCATAGCAATGCCCAGGATGGCAAGATCGCCAAGCGCCCGAACATGGGAGGCATAAGCGGGAGTGGCGAGCTTGACAAATTCTGTTACGGTTGTGAGACGCAATGCTGTAGAACGTAAAGAATCTTTATTAATCGATGAAGAGTAGAAGAAGACTAAGTGGAAAACTCTGCTGTTGTGCGGGGATAAATACCTCAACCTGCCCCACTATTCCCGCACACCCTAACAGCCTTCTATTGTCGGTGCTAAACCGCAATATCATTCTCCTTCTCCTCTCCTTCTTTCTTCCTCCACTTGCTCTTCAAGCGTCCGGTCGGTGTGAGGTAGATCTCCTTTGGTCCATCATTTTTTGTTATTGGTCCCCACTTCGCTTCCCAACTGTGTAATGCTTCCAGGTTGTCTTCGATAACGTTGTCGATTGGTTCACAGGTTGGTGTCTCGAACCCTTTCCACTTTATCCACACCACTCTCTCCTTCCTCCTTCCGAAAGCACAGAGGATTTCATCGACTAGCCATACCTCTTCTCCCTTCTCGTTGAAGAGGGGGGCTGCCTTGTCGGAATCTGCGTTTTGCCCCGGCCATGGGTCTTCTCCTGCTGGCCTCAGTAGGTCAACGTGAAATGTTGGGTGTATTCCCTTTGGTACGTCCAGTTCGTAGACCATTGGTGCTATTTGCTTTGTAACCTTGTATTTCGCGTTGAGCCAGTCGAGTTTGCGGTTTGGCCTTCCCAGTTTCATGTTCTTTAGCTTCAGCCAGACTTCTTGACCGACTCGGAACATTGGCGCCGCCGCGCGGTGTTTATTTGCTTGTCGTTCCATGTTCTGTTGCGTGTCTGCTGTTACCACCTGGGCCCACTCTGTCAGCTCTTGGAGTTTTGTCTTGATGGCTTCCACGTCGGCCATCTTGCTGCCTTTCGCACTGTTGCTGGTTTCGTCAAGCACTTGGACTGGGGTGATGTTGTAGCCGTGCGTGAGGAAAAATGGGCTTACACCATGCCTTCTTGGCTGCGGTCTGTTGTTGATAGCTATTTGTGCCGCTGGGATCCATCTCGCCCAGTCTTGTTGATCCAGTGCTATTTTCGTGCGGAGAAAGATCTGAACCTCTTGGTTTGCTCGCTCAGTTGCCCCGTCTGTTTGTGGATGGTATGCTGTGGATAGATAGCTTTCTCTCCACCCCAGGGTGTTGCAAAATGCTTTCCATAACTCACCCACCCACTGAGGGCCTCTATCGCTGACAATCCACTCGGGAGGCCCATGATGTGCATATACGTTTGCCATGACCGCGTCGACTACAGTGGTGGTTTTTGTGTCTTCCAAAGGTACTAGGATGACGTTTCCTGTGAGTCTGCATGTAACCACTAGCAAATCTGTGAATTTTCCTGGCAAGTGTGTCATAAAGTCCATTGAGATTCCTTGCCACGGTCGGGATGGGACAGGTAGAGGTGTCAGTAGGCCATGTACTTTCTCTCTCCAAGGCTTTGTCCTGCCGCACCAGTCGCAGTTTCTCAGTAGTCGTTTGACGTCTTCTATCATTCTCGGCCAGAAGAATTGTCTTCGCAGTGCTACTATTGTCGCGTCTCTACCCCCATGTCCCGATATTGGGTCAATGTGGTGCTTCTTCAGTAGCTCACCCTTCAGGTCTTCACAGTCTGGTGTCCAAATCGCGTGTCTGTGGTATACAATGCCGTCTCTGACAGAGCAGTCCGATGCTTGTGCTGAGCCTGGAGGGACAAGTGTTGATGGGAATTGTATTCGTTTGACTATGTGTTCCTTGATTTTCTCATAGTCTGGATCCTTTTCCGTTGCTTTTGTCCAGAGTCGTCCCAGATTTGACTCTGCTTCGAATGGGTTCCTGGTTTCTGCGCTTTTCGATGTGGGTTCTTCTGTGATTGACTGCTGCATAATCTCAGTGTATTGGGTGTCCACTGGATCCCAGCTCTCTTTCCAGAGGCGTTTGGTTCTGCTTTCGTCTCTTTCTTCTTTGTCAAAGAATTCGTCCTTTCTCGATAGCGCGTCTGGTACCACGGCTAGCTTTCCTGGTCGGTGGATTGTTGTGAAGGGCGGTAGTTCCTCCAGTTCTTCCATCCACCTTATTTGTCTTTCAGATAGTCGTTGCTTCGTTCTGAAGTATTCCAGGTTCTTGTGGTCTGTCAGTAACGTGAACTTTTCCAGGCCTCTAAGCTCTCCTCTCCATTTTCTTGCTGACTCGATGACGGCTAGTAGTTCCTTGTCGTGTATGCCGTAGTTCATTTCTGCCGGAGTCATCTTTCTGGAGAAGAATGCAATTGGTCTTTTCTCTGTTTCAGGTCCTTGGTTCAGAACACCTCCTATTCCCACTCCTGAGGCGTCCGTTTCTAGCCACGTTTGTGCATCTGGGTCCCAACTTGCAAGCATGTTTCCTTTTACAAAGGCGTCCTTCAGTTTGGCGAATGCTGATTCCTCTGCCTCACTCCACTTGAAAGGGGTGTCCTTTTTCGTGAGTGCTATCAGTGGTCTTGCCAGTTCAGCATAGTCTTTGATGAAGTCTCTGTGGTAGTTTGCAAAGCCTAAGAAGCTGCGGACTCCTTTAGCAGTTGTGGGCTGTTGCCAATCTTGTATCGCTTTAACCTTTTCTGGATCCATTTCAACGCCTTTTCCCGCTGTGATGATCATGCCGAGATATTTTACCTTGTTGGTCTCGAATTCGCACTTGTCAAGGTCTAGTCTCAGGCCTGCTTGTTGGAGCTTCTTGAGGACCTTGCGTACTTTTTGTCTGTGATCTTCGAGTGAACCACTCGAGTATACAATCACGTCATCGACGTAAGCTGACGCATGTCTAGGAACTCGTCCAGCACATGGTTGATGAATCTTTGGAACACGAGGTTCCGTTGGCGATTCCGAACGGCATAACGAGCCATTCATATGATCCATATCGTGTGCGGAAGGCTGTCTTCCATTCGTCCCCTTCTGCGATTCTGATCCTGTGGAAAGCCGCTCGTACATCCAGCTTGGTGAGCCACTTGGCTTGTGAGATTACTCTCAAAGTTTCTTGGATGAGCGGAATTGGGTACCGATCTTTCTTGAGGATTGCATTCAGTGCTCGATAGTCCACGCAGAGTCTTAGCCCCTCCTGGTTTCTTCACAAATAGGACTGGGGCTCCTCCTGCTGAGTTGCTGGCGCGGATGAACCCTTTCGCTATCAGGTCTGTCAAGGTTTTTCTCAGTACCAGCAGTTCATCTCTTGACATCTGATATAGTGGGCACCAGGGTAGTTCCTTTTTCCTTGCAGGTCTATTTTTGCGTCGAGTCTTGGGCGATGAGGTGGAAGTTCTTCGTCCGAGTGGGCAAAGGCATCCATAAGTCTGCATATTGTGGAGGCAGTCTCTTGCGGATTTCAGCTGGTGGAGTTTCTGGTTTTTTCTTTAGTGCCTTGTTTATATCTTCTATGCTGGCTGCGAAGATTGATGTTGTGGCGTTGCCCTTCCTCTTTGCGATTCTCATCATAGCTGCAAATGTGCGTCCGTTGATCACACTCATGTTTGTTTTTCCCTTGTTTTCTTTTTTAATCTTTCTTCTCTGACTCCTATTTTCTCAACAGTGGTGTTGGTAGAGCATATCAGCATTTTGTCTTCTTGTGGTATGTAGATGGCACCTTGTTTCTTGATCCACGGTAGACCAAGCATTACATCATATTCATTGCCGGGCATGATGTATGCGAATACGTCCTTTTCCTCATGCCCTTCAATGTTGATGGACATGTGGGCCACTTCGTTGATTACTCCTCTTTTCCCATTGGAGTTCTTACTGTTCGCGCTGGAATTGGTATGCGCTTTAGTTGTGCAGACTCTGCAAATGACTCAGATACTACGTTGTATGCTGAAGAACCGGGATCTATTAATGCAGTTGTCGTGTTCATGTCATTGATCAAGACTTCTACTACAAGAAGACTACAGTCCATCGTTCCCTTCCATTTTGTCAACCAAAGCTTTTCCAATTCCTTTCTTGCGCCTGTCCGCGACTTTGGGCAGGGCTCAGTCTTTTCCCTGGCTTATCTCGTCAGATACATCCTCCACTGTCGGCGTGGCCCATTCCTGAGTCGCCGTGTTGTTGACTTGCGTAGTGGTGTGGCTCGGGGGTCTCGCTGGTTGTAGCGGGCAGACTCTAGTGTAGCAACCTGGCGAGCACAGCGCAAGCAGACGTTGGCCTGGCGCCTCCTGTTCATTTCTTCTCTGTTGACCCACTTCGCCGCTCTGCTCTGTACCGGTGGTCGTCAGGTAGGCAGGACCGAGGCTGCGTTGTTTGTTTTGTCTTGGCGCAGGGTCTTGACGAATGAAGTTGGAGTCGATGTCCATCGGCTCACCGTACGAGACATCTTGTTGCTTTTTCCAGATTGGTGAACTGGTACCGACAAAACCTTGTCCATGTTCCAGTTTCTTTGGAGGTTGAAGTATACTTGACGGTATGCTCTCACCTCCTCCTCCAGGGTTCTGCTAGGGGCCATGGCGAGGGTTTGGGTCAGGACTTTCCTGTTCAGACCTCTGCGGAAGATGTCTATTTTTATAACCTCGGGCCAGTCCTGCCCTTCCGCTTCCATCAGTAGATTATAGAAGTCCTCCACATACGGCTCGTACGCGTCTCCCTTCTGTTTAAGCGTGTTCAGCTCGCTCGGGCGGCATCACTGTGCCCTGGGCTGTCGAACCGGTTGTCGAGGATCAGGCCTGCGTGCTAAGGGACATTAAGATCAATGCGATCTTCTTTTGATCATTTCTGGTTTCCTGAAGGTCGAGGGCGGCCTGCATCTGTCTTTTCCAGGACCTGTAGAGAGCCCGGTTCCCATCATAATTCGGGCAGCCTAAGGCGCTGGAGATGTTGTTCATATTGTAAGAATAGCTACTCTTGGCTATTTTCTTCGGAAGTGTCTTCAAGGGGACACTGGGGTCTTGGACGTCTTCAACGGGGACGTCGGTGTGGTATTCGGTCGAGTTGTCGTACAAACTCGATTCTTCGATGAAATGTGATAAGTTGGCATGAACCTCCTTGTTCTTTCTGAAGTTATTTTTATAGATCGATTAATTTGTTACGGTTGTGAGACGCAATGCTGTAGAACGTAAAGAATCTTTATTAATCGATGAAGAGTAGAAGAAGACTAAGTGGAAAACTCTGCTGTTGTGCGGGGATAAATACCTCAACCTGCCCCACTATTCCGCACACCCTAACAGCCTTCTATTGTCGGTGCTAAACCGCAATAAATTCTTTAGAGTAGCGACGCACGTTGTGAAACCAGCTGCGGGCAGGGCGCAGACAACGGATCTGATGGTTGGCAACATCGAGCTTCATGGCTTCGAGAACACTAAGCAGGTCACGCATGCCCTTTACCAAAGTCTTGATGTCGTTTTCGCGGTTTCCCTTGCTGAGGAGATTGTACATGTCGTCAACCCAGTCATCCCTCATGGGGGCGCAGTGTGATTTAAGCAAGCTGGCCAGCCATGAGGCTAGCTTTTCGAGGTCTGCAACGCCATGGTTGAACTGTTGCATGAGGAGCTCCAGGTTGAAGCACTCATCCAAAGACTGGCGATCTCTGCTGGGAACGAGGGTTTGAATAATCTCTTTGACGGCCTTGAGAAGGTTTGGTAGACACCAATTATTGGATTCACCGAACTTTTCAACAAAGGCAGGTCTGTTGACGAGGAACATGCCAAGCTGTTCTTCCAAGGCTTGCCAAAACTGTTCGGCTCTTTGATTCTTCTTGCGGCCCTTGTCGCCGTCCATGTTTGGGCGGAAATGTAGCTCTGGGTCGAAGTTGATATCATGTCTGAGGCGGGAGTTGAGGACAATGCGGTTAACATCGAGTTCGACGAGAGTGTGTCTGGTGACGGGCGGCTCAAGACACGAGTCTGAGCTGCTGGAAGACTTTGAGCTAGTCTTGGACGGCGAGTTTGCCCTTGAAATGGCGACGGGAGTATTTGACTGGGAGGATTCGACGTTGGATGCCGAAGCAGCAGGCGGAGAGCCACCAAAGTGGCGTGGGAGTTGGATCTGAGATATGGGGTAGGTGTTGGCCTGGCTCTTGACGGTTGTTTGAACTTCAGGCTCCTTGCCCTTGGTGTTCTCCATGCCACCACCAGCTCCTTCTTCGGAAGCCATTTTAGATGTGTAGGAGAGAGAGAGGGAGGAAGAGAGAGAATGTGTGGTCAATGTGTGTCAGTAAGAGGGGGGGTGGAGAGAGAGAGGGAGAGGAGAGAAAGACGTAAGATCAAGGACTGAGTGAAAGAGAGTGGTGACAACGAGAACGAATGATCGAAATAAAGATTCCAGATAGGATTCTTGTAAGTGGTGATAGTTGACTGGCTGGTTGTGTCGTCCTCCAAATATTGTGGAAGTCTTTCACTTTTTCTTTTATTTTCCTTCTGACAAAGAAATAAGAAAAAAAAAAGAAAAAGGAGAAGTCTTTAAAGAAATAGACCAAGAGAAAAGAAAAAGAAAAAAAAAGAAAAAGAAAAAAAAAGAAACAAGACACTAATGATAGATTGTTAGTTTTAGTTTAGTTTCAGGGTGGAATGGCTGAATTTGCTCTTGGCTAGGGGCCGGACAAATGAAGTTAAAGCGAAGGGCGAGAGCGAGAGGAAGAGGGAAAATGAAAAATGAAGGGAAAAAATGAATTAAAAAGAAAAAAAAAAAACTGGTGCGAATGTTGTTGGTTATAAATAAAGAGGGTAGTCCCATGAGGAATCAAAGGGAGATAAGTACCAAGAAGGAGCCAAAAAGTGACAAGGAAGTTGCTCTAACTGGAAATTGAGCGACACGCACAGCACAGCACTGACTGCACTGACTGCACTGACTGTTGTTGCATTGATAGAGCTGAGTGTGATTCTGGAGCAGGAGGAAGGAGGGAAGGAGGGCAGGAGGGCAGCAGGGCAGGAGGACAGCAGGGAAAGAAGGAGGCAGAGGGAAGATGGGGGGTGTTTTTTTTTGGTGCGTTCAGCGTTTGGGCGGGTGGTCAGGAATAAAGATCGGGCAGGAAGGGCAAAAAAGAGAAGGAGGCAGAAAAATAATGCGGCGTAAGTGCAAGAAAATTAGCAGCAACACACGCAAAGCAAAGCAAACGCCAGAGACGTTGTACTAACAAACAGCCGACGCAGTGCACATAATCAACCACTAGCAGCAGCCACTAGCCAGCCTCTCAAACGAGCCCTCTTGCCAAGTTTGGGTTGATGCCAATTCAACTCGTCCATCTGCTCGTACCTAGGCCTGCGGGGCAGCACCAGAGGGCAAAAAGCAGAAGGGGCACGAAGATACGGGAAGGCAAAAAAAAAAAAAAAAAAAAAAAAAAAAAAAAGTGAAAAATCAAAACCTGTTGTAGGCAGGAGCAGTGAAAAATCGCAACTTGCAATTGCAACTTGGGTTTGTATGCGGGGTGGCATTGTACCATGTAGTGTGTGGTATGGTATGTGTGCACTGTCGTAGTATCAAAAAGCAAGGAAACAAGAACAAGGGCTTGGCTTGTCCATAAAGGGCAGACACCACCGTGCATTTATAACAGTGTGTACAGTGCATTATGGGGCCGTGAAGGCGGCAGGGTGAGCTTTGTGATGTGGGTATTTGATGACTTGCAGATTTATTGTGACGACTCGCAGTGCTTCGCGAGATTGTGCCGCGCAGTGAGTGCAGTGAATGTGGAGGAGAAAGAGAGGGGAGGGGAGGGGAAAGGCGGTAGGAACAGCAGAAGAAAGCGAAGTGGACAGCGCCGATAGCAATGGCAAGAGAACAACAAGCAAGACACACATGCGCACAAACACACTAAGCAAGCAGGTGCAAGAAAACAAGCGACCACAGCAAGCAAGGCCAAGAGAAGAAGAAAAAATAAAGACAAGACAAGGTTGGAGTCAATCAACGGCGGTGGGGTGGTAGCTCACGGACCAGTAAACGGCCTGCTATCCTCCAGTTGGCTGGCTGTATGTCTCTTGCTTGGCCCGCAGTCGTTTGCGCTGTATGTGGTGTGGTGTTGTGTCTTTACTTTTATTGCTTGTATGTAGACGGCCGGGAAAGTACATTTGAGGGCGTGTGCATCGAGCAACCGAGAGTTTGTGCGTGTGTGTGTGTGTGTTGTGTGTTGTGTTGTGTTGTGTGGTGTTGTCCGCTGTGCCTCATCATTTGCCTTCCGGTCATATTCAAGATTTTCAAGGGAAAGGGCAAAGAAAATGAAGAGAAAAAGAAAAAGAAAAAAATTGCAGTGTGTGTGTGGCGTAGTTTGTGGCGTTACTTACCCAGTGATAAAGAGTGGCAGTCGTTGGTTGCTGGTACAGCAAACGATCCTAAAGACAACTTCTGAGGGAGAGCGAGAAGATGAAGAAAGAGAAATTGACAAGAAGAGAATGAGGGACAAGAACAAAGAAATATGAAGAGGCTTAAAAAGAAGAGAAGAATGGAGGAGAAAAAAGAAGTAGGGCAGAAGCTGAAGAAGAAGAAATAGAAGCATAAATATCATAGAAACAAGCGGGTGGCGCACACGATAAATTCCATAATATTCCGCACTGCTAAAAGCCCCAGCCCATCTAGCTAGCACGGTGCTCGGAACCCCCAGACAAGGCATGAAAAGCCACTAAACCACCTAAATCCAGTCCGGTGCAGCCTCCGAGTCCATGTCAAACAAGCCTTTGAGCTTTTGGGGGATAGAGGGAGAGGGAGGGAGCATATCACCAGGGCATGCACTAAGGAAGCAAAGGAAGAGAGAAATATGGACTATGGGGTTAGTATGGAGTGTGGGCGAATGGGAGCAAGACAATACAAGGACAAGACGAGGCAGATGAGAAGACGAGGCGATGTGAAAGAGGGACTTTTCCGTCCTAGTGAGCACCGACTAACAGCTTAGCCGTCTCCCCTCGATAAAAGAAGAGATAAAGAACAGACCTAAAATGATGATAAAATGGGGAGGAGGAAGATAAATAATAAATAAAAACAATAAATCGAACAAAAAGGAATATGCCTGGGCTCTCAGATTTTGGGACGAGAAAAAGAGGCAAAAGAGAAGAGAATGACAAAGGGAAAAAGAATATTAAAATAAAGCAATGAAATAAAAGGCCATTCAAAAGAGAATAAAGAGCAAAAGCCTTTGTATATTAAATAACGGTCAATTCCCTCGGTCATACGCAGAAGGGCATACTTCCCAAAGAGGCTAAAACCTGCACTCCCAACCCTTCTGTGCTGGAGAAACTTGAGACGACGATCTGAGGGCTGTTCACCATGTCTTCTCTTTATTTATCTCCTTCGTTATGTGACCACGACAGCTAGCACTGGGTCATCAAGTCGAAAGTAACTATATGTCCCGGGCTCTTTTCGCCGTCAGAAACCAGTCAAGCAAGTTCTACACCGGGCACTTGGGCTTGCCATGTGAACGACTGGTCAGCCTCTGTATTAGTTTTTTGTTCTTTTTTTTTTCTTTTCTTTTTCTTTTTCTTTTGCTTCATGTGCAGTTTTGTGTACTGCTTTTTCTTGCCATGTTGACTCTATTTTGCCGTTAACACGGCTTGCCGACGTGTGGTGCCGGGCCAGCACACAGAAAAAGGATGTGATGCTATATTCGGCCCACCATTTGAGTTGTGCCTGTGCCTGTGCTAGATTGATTAATTATCAGCTTGCGGCTTGCACATCAAAAGACTAGGGGGCTGGCTGTATATCTACACATTGGGAGGGGAGAAAAAGAAACAAAGATAGTAAAGGCAAAAAAAAAAAAAAATAATAATAATAAAAGGGCTGCACATTTCTCAAGCCATCCCCATCCCGTCTGCTGAACTTGGCCTGCACCCAATACCCAATACAGCTTGGCTCCCTTCCCCTATCTCAACTCCCAACTCTACCGAGCTCCAACCTGCAGCTGCGGCGCGGGAACAGCTACAAGCTATGTTATTCATGCATAGTCCCCATTTCATCGACCGGCCACAGAGAAGGAAGGGGTGCGGGTGGGATAGTGGAGGCGCTGGCAAGCAGCCAGCTAGAGGAAAGGGTTATATATATATATGTATATATACATAAAATAAACTCCCCTTTCCTCCCCCCCTCCCCCCCCCCCCCCCGCAACTGAGCAAGGCTGATACCACACATTGTATGCAAGTTGTTGGCAGTGATAGAGGTGCCGCCATGCTTAGAGGTCTCTCTTGGGAGACATACATTCAAGCAAATACAACGATTACAACAGGTCAGGCTGCAGCCACGGCTCCTCCCTAAAACCCTAGCCCCCCCCCCATTGTCTCCGGTCAGTCACGTGACGATATCATGGACCTCCAGCATCTTTAGTAACCCTAATATCACACTTGATCGCTCAGCATGTATATTATTACCTCATTCTTTTGTGTGCCTTACAGTTTTTTCTTTTTTTTTTTTTCTTCGTGAACAAGTACCAGATGGGCGCTCTGTCATGCTCTACGTAAGATGGCACGTTTACTCTAGCCAGCCCATATGCATCGGCCGAGAAAAAAAAAATTGAAGTTAGCCACACCTTGAGCCTGGCTTGAATCTTGAATATCGCCCCCTTCTCCCCCCATGCAAGAACAGACATTTGTGGGCCAGTTCGGCTGTCTAGCTTGGCCAAGGGTTAACATTAGACTCTGGTTTCGCCCCAAATTCAGCAACATAAAAAATAGCACAGCGCAACATTGACATAGATAGAGGTCGCTTCAGGGGAGTCTATACTATACATTGCCAACAGGGGGTCGTGATATAAAGACCAGCACCTGTACTATTGCAAGAGAACTTTTTCTTGGGCAGTTCTTGGCTAACTCTTTGTCCTTTCCTCCCCTCAGACTTGTGAAGCCCTTCTTTAGTCGGGCCGCTTCAGGGAGGAAAGCGGTGATTGAGATAACTTCTAGGTGGCCCTGCTGTACTCATTGGTCCTTTTTGGGTCCTTTCTTGGGGTTGGTGTTTATGTTTTTTTGTCTCCCTTTGTTAAGATGTTTAAATGTGTTCCGTGCACTCTACGTACACGCCCCTATCGTGCTTCCCACCCCCACCATCATTTGCACGTTTTCTCTTGGTTCTTCATGTGTCTTGTGTTTTTTTTTTTCTTTTTTTTTTTTTTATTCTTTTTCTTTTCTCTCTTTTAACCTGGTGCTCGCCAGTCACGAATAAAGCCAACGATTACCAGTCGTTACTGCGCACTGGCTGCGGAATTTCTGGTTAGTGACCTCACAGTCAGATTTGCAGTCAGAGTGAAACGTCAGCAACAGTGCGAGTTCTGAGTAAATACTCTGTATTCTATACAACGATGCAACGATGCCTTCGATCGTTGACGCCACAGAAAGATTTTGTACACAGTATCTAGTGGCAGCTGTCGAACCTCCTCCCACTGTTCTCTTACGTGTTAAGCACCAGCAAACCAAAGTCATGCAGGATGAGAAAGAAGTCCCAACTCCCAACTCCCAACTCCCATATGAAGACGCTGGGCTTATGATGTACTCGGAGAGACATGTATATAGCATGTAGCCTGATGATATTTGGTGCACTGTGACAAAAACAGAACATCTTGATGCATGAACAGCCCTTTTCTCTGAACTGAGGAGCGGAAATGCCTCGCTACGCACAGTCAAAGGTAAGACGTGGCTATAGATCACGAATCATACGTGCACATGACAATGATACGGGCCCGAAGCTCCACGAAACTGGGCGTTGCTAGCATTCTGCAGTAGCAATTCTATGGAAAGCATGTCCCGTCTCCCCTCCCCTCCCCTCCCCTCCCACTGCCACTGCCACTGCCACTCCCCCTCCCCCTTTTTTGTTTTGTAGAGATAAATTGAAGTGATACAAAGAACAACCAGTTATAGAAGTGCTACAGCAATCCTTTAAGGAGTCACGGAAACGGGTTCTGTTCTCGGGAGCTGGGAAACCCCAATTCGACAGTTAGCCAGTGCCCGACAAACCAGAGACATAAATAGCCATAATAAAAGGAGGAAGTAAACAAGATGCTGGAGCCGGGGAAGACAAAGGAACACGATTGATCTATAGCATTGGCTGATGGGCCTGGTTCTAGAAGAACGATCAAGTTGGTGTTAGGTTGAAGCAAGAAAGAAAGGAAGCTTGTGTGTGTGTGTGTGTGTGTGTGCTGGCCCGGCAATGTTTCGGGTTTGTTTCTTCTCGCTGTCCTTACGTGACCGGGCCGACTTATGGGGAGGGGGGAGCAGGATGATCAAGTTGTTGGAAAAAAAAAAAGAAAAAAAAAAAAAAAAAAAAAAGGCAAGCCTTTTGCTGCTGCGGATCTAGAGGGGTGACGCAGCAGCATCCATTTCGCCGGAGACGGACTTTTCTTGCTTGTGTGCAGTCAGTTGGCTGGCTTAGTTGTTGTTCATGCGGCCATAACAGGAGGAGCTAGACAAGCCCTCGTTTCGACGGAGAAACCCACGATAAAAAGGGTGAAAGGGTGAAAGGGTGATAGGGTGATAGGGAGAAGGGGAAAAGGGTCGAGTCCTTTGACGATTGAAGAAAATGAAAGCATGATAAAATAACAATTAATGATTGATAAAATAAATTCAAGAGGAAGAAGGCAGAGTGGGGGTCTCGTTGGCGAATTGGAAAGCACCGGCTAAGCCTGATCCGGCTAAATTCAGGAACAAGAGTAGACTAGACGCAAAGGCTGGTATCCGCCACAATCAGTGAGCCACAGTGCCCCACTTGAATTCGGGCCACTAGCTTGAAGCTACAATGCCACGCGCTTACTAAGCTAAGCTACCTACAGCTACTAAGCCATTGGCAGACTGATTACGGACAGGACGGCCGAGGAAAGAGGGAGGCGAGCGGAGCTACTGTTTTAGCGGAGGGGCAAAGACTCTAAGCACTAGAAGTCAACTAGAACGACGAAAGATTACGGCCAGCAGCTAGCCAGGCCAGAGCGAGCTGAATCAAAGAAACGGCAATTATCTGGGGCTTGGGTTTTATGTAAGCCCAGCAGCCAATGGCTGGCAAAGGCAAAGGCAAAGGTAAAGGCAAAGCCGGAATCGGGCCTAGAAGCTAAAGGAGAGAAATACCACTACCAAGCGCCAGAGGCTTGGGGCTGGCTGGCTGTAAGCCTCAACCGTCCTTTTAGTACGGTACGAGACGGGACGTGAGATTGCTGGACGGGAAAACAGAGCGAGCTTAGTACTGTAGCAGATATGCCAGGTCTCCTTTTTGCACGGCTTGCGTTTTCTTGTGTTTGGCTGAGCCGAGCATTGTTTTATGTATGGTATATGCAGCACTGCCCAGCAGTTTATAAAACAGCTTGTGCTCTGGTGCATGACAGCACGAATAATAAATGGGTGCTGCAGGGTAAGCGTTGCTGTTTTAGCGTCTTGCCTCACTGGAGTTAGTGGAATGGCTTATAAGTTTCAGCGTATGCACCGCTAAGCCCCAGCACCACCCCCTGGAAGACATTGCCTATAGCTGCTGAACTAACATGCTATAAACGAAATCACTCCATTCGTTCGTCCCTGACTCTCCTTTGGTTTGATCATGGCTACCCACATACATACATGATCCGGCTCGGCCCCGGCCAAACAAAGCCAGGCTAAAGCCCAACCAAGCAAACGAAGACCAAGTAAAAGAACATGAAGCCAAATACGAAGATCCTGTAATAACATATCACTGCCTGCGGTCATACCATACCATGCAACAAATGTCCCAAGCCAAGTAAGCTTTGCTTGCTAGCGCTGCTACAACCAACATGCTACATAACCGCCAGCATCAGCACCACCGCTATACGTGATGGGCAATCCGTGCTTTTTTTTTCTTTTTCTTTTTCCTTTTTCCTTTTTCCTTTCTTGGTCTGATGATGGATATTTCCCGATACTTGGTACCTCGGAAAAGAAAAGAAAAGAAGAGAAGAAGAAGAAGAAAAAAAAAAAAAAAAAAAAAGGAAAAAGGCCCATAGCAGCCACCCCTCCCCTCCAACTCGTCCTCCGCGAGACGAATTTGCCCTAGCAAATGCAAATGGGGTGTAGGTATTAGCTAGACCTGAAGAAAAAGTCAAGTTAGAGGGAGGCCCTGAATACTACATTTACTTCCCCGCCGTAGTTTTGTCTCTGAGTGTCCTCCCCCCCCCTCGCATACGAATCTAGAACATCAAATTGTGAGCAACGCAGATGTACTTGCTAATGGCCAAACATGAAAATCAAAGGAACACAGCACAGACACTAAAGCCGAATAAGAAGTCAGGCTGGAGGTGTTGCTGAGAGACTTGCAGACACGGCACAAAAACAGGTGTCAGATGGACATATCAAGCTGAAAGTAAGAGTCCACTTGACCTATACACAGGCAGTACCATCGCCACCGGCTTGATGCTATCTACAAAGAGACGGTCGTCGGTCTCTCCTTTCGTCAGTATTTTCCTTGCCTCTGCTGACTGCGGGCATCAAAGGACTTGACCATTTGTCCCAGTTGTCTGATGTATGCATGTGTTGGCCACACACACACACACACACATACACACTCCTATGCGAGGGAACAAAGACAGCAGGAAGAACATGCACAAGAGAGAGTCAGAAATTATGGTCCAAAATCACATTCAGCGTACATTACGAGACTGTCGGAAAGACCTATCTCTAGGATGCCCTAAGCTGCTGGTCTTCTTTCTCGTGAGAATAGCCTTGCAGCAAGCAGCATACGCTAAGGCCAAAGCCAAGGTCAGGCCAAGTCAAGTTACCTAATCCAATATGTGATAAAGGGGGGGGGAAGGGGAAGACATTAAGACTGGTCGTCAACAGGGCTGGGCGACAAATAGCAGATATGCATTAGCTACATGGCCCATATTACACCCAGCCATCAAACACCGCTTGCATGAAGCGAGAAACAGACGAATGGGAAAAACCATGAAGCAAAGCAGGCAGATAGAAAGCAAGTCTCCCCCTCTTCTCCCCTTCCTGTGCCTTCTCCCTACTCAGCCTCGTGTGTCTTGCTTTCCCAGAAATGCCACTCCACTACCAAGTAGTTCGTAGAGAAGAAAGAGCCTTTGAGTAATGTAGTGCTTAGTTAAGTTGACAGACAGATAAGTCACAGACGCCCGCCAATTGGCTTTTCATCCCTCCGGTACTTCCATAGCTATGTGGCGTGTTTATTGCCTTGCGCACCAAGTAGTTACAAGTCCGACATAGGCATGGATGAGAGCAATATTGAAAGAAAGAAAAGGACATGGACTCTAGCTTACGATAATAGTCATTTATTAGCCCCGTACAAACACGTCGTGCCCTCTTTCTTCTCTTGATTGCCACCCTGAAGAACGCATACTATGGATTAGCTTTGCGCATTGGCGCGCAAGAACCGCTCGTCTCACGGGGCTCAGGTGAGGTGACCTTGGCCTTCATCACGCTAGTCTTGCTCTTTTGGCTTCTACTGGCGGCTTTGGTGCAGGTCTATCACAAGAGTCAAGATAAGGCAAGGAAGGCAGAGGCAGAGGTGGTAAAGGGGAATCAAAGACAAAAAACGAAAGAAAATGAAAAAGAAAAAAGAAAAGGAGATTCACGATCCTTTCGGTGATCATCTCGTCAGAATTTGGTTTAGCATGGGGACAGTGTTGCGTTGCTCTAATCAATGGTGGTTATAGCGCTGACACACACTCACTCACACGCCGAACTGGCCGGGGGCATCTTTGTATTTGGGGGGGGGGGGGGCATGCTCGACGGTGTGGCTCCAGCTTGAGTAAGAAACAAGACTAGACACCACTCTCTTTCAACATGTCTATGCCTGTCTCCCCCTTCTTCACACGTCTTGATTTCCGCTTTATGTTGCACCTCAAACACGGCAAGTCTAGGCCCTTTTTCTTCATTTTCATCCTCCTGTCTTGTCTAGGAGCTGAAGGCTGTGCTATAACTGACACCAGCAATGCAGAATGTCGCAGTATTAGCAGAACTAGAAGTTAGATGGATGATCCATCAAGACCGGGTTTTGTTTAGTGCGTTTGTCCCTCCCTGAAGTCAATAGACTAAGGTAAAGAAAGGTCCTCCTCCCTCACCGTATGGGGGAAGGTATATGTTGAGCAGGCAGGCAGGCCATCACTCAACCTCCTGGCCCCCTTGAACACTAACTAATCCCGGGGGGGGGATCGTAATTTCAGTCGCCTTTGAGCTGTTTCCTGCCTATAAGACAAGCCAGAGAGAGAGGAGAAAGAAAAAAACACAAGCAATAAGCTATTAGCCAGCCAGGCCAAGGTTGTTCTGAGTGATATGAAAGGCCAGTACCAGTACCAGTACCCGGGGAGGAGAAGACAGTCTTTTGTTTACTTGTTTTTTTTTTTTTTTTTTTTCTTTGTGTCTTTCTCTTTCTCTGTTTATTTTCCACATTTGTCTCAAAACTGCAGTATTACATCTGGATCTAGGCCCTCTTCATCTTCTGCTCGATCTGAAAGGAAAGGAAACTTTCTATCTTTCGTTCCTGGTATAGAGTAAAGAAAACCCCTCGTGGCCGTGGCATGGCAGAACTCCGATTGAATCAGTGGCTTTTGTCAGGCGGTGAGAAAAGGAAGGAAAGAAGAGAAGCAGGATAAAAAAAGGAAGGAGGTAGGGTCCAGCAATTACTTCTTTTGTTTTTTCGCTGCTGTGTTCCATGAATATTCTAGAATTTCCTTTTTTAATCGCTCTTGCCTGCTTGCCTTCAGTGCAGTTCTAATAATAATAATAATAAGTACTGCACTGCACTGTACTGTACGTCTGGGTCGGTCTCTATGTAATGGTCGTCCTTGTCTCTCTCAACTTCAGTATTATCATGTATTTTGCGAATGTCTGTAATCAACCAATGCTGACTTCTTACATGTGCCATAAGTCAGAACACGAGATCAAGGTCATTCTGCATTCAAAGGGAGGGAAGGGGATTACGTACGGCAAGATGGAAAGACAGAAACAAAACAAAAAAAAAAAAAAGAAATAACATAGCTCAGGTCATGACTTCACGGCATATCCGCCACCCTCAAAGCCCTTTTGACTATCTATCCAATCAGAGAGGGCCAAGCCATGCTCTTTCTTTCTTTCACCGAAGGAAAAAGAACGACAAAAAAAAAAAAAAAAAGGGCCCTTGGGAAAAGAAAGGGTCCTTAGGCCATACAACATCAAACAAGGCAGCATAGCATTTAGGGCCACTCAAGACATCCGAAAGAGAAACGGCCCACTACTACAAGGCAGTTATTTATTTAGCTCTGCTCGGGGTTTCCTCACCGACGGTTCTTCCTCCCTCGTCCTGTTCTTTTTTGGGGCGAGGGAAGGGGGGGGGAGCTCAAAGTCTCAAGTTCCAAGTCTCTCGCTCAATGCCCTCAAGACCAAGTCTGAGGAACGAGGCACAGAAAGAAAAAAAGAAAAAAGACAAAGCCTCATAAAATGCTGCAACCCAAGACCTCTTTTTTTTTTTTTTTTTTTTTTTTTTCTCCGATAGCGCCAATGCTGTCTTGTCTGAGTGTCATCATATATATATATATATATATATATACACACACACATATACTACGGCTGTTTTATCCATCTCTCACCCGAACCCAGCGCTACTTGTAACTTGAACCTGGGCTTAATCTCATGATATTCTTAGGCTCCCACCCCCCCTCTCTCGCTCTCTCCCTTTATCTCCTCCCACTTACTCTAGTGACTAACAACTCAACTAGTGGCAACGCTGGTCATAATATATGCATGCACGTAGGTACTATGTACCTACACATTTCCTATCTAGTGGCCATGTACGTATGGATAAATACCTTGTAGCTCGCTACCTATTCCTTAGTAGCGTTAGGTATATCACTCATTCTTTTAGGCATTTATTGGCCTGACCGTCACTTTCACCAACTCAAGCTTTGGGCTCTTTTTTTTTTTGTCCCTCACGTTTCTTGGGTCCTGCCATCGTCTCAAACTAGCCCAATAGTGGCGGGTCTTGGCTGCCCGCTAGAAATAGCGAGAAAGCCCAGCTCTCTCCAAATTCATTGAAACCAAGAGGCTCGTTAAGCTCAGACCCCCTCTCAATGACTTGGACTTGGGTTTCATTGATAAGAACGGGCTTAAGATCTCAAATATTAACCCTAGTTGGAGAGACCTGTGTCATTCAACCAACCCTTGAGCCTACTGTAGTGATTCTGCTGTAGGGAGGAGGGCATGACGATTTTTCCTACGGTCTGTAGCCAGCCGGTCTCCTTTCGCGGACAGGGCTTCTCATGCGTAACAAAGGCCTTCTGTTAGCCTAGAAAGGCCTAAACTGCAATGTTGGTTCTTGAGCTGAGAACCCTATTAGTGAATGTACACATATATGCATATGCATATGGATGTACATACATTGTTTATGCAGTGACCCTAAGGAATACGACCTACGCTGATACATCCTTTGTCGGTTCTTCCAGACCAGTGTACCTGTTAGTTCCTAAAGGAGTCTCTCCGCTCGCGTTCTCCGCTCCCAAGATGAGACCTTTGCCACCAGAACACCATCAAAATAGTGGCAAGCCCTCGGGTTAATCTTTAGTAATCACTTGTCTGCAGGCCGTCTTGGGATCGACAAATGCCTCTATTGAGACACTCTCCGGCGCCTGAAAGCAATCACCCTTTTTTATTGAGGCCAGATGGAGAGGGGGGAGAGAGAGAGGGGGAGGGGGGGGGATTCATGTTATGTGCAGTGAGATACCGCATGCGAAGATGCATATAGGGAGCGTATAATGAATGACCTGGCGATGATGGCCGATATATGAGGCTTTGCTTGGGAACGTACGTGTACGACAGACTATATTAAGCTATATATCCCTTTTAACCTTACGGCAGATTGAAAAGGCCCGGATGTGAAATTGTTCGTGTATGTATGGGTTTGCGGCTTGAATTGCAAAAAAAAAGAATAGACGCCCTTTAGCCATTCAGTCGTGGGGGGTTTGCACCTTAACGCATCTTTGTATAGGTGCTTTGTCCTTTGCAGCTGTCACAATCCGATTGAGAGAGAGATGGACCTTACGGCTACCAACTTGCGCCTAACCATTGGACAGAGGGCTCTCGGCGTTCTCTTTCCTTTTTTTATTTTTTATTTCCCTACTATTATTACCACTACTATTATCATTATTTCCAGTCGCTAGGAATGCAGTTGACCGGGCAGCTGGCTTTGATGATGTGTGTTACGTTAATACACGCGTATCAATACTTCGCATCACGCTCACGGATTGCTGCCTTGTTGCCTATCCTCTCCAGCAAGGAGTGGATAGCCATGTACAAGGTCCTGACGAGAAAACCACATGTGAATAACAGGCTATGTAACACAGTGAAATATCACGATCCACAGCCACAACTGTGACTCAAAGACACATACTACTTGGACTAGCCAGGCGAGCAAAGAACCGGTGCCCCAAAGGCTGTTGATACCTGCTAGTATCTGCCCATAGTGCTATCCTGTGCCAGAAAACGGCTGTAGAAGAACACTGTTGTTGGGTTTCAGAGACGTGGCATTGTATCAGCTATGCCTCACTTGTCCCATCACACTCACTTGGCTATCTTCGAGACCTTGTATAGAGAAGATGTAGGCCGACGCCACTACACATGCGCCGTGAAATGACCACCCGCACGACTACGAGCATTCAGCAAATTAGACCCCCGGAAAAAAACGTCGATATACCATTTGAGGAAGTACGACCCGATAGCCCGTACGGGGGGATCACGTGGAATGGGAGCTGGCACATAGTTATATATCTCCGAGTGCCACTAGTACGATGAGTGACGCTGTACGACCATAATTTTGGTGGAGGGCCATGGCAGTTGTGGTCCAATGTGGGATTCATGTTGGAGTACATGGGAGTACTAGGTTATTTGTCCTGCTTAACGTTGAAGGAAACCCACTGCGGTCCAATGAATTTGTCCAGAGAGTGTGATAAATGATTATCGAGTCATCTTCGCCATGGATCAGCCATGTGACACAATATGTTACGGTAGTAACAAACGATATAATATACGTGGCCGATTTTGACTGTCAGCAGCTCGGTCCGTTAGAAATTGAACCAGCTATAGGAATTAATTAACTGTAGCGCATATAATTGTAGCTATCCTTGGCAAACCTACAAGTACGCTGCTGCGTGACTTGGTACGAGGTGGACTATTAGAATAGCCTGGTAGTTGTCTCTCGTGTAACCACACAAGTAGAATATAGATAAATTCCACAAAGCCAACAACGAATGAATGGTAGAGGCGTGGGCGTGCTAGTCTAATGCTTATGGCCGACCATGGGGCTATCACACCTCCCCTCGAACATAGAATGGCACGGTCAAAAGACTGAGTACACATATTATTGCAAACCCCGTCGTTTGATGGGAGCCGTAGCTGATTGAAAGCAATATGATTGCGTTTCTAGAGTATGACGTGCGTCTACTGGTTTATTCGCCCCATCACAGTAGGAAAAGGGCTTCATGATAGGTGCTAGAGCTTGGAGAGGGGCGCTTCATGCGATGATCTATCACGGAGATAGCGAGAGATAGCATTTCAAGCAGGAAAGGAGCCTGATGGTTTCTACTAGTGGTAGGCTGTTGTAAGCAATGGATAGATTCAAGGATTCGCTGGTTCGCCTGAAAGTCAAATTTGGTCGAAGATGCGGAGAAATCACCGTTTCCACCTCTCGCCGAAAACAAGAGCATAAAGAAAAACAAGACTGCCGGTATAGGGGGACCATCGAGGAGTAGAGAAATAGCACCTAAGCTGTACCGAGGGAAGGTTGTGGGGATGCACGTTATCTCTTGGAAAAGAGCTTTGAGTAGAACAGCGCAAGAAACGATTGATCAGGCAGTAGAGTCAGGCCAAGAGCCAGCTACTTAGTTGACCAAAATAGACACCTGTAGAGTATGGTAGGCGTGTTAGAGCTGTAGATATAAAAATCATTGGGAACTGGAAGATTGTAACTCACGGCCATGAAAACACAGCAAATACTTATGTATGGGCTGAGCCTTTCTCCTATTCTCGCGCTCTTCCAAAAGATACTCATAAGCCTGGGAAAGATGATTAGTCAAACCAGCTTTTCAGCGCCGTAATAAGGCATGGCTTCATGCCCACTCACCCCTTCTTGTTGTTGTCCATGAAGCTGGTGAAAATGGCATGCATGTATGTGCTGGTACATATGAGTAGCAGAATCACCAGCAAAAGTGACTGGAAGTTAAAAAGGGCCGTCTATGAAGAGCGTTGGAGGTTAGCATTATCACACCTTAGTATGTCAAGAAATAAATAAAAAAGAATATCGTTGCGACGGCTTCGTAGTGGGAACTTTGATGTTAGAATATCGTGGGTATTGGGACCCCTAGGAGGAGGATAGGAAGAACAGGTATTATGTACCATTGTGTAGAAACGACTCTGGTGAGTGCAAAGTGATATCTGATAACAAAGATTCAAGCAAGAGGCTGGTAACTAGCAAAATGTTGTCGTGGGCGAAGCTGTCGCAAGCTTGATGTCCAGACTTCAAGGTCTCCGTTAATGGATTGCTGAAGCTGAGGAGCAGAGCTGCCACGAAGCTTAGTGTCACGTGACTGGGTACTTAGGGACGTCTAGGGTTTGTAAGCTTTAAGCGACCAAGGCTGAGAATCTTTGCAACTACGTCACCAACTCAAGAGTTTGCGACGATTAACATTGTTCAATTACAACGCTCTCCGTCTCCGAATACATGCCTACATATTAGTTTTTGTACACCAAAGAAATCATATTCGAAGTCTACCTAAAGATATCCTCTTTCCCAACACCGAGAAACAACTCCCTCCCCGCCCACGATAGACGAAAATATACTGTCACTTCTTTTACTGCAAGCTTGCATCTCTATACCTACCTACACGTTGTTGTCGATTACCACATCTGCCCATCATGGAGCCCCGTGCACGCGCGATAAAGAACATCGGTAAGATGACGTTTAGCAATACCGAGCGTAAGTCCCCTACTCTTGAATCATTGCAGCTATGGTTATTCGCAGAAATCATAGTTCTTGACCAGACTATACGGACGGTTAGTTAACAGTCTGTATCTCGATGCTAGTGACTCAGCTTCTTTACGCACACGGCGACGTTCAAGCGCCATTGCCTGAGACAATGCGTGTGCTAGATGAGATCGCGACTGACTTCATCCAAAGTCTGGCGTTCGATGCGACGCGTGCTGCCAACTATGCGGGACGCCAAAAAGTCAAATTTGAAGACTTTGAGTTTGTGTTTCGCAAGAACCCTATGTTTCTAGGGAAAGTGCAAGAGGTGTTTGAGAAGAAGGGCGAGATTGATAGTGCACGTAAGATCATTGACGATAGTGAACATGCTATTATGAAGAACGCCGGGAACGAGTCCAAGGAAAAGGATACGAAGAAAGGTGGAAGTACCGCCAAAACGGCAACTAGCCTTGACAACACCAAGACCAAAGCTGAGGTGGATGAGGAAGAGCTTGGAGAAGCAGACGACGACGAGATGGAAGACTTTGTGCGCAAAAAGTAGACACAGTCGGACTCCCAAGTCAGAAAATTGGTTGTCATACTGGCTGTTGTGACAGAGTTTAACGGCGTTTAAGTGGCATTTTGCTTTACTGAGGCTTTTTGAGCGACGGAGTTGGGCGCATACAGGATGTTTTCTGGATTTTCATGGCTCTCAAGAGCTCGTCATAGAAAACTCGACGATCAAGTTCTTGACATGGCATTTGAGCTACATAGTGGCGATGAGTTTTGCTTCAATTTTCTCCAAATTCTAAATTTTAAATGCCAAAATAGCGAGGCTTTTCTGTGACTAGTATCTGGGGGGCGCCTCAAGGTCAATTTCTGATGGCAATTCATTGTTGTGCCATGTTGCCAAAGCCGCCGCTCAGTGATGTTGTTATCATCTTGTAACTTTGAAAACGCGATCACGTGTCACTCAGCCTTGTAGGATTATATGGGCGCGGCTGAACACATTTGTCGCGTTGGTCCCCAAAAATTCGACAGCATCTACTCCTCGCCGACCTATAATTAATTAATTCTTTTTTTTTTGTTTTTATTTTTTATGTTTTTTTTTTTTTTTTACTTCTGGCACCAACCATTTGTTCTCGCATCATTCATCCGAATCCCCATTAACCAGAGAAGTCGTGTTTAGACAAAGCTTCTTCTGCCTCTACAACGTCCGCCCATATCCTTTGTCGCAAATCATCACATCCCCTCAATCGCAATGGTTCAAATCAGCGAGGTCAAGGGCAACAAGCGGGACAACCGCACCGCTGCTCACACGCACATCAAGGGTCTTGGCTTGAAGGCTGATGGCACGGCGGAAAAGCTTCAGTCCGGCTTCGTGGGCCAAGAGACTGCCAGAGAGGTAAGAAACTACACTTTCAATGACTTACGCTATCTATGCTACTGGCGTAGCTATGGGCGCAGAAGACCAAAAGACGTACATACCAGCTAACCCGGGTTGTATTTTTTCCATTGTAGGCATGCGGTATCGTCGTCGATCTCATAAAATCCCACAAAATGGCTGGCCGTGGTGTCTTGTTGGCTGGTGGTCCTGGAACAGGCAAGACAGCTCTGGCGCTAGCTATCAGCCAGGAGCTTGGCACCAAGATTCCATTCTGCCCTATTGTTGGCAGCGAAATCTATTCTACAGAGGTCAAGAAGACGGAAGTGCTAATGGAGAACTTCCGCCGGGCAATTGGTCTCAAAGTTCGCGAGACAAAGGAAGTGTACGAGGGCGAAGTAACGGAACTGACGCCTGAAGAAGCCGAGAACCCATTGGGCGGCTATGGAAAGACCATCAGTACGCTACTGATTGGCTTGAAGAGCGCAAAGGGTCAGAAGAAGCTGCGCCTAGATCCTAGCATATACGAGGCTATCCAGAAAGAGAGGGTGACAGTTGGTGATGTCATCTATATCGAGGCCAACACGGGCGCCTGCAAACGCGTAGGGAGATCAGATGCCTACGCCACCGAGTTTGATCTGGAGGCGGAGGAGTATGTCCCTATTCCCAAGGGTGAAGTACACAAGAAAAAGGAGATTGTGCAGGACGTTACTCTGCACGACCTAGATGTGGCCAATGCCCGGCCTCAGGGTGGGCAAGATATCATGAGCATGATGGGCCAGCTGATGAAGCCCAAGATGACGGAGATCACAGACAAACTCCGGGCAGAGATTAACAAGGTTGTCAGCAAGTATATTGATCAAGGCGTGGCCGAACTCGTGCCCGGCGTGCTGTTTATTGACGAGGTAAGAGGCCAAACAGGGCGGGAGTATGGCCACAGGACGGCTCAAAAGCCGTGATTTGGGGTCATTGAATTTCTTTTACGCGACGTATACTGATACAGACTCTACTGCTAGGCACACATGCTCGATATCGAGTGCTTCACTTACCTTAACCGCGCACTCGAGTCCCCCATTGCTCCTATAGTGGTGCTAGCATCTAACCGTGGAGTGGCCAAGATCCGTGGTGCGGATGATATTTCGGCAGCCCACGGTATCCCGCCGGACTTTTTGACGCGGCTGCTCATTGTTCCGACCACCCCATACAACTCAGACGAGATCAAGCAGATTGTCAAGATCCGGCTGTCGACTGAGGGTGTGTCAGTCACGGATGGGGCAGTGGACAAGATTGCGGAACACGGCGTTCGGATTTCACTACGGTACTGTCTGCAGCTGCTGACGCCTGCCAGGTACGTACTATGTGCTTTTTCTCAGCATTTCGTTTTTTTTTTCTTTTGTCTCCTTTCCTCTATTCTGCCTGGAAAAGGACGCTTGGTCCATACTTGAAAGTCGGCATCATCCTTGTTTGCTCAAGTTATTTGCAATTATGCCCCTGGATGGATCGGATCAGGATGGATGGGGCCTCTATCTTGCTCTTTCTTTCGAGTCTAAGTCGAATCTAGGTCTTGCCTTTAGCTTGTGACGGACTCTGCGACTTGGACTTGAAGGGACGGTCAATCTGTGACCCCCCCCCCTTCTTATTGTCCTTTTTTTTCCCTCTCTCTCTCCTTGTCCCTCCTCCTTCTCCTCCCTAAGCCTATTGTCCGTCTCGATTAGTTGGCTCATGCTGTTCGCTGTACTAATACTATCCTTACTAGCATCATCGCCAAGGCCAATGGGCGCACCCAAATTGATATCCAGGACGTGTCCGAGTGTGAGGATCTGTTCCTAGACGCGAGGCGCAGTGCACAAATTCTGTCCAACGAGACGGCAGCTGGTTACCTTGCCTGAAGCAAATATTAACAATGGCGAAATAATGGACGAAAAATCTTTTTTTTTTTAATTCATCGACTCTTTCTTGCTCTCTCGCTCTCTTCCTCTTCAAATACGGGTTCTTCAAGACACACCCAGTCAGTTACGGACACTCATAAACATCAGCGAGACGACCAGTTCACCCAACACCTGTTTATCTATTCATGGAGGGGGGCTTATTTTATTATTGCAGCATGTTGAGAAGAAACAAACCAAAATTTAATAATGTTCATGATCTCCCTTTAGTCTTGCTAGACTCGGCCGGTACGGTACTGATTCTGGGGCAGGTGCGTCTTTGGTTTGCACCACGTGTCAAAGTTAGCCTTGAGGATCTTGTTATTTTCCTCTTCTTTTTTTTTTATTTTTTTTTTTTTTTCTTCTTCTTCTTCTTCTTTTTTTTTCCGTTGGCCTTCTTTTCCTCCTCCTTGCTCTTCGCTTCGGGACTTTTATTTCTCCTTCTCTTTGTGTTTGTGCTATGATTTTCCCTGGCTCTTTGTCCTTGTTCTTCTCACGCACGTAAGGCGGTCTTTGCTTCGTGAGGGATTGAGGCTAAACGCCCTACTAAAACCCGAGCTAAAGGCTTGTTCGTTTTTAGTATAGTGAATATGAGAGAAGAAAAGTCGTCATCATAGGCCTCTTTTGAAGGAAGAGGAAAGACCGAGCCTGTAGAGCTGAAGTGAATCATGGAGAGAAAAAAAGAAGAGTGAAAAAGAAACAAAAAAGAAAAAGAAAAAGGAAAAGGGAAAAAAAAAAGAAAAAAAAAAGAAAAAAAAAAAGAAAAAAGACGCATGCAGTCCGCTCACTCGCTGTATTAGTTAGTTAGCGGCACTAGCTAGTGGCTTGCCAATAGTTCTATAGGCCTATGCCCTTGTGATATAGGTCCTGCAACCGCTACAAGTCCGGGATCTAAGGGGGAAAGAGGGGACCTTCCATAGCGTGTGCCATAATGCCATAGTGTTCATAGTCTTCCTCTTCTCGTATAGTGATCCAAGTCTTTGTTCACTCCTGCACTTTCTCCTTGTCCTTTTGTCCTTAGTATTCACTGGCATCCTTTCTGCTACCTTTCCTGAAGTCTTGTTTGGCCTGAAACACATTGTCTTTTGGCCTATCTTGCAAGCCTGGAACTCATGTTGAGCCCGGTGAAGCCGAGAAAGATGGGAGGAGAAGGCGCTAAATCTGGGGAGAGAAGAGGCCTCAAGAAGAAAGCGTAATTCACACTTGGCGCAGTATTAATAGGCACGTATCTGCTAAAAAGCACGCACATATAGCACGTGAGCAAGTGGGATAGAAGGTACCCACCTTTGTTGTACTGGCTGGCTGAGTGACTGGCTGACTGCAGCTACCAGCTCATCGAGATGTACCAGTACTTGAATATGCATTTGTGCAGTTACAACAGTCTAAAATTGCACACCAAAGCTTGCAACTTCCCCCTTTTCCGGCCAATGACCCAGATTGGTTGGTCTCTAGCAATCAAAGCCAAACTGTCTCAAAACGAAAGAAAAGAGGAAAGAGACAAGCAAAGGCAAGGAAAGTCTAGATCAGTGTTGAAGACTAAAAAAGCTGCAAATTCAGAGCAATTCTTTGTCAGGTAGGACAAAACAAGGGTTAAAAGGAGCACAAAACTAAAAAGAGAACAAAAGAAAAAAAAAAGAAAAAGAAAAGGGAAAAGGGAAAAAAGAAAAAAAAAAAAAAAAAAAAAGAAAAGAGAAGTGAGACACACCAACAGGATTGACTCCAAAAGGAAAAAGCCCCAAAAAGAAAGTCTCCACTCGCGTGCATATTGTCTGTGATACTTTCCATGCATGCACCTGCAAACAAAACAGCCAGAGAAAAGGCAGCTGCAAAAATAAAGAGGAAAAAAAAAAGAAAAAGAGGGTACTTGAAGCCGGGATCTTTTTCAAGGGTTGCAGGGCGTACAAGCCAGCCCACAAAGTGGATAATTTGACCTCAATGCCCTAACCCTACGGAAAACATCACGACGTCAGTCGATAAAGATAGTCAGTCACCTGTTGGACGGAAACAGACAAGCCGCTGAATCTAGAACTAACCCAAACTTAGGCTGGAATGAAGATCATGTTCGACATGTAATCGAGTCACTTTCTCTTCCTCTCTATTTTCCCTCGGGTCATAGGGCCCAGCTATTTCTTTTCTCGCTTTCTTTTCTCGCGGTGGTCTTGTTGGCACCAAATGCATTGCATTGTCCCCAAGAGGGAACGTTTCTAAATGCAATCATAAAAGAAAAAAAAGGAAAAAAAAAAAATGCGTAGTCAAGCGTTTGGAGTCCTGAGACCAAAACCAGGCGAGCGAAAAAAACAAAAATGCACAAAGCACAAGGAGCTAGACTAGAGCCTAAAGAGGCTAAGAGAAGGCCGGATCGAACCAACTAGGAGGACTGGCTGAGCGAACTTGCTGCGAACAAGTCATGCTGCATGAGAAACTTTCTGTTAGCAAGTGGGAATGCCTCGGAGTTTGTCCACTAAAGCCAGCTGATTCGGCCGGATCAGACACTTGCTCATATGGCTTATTTTAGTTCGCTAATTGGCGTCTAAAGGGCCTCTGGCTACACTTGTCACTGGCCTTGTTCACATCCTTAAACGAACGGCAAGAACAAAAGGTCTTGTTCCCAGCTTAGTGCTGATGCAGGCAGCACTCGAAGAAGCGATCTTGCTTATGGGCTTCTCACGGGGAGGATTTGGTAGCTATGGGAGAATTAAGGCCAGAGGACAATGCTCTGTTCCAAGGGCAGGATAGCCGTGTTGTTAGGGAGGGAAATGGGAAGAGGACCTTGGCTAATCTACTCACTAGCAACTTACAGCTGGGGATAATGCAACCACATGGAAGATAGTAGAGTAGAAAGAAAGGAAAAAAGGGGGGAAGAGGGGGGAGCGCCTGAACTAGGCAGAAGACTCAGTGACTACACAAAGTAGTGAAAGGAGAGGGCGATGTAGCGTGACATACGGGTCACAGTAGACATCAATGACAAGAAAACTCTGCTTGCGGCCTAATGAAAAATGCAAGTGGCCATTAACATCTGGTGATTGACTAAATTGTACCAACCCTTTTTAGGGGGGGGGGGGGGTGGTGGTGGTGGAAAGCTGGAGCTTGTTTAGAGCAAATAAGAGAGGAAAGGAACGAAGGGAGAGGTCATGTCAGATCAGGTTGAGATGATGGAGGCTCTGGGCAAAAAAACGGTACAACGGGGAGAGGAAGAAAGAAAGAAAGCGAGGGAGGTGCAAGGGAAAATGTCAGCGGCGAGAGGGATGGCAGAGAGAAGAGGACGAAACCATGTCTCGGTCCTGGTGTTTTACCTGTTCAATGAGGCTTTAGTTGCTGCCGTCATCCATTATTCATACTAATGTGCTAGAAATGAAGCTTGTCGGTGAACGTTTGCGTACTATCCATATCAAACAACAACTGCCGGTTTGTTAATCAAGGGGGGGCGGGTAACTGTGGAAGGAGGAGAGACAGAGCAAACGCACTGAGATGAACCTAAACTCTTCAGCCAGTAGCTGGGAACTTGCATGAAATTATTCTATCTGCATGTATGCACGAACATGCACAGCCAAATCCAGCTGGTTGTATGTATTCCACGTTCATGCATTTGTCTGTATAACCCCGCTAATAACAAGCTGAGGAGTTAGTGTTGATGGAACGGGCCAACACATCCAGTCAGTCAGCCCTGTTTTCCGTTGCTACATGCTACAGACGAACCAGGAAATATTGCAGTCGTCTATGGGTGGTGGTAATTGTTTTGTTCTTGGCCACAAAGGGCGAGCACTAGAGAAATAGGGAAGAGGGATAAAGGCAAAGGGAGAGGAGGGCCACTATGTTGTCTGTCTGGCTTTCCTAATATGTGACGAAGGCCCCCTCCCATTCCTTGCACACGCATTTTTGTTGTTTTTTGGCGTTCCAGCATTGGCATTGTTCAAGGAACTAGACCGGCTGATTGCAAGGATGGAGGACAGAGGAGGGAGGAAGACAACAAGTAGTAGTAGTAGTAGTAGTAGTAGTAGTAGTAGTAGCGGTTGTAGTAGTAGCAGTAATAGCGCCCCTTCACCATTGAGACTCTGCTTACGGTGCTGGGATAATAGCAGTGTGGATTGAGGCGCCTAAGTGAAGCCGTTCCTTGTCTTCTTGGGCCCTGGACTTAAGCCCGGGTCAGGGTCAGGGTTAGATAGTTCTTTGCCTAGGCTCGCTTGTTATTTTTTGTGCACAAAGGCGAGCGCTATCTCGTCACAAAAGCTGGATGAGCAGGGGCCGGGGGCGGGGTATTAGAGCAACGCAGAGGAGAACGGAGTTGTAGATGAGCGCGAGGGCCGTATTAGGAAGGGCAAGGGAAAGGTAGATAGAAGGATGGAGAACGAAGTAGCAAGGCGAGACGCTGGCTCTGGGACAGGGCTTGACGGGAGGCAAGACAAGACTGCGTGATATTGGCGTTGATGTCGGATGCAGCACATATATTACATTGGGTTGAGTAGATTAACTAACGGGCAGTGTTGGCGAGAAAGGTGAAGGCAAAAGAAAAATAACACCCTCACTCCTCCCCCCTCCTGCTGTAGATGAAGATGAAGATGTGGTACGGCCAGCCGGTCTAGTCAGTACGACGAGGGCAGCGGTATAGCATAGCGCAAAGCCGGCTATAATATCACGATTAAAAAATTGGCTCGTTGCAGGTAGAGTGAATCACATCACACGATGCCTCCCCCCAACCACCAGCCTAACGCATTTATGTTATAGAGCAGGGTTTCGAAGCAAACGCTGCAGATACAAGATAAATTGACAAGCCAAACAGACCATCACATGCACCAGGGTGAAAGAGGAGGGTCTAATGAAGAGAAGGTCCCTAAAGCAGAGGCTGTATAGAAGAGGCCCTATAAGAGCAGGGGAAGGCCAGGGTTAGAGGAGGAGGAGGAGGAGATGTGGTGGTGGTGGTGGTGGAAGAGACAAGGACGAAAGAGAACAAGATGAAAGGACTTGGGCCAGGATTGCATGGGCCATGTTGGTGACAGCTGGTAGTTTGGCAATATAAGTTGTTGGTTGTGTGCAGGGTTTTCTTTTTTCTTTTTTATTTTTATTATTTTTATTTTATTTTTCTCTTATTTTCTCTTATTTTCTTATTCATTCTTTTTTAATGGAGGGGGCGGGCGATCGATAGCCTGTGCAGCAGGTGTGGTTCTTTTTTGTGTTTGTGTGTGTGTTTGTGCCCTGACTTGTGTTCTTTGTGTTGTGCTCTGTTTTGCCGTCATCTTTCTTAATACTTTGTGTTATGAGCTGCAGGCATTAGAGGAGGAGGAGGAGGAGGAGGAGGAGGAGGAGGAGGAGGAGGGTTTAGTGGTGTTGGATGATGGGAGACTATCACGGCGATTTACGGGCGACGGACACGGAGGATAGAAGCTACAGGAACTAGTTTTGAGAAAAAGAAGATTGAAAAAAATAGGAAAAAAACTAAAAAAATACAGGTATCAAAACTAACCCCGATCGACCCTATTCACCCCAAATCCCAGCCCGATCTCGATCCTCAGCATGCAGAGCAAGAAGAGAAGCCCCTACGACATGCACAAGCAACAAAGGTCAGGACGCTCATCTCTTGCATCCATCTTGCCAGCTGTCGTGATATTTCTGCCGGCCCTACTCAGCTCTCTGCAGGTGGCGGCTATCGGGGCCCACAAAACTATGGTAGAAACACGATATAGCCAATCATAGCGCCAGGACTGGCTTGTTCTGTGTTAAACCTTGGAGCGTTGTCGCATTGTCACATCGCATCATCAAGATAAAAGCCCAGAAAGAGATGAGAATGGCAGGGTAGCGTGGGATCTTTTGGAGAGCTAACATGAAGTAAGAGGTAAAGCGAGCGTGGCCATGACAATGGGATATTGTCGGCCAAGGACTCATCCATCCATCCAACCACATTCCTCCCTCCTCCCTTTGCCGAGTCTGGGCGATGAAATTATTTTGTCGGTGTTTTTTTTTTTATTGTCAAAAAGAAAAGAAAAAAAAAAAAAAAAGGCTGAAAAGCTGATGTCATGCTTCTAGTCCCTCTTTTTTTTTTCTTTCCTCATTGCCCTGCTTCCTTGTTCATGCGTTGTTGTGCATGTGCATGCGCATGTGCTGTGCCCGTGCCTGTGCTTGCTTGCTTGCTTGCTTTATACTTACCCTGTATGCGCCTACGGCCATCGTTCTAGGCTGGCTGTCTTGCTGATGTCATTGGACTCAACGATGATGATTATGATGATGGCTTCGCCAGAATTCCCTTGTCCTTTTGTATTATATACTGTTTGTGTTTGTGCTTGTGCTTGTGCTTGACGAAAACTTTAAGTGCTTGCATTGTGTGTTAACGTCAGTGTCAAAGTGTGTCAATGCCTATGCTTGCTGTCTTATGTGGCCTCGTCTTCGGGTCTGTTCAACCCTCCTCCCCAGCTTGTCTTCTTGCCACACCTAACGACAAAACACTTTAAGAATGGAGCATAAAAGTGATGTGTTTGTGAATGGGGGTGGTTTTTTTTTTCTTTTCTTTTTCAGGTGCCCCAACCTCCATTCCATGCCACTTCAACTCTGCGAGAGCGCGCTTGCGCTGGACCGTCTGTCGTTGACTTCCTTCGGGTGGCTGATGCTACCGTTACCAGGCGAAGCGTTGTGCTGTGTGCTATGTCATGGGATGGATGCATGTCTACGTTATACAGATCTTGTTATACGCCCACTTTATTACCCCCTTCCCACCCCCTCAGTGTTTTTTTTCTCTCTTCTCTCGCGGTTCTCTGCCAGTGGACAGCGTACAGCCTAGCCTTTGCTTGTTGGTTTTTCGCGAGCGATCTTGTGCATACTGGCTGTGATATCCGCTTTACATCACGCTGCTGCACTACATCATATCACATCGCATCACATCACGTCTGTGACCAGTTCGAGACGGGGGGCCGGGGCTTACCCTGGAAGTACCAGGTACAAACAAAACGAACAAGCCTCTTGTGTGCGACTTTAACAATACGTGGTTAATAAGAGGGGAGAGGGGGGAAAGCTAATAAAAGAAGAGAGTGAAAAGACATATCAGCCAAATCCAGCTTGGGCCCGAAAGCCTGTGCTTCTTTGAGCATTGTCGTTATTATTTTTGATCAATTTTACTTCAGACAAGACAAGACAACACAGACGGACGTATCAACAATAAAATGGATACTATTTATCGTTTTTATTTTTTATCTTTTATCTTTTATCTTTTATTTTTACTTGTATTTTTTTTTCCTCTGCTGTTTTTAAGAGTTTGGGTTCTTGCCCAGCCCAGCCCAGCCCGAAATCGAACAACAACCGAGCCGGGGTGGGAAAGAAGGGCAGGGGGGAAGGAAGGGGAAGGAGAGGGGAGGGAGATTTGGGATGTTGCCTCTTTTCTTTTCTTTTTCCTTCTTTTTTCGTCTGGGCAAGCATATTTGGGTATTCATTGGCTGATTAGATTCATTGATTCATTCATGCGAACGAGCGAGAGAAAAAGAAAAAGAAAAAAAAAAAAGGAAAAAAAGAAAAAAAAAAAAAAGAGACGCAAGGTCCATCGATAACAAGAAGCATTAGAGCAATAACATTCATCCATCGTGTCCTCGAATTGTTCAGCCTCTATAGTTAGACTAGGTATCCATGAGTCTCTCCCTCCCTTTCTCCTTCTCCGTTCTTTTGTTCACATCTGTTGGACTTTCTAGTTTTCTTTTTCCAGCCCAACAAAGTCCTTTCTTCAGCGAGCGACCAGGGTTGGAGAATCTTCTCGTCCCCTTTGCTTCTCATGCTTTTGGAAGATGAGCAAAAGCGTGTTTATGATTTCTGCACACAGTTATTTGCCTGCTAGCCAGCCAACTAGCCAGCCTGCCAGCCTGGCTTGTGTTATGTGCAAAGTAAAGAGAACAAGAGAACAAGGAAGGCGGCGGCGGCGCTCTTTCTTTCTTTCTTTCCCTTTCTCCCCCCCCCCCCCTTCCTTATTTTTTCGTTCCTTCCCTCTTAACTTTCCCCTCCCCTTTGGCTTGAGTAAAAGAAAGGAAAAGAAAAGAAAAGAAAGGAAAAGAAAAAAAATATCAAATCGCAGTTGCCTCGCCCGTTTTTAGTCAGTGCTTCTTGCAGCAAAGCTCCGGAACACACACTAGTTTTCAGGTTTCCAGTTGTGGTTCTTTCCTTTGTGGCCTTTATTTGTTGTTTGCAACTGCACTCGCTCTCACTAACTTACTGCACTTGCTCTGCACGTCCATTCTCGAACAATTGTTGGGGACTTTTTTTTTGTTCTTTCTTTTTCTTGACCAAATTTTTTTTTCTCATCTTTTCATTTTTTTCTATTTCTCTTCCTTATTTTTGTCTCTTTCATTCTTCTTCTTCTTCTTCTTCACGATAAATCGAAACCGACAAACAAAAAGACGTTCTCGTGCTCATTTTCATGCTCGTGGATTAAAATGTGAATTGTCCCATTTTTTTATTTTACTTTATTTTATTTATTTTCTTTCTTTTTCTTTTTTTTTTTTTTCTTTAAAAGAAATAATTCATTTTAGCCCTGTCTCTTTTCTTCTACTCTTCCGGAAGCCTTCAGACGCTACTCGCTTGTCTTGGAGCTACTAATTGCTAGTATCAGCATCAGCATCATCATCATCGACAATAACAACGCCTTTAAACCCCCCAAAAAAAAAGGTCACTAATCAAATAGAAAGTCGAATGAAGCAAAATTTCGTGGAATCATCAGGCGAGAGGAGACAAAAAAGGAAAAACAACTAAAAACGCTGTTGTTTTCTTGGTTCATCACCTGTCACTTTATTTTCTTGTCTTTTATATGCGCTTTTCTTCCGCTTGCAGCTTATAAAAACGGGAATTTCTTTTTTTTTCTTTTTTCTTTTTTTCTTTTACAAAAAAAAAAAAAAAAAAAGAACAATAAATATTCCTCCCTCCCTCCCCCGGATACACGCCCAAACCTGCACATATTAGAGCCCGGCACAATCCCGCACAAGGAGAAACCAGAGACATCTGTCATACTCTTTTTTTATTCTTGTTCTTTTTCTTTTTTTTTTTTTTCCTTTTATTCTCCTCCTCCTCTATCACCCCAAATATTCATCACCTAACAACCGCCGCCGCCGCACTCCCTCTCCTCCTCCCCCACCCCCACACCACCACTACTATCTCGTCTCTGTCCCTGAAGCCGGCCCTGCTTCTGCGCCTGCGTCTCCCCATTCATACTCTTGCGGTCTTTCTGAGAGGACCCGGCGATCTGCATGGCCGCTTCAAGCTACGGTGCATCCTCTTCGCCGCCAACCGCTATTGGCTATTGGTCACTCATCGTCGTTTGTTCTCTTCCTCCCACTGCGGCTACTCTGCTCTGTGCCTTTAGCTCGTTCAGCTTTGCGTGCGTACATACATACATACATACATATATACATACATACTTAACATAACATCCCCCCTTCCTCCTCTCATCAAATAGCTCACATCCTTCCGTTGTCCTTATATTCTTTTTTAGCTTCTTAGGCCTTGCCTTCCGCCTCTTTCTCTGCCATCTATTCTCTTGATCTTTGTTCCCCTTATACTTGTCACGAGTTTCTTCTTCTTCTTCTTCTTCTTTTTGTCTTTCTTCTCTTCCTGCTCTGCCTTGTTATCATAGGCTCCAGCTCTCACCAGTATCTCTCTCCCTCGCCTCGGCCTTCCTTCTTACCAGGCCTTTCTTTTTTTTTCTTTCTTTTATTCTAAGAAAAAAAAAAATCATTACGGTTACCCTCTTTATACGCACACATCCATAGACATCCTTCCTCCTCCCCACGACAAGGCTATTTATCTCCCTTCTCTTCCCTTGTCACATCATATCATCGCCTTGTCTGGCCCTGTCTGTCTTTCGGCTTGTGACAAACGACGAGCCGCCCTCTTTTCATCCTCCTCTCATCACTCCCGCCTCAGCTGCTCTCCCCTTCTCCATCCCTCTCTCTACCTCCCTCTCCGCTCCCGCTTCTGTTGCTCAAAGTCTCCCGCAATATCCCATTCTCTCCATCTCCTCTTCCCTCGCTCTTTCGTCGATTTAGCAACGCTGCCCAGGCATTCCTCGTTACCATATCAACTTGGCACCCGTCATCACCGTTGTCGTGATATTGCCTTCTTGCGGCTTGTCGTCCCTTTGCGCTGCCGAGTTTCGCTCGTCGTCTTCACGTCACTCTTGTTTATAAAGGCCCTGTCCCCCCTCCCTCATCTTCCCCTCCTCCTCCTCTTGTCTCTTACCTCGTCTAATCCGGGCCCCGCGTCGCTTCGTTCTCGCCCACGCACCGAGACTTCACTTCAGCCTTGATCAAGTCCTTGCTGTGCTGTGAGAAACCTTGGTGACTCCTTTCCACTGAGTCAACATTCCCGTCTCGTCTGCCTTTGTTTCCTTCACACTCTCTCTGGGCGCCCTTTTGTCTCTCTTCTTGAAATCACATTCGCCATCGGATCTATTCGTAATTTAGCCAGACAAAGCAAAGAAGAGAACAAACTTACAGCGCAATAAAAACATCCAACGCTCTTACCAAGCGAATGTATTGGTGCTCTTCCCAGGATTTCTTTTCATATATTCCTGTGTTTCTTTGTCTCGTGCCCTTCCTTTGTTAGCCTGTCACAGAAAACAAAGAAATTCAGCCATCGAAAGACTTAAATAGCCCCTGCTTAGCCAATCTTTGGCATCCCTTCCCCTCGTCTTTGCTTTTTTTATCTCTGGTTTGATACCATATTTTTGGGGGATTTTTTTCTTCTTCTTCTTCTTCTTCCCCTTATTCCTTCTCGTCTTCAGATCTAGAATCATATCTTTTGGGGCATTGGTTAGCATCACTGTTAAGCTCATATTCTCTTATACCTCCGCCCATTGCCTACCGGTCCATCCTTATCGCCTATGGATCGTTCTCCAAAACAGGAGGCCAGGACCCCCGAATACCAGCGATCAGGCGTGCCGTTTCTCCCAATTGCTTCAGCCCCGGCCCCTCCTGGCCATTCGGGCCCTCCCCGCTCATCCACCCACCAGCCGTCACCCCATCTTTGTCCCTCGTACTCCCCCCTTCAAGACAGTCGTGCCCTCGTACCTTCGTCAAGACGTCGCTCCTTTGGCACTCTAAACAACCCCAACAGCAACAACGTTATGGCCGCTGCCACCAGTAGTAACGGAAACATGGTTAGCCGCAGCTACGCCAACATGGTCAACTTGAGTCTGAATCTTCAGGGCTCGGCAACCAGTGGTCAGGTACCCCATTCGATGACAAAGGACTTTCCTTGCATCTGTACACCCGCTCCCAAGGTGCCTCGACCACGAAATGGCAAGTCTAACCAAGAGCTTGCTCTTCTACCCTTGGAAGCATAGAAAACACCAGCTAACATTTTCCACCACAGCTTTTATACTCTACCGTCAACGTCATCAAGCTGACATTGCTTCTCAAAACCCCGGCTTGTCAAACCCGGAGCTCTCCAAGATCATTGGAGGCTTGTGGAAAGATGAGGCCGAGGAAGTTAGAGATCAGTGGAAGAATCTGGCCGAGGAAGAAAAACTTCGCCACCAGCGCCAGTACCCAGATTACCGCTACCAGCCACGTAGAGGTCGTGTTAATGGGAATCGGTCAGCCATTGAAGACCCTTCTGGACGCTGTATTAAATGTGGAGGTCGACTATCGACTATCACCAATACATCCCAAACGCCGTTGCCGTCCTTGGGCTCACAGCCATCTTCACTTGCTTTAACCCCACAACAACGTGAGCAGCATGATGAGCCCCGGAATATACCCAATGGCCCTCGGCATGGGCATTCGCATTCCAATAGCAGTAGATCTGGCGGCTACTATGATGTCGATGAAGACGGCGATATGATGATGTCTCCTGATAATATGTCCAACACTAAACGTCGCCGTAATAACAACGGGTCGTATACGGCTGTCAGCGGCTCGCAGTCGGCGCACCCTGCATCTGCTCCATACAGTTATCAGTCCGAGGCATCGTCAATGATGCGGTACCCACCTCCCTCAAACTTTGTTGCCTCTTCAGGCCAGCCCCCATCTCACCATTCCCAGTCGGCTATGCGAGGTCCACTTCCACTCCCTGAGAGCTCCGCCAGCAATCGCCAAATGCCCCCTATCGTCGGCCAGCCCTCCAAAAGACGACCTTTACCTTCGTTCCCGGAGCCAGGAATGCATAACCATCCAGCCTCGACGCCCTCCGGGCCACGTTTTGATGCATCTCTAAAGCTGCCACCCCTCAAAACTCAGATCCCAGCTGACATCGGCTTCGTAGCCTCAGCTATTAGCGACAGGTCTCTAGATGGCCCGAGAATTCCTGATGTAGCGATTACAAATCATCAAGAACAAACCCCCGAAGCGACCATCATGGCAATTCCAGACAACCAAAAGTTTGAGATGATTAACCGAGTTAGCTCATCTTTGCGCTCGCCCCCTCCAGGAAGCAAGCAGTTTGAAACTCGGGGTCGCTTCATTGCCATTGAAGGAAGTGCGCCTCAGAGTGTTCTTGATGACGCTAGCGCCGCTATTGAGAAGTGGTTTGCTGATAAGCCCGACTTGGACCTGAAAATATGGTCTGATAGTCGGCCTTCAGATGGTGGCGTCGCCATGGCCGATGCTGATGCTGAAAAGGCGGCTATTAGCAGCTCTCAGGAGGATTTCAAAGCATACCTTACTACCATTGCAAAGTGGCACGGATACTCCCAGGAGGTAATACAACACATTACCACCAAGCCCAAGGCAAATAAACGCTCGCCGATGGAATACAAGCCAAACGAGATCAAGCAACGTGGTTCTTCCGAGCCAGGTGAAGATGCAGCGATGAATGGCCCTGATTTATCAGCTGATACACAGGCCAAGATACCTGTGGCTCTGGTCAGTGGAGGCTACCGGGTTACGCTGTCGACTCGTGCTGCACTCAAGATACCAATCAACGACGCATATGCACCCCTAGATCACTACCAATGGATGGCAACAATGTGGCGTGGCATTGTAGGGCCCGACCTCACAATCAACGTCTGCACCGTCAAGGAAAAAGACTTCAATCCCAAGTGTGCCTTTGAACAAACAGGACCTAACATGATGGTTGTCCGCGTAATGGAAGGCCAGAGCTTGGACGATACCCTAGCTCGGCGCGTGGGCTTTGAAGTTGCCGAGTGGGTGCGAAGTGTAAATTTGGCTTAGAAAAGCAGAATGTTGCTTCCATGAGATGACGTCGTTCCCACGGTTGGACGAGATGTTTTTTTTTTCCTTCTTTTTCCTTTTTTTTTTCCTTTTTTTTTTCCTGTCAGAGAAGATGTTTGCCAACTGGCCGCGAGGCCTGCAGCGTTTTTGTGCTTTTATCTGCGTCATTTCATTTTATCTTTTTTTGGGTTCTTTTCTTTGGGGGGGGTTTTCTTGTTTTGCTTCTGCTCTTTCATTATTTATGTTTTTTGTTTTTGGCGTCGGTTGGATTCAAGAAGGCAAAGATCATATTGGAACAGGGACGCCCTTGGTTTATGAGGTGTTTCTTTGGAACAGAATGCCTTCATTTGGAATTATTGAGATACGGAAAGGAATCACCACCTCGGAAGGTCATCGATGCCCGGTTGTCGTAATCATAGAGTAGATCCAGTGAATCCGCGCCCAGAAAACGACTCTCGTGGGTCGGGGAGCGGCTAAAGTTATTATTATGCTTTTTTTTTTTTTCTTCGCTAAGTTGGAAGGAATTTTTGATTGATGTGAATGCGAATGTAGTGTTTATATGAGCGTCTTAGTGCTGGCCATATGAGTAGAGAGAGTAGAAGAATGGAGGGAGTTGTCATCACGAGATGACCAGTTCATGGTGGGCGGAGAGCGTGGGACACGTAGGCATGTAGGAAGGGACGAGAAGACGGTTTCCAAGTGACTGTCATCAGGTGCAAAGGTGCAAAGGTGCAAAGGTGCAAAGGTGCAAAGGTGCAAAGGTGCAAAGGTCAAAGAACAAGAGAAAGAGCAAAGGAAAACTCTACGTGGCTGAGAACATGAGGTAGACTGGGGTGAGAGGAGGAGGAGGAGGAGGAGAGGGTGCAAGAATGTGGGGAGAATAGGATGAGCAGGACAATGAAAGGAAGGAAGGAAGGAAGGAACAAGAGAAAAAGAAAAGTAATAAAAAATAATAATAATAAAAAAATGATTGGGGTTCATTGGTGGTACCACCAGTACATACCTACCTACCTACCTACCGACCGACCGACCGACCGACGATGAATCAAGTCATTTGGATAACGGCGTACACAGCCAAAGTCAATGCGGCGGCGGGTAGGTGCGTTTTTTTACCTTGTGCGTGGGTGAATGTTGCCAGAAGACAAGGAACGAGGAAGGGATATATAGACGCAGCATGGAGAGGAGGAGAGGAGGAGAGGAGAAGAGGAGAAGAAGAGGACTCCCCCGCCTTCTGGCTCGTTATTGCACGCTTGTCTTTGAATTTATACCGGCTCATCGTGATTTACATGTGGATATTTCTACTCGCAGCTTACGATATAAAAAGAGAAAAAAGGAAGAAGAAATTAGAGAGAGAAAACCAGGCCAAATAAGGCCACGGGGAGAAACGGAAGAGCTGCCAACTGACCCTTTCTTTATAGGCTGAAGAGTGGAGGAGGGGCTAGAGGCCAAGCAAAGAGAGAAAAAGCACTTCACCAGGCAAGTTTAACCTACATATTGGTGTAACAATGCGGTTGTTGGGCCGGCTATCCTAACAAGGAGAAGATCCGATTCAGATTATTCTAAACTGGGAAGAATAAGAGAGGCAAATGGCAGTATTGGCAGCTTCATAGCCAATAGAAAGTAGCGAGAGAAGACGTCTCGACCTATGACATGCCATGCCGCAAAGCTGGCTGGCTGGCTGGCTGGGCCAGACGAGAAAGAAATAACTAGACTGAAGAGTACTGTTGCGTCCGGCGTTTGGTGGAAGGCTGGCGGCACAAGGCAGGTAGGTAGGCGCCTAGACGAGTTGCTTCCATTAGCACATGTGTTTGCTTGTTTCTATGCGGCTAGTAGAGGATGAAAAGTTGGTAACCCTAACACAAAGATTAGGTGAGCTCAACCCCCAAGGCAAGCCTCCAGCCTGCGACTCAGAAAGGTAAAAAAAAAAAAAAAAAAAGAATCGATACTTTGCATTATGCAGCGCAGCTAATCTAAACCATAGGCACTGTCTCTAAAAATACAGGCTCACTGCAGCCCAAAGCAGAGAGGCCCTGGGCAGGGGCAAGCATCTATCTAGGCCTCATCTAATAAATAGCAATAGAGAGGGGGGAGGCAGCCAACCCAGCACCCTGGAACAGCGACTCGCCCGGCCTGATAGGGAAGCCGATTAGTAGACCATGGCCTAAATAGAGTTGCAATATTTCGACCCTGAGAGAAGGGCTTAGCATGGATGGGATGGGCATGGGTTAGCAACCAGATGCGCTTGGATAACGTCAGCGAGATTTGCTTCCTGGCCTGGCCTGTTGGGCGCTGTCACTTTAGCACATCTCAATCAATTTCAGGAAAGTGAAGGTCGCCGTTCGGTCTAGAATCTGGTAGTGCAGCATAATGCAAATAAGCGGAAATACGGCCTCGAGGGTGCCCAAGCTCTTTTGTCAAGACACTCACAGAAGAAATGCGCTGCCTTGAGATGCACATGACGCGCAGAAGCCCACGAGCAAGCTTGAGAAATAAGCTCGGGCCATCATGGAGGAACAAGAGGCCAAGTCTTATCCAACCAAGGCTTGGTCTAGGAGAGGCACAAACACAAACATGCACCTTTTATTTATTTTTTTTTGCTTCCAAGGCTGCAGTGCAGCATCAACCAGCGGGTAGAGCGCTCAGTGCCAGCGAAGGGGCTGCCGGTGTTAAGTCTTCCTCGCGCGATGGCTGCAGCATGGCTGCCCCAGCCGCTTCAACTGTGATTCAGTTGTGAGAACCCCCGCCCCACCCCTGCTTCTGTCTCTATGGCAGCCCCTGAATGCGCGATTCAGCCAATAATATCGAGGGGGTTCTCCAATAAGCACTGTAGTACCACACTCTCGAAACCGAGACCCTGTGCTTACTCTCAATAATAGAAGCTTTGTGGTGGAGCCTGCTTTGAGCATGGCCAATGGGCATTGAGGGTGGCTGTAGGCCTGTCTTTGTCTGGGGCAAGTTTGCGGGATCCAAGTGGTCAGTGTGACATGATAAATAAATCCATGGATCCATGGATGCAGGTACACATTGTCTAAGTGGGTTGCGAGTAGCAAGAAGGAGAGTTGGATAACGTTGACGTGGGTTACATACGAATGCGCAGAGAAACAGAGGGACGATGTATCCTTGCAGGCCGTTCTAGTTCCAGAGGAGTAAGAATGGCCGAGCATCCCAGATCGCGGTCCCAGAAACGAATAATGAGTGGTATGTCGGCCGATATAGGAGGATGTCGGCATAGCTGTGTGGGTGACTATCGAATTGGGGGGGGGGGAGGTGTTTCAACAAGCCCTTGAATGAAGATACAGAGTTGGAAAAGAGCCCGAGACAAGGCGAGAAACAAAAGAGGAGAAAGAGGAGAAAGTGAAGAAAGTGAAGAAAGTGAAGAAAGAGACGCAACCCCAGTAGGTGCGGCAGCAAATTTGAAACCAGTGGAAAATATGGAAGGAGCGACAAGGCAGCAGCATCAGCACCGCTTTGTCGTCCCCAGCCATATCCAAAGTGGTAGTTACGATATTGTCTAGGCAAGGGGTCTGCTGAATTTTCGCACCTTCCTCCTCCCCTCCTGCCCCTCCTTGGTTGTGCGCCACTTTACACTTTATACTTTATTCTTTGACGATAAAGCTCATTCAGCCTTGGCTCGGGCGTATTTACGCTTTCCCGCACTCACTACCACGTTAAATGATTGATTTCGGGTTTGATCGTGGGTTTTCTGTTCATTTCTTTCTTTGGATGTCTGTCAATATGGGCCTGTGCCTATATAGCCCTATCTCGGCTTCATTCTATCCATCCCCTGGTGTCTGGTGTCTGGTGTCTTTGTCGTGCATAGGCGCCTTGCCTTGCCTTGCCTGACTTATCCGCTGAGCCCAGGGACGATATTATTGTATTCTCTCTTTTCCCGCTCTTTTCCCTCCCTTTCTTTGCCCTCTTCTTCTCTTTTCATCCACATCTTCTTTTTCTTCATCTGCCGAGAGTTGAATTGGGCTTTGAGCTAGCTGACATCACTCAAAGACTACTGGGGGCGCAGAACCTTCAACTTCGCTACTGGCTAGTGTCCGTGACCTCCTCTCTCCTTGTATCAATCTTTTTTTTTTCTTTCTTCTTCTCTTTCACCTTTTCTCTTTCTCTATTATCTCCTTTTACCGGCATTTGAGTTGTCTCCTTCTCTAGACAATCATACTTGCTACCACCATCGGTCGGCACTCGGCTTGCCTCTCTGCTTCTTCTTCCTCTTCACATCTACTGCATGCGTGTGTGTGTAAGAGAGAGAGAGAGAGAAATAAAAAGAGCTTGGCTTCTTTTCGTTGCCTCTGCCATACTGCCTCGCGCCGTGTTTTGCATTGACGCTTAAATTGGCAGCACTTGGCTCTTTTGAATCACGGAAACCCTGCTACTCGCTGTCAAACTGGCTGGCCTACTTGTTGTGGCTTGACTACCACCCCCCTCCCCTTCTCCAATCTAGAACTTGACTGTCCTGGATTTCATATTGTCGATCTGCGCGTTTCTATGTGCAAATCTCTTTTCGTGAAATCTTGCTCGACCTTTTTGCCTTTGCCTTTGCTATTTCGTTTTCGACTATTCCTTTTCTTAGCCTCTTATCGCCTTGGAACAAACAGCACCTCACCACCACAACTGCTTCAAATCGACCTGTCTCTACGCGCACTATCTACATCTGCTTATTCTGCTATCCCAGGCTTCGTTTCCAAGACACTGGGAAGCCTGACTTGACCAACGTGAGAGTTTCAACCTTTATGGCCCGCTCTCCCCTGCCCTGCCTCATTGTTGGCTCACCACGGCACTTCGACGACATCTAACCAAGCTATCCAACACAACATCATAATCATTGCCCAAAGTACCGCAATAATTCCGCCAATTACTTCGCAGGCGAGTAATGGCAGGTTCTAACGGCTGGTCCGACCTGTAAACCAACAAACATACACTCCTTTGCTTAAGCGCTTCGCAGTCCTTTCGATCGCTACATATTCCTTTCGTATACATACTTCAACTTGCGTCTACTCCTTCCGCAATCAGCCTATTTTGTTTCCCATTATTTCTACCTTTGATCTATTCAGATTTCTAATCTATCATTTCCTGTGGCACGTCGCTACTATAAGTTCTTCGGAAATCTTTGTCACGTCACACTAACACAAATCTCAACTCAATCTCGTATTTTACATCGTCATGGGATGTTGCGGGCGTTCGCGAAAGGCGAAGCAATACCACGCAGAGCAGAAATGGGAGTACATTGTGAGCCATCTTGATCCCAGCTCAGCTTAACCTGTCCAAAAACTAACATCGATCCTAGAACTTGAACGATTTCAAAGCCAAGGGCTGCCTCACAGGTTTTGCTTATGGTTATCTCTGGTTTTCCCTGCTGATATCTGTTGCTGTGTACGCCGTCGATACATTTACTGCTGTCAACCTTCTTGTTCTTAACAACTGGACATCCCAAATCAAGCCTGATATTGACCTAGACGTCGCTAAATGGGTTTTCAGCATTTGCATCATCCTCTCATTCATCAATCTTGCATTTGAACATATTCGAGCTTGGCGTGTAATGCGCCGTGGAAACATTGCTGAGTGTTACTTGGACAACTTGGCTGCCAGGCTCGAAAGTACCCGTCTTGGAAAAGGTCAGGGTTATCGCCGTTTCCTTGTTTTTGCTGAGCTTACGAAAAGTAAAAAGGGCGCTGAATACGTTGCGCTTTTTACCTACTTCAGTCTCCAAGCGTGGATCCGCGTCCTCATTTGCTCGGGGCCTCGCCAGGTCATCAATGTCTTCACTATCAAGGCTCTCTATGTTGCCGATTTGAACCCGGGCGCCGAAGATGTTGAAGGTTCCCTTGTTGGCTTCTTCGAAAACCTCAGCAGTCTTGCCACTGAAGACTACCAAAAAGCTTTGGTTTTGGCTGGCATGTGTTTCACTCTAGTTGTCTGGATCTTTTCCCTGCTTTTCATGATACTGGCAATATTCGCCTATGTCTTCTTCCTTTGGCATTGGATCCCCCGTGCTGATGGTGGGTTGGCAAGTTACTGCGAACGCAAGGTCAACAAGACTCTTGTGAAGATTGTCAGTAAAAAGGTCAATAAGGCCCTGAGACAGGAAGAGGAGAAGCGGATGAAGGATGCATTCAGGACTGGGCCGAACAACGTTCAGATGATTGATCGCAAGGCAACTCTCCCCACTCTGCCTAATGTTGGCTCAGGCAAAGCTGATGCACTACCACAAATGCCAACTCTTCCAAACCTAGAGACTAAGCCTAGCATGCCAAGCTTGGAACGTAAAGACACAATGGGAACTGTCTCTACTTTGCCCGTGTATACATCGAGGCCAAGCAATACTGATATCGAGCTCAACCCTCTTGAAAATCATCGCCAGACTCCTCATAGCCGAGGCACGCCAGCGCCACAATCGGGCTATGCGGCCAATGCGTCTTTGCTAAGCAATGCACAAGATATAGCATATTCAAACTCTCCTCCCGGCCCATCTAGCCTGGGACCTTCTGCCCAGGTTAATCGCCCACAGTCGCCTTTCATGCCGCCTCATCGTCGTCCTGCGGGCCGTGGCGCTACTATGGATCACGGCCGTTCGCAGTCTCCTGCCCCTACTATGGCTAGCTCTCAGTACCCTCTACGTCAGCAAACGCAAAGCCCATATTATGCGAATTCCACCAGGCCGAGCAATGGATCGGTTTCTGTGCGCCAACCCGGGCCTCCTCAATATGGTGACATAAACATGGCCCATACTCAATCACCCGCGCCGTACGGCCAGCCGCCTAACAGACAACCTACCGTACCGAATATGGGCCTCGGAAACATTCCCCGCTCCCACTCGCCTGCAACCTTTGGTCAGCAGCCCCGACAACCTACTCTTCCTAATATTCTTCCCGAACCGACTCTGCCAACCATTCTTCCAGAGCCTACGCTTCCTGAACTTGACTTTGGAAACATGACCCGTACCGCATCTCCCAGCCCTCACAACGATATGGCACGCGCTGCATCGCCCAATCCCTTTAATCAAGAGCCTCGGAAATTTACTCCATACAACCCTAATGGCCAGATGGCTCAAAATACTGCTACGCATATTGCGGAGCTTGGTAGCAACAGTCCACCAAGGCCTACTCAATCGGGTACTGCCACACAGCACAACGACTCTACACCAATTGCTGAGCTGGCTACTGGAAGCCCGCCTAGACCTTCTCGCGCAGCGACAGAGGTACAGCCCGTTGAGCTCGGCTCAAATAGTCCACCAAGGGCAATGCGAAGCCAGACTTCACCCTTCGATGTCTTTGCAGCCGGAGATGGTCGACAAAGCCTTGATCGTTCTGTTATTGCCAATACCGAAGCTAGCGGCCATCTAAAAAATCCCGACTCCAAAACCAATGTTATTTCCGCGTCTAGCTCTACCCTGACTGGGTTCAGGCCATTCACACCATCTATGACGGAGTCCAACCTTTCGCAGGCAGCAGCTCCTCAAGCACAGAGCACTCAGCGTCCTGCAGGCCTGCCTATGTCTCATGGGTACACAGGAAGCGGCTACGGCTCGGATTACTTCCAGGACTACCGAGAATCGACCCAAAGCTCGGCTTTCGATCTAGAGTATTATGATCTTGAGCGTCAAGGCGACCAGCGTAAATAAACGCCAAGGTCTGCTGAGACGTTTAATTGTAAAGGTGTTTGAGTAGTAGCGATGAACTTTGTTTTCCTTATTTCTCTCGTCATTCATTTCATCCCCTCTATTGCTTTCTAATTTTTGAGATACCATTTTATGATTACCATTTTCCTTTCTCTGCATATCTTCTTACACCATTTTCTCTCCCTCTTTGTCATGGTGTTTTTTTTTTAAAAAAAAAAAAAACAAGAACACAGCTTCTAGCTTCCATCCTCTCCGATATTCCTTCTCTATTATGTAGCGCATTTTCTTTTCCTTGCGAAAGGTTGATATTGGGAACACAAGACCACTGGATTATATTGCCTTCTCTTTTATTTTGTTTTCAACTTCACTCCTTTCATCTGACCTTGTTATATACTGTTGATATTTTTCTTTCTTGCATCCAAGCCTCGCGCTTAGAAGCTTTATGACAGCTACATAATAATATTCTCCTTTGTACTTGACATACCGGGGAAGAAGTTTATTTTATTTTATTTTGAAATGATACTATACACTTTTAGTATGTATGTGTGTATTTCTTATCGTCTACCTACTGGTTTTCCACAGCAATACGACGGCGTGTTCTGGACGGAAAGAGAGTAGGAAGATATCGTCATCCTCCGAATCCTCTTCCGGGCAGTCAGCGGTTGCAGGTGTGCGTCTTCTTCAAACTGTTCCTCTGACTTTTTAGGGTCCGGCCTTGCGGCCAAGAGTCTTCTCCGTAAGACGATGTCCGAGGGCTACCCTGCTGGCTGGGTTCCCAGGATTGGTTACCTGGTGTTTTTGGCTTGCGGCGCCCTACCTATTTATATAGTAGTCTAGTCTAAGAGGCCCAAGCCTCTGTAGCCCGGCGTTCGGAAAGGGGGGGGCTGCAAGGAATGCCTTGCAGTGGACGATATCCTTTCTGCCCTTTCCACCACTTTTCGTACTCCGCACGCAGTTGTTGTCGTCTCCACCTCCTTGCCCCTGCCAGACTGGCACGGGGTTCGCGGCAGTAACCGAGGCATCCAAGCTTGGCTTGAGCGTCAGCTTGTTCGTTTCCCTCCAGGCCTACATGTCCCGGGACCCAAAGCACTTGGACGCGTCTCCCGTCCTTCCTGTTCTTCCACGTGTTTAGGACCCGTTTCGTCATGTCTATGATGCCCTGAGAGGTACTGTTTCGCGTTTGCGGGTTGCGCAGTCGATCGACTACTCCTTGGTTGTCCAGACATATCCAGATTTCCTCGGCGTCCGTATGTGCAACGGCCCGCATGGTTGCTCCGCACGCTCCGTAAGCTTCCGCGTCTGCAACCTCCATCCATTTCCCCAGAGCCCTGTGTCCCGTTTCCAGGGTAGCTCCATCCATGGTGGTTACCCATCCTACACCTGTGTTTCCTTTTGCGTCTTTTGAGCCATCAGAGTATGCTATGAGAGTTCCTACGGGGGCCATGTCCACCTCCTCTCTGTGTTTCTCAGCTTCTTTCTCTTTGCTGAGCCACTTTCGAGGGAGCATGCATGGTCCGGCGGCTGTTGGCTTCAGTGTCTTGTGTGTTTCCATTTCCGCCGGAAGTAGTCTCCGTAGTCTCACAACCACTGGATTGTACTGGGCTCCTCGCAGAGTATGTTCCATGTCCAGTGTGTGCCAGCGTATAGCTTCCCTCCTCCTTTCGTCCTCCCACGGGAGTTCGATCGGCGGAAGGCTTGCTGCATGATGCAGGCACTCTTTTGGGGTTGTCTTGTACATGGGCAGGGCTGCCCTAAGGCAGTTTCTGATTGCGACGTTCACTTTGTCCGTTGCTGTTTTGGTCGTCTCAGTTCCCATCCATGCACTCGTTGCAAATAGGGCTTTGCTCAGCGCACATGCTCGGGCTGCGTTCAGCATGCATTTGGTGTCTGCTCCCTTGTAACATCCGGCCAGATATCTCAGGCCGTTGGCTACGCGGTTGATGCTTGCTGTAGTCCTTTCTATATGCTCCTTGAAAAGCAGGTTGGCGTCGATGTGGAGTCCCAACCATCACGTTGTTTGTTTTGCCGGGGTGGGGTTCACCTCTCCCATACCTTCGATCGTAACGGAAGGGTTCTCGGTGACCCTTCTCCTGCCCTTGATATGCAGGAGTGTTGACTTTCCTGGGTCGAGTTCCAAGCCGTTCTGCGCTGTCCATTCCACCACTGTCTCCATCAGTGCTTTGATTTTCTGGAAGTTGTCCTCGAAAGATGGGCCCCCCACCACCAGTGCTCCGTCGTCTGCGTATCCCAAAAGGTTTGGTATCATCCTGTATATGGGAGTCATGAAAAGCATGTAGAGGATAAGTGAGACTGGCGAGCCTTGCGGGAGAGAACCTCCCACCCGCTTTGTCGTCCAGCCCTCCTCCGTCTTCATGCGGACAGTCCTTCCCTCCATGAAACTCCTAACCCATCGGCATAGTTTGGTTGGCCATTGGCTCTTAGTCAGCTGTTGTTCCATTCTCGCTGGCTCAACTGCGTCGTATGCGCCTTTGATGTCGAAGGTTAGGATCGAAGTGAGTTTTTTCCAGTACTGCGCGTCTTCGATCCTTGCGCGTAGTTCAATGAGAAGGTCCGTGACCGCCCTCTTCGGTACTGCGCAGATTTAGTTTCTCGGGATGATATCTTTCTGGATCGCTTCCTCTGCTAACTTCCTCGCCACAGCTCTCTCCATGCCTTTTCCTAGAGTAGGCAGGAGTGACATGAGTCGGTACGATCTAGGTTCGTCGCGTGGGCGTCCAGGCTTTGGGATCGCAACCAGGTCTGCCTTTTTGAAGATGCTCGGGTGGTTCCCGGTCCCCAAACAGAGGTTTTCTGAATGAGAAAAAAAAAAAAAAAAAGAAAAAGAAACTCCCACCTACTGCTGAACATGATCGTTTGGGTCGATATCGAATTACGTTGAGGTTGCGTAATTACATTCTGTCGTGTAAGAAGAAATCGTGACAGCAAAAAGTATGGATGGACAGTACGGGAATCGAACCCGTGACCTTTCGCAGGTTCGCCGATGATGCGAAGCAAACGTTATACCCCTAAACCAACCGCCCGTAATTTTGATAAATTGGGTCTTATTTACGCTTTTGAGTCTATCGGGCCCACTTTTTTTTTTTTTTTTTTTTTTTTTTTTTTTTTTTTTTTTTTTTTTTTTTTTTTTTTTTTTTTTTTTTTTTTTGGGTCAACTCTCCCTCTTACAACCCTCGGGGGGGTACCTTTGAGGTCTGGTGCCTCCCCCTCTCCCGGGCTGCCGGAGGACGACGCCTATGACACTGATGGGCGTCTTTCATTCTTTTCTTTTTCTCTGACTCTGTCATGGATCTGGACAATGAGCTGTGAAGCCTTGAGGCCGCGCTTACCCAACTTTGAGGATAACCTCGTCGTCGACTCGCCCCCCTTTTCACGACAACTTTCGCGATCGCCAACTCCTCATCGCCACAACACCACTCCAACTCAAGGAGCTCACCTTCACGTTCAGGGCTGAATTTTGAGAGTTCACACAGTCCGCCCCTTTTTTTTCTTTTGTTTTTGTTTTTTCCTCGCGTTCCTCTGTCCTCGGACAGACTGGTGACTGTGGCAGGTCACCAGAAAGGGGGCTGCCTTGCGCCTCATCCACAACCCAAGGCAGCGGCCACCAGAAAAGTGGAAGGATATATCGTGAGCCCTCGGATGCTCACACAGTCTGGTTTTTTTCTCGTCTTTGGAGGGGGTTTTTCCCAGGCTGCACTGGAAGCTGCCGTCCTGCTCTCGTGATTCTCACGATTCCAGGAACGTGGCAGATTTTTCGGAGGAACGAATGTTTGTGGGGAAGTTGGGGGTTAGCCCCACTTCTGGGCTTAGGGTATATCTGGGGATTTCCTTTTTTTTTTTTTTTTTTTTTTTTTTTTTTTTTTTTTGCTGCGACGGCTTCAGGAGGAGGGCGAGTAACAAGCTTGCTTGGGAGCATACGAGCTTCTCTCGTCTGAGATCTGTAGTCAGCCTTGCAGAGGGTTAATTCTGTCCGGTAGCCAATCCGGCGTCGTTTGATCTCCGTGATTCCAGTAGACGTTAAATATATTCAAATCAAATCAAATCAAACTTTTTTTTTTGGGTAAGCCGACCCTACTCTCCCTCTTACAACCCTTAGGGGGCGGGGGGTACCTTTGAGGTCTGGTGCCTCACCATCTTCCGGGCTGCTGGAGGACGACGCCTATGACACTGATGGGCGTCTTTCATTCTTTTCTTTTTCTCTGACTCTGTCATGGATCTTGACAATAAGCTGTGAAGCCTTGAGGCCGCGCTTTCCCAACTTTGAGGATAACCTCGTCGTCGACTCGCCCCCCTTTTCCACAACAACTTTCGCGATCGCCAACTTCTCAACGCCACAACACCACTCCACCTCAAGGAACTCAACTTCACGCCACAAGGGGAAAAAAAAAAAAAAAAAAAAAGTGGAAGGATATATCATAAGCCCTCGGATGCTCACACAGTCTGGGGCTTTTTTTTTTTCTCGTCTTTGGAGGGGGGTTTTCCCAGGCTGCACTGGAAGGTGCGGTCCTGCTCTCGTAATTCTCACGATTCCAGGGAACGTGGCAGATTTTTCGTAGGAACGAATGTTTGTGGGGAAGGTTGGGGCTTAGTTAGACCCACTTCCGTGCTTAGGGTATATGTGGGGATTCCCCCTTTTTTTTTTCATTCTTTCTTTTTTTTTTGTTGTGACGGCTTCAGGAGGAGGGCGAGTAACAAGCTTGGTTAGGAGCATACGAGCTTCTCTCGTCCGAGATCTGTAGTCGGCCTTGCGGAGGGTTAATTCTGTCCGGTAGCCAACCTGGTATCGTTTGATATCAATGATTCCAGTAGAAGTTAAATGCATTCAAATCAAATCAAATCAAGTGGCGGGGAGGGGGTTGGAGTTCCGAAGAGGTCCGAGTTTTCAAGCGCGGGTTTTCAGTTTCAGGTCACGACTCTGCCGTACCCTTAGGGGCCTTCACGGGACGTTCCGTGTCCGCCTAGCGTCAAAAAAGAAAATGATAAATCAACGAAAAACGAATCAAAAGAAAAGAAATCGTAAAGACGAGAAATTAAGTCGTCTTCGCTAATGCAAATGTGACCCAACCTGCTTTTGAGGCCCCCGTATACTTCCCTGCCTTTGCCATCCGTAATTTGCCAAGTGTCATTTTGCCCTTTGTTTTTGTAACAAAGTACACCGACCACGGCTTTTTTCGTCTTTTTGCATGTCCACTTGTGCGTGTCGTCAATGCCGCATGCTGAACATTGTGAAGGGGGCTGAGTGATATTTTGCCTGTTGGTGGTACTCCTTAAATCTGATAGGTACGGGGTTATTTCGGAATGTGTTGTGATTCGTGGAAAATTAGATTAAATGAAAAAAAACTCCGGGAGCCCAATGCTCCTTGGGCAGACGCAAAATGATACGATGCCCAACGAGCTTCTCCCGCCCTTCAAATCCCTCCGCGGGCCGCGCCTTTAAAGTCTGGTGCTTCCCCTTGTTCTGGGCTACTGGAAGATGCCAACTTTGACACTGACAACCGTCTTTCATTCTTTTCTTTGTCTTTGACTCTGTCATACATCTTGACAATGAGTCGTGGATTCTTGTAGCGGCACTTGCACAACTTGAGGCTAGCCTCGTTGTCAACTCGCGCCCCTTCTTTTTTTTTCTTCTATTTTTTTTCTATTTTTTTCTATTTTTTTTTTTTTTTTCTATTTTTTTTTTCTTTCTTTTTTTTTTTTTTTTTTTCTCACCACAACACCACACCACCTCGAGGAGCACATCTTAACACTTGGGACTGAATTTTCAGAGTCACACATTTCAAATTTTTATGTTTTTTGTTCTTTTTCTCTCCTTTGCCCTCGGATTCACGGGTAGCCATGGCAGGTCACATCCAAACCATGCAAGACAGCGGCCGACACGGTGGTGGAAGGACAGATCATGCGTCCTATCTTCACGATCTTGATGACCTCAGTATACTGAAGGTTTTCAGGAGGGCCTTTGTCTCCACTTCTGACCGCCGAGGAGGTGCTCCCGTCCGGACTATGTCGTCGTATTGCTGTGAAAAACCAGTGGGTAGACGTTAAATAGGACAAACAAACATAAACATGAGGCCAGAATACTTCTTTCCAAGAGAACCATACCAACCACCAACAAACACAGGACAGAGGAACCCAGAGGCTCAGAGCTGGCGCAGATGATCGAATGTGCGGCTGCAGAAGCTTACTGGGAGGGAAACTCGAAGAGTTGGATACAACTTGAAGTCTTTGATAAGCGTCCCAGGAACTGGAGGCGGCTTCGTGTTGTCTGTGCACAAGGGACGGTCGCTCTGATCTCCCAGAGAAAGACGACACGATCAAGATATCCCTTGTGGCAGACAACGAGGTCGTTCAAGGAGCTAATTGGGATGCCTGCCTATGCGGTCCGGCAGAACGCAACCTGGACGGGAGCGGCCGGACCCTTGAGGCCAGTGAAGAAACGATAGACCACTACTTCACACAAGCAACACGATTTGCCACACTTTACATGCCCGAAACCCATCGCGCAATACCCCGTTCGCCAAAAAGAACCTCTCCAGAGGAGAGACGGACGATCATGAAGGCGCCGCAGAGGCCCATAGCCGAGAAGAAAAAAAAGGGAGGCCTGTCCAAAGGCCGGCAAGCCAGTGCAGGCGCAGGCCATTGACCTGATGGAATGCACTATAGTCAAGATCAATGGTCAACAGAAGTAGCTGAAGGCCCGGAAACGTACAATTTGCCGTCCGTCTCCCTTCACGCCCATGCTGGCGGCAAGAGGAGCCGCGCGATTTGGCAGTTCAATGCGCACAAATGACAGCGAAGCAAAACCAATGGGCCTTCCCTGATCGCAGAGGCCTGTAGAAAAGGTGCGGACGTAATGTGTACACTAGGGCCATACATTGCTGGTCCCATAGGGTCACGAACATCAGTTAGAGGTCTTTGGTGTCTAACCTTGGACCCCGCTGAGAAAAGTGCCCTGGCCTTCATGAAGAAGACACTGTCGGCCACCACAGTCCACTATATAAGTGGAGGCAGACACTTCGCGAATGTACACAATGTAAACCCAGGAGACCCAGAAAAGGGGACGGCCTCGAAGAAAGCACAAGGAACAGTGAGAAATATGAAAACGCTACTCGTTGGAGACCTGAATCTGCACTCGCGGCTGTGGGGCAGCAAGCAGGAAGTACCCGACCAAGCAGCGACCTGAGTTAGGCACGGGGGCAAGATGGGTGGACCTGACAATGCGCAGAAGCGGTCAAGGAAATCATGATAGCCTGGAAGAGATATAATTCTGTGTGGTAACCAGTCCAGTGTCATTTGATCTCTGAATCCTATAAATGTTAAATATATTCAAGTTCAAGTTCGAGACAACCAGGCATAGCTGCCTCTGTCGTATTTCTGCGATATAACAGTAGGTAGACGTAAGATAATACAGTAGAAGGTGGAAAAGAAAGCGATACCAATTTTTCCTTGACGTCGCTTGGTCTTGGCGATTCCAGTAGACGTTGAACAAAACGACCAAACAGGCGGATGTCGTACGTCATGCCGCTCTTAATAGACCATCATGAACTAACTCCCCGTTTTCAGCGATTTCCATAGATGTTGGAGACATCCAAGGCCGAGTCTGGGTCAGTTCAGGTTCACAGGCCATCCATCCATTCTGTTCCTATCAACGCGTGGAACACAGGGTGACATGACACAATTTAGCATCACGCAGAAGGCTAGGCTAATAATATAACCACGGTTCACACAAGGTATAATACTCTGTCAGACAAGTCGCTTATTATATTGCGAAAGAGATAGGTAAAGAGAGGACTGGACCATCCACAGAAAGTCAAGCTCAAGAACGGACTGAAGAGGTCTAGAACAAGAGCAAGACAATGGAGGTGGGTAAGCAAGCGCTGTTCAAGCGCGGGGAAACCAATAAAGTTGGATAGATAGGGAGAGACAGAGAGTAGAGAGATACAAGATGAAAGACAAGCAAAGCAAAACAGGAGATGGTAAAATCTCATAGCCGGGGGACGAGACAGTACGTATCCATCATTTGAACGTTGGGAACAAAACAAGATTGAAATCAAAACGCCGCGAGAACGCCGGATGACATATGCTGTCGACAGCGAGTGCCGTGAGCAAAGCAGACAGAGAATAGAATAGAATAGAAGAAGAAGAAGAAAAAAAAAAGAGACCCTGACATACGAATACAGCATGCGCGAATAGCTTACCCAAGATAAGAGAGAAAAACAAGAGGACGAAGAAACAAAAAAAAAAAAAAAAAAAAAAAAAACAATCAAGAGGGACCAGAATCTTCTCAAGACTAAGCCCATGTTGGGGGCTTCCGACTCTCGAAGAAAAGACTAGTTCTTGTGGTCTTGATATAACCCGTGCTCATAGATGTACTTGATGACACCATCAGGAATTACTAACAAAGAGATTGTTTGGTTAGCATGTACATGGCAGATGTGAAGGATACGCAAAAGTAAACGGTGCACGGGTACACCAAGGTCTTGTGATGTATACGATCGAGGCCAGCCCGCTGTGGGACTTGAGATTAGGCGTGGGTACTGGGACTTACGGTACTGCACGCTCATATCACGCTTGATATGCAACCGGATCTGTGTGCTGCTCATGTTATTTTGGAAGACCTGCTGGATGACATGAATGTTCTTGCGCCATTTCTGCAAGCTGTCAATGGCTTGCTCGATATCAGTGCCAGAGCGCTCGACGATGAAAGCGCCGAAGCGGCCGAGGATATGGTCGAGATCTTCAGGGGCCCAAACGCCTGGGGTTGACATGGTCTGTACGAGGTCGGCACCAGCAAGTAGGGCGATGCGTGGCTTGACGTAAGATTTACCGTCGGCTGAGAGCACGCCGTTGGGTAGGGCGCACGAAATTTCCTCTTCGAGATGGTCAAGTACGCGTGCTGTGGGAACATACTCTGGCTGTAGGGCCTCCCATGGATCGACGGTCACGCCGCACTCTTCGTCGGGAACGGCGGCTTCACACATGCTCTGTAGCCGGAGGGAAACAGCGGAGATGAAAAGAAGGGTTAGATTTCCATGTAATAAGCTTGGGAGTGGAGGGGGAGGATGCATGTGCAAGGGATATACAGAGGAAGAGGAGGAGGAGGAGGAGTGTGCATGTGTTGAATTGGCGGATTGCGTCATTGTACAGCACGTAGAAGAGATGCTGAATTATGTGACAAGCGGGAGCGAATTGACCTACTATCCGGTGGTGGCTGGGGGCAAGGCCACCCTTTTTATAGGCATCGGAAACGGGAGATAGGAACCTGCGTTTGGAGGTGTAGTGTCAGTAGTGCGATTGTTACTTGGGCGGTAGATGGTGGAGGAGGGGAAGTCTTGAGAGCGGCTTTTTTTTTCATGACCCGTCCTAGAGCCATACAGCCGACGAGATAGCGATGAATGATAAAGGGGAGAAGAATGCATATGCGCGCGCCGTCTTACCCTCCAATAACCTCAAATTCGGTATTTGCATGGCGTGCATAGTCGGCAGCCATAGGGAACATACGAAGATGCAGAAACGTAATGGGCGAAACTAGGCGGGAAAAAAATTTCGTCAGCATGATGTTCCTCGGCTAGAGAGAATAGTAGCGGGAGATGGGCATAGAGGGCTAGAAACAAGGCACAACTCACAGCTTCCGCACGCAACCAGCACCAGCGGCGTCTTGTTAGGTTCGGTCAATCGTGTCCGTAGGCGATGGGCGGGAAACTGGTAGGTTTCGAGGGTCATTTGCGACGCGGGGATTGGAGGTGGAGGAAGAGTAGCATAGGCGGCATGGTGGGCAGCAGCATTTGAAGCCATTGCGCAGAAGAAGGGGGAGATGGGAGGCTGGAGGACAGACCAGCAGTGTCAAGACGGTGAGAAGATGTGAAAGAGAAGGAAGATGAGAGCCAAACGAGGAGTACAAGTAGAGGTAGAAGCAAGTTGGCTGGTAGGTGAAAATAGAGTTGATATAGGGTTGGTAGAGGAGGGGGTCGTGGAAGAAGAGGGTTAAATTGGGCGAGTTTGGTGGGCTTTAATGCGCTGGCCGAGATACAGTGGGTGGTAGTGAGTGATAGTGAGTGGTATTCCGAGTACTGAAGGCTCTATAGCAGTGGGCGGACGAGGAATAGCGGTAGAAGAGCACAAGTTTCAGGTGGGTAGCGTAGCTAAAATACAGGTGCCTATGCTAGGATATAGTGGGGGGGGGAGCGGGGCGGGGCGGGTAACGAGCCAGAATTGAGCGAAAAGACTACAAATTGGTGGATGGCGTGGCGTATTTCATGAGAGAACAAAAGACATGTATTGCATTAGCTGAAGCTTGAACTTGAAAAAAGAGGAAAAAAAAAAGAAAAAAAAAAAAAAAAAAACCTCCAAAAGTTAATGAGGCAATTCAGATGTAAAAGAACGAAGAGAGGGGAACGTCAGGGGAGATATATACCGTTCCGGGTCTGGATCGCCAGCCAGGAGGAAGGGGAACAGAGCAGAAGTTGGAGAAGAGAAGCCGGAAAAAAAAAATAAAAAAATACAAATAATTAAAACAAAAGCAGTAGTAAAAAATACTCAATAAAACGTAGGCGCTGGAGCCGCCTAAAGGCTTGTGACTGTGACGATGGCAGCGCTGAAGAAGATGGGAAAAGAAAAAAAGATAAAATAAACTAAAACACATATACTCTGTCTTCCAGTTGATCGGAATATATTCTTTTATTTTACAGCTTGAGTAGAAGAGAAAAAATGAAAAAAAAATAAAAAAATAAAAAAATAAAAAAATAAACCCACCAACAACAACACCAGCCAAGACGGGAGGACGGACAGGACAGGACAAACTTCGTTATATCTTATCAATTCTTTGCCCGTATCTGGTGTAAGGTGTTCCAAACAGCAGAGCAATCGAAACACATCTATCGCATGAGACAGCCCCCCGTCTCGTGCTGTCTTGTCTTGTCTTCCCCTTGTGGCGCTGTGCTACTGACGCTGATGCTGATGCTGATGCTGATGCTGATGCGGAGGGGGCTCCTCTCTTCGAAACAACTTCACATAGGTACATGGTACAAGAAAGCGCATACAAGCTCCCCATATACTACAAGTACTCAATACATGTTCAGCAAGGGGGGGTAGAGAGAGGGGGCGTCGACGCCATTAAGTCGAGGTCGAGAAGAGAGTGCTACTAGGACATGGCCTATCCTGCTTGGCCTTGTTATCTTTGCGTCGTCAGGCCGGCCGTCTGTAACAATCAGCTTGTGCACTGTAGCTGCTCTCGTCCGCGGACTGTGTCTTTGCGCCATCAACAGAATCAAAATGCATATCTCTTCTGTAAGACCTGTCTCCGGCCGATTACTAGCTGCAGCTGCCAGGTGTATGTGTACAAACCTACACCGCACTCTCTCCATCTCTTTCTTTCCTCTCGGTGCCCTTAATACCAGGACACGCAATATTCCACGTGGTGTGGCGTGCTCATGCGCTTGCAATATAATCTTCCTCCTCCCTGATCCTCTTCTTTCTGCCAGGCTCAGGTCCCAGGCAGCAGAACAAGAAAAAGAAACAACTTTCCTCGGGCCACACTCCGATATTCGAATCGGGTCTGACAGGACACCAACTTCCCAAGAGACGATGTATGCTTTGATGCCAAAAACCGAATATTGCCAACTATGGGCTGGGCGGGGATTTGCTGCCCGTTGTCCCCCTCTCATGGTCATCCTCATGCATCAGGTTGCCTTGGCACAGAAGCTATCCAGACAGCAGTAGCAGTGACAACACAGCCAAGGAAGCAAGAGGCAATACCCAAGTATGCAGATGCACAGATATGTTCACATGTATTGATATGCATGCATTAGATGCGTTTACTCCAACACTTTACTACTAGAGGAATATTGACTCCCCCCGTGACCCCATGCCACAGGCTCACACCCACCGAATCGGTCGCCCCAGTCCTAAATCTTTGATTCTGTTCAAGGAGCGAAACAGGAATAGAAATTGGGGAAGCTGTATTTGCATCTACTTTTCCTTGCGTAAGTTGACATCCATTGCTCCGTTGATGACGGTGCTATGCTTCCTCTTTAGGTCGCCTCCCAGCATCAAGCCATGTATCCCCACTTTGTGACCCACATTTATTTTCTTCTATGCCGGACTCCTTTATCGGTGTAAAGGAGGTTTTGGCCATCAGGTTTCGAAAGCAACAATTTAGAAACAGGCGCCAACACCCCACACGCAGTACAGTGCAGCTCTGAAGCTAATTAACAAGTGCACGATTTCTTTTCCTTTTTTTTTTTTTTCTTTTTCGTATCCCTATTTTCCACCTTCGACCTCGCTTTTGTCTGCACTGCCACTTGATGACATCATTGCTTGTCTCAGGCCACGGCAGCTACGTGAAAGAAGATGCTGGAATGTTCGGTGTCAGACTCGCAAAAAGGAGTTTGGTAAAGCATATCAAAAGTTTACTGCATAGCTTTTAGTTCGTATAATAATAGCACGAATCAGATAAACTTTATCAGGCCTTTTTCAGCTCCGGGTCACTCCGAAGTCAGCACTTACGTATAACCCTATCTCTTATCGATAAAAACCCTCATAAAACCCTAACGCTGTCGATATAGCTTCCTCTCATCTACGTGAAACACTACCAAGGCAATTCTACTGCCTCCAATTACGGCCCCTGCCGCAATGTGACCACCCCTTATGGTCATCGGTTACCATGACAACTAAAAAACCTGCGCCTTGCAAAGATGTGGGAGGCTTGAGGTACAAAACATTACAAAGGAACGCATGGTGTTGATTCTGTCTGATTCAGACTCCTCCTCTTTAATGCAGTTAAGCGTCTTTCTTTACTATCAAGACCACCTTAGCCTGGCCTTCGATGAAGCTTTGAACACGTTCTTTTTTTTTTTTTTTTTCATGCTCTTCTTCGTCACTCGCTTCGCCTTACTACCTTATGCACAACGCTCGTTAATTTTCTTTTCTCCGCGCCGCTACGAAGAAGACACAAGCCTCATGCTCCCCTTCTAATCGTCAGACATATTCGCCGCAAATCTTGGCAGTTGAACTGCAGCATTTTAAACGGCCTTTTTTTTTTGTAGACCACTAACAAAACAAACAACGACTAATTGCGGATTGCAGCAATCATCACAACAATAAAGAAGCCCTGATATCATCATACAGGAGCAACGTCTGCTTCCACCTACATCTTTCTCTCCTTCCTTTTGTTTTTTTTTTTGGCGTCTATTTTTGACACTTTCTTTTTTATTTATTTTTATTTTTTTTTTATTTTTCTTGGTCTTGGTCTTGCATACATACATACCCCCTCCTTGAACTTTGTAAACAACTTTGCAATTACTTCAAAATTCGGCGTCTCGAAGCATCGTTCTACTATCCTCTACTGGCTTCCTCAAAATCACAATAATCAGCGGGTAACTACCTTCCCCTACATTCTTGTCCCATAGCAACAGCCACTTTTTGGTTGTTGCGTTTTCCTGCTCTTGCATCAACAACTTCGCTTGCTTCTCGGACTGGTACCAAGGTTTTTAAACAGTCGAGCTTGTCTTGTTAGCTGGTTGCTCTGTGAGGAAGCACAGCAACGTGAAGAAGCCAAAGGCAGATAAAAATCCCACATGCTCCTGACGAACTTGCCATGCTTGTGTTTTTTTTTGTTTTTGTTTTTGCATTCCACGGTTTTAACGATTGAATTCTTTTTGGCACCTTTAGTTTTATCTCGCCTTTGATTGATTCGGGCAACTTCCATTCCATTGCTTCTGTCTTCTACAAAGGAAACTTCCCCCTCGAACGCATCGCTTCGTTTGTTTCCTTGCCTGTTCCTCCGACGAGCTCTTTCCTCTAGCAGAACGAAGGCTCAAATCGATATTCATAAGCCCTACGAACACCATTTGAGCCACCTCCACGAGGCTGAAGAAAAAAAAAAAAGAAAAAAACTTCTCCGTCGTGATATTTCTATTTTAATTACTTCATTCCATTTATACCCTTTTGTTACTTGACGCACATCTCGATCGCCTCAATCGTCTTTCGCCCTGTTTACTCGCCGTCGATATCCCCTCATTTGTATTTTATCCACCCCCTCTTTTTCTTTTTTTTGTTTCTTTTTTTTGTTTCTCTTTCGATTTATCTGTTATCTTTAAGAATCCGGCCAAGGTGGCTCTTACTTGCTGTCAAAAATGGACGCAAGCTTCTTGTCCCACCAAGTCAATAGCATTATCGAGCAGCTACATGGCCTATTTGACGATATTGGCGTTCCTAGTCATGATCGTGAGGCTCGAGAAACCGAGGTACGTCTTTCTTCCTGTTCTTTGTCTTATAGCTATAGCTAACTTCTGGCGCTTACAGCTTTTCGCTGCCCTCTCCGATACCCTAAACAACCATGTCCGGCAGGTCAACTCGGAAAAGAAGGATCTCATTGAAGAGGCCCAGCAACTTATCTCAGCTATTCGCCAAATGGAGGCGTCATTAGAGGATGGCAAAGAATCTATTAGAGAAAAGGAAGATGATGGACTGAGAGTGACGTACCCTCTAGTCAGGTGCTTGAAGGTATTGCACGAGAAGCACCATCATATTCACAGAATCCACAGAGAGCGCTTTGCTCAGGTGAAAAGTAAGAATGTCATGCATAGCTCGTCTTGTTATTTCCCTCCTACTAACTATCTGCAGAACTGGCCGATGCCTTAGAATCCTACTCTTCTCATCTTGAACCAACATTTGTTTCTATTCCATTGCCCCCAAAAAACCCCAAAGCTCCAGTGCCACTAAATTTCGACCTGTCGCCGTCATATGTTGACAAATTGGACGTTGAGTTCACTCGCGTCTATGACGAATACACACAGCGCATACAAACGGTACAGAGTCTCTCTGAGAAAATCATTTCCTTATGGGCTGAACTAGGAACTCCCCAAGCGCAGACCGACAGCGCCATCGTCAAACACTACCGGGACTCACCCGAGCAACTTGGCTTGCACCAGGAAGATCTCAACCGCCTTGAAATGAAGTACGACAAACTTCTAAACGAGAAGAAGGCCCGCGAAAAACATCTGAACGACCTCAAGACGTCTGTGGAAAGCATGTGGTCCATGTTGGGCATAGATGAGGCAGAGAGGAAGGCCTTCCTTAATGCCAACCGTGGCTGTGGCGTGCGCCAGATCAACGAGTTCGAAGACGAAATGTCACGCCTTAGCGAGCTTAAGCGCCAAAACCTGCATCTATTCGTTGAGGATGCTCGTTGCAAGCTACAGGAATTATGGGATGCGCTCTACTTTTCCGAAGATGAGATGCTCGAGTTTACACCTGCTTTTTCAGATGTCTACTCTGATGCACTTCTTGATGCTCATGAACGCGAAATTGCACGCTTAGAGTGTCTTCGTGAACAACGGGCGCCTATGCTTACTCTCATCGATAAACATAAAGACCTGACAGCGCAAAAGGAGGAGCTAGCCCAGTCTAGCCAAGACGCTTCGAGATTGATGATGAGGGGTCAGAAGGGCGAACGCCGCGACCCTGGAAAGCTTTTGCGTGAAGAAAAGATGCGCAAACGTATTGCGAAAGAGCTTCCCAAAGTTGTTACAGAGCTTCGCAAGGCTCTCGAGAAGTATGAGAGTGAATTTTCTGTCCCCTTCCTAGTGCAGGGTGAGCGCTACTTGGATACCCTTGAAGAAGAGGCTGGTTCTACGGGAAGAAAGGGTGCCGCTTCGCAGCCGCGGCCAAAGACACCTGGTGTTCCGGTTATGCCGTCTAACAGCGCATCATCGACTGCCAAGGCACGTCCCCTTAGCAAAGCTATCTCTATGGGCAATCTCAAGACTAACTCTGCCGCTCTTACCACCGCCCAATCTGCTGGACGGGGCGCTGCCAAGACGGCTGCCACAGGTGCGAAACAACAGCCACAACAACCACCCAGACCTGCGTCTACTGCTCCCGGGTCTATTGGTCGTTCTGGCCCTGGCAGTCCAACACGTATTCCCGCTAGAGCGCCGCTAGCAAATCTCAAATATGGTAAGGGCTCTCCTGAGCGACCACCTGCTCTCCGTCCGAGTTCCCGTGCTGAAGCTGGTACTTTAAGACACGGAGACGCCCCAATCATGAGAGCGCCTCCACCAAAGATGCGCGACCCTCCACGACTTGAGACACCGATAAATCCCTACAAGACAGCCGGTCTCCATGACAACATGTCGGGGTCCATTGTGAGGTCGGTAGAAACCGAGGATGTTTTTGGGCCGCCGTCAGCATCGTCAATGGCAGTATCACAATTTAATGCCTCCCGATACGCATATGCATCATCTTCCTCAGCAACTTCCTCGAGGCCTGATTCTTTGCTTGAGGGTCCCCGTCAAGTTTCTGGATCATCAACACAGATCTCTGGATCAGAGAACTGGGAGACATACGACGATACTAGCGAGCCCGAGCCGGATGCTTCGGATGCTTACTATGCTAAGCTCCGGATTGCTCAGGGAAAGCGCTACGCCGAGGAACTCGCCATGAATCGAAGTATAGAAGATATGAAGGCCCATTCACAGTCACATGCCCCATCATATTCTCACGCAAGCCACTATTCTAATGGATCACAGGGAGGGTATTCTAGCAGTGCGTCTGGTAACAAGCGCATTAGAGGGTTTCCTCAGCCAGTAAACACCCATGGTGTGCTGGTAGATGCTGATGGCAATAGAGTTCCTTCCGGGGGAGAGTGGACTGACGAGGATGCTGGCTACAGCTTCTAGACAGATTTCCCTTAGGATCTGTCTATCTACATGGAGTGTTTTCTGGTCTATATTTGGGGCTTGGTGGGCTGGGTGGCTCGCCATGGCTGGGACATGTTCTTGTATTATACATATACAGTTGCAGGTTGGGCTAGTGCCGGACAATGCGGAGGTAAGCCTATGGCTTATGAGGACGGTTGATTCTGTTCTCATGTTTCCTTGTATTTCTTTTTCTTTTTCTTTTTTTTTTTTTTTTTCCCTTTTCTATTTTTCTTTCTTGCTTTCGTTACCAGCCTCGAGTGCGTATAGCGGCTTTGTTATTTTCTTGTATCACTTACAGCTTGCGGTAACGTACCGTATATCCTTTCTTCTTCGGCCTCCTCGGTTTCATCTGTTTCTATCTCTTGCTGGGACATGCTTTAGCTTGGCCTCCTTTGTTCTTGTCTTCCCCTGCATATTTATCCGTTCTATTGGCCTTTTTGTTGTGGGAGTCTTGGTTGTTTTAGTTTCTTACCTGGGAAGAGGAGTTTGGGCGGATTTGATGGGATGTTTGTTCTTTTTCCCCTTTTCTTTTTTTTCTCTTCTGGATTGTTTCTAGATATCATGACCTAGCATTCTTTTCTTCACTGCATTTGTTGTCTATGAAATGAAGCCTTGAACTGCCTGTCAAAACAAAGTTTTTCTTCTCGCTTGATCGTTTTCTTCTTTTTTTAGCAGCCGAGTAGTCGCCGCCACATACTTGAACCTGAGCCCAAACCGCATGTTATCGATGTCCATGGAAGACACGGAGGAGGAGCTCAGTCGGGACGCCGGTTCTAGGCGAGTGAATGGTAGATATCCTTTCTGACTTCTTTTCTACAATTGCTCATAGTAGAGACACAGCCGGTCTCTCATCTACCTCCATGCCACTATCAAGCTATGCGGTCTTCTGTTGTTGTTGCTTTCTGTACCCTCTCGGCTTTGTTTGGGTGCCTACTAGCTTGTCAGGACCTGAGGGCAAGCTCTCCGGGCGTTTCTTCTACCTAGATTCTATATCCTATGATGTGCTGCTGCTTCTGGTGGAGGGTCTGCTGTTACCATTGTTGTTGGCGCGTAGCTAAATCTTCAGAATCATGACGAGGCTGTGACTGATGCCATCTCCCAGCGTGGCTCCAATATAGCCATCAATTGCAGGTGTGCAAACGTCTTCTGTGGCTCGACATTTCAAAGTCCGGCGCGCATTCCGGAAATCAACAGCCGCGCTCAAGTGGAGCCAATATAGGACCGGCTATGGGCCGATATTTCCGGCGACTGATATCCTCATTAGTGTAGTGGTGATCATACCTGCTTGTCACGCAGGTGACCTGGGTTCGATTCCCAGATGGGGAGACGTTTATTTTTGAGTCCTGCTCTTTCCTTGTTTCTGTCTGTGTTCTTCAAAGTCATCGGCGTTATAGTTTCACCAAATTCAGTGGAAAACTAGCAGGTAGACGTTAAAAGATACGTACATACATACATACATACGCCAGCGCTCAATTGTGAGTGAGTATACGCAGTCGCGGTTTCTATATTTAGAACAGCAGACCAGGGCACGAAGACAGCGCAGGGCTGGAGCTAAGGCCTTGTGCCAACGTAAATCCAAACCAGCTTGGAATTTCTTCCTCTTTACTTTGATTCATGGCGTGTATTGGTTAATTGATTTTTGATTTTTGGCTTTTCGGTTTACTGTCTTGCCTCAGAATACTTACCTTCGTTCTTTGATGATGAGAATGCCGTTTGGAACCGGATGAAGCCCGTCTTGTCCAAGACCTTTGCGTCATTGATCTGCTACCGCCGTCTTGCTCGCTCGCTCACTCTCTAAGTTGTCTTTTTATTTATTTATTTATTTCTTTGTTTTTCCGAGTTACTACAGGCCGATAACAAGACTTACCACCATGTCCAACAATGCTGCAGCTGCTCTCAAGGGCGCAAGTCTCGCGTTCTCATCCTCAGCCGCCGACTCTCGCGCTCAACCGCCCTTGCCATCTACAAAGCCGAAACCGAAACCGAAACCGAAACCGAAGCCGAAGCCCAAAACACCCACTGTCTCGGGACGTGGTGCAAAATCTGCTTCCAGGTCCTCAGATACGTCACTAGACAACCAGGGCAAACCTGACTCTCTGGCTGCATTGCAAGCTGCCAACATAAGCATTGGCACACCCACACTACCATCAAAGACTTCTTCGGCTGGCCGGAGCCCGGCATATCCGGGATTAAGTCCCCCGCGATGTGCGTCTCCTAGTGCATCCGTGACGACCGTTGCGTCGACGGCAGGGTCGACCGCTGGGTCTGCAGTGCTGCCTGGGGTGCGGTACTTGTATCCCCCAGGGGCAACCGCCCAACCAGACCCGAAGTCGCCGTCTTATATTGCCGCCTCGTTGGCTGCACATCGCGCTGTATCGCCAGGCCCATCGCCGTCAGTAGCCGTCCGACAAGGCATGGCTACAAAGAGGGGCGAGTCTGTGGGCTCGAATTCCTCTTCAAGCATAGGGCGCAGGCGGCCTAGCTCAATGGTTATGCAGAGGGACAATGCATCTTCTCGGGTGTCTCTGTCAGAGTCCTTGTCGTCGTCAAAAGAAAAGCTTTTGGATACTTCATCAATCGGCCCTACAACATCTCTTATTGGCATGTTCGAAGATAATAAGCAACCCGAGACTGCCGAATGGAATCGGAACCGAGTAAAACGTGCACCGGCAAGACATTCGCTCATGGCTCTGCCTACAAGCCCTTGCAGCTCCCTAGATGGCTTTAAATCTCCTGAGTCACAACCAATTAGGGACTCTAAGTTACCTGCAGTTGTAGCAGCGCGCCATGTCAGCACAAGCCCGTCCCCAAGCCGACCACATACACCTCAAAGTAGTAAGGAATTGCTATTCCAAGCAGCGCCTGCTGCAGCAGCTCTCAAAGCCACAGTGACACATCGGCAACGAGCCTCCAGGCCGCCAACACCTCCACTCTCCCGCAACTTGTCAAGACCACGTGCTCCTTCGCTATCGGAATCATCAAGGCGGAGCAGCTCTTTAGAGACAGCTTCTCCACCCCACACTTTTCACCACAGGCAAGCTCTTTCGGTCAGCAGCATTCATAGCTCGCCTGGCCCGCAAGTACGCAGAAACCACACCGGCTCAAACACCCATAATTCAACCGACCACAGTTCGGACATGTCTCTGAACTCTCTTACTGATGCTATGCTTGCTTCTGCCCTTGCCGCGAGGCGCTTAACACCTAGTAGTACTGGCACCTCCAGCGCTATTACACACCATCACCACCACCACCACCACCACCCAGCTCCCCTTGGGGGGCAGCAAGCAGCATCACGGCAAAGGTCCCCGCATCTTCTACCAACCTTACGAAATGACCACGGGCCACACGGAAGCGACGAAAACAATGCAGAGAGACGACGCAAGAAACATACCCTAACAAAGATTGGAGCCAAAGGCAAGCACCGCCACCACGAAGGCTCACGTAAGCGCTGGAGGGAGGAGGTCACGGAGCGCGAACGCAAGCGCTATGAGGCACTGTGGGCTAGCAACCGTGGGACGTATCTGGTTGACTCGGTGTACCCTGTGCTGGAACCCGCGGCTATAGCTGCATCGATTGCTGGGAGCATGGTGCCAAAACCACCGGCAGGGGCAAAGACTACGGCTCTGTCCAGGGCCAAGGGCGCAGTGGACGAATCTACGCCCACTGATTCTACTACTGAAGTAGCCTCGGATGACGAGCGTGACCTGGTCGCTAATGTGGTAGTGCGTGAGCTGTGGCGCCGGTCGCGACTTCCGTATGATGAGCTAGCAGAGGTATGGGATCTAGTTGACCGGCAAATGCGCGGAGCATTGAATAAGCAGGAGTTCGTGGTGGGTATGTGGCTTATTGATCAGCGCCTAAGAGGACGCAAGATCCCGCATCGCGTGCAGAAGAGTGTATGGGACACAGCAAAGGCGGTGTGGGTTAAACCGGTGCATGGGAAACACCATGGGAGTGCGCATAGGAAGCGAAGGGACTAGGAGGACGGAGGGGAGACTGGTAAGAATGACGACCAAACCTAGAGTGGTGAGAGAAACGAGAGCAAAGCGGATGCCTTCTCTGATATTTACGTATATAAAGCGATATATAGATGACACACACACATACACACACAACGCGATCTCATAAAGCCGGGCTTCAATCCCAGCTGGTTGTGTTCTTAATGTAATATATAGTATTAGAATTTAAGCTAAGATGAAACAGGAACAGGTGCATGCTATGGAAACCAAGATCAAAGACCAACAATTAACAAGGACCATATCGTTGTTAGCCCAGGGGTCGTAAAACTGCGCAAGGCTTCTTCAGGGAAGATGGGCCCAGCTTGTTTACAGCCATATAGTCCTTTCCGGATCAAATCTGTGCTCTGGATCTGGTACAGGTCTCTTACTACTTTTCTCAAAGTCATCGTCATTCTCAGGAAACACATGGCCACGTTGGTTGGCCAGCAACGTTGTATTCCCTTGGGTGGTGGAATTGGAGTAGTGTGTGTGGCCATATATCCAGGCCGTGACGCCCTTTGCATCCAGACCTCTCTTTAATAGGTCCGAGGAAAAAGCGCAGCTGATGGGTGAGCCGGTTTTATCAGGGGCCGAAGAGCCGGTAACGATAGGCGCATGGTGGGTGATGACCAACACGCGATCCTGGGGCTTGAGAGTTGGCACTAGCGCAGTGAGCTCTCCTCTTAACCAAGCCAAGTCTGAGCGATGAAGATGGTTGTGAGCCTCGACCGACCAGTCCTCGATCTTGTTGAAGTCTGGGATACGAGCTCGGACGGCTTCCGAGCTCTCCAATGGTATGTGTGACCATAGCGAGCACCCTAGCACGTGAATACGGCGCTTAGTACTTGACCCTACGCCTGACGATGACATCAGGGAGTTTGGTAGGGTGAGAATAGTGCGGTCCTGTTGCAAGAGAACAAAATTGCTTCCAAGACGACTGGCCATGGCACGGGCTAGACGCATGCCCTCGGCGTAGGTAGCGCCATAAAACTCGTGGTTCCCAGGAACAAAGAACACCTTTTCGAAACACCGAGTCTGCGTAGCAAGAAACTCCTCGAGACGAGGATCATTCAGATAGCCAATGTCCCCAGCAAGAATAAGATATGGGGCCGTGGGCTGGAGCTCAAAGGTAGTGTATTGGCTGCAAAGTTCCAGGTGTAGGTCAGACATATATTGAAAGGCGTATCGTGACGGGTCCATTTTGGTGATGTCCTGGCGATCAGAATCTAAGCCATAGACGACATTTCGAACTGTAGAGTAGAGGGCCGAGATCATATTGGGAGAAGATGGTTGGGGGAGAGACAAAGAAACGATGGACGATGGACGATGGACGATGGAGTGGAGGAGTCTTTGGCTATACTTTGAAAAAGACAGCAAATGATAATGATAGAAAGAAGGAGGGAAATAAGGAGGAAAAGAAGAAGGCAGCGAAAAAGGGCCTGCCTGACGGGCCATTAAATAAGCCAGTAAAAGAGCGAACGCCCGCCCCCGTATGAGCCTGTCCCGACATGCATGATTTGCTGGCGGCGCTGGCACTATTTCCTTTCCCCTCCCCTATAGCTCTATGCAAGACTGTTTATTAGTCGTTGTAGAGTCATTCGAGACTTAGCCAACCAGAATTGCATGATTGTTGTTGGCGTGTCTAAAAGCGATGATGGTGTAGACGCGGCGCGTTTGCTAGTGTGCAAATTAGAAAGCTAATGGAGCTTGCTAACAAAGATGAGCAATCCAGATAGCATTCACCGGCGTTTGGTATAATGGATGAAACAGCTTAGCTTTTGCGCCCTAGCTAGTCGACTGCTGTGAAGGGGCTATTCCGGGAGCATTGACCGGGAAGGGCTATTCGTCTCACCAATCGCAAAGAAAGGCTCCTGTTGGTTGGCAAATTAGTAAATGAGGCTGGCAGAAGTCGAGATGAATCATTGGTGGGGTGTACAAATGCAATGCACATGCATACACACGCAACCTACCAAGACCCAGACGCCGGGGCCGGGAAATGAAGGCAGAGAGAGAGAGATTATCGAAGGCGGGACCAGTCTTGTGATGAAAGACAAAAGACCAAGACGCGCAAGTACAAGGTCTACTCAGCCATAAGCTCTTGGATAATCGTGTAAAACATTGTGCGAATAGACAAGATGATGATGTCATAGACAAAATAGAGCAGTCCACATAGGGAAAGAGCTAGGCTGAAGTAAGCAGAAGGCATTGCTGATAGTGTACACAGACGACTATGGATGCCTGATAAGTGAGGTGGTGATGAAGAAGATGAAAAAAAAAAAAAAAAAAAAGTGCAATCGCGATATGCAGCATAGCCCAAAACAGAAGTAGGTAGAAAAATGTAGCAACTGCCCCAAATGCAAAGTATGGAGGTTGCCTGGGCTTGGTAGCACGCGGAAAGAGAGAAAAAAACCAAAAAAGGGCAGGAAGATGGAAAAATCAGATCAAAAGTTCAAAAGTAGAAGGAAGTGTTGTTAGTGGAGCACGATGGAGATAGATACGTGATAAGATCGGATAGAATCAAGACAACAGCAACTTTGACAACGTCTCAAAGCCTCAAAGCCTCAAAGCCTCAAAACGTGTGTGCCTCGTCTGTCTATATTTTCCAGCTTTTTTCCTTCTCTTAGCTCCATCTTCTCAATGGCCATGTCTGTCACACAATTTCTCAAGACGCTATTGCTTTCTACCCAGAAGTTTATGTTCTCGAAAATACCGAGCTTAGTCTCAAAGATGGACTCAACTCGGCCTAGAGAGATGGGCGTTGGTTCTCTCGCTTTTGGAGTCTTTTTCCTTTGTATGCTAATCTGCTATGCTCCAGTTCAGGTCCGCATCCTGGTATATCTGGGTACAATATCTGCCGTGTTTTATCTACACAGATGTCTGTCGCAAGCACAGTATACAGTCTCCCAGTCTCAGGATGAGAGCCAGGAGCTTTCTGACAGAACGAAGCCTGATATGCCGCTTGAAATTCACCAGCAGAACCTCAATTCTCACGTCAAGATTAAGCCCAAGTCACAGCATCAGCCCAAAGGCTCAGGTTCGCCGTTGCTATCCTCCAAAGTTTCTCAAAATGCCTTTGAAACCCTGGCTGATGCTTCGGCTCCAGTTGAGAGCCAGACTCCCGGCGCTTCTGACCTAGCTTGCGCCCGCGACTCCATAAAGCCATGCGCTGATCCTAGCGCTGCTTTAGCACAACCTGAAATATCTCCTCTACATGTAAGTCAGGCAAAGATCCAATGCAAGATTAAAGAATGGACTATGACTAATGGTAGGGTTTCTGAGTTCAAGAAAAAGCACAAAGGCCAGGCCAGAAATCGGGCTGGAGTAAAGATCACAGACAAGGCCAAAGTCGAGATAGAGACGGCTGTCTCATCAGACGCCTACTGCAGCCTCAATAATGATATCCCCGGTGATGCTGCCTTGAAAAACGGAGACGCAGATGCGTCTGACGGCCCCGAGCCGGAAAATACCAGCCCCGATAATGCCACAGCCATTGGCCCCGAGTTGACTGTGGCGCAAACCAGTGACAAGGTGTCTGCTGATGAGCAGCCGGTCGACCCCCAGGTATCTGAGACACTTGAGGATGCCGGTGAGTTGAACACCATCCAACCTGACAAAGGCGAGTCTAGTAGAGAAGGTATCGACAATACGGATAGCGTCCATGACGATTCTGCCGGCATTTTAGGAGAGTGCGAAAACGACATCAAAGAGTTGGTGAATGATGCCAAAGAAAAGGGCGGACAGGAAGGAGAAAACCCCCAGGATGGAGGCGGGGCTGATGAGGACGGTGGCACAACAGTAGACACAATGTTTGAGTCTATCAAAGCAGATGCCAGCGCTAGTATAGCCTCTGCTGAAATACCCGCTACTGGAGAAACAGCAATTACTAATGATGACGCCAACCCTACAGGAAGCACGGCCTGTGATGGAAAGGCAGGCCAAGAAGCTATCTCGAAAAATGAGCTTGCGGAAACCCCTGACAGCACGCCTTCGGGCACACAAAGCCTCGAGACTACGAAAAGTGATGGAGATGGAAATGACAACAATAGTAGCGAATTGCGGAGGGAACTGGGCCACCAGGCTCTTGGTGATGCTGGAAACTTTGCTGCCGCCAAGAATGCTGTAAAACGGGATCTGCCCTCAAACTTTCTATGGGCCAACTTCCACACTCAACACCTTCCAAAGAGGCACAAGTCGCAAAAGTCTTGTAAGCAACACAAGAAGGAAAGCCGAAATCATGACAAGTCCTGTGAGTTTTCTTTTATCCATTTCAGACTCTCCTAGGTCTGCAGACAACAGCATAATCTAACGATATGAACTATCCAAGTTGCCGAAGGCGAAACTATCGTCGAAACCAAGGGAGGACGTGTAGCTCTATGCAAGAATGGTGAAATCCTAAAAGAGGGATCAAAAGTACGCTTGAACGAGGAGATAGCTATGGATTTTATCGCGAAACACTGCCCCTCAATTACAGTCCCAAAAGTTCTCCGTTCTGAATACGGAAAATACGGCCGCATCTACATGACCAAAGTCCCTGGCGTGGTGCTGAGCGACGTGTGGTCGCAGTTCAATGAAGAGACCAAGCTGCGGGTATGCCGCGATATTTGGGCGCTCATCGAGGAGATGCGCAAAGTCAAACGACCCGAGGACCATTTCCCCGAGCAAAAGTACGTAACAATGGATGGCGGCTACACATTTGACCCACTGCTCGGCGTCCATGATGATCCGCCACCGCCACTCTTCAATGACCACATCTTCCGGGAGCGTATTGAGCAGCGCTACCTCAATGCACACCAACCTAAATCCATTATACGAGGGGAGTACATGATAGACAAATCTCCAAAATCAACCTCGCAACAGAAAGTGACTACAGAAAAACTGCATCTGCCACACTGTGAAAAGGAGGTACTGACTCACGGAGATTTGGCACCTTGCAATATCCTAGTCGACCCGGACACGGCGCTCATCACGGCAATTCTGGACTGGGAAAACGCAGGCTGGTATCCGGATTACTGGGAGTGGGCCAAGATTCTGAACCCTTGGAACGACACGGATTGGAAGCGTCACATGAAAGCGACATCGCCGTTCAAGGATCAAAACTGGGACGTAAGCGGTATTATGTTTGCCCGCCGGCTGTTGCACTGAAATGCCTGGAGCGATCGGCCGTGGAAGGAAGGGTAATAAGGGACACCGTTTTATCAAAAGGCCAATGATTGAGCTGCTACAGTGTGCGCCAACTTTTGCCTGCGAGTTCATGGCTGCTTATCGATAAATTGTGAGTGAGATCATGACGTCATATCAGGACATTTTAGTGGCTCTTGATCGTGGGGTTGTTAAGTGTGGATTTCCAAACGGACTAGTGTAGCTTCCTTCCTGGGTAGGTAGAGAGGGGCCTCAGCCTGGGCAGTTGCTTGATAGTATGGCTCCGGAAGTTCAGGGAAAAAGAAATTTATTGCGAAAGTTCAGGGACTATGATGACGCTATTCTTGGGAGGGCTGAATGTAGAAGGTACTGCTTTCCAGAACAGAAGTTGCCTTTTTTGCCAGATAAGTAGTCCTGTCGTGAATTTTCCTATACTAGTCGCACCCAGACAGAATAGAACCCTGAGCACAGAAAAGAATCGTTCTCGTGAATGCACTTCTTCTTCTTTTGGCCAGCCTTAAACAATAGTGAGCAAGCAAGCAAGACAGAGCGGGACTGAGCGAGACACGAAGTAATGTTGCAACCGGATTCTTGACGTTATGTTTGAATATGGGAAGATCACGAGGAACTAACTGCGCTGTATTATGAGCGTCAAGATGAAGAGCCCCGGTCATTGGTCCATTTAGCCCCGATAGCCAACCACGAGAAAAGAAATGGAAAGAAGGAAAAAAAAAATGGAAGGTTGCAGTGTCCAGAAATCGGAGCCTCCTTCCTTCCATTATTCCTTCCTTCCTTTCTCAGCAGATGAAATTTCTTTTTAACTTGACAGGTTTCTTCGCAGCTGCCACTTCAGGAAGTCGGCTGTTTGTTGATAGAGACGAGGAAAGAGTTTTTTTTTTTTTTTTTTACATTTTTTTTTCTCAAATGCGGTGGTCATGTATTATAGTGTTACGCTGTCATGGAGAGCGGTAGAAATGGAGGAAGGAAGGAAAGGAAACTTCGTCATTCATACCTTCCGTTTTCAACCCCGGGCAATTAGAAAAGACTGCCTAGAGCGATATCCACCAGCGAAAAAAAAAAAAAAAAAAGGCAGCTAGTCTTTCATGCCTGCCTTTTTCTTTTTTTTGCTTATCTCCCAAATTACAGGAAAAGAAGAATTACTAAATGAATTAGCGATGAAGGAAGAGAAAGAACTTTGTTAGGTAGGCTGTTGCCAATTAGAGCAGATAGATAGATCCTTGGAGTAATAAAACAACAGAAGGAAACTGCTGGCTGGAGCAAAGGACTCCCCTCCTTCCCCCTCTTCAGACCTCCAGCAAACACTTGGAATGTAAAAGAGCTTTGTTGATTGACCTTTACGAACTGATTTCTTATTTCCTTTTTTTTCCTCCATGTCTTCCAACTATCATGGAAGGGTTTTGGGGCCTCCCTCCACTCCTGTGTTGTCTTGTCTTGTCTTGCCTACGCCAATACTCACTCTACCATTGACAGCTTAAAACGCCCCTTGTCCATAAGGGATGCCTGTCATCATTCACATAACGTAATTTTGAGTCACTCCTCCATACCGGATAGAACAAAAGAAGCCCAAAACTAGAATTTTCAGCTATCCATCACTTTATCCCGAAGCTAAGCTAAGCTAAGCCCATGTTCATGTTCATGTTGTTGACTATCAAGGGATTATTGTCTCAAGGAGGCCTCGCTTAGATTGGTGCTCACATGAGCAGATTTCAAGTTATATATGTGTGATATATTAGACACAGCAGCAGAACTGTATAGATCTGAGTAGAATAAAACGAAGATGCCCAACAGTTTAAACCCAACAGTTTAAAAAAAAACGCCCGTTCATGATACAGATACATACATACATATATGACCCGTGGATATCCTAAACCAAAACTGGCTGCAACGATCAACAACGACAATGCAAGATATGCAACATGCTGAAGTGGTATAGGCAATAAAAGAGACAAACTTGCCGACGTAAACGAAAATGAAAAGACCAAAGGTAATAAGTAAAAAGTTAAAAAAAAATATAAAAAAAAAAGTAGCAAATGGAAGCGCTGGGTTACTCTTTGCTGTTGTGGCAGTATCATCATAACGTACTGCGCGTCCCTATCCTTGAGGATGGATTATCTTTTGCGTGGACTGTTCTCCTTAACCCTGTACTTGAACCAGGACGTAATGCAAGATGAAACAAAACAAAAAGCAAGACAAATAAAAATACGGATGAAAAGAGAAAAAAAAAGAAGGAACATCGGCCAATATTCGGAGGACAAGCTTGATTGTTGGCCTGGGTCCTTTGAAGCCAAGGGAGGCGAGCGAATGAATGAAGTAGGCGTAAAAAAGAGGCTAGTAAGTCGTAGTCAATGGTCGATGATCGTAAAAAGGAAACAGATATATGCGGTGCAAATGCGGATAAGTTGAAAATAAAAAACGAAATAGAGAGAGGCAAAAGGAAAAAGCCAAGAGCTAAGGCGTATCCTAGGCCGCTACTTTAGGAACCCAGCGTTCTGGAATACCGTCAATAGTCACCTCGCAGATTCTCGTCGGCTTTCTCGGCGGTAGAGTCCAGCGTGCGCGGCCAGAGTGCGACTCATCAAACTTGCCGCTACGGCGCATGGCCATCTCCAAGACTGCCACGCGGATAAAGTCAGGGTTTTCGCGAATTTCTCGCTGGCGCATGGCTCCCGCCGACTGGGGAAGACTGGACTGGCTGGAAGGCGTCTGCGTCTGGGCCTGGTTGTCAGCGGTAGGCGAAGAGGGTGATGATGACGCTGCCGACAATGAGGATGAATGGCGTGTGGTAGCCGAGGCCGCAGAGCGAGATCCGTTACGAGACTTGTACACCTTGTATGTCTGCATTTGGATAGATGCAGTGTAAGGGCGCAGTGGATTTTGCATGGTAGCCATGGTATCAGAGGCAGGACGCGGCTCAATTCGGGCTGACGACGTAGGATTCAAATAACGACGCAGGGCGGCTGATGGCTCTTCTTCCAAAACTGGCGGCCGACGTTCATCAGTAAATGGAACCTTGGGATCAATTGCGAAAATGGAACGAGTAAGAAAATCATCGGGCGGGATTGACGACAAGTTAATGTTGGATATGCTTTTGGCTGCGTTCCTAATGGCACGAAGCGAGGCTGTCAAATTCGACTTGAAAGCTGAGCGCATCATGCTGGGAAACGGATTGGCTGTTGCAGCGGGCTTCTTGGGAGATTCAGACGAAGAGTCATCATCATGGCTAATGCTGAAAATACGGAAATCAAGCTCGTCTATTGTAACCGCCTTTGAAAGGGGGTGCGCTTCAGACTCGCCAGAGGGCGAAGAAATAGGCTCTAACGAAGGGCGGGTAGGACGCTGTTTGTTGCTGCGCGAGCGCGATCGTGAAGCCGAGCGTTCAGACTTGCAGCAGCCGCCCCAGGAGGAACCAACAGATGACGGAGTGCCGTAGACGAAAGAATCGGCCAAGGAAGGCACAGAGTCAAGAGAGTCGGTACGGGGGCCAAGTGCAGAGCCCGTATCACTGTCATAGATGGACATGGACGAGCCTAGCTCACAGTGAGCCTCGTTGGGAGGCAGGAGCAGCATATCTAAAGAGGTCTTGCTAAGCTTGAAGCTGAGCTCGGTGTCGGTAACACGTTCCATGATGGAACTGACAGTCAAAGGCAAGACATCCTTTTCGGGAGAGCGGCGCTGGCTGCGGTGGCGACGGGGCTTGGGAATATCAGTCATGGCCAGGAGAGTGGCTACGGATGCAGGGACAGCGCCAGGAGAGTGCACATCAAGCGGGCGGGGCCGTGTCTGGCTAGTCATAGACCGAGACGAGCGGGTAGAGGACTTTCGCTTAACAGACTTGGAATTGCGGGCATCGGATTGCATCTTGGTAGGAATCTGCACAGGGCCCGTGGTTGAAGTGGGAGTAGAGCGACCTGGCAGCTTCATAAGGATTGGTTGGGTCATGGACCAAACACTATCATGAGGAGCCATGTTGTCTGGAGTTACTCGGGGACAAGATTGAAAGGGAGAGGACACAATTGTAGACATGAAAGTAGGAGAGGGCTCCGGTTGTTGACTTTGGTCATAATTGGATTTCCAGTGATTTATCGAGGCCGGATAGAAGGACGAGGTGGATGAATGACGAGAAAGACTGTTGCTAGATGACTCGGTAGAGCTGTGATGCGGCGGAGGACTCAGAGATAAAGAAGACGACAGGGCGGTGTTGTTATGATAGTCTAGAGAAGACGTCGAAATAGAAGGGTTTGTGGAAGGCGAGGGAGAAGATACAAGCCAAGGGGCAGTAGCAATATCAGCAGCAGCAGCAGATTGGGGTTTGCGTTGCTGATAAAACGGCAACGGACTAGAAGAAGCAGGAGTACTTCTGAATACGGAATTAGGCTGCAAGGTGTGGCTATTGCAGTCGAGGTGGCGATGCTTTCGGCTATTGCAGCGTTGTAGATTTTGGGCGCGACGATTATAGTGCACGAAAGACGCAGCAGACATCATGGTAGGCAAGAAGAGCTCAGAAGCAGAAACAGGAGGACATTAGCCACTATAAGTATACCAGGGTCTCCAGTGCTGGTTGGGAGCAGGCAGGCTTGTGTGCTTTTGCTTTTTTAGGCACTTTTATGAGTCGCTTAAACCCTGAGACCTGGTTTTAGAAGGTCGGCCGATAAGCAGCCAGTTAGAGAGAGACCAGTAATCAAAGGAAAGAAGGCCGGGGCGGCAGAATGCCGTAGCGCTGTCGCAGCCTATTCCTTTAAGGTATTTGAGAGAAAAATGAGATATAGTGGGTGGGTAGTAGGTGACAAGAGGGGGGGGGGGGGAGGGGGTGGATGTTATGAAGATCGTCAGGTGTGATTCTAGAGTAGGGCTTTGCTGTATAGATAGAGTCTTCGGGGTTTTGCCTGTTCTATATGTGGGAAGCAAAGCCCATCCACCAGTAAGCAGGAACGAGAGGCCAGGAAAAGAAAAGAGGGATTTCGAAGCGATTCTGGCAGTGCTAATCAGACAACTCAGAAGCCGACCAGGCCGTTGCTGAACAAGTGCAGCTTTTTGATTCGGTGAAATTGGGCAGTATTCTTGTACGTAACCCAAATGCCAGCCAGGTTTGTTGTTTGCCTCGTTTTTCTTTTTGGGTTATTTTCTTGAAGGAGGGTTCCTGGCAGGGATGGGATAATCACAGTGTTCTTGGGCCGAGATAAAGAGAGAGAGAGAGAGAGCGCGACAAGGGGCGTGAAATGATGCAGGCAAAAGGGGGGTGGGGGGTGTAAGACCAGCTGAAAGAAGGTCTTCGCTCTTCTTTTATCGTCTAACTAGAGTTTATCCAGGTTGACTACTGCGCGAACTCCAAGAGCCAAGAGAGTTTGGGCCGCTAGAAAACTAATTGACCTTTGGAGAAAGGAGATTTGCTAGAACCAAGACAAAGAACGGAATCGCAGCAAATTGATGGAGAAGAACTAAGTCAAGTCAAGTTTGCGCAGACACGTCGGATGAGAAAGACAGCCAAGACACGCTGTTCGTATGGCAAAACAGCGGATGGCAAGGCTAGCTGAGAGCGAGCTTTACTTGGAGACAAAGCAGAAGCAGAAGAATATCTTATCAATATATCGCGGTGAATCTCTCGGTCTAAGCTTCGCAATGCCTTTCGACTAGTGGCTCGAGGTTCCAAATATGGCAACGAAGGCGAGTGAGGAGAAGGAGAAGGAGAAGAAAGATAAGACCCAAGCCCTAGATCCTAGTGCAAAGGACGATGTCAGCCGAGTTTCGAAGATCTCTAAGCTGTGCCCAAGTGAGGAGGCGGCCAGGACTTGTAGTGCTCGACGACGGATTTATTTGAAAGACTAGAAGTTGCTGCAAAACGGGGGCAAGCCAAGAATTGTCGTGTGGGTTTGATGTGATGTGATGTGATGTGATGTGAAACTGACGATAGGGCGAGCCAAGATACTGTGCGATAAGCCCGCCGATTTGTGGTGGTTGAGGTTAAGTAAGCAAAGCCTATGAAAAATGGAAGAGTTACGGAGCGATAAGTGGCCAGCTGTCGATTCAGATAAGAAGAGTAACTGCAGAAAAGAGCGGCGGCATGAAATTTAGGGCAAGGGCAAGTGGAATGAGCAAACGCAGAGAAAACGCAGAGCAAACGCAGAGCAAACGAAACTGTTTCACAGGGAAGGAAGCTTGCAACAAAGAGGGCCTCGCAAAACAAGCAACTGCTTAAAAGCCTGTCATGACAGGCAGCTATATTTTTCTCTCTTTTCTATGGGGTGAGAATCCCGAGCTACGGCCGCGTGTCTGAATGAGGCTATACACGTTGGATATAGCCGTTGATAAAGCAACTGTTATCATCTGCTACTAAATCTTGTCATCTCACAAACAACGCTGGTTTGTGGGAGTGTATTAGCACTAAGAATAGTCCCCTGTCCTCCTCCCCCTTCCTAGGAGGGAGAGGGAGAGGGAGATAAAGATAATGAGATAGAGGCACCAATGCAACGGTCACGCTATAGCTCATGTTGCTCCTCCAGCAATTCCTCCTTTTTGTTATACGGAGCCCAGCAGCCACCAACCAGCTATGTTCGACGGCACTGATAAGGATATTGATTTTCATGCCTGCATTTTGGCATGGCCTGCCCTTGTCCCGTCCTTGCCCCGTTCTTGCCCCGTTCTTGCCCCGTTCTTGCCCCGTCCTGGCCCGCCCGTCCTGCCCCCTCCTGCAACAAAAGCAGCCAACGCACGACAAAAACGCAACGTAACGCAACGCAACACAAGGAGTAACGCTGTTGCAATTTTTAGCAGAGCGAAGGACAGACTAGAATAAAAAACATCATTTGAAGCTTGAATTGCAACAAAGCGGCCCTCAACTTTTAAACAGACGACAGGCCTTGAAAAAGGCAGTTACTTGAAGCAGTATCTGGGGATAAAGGGTGGGCGTTGGTCCACATTCATTCATTACTACTTGCTGCTGTATGCAGGAAAGGGAAAGAGCAGAGCAGGACACTCGCTCACACTCTCTGGTCTGCTGTTTGTCTCCCTCGTCTTCCTCGCTTACCATATGCTTATTCTTCTTTTTTATTTTTTATTTTTTATTTATTTTATTTTGTTTTCATTCAAAACTCTCCTTGAAGGCTGCCCAGCCAACCAACTCGCAAGAAATTGGCTGGCTGGCTGGCAGACAGACAGACAGACAGACAGACAGACAGACAGACAGACTGACAGACAGACAGACAGACAGACTGACAGACTGACTGACAAAGTCTCCGTTTGTCCATCCAAATATTGCTGCTGTTTTGTCATTCATACACAGCCTGCCTGCATCGTTGCTCCTGCTGATGCTTCTGTCCGCTTCTACGGCTGCTGCCTTCCTTCCTTGCCTTTGAACTTTTAGCACTTTTTAGCATTGCTTGTCTGCTTTACACCCGCCCACGCAACCCCGCGCTTTCTCATCTCACGTGACCAAGATTCCATCCTTCCTTTCAAGTGCTTTCTTTCCCTTGTGAGCGATGACGATGATTATCAAGTCCTCGTGCCACATTCCAAAAGGGACACACCAAGACTAAGCCTAATCTGGACTAAGCGGGCGATGAACTGGCCAGCCAAGAAGCAAAGGACAAGACAATGGCAAGGACCCAGTATCTGTGTGGGGCTGCTACCGGTATCTCCGTCTCAAGTTTTTTTCCCCTTCTTTTTTTTTTCCTTCTACTTGCATCCCCACAAGATTGGGAGAGAGAGAGGAGGGGCGGTGAACGGTCTGGCTATGTATTGGCATTGTCGAAGCTTCAAGTCCACTCAGACCCAGAATCTCAACGAGTTGAGAGTGTGGAGATACCGAATAATGCCGCAGAAGGCGCGGCTGCTGGAGTATTATAGGGCCTCTCTAGTTCGCTTCGGCCTTGCCCTTAATCCTGGTTGAAATCCATCCATTCGCATATTTGCATGGATGTAGTTGTGCTTATTGGCCTTTTTATCAGTCCCAAGGCCCTGCGCCGCCTCAGACTTGGTCCTTAGTCCTTATCTAACCATGGAATGGGGTTTCTACTTCCTCAAAGACAGGGCAGAGCAGAGAGTGCAAGGGCCATTACCTGAACGAAGCGTTTTCTTCTGGAAGCTCCGTAGAGAGGAAGAAGAGTGGGAAAAGACAAACAGAAAAAAGAAAAAAAAAAGGCTCTTAAGAACACGTGGGAATTGAGAGACGAACAACAAAACAAGCAGATGAAGAATCGCTTTTACCGCGGCTACCCATAGATAGCGTGTATTTCTGATTAGTCAGCAGCCAGGTCTTATCAGCAAGTCACTCGCATCTACGTGTTCCTACGCCTGTTTTCCAGTGACGTGACAAGATGATAGATAGATGTATGCATGCTGAATATGAAAAGCCCCACCTGCCCCAAAGACGAGAGATGTGGGGAAGGAGCCAGGGCAAAGAAGAAAGAGGAGGGCAGAAAAAATGGAAGGAAAGAAAAAGGGGATCGATCACTCACATGCTGCTGTATCTGTGGGCTTTGTTGCTGGAGGAAAGAAGGAGAAAAATTTTCACACCCGGGCGGGTAGCGATGACAAGCCAGCGCCAGCCAGCGCCAGCCAGCCAGGAAGATAACGCGGGTTTCTTTTGTCTGTGGCTAACTGCAAAAGAAAAAAAAAATAAAGCGAATCCAAAAAGGAAGCTCGCCAAACATGAGCACCGGCCATCTCCTTCTAGCTTCTAGAAATAAGGGCAGCAGCAAGCAGCCTGGTTTTCTGGCAGTTTGTTTCCCTTCGTCGTATCTTTGTACCTTTGTACCTTCCTTACCTTGTGTAGGCTTGGTACTCCCTTCCCTTCTCTTGGTAACTACCACAAAGCCCTAGTGCTCCCCCAGCCCGCCACAACCAGCGCCTCAAACCGAGAGCCCTGGTGGCGCTCACGCATCCAATGATGATATCATTGCCAAAACACCCAGGCTCGCTAAAGATAACAAGAAGTGAAAATATTTTCTTCTTCTCGCTCGTTTAACTCGGCCGGGAGGACGGGCAAAGAGGGGACCCTTGGGATCCCAGCAAAGAGACACATCGCAGCATTTATACTACATGCAATCGACAATGCAGCTTTGAAGCTACGGGCGATGTCTCCCTCCTCCAGCACTGATAAGGCCATATACACGGCAAGCCAAGCGGCGCCTACATACAAAGCAATTGTCGATGATCCTGTGCAGAGATTTCTTCCCCCCTCCTTCCCCTCTTCCCCTCTTCCCCCCTTATCATCGCTTCCCTATCAAGGCGAAAACAGGAAGGAAAAGAGAACAGATCTTCTATCTTCTGTCTTCCGACAGATTCGTCATGAAGCGACAGACAAGTAGGAGAAGCGGGGGGGGGGGGGCATGAATGGCTTTCTCACTTTTAACCGGCCCCTGGGCTTTGAGAACGTGGGGGGCAGCAATGGACTGAGCCTTCGTTCTTCCAGTCCTCCGAACCAGCAGCTGTGTTATCAGCAAGATACTATCTCCCCATTACTTCGCCCGTTACATACATGTATGTGGTGTAGTGTACCAATATGTAGCTGAGCCTGCAAATGCGCTGCAACCCTAAATCAACCAAACCCGCCATATCAAAAACCACGACTCTCACCTCGCCTCATCTCCCCTCCGTAAGCAAAGCAAAAGTGCCCTAGTTCTTGGGCTCTTATTCCAGGCCCTTCCCCTTTACTTCTATCTCCTCACCATCCTATCAAAGCCCTATCGTAACATCACAACCCAGCTCAACCTCTCCGTATACACAAGCAGGCAACATTTTCTTCTTCGCTTTGGGCACCAAGAGAACGAGGAAATACCAGCAAGAAGCAAGGCAAAAGAAACTTTTCTGTATTTTCTTCTATCGTAAGAGCAGCAAGTAAAAATCAATCGGGCACTTGCCGTATTTTTGGTTTATTCGTCTGATCTCCTCGGCTCCTTCAATCCGGGGCAACGCTTCCTTAGGGTTTACAGTTAGCTGCCTCGGACGGACGAACAACCATGGCAGATGAAGACCAATCAAGATAGAAACAATAAGAAAGATATAAAAAAAAAAGGGAGTTCATCTATAAAGACACCATCTATGTTCGCGGGGAAGAGGCAAATAGGCAAAGAAGAATACTGGGACAATAGGAAGCTGTAAAAGAAATGAAAAAGGAAAGAAACTATAAACAAGCCTGGATATATCGGAACGGCAATAAACACTAATAACAAAAGGAAGATTCTTCCTAAGAATAAAAGAAGGACCAGAGATAGGAAAGCAGAGTAACAAGAAAAGGCCAAGAAATAAAAAAGGGGAGGAAAAGGTAATATAGTGCTTTCAATCTCGTGTGTGGCTCTGGCTCTTGGCCAGCTGCGCTCAGTTCTCATGCAAGTCCTCGTCTTCCACAAGATACATGTCCTCGTGGCCGTTGTCATGTGCTGTTACCTGTATATTCCCCGTCGCAACCGCAGCTGGCACTGCCGCTGGAACGGATATACGTCTGTTTGCGCCATTGGCAGGCCCAATAGTTCGACTCGACGAACCACTTTCCTGTCGAGCCATAGCCTCGCTGCCCTCGAACTCGGGGATGAAGCCAGCGACACCCGAACTAGATGGTGTTGGCGGGCCAAGTACAGTAGAGTCTCGGTGATGGCCAAGTTTGGCAAAAGGCGAGAACGACGAGAGCTTGTCACGGAACTTTTTGCGCTTGCCCTCTCCGCCAAAGCCAAAGCCATGGCTCTGGCTGTTGCTAGCACCAATACCAGACACTGATGAAGCACTGCTGGCTATTCCAGCCGTGATTGTCGTCGTGTTAGTCGGTGCAAATGGATTCATAGTGTTGCCCGTTGGTGTGTCTAGATGACTTGCACTAGTGACAGGCCGTTGCCATGCGTCATCCCCAGCGGCTGACATTCGGGGAGTAAACAATGATAGACCGCCCTGAGATGTCGGCCGCATTTCATGGGCTGAGCGTAGATTCCGGCTAGGTGCAATCTCATCATACGAGGTAGCAAGAGAGGCACATCCTGCTCCTATTGGGCTGCTGTTGATAGAAGGACTGCGGGCATTGGCATTCGGCTTGAGCGAAGGACCGAAAATGGAGTTTGCAGCGGCAGAGGAATTCGAATTGCTTGCCTGGCTTTGCGTTGTGCATCCCGAATGCACCGACGAAGAGCGGCTATTAGAGCGTGGTCGGATGCTTTTATTTGAGCTTCGAATGCTAGGCGGCGGTGAGCGTGAGAAATCAACGGTTGAGTTGGCACCGAAAACACTGGCAGAGTCGTCGCTAATGTTAGAGAAGCTCTCGGCATAGCGAGCACCTGCTGCGTTCAAGGATAGATTTTGACCGCTGTTGCTGTGGATGCTCGGGGCCTTAGCGGCAGACACAGCTGCCTGCGATAGAATCACTGATGATGATACATTGGCCACGCCCTTGACCTGGGAGGCCGCAGCAGTCGGTAAATGGCGCAGTTTGTTGCCGATGATAGCACCTGTGTGGGATATTAGAGCACGGATAACAGACTTCTTCAGGGCCTCAACTAGATCTAGGTTGGACCAGGTCTTGTTGTGCCATTCGATCTGCGGCATGCGGAAGACGAGATCATGCACATCTTCAAAGTTGCGGGCATCTTTGCCCTTGTAGCTCAGACACAACAACACTGATGGCACGTTAATGTGGGCAAAGGCCATGAACTTGTTTGCTCGGGCCATCATTTTGGTCACATCGTCAGAATGCGATCCACGGCGACGTCTGCGCCTACGAGACGGTCGCGCCGATGTTTCACGACGACGAAGGCCAAAACGCCCGGCTTTGCCCGATACATCATTGCTAGAAGTGCCTAAGCCTGGAGCAACCGAGGCCGTAGATGATGCGCCTCCCCCATGCATCGCGACAGCGCTAGAAGAACTAGTAAGGCGAATTGGAGGCGGACGAATAAGGCCAGGGCGCGAAAGCGATGGCGTTGTACTGCGCAGAGATTCACTAGAGTGCTTCTTGGTGGGAATACGCAGTGTATTGGCACGTAGTAGTGTCTTTGTGGTTTTGGTACTGCTGCTTGTGCCCTCACCTCCAGTGCGAATGCTGACCGACTTTTGTCTACGGCGATGGCCTTGGTGGCTGAAATGCGGGCCTCGATGTGTGCGATGATGGTGATGGTCCGAAGTAGCCTGTGGAGAGGAAGCATGAGCCCGGGGTAATGACGTCAGAGTGGGCCGCAGACGCATCTCCAAGGAAGCCGACGATGGTGAGCCCATATCACTTAGGCCATTGCTAAATGTGGCCGATGGAAGGCTTGAATCATGGTGATCAATCTCTCCATCTGTACCAGTGTCGTCATCTGTGTCGCCGTGGTCGTGGTCGTGATCATCGTCATCGTCGTCATCATCCTCATCACTCGCCACACTGCTACCATCACCGCCATTCCGTTTGATGATAAATGGCGATACATCCTTGGGCGACTCGCCATCGTTCATTCCAGGGAAAATGTATTCTAAGAGCTTCTTGCCTACGTCACGCTCCAGCTGAATGCGCATGGGGAACAGATTGACTTCAAAGTCTTCCATGACTGTGATTCCAGCAATAGCCTCCAACATATACCAGTACACTTGAATCATTTTTTGGCCTTGGAATAGCGGTGCGTGCTTGGCATCGTAGTATGGGCTAATGATTTCAGGGTACAGAGCATCGGGGAGAAGGTTGAGACCCAGGATCTTTCCCACTTGAATCAGGTTGAAATGTGAGCCATCAGAGCTGTCAGTACGGTGATATTCGACATCTCGTAATTGCAGTTCAACTAGAGGGTCATTTGTATCACGGACTAGGTGCCACACAATATCACGAGCTGTGATACTCCAGCGCAAAAGAGGCGTGCTTGTCTGGGCAGCGCCATACGTGTTGTGTTTGCGCTGCGATGACGTAATTGCTTTCATCATGAAGAAAAGTTCTTCCTCGCAAGCAGCCAGCTCATTACTGAGAGTCATACGGTCTTTACGCAAACTGTTGGCCGAAACGCCATCGTTGCGAGGCCCTCCAGTAAAGCCTCGAGGGAATGTCTGGAAGTGCTGGCGGATATGCTCAAGCTGGCGAATACGGTGCTGCATTTTGCTAACAGTCTCGGGGATGCCGCTGAGATCGGAAAAGTCTGAGGCTAGCATAATCTTCTCGAGTCGCTCGCTACGAATCTTTTCGGTAGGTTCATTGTACATGAGCAGGTCTAGCACAATGACATACATAGCATAGTACTGTGATGAGTTGCAGAGAGCCCGCGCCTGGGGGAAGTCAACCCACAGATAGTCCATGCGACTGTCTGTTGGTTCTTTGGAGGCTTGGTTGGTGGACGGGGCGGCACGAGGATCAGACGTCGAGCCAGCAGCGCTGTCGGCATTAGCCTGGGGATCAAGGCCGTGATGTAAACTAGGATTGGGGTTTGGTGCGATGTTGGAAGAATCTGTATCAACCGTGTTGCTAACGTTGTTGCTGTTGTTGTTACCACTGCTCGATCCCTGTCCCCCAGTACTATTCTCCGTATTGATCTTATCATTGTACTTGAGACGCAGCGTGTTGAACTTGTCGTAGCGCATCATGCCTGACGTCTTTTGCACCACGCGCTTGAAGCCGAAGGGGTCCGTTTCAAAATCAAACATTACCTCCATTGGTACCCACGGCGGCCACATCGACCCTAAAGGTGCACCGTAGGAACTTCCGCCATATGCTCCCATGGCAACAAGCTGCGAGTTTTGGAACCATTTGCGGTGTGTAACGAAGAATTGTGTACTATCCATGTTGACTTGGAATCGTCTCTGCACCAGGCCACTGACATTGTCCGATAGCCGCTTCTTGTCCATGACCTCGACTACCTTGAGTTCCATGCCTTTAGAAGTTAACAGCACCACGTTCTTCTGATTCTGGTCACTCTGCAGTTGAATCTGCGGAGCAATCAAACGCACGTGGTAGCTTTTCTTGGGCATAAAGCCAGCTGAGATGCCCGAGGACAAGTCGGAAGAACATGCTGCAGCACCGTTTTCGGCATCATTACTGCCAAAAATGAAACTGTTGGTGCTTGAGTCGCGACGGGCCCGGACACGAGGGTTCAGACTAGGGTTCAAGCCAGAGTTAGAGCCGTTGATACTTGCGTTAATGCTAGTGCTAGTGGCAGAAAACGATCCGCGATCGCGATCGCGGTCCCGGTCTCGCTCACTGCTAGCTCCACGGCCCAAGTCCATGTCACGCGAGCTACCAATGCTAGAACTGCTCATATTGTGGTTGTGTCCATGGTTGTTGTGTCCCAGGTTGTAGCTACTGCTGCTACAATTGCTGCTGCTATCAACAGGTATGTCTCCAATAAAGCGTCGTCCGTCCTCCATAAGCTTACGGATCGCCTCATCGGCCTCAGAAGGGATCGAGGATTGGTCTGTGTCTCTGCCGCCGCTGCCATTGTTTTGTGGCCCATGAACATGTATGCCGCTGTGTGAATTACTCGACTTATTGCCTGCCACATAAGATTTGGCCGTAGTCGAGCGCTTTGGCGTGTTGAACTTGGCGCGCTCTTGCTCCTCAACAATGTCTAGGATGAACTTTACGGCAGGTCGGGAAAGGTAGTACACCAAGCCTCGGCGGAGACTAACTTGATCAAAGTATCGCAGCACAATGTTCCGCAGCTCATTGTTCCACTTAAAGTGCAGGTTATGGATGACAAAGCGATTGTTGTAGTCACTCTCAAACTCTGCACCAGTGGGCAGTTTGATAGAAGCTCCAGGAGGCATGTTGCCCGAAGAGAAGGACGATGATGAAGAGCAATTGTCGTCAGGCTTTGGTCGGGGGCTATTGGAGTTGCTATCAAGCGAGGTTCCAGACACAGAAGCAGCCTTAACAGCAAGACCAAGGATCATATGCTCAAGGAAAGCTTTTTTATGTAGGAAGATCTCGCTTTGTCGCCGCAGCATCTCCAGCTGAGCCATCGACTCAGCATCGTGGTCTCGCTTAATAGCACCAACTTCAGCTTCGTCCATAGCCAAAGCATGACTATCCATTTGCTTCTGTAGGCGACTTAGGCGATCATTGACAAGCCTCTGCTGCACGCGGCGAGGATCGTCATCATAGCTCATGATACAGAAGTGAGTAGGCTCATTTCCAAAAGGGCTTGTGCGCTCGGGGTCTCCAGCAATAACACCACCAATATCAGTCTGTCTAAAGTACGTAAGACGTGGCGAGAAAGCAAGCGGGAGAATCTTAGTATCCAAGTTGCGTTCCGACGGCAAAATCCAGTCTAGCTCAACAAAATCATCCACATCAATCCACGTCATATCATTGTCAGGGATTGTGAAGCGCGAATTGTCAGGGCCGTCATCTTCCTTATCCGAAACGTCCTGCTTCATACTGCTGCTCGCATCATCGTCAACCCCCATGGCCGGCATCTCAGAGAGGTTAAGGTTGGAGTTCCGGCCGGGGCTGCGCATAGTGGCTGAAACAGCACGGATATCGGTCGATACAAGATCAAGTTGAGCAGCATGAATTTTAATTCCACTGGTTCGAGACTGAGTCTTGCGTCCGTGATCCTGGGTGTTGAACTCTTCACGCCGCTGATGCAAATCTAGCATGAAGCTGTCGAAGCGCACCTTGATGCCTGTAGCCATTGACCCGTCCTCAAGATCGGTGTCGGGATCCTTGTGCTTATAAATGTGCGTCAAAAACAGAGGCGCTAGCAATAGATTGTATTTGAGTGTGGCTACATGACGACCAAACTTCTTGCTGCCCTTATCGCGACCAGGCCAGAGTTTTCCCTGCCGGATTGGCAGAGACATACCACCACCAAAGAGTGATAGCCACTGGTAAAAGTGGGTGAAGAATCGGGGGGTCATATGCACCGTGTTGTAGCTGCGTGATGGCTGGGGAGTAGTAGCCATCCAATCGCGGTCAACAGGAGCCCTGACGGCAATAGACAGATGAATATGAGACGATCGGAAGCCCCGGAACGCATCATACGGGAGACCCGTGACACGGTCGGGTTTTGCTTTGCTAGGGTCGCGGAGAATAACATTGTAGTGAGGCTTGAAGTCAAAGCTGCGTTTGCCATTGACAATGGTCTGTTCAAAGACAAGACCAATCATCCACTGAACCTTGCCGCCTAGTTTCATCACCACCTTTTGGAAGTCCTGACTAACCACAGGCCCATTATCATCATAGTCGATCTGTGGATTGTCGTCTTGACCATCTCGGTCTCGGCGCATCATAGCCCGGACCAGCTGAGCATAGTCGGGGATGGCTAACACGTACTCACCACTGTTGACAGTCATGAAGCGCTTTGGATCATCTTCAGCATTCAGGTTAAGCCGGACATCATTACGCCAGCACATGAGGAAGCCTGCGCCCGTTCCCATCAGGCAGTAAGGGTCACGTGTGCCCTTAAGGGACAAAAGCACATCACCATCGCCACGCCAAGCAATGTGGATGCGAGAGTGGAAACTGAGGCGTATTTTGTCCCAAAAGCCAACGCGCTCCGAAGGGTCCAGCTGCGGCTTGGTGAAGGTTTCGATGACAGTCATCATGTCTTGAATAGCCGGCTGGTAGCAAGGGCCCCACGTGATGCGAGTGGGAAGCGACGTGTTGACGTCAACCTTCATGTTAGAGTAGGTCTTGACGGCTCCAATGGTGCGCCTAATCTCCAGATGATAGCCGTGGGTCTTAGCTCCTTCAAAGTCCATAACATTAGGCTTGATGATGTCAATCCTCAGAGGCCGCAAAGACTCAGGACCACGATACTCTTCAGCAATGACAAAGTCTGTTGAAAGTGAAAAGGCATTCTTCTTGGTCGATTGACTAGCCTCGAGGGGCGGGACATGAATAAATGGTAGCGGGTAGTCGCGGAGTGAGATTCGGGCCTCACTAGTACCAATATTAATGTGCAAAGGCACCAGCAGCGAGTATTGTGTGTCTTGGGGGATACCTTTACCAACACTATGCATGAATGCTGGCAGGTCCTTAAGGGGGAAAGAGGGCTTGTCAATAGTGATCTGCAAGTCGGTGAAATAGGCTGAAGCTAGGGCAGCACGAGCTGGGACTTCCAAGATCGACTCGGCGTCTTCAATATCGTCAGGCGTATTACTGGGACCCCATGCCGCACTTCGGAATTCACGAACGTTTTCTTCAGCTATAGCACATGCCCGATCAATGCGCTTTTTCCAACTTGAGGCATGAAGCGTATCAAGCTTCGCCCGGGCCTCCTCTAACTTGAGACGAGGACTAGCACTATTGCTAAGACACGGCATATTGTTTTCGGGATCATACGATGGCCCATGGTTCCGAGAGTGGCCTCCAAGATGATGATGCAAGTTAGAACGATTACGCAGACCTTCCTTGTCTATATCCAAGGTGCCGGTTGAGGCTTGACCGCGTTTATGCTTGGTACGGTTGGTCTTCCGCGACTCCTCCTGCACTATTTTGGTCTTGAGCCGGAAGGCTTCCTCTCTGGCTAACCTTTGCTGCTGCTCAACCAAGCCGGCGCGGTATATCATGCCCAGCTTCCACTCAAATGCGCCGTCTTCAATCTCAAACAAAAATGCCCTAGTGCGTATAGATATCCGCGGAGGAACTTTGGGCCCGACAGGACCTTTGTCAAACGGAAATTGCTTTTCGCCGTCAGTCTTGAAGCGGTAGTGGAGTTGTTGTACGCTCTTCATAGTGTTTACAAGATTATCTGTGATTCTATTGAGAAGAACCTCATACGGGATTGCCAACCGAATTGACTCGGCATAGAGCTCGATCAATTTATCAGCAACGTAGCCACCACTTGAGACCTTTTTTCGCGACTGGCGATAATCCAGGCGCGCTGCCTTGACACTCAGAACCCGCGACCATACAGTGCTAATTCGTGGAGAATTGACGCATAGTCGGATAAGACACGATGTAAGATACGGCGCAGACCAGCGATGGCTACCGATCTCAAGGCCAAAGACTTGCAGCAACATTCTAGGCTCATGTGGCATGGTTGCCTTGATTTGAACTAGCGAAATATTGACATCTGCTGTGAACAACTCGGTCATGCTGGCCCCTTGAAGCTGGCCACGGCCAAGTGGCAGGGAAGAGGGAGACTGTGGAGGGGAGAGATATTCCACTTCGGAGCTTATAGCTGGGGCTTTAGACTCTGCTATGAGTGGCTCCTCGTCGCTAGAATAGCTATGCATGGGCGTAAAAGCCTTTCTGAGAACCATCAGGGCGACGCCCATGGCATAGTGGCGATAAAGCGACCAGTTGATCAAGACGGACCGCATATTAGCCTGAAGATGGAAGACTGGGCCGTGGGTGTCGCTCATGGAACTAAGAGTCACCTCAGCACGGGGACAGCGAATAAACGGCTCAACTTCAGTGTGGCTAATCGACTCAATGATGAAAACCTCCAGGCCCTTGACATGAAAACCTAGTTTGCGGCCATCGCCAGGTACAAGACACGCCTTTTTGCGTGGAGTGGGCGAGAGTGGCGTTTTGAGAATGTCGGCATCTGGTGTCATAGAACGACTTCGTGTTCGCCTCCGGGAGTTATGTCTTTGAAGGCTATCAAGACGCTGAGCACGATACTCTGTGGTTAGAGAGTCCAGCTGAACGCTCATGCCACGGGTATCATCCGATACCTTGACATCAGTCCCAGCAACTTCCATGCTGACATCAGACATTTGAATTTGTACATGCAGCAGCCAGGATGGAAGTGCCCGCAGGAAATTTTGCTTAGTTGATGGGCGCTTACTCTTCTTCTTATCGCCTCGTACGTCCTGGTGAAGTTGATGCACAATCTGCCGGAGACCCTCGATAAACTCTGGGCGTAGCATTTTGATTGTAGATGTTTTTAGGGTGCCATTGACCACAACAAAGACGTCAGGCGCTGCGCTGAGCTGAATTCTCATATCAAAGCTTTCTGTCTGTGTCAAGTCAAGCCGTTCGCCACTAGCAGTTTGGTAGTAGAGCTTGTGTGTCTGAAGACGCATGGTCGAGGCCAAGGAGTAGTGGAGCTCTTGAACAGCAGAGTGGAAAGACTCAATCTCCAGGGATATGGATGAGATGGAAGATATAATAAGGTCCGAATCATCCGAATCCTCGGTCTTTTTTAACGGCGAAAGTGAGATACGCATGACAGGCTCATGCATGGAGAACTTTATGTTGGCCTTGGGCAGAAGCCGCGATATCAAATGGTGTTTTTGCGAGTCGGAAGTCTCTGGCTGCTGCATGACCCGTCGTTTCGGCTTAGGCTTAAGCAGCCGTATTAACAGGGGGATTTGGTGCGGGCTGAGATCGAGCGAAGGGGAGGTGATGACTGAGTTTGCAAACAGAATGTTGGTGTTCCTCTCCTCGGGGCTTCCCCGCTTCACAAGCTCGACTGTTTTAGAGGGCAAGGTAGTCTTCATCGTTGTAGTCGCCATAGGAATATAAACGAGCCTCTGATGCTTGCCAGAGCCGTCATTGATACCAACTGAGATTGAAAGTGCCGCTGCCAAAGCCTCGTGAGCAATGTCGTTGCCATCAAAATACATTCGGTGAGCCGGCGATTTGGAATTGAGTCGGTGGAGGTCAATACCGACCTCTTTCATAGAAGCTGTCATAGTCAGGGGAGGCGAGCCAGGATAGTCAGCCTCGGCCTGTTTAGAGACAGCTACATAGCTGACGGCAAATTGTACCTCTTTTATTCCGCGCAGAATAGACATGATCAGCTCCTTGGAGTCTGCTACTCTCTGCAGCAAGTCATTGTCAACATTGGAGTTGAAAGTTGCGATGCGCAGGGGCGGCTTAAGCAACGGGGCAGGCTGGAAGGCTTCATCAAGGCCAGAAGAGGCTGCAGAGTCGGCCTGAAGTCCTGCATTCCCGCCAATGAATATAGGAGGGGGTGGGGTGGCCACCTCTTTTCCTTTGCGCATCTTTTTGAAATTAGCGAGAGAAAGTGAAATGTCGTCCCATGGAATATGCACACGGCCCAGTTTGAGGGCAATGGACGCATTGCGCAAACCATCTTGGCTGTCAATAAGAAAGCCGTGAATATTGAGGGTAATGTTGTCGACGATGTCAATCGATTCCTTACCCTCCGCAGTAAAAAGCACGCTGCGCAGGGCAATGTTCCATTCGGCCTGGTCCTTTTTTTTCTTTTTGGCACTCTGGTCCGCGCCAGCATTGAAAAACCACGTGCGATCAACCAGCCTGCTACGCGTATCAACACCCAGATTGAAGCTTCCGCATTGTATACTGCCTATGCCCACCATGTTGATACTTGAATTCGTGGCGACGAAATCAACCATTCGTAGCCATTTGATGTTGCGATGAAGCTTTTTTATTCTATCCTTAAGCTTGGTGAGCATTTCCAGGGTTCTGCTGGGATTTGGCGATGGAGGGGAAGTTGGGGCTGCAGTGGAGCCCGGGTTATCAGCGGCGTCGGCAGATTCGGCTGGAGTAGCAATCGGGGGAATGAAGGGATCATCGTTTTCAATAGGAGAGTTGAGTGTATGGCCATTGCGAGTAATGGTGGGCGTCGAAGAGGGAATAGCGATGTACCCAGGACTGGCTTTAGCAAGAAGCGAGTCTGTAGGCAAGCTAGAAGCCACGTCCTCTTCGACATCGCTAGTTGACGAATCGCAGTCATCCCCACGCCGCGCACTGTTTTCCAGCTGGGTGCGGTTGATGGTGATGGCGAGTTCATCAACCACAATACTAAGCCAAGTTGGCTGGGCAAAGGTTGGGCGGTGGAGGTTAAGACCCAAGCCGCGAATATCTATGCGGATGCCGTCACGGGGCGTGTACGAAATTCGACGAAGAGAAGAGAAGCCGAGGCGCTGGATGGAAACACCAGTAAGGATTCGGAGAATAGCAAAGAATACCAGCGAGCAGAGATACAGCAAAACGGCTACGCCGAAGACGAACGAGGGGTTGAACAAAGCCATTTTATATCGGGCAAATGGCCGGAAGGGCCGGCCGGTATCGAGGATCTTGTACACACGGGCGGGCGCTGCATGAGAGAAAAGGAGAAGAAAGCAGATAAAAGTTAGCCTAGAGCGTCCTTTGGGGGGAGAGTCGACAATATGAACCAATGCATTGCAATGGCTCCAGCCAGTTTCTGAAGCTGACAATGACAAGCGCGAGCTGTCTCTGGTACCGATGACAAGCCCAGACGCAAGCTCAGACCCTCTCAAAACAAGCCAAAGTAGCCATGTATGTACGATGGTGGGCGTGGCATAGAACACATGACATATGGCCAGAAACAAGTATCGCTGGTACGTACCTTGGATTGTGATATAATGTTTTGCGCTCTAGTAAAGATGAGAAATGGCAGCATTCAGCTCCATGGCGCCTTCCAAGCCAAAATCAGAGAAAAAGAAAAGGGCAGAGATGCAGGTGTTTTTAATATGAGAAGGACAATATTAAAAAAAAAAAAAAAAAAAAAAAAAGAATGAAGAATGAGAACCAACAGGTGAATCGAAGACGTGCGTAGGTATGTATCTATGTACGTACCTGTTGTGCTTTTTTTTCCCCTTCTTATTTCTTTAATAATATTGTTGGAATTTTTGGGGAAGTGGCGAAGAGAAAGTCAAGCTAAAGCTGGCAATAGCTTTTTTTGATAAAGGTCAGGATGCTGGGACGGGTCAAGTCAGTATGGGTCAGGCTAGGTTCGTGGCAGATTCCAGGCCCAGTAGAGTCAAGACAGGGAAGAGCAAGAGCAAAAACCCACATGCATACGCACGCACCTTCCACTATTAAGCCCCCGGTCAAAATACCATCAGCTTGTTGATTATTCAGCTTATTTCGTACCCTTATTTGCGTCAACAAATCCACGAGCTGAAGCTTTTTTTTTTCTTCTTTTTTTCTTTTTTTTGTTGGTGAAGTTGAGAGAAAAACAGGGCCATTTACTATCCATTACCTGTTGGCCCTCCCACCCTTGGTTGTACGGTACTGTGAGTGAATGGGGTGGAGGAGTGGAAATCCCAAAATTCCAACCCGGTGCCCTGTTGATCAGGAAAGTGCTAATTTGTCTCTAGCAAAAAGGATATTACCATACATACAGGGCAGAAATAGGAGGCTTCATGTAGACCCTAACTCGGTGTATATAACCCTACTAGCAGCTATAGCTATTCGTTAGACTCCACTGGTGAACAGATGCCAAGGAGACTCCCATGACAGACTTGCCCTGCCCTACCCTATCTCACCATGTCCCCAACATATCCCCCTCGTTCTTACCCTCGCATTTTACTCCCTCTCCTTTCCTCTCTCTACTCTATCGCTTCAGGGTCTTCTGCTTCTCGGCATCAGTCGCTACATTGCGGCCTTCCACTAGCAGTCCCTTGCGCTTGCGCACTCCATCCATGTACTTCTTGGCTACATTGTCCTTATCGGCTAGTTCTCCCAGGTCCTCCAAGTCATCTTCGGTGAAGGGTACCCAGAAAGGATCTTCATCCAGAATCTCGAAGCCAGCAAAGATCAACTGTGGTTGCGCTGCGCCCGAAGTGCGTTTGCGTGTTTCGTCTGCGAAGCCAAAGGCCTCGGCCACTGGCAGAGTAGCCTGAATCGTAAAAAACGGAGTGCCTTCGTTCATGCTCTCGGCAATCACTCGGCCACGGCGTCGCGTCAGGACATCGTAGACGCGACCTAACACGTCGGTAGATGCCTGGATTTCTACCGTGTACATGGCTAACAGCATGCGTGGAGACCAGTCCATAAAGCCTGCCTTGAAAGCCGCCTGGAACGTCTTGATAACCTCTCCAGTCAAACGGCCAAGTTTGTCGCGTGCCGAAGTACTCTCGCCCTCGGGCAGCGTAATGGAAACATCTTCAATGAAGACAGCAACTCCCTCGACAGGTTCATGGCACAAAGGCCCTTGGTTGGTTGCAAGTTGGAACCCGTATGAAATCTTGTCCCCAAAATGCCCTGGACTGAGAACATCATCCGAGGGAGGAGAGTTAGCCGGTGCAAAAATATGCGACATAACCTGGTCGGCAGTGGCATCAATAAGCAGGTTGGGACCTATTCTTCGTGGGCCAAATGATGAAATTTTGTCAACCAGTCCCTTCCACGCTTCTCTTCCTTTTCCTTCTTCAAGGGCCTTGCGCAAGCCTTCACGAAGTTCAGTGGTAGAGAGACTCTGTGATGCAACAAACCCCGCTTCAATGTCTTCCCCCTCTTTGCTTTCAATGTCGTCGCTGTTGCCAACCTTTTCCGCCCTTTTATCCGAGTAGAGCTTCTTAATTGAGTCTGCATTCTTCCGAAGATAGCTCGTGACCTCGACCGGTAGAGGTTGCACACGAAGCGAGATAGTCACTTGCTTTGAGCTGGTAGCCATAATCACTCCTCCGCGGCCTAACTCCTTGTTGGCAGGGGGGCGCATCTCCTTATCACGAACAATAGACTCGCGATAGGGGACAATGGGAGCGCTAGCCTGAATCTCGCAGCGAGAGAATCGCTCTTTCAGATCTGTGAGGCAACGCTCTAGATGCAGTTCTCCCGCAGTCAGCAGGACATGCTCTCCTGTCTCGAAATGCTCATATTCTGCACAGGGGTCGCTTTGCACCAAGAGTTTTAAGCCCTCAATCATCTTGTCCAAGTCCATTGGGTTCACCGGCTCCAGTGCGACACGTACAATAGGCTGACCGGCCATGTTGACACCAGCTAGGTTGGGTGCGCCGTCACGCACGCTGCATAAAGTGCCAGACTTGAGGATGTTGTCGTCCAAACCACCAATTCCAAACACGCAACCGGCAGGAACAGATTCTAGGCTCTCAAGGTTGCGGCCCATGAACATGTACAGCGCCTTAACTTGGATTTCCCGAAGCTTTTCGGCAGCACTAGATTGGGCGGGAGACCACTTGGGAGGCACTACGTATAATTTATCACCCACACTGACAGTTCCCGAGTAGATGCGAGCAAAGCCAATAAGATGCTCAGGGTCGATTGTCTTTTCTTCCAGCTCCGGGGCATGTTTGTCTAGGTTGACATCTTCTAGACTATCAATGACAGATTCAACGTCGTTTTGGCTCTCGGCAGCTTGCTTGCGGGCAAACTCGGCACGCTTCTTGCGTGCCAGCTCTCTCGCTTCGTCGCTTGACATGGTACCAGGCTTGCGTTTGTTTTCAGGAAGCTCGCTCTCGGGAATAGACACAACCTTGCTGACATAAACAACCACTGGCTCGTCTTTCTCCGTCTTGAAATCTATCATGGCACTTTTGACGGTAGTACTGATGCTTTCTGATCCAGGTGAGTTTTCAAGTAACGCCGGAAGACGCTCAGCTTGCGCTTGCTTTGGCGATGGAAGAGATTCAACAACAGAGACCAATACTGCCACGGATATTGGTAGCCAACAGGCAAACACCGATGTAAGACACACTCGAGGATCGCGTGATCTCAAAATATGGTTGGGGAGGGTGATGCTGAGTGACTTGAGGACCTTTTCCAGCAGCTCAGGATCGCCTTTCCCATGATCGCCGCCTATCGTGGCATTGTAGACTGTCCAGATAGGCTCTAGGACCAGCTGGACAAACATTGGTTTTAACGATCGGCCCTTGAGATGTTTTTGGGCCAAGATTTTCTTGGTCTTTGGGTCTAGGTAGAAGTTTCCCCAGAGTACCTTTTCCATGTGACCTCGCTTGATGCCTAGCTTTTTTTCGTAGATGCTAGCAAACTGACGAACAGTAAATGCCCAGCCGTCAATGGCGCTGCTGAAGATGACATTGTTCTTTTCCGGTGCAAAGTAAATGTCTGCATCATCCTTTTCTTGAAACTTGTCATCGCCATCTGCCTGGCTTGTAGAATCCTTGGTCATAGCAGCGGCAACCTTGGCGTCCATCTTTTCTCTCCAATTCATGTCCTCTTCCATGCGCTCGCCTTGGAAGAAGCTTCCAAGCACTGCATTGACCTGCTCTAGAAGCTTAGAGAGATGTGTATACGCTTCGCTCGGGGTCATTTTAAGCTCTGTGATCAAACGGTCGATTTTATTGATGACCAGTAGCGGGCGAAGCTTCTCAACCCATGCTTGGCGCAGAACCGTGACTGTCTGACTACACACACCCTCAACGGCATCAACCAGCACGCAAGCACCGTCACATAGTCGGGAGGCTGTAGAGACTTCGCTGCTAAAGTCGATATGGCCGGGGGAATCAATTAAATTTATCAGATATTCTTTCGATTCAGGTTCTGCTTCCGGGGCCGCGCGACGCATCATGGAGAAATACAATGAGATAGCTGAGGACTCCATGGTGATGCCGCGCAGCTGCTCATCGGGGCGCGAGTCGAGATACCGAATCTTTCCAGCAAGTTTTGGAGAAATAATGCCGTTAGTTGCAAGCAGAGCGTCGGTAAGCGAGGTCTTTCCATGGTCGACGTGTGCGAGGATACAGATCTAGTCAACAAGCAGGCAGTTGTTAGCAGGACTTTAGACTGGATACTCAAGGAGCAGCTTACATTTCTGATATCAGCAGAATGCTGCTGCAGACGGGCAAGCTTTTCCGCAGAAACAACAGGCATGGTGATGGCGAGGCAAGACGTTTATATTATGGGTGTTATGTGGTATGTTTTGTTTATATTTCAGGAGTAGCGTGAGTTATGGTTGAAGAACGTAAAGAGTATATTGAAAATACAAAATCAAAAGATGTATACAAACGCTCTGTTGCTTGCAAAGCCGGTGCCCTCTACTTGCTATATAAAGCTGGATGTCGTCGCAGGTCTCTTCCTACATGCAAATTTCTTCTTCACAATCATTTTTGATACTGCCAGCGTCATAATTCATCACTTGTGTAAGCTCGTCCCATCGTATGCATATAAATGGGTCACACCCCGCTAATACCGGATAAGTCGCTATCATGCGGTAGAATATCGGTTTAATGGCTATCGTCTACCTAGCACAACTAAATATCTGTATATCTGATATTATGCAACTAACGCTAGCATGTAGCCCTAATGCCCTCTGAATTTGATGAAAAAGAAAAAAAAAAAAAAAAATACAGATGTAAATTAGCCATCACAAATTCACCAATATTTGCGTATATACAGCCTAGCTCTATTTGTGCATCTCGTATTGAAAGAAGTAGACGCCAAATAAAAGCAAATTACAAAAACCGGAGTCCATTGGGTCAAGTAGGCTCTTTCACGGCAAAACAACAATAAGACCTTCCAGCCGAAGCCCAGGCCAAAGCAGCCTCACAAAATACAGCTTTTAAGCCCAGCGGCCCACGAATTTTTGACCCCACGGCCGAAATTTTCACCCCAGCCCCACGTTATTAGGATTAGGACAGTTCCGTTTTTTTGCCCTTCGAGAGCCCTTTGAGATTATTCCCCCTCCTTCGACGTTCTCTCGATTTTGAAGCCCGTCTCCAACCCACCCATCTATTGAAGACCAAAACAACCGTCTCAGAACCACCGCCGAATACTTCAATCTCAACATGGCGACCTACACGCCTTCCAATGTTATGCTAGACGGCGATAGCGATATCGAGGAGGATGCCCTGGTCGAGCAGATCCATCATCAGGATGACGACGAGGAGCAGGAGATGGACGATGGCCTTCAGCCTGACGATATCCAGGCCCGTGTGCTTGCGGCCGCCCAGCCTCTCGATGTTTCTGCCCCGCTGGACGTCAAGTTTCAAAGCTACGACTCTTACTGCTCGCTCTTCCACTTCATCCTAAACTCGGATGGGCCCGTCGATGTGGAGGCCCCTTCTGTATGTCCCCTTCTCCTAGCTTCCGGTTCTGTCCCGGCTCTCATGATAAACACCGTCTCCATTTATATGCCATCGGCAATATTGTTTATCTAGAATCAACGGTTGCCCTTGTTAATCTGCCTACCCCCTGATGCTACCTGTCCTTGGCTCAGCTACAGAAACTATATTGCCAGCCTGCTAACGCTACCCTCTCTTTAGTACTACTGGGCTTGGGATGCCATCGACGAGTTTATCTACCAGTTCAACTCTTTCTCGTCCTACCGCATGCGCATTGCCCGCCAAGGCAACAACGAGGAAGAAATTCAGGTTCTCCGTGCCAACCCCAACACCTGGGGCTGCTACAGTGTTCTGAATGTTCTCTACTCTCTGGTGCAGCGCTCGCAAATCACCGAACAGCTAGCTGCTCAGCGTCGTGGTGAAGATCCCCTGACCGTTGCCGGTGAGTACGGCTCGCGTAACCTCTACCAGCGCCTGGGTTACTTTTCTATAATAGGTCTTCTGCGCGTGCACTGTCTGCTGGGTGACTTCAGCCTGGCCCTCAAGACTCTTGATGACATTGAGCTCAACAAAAAGGCCATGTTTTCGCGCGTCATGGCTGCCCACTACACCACCTACTACTACGTTGGTTTCTCCTACATGATGATGCACCGCTACGCCGATGCCATCCGCATGTTCAGTCACATCCTGGTGTTCTTCCAGCGCACTAGCAGAATGCAAAAGGGCTCGCAACAGGATAGCATTGCTAAGAAGAACGATCAGATGTATGCTCTGATTGCTCTTTGCGTGTCTTTCCACCCTACTCGTCTGGATGATTCTATCCATACTCCTATCCGCGAGAAGTACGGCGATCAGCTTCTGAAGCTGCAGCGTGGTGGCCCCGAGTCACTGCCCATTTTTGAAGAGTTGTTCCGTGCCTCGTGCCCTAAGTTTGTTTCTCCTGTTGTCCCCGACTTTGACAACCCGGCTGCCAACATTGACCCTATTGAGCACCACCTGGCTGTCTTCATGGATGAGGTCAAAACCAACATGTGGAACCCTACTGTCCGCTCGTATCTGCGTTTGTACACTACCATGGACTTGCCCAAGCTTGCCGGCTTCCTGGAGGTCAAGCCTGACGAGCTGCGTTCGTGGCTGCTGGTCAACAAGCAGCGTACCAAACAGCAGCGCTGGAATGAGAGCCTTCACGGTTTGCTTGAGGGCGAAACTGTCAATGTTAGCGACATTGACTATGCCATACAGGGCGTAAGTTTTCATCTCTATTCTTTTCCCTGCCTTTTTTTTTTTAGCTCAACGTCAATCATTTTAAAAAAAGCAAAGCTAACAACGCTCGTAGGAACTTATCCATATCTCGGAGGCTAAGGTTGGCCGCAAGCTGGTTGACTGGTATCTCCGTAACCTGTCTCGCACGTACTAAAAGGCCAACACGAAAAAGCGACAGTAACGCCATAAGCTGACCACACGTATGCTATGGCTAAATGGAAGAAAAATGGCATCAGAGAAAAATGAATAATGATCAAAACAGAAATGAGACGTCGCGGGCACACAAAGGAACAAGATCTCTTGTTTAAAATTCGCCTAAAAGGCAAGGGATGCGTAGTACCTTGTTTGTGCTGCTTTCGCTAGCTTCGCCTGATCCAGCACTCTTGCAACTTGTATCGAGAAAAACAATGATGCTAACGCACACTATCATCACATCACACAGTCTCTATTTGTTTCTTTGCTCACTCATCTACACTCTCTCGGGTCTCTTTTCCCTCTCTTTTTCTTTCTCTCTTTCTCATTCTGTCAGCCCTATTCTCTTTTCCTAGGTTTCTACTTCTCTTCCTAGTCTTGACGACTTGGAGATCGAAATGAAAGGCAAGGGAAGCAAAAGGAACAAAGAGATTGTGTGTGCATGTATGACTTGGGGATGAAGTGGTGGCTCGGAGGAAGCAAAGGTTTTCGATGCTCCTCATCAGGATGGTGGTTTTATTTCAGACCTACCCTTGGCCCCCTAGGCTTCGCTGTCCTCTACCTTTTTTTTTCTTTCTTCGTATCTTTCTCTTTTCTTTTTTTTTTCTTTATTTATGGGGTTGATGTCTATCTGCGTCTCTATCTTTGGTCGGTTCCTTTTTTGCTCGTTTTCTCTTTGTTTTTCTCCCTTGGCCTTTTTTCCCCTTCGTCTACTCTTCTCTGCCCTAAGTTATGTTTCTTTTTTTGCACATTGTTTGATAGAGGAAGGGGGGTCTTGGGGACCTCCATGAAGACTTTTCTTACCAGGCAGAATGTGACAACAACTGTACAGGCAATAGGTGGAATGGGGGAAGGAGAATGGACATGAAAAGGGGAAAAGTAAAAGTCTGGTTTTGTTTAGCTTTACACAACTAAAGGCGTCGAGGAGTCTCTGCTATTTTCTGATCTTCTTAGGAAAGTGGGTTGAATCGTTTTTTTTTTATATTTCTTTTATCTTTCTCATTCGGAACAACTCGCAGGACAAGTTTAATGGGCGTGAAGTGTGAGAGCGTATGAAGCCAGTAAAGCTACAATGAATCAAGTCATGTGATTATCTGCGCCTCTGGTGTCACTAATACGGTAAATCAGGCGATTTGCAATTCATCGCATGGTTGCACAACGAATAGGGATGGAGGGGTTGAGCCAATACCTTTGACACGTGATTTTAACAACTGCCACAAAGTCCAAGTCAAAAACAAAGCCAAACCTTGAACAAGGGGCGAGTCTGAAGCTGAAAGAAGAAGAAGGAATAAGGAAAAACAGACCAGTACCAAGGAAGGAAACAGGATAGAACTCGTGTAGTGTATACAAATCTTGGCATTAACTCTTTCTCTCCCGAGCAGCACAACACACAACTTAAGAACAAAGACAGGGAAACAAAGATAGGAAAACAAGGCTCGGGTGGAAAGACTTGGCAGAACCAGAGTTGGAGAAGAACGCCAAGAAGTTCCGAGGTTGGAAGGGGTGGACATGAACGAGATAGTGCTGTCGGAGGAAACAGCGGCAGCTTTTTTTTGCTGTCGCTTAGGATTTGATGTGTCTGCAGTCTGCAGTCTACAGACCGCGATTTCCCTGGTATCCAGTGACGGGTCCTTTCTTGGTAATATGTAGGTTATATTCAAGGCCGAAGGGGAGGGCTACTTGCTTTATTTTGGTCCGATGTTAAGTAAGGCCATTGCAGGACATATGGCTCCATTCTCGGAGCTGGCTTCTGCAGAGCTCTGAATTATCTGCGCTTTTGATACGCTGCTACTGTTTGTCAGTCTACACGCGAAACTCGGACTGCTATTTAGCGCCATTGTATGCCTAGGTTGCATTCGAAGTGTCGCTGCTATTTGGGCGGCTGGTCAGCAGACACTCTCTCAATTTACGACGAGAATGAATGTGTTACGCATCCAAGTCACATATATCGTATCTTGTTGGCCCATTTGCGGGCTGTGTAGACAGCGGACAGACGAGCATGTCCAAGCAGCGATTTTAATATTTTGCACTGAAGAACAAAAGGACGAAAGATAAGCCAAAGATGGGTAGACACGACCCCGTCTTTTCTCTCAGCCTAGCCCATGACGAGGGGCAGTTTGGAAAGAGGCAGGCCGATAGCAAGAAATCAAGGCGGTGACCCAAATACTGAAGAAAGAGAAAACAAAGGCGTGGCGCACACCCTCCAAGAATCAAGAATGCAGACAATCAATCACAGTGACTTTTTTTTATTTTTTTTTTATTTTTATTTTTTTTCCTCCTTGAACTGGCTGGCTAGAGCGTCTTGGCGCGGTTTTGCGCTGAGGTCTCATGGATTTGTTGTGCGTTGAAAGTGGAGCCATCATGGGCTTCGGATAAGGAAGGCACGAACAGAAGCAAGCAGGTGAGTGTGAAATACTACAGTACGTACCCAGTACGTAAGAAAAGAGTGGGTCCAGTTTGGAGTCTCCTGTGTTTGCATTGAAGCTTGGTGCAGCTGGTGAAGGCTCGTGGTCAGTTTTTTGTAAAATTCAAAAACGTAAAAGCGTTATCAAGTCCTTATATTCTGGCTCATGACGAGAGAGGAGGAGCTCGGAGAAAGAGTGGCAACAAGAAAAGAGAGAAAGCGAAGAGATTCCAGAGTTTCACACGCTGAGACCCTGCAATACTCCTTTCTGAGAAGAAGTAGGAAAGTAGAAAATCATAGACATAAACAAACTCCTACACCAACATCAAGATAGATGTAGCCGCCCTGATCAATTCCTCCGTCTACTTGGTGACCCCTAAAAAGAAAGACAAGTGCATTTTCAGGCATTGGTCATGCTGCACTTGAAGTCATGGATAGCAAAGTTACAGGATAGGTTCAAGTTGGTTTAGCTCCGCTGCCGAAGCCAACGCCAAGAAACCACGAGTAATAATGGCTGGAAGGCCTCCCATGCAGCGGCCGTCGCAAAAGTAGGCTAGCTGCATATAATCCAAATCCAATCTGTGCTCTGTGTATTCTGTGTGGGTGAGGGTTATTATTTCACCATAGCGCATGAAGAGAAAAGGAGAATGAGGGAAAGAGGAAACCTTGGCTACGTCATTGACGTCTTGGCTTTGCGAAGGGGGAAACGTAGGGAAAAAAAAAAAAAAAAAAAAAAAAGAAAGTTCAGGGTCAGTGTCGAGTAAAAAAAGACTCGAGACAGTCCGTCCAGTCAATAGGGGAGAAGGAAAGAGACCGTACTGGGATTCAAGTGGAACAAATACAGGCCAGCCATAGACCAGATGATAGCGGTTGTCGAACCTGAGATATCATGGATTAGCGTTGACGTACCCCCAGCCTCCTCCAAGAGAGATAAGAATCAACGCGGAGCGGGGAGAGGGGAGAGCGTTCGCCATCCCGATACCTTTAGATACGTACTGTGCTATACAGGTCAAGTGTGCTTGTTTGCCTGCTTTCTTACAGCGCCTTTTGGCCAACTACATAAGCCACCACCTTACCTTGTCTTGGCACATGGCACATTCTCGCGCCGTAGCTGGGCTAGATTCTTCAGAAAAGGGTATTGAGTACCAAGAAAAAAGAAGGGGAAGGGGGAAAGGGGAGATGAGGCAATGGAGGGAGAGGGATCCGGCCGTTCTTCCATCTACCTCCAAGGTCTTTCCTCGATCTACACTCTGTCTCTCATTGCCTTGGAGGAAGACTTTCCACTTCCAAGCCTATTTTTGATGCGGGGTTTTACTCGCCTGTTCCAGGCTTTGGTCTTTGACGCCCTGGAGCTAATACTGTTAGCTAAGCGCTAAAGGGGCAAAGTGGACGACAGATGGTGCTACTTTTTCGCTTTGTTCACGATCCAGACTCTCAAAGACGGCAGCAAGAAATGAATGCGAGCATAAGTATTTAGACAACCACCACACTTCGCCGTCGACCCAAAAACTTCTTGACGGGGACTTGCCATCTTGTCACCATGTCTGAGAAGAAAGAGCGGGATAATGTGACGAATCGACTAGCCCCGGCTTAGGGTTATTGGCGGCCCCAACCTGGCGGTTTTCAAGCTCGGAGTTGCAGTTTCGTCCGGTGCAAAAACACGTCCGTGGCTTCCATCGCCATTTCCTTCTCATGCGCATTGATATTCAATTCAGTACATAGCATGCATAGTGCGATGGCAGAAAACAGGCAGGAAACCGAGTTTTGCACTGCCAACCAGCTTGGCCGGGATAGCCCAGGAACTTACATGTACTTCCTATAAAGGAGCGGAAGGAACGGTTGTTAGTAAGAGGAAAGAATGAGCAAAAGAGCAACATCCTGTTTGCGGTGTGTAAGTTGCCTTATTCTAGGCCGTTGATTAGACTAAAAGAAGGAGGGGGAGGGGAAATGAGGAACGGGTTTGTGGCAGGATGCAGAAGAGGAAAGGAAGAGCGAAGGAGTAAGGAAAGAAGCAAAAAGGGTAACAGGCAGCTAACTAACTAGCAAGTTGGTCAAGTTCGCAGAGCACGCATATCGATTGTCCGCAAAAAAGGCAGGACAGAAAGCCCTTTGCGTTGATGCCTGTTGCAAATACGGCTCTTGCTCTTTCATACATAGGCAAACAGAGGCGTTTGCATTCTGTTTGTATGTCACCCACGTTATCGTATGGCACTTGCCGTTTTTTGCTTCTTGCTCTATTCAGCTTGCCCTAGACTTGTCTTTCCCCCCCCCCCCCCATTTTCGTGTCCGCTCCTGTTTCTCTTTTCCTCTTTTCCTTTCACTCTTCTTTTCTCGTAGTAACAGCATCTTTTTATCAGTCCTCATTCACTTGCCAGCGGATATACACTCAGCTAGCTACTCACAGCATTCCCAACACATTTCTTGCCTAGCTTCAGCTTGCTTTTTTTTTTTTCTTTCTTTTTTTCTTCTTCTTCTTCTTTCCCACTAACCCTAAGTCCCTGTCTGCTTTCTGACCAGACCCCACACCCACAGGCAGCCACAGCCATCCCTCTCACTGTTCTTACCCATCCTTTCATGACTGACGGACTACATCTAAAGAATGCGACGTGCCCTCGCCTAATCCTCATTGGATGACTACGTCAAAACCTAGCGTGTGTATTGCCTTTTTCTACTTACTTACTTTTGTGTAAGTAGCTAGCCCTTTGCTTGTTCCGTCGCACATGAATGAAACACAAGCACAAGCACCGCCCACAGAACCCAAAGCCGGCTCTTTCGATTCTGTAGCCATTATACTATTATCTCCCCTATCCGCTATTATCCATCTTGCCATGTTTCTACTGGCCTGGCCTGGTGTGTATGTCTCTGGATGTCTTTGTGCTTGTGCCAAGACTCAAGGGGGTGCCAATCCGCCCGCTTAGTACTTTAAAGACAGCACATCTCTCGCCCAAGACCAACCATGCCGTCCCATTTCATGTCTTTTTATTCTCAGGCTCTCCCTTCTTCCCAACTTTGTCTTGTCTCTGCTGGCCTTGGCTCTTTGCTTTCCCTTTATTATCCTTTTGCTGACTTTCCTTGTTCCTCGTTCCTTGTTCACCATTACCTTGGCTTGGCTGTCTTGTCTTTCTGTGCGTTGCATCCCCTCTTCTCATCTCTTTTCTATATACTGATCTTGCCCTCATTTTCTTCTTCATTTCTTCTTCTTTTTCGAAGATAGTTACCTAGCCAGCCCTTTATTGGCCCGCACTACTTACAGCCCGCCGCTAATCCCCCACACATAAATACCCTTTTGCAACGACAACCACTTGATCCGTTCAATCTCATCATCCCCTTACTCAATCGCCCGCCATCTTTTGCCCGCTGGTCTTTCTAGCTCCTGCTTACTGACCGAACTTGTTTCTAACTTGGGCTTGCCATCGCTATTTATCTAGTTAGTCTTTTCTTTTTGGCTTGGGGTAACCCCAACTACCGGTAGTTTGATATCCTTTTTTGTCTCTACCCCTACCAAGCCTTCACTGCCTACCGAGCTAGTCTAGTTGCTTCTTGGCTTCTCAGCCTCTTGATTTGCCACTTTGGTCTATTTTCTTTGCAATTGGATTTGCATCACATGTCCGTGTCTTGTCTACCCATGCTTAGGGGACTTTGATACCGCTGTATATTTCATTTGCAGCTTCTTGGTCATTATAGTCCTTTGCTCCTGGTGGCTCTTGGCATCGGAAACTCCCAAGTCGACTTCGACATTTTGCTTAGGCTCTGGCATATCCTGAGTTCTAACTGAAACCACAGCTATATATTGCCTCCAGTCTTGCCGACCTCGTTTTCGTCTTACCCAGCGAGTCTTCTATTTTTTTTCCTCTTTGCTTCTTATTTCAGTATCCCTTATTCGTCACACTTCCCCCAACATCTTTTCATATCCTGTTTTTTTCTTCCTCCATCTTTCTTTTTATATTCCCTTTTCTGGCTTTGAGCTGAGCTTTTCACTATGTCTGTTCAAGCCATGTCTGCAGGCCCCCCTCCGCATATCAAGCTACACCATGAGTCTAATATACAACGGTCTGTTACGTTCAATGACCCATTTCAAGCCGAGCACGCGTATCTTCAGCAACCCCGCACATTTGAAGACCCCAATACTATACAGCTTGTCTCTTCCGCCCCCGATATACCATCTGGTAGAATTAGTGATGTTGAATATCCGTTCTGGGTGAAGAACTGCGCCAAAGCTGTTCCATATGATTCCAAGGCTTATGCTGGCGCCCATCGATCTTATTCCCTGGCAAACATTAGACCAGAGTCGTGCCATAGACGAAACTCTAGCATCACAATCCTTCCTCCGCCAGTTGTCCCCTCTCGAGCATCGACATCCTCTGATACCCGGTCAAAAAAATCGGATCTCGAGCGTATTCGGGATGCATCTCCCCCGCCTACTAGGTAAGCTTAGCTGAACAAAAACATGTGCACTTGAGAAACTTTTCTATCGACTCCGTCCCAGTTCCAGTCTGGATAATGCCCCCCCCCCCCCCAATCTTCAGACTAAGCCCACCCGCAACTTCTCTTTGGGCTACTGCCTTTTCTTTTTCCTTTTTTTTCCTTTTTTTCAGCAGCACTCTACTCATTGTATATCTGCGCCTAGCCTTCGAGTGAAGATGCACACTGGTGTATCCTGGAACTAACTACAGGCCTATATTTGAGGTCTTTGCTCCAAGCGAGAGAAGTCTCAAGTGAGCAAACCTGGCTGCGTTGTCTTAGTCTTTTTCTGTAGCAACCTCAAAACCTCTACCTGCACCACGTTCAGGTTCTTGGCTGCTTATTGGCATACGCTTGCTATCCCCCTTGTCTGTGTAAGTGACTCTGCATTGGAATACCTTGTATGCACGAATGCAAGGGAGTAATACCGTCAAGAGGACCTTCAATCACGATTCAAAGCCGTGCTTGACAAACAAGATTCAGCCACATGGGATGAGTAGTCCACAAGAAGCAACATCAAAACTCTCTCTCTTGAAACGACGACCTGACGGCTGGCTATGAACGAGCCTTGTAGCCGAGGACGATCCTTTTTCCTCCCCTGTCTTTTTTTTCTTCCTTTGAGAGAATGAAGTTGCACTGTTGGTTCTTCAACACTGACTAGCTGCTGGCCTTTTTCTGCTGCTTTGCCTCATATTTCACCTGTGCTCTCCTTGTTGAAATGACCCGAGCGCAACCTTGCCTCTCCCCTCAGCCCATCTTGCCCTCTATTCATCGGCTTGGGAAACAATGCTCGAATCAAAAGCATTGAAGTCTAGCAAAGCTCCAAAAGAGGAAAATGCAGCAGCAGTCAAGTGGAGGCTATTGTGCGTGTGTTTGCATCCAATTCGAGCCAGACCATCTCGAAATCCCATCGAGGTAATTGCCCCACAGTTCACAACATTGGTGCTCCTTCTCTATTGAATGGAGGACTTTTTCCATATTTTTTTTTCTTTGGGGTTTTCACTTGAGCCTTTCCTTTTTTTTAGTCAAGAAAAAGGAAGAAATTTGGCTCATATGTTCGTTTCTTTCGCTCTATTATTTTCTCTGCAATTTTTTTTTTTTTTTTTGAAGATTGCCTAAAGCTTTTCGTATTTGTATACCTCAGGCCATCTACCCCCCTCTACCTTTATTTTTTTTTCTCGTTTGTTTCGGAGTTGCCATTCACCGCAACGAGGAGTGCCTCAATTTGGATTTACTAGGGTATTTTTTTTTTTTTTTTTTTTTTTTTCCTTACCTCAACGATCTTTTTTTTTTTCCTGCATCTGCTAAACCAATCTTACCAGCTTCCATAGTTTTGTGGTTTGATTGCGCTTTTTAGGTTGTCTCGAGTTCTAGTTTAGCTCTCTGAGTCTTCCTTATTTTCTTCTTATCCCATCTTGTGGGCTTTCGTTTGCATTGCAACAACAGTCACTGCTTCTGGCATTGCCCCTCGTTTATCGTGAACTACGCCACACTTGCTTCCCCTCTTCTCTCGCTCTTGATTCTTATCGCCCTTTGGAAACGAAACAAAACTCCTGAGATCTCTGCGACTATGACCCAACTAACATCCGCTCCAATGCGCCCTGCACCTAGATTCCAATCTCATGTAGCTTTTGGAAACCTCGACTCGGTTGAAACCACGAAGAACAACACTATCGGTATTACCCTTCAGACTCGCCATAAAGCCTATCGGTTACATAAACTTTCACGTACTTTTATGGTTGGCCTCGATGACCACGAATACTCACATGATGCCCTTTCGTGGCTTTTGGATTCCATGATTGAGGATGGCGACATTGTTGTGTGCGTCAAAGTGAATGAGAAGGATGTTAAGCCTTCCTCTGAGATGTCCTACCAAAAGGAAGCCCGAGAGCTCCTTGCCTGGACTGAGTCTCAAAATGTACACAATAAAGGCATCCATATGGTGCTGGAATATTCTTTTGGAAAACTTACCCAGACCTTCCGAGGATTGGTGCGTATATTGATAATTGAAACTCGTACCAAAATGAGACAGCCGGCTAACTAATTTTTCTAATGTAGATTGAAGTACACCAGCCCGGAATGTTGGTTGTTGGAACGAAGGGCAAAGCCGCTCAAGGCATTCAGGGAGTCTGGAACTCCAGAAACAGTTTCTCAAAGTACTGTTTACAATACTCCCCCGTTCCCGTGGTGGTCGTCCGGCCCAAAGACAAGCGCATTAAAAAGAAGGAAAAGCGAAGCAATGATGTCACCCGGCGTGGTTACCGTGGCATGCTGGAATCCACGGGTGGCGTTCATGAAATCGATATGGATCTTGACGAGATGGAGAAGCTCATGGAGACTTCCAATACTGCTGACGAAGAGGCCCATCATGTCGCCCGTGCCCTGGGTCTACCAGCCTCATTTGACCCTCTGATCAAGGGCATTGACCCGAATGTGGTTCTGCGTGGTCGCACGTCTGCAGCAAACAGCCGTCCCAGTTCATCATCTGGCGCTTCATTGCCTTCTAGCCTAAGCAATGTATCCCTGAAGACTGGCCAGCCCTCTAATTCAGAGTCTGGCCCAGGTCAATCTCGTATGTCTATCGTGCATACTCAGACTAGCGAAGATGACGAAAGTGATGGTGTGGACTCAGAGATGGACGCGCCTCGTCCAGCTCCAGCTTCAATACAGAACCGCGAGAAGCTGCATCGTATGGAAGTTGGCGAAGCTGCCGCACTTAAAAAGACGGCTTGGTCGGATGACGACGATTAGAGGGCCAGCGGGTGGTGATGTGAGACTGGGTTGAGGGTTCACTGCACCAAGACCACAGGACTTGTATTACCAATTTGCCCCATCTAACAAGTATCAAGTTGTCCAACTTCTAAGCACCGCAGAGTTCTGTTTATCTTTGTTTCCTTGGCGGTCATGTTTGTTTATCTCTTCTTCCTCTTGTCTCCTCTCTTTTGCCGTCTCATGCGGTTCCCCCTGAGAAAACTGCTACAATAGAGTTAGTCTTCCGTGGGACGGTGCTCTTCTTATTAACACTTTGGGGCTTCCTCTCCTTACAGCGACTGTATTTCTTTTTACTCCTTTATTCCTAACTAAAAACTGCAGAAGACCCCACGAGGCAGATTTTGTTTTGGCGAGGTCTTTTCCGTTAGCTATCCTCTTTCTTTTTGCTTCTTGTTCATGTTTTGTGCAGATACTTTCATACATCTTGTTTCGTTGTATTGCGCGAAGATTCTGATCGGTTTCTGGTCTGCTTGTATAGCATGATATGTTTTTATTTTCCCTTCTATTTTTCCTGTACTCCTTTACCTCCCCTCATTGTTTATTTTTCTTCTTCGGAGATACCCGACTTGATAGCTTTTCAGTAACGATATACATACCCTTCTTTTTTTTTTCTCTCTCTTGGAAAAGGGATCCCGTCGAACTAAACATATAGTGAAGGTGAATAGATATGTCGTAAGGTAGTTGAGGCCCTTTATCATTCCTCTTCTTGATAGGAATGGCAAGGGGACCAGAAGAAGGATTGAAGAGGACAAAATAGAGATATGATTTGCGGGATGTTATCACGGTTGAAGAGAAAAAGAAGGAAGGGGTGGAGGAATCATGGAACGAGGACGGTAGAGTGGGAGGAAGGGGAGGGGGGGGGGGGGAGAGAAGAGAGGATAAGGGATAGGACGGGTAAAACTGAGGTGGCGTGAAGAGAACAATGGGTTGAACATGGAATGACGTGTGTTATTCGTGTAAGTGTAAAGTCTTGTGTGGGTGCACTTGATGGAAAGAGTAGCTGTGTACATTCACGTGTGTGGGTGCGCGTGTGATTGTGTATCAGGTATAGTAGCATGTCTCTCTTGAGCTACTATTAGAAGCAGGGGAAAGTTGTGTCCGCGGAGTTGGTTGACACAAGGACAGATAATGTAGAGCAAAGACATCGCCTGCCCCAAGTAAGTGTGAGAAGAGAGGTGATATGCAGCCCTGATTGCATGGCTGTGGCGACGCGGCATTTGTTTCTAGCTGTCGCTGTCGTCGTCGCTGTCGTCGTCAGCCTGGCAATAAAATGACCAAGCGAACTGTTACATAGCATGACAGGTGGTCTATGAGCCGGGGCAGGGGAGAAAGCCTAGCTTTTCTCTGCTCTGCTTTGATAGGTGTAACGTGGCTCATCACGTTTCAGACAAGACCAGCCAGGTTGCCATGTCCCAATGTGTATCTAAACTGTTTGGTCTTTGTTCTGTGCTGCGACACGTGGACTTTACGGACGAAGATTACAATGTTATCTCCGATCAGAGGGGAGGGGAGCTCTTACTGCTGCTGGTGGTCTGATGGGTGTCACGTTGGCAGTGAATTGCGTATGAGTGCTGCTTCACTTCACAGCCCTTGTAAAGCCCTTGTAACCCTGTATGTTTGAGATACGTTGAAAGATGTGGCGTGGAGATGAGAAACAAAAAAAAAAACCCTAGAGAACGGGCCCCACTTTCATGCAGGAGAAGCAAAAGAAGAAAGAAGGAAGGGGAGAGGAAAGGCAGCAACTAAAAAAGGACGGCTGCTGCCTCCTTCTGCGTGGCGGACTCGAGAAGGGGACAAACAGACTCTGGATCTTTCGAGGGAGCTTCTCTTTGGAGTCACAATTTCTTTTTTACCTTTTTTCTTTTTAGTTATTTCCCTGTTTTGCTCAGCATTCTATTTTGGTAGTGCTTCTATTCTATTGTCAATTTTCCGGCAGTTTTTCTTTTTTTTTTTTTTTTTTTCGCTAGTCGAAAGAATACCTGCAAGCAACTCTGGAGTACACTGTCTTCCGGGCTGGCCCCTCTTGTCTCTACTACTTTTCTTGCTTATTCTCGTTCTTGATTTTTGGCCGGGGTTTTTTTTCATTCCTTTTCCCCTGGTTTTCTGTCTTTTTTTTTTGCTTGGTAAACGACAAGTCCCGAGTACTGGTTTATTGGGATTGCTTTTAGCACAGACGCCGCAGTGGAAAGAACTAATTTGGCACCTTGCATCAACGTCCAAACTTGTTTTATTAACTAAGCAGCAGCAGCTCGGAGAAATAAAGGGAAAGATAGAGATATCCACTCTAGCGTATCGTCGTGTTTTCTTTTCTCCTGGCGAGTTCCATAGAGTCTGTCCTGCCCTTCAAGTAGACTTCACTTCTTTTCCCTTCCGTGTTTTCCTTATTGTCACAACTACTTTTGTTTGTACCTTCCGTTTCCTTGTTTTTACAAAAGGAACTTGCCTGTTTACATACCGAGTTCTTACCTTCTACAGTCATTCTTTCGCCCTTCTATTTTTCTTCTTCTTGTCCTTCTTTTCTTCATCTCATCTTTTTTTTTTTTTTTTCCCTTCTTGCCGTCTTTTTTTCAGTGTCAAATTTGTGACGCGTTCCTTCCTTATTTATTTTTTTTTTTTTTTTCATCCACCACAGCTTATCGAGTTTTCCATCTTCTCACCATCATCATCATCATCATCGTCATCATCATTACCAATTTCTCCTCGTATTTTCTTGCTCGCTTTCTTACTTCCCAAAGCTTGCCTGGCTTGTTGATCGTTTCTGATTGGATGCTCTGCATCATAACCTTGTCAGACGTTTTTTTCTTGCCACAGGCCCTTTTTCCTTTTCCCTACTCCGTACCTTGCTCGATGACGACGCCGCTGCTTCAACTTGCTTGTCTACTACACACATAGAGACATCCTCTAAACAACCTCGATTCTTCGACTTATCCTACCGTTATCTTTCTGTTATCCTACGCCATGTTCTTTGGCCTCTTTTCGTCCTGTGATAGGGATGCTTGTAGCGCCTCACCCGCCTCGCCATCGCTTTCTTCACTTGCACCCATTTTCGCCATCTTTGCCGCCTTCTTCATCATCGCCTATGCTCGATTGCTACCCCTCCTCGAGTCCCGTGTCCTCCCCGCCCTATCATCCGCCACTATTGACGGCGATGACCATATCCTGCCTTCCCATGCGCCCGCGGGGCTCCGCGCCGTACATGCCGATCATGCCAAGCGCTCGGCTGTCAAGCGGGGTAGTGCTGTTGCCTTTTCGCTGATTGTGGCGCTGGCTGCTGAGGTAGCGCTACTCGTAGTTTGCGAAGTGGCCGATGTCTTCCCACAGAATGCCCGTGCTTCCGCCATGGGCGTTGCGGTTCCTGTTTTGGTGTTTTTGCTAGTCGTTGTGGCTCCGGCATTGCACTTGCGTAGCTTCGTGGTGGCTATGCTCGGTCAGTCCTTTAGCTCGGCTACTGGCCAGTCGCGCAAGCGCACATGGGTCGTCTTCTGGGTGCTCATGGGCGCATGGCTGTTCGCCTTTTACAGCGTGGGTGCTGTTGTCCCTCCTGCAGAGCCCACCACGACCCGCAGTGGCTGGCTGAACGCGCAGTCTAACAGCTCTACGACACAAAAGACGCGTGACGGTCTTGTGCTTGCTAGCTTGGCTCGAATTGGCGTCATTGGTGTTGCTCTGACAGCACTTTTGTCCGGTTTCGCTGCTGTTTCCGCGCCCTGGACGACCTTTTTCTCGTCCATCACATCACCTTTCCGCCGTAATAGGGCAGGGAATGTATCCGAGGCTGCCGTTGCTCGCAAACAGGGCGCGCTTGATGCTACTTCTGAGCTTCTGGCTACTAAGCGCCACCGTATTTCTGTGCTGGAAACCCGCGTATCCTCGTCCGATGATTCCTGCAGCTCGCCCAGCCTTGTTGGCAAGGTCTTTGGCACCTTCCGTGGCCCCTCTAACGACGAGGCCGAGATCCGCAGTCTGCGCGCTGAAATCTCGGGGCTTGAGACTATGGCCCAGTCGCTGGCCTCGCAGCTGTCTACTCTTTTGTCCAAGCGCGCCGCTGCTCTTCGGGCCCGCACATTCCTCGGTCGCCTTTTGGCAGTTCCCGACTACTTATTTGCTGTGTACTGCGTGTACCGCATTGTCAACACATCGCTAACAGCTGCACGTCGACTCTTTGAGTCGCACACTGCTGCCGAAGCACACTTTGTCTCTGACCCCATTAGCCGTGCACTAGGCCTTGTGGCGCTACACTGGGACCCGTCGATTGACACAGCGTCATGGGCACGGCAGTTCTCGTTCCTCATGTCGGGCGGCATTCTGTTGCTTAGTGCCAACTCAGCATTGCAGACCGCCCATATCCTCTCCCGTTGGGCGCCACGCGCTGTGCTTGCCCATGCGCGCTCTAATCTGCCGCTACTTCTTGCGCAAATCTTGGCTGTCTACGTGATTTCCGCGGCCATGATGCTGCGTTCGTCACTACCACAGGAGGCTCGTGGGGCGATCGCCGATGCTCTCGGTGGTGGCGTGCTACAGCTGAGCTTTGTAGACCGATGGTTTGAGACCTGGTTTTTGCTTGCTGGCATAGCCACAGCGTTTTGTATCTGGGTCAGTGGCAAGCTGGAGACTGAGGATGAAGACGAGTATGAGGCCGAGGAAAAGGGTATGGTTAAGAGATCATAACAAACCAGACCTTTCTGGTTGCTTCACTTGTCGGCGGCGAATTTGTGTTTTGGATGCTGCTATTTCCCCTTATTCCCTCTCCTCCTTCTTTTCATTTGTGCTACTTTTTTTTTCTTTTCTTTTTCTTTTTGACTGGCGTCTCGGTTGCTGGCACGGGTTTCCTTGTTCCTTTTTTTCTGTTCATCTACGGCTCACGCTGTATATCCATCGCCGTCTGCTTCATTGATATCCCCTCCCAAATGTTCCTTTGTATTCGTAGTATTCCTACATGTTGTATGTTAGTCCATGAATCTTTTCTTATTTTTCATATGTCATTAATTATTCGACTTCCTTGGCGTTATAAGAAGAAGGAAAGAAAGAAAAAGAGTTTCTTTTTTTTTTTTTTTAAGAATTTATATTTCAAGCTGCTCAAAAATACATACAATGCAATCTGGCTGTACGTTGCTCTTCTCTCTGTCTTGCTCCTTTCCAGACTTCTCTCGAGGCTCGACATTATTCACGACACGAACTCTGAAAACCCTCTCTCTCTCTCTCTCTCTCTCTCTCGATCTCGATCTCGATCTCCTCTTCCCCTTCACCAAATAAGAACAAACAAAACACCCCAAGTAAATAAACAAACAGGCAAAAACACATGCGTACAAAGACCGAGCAAGAATCATGCAAACCAAAGAAGAAAAGCTTTTGCCATCCGTCCAAAACCTGATGTACCTTTTTTTTTTTTTTTTTGTCGACGCCTTTTCCCGTGTTCATCACATGTTCTTCCCTCCCTATCAATCCCATCCATCATCACCGGCGTCAATCAATAATGATCAGCTTCGTCGTTCTCGTTGTTGCGTTTCTGGAAATTCAATTTCAAAAGCTTTTAGTATTTTTTTTTATTCCCGCAATTGCTCCGTCATCATCTTGGTGGTCTTTCCTCCTCCCCTCTGTCTCTTTGTCCCTTTGTATCTTTGCAATCCGTTTTCACACCGCAGCCCGACCATTGCGTTTGCCGCGGGGCACAGAGACCGTGGTCCAGCCATCATCCTCAACAGGGCCAGAAGCAGAAGCAGAAGCAGGGGCAGCAGCTGCTGCGGAGGGCGCAGCCGGCGGGGCAGCAGCAGCAGCAGCAGCGCCGCTCTCAGGGGCTGATGCAGTTACCGGTGTCGAGGGCACAGAGTGCTGCTCACGAATATCGCGGTGGTTATCGCCACGGTGGCCGCCATGGCGGTGCTCGCCACGGTGAGAACCATCACCGCGGTGACCACGGTTAGCGCCGCCGTCCTGGCGGCCTCCACGGGGTCCGCGGTTGTCGCCACGGCGGGGGCCGGTAGGGCCATTGCCACGTGTGGCAGAAGAACGCCAGTTACCACTCTCGGCCGCGCGAGAAGGCTTCTGTTCGCGAGGGTGCTGCTCCCGGTTACGGGGACCCGTTGACGATTTAGGTTCAGCGGCATCAGTGGATCCCGCGTTGGCCTTAGCATACGACTTTTCGGGGGTCACAGTAGAGGAAGGCTGCGCAGCCTTCTCAGCAGCAGCCTTAGCATCGGCCTCAGCCTTTTCAGCAGCAGCCTTCTCGGCAGCGGCCTTCTCGGCAGCCTCTTGAGCCTCCTTAGCTTCCTTGGCTTCCTTGGCAGCCTTGGCCTTCTCCTCTGCCTCCTTCTTTTCTCTAATGCGTTTCTCCTCAACTTCCCGCTCGCGGGCACTGGTATCAATGGGACGAGCAGCGCCGAAGGGATTGGACTTTGAGCTAGAAACAACAGGGGAGGTGTCCTCAGCAGTATCAACGGCAGTACGCTTTTGCAGCTTTAGAAGAGGACGAGTAGGGACAGTGCTAGTAGCGGGGGAAGCAGGGGCTTCAGTGGCAGCAGCAGCGACAGCATTGTCAGGCCGCATGTTGCTACGCCACTGGTTATCGCGCTCGGCAGCGGTAGGGGCACGCTCGGGACGAGGAGGACGGGAATTTTCGTTCTGCTCACCGCCTGGCTGGCGGTTACCCTCACCCCAGCTAGTACCTTCACGGCGGTTGTTGCCACGGAAGGAGTCATTGCGCTCGCCAGAGCTGTTTTGGTTGTTCTGAGGACGCCCGCCCTCACGAGCAGAATCTTCACGGACAGCAGGTGAAAGGGGTCCCTTGCGTTCCCATGTACCAAGCTCACGAATACCACGATCCTCGGCAGGCTCACGGGGAGCACGGCGCTCGGTGAACTCGCGGTTAGAGTTGCGGTTGCTAGTGTTGGGTAGATCAGCCAAAGGACCCTTACGAGTCCAGTCTAGGTCGCGGCCAGAACTGTGGCCCTCGGGACGGTCACGGGCTGTTATTGACAAGGGGCTGTTAGTAATAAAGTAAGAAGAGCGTTTCAAAAACGTCAAAACAAAAACGAGCCGAAACAAAGCAGGAGCAACATACGAGGATCAGCAATCTTGACACGGATCGAGCGGCCCTGGAAGGACGTAGAATCCAGTTCAAGAGCAGCCTTTAGGCCCTCGGGAGTCTTGAACTCAGCATAAGCAAAGCCCTTGGGCCGCATGTTCTCACGGTCCTCGATAATACGGACAGAAACAATTTCGCTGGGCTGGAAAAATTCGATAACGCTATCAGCCGTGACTTCGTAGCTAAGGTTGCCGAGGTGAGCAGTGTAAGGCGGCTTGTCGGGAATTTCCTGGGGTCCCAAGTTGCGGGGAGCGTAGTCTGGATAAGAGCCCAAAAACGTTAGATTCTGGGTTACCGCGTTCATGGTGAGATAGGAACTGGGGGTAACATACTGCGTTCAAAGCGCTCGCCGCGGTCACGGTCGCCACCGTAGGAGTTGTAACCACCGCTGTTTCCATAGCCAGAGCCACCACCATAGGTGCGGCGTTCAGGCATGGGCAAAGCCTGGGTTCCGGTCACTAGAGTAGGCAGATATTAGACCTGCTTTCAATAACATATTGAAGACCAGAAAGGAGAAGCAAACGTACTAATATCGTCCTCAACCTCATCAGCCCACGAGCCGCCGTAGGCTTCGATAATGTGTTAGCAAACCAAACTTGGACAAGATCCAGGGCTCTTCATGGCGCCCGGAAATTAGGGGCAGTTTCATTGATAGAAAATAAGGCGTCATGGAATTAGATGGGAGGGAAAAAAATACGAACCGCTGTCGTTCATGAAGTCGCCCAGCGACATCTTGGTCTGCTCCTTCTTTTTCGGCGCTGTGTAGACACATAGGTTAGTATACTGCAATCCAGAACAGATGTGTCTTGCCTATGGCCTCAAGCGATGGCCAGACAAATCCTTAAGGGGCTCCAAAGCCTGATTGAGCAGCAACCGCGCCAAATAACGTCGTTCTCTCCATCTTGGACTCGAGTTAGATTTGTTTTCCGATCTGAGATGTACAGAGTGACAGCTCTCCTTTTTTTTTTTTTCTTTCTTTCTTTTTGTCGTTCGTTCTGGCGACAAGACTCTCAAAATATCGCTCAAACCGTATTGTCTTCCGGCTAGCTCTCGGGTCCGTTTTCTTCACGCATTCGTATCATTATAGTGACATGCGTTCTAGTTGTGTCTCTGAAGGCAGGGACTGGCCCCTCATTTGCAGAGGTCGAGCCACCCCTGATATTGTGGATTTTCACGGGCGAAAGCCACCAGCCGACCGAATTTGACACTGGTTCTTCAATGCAGCGAGATTGGCACCGGAGAACCGAGCAAACAGGATGGTCGTATATGCGCAGAAGGGCAGGATATTAGGATCGGTTTGGGTTGTTCTAGATACCGTGAATACGAATAGAGCAGAGAAACGAGTCGTCGATAAGGAGATAACTAGCACAACTTTGAGATCGGATTGGAAGGCGAGACGAGACAAGCAAGAGCCCACAAAGACACAGAGTAAGAGTCCGATATCAGATAGGAGAGAAGCCACGAGAACGAAAGGAGAGATGCAATCATCGGCCAGCGCAAATCGGGTAAACTAAATATAAAAAAAATCCAATGAAAAGATGAAGTCAATGGCGAAGTTGCTTCAGAACTTCGGCAGAGCCCAGATATCAAAGATAAAATAGGAAAAAAAATAAGAATAAAAAGGGCTCATCAAGAAGGGGCAACTCATACCCATGATTGCGATTGATCAGTGAATTTGGACGGTGCAAAAAGCTGCTTGGTGAGAAGGGAAAAAAAAAAAAGAAAAAAAAAAAAGAAATTTCGAGGGTTTGATATTTTTTTCGTATCTTCGTTTGGCAAGATCTATTTTAGACAGGAGGGAAAAAAAAAAGAATAAAAAAAAAAAAAAAGAGGGTTGGTTCTTTGGGTCTCTTGGGTTTTTTTAAGGGTAGGCGCGGCTACTACCACTACAATATAGAGTGTACCTTTTTGTCCCTACTAGCTACTGTACTAGGTACTTGGGTCCCGTGCCTTCGTCTGAGTACACCCAGAAACCCAGAAAACTGACTTCTCTTTATTGGGACACTGTTTCGTCTTTGGCCTGCTAATCAAAGTAATTTGTGACTTGGTTAGTCTGTCTGCCTCTCTGCTATTCGTCAGCATTAACTGTTCTGCTCGCTACCAAGGCCAAAGTCCACAACTCGCAGCTACATGCAGGACCCATATCATCATCATCATCATCATGGCATCAGGCTTTGTACTCGCTACCTTGGTCGAATGTATTGGCTACTTTCTAGGGCTGCATACGTCCAAGCTCTGATCTGCTCTTGTCCACGCCGGCCATTCTATTTTCCAGGCTTTAATTAAAATTGGCTGCACTATTGCTAGTAGTGTTCAACGCCAGAGAATAGGCACATCACAAGTCCGATTCCACATAACTAATTTCAGCGATTTTACATGACCTTGTTTATTCCATAAGGGTTAATCACAGGTGCAGCTATAAGCTGAGAACTTTATTTGGTTGAAAAAGTTGGAAGAGGAAGAGAAAAAAAATAAAAAAAGTAAAATTGAAAATAAAAAATTAAAAATTACAAATTAAAAACTCCAGCGCACACAAGGCGGGGCAAATATCTCAAACACAAAGATATTTAGCCACAAAGGCACGTGTTTCTCTCGCCTCCCCGCCCCCACCTCAAGTCACCAACAATTGGCCTAGCCCGTCTTCTGTTCCACAAACCTCAAATCCATATGTGGCGCAAGGTGTGGCGCCATCCTTCCTTCCAAAGTATCACCACCAAAGCTCCTTAACAGTAGCAGTCAATGAATACAATGCTCCGGTCAAGGGAAATAGATGTTCAACTGAGGGTTCTTTTCTCGGTAAACTTTACCTGTAGTCTTTAAATAAGCCCTTGCGTTGACCCCTTCTTGCTGCCTCCAGTAGTTATATAGCTGCAACCTGGCGTCCCCTCCCCCTTCTTTACAGGCGACTCTACAGCCTTTTCCTCCTCCACTATGGCAGATAGCACCGGCCAACCACCCCGGAAGCTGGCCCCTCCGCGCTTCATCCCCCCGGCACTGAGCGAGACAGCATATCCTGCCCTAAAGACCGGCAGTGGCTTTGGTAAGCCTCTGGTTGCCGCTCTTTCGTAAACGCCCCTCCGTATTCTTAGTGCAGCCGTGCTAACACCCAGTCCATTTTAGCCGCCGCGGGGTTCTTGGCTGGTGTTCCTCTGGCCATATTTAAGGATGCCCCTCCCGTAATCTGGGGGCTATCTATGGGTCTCCAGTGGTTTATCCTGTCGTCCACATTTGCATGTAAGCCATTCACCAATCAGTCTACGTCCACACTTGGCTCGACCTAGTGCTTCATCTGACACCCCTTTCTCAGTTTCGCGCAATGTCACCGTTAGAGCCTGGGGCGGTGATGAAAAACTCAGCGACACCCAGCGCATTCAGGCCAGCGGTCTGGCCGGCTGCATATCTGGCACTACGGGCGGCCTGATGCGTGGCCCTCGCAACATTCTTCCCGGCGCTTTTGTCTTCACGCTCGGCGGTATCCTAGGCCAACTAGGCCTGAACAAGTATCTACTCCATCAGGCTCAGCAGCCAGCACCCGGTCCACAAGAACCGCTAACCGAGCGGATTCTCAGTTCCAAGTGGAGTCCATTTAGCAGACTAAGTGATGAGAAATATATCGAGATCATGGAAGAGAAGATCTTGAGAGCAGAGGCGGACATCGCGCTTATCGATGACCGCATATCCGACTTGCGACTAAAGATTCAAGAAAGAGATCAAAGGGCCTCCGGAGATATTAATAAATAAGGAGCCGTACTACTAGTAGCTATGCCAGAATGATATATATTTCTACACTTGCTCCAACTCCACCTTTTCTATCAGAAGAGCACTGTTGTATACCATGCATGGTAGTTTCACAGATATAAATACGACACGGGCACTGATATGAACATCGGTTTTAGTCTTAAAAAAGTCGATCCTATCTAAAGACCACACGTAACGATATACGTTCATCTGGCCCGTCCACTCATGATAGGGTCTTGGATTTGTTTAGTCCAAGCCCGTTGAACAGGTTCTTTTTGATGTTCAGCCCGGTAACACCCGCCTTCTCCATGCCGGCTAAATCGCGCGATGCCTGCGCGGTGTTTTGCATATTGCGATCCACTGTCGATGGAGGGTTGGCTGACTGCGAGCCCGTGTAGCTCTTGCGTACAGAAACTGACGTCTCATTCATCTTGACGGCCAAGTCACGCATTGACTGTGCAGCAAAAGCCCCATGGCTTTGATTTGCCGAAGACGATAGGGTCTGTACCCAGTACTTGGACCATAGCAGGCTAAGCAAATTGCTGTCTAGTGTTGATTTGTAGTGTGACACATCTAGGCTGTAGTAGCGGTTCGCGTGGGCACCAAAGTCTGCCACTTTGTGAGAGGGAATGTCGCTGCCATCAGCATCGTCAACATTAATCTCGGACTCTTGTGTATTTTTGGACCGAGCTCCTGAAGCTCCTGATGTCGGGGTGTCTGGAAATGTACGGAATGCGCCTATGTCAACCTTTCCCGATGACAGAGTTCGGTGTGGGTCAACAACAATAGCGAGGAATGGGTCATTGAATTGTTGCTGAAGCTTTTGCGTCTCGACGTCAATCCCACTTAGCCAACAGCCGTAGCCTGGATGTGAATGGTACCAGCCAACCAGATTTTCCTCGCGGCCGTTCTCGCGGCACGCTTTGAGGTACTGCACCAAGTATTCGTTTGCTTCGTCCTGAGCGTTGACACGTGTCTCCGTACCTTCGACTGGTAGCGGGAAGGCATCAGTGACAATAAAGGTATCTCCTGATACATAGCCCTGCATGCAGCCCATTACCTCAATGTCGCCACCTGACTGGGCGTGTGTGACCATCTTGATCATGGCCACAGCACTCACACGAACGTTTTTGAAATACTGAGGTTTGTTCTTCCACGGCCGACCGTCATTTTCTTTTCGCACTGTGGCAGGATCGTAGTTGTAGAGAGCGTCGAGAGCAGGATCAACAAGCTTGATGTTGTTTTTAATTTCTGTAATATAGAAGAAGAAATGGGTTAGAATCGGGGATGCTAGTTTTGACAGGATATTACCACAGCTATACCAGCTGCCACGCCAGTTTCGTTCCAGTCACAGTATTTACTCACGCCAGTTTGCAAATTCAGCGTCCATCTTGCCTGCTTGAAATAAGCTCAAGACGTAGATAACTCAGGAAGTCTAAGTAGATATATATTAGCATCGGGAGGCTTGATGTTTGGCGGTTTGTTATTTAGGGTTGACAGTACTGGGGAAACAATGTTGCACAAAGCTTTGTTGACAGGTTGAGTACACTTATCAGGAGTTCTGAGCCGCAAAGACAGCCCGGAAGAATGAATAGATAGGGGGTATGAGAGAAGGGGAGTGAGGTCACCTAGATGACCAAACCGATAAGTCGATAAATAATGGTAGTTGACGTCGATGTTGATGTTGATTCCAAGAAGTTTGGACTGCAAGCTTGCTCAAAGGCTTCAAAGCTACCCGAAGCTGCTCGTTATCGTAGATAAGCCTCGCTTATCGATAAGCGCATCATCATCCGACATAGGGCCTGCCCCACTTTCTCTTTTTTTTCACTTTAACCCCTCCTTGTAACAAACTTGAGATTTACATTACACACAATATCTGTACCAACTCTAGAGCTATATACACAAATTACAAGATATCATGGCACATTAAGTCAGGTAAAGTGCAACGAAAAGGCAAATAAAAAGAGTAGTCAAATTACAAGACAAATAAGAAAAACAACCCATTAAAACCACAGCCTTTTTAATCAATCGATCCTAGGCTTTTTTATTTTTTCGTCCCAGTGCTTGCGCCCCAAATTAAAACCAAAAAGCTGTCATTTCATGGTCGTAGCTTTCATCCATCTCCAATTAGATGAAAACGGATGTGTGCGTGATGTTTTGTTTGCGCCAGCAAACTATTAATAATAATAAAAAAGAAAGTACCAAAGAGGCCGGAAACGACATAAGATAGGTAAAGATGCATTGCCATAACCAAAGGAAATTAATGTATGGCATGTAAAAGGATAGTACAGCAAAGTGAAAAAAAGAAAAAAAAGAAGAAAAATAATAACAACGAAGAGAAAAGCAAAGACTGTATGAGAGGGTATCATGCCACGCCTGGCGAAACAGTCTGCTTAGGACACGCGATGATGCAATGAATGGCCTAGCCAATAACGCCATATCAACAAGAAATGTGTCAACCGCAGGAAGGCAGTAATAAGAACAAAAAAAGAAAAAGACAAGCATGTCAGAAGGTCATAAAAAAAGGGAAGGGTCACCTGTCAATGCCAAAGCAAAAAAAGAAAAATGACAGAAAAGTCCCTAGGGAGACACAGATACGTTGCTGATGCTGCTAGCACAACTAGATCTGTTGCTACCTGCGATGTCACTGCCATTGGGAGTAGAGGCATCACTAGCACTATAGCTGTCTAGATCCTCCAACTCAGCATAGCTAACAAGGGGCATCAAGACATTTTTAGGGTAGCTGGGCGGACTGGCTGGTACATCCTGATACATGGGCGGTGCTTCGTTGTCCCACGAGATACCTAGACCCGGTGACTCTGTGAGAAACACAGGGTAGCGCATGCGCAAGATACGGCCTGTTCCGGTATGGGTTATTAACTCGGGACGATTGATAGGCGCCCATTCACGAGAGACGACCAATTCTAGCATAAGACAGTGGCTGATTTCAATGCCTTCAGCGGTCTTGAGGTCGGTAGCATATCGGATAGGACCATTGGAGTTGGGCTTAGGCTGCACAGTCCCGTACTCAAAATCGAGCTCAATGCGGCCCGTGTCGGTGGCGTAGTCTGTTTTCCAGCCATCGGTCATATTTTTCTGACCGATGACACGGGTGTAGTTACGGAGAATTGATGTTTTTGAGTTGCCATCACCACTAGTAGTAGCATGCTTCTCGCAAGCCTGGGCTACGCTTTTGACGCTCTCCTCTAAACGCCAGGTAGCCCTCCGCAGTTTCCAGTACTCAAGAGTCTGTGTAGCTTCATTACGAACAGTGACACCCTCCATGCGAAGCGACAAGGTGTTAGTTGCCGTCGGGTAGATATACTGAGAGTAATGAGCTTCTGCCTTGATTTCGGTAGGCGGGAACACGCGCAGTGAACGGTGGTTGCCATCGGGGCGAATAATTGATCTCTTAACCTCTAGGGTGCGCTCAAATTTAATAGGCTTGGTGCTGATAGAGAGGGATGGCTGGTTAGGTGATAAAATGGCAGCAGCCTTAAGATCATAAGAGACTTTGATAAGCTGGGCGTTGGTGGAGGCAGGGAGATGGCCTTCGATTAGAACGGAAAAAGGGAGTTCATGAACGCCTTAATTACCGCAGTGAAAATATGAGTTAGCATTGTGAAAGTATAAATTTAGAGGCGCATGATCGAATGGCGGTGTACATGAATTGGAGAGGGAAAGCAATAGATAATGGAGCGCCAGCGCATCGACAATGAGCGTGGTGACCAAGGATTACAAACAAGACATGAACAGGAAAAGAACGATAGACGTCAGGAGAGAAGAAGAAAAGTGACATTGGAAGTGGAAGTGGAAAAGAGCAAAATATGCATACCTTGTGACAAAGTCTTGCGTTCGTTGAAGAACGTCCACCGCTTGAGCTCAGTAGTGGTGCTTGCACAGTCTATGCAGTGACTGTGGTAGGGTTTCTTTTGGGTAATGGTGAGATTGAAGTAGGCCTCGAAGCTATCGATATCTAGCTGTGGCTCATGCACAGTCAGGCGCATTAGACCAGAAACCAAGGCTCCAGAGCTATCCTCAGCAGGACCATAAAGCACGGCTGGGGGCGATTCAATGATGCAATCTAAGGTTCCAGCAGCGGGCTCGGCCAAAATACTGCGGGACCCGCGAGAGAAATTGAAAGATATGAGGTTCTTCTTGGCAGGTGTTCTGAGCCTGGCCGGGCTTTTGGCGGACATTTTGTTTGCTGTGGTTGTGAGGGTTGAAATAGTGGCGGCATTGTTGTTACCAGGAACGACAGACTCAGATGAGTCGGTGACAGACACGCAGTCTGTTGAAGCGTTTGAAGAAGCGTATGAAGCCTGACGCTGACGAGGAGAGGATTGTTGAGACCGTGTCTGGGTCTGGGACTGAGACTGGGGCTTATGCAGCTGCGATTGCAGACCACGAGCCTTGGCCGAAATGGTTTCGGTCGATGACCGGAAGAAACTGCTTACGCGGTTGTGCATTGTGGGAGTTCGTGTGTATGTGTGTGTATGTAAAAGGGAAGAGAAAGAAGCAAGAGAGAACACAGGCGAAGCCTATAAAGAAGAAATAAAAAGAAAAAAAAAAAGGAGGGCACGAGAATGAAGGACGCCTCCAGAGGGCAGGTGCGAGCAAGAAGAATTTGCAGCGCGTTCCTTCCCCAAGGTAGACGGCAGATGTTCAGGAAGCACAGCAGGCAATCAGGAGAAGACGAGGATAGGAGCAGCAGAGAGAGTGCAGTGCAGTTAAATGAAGTAGACAGGAGAGAAAAACGACGGAAGAGTGCGTCAAGTAGAAGAGGGGCTAGGAAAGTGTAGAGAAGTAGAGAAAGAAGAAGAAAAGAAGAAGGTTAGAGGTTGACGATGGCAACGATGGCTGAGGATGTTGTGTGTAAGTGTTATATAAGTCCACTTTTATTTATAAGAGCCTAGACGCTTAGGCGGGTGGGCGGTAGGTAGTAAGAGGGGATAAGAGGGGCGTGTAGGTAAGTGTTAAAGACAATGAAGAGGTGAAGCAAAGAGCAGAGAGAAGAAAGAGCGAGAAGAATGAGAATAAAGAAGGGAGAAAAGGGTTGTTGATCGGGGTGATATATAGATTTTATCACGAAAAACAGATTGAAAGGAAAACAAGGGAAAAAAAAAAAAAAAAAAGCCAAGCTCTCAAGGTCAAGAGCCAACGGCGGCCTACTACGCCTTTTGAGGGTTTATATTCGTTTATGTTGTTTGACTGTTGCGCAAACGACGCTTTAAGCCGGCCAGCCCAACCCAACCAACCGCCTGAAGGGGGGAAGTACATAAAATAGCCGGCAAAAAGAGTAATAAAGTACAAGGGAAATAAAAAATTAAAAAGAAAAAAAAAAAAAAAGAAAAAAAATTGCAAAAAATCCCCAGGCCTAGCATCAGGAAACTACAGGGATAGCCCGCACTAAAAAAAGAATTATTGCTACAGTAATTCATTTTTCTCTTATTGCTTTCAAGACAAAGCTCTCTTTTTTTTTTTTTTTTTCTTTCCCTTTTTTCTCTCTTTTCTTGCTCTTCGTGTTGTCCCTTTTTTTTTCTCTCTTCTTTTTCCCTATTTTATCTCTTCATTAATTCTTTCTTTTTCGTGGCTCGATTTTCTCTCATCCTCTTCTTGGCCCTTAAATTTATTTCCATGTGTGTGTTGGTGTACTTGCTTCCCTCTGACTCTTCTTCCCCCTCCATCCTCATCCTTCCTGGGCCTGCAACGCCCTTTCCCCTCTCGCCTCTTGCTTTCTTGACGGCACATGTCCAGTCCTTTTTCAGGGCAGATCCAGTGACAGAGCAACAAGACCGTCGTTTTTCCTGTCGTTTTTGCTCAACCTCTTCCGCGGCAAAGGGCGCATAATGGAGTCATCAAGGGGAGGCGGGTGGGAAGACAAAAGGATGAGGGTGTGTGGGTAGCCACTACTATAGTGGATACAGTGGACTGTGAACTAGTGTCACATAGGCTCCATAAAGCCTGTAAACTGGCAAATCGGAAGCTTAGCCACCAACACACGCACTGAAAACTTGTAGGTGCCACACACCCCATTCCACCCCTCTTCCCCCTCTTCCCCCTCTTCCCCTACTAAACGCTATACGCTCCCATACGCTATAACCATGCACTGTACTGCTTCGTTCAGGCTATGCAGAACCGGCTTATTCTATTCTCCCTGGTACCCTCAGGTGACAGGTGCTATCATCCCCCACTGAAGGCAATGCCCGGCAGGGCCAGCCCTTTCACTGCACCCCGAGTATGTAAGTGTGTCTGCTTGCTACTGCGTCTTCCTCTCACGACATTATGTCAGAGCAACCCAAGACATCTAAAAACAACACCATAAGCTCCCGTTTGCTCGTCATTTTCAGGTAGACTGGTCTGGCTCAGCTAAGCTGTATTAGTAAGAGGCTTTGTTTGGAAGCAATGTAGCTAATAGCTAATGGCTTGCCCGCATCGCATCGTAAACGATCAAAAGTGTCTCTACATAGTACATAGCTTTCTTACACGCCGCATCTAAAGAACTGGCTGTAACTGTGCGCATCTTGGTCTGGTCTAGTCTGCTGTCGCAATTGATTGTTTGTTTCCAAGGCGGCCGTTGTATAGCCAAGAACATATTGTCTAATTTACACCAAGCTGCTCAAACTACCAAGGCCCTTCTTCATCACCTGCGGGATAAGTCAGTGACGGCCAAAAGAAAATTGCAGGCTCTTCTTCCTCGCCCGCTATACCTCTAAAGGCGTGGGCTGGGGATCTGACGGGCTATAAGAGTCATGACTTGAAAGGGGGAGAGGTGGGGGGGGGGGGCAGCCGAGAGCCGTTCCAGCAAGACGCAAAAAGGCCGGGCCGGTCGGGCCACGGGCGGTGAAACATCTGGTCTTTCTCTAAACTACTGTACTTGTGTGCAAGATGGATTGCGTCTAGAATAAGAACAAGAGACGAAGTCGCTAGCAGGTTCTGCGGAAATCTAGGAGCAAATGCCTCGCCGGCGTCTGAGTCTATCTATGACTGTACTCGACTTAAGCACATGGCTAACATGGGCTGAAACAGGAATAGCCCAAGGTAAAGAATGAGATGGAGACCAGCAAAGCACGGGGGAGTTGAGTCTGGGGCTTGTTCCTGTTCTCCTTTGGAGCACTTCCGCAGGCTCTTTGTCATCATGTACTAGACAGGGCGTAGACTGCTGTCATTATAGTTCTCCAAGTGAGACAGATGTAGACAACGTGATCTGATAGACTGGAGAGAGTGGTGCTTGCACCAGGCTAGCATTGCCTCCGGCCTAGTCTAGGGTCAGATTGCTCCCGCCTCGCAGCGTATGGGCTTTACTATAGCGGACGATTTTCTGTTTCCTCTGTCTGCAGAGCACTGCAGTGCGTCTCCAACTTCCCGAGAGCCAACAAATCTGGGAAATCCACCAGCGCCTTGGGTCTTTTCTTCGAGGTGCAGAGTCTAGATCTGAATCCTGGAATCCTCCTGTTCTGTGCTGTTTTTTTTTTTTCTTTTTTTTTTTTTTTCTCTCTCTCCTCCTTGCTTAGCCTCCATAAAAGCAGCCTTCCTTCGCCCATTCAATACAATCCAAGCCGGGTCAGATCTTGGCCAATGCGGCTTGAAGTCTGTTCACGTTTTTTTTTTTCTCTCTTTTTGTTTTTTTCCCCTTCTTCCCTGGCTTGATGGGCCGGGGGGGAGAGGACACTGTGAAGCTTGGAGACTTTTGGTGTAGCATGTAGCCTGGTAGATGTGTTGTCTTGGTGATTTTTATTTTTATTTTTTATTTTTCTTATGATTCTCAAGCCAGTCGGGAAAATACAGAAGAAGAAAAAGCCTTGGCCAGAACACACACACAAACAGAAATCATCGTATTTCGTGCTGTGCTGTGCTATATGCGTGTGTGTCTGTTGTTGTTGTTGTTGTTGTTATTGTTGTTGTTTGTCTTTTTTGCAAACAAGGCGTGTGTTACAATGAGGAGACAAATGCGGTTTGCAATATAACGCTATTATTTCATGCAATTTGTTCGTTGTGGCTCGAAATCCCTTGTCTCTTTGTATCTTGCATATTCATGTGATGTAGACCGAGACATTTTTTTTTTCTTTTCCAATGTCTTTCTTTTCTTTCTTTGCTTCTTTGTTGCTTAATATTTCTTTTCTTTTGATGCCATGGATGGTCAGCCATCGTGCGTGATGAAGCGGACAACCAAGATGAGGTAATGCCTTGTGAATAGAATGGTAACAAAGGAGGAAAGGGAGAGTCAGAGTCGTCATCGCCGTTGTCAGGCTGGCTATCAATATCGTCATCGCAGCTGAACCCTACGGTATTACAAAATGATGGCTGCTTCTCTTCCTATTGAACCGACACATTCCATAATACACACTGCAAGCACTCGCTCAAACACATGTCGCGATTTGGTCTGTGTATCTGCTTTCTCTCTCGCTTCTCGGCCTTCTCACCCTCCTCCCTGTGCATGACTATGCTGCCCCAAAAAGAAAAGTATCACGGCGATGGTTCCTCCTTTAGTGGTGGCTCTTCTATCCCTTGTCCATGTTCCTATTCTCCCCGCCTTCAACATTAGCCTCAGCCAGTCCATGTCCAGTGCATCGAGACATACCAATCAATGGGCTGGCTATAGGACAGCAGGGACTAAAGCAAAGGTCAAGAACAGGACAGTTTCTTTTTACTATAAGCCTTGTTCTTTCACAAGGGAAAAGAAAAAGAAACGAGAGGCAGTGAAGCAGGAAAAAAAGAAAAGAAAAAAAAAAAAAAAAAAAAAAACAAATAAAAGGTCGCCATAGAATCGGCTTGGCTTTCGCCATGCCGAACGTGTGCATATGTGAATGAATGTATGTGTATGAATGTGTATGAATGTGTATGTGTGCATGTGTGCATGTCCGCTTGCGTACGTGTGCGTGTGTGTGTGTGTGCGTTGGTGCGTTTCTGTGTCTGTGTTTTATCGTGATGGTTCCAGTTGATTTTACTTTTTCGGGCTGCTACTAACTATGGTACATGCGTGCCCATTCATTCCATACCCATCAATATTATCCCCCACCCCACCTTGTACTCTCATTCTGTCCCGTCACATCTTCTATCTTCTAGACGATGCCCCTACTACAATGCCCCCCCCTCTCCCCTCCTACTAGCCCCTTCGTGGATCTATGGAATCCTAGGCGTCCGCCAAGCTATATTGTCTCCCTTTCCCTTGCCCGCCACAGAATCTGCAGGAAGCCTTTCAAGTTCAGCTTCATGCTCCCTGTCTCTGCCTTTGTCTTTGATCACTGTCTCTTCTTGCCTTTACCCTGGACCTCCTCCCCTCTCCTGTCTGTGCCGTAGTCTCTCGTATGTCGCATCTCGCCTTGTTCCTTGCCTGCGCGCACAATATCTCTGTGCACTGCATCTGCATCTGCAATCTCATATGCGTGTCTTGCGGCATGATCGAGATTTCTCCTTGAACTCTAAGATGATGAACCTTTGGGGAGCTCTGTGTGAAACAGGGTTAGCGGGCCGGCTCCTCTACTATTGCTGGTGAACTTCCACACAAACATGAGTAACAGAGCGCCGCCATGTGCATGTTCTACATTTTCTACATGCTATGGGTTTCTGTGTAGTGGTGTTGGCCAGGCACAAGGCAATCCCCGCTCTGGTCTGGCGGCTGGTAAAGTCATCTCTTATCGTGCTCCCCCATGTCTCGTGTACCATAATGGCATGTGCTCTGCTTGTGTTCCTCTGCAAAGGTCGCGTTGCAAGCACCTAAGGCCGCGGAAAAGACGCCATTGCAGTCTCGGACTGCTTATCTTGTGTGATGAAGACAATGCTGTATTCTTCTGGGCAGAGCCTGTCTGTCTTATTCTCCATGATTGAGTCGCCTAGCTATTGCATCTCGCATCGTCCTAAGGGGAGTCCAAGACAGACGGCGCCTTCAGTAATGCCAAAATGCCAACAACGCCAACAACAATCCAAGTAGCGACTGGGGTAGTAGCAGCCTTTCTTTCCCACGGTGAGTAACCTTGGCCAAATCCTCCGCTTCCCAGCCGGCTCGGCTGTATGGTTCACAAGATGGCCCAACATACATCAACCATAGGGTCAAAGGGATTTATTGAGCTGTTGTATACAGCTGCTGATGTTTGATTGCATCACTATAACGAAAGCTTGTGAAAGAAGCGGCGGCAGACAAGACAGCGATAGACAGGAGACAACAGGAACACAGGAGTGGGGGAATGAAGTGGATGGAGGATGGAGGAAGGACGACGCACATGACATGACATGACATACGTACAATACTGAGTCTTTTTGTGAAGAGTTTGAATGAAAAGTTGTAGGCGGTGAAATTTGTCTTTGTCTTTGTCTTTTTTTTTTTGTTATTTTTATTTTTTTTTTATTTTTTAATTTTCTTGTGTTTGAGTTTCTCTTCTTCTTCTTCTTCTTCTTCTTCTTCAAGATCTCGGTCGATCGAGACCTGCAACTTGTCGCCGGCTCTGGCCCCTCACAGAATGTAAAACCTTCCTGTCCCTTCGTTAAACAGTAAACAGAAGCAACTACCGAATCTGGGGCATATATATGGGTCGAGCGGTCAAGAAACAGAGCCACACCACACAACAAAGGATGGGAACAAGGGGGGAAAGACAAGGCAAAAGTTGAATCCCAGGCTGATGTTTAAGGCAAATAACGCTCGGGCCGGTATACGCCCTTCACTGACTTACTGACTTGGGATGTAGGATGGTTGTGCCGATGCTATTTGCCTTGCTGCTTTTTTTTTATTATTTTTTTTATTTCGTCTGTTATCCACATACCGCTGCATAGCTTGAGCGGAAGGAAGAGAAAGAAAAGTCTTTTCTAGGCTAAGGAAAGAGCGTACATACAGTGTGCAACTAGCTGCCCCACTAAGAAAAAAGGACAAGATCAGGAAAGGACCCCAATGTGCACTTTTTTTTTTTTTCTTTCTTTCTTTTTAATTTTTCTCTTGGGTTACATCAATGTTTTTCTTATCTCCGTATTGCATGCTCTCTTTCCTTTTTTGCACAAAAAAAACGCCCACTAAAAAAAAAATTCACAATCGAGACTGAAGGAGAAGGAGGCAAGAAATTAAGGACAATAAAAAGAAAGGCAACTACCCTCAGCGCGGAAAAAGGCCGGCCTGGATGCAAGGGAAAAAAAAAAAAAAAAAAAAAGAAGCGGGGTCAGCAGCATGGTATCAATGTATCAATGTATCAATGATTCTTTACCGCTTCGTTTCTTAACCTCCTCTTCAAATCTTAACAACTACAAGCCACAAGCCACAACTCCCTCAGGGGCACCTCATTTTCTCTACCTTTGCTTATTCTCTGTTCCAGCAAGTCCCTTGTCCTTAACCCAAGTCTCAACTCGGAAAGGAGCTCCCGCCTTGTCAGGCTAAGAGAACAAGAATCCCATCCCACTACTCTTAGAGTGGAAACCGAAAGCCTTCACGATTCTTTCTTCTCTTTATTCTGTAATTTAATGGCTCCTCCCTTCCTTGCCTCAGTAGCCAGCTACCTTGGCTTCCAGCAACCCTTCATCTATCTGCGTCTTTCATTTTCTTCCCTTCCCCGCCCCTTAAATCTTCAGATCTCCCTTCGACCTGAAGCGGGGCGATGTGACTGGCTTGAACACTCTGCGCTGCCTACGCCTTCAACTTCATCAACCGTAGGCACAGGCTCTCTGACGACCCTGTGATTCTAAACCTTGCTGTTTTCTGCTTCAGCGGACGTGTAACAATAGGCTAAAGCCTCTGTCTACTTACTTGCTTGCTTTGACTTGGGCTGCTTTTTATCACTTGAGCTTGCTCGTGCTAGTTTTCCTCTCGCGCTCTCATTTTGCCGATATCAGTAAGCCGTTATTAGGGGGGGGAAACACACCCTCTCTCTCTCTCTCTCTCTCTCTCTCTCTCTCTCTCTTCCCCTCATTCTTTCCAAAGAAGGTGTTATTGAAAACTCCAAACATGGTACTACATAGTAGGCCCGGTTTCTCAGTCCAAGCTTAAGCTTGATGTGAGGGAACGGGCCCGCGCTATAATATAGACCTAACAAAGGTGACTTGGCCGACCAAGCAATATAACGGCAGACAATGCAGGCAGCAGGAAGCGCAGAGCACAGTACAGAGAAAAGAAGTCAAGACGGATAACAAAAACATATTAATTCGAAGCTTTGTCTTTTTTGTCTGTTCGCCTCCCTCCGGCATGTGCAAAATCTCAATAGGCAAAGTAAACGCCGGCCAGACAACTTTTATCAGTTCTTTTCTCTCTACAAATGATCCAAGAAGGAGGCGAAGCACTCGCCGAAGCATCGAATGTAAAAAAATACAGTAACAGCTGTCCCATGGAAAGTTGCACCGGCCAAGAAATAACGAGAAAACAAAAGTGGTATTAGCTGCCATTCTTGTCCTCTGCATATACTTATATTGCTGCTGTTGCTGCCGTACGTTTCTGGGCTGTGTGCTCCCCACCCAATCGCCAAATATAAGCCATTGGCAGACGATACGAATGCACGCATCCGACTTGGGCTTCGTTGTCTCTTCCTGTACACAGCGTACTTTACCTGTTTATCGCTGTTGGTGCCTCTGGATGCTGCCGTGGCCGTTGCTCCAATGGATATCGCATTCTCTCTCGACTCTCGACTCTCGACTCTCGACTCCCTCGGTCAAGCCCCCTCTTGTCATGGCATTAATGCCACTGAAGTTTTCCATCGTCACGTGCAGTTGGGATGATGTTGCTCGTTGTTTTCTATGCTTGCACGGCCTTGCCGTTACTTCCACTAAGTACTAGAGTACTAGAGCATTCCCGGATTGCCTTACTGCATGTGTTAATGAAGCTGCTAGAATCTTCCCTGCAACAGGATTTTCCCTCCTCCTGCTCCTCTCTCACTTGAAAGGGTTTGTTTGCTTCTCCACTTAGCACTTGGTTCATCACTGACAGACAGGGTTAAGGTGTGAAGCTACGACAGGCATTGCCGTGTTTGTATCGTTTTTTTTTTTTTTTTTTTTTTCACCAAGATCGTGAATGTGGAGCTTTGCCAAACAAGCTTTGTGCAGGCTTTTTGCATCCAGGTGAAAATTTTCTGGTCATGTCCATTTTAAAAAGTTTCGTGGCTACGAGTAAATAAGCTGACTAGCATTTAGCTCTGCCGACTCAGGTGCCTCTTCTCGAACTTTCAATAGCGTTCTTCTTACGAATCGAGACCCATCTAATAGTCGTTTACGAGGCTGATGAGGGCTTTGTTTAACTTCTACCCTTGTGTGCTCGGAGCTTCAGCTTGCTTTATTTTACTAATTTTTTTTTTTTTTCTTTTTTAAAATCTTGAGGACACTGTGCCTACCGGTTATCAGCTTCACCTTTACTCGTGGTACAAAATACTTTGAATTAGAATGCGCACTATCAGCACTTCTGGCTTTCTAGCCTCCGGCATGACTTGGTCAAATACAGTGGGTAAAGTGGGCCCAATGGCAAGCTATAGTGGCGAGGTATAGTGGCTGCGTGCACTAACGCCACCATAAAAGTCTTCTATAATTAATTCCTTAGCTTGCGTTACTTTACCTTGCTCTATTTTACATACACCCACCCCTCCCCTTTCTAGACTTCACGATACTTCGACTACCCTACCCGACTGGGTTGGTGCTTTTTGAGCATCGGCGGAAATGCGCAAAATGCCCCAGTTATCCACACATATCTAGGCATGGCCCATTTCTGCATTCCGCCAGCTCAATTAACACCTGAGCGGTGTGCGCATTATACGCATCAGCTTGCATTGCTGCTGCTCATTGCTCACAAATGGCAAGGCAAGCCCAAACCACAGACCAGCTCATCGACCGGCTCGGCTCACCTTTGCCGTCTTCACCTGATCTTTCAGTCTCAGTCCAGCCCCAGGTCGACCTACTCAGCAGACCAATCCAATGGCCCCAAGAACTCGTCGCTTTGCGTCAAAGGGAGTAGGCCCGGAATGTCAAAACCTCGTGGTTCTCTTGCACCATCCTGGCTGGCTTCTAGCCACAGCCATAGCAAGTCTATAGGGTAAAATTTACGTAAAGTGCCACAAGGGTTGCCCATTATTACTCGAGAACAACTCAAAAATATCGGTTCCCCAAGCTCCATTCGGCTTTGCTTTTTTTTTTTTTTTTTTTTTTTTTCGTAGCTCTTCGGTTCTTGTTCGCCCACGCCCTATTTACACCCCGCTGTCTCCAACTCGCATTAACTTACGTGTGAGAAACTCGGAAGCCGCCGCTTTTGGCCTTTTTTTTTCTTTTTCTTTTTTACCTCACGAAGCTTTGCGTCTGTTAGATCCTCAAATGAGCCTCAATCTTCCCTGAGGATCGTCAGCTTCCGACTCGGCTCTTACGTAACTCGAGGCTCATCATAAGCTCTCACTCAGTTACACGGACTTTGCCACTGTTTCTAGGGTTAAATACTAAACTACCAGGATATTGAAAACACTCACTTTCACAGCCGCTGCGCTCATCATGCAGTTTCTGCTTATTTATTTTCATTATTCAACTTATATCTCATGTGAGCTTTTCAGCAAGATGATGGTGGGTGGCTAGTTAATGTCATTTTCTTGAACAACTCCTAGAATGTCAGTAATTGCAGGTGTGGTTAAATTCCCACATTCGGCATCAAAGCCCATACTGCTCTCTAACTGGTACTTTATAGTCTGCGGCGACTGCGTGAAAGCTAGTGTAGAAGTCCGTCGACTTCCGACAAGGAACATATGTTGCGGGGTTGCCCTTTCATATGCACGGCCCTTGCAGCATTTTGTGTTTTCCTTTCGCTAGTAGTCGGCAGAAAGACCTCGTCACTACCTCCTTACGAAGCTCTACTCGATATCCCCTTTCGACGCTGAAAAAAGTCGCATCACACTCAGTGGCTTGCCTCTTGAGTGGCTCGATGGGGACAGTCTGTTTAACACAGGCCCCAACTGCTGGTTCTTTTGAACTTGAAGTTGCAGCATAGCACATCGACAACATGACTCGTCAACTTCGTGCTTCCTGGGAGCTTGACCACAAACCTTTGGCCCCATGACCTTGACGGAGCCTTGCATGTCTACTGGTGGCTTCATTCTTTTGCCTAGTTGAAGGCCTCACATTCAAGTGAACAGCTGTGTCTCCATAGCTTATGGTACCATCACTAACTCTGGTGGCCACATCATGGCCTGGATTCGTCCTGATGAGGCGCAGTGCATTGGAAAACACCGAAGGAAAACTTGGTGTGGAAACCGGCTCGGAGTGAGTGAATGGCATTTATTCCCCTTGTCCTTTCCGCTATCCTTTGGAGTCGAAGCGTAGAATGTATTCATCCCATATCCGTGCTCTAGCTAGGCTGGTGCGGTGCTCTGTTGCTCTAACTTTGCTCGAGCAACTTCTAACTCGTTCTCTTGTGCGTCAATTTGTCTTAGGACCCGCAGCGTCCGTCGAGAGCTCCAGGTGCCCGGGACTTGTCTTGACTCATCTTAAGTGTCTTGTGGTGTGATATATCGCTTTTGATAGACAGGTTGTGAAGATGGCTCACTATTTCCCTAGTATTTGTACATGGTGTTTGTTTGTTTGTTTCTTTTTTTAAAGAGCATCAACCATCGCGACATTTGCCATTCACATACAGTGTGTTACTGCTGAAGATGCCCTGGAACTTGAAGATATCGAACATTCACAGGACTACCAGGGATTGAATACCACGTCTGTTATAAAAGTAAAGAAAAACTACCTTACCCTTTGTTATTTTTGGTGATCTAATTGTGTTCAACGTCTACAGTTTTTCTTTTCTTTTTTCTTTTTTAAGGAAAATCCATTCCCAAAAGCGATGTGGAATATAAGTTCTCGTAAGAGCCAAATTACCAGCGAAAACCAAGTTAACACGCAACGTTGGTCTAGCGGTTAGGATCTTCGCCTTCCAAGCGAAGGGTCCGGGTTCGACTCCCGGACGTTGCACTCAAACATCACGTTTATTTTTTTCGCCATAAACACCACAAACCGCGACTTCACAACCCGAATCAAGCCTCATTTTTTCCAGAAATTCATCACGGCTTAATAGTCTAGTTGGTTAGGACGTCGGATTCTGATTCCGTAAGCCCAGGTTCGAATCCTGGTTAGGCCTTGTGTAACGTTTCGCAATTTCTTTTTGCCAACTACATTTCAGGCTCTCATGAACATCTAAGCCTAGACACATGGGGTTGGGACTGAGCGTGGATGTGTTTTACATCTATCAAGAAAAAGTCATAGGAACAGTTTGCGGAAGACGCACACCTGCAAATGCTGACAGCTGACTGCCCGGAAGAGGGGTCGGAGGACGACATCTTTTTTCTCCCCCTTCCGTCCAGAACATGCCGTCGTATCGCTGTGGAAAACCAGTAGGTAGACGTTAAAAAATACCTACATACATCTATCAAGACCACCGTGATTAAGAGAGACATGACTAATCATGAATCAAGAATAGCTTCCGCAAGTTTTACTACAGAATTTTGGCAGATACCAATCCTGCTATGGGGTGTAGGTACTCTCTCAGAGTTACATGATACATGAGGAAGGTTGTCTTTAGGCATTTTCTGACCGCTGCATTTTTTTCGTGTCTGTTCGATTTGGCTTGAATATGTTTAACATCTACTGTAATCACTGAGATCAACTGACGCCCTTTCGTAGCTATCGTTAATGTTTTCAATCTCGATCTACGTGCTCGTCACGATAAGAGTGTTGCTCAGCACGCACGCTCTTGTAGCGTTTGGCATATGTAAGGTATCTTCTCCCTCACAGAATATAGCTATCTTGGACTGTTAACCAGCTTGTAGAGAACAAGTTCGGTGTCTAGATGAAATCTCGGCAATAGCATTGTATCCTTAGTTGGTACGTGTCTCATCCCGTCCGTCTTTCAGCTACAACAAGTATATTAACAATGACCCCCTTTCTACCCTTACTTTTCAGAACCGTTCGCTTTCCCATGTCTAGTTCCATCCCATCCTGTAACGTATATGTTATCACTATCATAACCTTAACTTTAATGTTCTGATAGTTCTTGGACAATTTCCGACTATCCACAAGTACTCTATCGTTCGCATACATTAAGATTAGGAGAATCTCCCAGTAGAAGGAGGCTATGAATAGGACAAGAACTATCGGTATGACTGGTGAGCCTTGTGGGAGAGAGGTTGCTACAAGAGCCAAGCTGGTCTACTAACATTCTGCTTTCTATCCTCTGAGTCGACTGGATCAGACTCCTTTGATGCTTATTGACAAGACTTATGTCATCTTTTTTTCTTCATTCTCGGACTATCTCTGTTCTCCTTCCGAGATTCATGAGCATGTTCCCGTCACCGCCTTTATTGACATAGCTCAGATGTACTTGCTGTGGATGACGTTTTCTATCAAGAGCCTTTGTGGGGTCTGGACGGCCCATCCCACACTCCGGTTCTGGATTTTGTGTGTCCTAGAAAAACCTTGGATTGTAAATGTAGCATGTTGGCGGTGTGATCTGTTGCTTTCGTGTTTTTGAAGATCTGGTAGCCACATTCTTTCGGCTGGCTGCGTGCTTTGAATACAAATGGATAGTTATCTCCCCAAAGCCCATGTCATAGTTCCAAGTCTCAGTTGCAAGCTCTAGAAACGAGAATCTAGCCCAGCGAGATCCTTTTATCGAGAGGTGCGGAAAGAAAGTTTGATGGGGATACCGCCTCCGATTGAATGGCATCATTTTTGTTCTTTCTGCCATCCCTCATAGTTCAGGCGTAGTCGGTCTCTCCTCCTTCTCCGTGCTCAATTTTGAAGGGGGATAGGGTGTACTATTCCGGATTCCTCACATCTCAACTTTTCTCGAACGTCGGCTAGGCCCTTGCCTTATATGCCCTATGTTGTAGAACTCACAGCACGAGTACACAACCAAGCCTTCTAGGAATCTCGTTTGTTCAAAGCTTTTAGAATTCGCCTTGTCTCGCCCACTGCGTCTATTCATTTCTGTTCATTTCTATTTGTCTGTTTGTCTGTTTGTTCATGTTACCTGACGTCTATCTACTGGTTTTCCACAGCAATACTACGGCATGTTCCGGACGGGAGCACCTGCCGGGCGGTCAGCAGTGACAGGAGCGCATAGACTTCGACCGTCTCCTATGACTTTTTAGGGTTCAGCAATATATCCAGGGGGGCTCTCTGTCCAGAATAGCCCTTTGGCGTCTCTACGGGGTTCCAGAGTCAGATACTTGGTGTTTTTAGGTTTACGAAGACCGCATGTAAGCTAATCTATAAGGCCGCTGGCTTTCGGCACGGGGCCTACCTCCGATTTGATTTGATTTGATTTGAATATATTTAACGTCTACTGGAATCACGGAGATCAAACGACGCCGGATTGGCTACCGGACAGAATTAACCCTCTGCAAGGCTGACTACAGATCTCAGACGAGAGAAGCTCGTATGCTCCCAAGCAAGCTTGTTACTCGCCCTCCTCCTGAAGCCGTCGCTGCAAAAAAAAAAAAAAAAAAAAAAAAAAAAAAGGAAATCCCCAGATATACCCTAAGCCCAGAAGTGGGGCTAACCCCCAACTTCCCCACAAACATTCGTTCCTCCGAAAAATCTGCCACGTTCCTGGAATCGTGAGAATCACGAGAGCAGGACGGCAGCTTCCAGTGCAGCCTGGGAAAAACCCCCTCCAAAGACGAGAAAAAAACCAGACTGTGTGAGCATCCGAGGGCTCACGATATATCCTTCCACTTTTCTGGTGGCCGCTGCCTTGGGTTGTGGATGAGGCGCAAGGCAGCCCCCTTTCTGGTGACCTGCCACAGTCGCCAGTCTGTCCGAGGACAGAGGAACGCAAGAAAAACAAAAACAAAAGAAAAAAGGTGTGGACTGTGTGAACTCTCAAAATTCAGTCCTGAACGTGAAGATGAACTCCTTGAGTTGGAGTGGTGTTGTGGCGATGAGGAGTTGGCGATCGCGAAAGTTGTCGTGAAAAGGGGGGCGAGTCGACGACGAGGTTATCCTCAAAGTTGGGTAAGCGCGGCCTCAAGGCTTCACAGCTCATTGTCCAGATCCATGACAGAGTCAGGGAAAAAGAAAAGAATGAAAGACGCCCATCAGTGTCATAGGCGTCGTCCTCCGGCAGCCCGGGAGAGGGGGAGGCACCAGACCTCAAAGGTACCCCCCGAGGGTTGTAAGAGGGAGAGTTGGGGGCCTACCTCCGTGCCGAATCGGGGCTACAAAGTAGGGGCTATATACTTGTGTAAAAGTCAAATTACACGTTCAAACTTGGTCTTGTGGTCTAGTGGTATGATTCTCGCTTAGGGTTCACCCTAACGCACATTTGCGAGAGGTCCCGTGTTCGATCCACGGCAAGACCCCTACTTATCTTTTTACCGCTCTTTCAGCCACGGTAACGTCTCTCCCGTCACAAATTAGACCGATGTTGTAGCGGAGATGTCACGTGACCAATATTATACGGTGAATGAGAATTTCAAAAACAGTACCGGATGATGTTTGGTCAACCTGATAAGACGATACGACGACGATGTGGTTATCTAAATAAGGGGTAGGTAGTATATATGAAAAGAGCAGAGTAACCAACTTTTACATAATAAAATATGGACCAATTTTTTACAATACGACCCCCGACTTTTTTTTTTTTTTTGTGGGTCGGTCTGTGTGTGTGCAAATATTAAAAAAGAAATCTTAATTCTTTCATCTCAAAATAAGGGTTTCGAAAAAAACCAATGTAGAGAGTCGGATTATCAACAACATCAGCTCAGAAGAAGGTCAGATATACAACTAGGAAAGACCAGATTTCATAGTCCAGAAACTGCAAAAAGTACTGGACAGTACGGGAATCGAACCCGTGACCTTTCGCAGTTTCGCAGGAGATGCGAAGCAAACGTTATACCCCTAAACCAACCGCCCAAGCTAGATGCCTATTAAAAGTCGCGATTATTCGGGTACATGGCCGGAGAACCGGAGGCCGTGAGGGCCGACCCCCGAGTGCTATGGGTCCCAGGACACATGATGCGTCGTTTGATCTCAGTGATTCCAGTAGACGTTAAATATATTCAAATCAAAATCAGGACACATGGGCATTAAGGGCAATGAGTTAGCCGACGCCCAGGCCAAGTTAGGATGCCAAGGATTGGTAACAGAACACCGCTTCAGTCTCGTAGGAGCACGGAGATGGAGGAGAGACCGCCTACGTCTCGACTACGAAGGGTGGTGGAAAGAACAAAAAGGATACCGTCCACTTGGAGCCAGTGTCCCCACCGAGCCCCCTTTCCGTACCTCCCGCTACAAGGGGCTTACCAGAATAGAGCTGGGTCACATCCTCGCGGCTAGAACGGGCGATGGTGACTTTGACAAATATCATGAGCGTTGGAACCACAACTGTCCGCTTGGATGCAGGGCATGCAACCAAGCAAAGGAACGAGGCCACTGGTGGACCTGCAAGGCACTGCCTAGACCTTGGAGCCAACGGTTTGCGGACAAGCTCCTTAAAAACACGAAAGCGACGAGCTACGTCGCCAACGTGCTTCGCCGCAACCTCAAGCTCATCCAAGAGTCACAGCAACCCGAGCCCGATCTGAGCTGTCTGGAGACCACAGAGGCAACCCCCGCTTTGGAGACGCGGAGAGGCAGGTCACTGCCACCGCAGACTACAGAGGACAGACCACAGCAGGGGCAGCCTGGCATGACACAACCAACTCCGGGACAGCAACGACAGCAACGAAGAAGGGGACGAGGAGGGGGAAGATGAGGGAGTATGAAAGGGGAAGGGGGAAAGGAGGAGAGGAACGGAGAGAAGATAGTTGGAGGAAACTTTTGCAGGATAGGGAGGAGATGTCGAGGAGGGCTCCGTGAGAAGGCGATGAGGGAGTTCTACTACTGACCACCTGCAAAACGGAAAACATTAAAAGGTGCGACAACAGCCATGCACAAGAAAGGACAAAACCGCTGTATTCCACCGGGACCTACTCCACTTGCCGAAAGCCGACGGTTTATACGAGACTGTCGCAGAATATCCAATCTTGGAACCCCGCAGACACGCCCTGCCCTCTGGCCTTAGCACCGAGCCTCTACAAGTCATGGGAGTCACTGGAAATCCATACCTGCAACCTGCAAATGCTGGCCGTCCAGAAGTTTACTGAGAGGCGGTATCGGCGCAAGTCCTGGCTGGAGCACGCCGTCATATTGCAGCGAAATAACAGTATTTGAGTTGATTTGAATACATCCAACGTCTACTGGAATTACCAAGATAAAACAACGCAATAACAGTAGGTAGACGTAAAGCAATGAAATACAAATAACAAAGGCGAACCTACTCCATCCTTATAAAGAGCTAACTCTGTCTGGTAGCGAATATGGCATCGTTTGATCCTGGTGATTCCTGTAGATGTTGAATAAACCAGGCTCAAGTCAAGCCCAAGCGGCGCACTTATGCCGGAGCCCGACGGTCTTTCATAACAGCTTAGACATGGTCGCCGCTGACCAAAAATAACTAGATAGCCAGCCAATCCTATCAACTAGTAGGTACACCCAGGGCTACGCTGAGTAGAAGGCGCTTCTAGAAACAGTACATATCATGACATCGTGAAAAAGAATCGTAGCTCTCCAGAAGGAGAGTCCTGGGAGAAGAGTATAAGTGGTACAAGTAGGGGTGCCAAGGACCGAATCCAACCTCTAGCCAGAGTACGGGAATAGAGAAGAGGCCAAAGACGATCTTATTATGAGCATGAAGAGTGTTGAAAAAATCACCCACAAGGATGTGTCATGTCTTGGGATACGAAGAAAGTTGGCATAACGATCAGGATACAAGGGAGCACAGAACGAAAAGTAAAGAATAGTTATAGAGAGGCTAGTCACTCAAGGGGGTGTAGCGCATGTCATGTGCAGCACCAAATCAACGGGCGGGAGGAGGATAAGCGAAAGGATGAAGCCGGACTTTCCTGTGATGAGGTCTTACAGTACGATGCAAGGTTGAAAAGGTTCGTATAGTGTATATTACCAAGCATCAAAGTTTATCCTATGAAGAGCATTGTACTTTGTCGTATACAATTAGCCGCCGACAATAACTTTGCCTAAATACAAAAGGGCCAGGCCAAGCCAATGATCTATTAGCTATCCGCGCCTTCAACAATGGACCGAGAACAATGAAGAAACTAGAGGTGATTGGTTAAACCAGAGCAGGCATGGTGATATGGGCTAGTGTTCTTAAAGCAGATCGTCTGATCAAGCATGAGATGCAGTACGCGACGGTGACCTTGCAGTCCGATGCCTACGTCTGATAATGCAAAGTTCTGCCCCATCTCCTACAAAGCTGGGCGTAGCCTAGCTTACTCACTTGATGAAGGGATACGAGATTATCGGTGTGAGACAGAAGCGCAGCTGGAATGCTTGGCACGAATATATAAGCAAAGAAACCTCGGATAATCAAGGAAAGCTTAATCCCCAGGTCTTATCCTTTCTTCTTCCTCATTCCCTGCGTTTTCGATAACTTGACTCTCATAATACATTGCGCGTACATAAACAATGAAACTTCTTTCTCTCGTTCTCGTTGCTTCTGCCACTTTGGCATCCACTGTGCCTATGAAAAATGGCCATCTCCATCTTCGGGCCGTCGACTACGAGGCTTGTCAAGGCAACGAGGCAGCCTCTACGTGCCCCCAGGGCCAAACTTGCACACCCGATCCTCGACAGGGCCTTGGAGGTGGTCTCATCTGTGTCCCGAGCTATAGTGGCAACTTCTGCGGTGGATTTGCAGGTTTTGGGTGTTCCGATGATACGAGTTGCTTCGACTATCCGTACGATGATTGTGACCTTGATAATGGCGGAGCGGACTGTGGCGGTTGGTGCATATAAGGGTTGAGGCTGGCATTGCAGCAAATCGTTATTCGGCTTTGACTTGGACACAAAATATCGTCACTAAACCTTACTTACTACCGTGTACTCCAAGCCAAAGAAGCCTACTACAATGCAACTATATAACTATAAGAGAACAATATGTAGCTCCTTGTACCAAGAACATGCATAATATAAACGGGACAAGCTGTTGTGACCTCGGCTCCTATCATTCTACACGATCCGCTCCCCAGTAGAATGTGTCAATGTCCAGATCCAGGAATGAATCGGAGTACTTGCCTACACTCTCATCGCCCGCTGCTGCAGCACAGACAAGCAACGGCATGAAATGGTCGCCGCCATGGGGCGGATGCATTATGTTTGAATTTGGGAACTCGCGCCACCTGGCCAATTTTGCGAGCCGGTCCGAGCGACGAACAGTGGCCACTGCCTCGTTGAGGACTTTTGCCCACTCAGTGTTCATAGACTTGACGGTCCCTGATTTCGGGCTTTTAGGATCGTGCATCATTTCCATCATGAGGCGAAGGCTGTGGAAACTAGCAAAGCCAGAGCCAACAATGGCTATGTTTTGGTCCCGGAGTTTACCAAGCGCAGCCCCAATGCGGAAGTGAGCGGCGGGGTCCTCGCTTTGGAGAACGGAAATCTGGACTACGGGAACATCGGCTTTGGGGGTGACGAGAAGCATAGGTACGAAAACACCATGGTCCCAGCCTAGCATAGCGGTTAGCAGCCAGATGTAAGTCAATATGTATATGTCTCAAGCCATTTAACGCACCTCTCTCGGTGTCGAGGACCGGAATCAAGCCCTCCTCAGTTATGGCTTTTGCAATTTCGCGAGCAATATCGGGATCACCTTCTGCATCGAACTTGTAACTGTATGTCTCCTTGGGGAAGCCATAGTAGTCGTACAAAAGCTTGTGCTTCTTGGCGGAGGAAATAGTGGGCGTATTAGTCTGCCAGTGAGCGGTGACCAGAACGATAGCACGCGGCTGGTTTGGCGTACCAAGACCCAGGACTTTGGGTACTCGGTTTTTCAGAGAGTAAATGATTGTTTCATGGGTGGGATCGTCCATAAGCGGAAGAGGACCTACATAGAGTAAGGGTTAATTTTAATGATTGTGACTAGACTGCTACGTGTCTATCCACAAGTGCCTACCTCCACCATGGGTTAAGCAAATAACAGCAGCCTTAGGCATTGTTGTACGTGGTTCTTGAATGGGCGTAATAGCGTTAGGCGTAGGTGAATAATAACGGAAGGCAATGCGGCAGCCTTGGGCAGCGAGAAGACCAACAAGAGCACGTTTAAAGAAAGTCACAATAGATATAGGCGTTAAAGTATTGGCGGGAGCGGGGCGCAATGGCATGATGAAAAGCAGAAGAAAGACATTGAGCGGGGAGCGAGAGAAGAGGGGAATCGTAGAGCTTAAAAGGGCAGAAGGAGAGAAGGAGAACCTCTAGATAGATAGAAAGCATGGGTGTTCCGGCCTGTTGTCATGTCAGTGGGACTAGAGTTGTACAGATGATTAGCTAACGGCCACTGCCGCGCGCTGCATACTACCTACACTGGCCAGCTATCAAGCGAATAATCACTGCTAATAGGCCCGGGGGCAATAGCACGTAATAAGCCACACATCCCAGACCTAGGAACGTAAGAATACCTAAATAGGAGAATCGTTGTCGCATTTCCCGCGCGGGAGTTCAGGTTGGCTGCTTGCCCTACCCTAAGTAGGCAAACAGACTCCTCCCGCGCGGGAGGCAGAGACTTATGATGATATCGCGCTCTGGAACATTGGATGATAGGCCGACCATTCAAGCGTGCGTCAGTCACATGAACAGAATAGCCTTGAGTGAGCCCTAGTTTTGAAGCAAATTTGTCTAAATTAGCCCCGTATTCAGGGTATTAAGGATAATGCTAAAGAAAGATCCCAATACACTCGATGCGAAAGCCCTACTGGAAGTTACCCTATTGGACCAAAAAGACACGGAGAATACAATCAATAACCCTAGTAGCGAATGGGATGGCGTCGTTATCAGCGCATCACGTGATACGTTTATGCCTAGAATTAGACTCTTTTGGACTGACATCCCTTTTATTCTTCAGATCTTAGTTGTCGCAGTTACCCTATGGAACATAGTATGTAGAATGTACACGGAGTCTTGCCTGAGAGTAAGCCCTAACTCAGCCCACACTTTTGTTATTCCAATTATCACGTAAAGACGCACATTCAAAGAGAATACCAGCAGATGTCACAGCCGCCAAAGCCGTCCACAGAGCCTGACATAGAGGCCATAGAAGAAGATACCCGTCAATATGCTGCCTTGCTGAGTGATTCCGAACTACAAAAGAAGCGTGTTTGTCCTTGTTCCCCATGGCCTACTATTCTACGCTGCAAGGCACTGTAGTTTCTTAGTTTCTTGGACAGCTGGCTTGTATATATATATATGCTAACAGCCATTCCTGCAGATTCGCAAATCGCCCGAGAAACATTCACAAGACCCTGCGCTTCTCTGAGCTTTACACGGCACTGTTTGATAAGCTTCTACGAGTGCAGAACAAACCGACAGGTCGAGGCGGCCGGTCTAAACTTCGCGGTGCACCGTCAACCAAACTATCACCGCACGAGCAAAAGCGTCATATTATCGGCAGTTTTATTTGTCGATGGCGCAACGAAGTCGGCAATGACTTTTATCCGGCTATGCGTCTGATCCTCCCAGACAAGGATGGCGACCGTGGTGTCTACGGGTTGAAAGAAAATACCATTGGAAAGCTGCTCGTGAAGCTTATGCAGATCGACAAAAATTCAGAGGACGGCTACAACTTGCTGCATTGGAAGCTACCTAGCCAGACCTTGGCATTCCGCATGACTGGAGACTTCCCTGGCCGCTGCTATGAAGTACTCTCCAAACGTCCTATGCGGGTCGAACCAGGCCCTATGACAATTGCTGACGTGAATGAGCAACTTGACAAACTGTCGGCGGCGTCAGGTGAAGCCGAAAACCTCGAAGTTTTCCGTGTCTTCTATAATAATATGTGTTCCGAGGAAATTCTGTGGATTATCCGCATCATACTCAAGCAGATGAGGGTGGGTGCTACTGAAAAGACCTTGCTAAACCTGTGGCATCATGATGCTGAAGCACTTTTCAATGTATCTTCAAGTCTGAGGCGCGTGTGTTGGGAGTTGTGGGACCCAAATTTCTCACTTAGCCAGCAAGATGCTGGAATTGCGATAGGGCAGTGCTTTCAACCGCAGCTAGCCCAGTTCCAGATGCCAGCTTCGTTTGAACGCACAGTCAAGTATCTGCGACCCGAAGAAAACGACTCCGAGTTTTGGATTGAGGAGAAACTGGACGGAGAGCGTATCCAGATGCATATGGAAACCGATGCGACTGTTCCAGGCGGTAAGAGGTTCTACTGGTTCTCGCGCAAGTCCAAAGACTATACGTATCTATATGGTGACAACTTTGAGCAACGGGACTCGGCAATGACAAAACATCTTAAAGACTGTTTTGACGATAGAGTCGAAAATGCCATTCTCGACGGAGAGATGGTTACCTGGGATTCAGAAAACGACATTATCATGCCCTTTGGGACTCTTAAAACTGCAGCAATCGGGGAAAAGAGGCGCAGCGAAGGTGAAAAGGGGTACCAGCCATTTTTCTGTGTCTTTGATTTGCTTCATATGAACGGCCATGACTTGACAAGATACACACTCCGAGATCGCCGGGCTGCCTTAGAACGAATCATAAAACCCCACAAACACCAGAACGAGCAGACTGGCGAGGAAGAAATCGTCCGAGGCGTCTTCCGTCGACTCGAGATTCATAATCACGTGGCAACATCGTTAGCTGATGATATTGAACTTGCACTGCGAGACGTTATCAACAGATCTTCGGAGGGCCTTGTACTCAAAAACCCACGTTCCATGTACCGACTCAATAGCCGCAACGACGATTGGATTAAAGTGAAACCAGAGTACATGAACGAGTTTGGTGAAGCCCTTGATTGTGTCATCATTGGCGGATACTACGGTTCTGGAAAGCGTGGCAACACTTTGGCAAGCTACCTGTGCGGACTTCGTGCCAGTGAAAATCATATACAGGCCGGAGCGCGGCGGGAAAAGTGCTGGAGTTTTTTTAGAGTTGGAGGCGGCTTCAGTGCTGACGATTATCAGACTGTTCGGCATCACACTGAAGGTAAATGGCATGCTTGGGACTCCAAGAATCCACCAACAGAGTTTATTGAGTTGGGCGGCACTTCACACCAGGATGAGAAGCCGGATTTGTGGATCCGCCCATCCGAATCTATTGTTTTGGAAGTCAAGGCCGCGAGTGTTGCTGTTTCTCACTCTTTTGCCAAAGGCAAGACGCTGCGGTTTCCACGCCTACGGCGCATCCGTCTGGATAAGTCGTGGGATATGGCGTTAAGCATGGATGAATTTGATGCCCTTAACGCCCGAGTCGACGACGAAGTCAAGCGCAACAAGGAAATGACGGTTGAAAACCGTAAACGCGCACAGCCAACAGCTAAGCGAGCTCGCCGGGCACGTGTTGTAGTTGGCGCTGAAGATGAGGTCACCATAAGAAAACCATCAGAAGCTGATGTTGCGAATGTTACCCTTTTTAGTGGTCTCAAGTTTTGTGTCATGAGCGATGCTATGAAGCCACTAAAATACACTAAAGCCGAGCTTGAGTTATTGATCAAGGCACATGGTGGCATCGTTAGGCAACGTGTTAGCGACAATCCTGACGATACGATGGTATTAGTAGCTGATAGAAAGCTTGTGTCTGTAGCTAGTGCCATCAAGAGGGGTGGTCTTGATGTCATCAGGCCCCAGTGGATTTTAGATTGCATTTCACAGCCTAGCGGTGGCTCAATACTGCCGTATGAAGGAGCTCGACATTTGCTTCACGCCACTCCAATCACTCAAAAACAGGGTTCTGAGGCCATAGACATGTTTGGAGACAGCTTTGCACGTGATATCAGCGTTGAAGAGCTGAAGGATCTCTTTATTTCGATGCCCAAAGTCGAAGACGCCTCTACCTTTGAGCGCGCCGAGTTTATCACGACCCTTGCCCAACGTGGCCATGACATTGCTAGCGGATTGAAAGGATATCTCTTCCATGGCAACATTGTGCTTTTCCGCCAAGCCACCGCCGTGTCGGCTGTTTCAGATGAGCTGAGTGTGGCTCTACAGGCGAGCTTAGACAGAGACCAATTGCGACTAGAGAACTACGTGCGTTTTGGCAGTGGCAGGGTATCCGATAGCTTCCACAATGACGTCACACATGTCGTTGTGGTTGGCGACGATCCAGACCGTGCAAGTGAGGTAAAAGAAAGTGTGCGGAAACAGATGGAAAGCCAGGCCAATATTGCTGGGAGGGTGCCCGTTGTGGTATGGGGCGAGTGGGTTGAAGACTGCTGGCGGAAGGGCACGGTCTCTGGAACGGATATGTATCTCGTATCGTAGAAGGGTAAGGATGGGGGGGGGGGGGATGGGATGAGCTTCTTTACAATAGAGACTAAGCCACAAGAAAATACGTTTTGGTATTAAACTTCAAGAACGCTATATATAATGCCACTACCAATTCCAAGACGCAAAGAAAGGATATAAAAAAAAGGAGAAAATGAAAATCAATGAATAAGAAACATGATCAACTAATAACGGTGAAGAAGCGGGGGCCTCATAAATCGTTTCATCAATTACTCACAATCCACAAACGTCTCCATTATTGACTCTCCATCTTCATCTTCCCAGGGCGTCGCTGTCACTGTTCTAGGATTTGCACCTCGTATCTGCTGCTGCTCTTCGCTTTCCGCCCCCGCCTCTGCTTCATCCTCATACTCATCCTCCTCCCCCTCCTCCTCTACAGTCCGGGTTCGGAAGATGGGGGTCTTGCGCATGACTCTCGTCGGCGCGGGCAATTGTGCACTACGCGAGGCTGAGCCAATAGAGAACACGGGGCTTGTCCAGCGCTCGCCCTTATGCGCAAGTTCCTTGTATTCCGCAGCCTTGGATGAGACAGATGTGCCCTTGGCATCAGGAAGCTTGATGTCTGGAAACAAGCTATCTTCCATTACAGTCCAGCTGACCCTTGTTCGCTTTTCGCCCGCTGGTACTCCATACTTTGCAGATTCAATATGGGGGATAGCTGGGCTCAGCAATGCCGTATTCAGACTACGCCGCCCAGTTATGCTATCAGCTAGACTGTAGTTCTCGCTCTCGCGCCCGTGCTCACGTCGGCGATGAGCACGGTACACGCGGAAAACGTAGCGTGTGGCTTTGGCGTAGCGTCGGAGTTTACCTGGGGGATGGCGGTTGAGCTCTCTAGCACGGGTGGTGTAAGCAACTGCATTCTGGTGGATTTTCCATAGCAGGGCATCCAGCTGAGAAGACTTTTCGCGGATGAGGCGTTCAGCAGTCTCCTTGAGCACATTGCGCAGCTCGCGGATCACAAGAGGGCGGAAGATGTGATGCAGAACTTTGTGCGTAGACTCAACAATGTTTACTTCGAGACGAGACACATCGACCGAGACAGCTTGAAGTTGGAACCATTTGTACTCTGAGTTTGAGGCCTTGATGGCGTGTCCTTTCTCCGGAGATGCACTTGCCATGGCCAAAGTTATTTTGACAGCCAACCCCTCGCCAGGCAGTAGCAGATCGGCAATTCCAGAATCACACATGGGCAAGAAACCCGTCTTGCGGTTCACGTGATAGGCGACACCGCGAAGATCAAACTGAATGCCGGAAAGGAAGATCTCGCATACCTGGTGTAATGCATTTTTTTTCTTAAGCTGGCTTTTCTGTGTCAGTGACTTACGGCCCCAATTGATCTTGGTTTCGCTGCGCCACTGGGCCGTATTTGGCGTAAAGTTGTCGGATTCAAGAACGAGATTCTCGACGACGACATCAAAGTCTGCGGACGAAAACTCTATGCGTGGCAGTGGAATGTAGGAAATCTTGGATAATAATGAGGGCAGGAAGACCTCGAACAGATCTTTCACCAGGTGAGGCTTGAATTGAAGGTGGCCATCCTCGCCTTCGCCCAGACTCTTGAAAACCTTTTTAGTGGCTTTAGCAAAAGCTGCGTTTTGTTCATCCTCGTCAAATTGCTGGGCGATGAATTTGATCTCGTCGGCAATCCGGTCTGTTTGCTGTTTGTACCGAGTGCGTAGTAGAGCGTGGCCAATGCTATAAAGCTCCTCCCAATCATCGCTACAGTCATCCTCAAGAATATAACCTGGATTTAGCAAACAGCTTCGAATGAAGGCATTCATGTCGCTGAACCAATCAAGAAGGTCTTCATCCTCGTGGGCTGCAGAGCACATGGAATGCACCGCTTCGATGAGGCCATCCAAAGAAGTCCCATTTGCAAAACGCTCAATCAGCAACTTTATTTCATACTCTGCCTCTTTCAAGTCAATCGGAGCTTCGTCGTGTGATTCTCGGAGTGTCTCTTGGCTGTCCTCCGCCAAGTTCAGGGCAAAATGTTTATAACGTTCACCCAGGTCCAGCAAGGCTGTAACTGCTACTCGGTAGTCCCCGTTGTGTTGGCATTCCTGAAGGATCTTCTTGAGCCGGAAAATAATGCTCTCCTGTCTGGATTTAGGGACCTTGCGCTGGAGATATTCCTTGGCATCCTTGCGCATCTGCTCTTTGCGACTTTTTGTTCTGCGGCTGTCCTGGCGCTTAATGGCCTTGTCCGCGGGTTTGCGGGTAGCAATTTTGATAGCTTTCTTTTTGATCTCCTTGCCGCTAAGGCGCCGCCGCCGCCGCTGGCCTTGGGGCGCAGGAAGGTTTTCAGCAGCACGTTCAAGATTATCAGTGAACTCGCGGGCTTCCAGACGACTTTGGCCAATCATATTTCTAGCACGTGTACGAAAGCCGGAGATATCAGGGTCGGAATACCACACGTTGTCCTCAGCAGGCTCATCAATCTGTGCTAGATCTTCAGCCTTGGGACGGAAAACACGGCTCGCCGTAGTGGCTGCATCTGAGGCAATGTCCCGGAAAAGAATCCCCGCATCTTTCACTAACACGATCACGGATATCATCAGTATGGGAAATTAGACGTAGCTAAGCAAGGCCGACTTACAGAGCTTGCGAAACTGGCCGTTGGTAACAACCAGATTTGCCAGAACATTCAAAGACCGCAGAGCCTTGGATACATCTGCCTTGTTAGTCAAGCGTGAAACCGGTCGTCCGGGGACTCTCAAGTCATGGCGATCAACGCCTTGCAAGTGCCACCAGGCATTTTGAAATAGATTTCCTTCGTTTTTAGAAAGTAGCAGATTCTGGCCACATCGGATCAAAGCACATAGATCGGCGATCAAGATGCGCCCATCGCGCGACACATTTGGTGGTGCTTTTTTGATGAAAGGCTGGCCCAGTAGACTGTTGATGCACACATCGATTTGGTCATTCTAAGGAAGGACGCAAAAGTTAGCGTTGGCAGGTTTTTTTTTTTAATTTTTTTTTTTTTGCATCATCATCATCAGTGTGAATTCTATCGGCTTGTCACGTGATGGTAAGGGCAACATTTGCTGTAGTGCTGTAGTGTTTGTAACGGAGTAGTATCCTACCGATGGGCACTTTCCTGCGCGGAAGGCAGTAGCGATTCCATAAAGTTGCAACTTCCGCGCCACATCAGAATCCTTGACATTAACATCGGTGGGCCGATTGACCCGTTTTTCATGCCCTAGCGACCATGAGGACGGCGACTTCATGGAGGTTTGATGGACATGTGAGCTGTGATTGTTGGCTGCTGAACGCGTCATCAAGCCTGCATGTGCGCGGCCGGGAAAATTGCAGCAATGAAAGAGATGTAAGGCGATGGATGTGGTGTTGGCTGCGATGGACTGTAGCTTCTACAAAGGCTTGTATCTATATCGCGCACAAAGGGAGGAGCGGATGTGAAAATTTGGGGGGCCACCTAGTCCCGTGACATGAAAACACCAACAGTCCTGACGCAAAACAAGCACTGTGAATTTTGATGACGTTGTAGTGGACGGAAGACAGACAACAAGATAAAGAAAATAAAAACCGCAAAAACAGCGGCAAATCATATCCCTACAGTATGGCTGGCAGTGAAAGAGCGCCAGTCTAATTGGCTCGCGCATCAGTTTTCTTAGTCATCCATTCGTTGGCACAAGGTCAAGGCGACCCTGTAGCCTGTGATTTATGTCTTGCTACCAACATTGGGTAGACAGACACAGACAATGTGTTTGATATTGACTGATCCGTCACAGATAAAAGAAATTGATTAACATGACAATTAATCTGAGCTTCTGTGGCAAATTTTGTCGTGAATTGTATCAACAAGAAAAAAAAAATGAAAAAAAAAAGAGCTTTGATCTGACCGACCTGGCCTGGCCTGGCCTTCACGGCGCTTTGTCTTACCCCCCTACCATCAACATACAGCCGTGCCAAAGCCCTCCGCCCAGTAAAGCCCGCCCATAACGGGTATTAATATCATAAACCCGCCTGCAAAGCTGGCCATGCCATACACATACGCTCGCTTGGTGCTTAAAGCAGCTAGCTCTGCCACCCATGTGGAAACTGTCGTCAAACAGCCACAAAAGCCATCACTGAAGCCTTCCAGGATCTGGCAGCCAATGACACTGTGCGTTGGCATATGAATCACATCAAAAAATGCCCCCAGCAACGCTGTGCCCAGCAAGTTTGCTGTCAACGTGCCAAAAGGGTATTTTCTTCCGGCATTGAATGCCGACAGATGGAACCTAAGTATAGTACCCAACGGGCCGATGACAAGACTGAATAGGGGCTTGCCTCGCCAGTGGTCATGTGGCGGGAATGCTGTCATGAATGCCGCCCCAATCCAACAGCCATATCCCAGCACAGCGGCGACCTTGTCTAATGCCGGCAGCAAGCTATCCGGAATTCCACCTAGTCCCACCCGTAAGTGTCCGAGAGCCCGCGCCATGTGTGTGCCACAGTGAAAGCCCGCCAGTGACATACCTGGGTTGAGCAGAGCAACAGCAGCAAACGCCATGAACGAATCGCCGCCAGCACGAGTGCTTGAGTCTGTTGGTAGCTGGTTGACAGCTGCCAGGAACGCGTCAAGCACAAACGTTGAAAAAGACGTGAACGAGCCGCAGAAACCAGTGGCTAGGCCGATGTAGAGCGGGATAGTCTTTTTAGCCTTGACGAAGTCGGCAAGTTGCACCGTTTGAGCAGAATCCCTAGGCAATGAGCCACCGCGTCCCTCGCTCTCGCCGAGAGATTGCATCAATTCCAAGTTGGTGTCTTCGGTGTTCATGTCGCCTGCACCATCTCCCTCTTCACGTATTTCACCTGGAGAAGCGCGGTCTTTACAGGAAACAAGGCCGCCGGACCTTGGGACGGACTCCGGCTTTACTTCTGATTCGGGCCCTGTGATTTCACGGCCTGCGGTCTCCTCTTCTCGCCTTTCTATTTGCACTGCGGATACTGCACGTCTTGGTAAAACCCCAGTGTCGCAGATCTTCCTCTGCACAGTCTCGACAAAAAGCACGCGCTCCTCAAGAAGAAATCCCATGATAAAGCTGCCTGCCACGTTTGCCCACAGTACACCAAATGATACTGGCGCGTTAGGATACTCGGTCAACCCAATCATGCCTAGTCGTGCAAGCACGCCGAGAATAGACCAGAGGATGAGATGTCCATGGATAACGATTAGGCTAAGCCATTTCGCCATCGGCTGCGTTGTAGTACCAGAATTAGATGGGGCCGAAGGGGCGCTTATCGGTGCAGGCTTCTGAGGAAGGAAACGCCTCCCAAGAGAGGACATCTCCATTGGGTGATTCGTCGGAGACGCAAACTGAGACTGAGGCGTAGTTGATGACTTTTCAGCCGCCATTTTGAATGATAGAAGCCGTCTGTATCAGCCGTCTCCAATGATTTTCTTCGATGAATGAGAGGGGTTTAGCTTACACATCAAGCAAAGGAAACAACCCTCCAAGATCACCAGTACCCCTCTTTTAGAACAATAAGAGCCCCTTTTCAAGACTCTTGCGCCTATCCTTCAACTAATCGAAAGAGGTTATCTCAATCAGTCATTTGTTTGCAGTAGTCCTCAAGGCATATCTTAACCCTAGTAAGCACAGGGTTATACCTTTCAGCCTGCGTTTTGCCGGCCCCTGGGGATCTCATGAAGCCAAATCCCCAAGGAGTCTAAGTGGGATCTAGTGTTTGTCTCATCTGCCCATACATCAACCAAACAAGAAAAGACCACCAAGTTCTTGTTTTGGTCTTGAAGAATAGAAGGTAGATCGCCAAGCCTTGACCAGTTTCTGGAGGATCAAAAGCTTGATTTAACGCTGACAGTTGATTAGCCTGTGTAACACTTGGTATGAGGATACTCTGATAGAAACTATGCCATATTTTACTAGACACCGCTATATCAGCTCTGGCCCCTCGAAGTATCAGATGGAAGATAAACGCAGATGAATGAAAAGACAATAATTTCCAATGAAACGGAAAACGCAGAAAAAGAAAAAAAAAGAGAAAGGTTGTTCCGCTAATGCTTGACGGCGGTGGGATCTTCTAGGTCCTCGTGAGGAATAATCTAGCCTGAGAGTGACCTCCACATCGGCCGCCCATGAACCTAAAGTTCCATTCAATCAACAGAAAGCGACCAGACTTAATTAGGCACGCTAGCCAGCAGATGTTGCTGTAAGACGTTCCTGTTTACGCCCCATGGTATCCAGAGGCTCCCATACTGGCCGTGTTACTGGCTTTCCATTTGGGTCATGCCACCATTCGTGTGTGCGCGTGGAATTGCAGAGCTTGATAATAGCAGGTCTTATGTGCGCGGGCGTTTCAGTGCTTGCACTCGGCTCTTGGCTATGCGGTACATCTTGCGATGATTGCCATGGCTTATCTTCTATGCTGTCATCGTCAATGGTCATCAGCTCCTATTCGGTGCCGTTGACGGGGCTTTGAATGAGCATAGGAGAAATTTCTGGGGACTGGGCCTGACACAAAGACATGGACTTTCCATATAATTCATGGCTCAAGTAATCTCGGTCTCGGTCCATAGGGCCATACTTGAGATCTGTGGCCTCAGTAGTGACTCTGCGCAAATCTTGGATCTGAGAACTCAGACAATAGTTTCCATGGCGACTCACAGGCGAAACATGTCCACCGGCCAGTTGGGGCTTACCAAGAAACAGTGGCTTGTCTTCCATGCCTGTCTTGTAATCTGCTAATTGCTTTATTTCGTCAATGTTAACAGAGCAATATTCGGTGGACTTCAGGCCTGTCCAGTAAGAAAGGTCTGGGAATTCTGCGGGCTCGAAGTGTTGTTTCCGCAACTCCTCATATCTCTCCTGTGTCTCCATGATAACTTCCGTGTCGTCTTCTTCGTCGCTTTCGGGTCCAATCTTGACGTCAGGTAGAGCCAATTCAACCAAATCATTGTTCGTGAAGCCAATGTTTTCGTTCTTATCCATCCCGGCAATACAGCGAGCGTCATTCAAAATATCCATGTTCTTGTTTTCTAATCGCTGCTTCTTGGCCTCGGGGCTCTCGGAGTTTAGCAAAGGACGTTTGCGCTTCATGGTGTCAACACCAGCTAGAGGGCGCACCAATTTCTGGGCGTGAATCACACTGCCAGCACTGTAGACCTTGATGGATACGTCGAATCCAATGTTCAGCTTGATACGCTCAACAAAAGTTCTGCAAACCATGCAAGGCGCGCGGGACAGCAGTATCTCGAAGACGGGCTTTTCAGAAACCCAAGCAACGTTTTTAGCCTGGTGCAAGTCCCGAATCGTAATCTTATCCATGTCTTCAATATGCCAGCCTATCCTAGTCATATCCATCATGACGGCGACCATAAAAGTCGCCAACTTGACTTCCACATGAGCAGCATGCGAGTTACCCGTCTTCTCCGCATGAACCTTTCCATTGTCGTCAAATATGCCCCGGATATTGACTTTTAGCAAGTTAGCAAGATGCTTAGCCCATATAGGCCACCTAGGGCTGTTGAGAATACCGGTATTCTTGCCACAAGTCAGCCCTGCAACCGTCGTCGAGAGGGGACACCACTGGCCAGAGGAACTCTTAAAACGAAGCATCCCTATTACCTTTTGCTTTGGTACGAAAGCATCCAGCTCTATAGTCACTGTTTCCTTCATCCTTTTGGTAGTGCTTGGAAAGACCGACTCAGTGGTGATCCGAGTAGTAACGATGCTCATACCCCCATGAGCCTCGACAAACTCGAGTTTGGTGAACTTCTCTTTAGTGGCGCCAGGTAGGCCGCATTCCATGGATGTAACTGGCTTGTCGTGGTTGGCCTCTAGCTTCAACAAAGCCTGAGATGGAGAAGAATCGAGCTCGGCGTAGGATGGCTCATGTCTAATAACAGTGCGCGGCTCCGCGCTATCCGCAGATAACTCTGGCTTCATAGCTAACTTCGTTCGGGAGTCTTGAATGCATGTTCTGGTAGCCATGATCCTGATACTGGAATAGCCGTGTGATAACGTGTAGTAGGGTAAATATGAAGATGGCAAAGTCAGTACTTGAGAGGCAGGAAGACTTGGCAACAGCCAGTGGATTGTTGAAATAGACGATGTCTAGGTAAGACTGGGTTAGATAGGTTTCATAGGTGGTGCGAGATGCAAAATTGAAAGATGAAAGCAACACATCACGGCGGGGGTAAGCAGCCAAACACCATATTAGGAAGCTTCATACCTTGTTGGAAGTCAAAGGGACTTTGATAGAAGAGCGCCAAGGGAAGTAGCTACTCGTTAAAAAGTCAATCCAGCACAACGTGCTAACCAGATCTTTTCCACGTCTGCTTAATAGATTCTAATTATGACACGATAGGGCCTTGTCAATTGTAGGTTTGTAGTAGAAGCCAGAGAGTCCGTATCAAGAAAGAGTTTTGCGCGAGAAATGCATATGTCGTCATGTACAAATCGGAGGCGTCCAATTAAAGCGGTTGGTTTTTATATTGAGAGCCTGTAGCCAGCCAAGTCACAGGAGCTTCAGATCCAACAGCTCGTGACCAAAGGTGGCCTGAAAATGTATGTCTGGCTTTGTACTATATTGGCTATGTCCAAGGATCTTGAGGTGCTGCTGCTTTTGCTCCAAGTCTAGCGTAGTACCTAGAGTAGCCATTTAATGGTAGAGTGATGGCTATCAAGCTTTCGCGAGGTTTTATTCATCATATGCCTTTGCAATTTGAATGTAGGTTTTGGTAGCATTTCAATGCTGTTTTCAAGTCATCTTGACATATCAGAGACATCCTCCTCACATATAGTCAGGCCAGCCAGCCTCCTTGAAGCCAGTCCCCACACACACTGTGAGGCCTAGCTAGCAAATTCTACAAGCTATTCATAAAAGATCAAACAGCGGCGGCCGATATCAACACTGAAGTAACACAGCCTCATTGTTGTTGATCACCTTTTCCACAGTACTCTAATAACATGCGGCACGGCTGTGATTACGTGCTAGCGCCCGTCCATCTCGCTTGTTTGTCAAAAACTCACTTCAAACAAAAGCCGGGGAAGAGCATGTAGATAGGCACAAAGGTAGTGGCCCATGTATTCAGTATTACTACTTTAGGCATCGTAGCCTCAATAGCTGATGAACTAGTAATAGGTCGTTAGGCTCGCATGCACTAATACCTGATCCAGGGTTTTGAGACAGCGTGATGGATGAAATATAGGGTTATCAACAGATTGTTTTCTCCTTCTACGTGCCTACAAGTGCGCTTCAAAAGACCTCGGCGATGCTATTTCCACAGACCTCAAGAAGCTTTCGGCCGTCAAGACGAGTTTGGGAAACGCTCAATCGCCATCTTCATGGTGCACACTTTATCAGGCCATGGACTGCGCCGTAAATCTTAAAGTAAGGAAAACAAGAAGGAGGGAAAGAGAAGAGACATAGTACGAAAACATCTTAACCAACTCTATAAGCAGATAGATCCTTGAACTCCGGTTCCAAATTTTTAATGATTCATTTAACTTTTTTTATGTTACGTATGAAACATTTACTCGTCATCCTCCTCAGCCTCCAGAGTAGTCTGGGCAATACCTGAATTGATAGTTAGCACAATACTCATATTAGAGACGACGAGGCTCAGTGAACTTACGGTCCAGATCACGCTGGCCAGCCTCAGTGATGCGGCGGCCACCCTTCTCCTCATCCTGCTCAAGGACACCAATCTTCTCAAGGGCCTGGAAGATCTTGCGGTCGACATTGCCGGAGGCATCAATGTGCTTGGAAGGGCGGACACCGCGGTTCTTGGCGGTACCGTGGACCTTGCGAAGACGGCCAACACCGACAGTCTTGCGGAGGTAGACGTGGCGAGCGACCGAAGCGGCACGGACGTAGAACCAGTCAATGTTCTGGGGGGGCAGCTCACGGCTGGAGCCAGTCTTCACGGTATCAACCCAACCTAAATATCTCGTTAGTACAATCATCTTCGCTCACAGGCTAAGTAGAAGCGGTCGGTGCTTACCGGGAATGGGCAGCTTGCCCTGACGCTTCAGGAAGGCAGCATAAGCGCCAATGAACTTCTGCGCCTACATTTCACAAGATCCTCTATTAGCAAAAATTCCGTCATCAGAGGTCTTTCGACCCCCTCACGCCTGCTCAATGGATCCCATATGTATAGACAAGAAACTGTAATGATACAGTACTTTCTACTTCCACCCAGCCAGTGTCGAGCCCGTTATCCATTTCCGATAGGAAATATTCGAGTACGTCGCATTTCGTCTTTGTCGAGATATATTGTTCCAAGATTAGATCAATACCAGTAGCGTTCAAAGAGACGAATGTATTTTCAACAATTCGGTCTTTTGGCTGGATTGGCTTGCCTGGTTTAAAAGAATGCTCATGTTCTCTACTTGTGTAGAGCAGCATGGTTGCTATCCTCCACCATATATCTCGTAAACTCGGGGCGAAACAGTTGAATTTTTGACAACTGATAACTCCCAATGCTCATCGTGGAGCAGGCTTCGACTTCGTGGCTGGGGTCTTCTGCGCTTTCAGGTCATTGTTTTCGAGGGAAGTTCAGGAACACCTACATCAACGTCGCGAACGGAAACACCACCGTACATTTTGACTGATTTTAGTTGTCGGAAGGGACTTAAAGAGAGGTTGTGGAGATGTCGTGAGACTGGGGCTGATCAAAGGGAAAAATTGAAAGCCAGATATTATCAGTCGTCCAGCTCCCCCAATTGGACGCTAGCAAAAAAAAAAAAGCTGTTTGTGTGTGGAGTTTCCACTTTTAGACTATCTAGGGCTCATGGCTCCACCTGAACGTGGCGCGGTTAAATATCGGTTAATATCCATCAACAATGATTATCTGAGAACAGGTTGACCTCCAGCGATGCACAAGCCATGACAACAGAGATGCACAATTCTCATAGCAATAGTACTTGTAGATTGTAAAACGATTTGCCACATTAAACATGATGAAAGATTGATATCTAAATTGCTTTTTTTCCTAAACGCCATGCTGTATTTACCTTTACGTCCAACTGATTAACCCTCCTCAGCATCCATACCGTCATGTCTTCTCCGGTTGCCGCCAGCACCTCTCGGGCCACGCTGAGTCTTTCCGCCTCTCTTATTACCCTTGCTTTCCTGAAGCTGCTTCATCTCCATCTTAGCATGGCGCTGCGCTTCCTCGACGCGACCCTGGAAGACCATAACCTCATTCTTCTCGGTGGGGTATTCTGGAAATTTCATCCCCAGCGCTGCCTCAATACGGGTGAAGATTTCGATATCATATTGCGTCATGATGGTAATGGCAACACCAGATTTACCGGCACGAGCTGTGCGACCGACTCTGTGTACATAGGTCTTGCTGTCTTGGGGTAGGTCAAAGTTGATGACCAAATCGACCTTTGGGATATCCAGACCACGCGCAGCGACGTCAGTAGCTACCAAGATCTCACGAGATCCAGACTTGAACTTGTTTAGAGCGCCCAGGCGGGCGGTTTGCGACAGCTGGCCATACAGAGGGATAGCCCCAAATCCAAGTGTGCGCAACAGGATAGAAATACGCTGGGCCTCGTATTGCGTACGCGTGAAGACAATGGTTGTTTGGCCAGCGAATTCCGTGATCAGGTATATCAAATAAGTGTCTTTGTGCATGTGGGGGATGAAAACGTAGTTTTGCTTCAGGGTTGAAACAGTCTGGTACTTGTTGGCACTGATGCTCACACGAACCGGGTTACGCAGAGATGCACGCTGCAGCGACTCAATCTTGGAAGACATAGTCGCTGAGAACAAGTACGTGTTGCGCTCGCGAGGCAAAAACTTGAGTATCTTGTCCAGAATAGGACCAAAGTCCATGTCCAGCAGTCTGTCGGCCTCGTCCATAACCAAGTACTTGAGAGAACGTAATGAGAAACCTTTGGTCTTCTCTAGATGGTCGAGGATACGGCCAGGTGTGGCGACAATGACATGGGGTTTCTTGCTCAGCGCAATCGATTGGGTGATCATGTCCAAACCACCGATGATTACGGCGCAGCGCAACGAAATCTGCGCGCCGAGAGCGTCGAATACTTGGCCAATCTGGGTAGCCAGTTCACGAGTCGGAGCAAGAACCAGGGCAAAGTAGGGCTGCGGTTTGTTGAGAAGAGCTTGGAGAATGGGAATAGAGAATGCAGCAGTCTGCACAGTTTTGTTAGTAACAGTGTTTAGTCGACTTGAAATACATCTCGCTTACCTTTCCACTGCCGGTCTCGGCAAGGCCAATAATGTCGCGACCAGTAACAGCGGCAGGAATTGATTTCTGTTGGATGGGAGTTGGCTTCTTGTAGCCAAGGTTGTCGCAAGCTTCGCACAGCGCATCAACAACGCCCTGTTAGATATATTAGATCATGTATTCCCAGTATCACATCGTTATTGACAATACCACAACATACCAGTTCCTTGAATGTTTGTACTTCCTTCTCTTCCTCTGGAGCTCCATCCTCTTTGTCTTGTTGTACGGAGCTTTCTTCAGGCTCAGAGTCCGACTCAGATCTAGCGCTGGTGCTGATGCCAGCCTCGGCCTCAGCCTCGAGCTGTTTGGTGACAGTCTGTTCTTCGTCATCGTCTTCAGACTCTTCTTCTTGTTCAGGCTCTTCCGCGGGCTGGGGTACAGGTTTCGTAGTCTTCTTTAGTGGCTCCTTTTTAGCCTTGGATTTCTCCGCAGTAAAAGAAGCAACAGTGGCGGTAGTATTCTTAGCGACGGTAGACTTCTTCTTAAGATTCTTTGCTTTCATGCTTGCTTCAATTTTAGCCTTATCGCGCATAATCTTAGCCGCTTTCTTCGTCTTGAGGCCGTCGGCATCGTAAGAAAGCTTGCGCTTCTTCACGATATTGGCTGACATTTTGCGATTTGCTAAGTGATTGTTCTGATATGCAGGTGTGTCTGGTAAATATAGAAATGAATAACTAGTTGATTGGTTTCGATTTATACAGCACTTGATAGCAGGAGCCGCTGTATTTAGTATTAAGTATTCGTTGATTCTATACAACCTTCTCCATATCATACCACTAGACTTCTGACGAGAAAAAAAGTTAGGCGGTGGGCCGCAAAAAGCGGCAAAACTCTTCACCGCTTTTACTGAGATTATTAACCCTACTTACTCGGTCGTAACCCTAGCTTTGACTCCTCTCGCCAACAACTATCTTGATTAAATAATATGTTATGTAGAAAAGCCTCAAGCTTTTACACAGTAACTTGAAGTAATTGGGAGCAACTTTTTATTTTTTATTTTAAAAAAATCTTATCTTGTTTAATTGAAAAAGGAAAAAACTCCTAGAATCATGTCTGTGGGTATCAATCGTGGCGCATTCCATTCAACAGTCCCATCCAACAAAGCCGCCGCCATCTGTCAACAGCATGCATGCATAGTACATAACAATTTTACCAACTTCTCTTCTTTTCTTTTCTTTTTTTTTTCTTTTCTTTCCTTGTTTCTCTTTCTTCAAGCCCATTTGGCTAGTAAAGCCATGACACCTGCTCCAAAGCCCACACAGGACAGAGCAGCAAGCTTAACTCGTAGGGGTGAGCGGTTCATATCCTCGTTGAACATGAACTCATGAGCGAGTAGCTCAACCAAGCCAGTATACATGAGGATGCCGCCGGATATGGAATCAAAGATGCCGTTAATGAGGGTTTGGGTGTTGCCGTTGTTAGGGCGGGCACCAAGACCGGCGGCAATACCAATGGGGGTGGAGAAGGCGTACAAAAGTGACAACAAGAATGGCCACCACCCGCGACCCTCGGGCCAGTTGACAGCAGCCAAACGAGAGCCGAGACCAAGACCCTCCATCAGCTGGTGGAAAACCAACACAATAGTAAGAATAACAACCTCATCAGTTGTAGACAGAACCAAACCAATGAAAACACTGTGGAAGATGACACCAAACTCTAAAATAAGGATGGCAATAATTTGACCGGAGAAAGCAATGTTGCTAACGGGGCCGTGCGACTGGATGTGAGGACCATGACCATGGGAATGCGGTAGATAGCTCAAATCTACAGGAGCAGAAGGTGCGTTGTCCCGCTTTTCAACAGGAATCTCGTTGTCAGAGATGCTGCTATTGGTGGGAGCAGCCTCATCGGCCATAGTGTCGTCGTTATGGGCGCCGGCATGAGAAGGGGACCCACTCATTTTGCGGGCAATAGAGTCACTGAAGTGACTAGCTAGAGTTTCAATGAGAACCATGAGCAGAACGGTCATGAGAGCAATGAAGAAAACCCAGTCGTATTCTCCAAGTTTATCAGCAAGGCATTCACTGTGGAGAGCTTCAACAGCAGGGGACAAAAGATGCATCCATGCGGTTGCAATGATAACACCGGTACCAATGAACTTGAAGATAAAGAACATCTTCTTAGGAGAGTACTTGGTGTTCAGCCGACTTAGAAATAAGGGAAGAAGAGCGCCTAGCAGTGAAGAAGCCAGGATAATGAAGATAGAGGCTATTCTCAAGCCACGCCGGTCGAGATCGACCTCAGTAGAGCACTCGATTTCATGTCGACGATGGACCAAGCTCTGTTCGAAAGCCATGTTGGGCGTTGAATGGAAGTAGGAATGGCTTGGAAAAAAAAAACAGACAACAGCAAGCTTGAAGCTAGGCAGATTAAGCAAGCCAGATCAAGCAAGAAAATAGAGGCCAGATGACAATGGGAGGGACGTCTTGGGCTTTTAAAGCTGGTCGTCGTGGCGAGCAAGAAGAGAGAAGACGGGAGGGGATAGATCCTGGACAAAGGCAGGAGGGCTAGGAGCACAAGACAAAAGCAAGGGAAAAGGACGAAGGGATAGTGATAAGATAGGATGGGGTGTGGATGCAGGATAGGTCAGCGTAGCGTAGGACGGTGTGGGGTGGTGATTATGCTGAGCAGAAGAGGGAGGTTATGTCGACGGCGGGTGTGAAGAATGGGTGTGTGTGTGTGTGTGTGTGTGTGGCGAACGTGTTGGAATCTTGGCACTCCGGGCGAGAGAAGATGAGGGGAGGAGAAGGCAAAAGAAACCGACGAGGAATGAAAGAGGAGAAGAGAAGAGGAGAGAAAAGAAGAAAGAGTGAGCGCAATGGTAGAAAAGAAATTCGTGAGTTTTGTAGCTGTCCTTGGGACACACGGGTTCTTGTCTAGATCAGGAGGAGGAGGACATTTGGGTGCGTGCGGAGTATGTAGAGGGTTTGCCAGAGACAGGAGGGAAACAAGATACTACTAGTAAGAGTACGCGAAGAACAAAGAGGAGGAACTCAAAAGGACGCAATGTATGTAAGGATAGAACGAGCACGCCACCGAGTCGTATACAGTCAAAGCTCCGTCTGATAGTCCATTCAATGTCTCTGCAAAGCTGCACACGTTGGAGCAAAGGCTGAGAAAAGAAAGGAAAGAGCAGGTAGGTGGGGAGAGAGAGAGAGAGAGACCAGCATAGAGAAACGAACATGGGGCTTGGGCGCGGGACTTACAAGAACCTTGATGGCCCGTTGCACCAAGGGTACGAAAAAGAGAAAATTGAGTATATAAAATACATGGATAAGGAGGGTTTTTTTATTTTTTATCATAACTATTACAAGTATTATTTTCTATATTTTCTATATTTTTTTTTCTTTTTTTTATGTTCCCTTTTCTTCTTCTTTCTCTGTGGCCGTACGCGGCTATAATGCAATGGAACCCGCAATGCAGAAAAACCAACATCCTATTGGCTCGAGAATTCATACTAACCAAGACATGAACAGAGCAAGGATAACGTATCTTTTCTGAGTTTTCAACGCTAACAAACTACGCCGAGACCCATGAGAACCTTGATGGACTGACTAGCTTCTGCAGAATAGCTGATAAACGCAACTTGCAATCACCGTGGAAGCGTGAAAATCTCCCGGAGGACGTCGTGGAGGGACATCGTGGTTGACGTCTTGGAAACATCCAAGCTTGCGAGCTAATTGACAGCTTAATTGACTTTGGCATTGGATCAAGCTTTCCTTCCCCCTACTGTGTTCAACTGCTCTGTGCTGTGCTGCCAATCTGCCTCACCCGTGCGTGCCAAGGGCGCAAAACCATGCTTCGAAGCCCCTTCCAAGCTAGCGGCTTCCCCAGCCACGACACTGTTTTTTTCATCGCAAAACGTCAGGCCGTAGACTTGGAGAGGAAACAGTGTGTGCAAGTACATGCTACGTAGTATGTACATGCACAACACCACGGCACCAAAATGAGGATAAGGACAAGTCATGCTTCCCCTCCCTCCCCTCCCCAAACTTGCAGATTGGTACACTGCTGAGACAAAAGACCCCATCTCCTTTATTCCAGACTATCAGGCCAGTCGGCCCGCGCTGTGACTGGTCGCGTGACATCGCGCCTTCAAGATTGATAACATCTATTATATCTGCACATCTCATGCTCATGGACCGATATAATAATGTAAAGCCCCTCCTTGAGCAAACTTTTCCATCTATGGCCATCAGGGTACCTATGAAACTCGGACCTTCATCCCAGCCGAGTCTAGCTTTACGCTCAAATGGTAGCTGGCACCTGCTGACAGCTGCATGGCTTTGGGGGGACTTCTTTGTGGTACCTTGCTGTAAACGACCACCAACAGCTCCTTGAATTTGTGATTTTCCCTTCTTTTTCTGTATCTATCACACAGCGTTATGATGAGAATGCTATTGTCAGGCCGTTATTCTACAGATGCTTGTTCTCTTTTTCCTTTGTGTCTTTGCAACCAACGCAGCACTTAGTCGTCTTCTATATGAAATGAGAGGCCGCAGACTCAGCCCTCTAAAACACACATTGCTCCCAGGCGTGAGAGTCTCAGGGCGGACATAGACAAGTCAACCTTTGAACCAAAAGTCCTCCAAGTCGGTGACACTGCACGAACAACCCCGCGTGCCCTTTCCGGTGCCCATGTCTAACGGTTCTGGTGATCAGCATCATAAATACCTAAAACTATCCGCAGACACAACATCCCAGGCCAATAAACACTTTGGCTTGCTTGGTATTCAAGTCCACAAATCACCCAACCCACTTTGATCGGCTTACCCAAGCTTCGATGTTTCTCAAGGTACTACCGATAGCCTGTGAGCTGCCTTTGTATTCCTATTCCTGCCTCGTACTCCAACAACTCCTTTATAAGGGGAGAACGATTTCGTAGCACTTTACCTATCCCAGTTCAGACAAGCACTGTCATCACTTACCATAGCTATTTGGTAGTATACTGTGAATCACCTTTTATTCATGTATGTCTGTCTCATGCCGTGCATCCGTAAAGCGCTGCCCTGCGCTTTCCTCCACTCATACTCATGCCTGGTTACGATCGAAAAGGCTATATAGCACAAAGAACTTGATGGATGACAAACCCCATAGTTAGAAGGGTCAAAAGGAACCAGTAATCTAGAAGCCAGGAGAATAAAAAAGGATGCATGCGATCAAACTTGCTTCGCCGAAACCTCCGCTTAAGGCCTTCTCAGATCACCTGATAAACACACGCCTCTGGCCCAATGTGTATCTGTACAGTGGTGCATCCATCTTGTTGACACGGCATGAACATAGAACTTTCCTACGCCCAGAGGATTGTCTACATGGAAGAATGAGGAAAGGAAATAAAAAATGAGATGACAGTTCTCCAAGGGACTGCCAATGTCCCTGTGTCAGAATTGCTTGTTTTGTCTTCTCGCGTGCTGCCAAGACCCTCCCCCCTAGGCCATTGCTATTGATGCGGCTCCTCGGTAACGTCGGTCAATATGATATGAATAATTCTATTGGAGTCATTCGGCCCCCCTGTTGTTAGAATTCCAGCTATAGTCGCCCGTGCAGTTACAAGGACAAGCCACGAGCGGAATACAACGATGAGCTTGCATTCTTGTCTTAGATTGCATGCCTCGCCAAGTGGCGGCAATACTCTCAAGATACACAAGCTGCAAGAACCTCACCCTTCTAAACCTAAGGACAAGATAAGCATTTGCAGTGACCAACAAGTCTCTCGGTTAGCCGCTAGCCGCTAACCGGACGTACCCGTACAACATAAATCTCATGACAAGGCCAGCAACTATCAAGCCCCACGCAAACACCACGGAGCGGTGAGGATAACGGAGATAAACCGGCCATAATAAAGCCATACTAAGAATGGATATGCAATTTTATAATGATAACGTGACCATGGACGCAACCTAACCTACCTATAGCAGCATCACTGCAAATAAAGTCCCTCGCCCTTCTCTCCCAGCAAAAGGCCGAAACATCACAAGACCTACTCTCAACAGGAGATGGCGACCCACGCGATTCAGGTGGACCAAGGGAGATCCATTCTATGCAGGATCCCTGTCTACGAAGAGTACTGCACTTCTAGCCCAACCGTCCGGAAGGGCTGGTCCCGTCTCCGAAAATCAATCGCAAAGCCCAGGCCAAAGAGAAGGGCTTTAACACGCCCTTCCCACAGAAGCCCTATACGCATGTTTTGATCTAGGCGAGCTTTGATCACTTGTCTGTACTCCCCCGAGTCATTGCCTGGCGGCGTAACAGCAGTAACAGTGACACCAGCAGAAGCATCATCGCCAGCAATAACAGCAGGAACAAAACTCTTTGTGACGCCTGTAGCAGCCAATGACCCTTGCGATTTTGCCAGGGACGTGGGCCCGGTGGTTAGTGGTGTAACATGCGCAGAGGTCGATACGGGAGGCGGCGTGGAAGGAGTATACAGAGGCGAAGCAGGAGCTGGTGAACTCCCAAGCGGTGAAGCAGGCTTGGTGCCGGTCGCAGACGACGTAGCAGCCGCAGTGGCGGCAGAAACGGGGGGAGATATGGCAGGCGGAGCATCAAGACGCCATTCTATCTTTGCCTGGAAACTTCGTTCAAACCCGGATGTCTGTGCCGCAGGCAGTTCTGCTGATGAGTTGTTTTGCGCACTTTGTGCTGGCATAGGTTTCATTGTGGAACCTAGCGCCTGTCCTACCAGCGGTTTTGGCTTTTGGGATGTCATCGCCATATTCTCGGTCTGCCTTTGGGTAGATGGCCTCTGTATATTGGCTGTTTTGCTTTTGTCTAGCTCCAAGGCATCAGACATCGCAGCCACAGTCGACGGAAAACTCTTTCGCCAAAGCTCAATGCCCACCATCCAATCACTCTCATAGCTATACACGTTAAAGTCCAGCCTTGTCCCTAACGTGCATAACTTTCCTGCCATAACAGCATAGCTAGCACTAATGCTACCCATGAGGGGGTTGATCGTCAGTGTTGCCGTAAGCGGAGTGCCCATGTGCTCTGGCAAAGTAGCAAACCTTGCACCAAGACTGATTCCACCGCTCTTGTTCAAAGTTCCGTAGTATATCTCCGCACCTGTGCTAAATCGCCCAAAAATGCGCTCGCGCTCGCCATCGCCGGGAAATGGCAACGGTGCCTTTTCGTCGTGGGCATGAAAGTTGTAGATACCACGCAAGCCTAATAGCCCGCCATCCGAAGATGCTAGCCCCTCTACTGCGTAACGGCCGACATCGTATTGTGCTAGGCCTAGTACTGTTCCGCCGTTGCGCAGAGTCTTAGACGATACAGCACTAAGTTGTACTTGGAGCGCAGACGAAAGCTTTTTCACAACAAGGGCTTCAAGCATGGATTGGGGCAGATAAAGCCGACCGTAGAGAAGCGATGGATAGGAAATTTTTGGAGTTGCATTGGAGCCATTAAGTACGGCTTTTGAAGACGAAGGGTCGGTGTTGAGTGGTGAAAGAGAACGGTAAGATTGCATGCGCGAAGGAAGTGAGACCTTGTCCGATTGCGGAGTGAAGTATCGCTGAAGGGGGACAGAGGAGTAGAGGTATGATAAAGAGCCATCAACTACGCCAATAGTCCCAAGTTCATAGGATGTTGCGAACTGGGGCGTCGCCAAGGAAGACAAGGTCATGTGTAAGCCCTGAGGCGTATAGAAGTTGAGAAGGCCTGAGGTTCAATCAAGAGTCAGTATTCTCACTAAACCTTTCCGCTGCGACAAAATGCAATTCAACAATAGATGGAGCCATAGGCGCATACCGTCGGCAGTAACATCAAGTGATGAGTATGAGTTATCCCGGTGCCAGCCTGTGGCATCGTAGAAGGCCTTTTGTACGGCCTCCATGAATTCTCTCATCTTCCAATGTATCTTCTTTCGCAGCTGTGAGCCCCCATTGATGGGATGTATCTGATGCTGCAGTAGGCCCCTTATCTATGACATATCACTGGGCTTTTCTAAGCGAAACATCAAAACCCCCTCCGAAAAAGTATAGTTAGTAAGTAGGTGAGCATTCTGGAGTTTCATACTGACGTCGTCCCGAATTTCTCTGTGGAGATATTTCGGGTAATCTCAGGCTCAACACCAGATTAGTCATCCCTACATACGATGGTCTCATCTTTCTTTTATAGAGCAAAATCTCTCTTGACATTGGTAACGAAGGATAACTCATCTATTTATACTATGTCGAAATCTTAAAACTGTGTTGCTCTGGCTTTTGTCGACAATCACCTTATCACAACTTCTCTTCCATTTGCTCTCAGTTTTGGCCGGTAGCTCTTGTCTTCACATCACCGGCTTCCCCTGTACGATGCTCTCCAGCCTACATCGACTCTGATGAAACTGTGTGGTTGTAAGCACCAGTCACACTCCAACCGAGATAGTGGCCGTTGCACTTAGTTGTACCAATGGCACTGTGGATGACTGAGCTGTCCGAGAGTTCGGAGTAATCTTCGAGAAAGCTTCTCAAAATGGCAGCAACATCGCTTGTAGTGAATCTATAAATGAAGGATTAGCGCCACTCATTATGCACAATTATCGTCTAAGCCATACCTCAAAGTATCACTTGTTCCGATTTTACGGATGACTTGAATATAGCAGGAATTCAAGATAGCCAAAGGGGTTAACTGGTTGAGTTCGGTGGCGACAAAGTATCCCGGCTCACGCTCAAGATACTCGGCAAGGGCAGCACAATCGCCACGGCGAGCCAGGGGACCAAAGTCAAGGCGATAGAACTGAGCGGTTCTAGCCTGACAATAACCCACGTCGTCCTCTTCAACAAAGTACTTGATGTCGTGGGCTGTGGTCCTGGATACAACAGGAGCAGAGACCTCCGGCTCCTCAGAATGGAGCGCCAGAATCTTTCCCCCTTCATCATTCGGGCCCTTCAGACTGGTAGCAGGGCGGTAAATCCCCTTCTTGCAAAGATGAGGAGCCTCGGCGTTAGTGCTAGCATCAAGTTTGAGGTATGCCTTGCTAGGTTTTGAATCAACATCCGCTTTCTTGTAACCTAGTGCCTCGTCACGGCGGGAGATGGGAACAACATCAATCTTCTTATAACCCTCAGCCTCAGCGCTCTCAAAGCTAGGAACAACATCAATTTTGTTATAACCCAGAGACTCGGCACGGCGGAAGTTGCTGGCAGCAGTTGGCAGGCTACAATACCCACGTGCATGAACAGTATTAGCATCGCCTGGAACGCTGTCGTGGTGCTCACAAGCACTGATGTCGTTGTTAGTTTCAGCAACCGCCGCTGCTCCATGAGATTTATCGTCGTCATCCAGTAAGTTTGGAGAGGGAACATCAATACCGCTGTCAAGCGGCTTATAGCCCTTGGGGACCAGTTCTTTGGCGTATGGGGACGGAAACCCGGTCTGTCCCGTCTTTTGAACAAAATCATCGACAGAGTTGTCGTTAGCCAGGGCGGGTGCTAGGATCTTCGGGCCTGGACTAGAAGCTTGGTTGTTTTTCAGTGGTACAGCTGCCACCAGCATGGGCAGCGATACGAGCAGGAAAGGGAGCTTCATGATGAGATGGAGATGATGTTATGTTACTTGCTGTGATAGACTTTTTTGCAGTCGGTTGGGTCGATCTGAACTGATGGGGGACACAGATTACAGAAGTAAATACTAAACTACCAACAGACCCAGGGGAAGAGGGGCCCTTTATCTACTCTTTCTCAATATACCAATGTACCTAGAATGGTATCCCCCCCCAATCCGATGAAAGTCTCAATGGCTTTTGTTTTTCATGCCGTAGTCAACATTGGACTAAACTGGCCGCCAGCCACCCGCACAGCATTATATACAAGCAAACAACAATGCTTTCAATACTTGTTGAGATCAATTGGTCTCCCTCTAAGCCCAAGCATTTCTCTACTTCAAGATTCGGTCCGGGCCCGTATGTTTGCTACAGCAAATCAAAGCGATAGTGCGGCTTAGAGCTTGTATCAAGCGCATATATGCAGCAGTACCGAGACATGGCTCCCGTACTGTAGGCAAGCTTTCGGTAAAGCAAGATAAGTTATTCCTTAATACAAACTTGTTTGTACAAATGAAAGAGAAAGAACAGATTATGTAGCCAGCTCTCCAACAAAGACTCCATCCAATGTTTATAAGCCGTGAGCATACAGAATAGCATCCCACATGTAAGCCCCCCTGCCACAGCATACATTACGCGCCTACACGTACGCTTCATACGCCGCCAGCAAGATTCGTAGCTTGGTCTACTTTCGATCTTCTCATCCCCCAAGCTTCGGAGCTGTGCCGTTCCAGAACTGTCTGCAACGATGAGATGATCCCATCCCGCCCTATGAAGATCGGACTCTTCACGATAAGCCGCTGTGGCAAAGATTCATGACACGAATTTGGGATAGAAAAATCGCAAAAGTCACCACCTCAACATATCTCAGTCAAAAATGGTTCACAATCTACTACATCATTACCCATCACCTGTGAATGCGTCATTTTCAAATCGTATTCTATTACACAGACATTGATTGTGTCAGGATATCTGTACATGTGGTAAATCACTCAAGTTCGTAGCAGTAAATAGATAGAAAAAGAAAGGACATAACCATCATTGAACAAACAAAAAAAAAACAAGAAACGAAAATGTAAAAAGTAGAAAAAAGCTTCGGTGATATCACTTTCACACCAACAATGAGAAAAGCAGAAATGGCAAAAAAATAGGAAAAAGAAAAAGAAAAAAAAGAACATCACTACACATCAGCCGCCTCCGTGTTGCCTACTCAGCCAGGGCCTGGTTAAGCAACAAAACAGCCAGTCCAATTTCCAGACAAATAACTCGGTCAATATTTTCCCTGTTATTCTTGGATACAAGAAAACTGGAAACACTGGTCAAATACACCGAGAAATGACCACCTACCACATCTCGATCTTACACAACCTCCTGCAGCATCAGGCCTTGGTATTCAGCCTGGACAGCAGTCTCGGGATCGGTGCAGTTTACGGGCTTGTGAATGCGAAGCAGCGACAGGAAATAGTCTTCCAAAGGCAGCAGGTTCAGCAGAAGGCCGTTGGCATTCCATGCGATACAGCATACAATACCGCCAGCTACGGCATCGAGAACAAAGTGGTTGGCAGTCGAGATAATGGCGGTCAGAATTAGGGTGGGGTATGAAAGGCCAATTACAACAATCGCAATACGCTTCCACGATGAAGGGCGAAGACCAGCGATAGGGAAAGTAGCAACAGTAAGGCCAATCAAAAGCGAGTATCCAAAATGAAGCGAGGGCATAGCAGCTAGACGAGCAATGTTAGTCACTACATGAGGCAATATGGGATGGGATACATTATGGCCTGAGCTCCCGACCAATGGTTCCCAAAACTTACCATACTGGTTGCAGAACTTGTTGGTAGTCCACACACTGCTTTCGCCAGCGGTGCTGTGCACAGTATCGACAAAGCCAAAGCTCTTGGCCTCTGCGGCATCCTCGCCATTGTAGGTAGGGTCGCTCAGCAGACGAGGAGGCATGCAAGGCCAAATGGTGAAGACACAGAAGGCAATCAGATTGCACAGAGCCATGGCGCGACGGCGAGACTCGTACAATCCAGGACCGGCCCAAGTGAGAATGTCAGTAGTGGAGCCGTTAGCAAGAGACCGACGCTTGCTAGCGGTGGTGAAATAGTACAGGAGGACCAGGAAGAGAATGGTTCCGGGAATGTGGATGAACGAGTAGGTACGGTTGATCCAGTGCAGCAAAGTCGGATGGGCCAAGAACCAATCCTGAACGGGACGCTCAACAAATATACCGAGGGCCTGCTCGATGTGGATCAGAGTGAGGGCGTGCTTGCGAGCAACGTTAACGGTGCCCTCGACAAGAGTAAGGGCAGTGACAGCTCGACCAACTTGGTATACCTATAGCAAAGCCTCCAGTTAGTACGCAGTTGTGCAAGTAGAGTCAGCAGACAGTAGAGGGCTTACCCAATACAGAAGAAACCAGTACCAGGCCTCAACCAAGAACGGGAACTTCTGCAGGATGCGGCTTATTAGGCGGCTTTCATAAACCGCGGTGTTAGGGGTTGTCAAGGTTGTGCTGAGGAAGGGCAGGCGCACGTTGCGGCGGCGGTATGGCGACTGGTCAACGCCTCCTAGCACACGAGTAGAAGAGCTGCTCGAAGAAAACGATCTCTCGCTGTCACCGGAGGGTGATTTGCTGCCGTTGCGGCCTGGTAGATCGTAGTTAAGGCTGTCGGAGCGCTTGCGATACGACTGAGCGTTGGAGGTCCAGCCGCGGGCGTATGGGATATTGTTGGGTAAGGTATTTCGGTTCAGGTAAGCGCCTCCAAAGAGGAGGGTCACCACGACAAGTGGTTCGGCAACAGCACCGATGCCCATGTTGAGAGTTTGAATGAGGTGCTAGTAAATGTAGGGCGAAAGGAGATGATAGATGCAAGTATTGGTGAATCTAGCTAGATGGTCACTGTCTCTTTTTTATGAGGGAATCGACGGGTGGCAGTGCTGATAGATGGCGACAAATAGGACAATCGATATGGTATGTCTACTGCAAGAAGCGTGAAATCACAAGAAATTATAGAAAAAGAAGAAGAGAAAAAAAAAAGAAAAAGAAAAAAAAAGATACAGCGCTGTACAAGAAATACACTGAGCTAGAGCCTGCTCAAAAAATAGGAAGTCCAAGAAACGAATATGGCGAGAAGGAACGATTGCAAAAGGAGCCTTTCGTACGGAAAGATTGATGACGATACTAAAGTTGAGGTTCGCTTCAGCAACAAATGGGACGCTACCAGGAGAAAAGAATAGGAAACGAAGAAGGTCGGCGGGAGTGAGTTGGTCCTGGCTGAGAAATGGTCCAACAGAGAATAAGGATAAAGAGAGAAGAGAAAGGGAAGAGAGAGGTCGAGAGGAGAAACCAGGCTGCACGGAGAGGGAGGAGACGATAATAATAAAGAGGACGATCGGGGGTTATAATTCCAGGGAAAGCGGAGAGAGAAAATAGAGAGAAAAAAAAAAAGGGGAGCCATGAAAGAGAAAACCTTCTAGTCAGTCAGGGGGCTGCAAAATGGCAAATAGCCGGGAGTCCGATGTCCAGGCTCCCCATTCAGCACATTCCCTAAGCTACAGTCCACTATCCACTAAGCTGTATACAGTCAAAACAGCTAATCAGAAAAACAGGTATTTGCATATTTGCATATTTGCATTTCCTTCTGGGGCTGAAGCGGGCGGGCTTAGCATCATCAGGCAGGCCTATAGTCGGTATTCTGTATGCTTTTCTTACAGTGCCCTCGCCCCTAAATCACGGCCAAGTCCCTCGCTAATCCACACTAGAACCACGGGTTTCTCCAGAGCCGTAGTGAGCCACTAACTACCATTAGGGCTCATATTTGCAGTCAGCAATTAGTTTGATAACTTCTGCTGCCTCCATCCATCCAACCTCCATGTGTCCTGTAACAAATGTCAAAACCGTGATGCCGCACCAGCCAGCGTCTGATCGCCGGCCAAATCAGACAATAAAACAAACATCGCAGCTTGTGCCGCATAGAAAATGAGCTTGGCTGGTCCCGTGGCCGTTCTTCTTGAATAGCTTCCGGTCTTTTGTTTCTTCCACACGGTGAGACGAATTCTGTGTATTTCAAATAAGAAACAACATAACTACCAGCAAAAAAAAAAAAAAGAAAGAATATTTAATAAGCACTACCATGCCATGTTTGAATTAGAAGGGAAATTATCCCGAGCATTATTCATACACACACACACACACACACAAAGGTCCAACCCGAGGCTGGCTTTGTGTGCGAGTTACTGTTGAGCTTTTTGCCAGAGCAAAGCCCTGCTACTTGTATCGTTTACTTTTCTAAGCCACTCCTCTCCACCATGTATCTTTGTACCGAGTACATCTTTCTCCTCATCAGCACGCCTAGCCTTGCCAGGCGCTGAAAGTCGATAATTCCCCATCCCATATCTGCTACTTATGCGGGTCTCTTTTTTCGATGGAAGCCAGCCAATAAGAACCGAATAACTGAATCCCCCTGAAATGCTGCCCCAAGATACAAAATCAGACACAAAATAAAAGCCATCTTGTCCTTCGCTCGCTCAAGGCATTTCCCCAGAGAAATATGATACAATGCCGGGCCTTCCGTGGCGCAGCGACTGAAAATTATGTGAGCGAAGGGTTGATTGATCCAACGGATCACATAAGTTCTGCTTAAGCCGCAACGGGGGAGCCCTTGTTTGCGCAAGGTTGTCATGTACTTCTCTTGACCAAATACCAAACAAAAGGTCACTAACCCTAAGGAATAGATTGACTGACCTGAGATTGTATTCTCCAACTCCTGTCTCGCTGCCAATATCCCGTATGATGCTGGTGTTATAAGGCTGCAACTTTCCGCCCCCTTTCCTATCATTATGCGCATAGTTAGCTCTATATACAAGCCGTCTGTCTCCCTTTGTTATCTTGTTAATATTCTGACATATTTATTTCCTCATATCCATTTTATAACCCCCCAAGCTTAACCCAAACAACCTACTCAAACTTGGGCCACCAGATTCTTTGACATGGATAAGCCTATTGATGTTTATACGGGTGCCTTCAGATCCTGGATTCTCGAACACAATCTCACGCAAATGCCAGGCTGCAAGATTCCAGACATTGGCTCATTAATTGATAGCCAGTCGTCTGAACAATTTTGAACTTCAATCCAATTTTAGGGTCTGAGATGAACGACCCTTAGTAAAAGATACAGGGTTTTCTTGCTCTCACATTGAAGGAATCCGTAATCTTTTCACTGCATACATGTTCAAACTTAACGTGGATCTGCGAGTTATTTAAAAAGCTCGGCCTTGTGATGTAGTAAGCAAAGAATCCACTTATTGTCTTGGCCATTGCGTGGCTTTGATAACAGGGGGAATCGTCATCAGTGGTATCGGGTTTGTCATAGTGGACTATTACGCGCAGCGTGCCTTTTATTTAGTGCACTGCCTTGCACAGCCGGACTTACTTACCTCTGTCCGAATCTCCGTCTTTCCACCCTTGCCCCTTGATATGAAGGCCCCCAGATTCAACGCCACTTTTGTCACCTGCCAGAGGCTCAAAGCGCTGCTTTAAACTCTTTATATGGGCCCAAGTATCGTGGGGCTTTGAGTCCCGAAGTCTCCGGCGCTTTTTCTCTCAAGGTTGCTGTTGTTTGTTACACTAAACTCCCTGTGATATTCTAATACTGGAAATAGCAATAGCCATTTGTCATATCCTGTAAGTATAAAAGCATAATTAAAGCTTGTAATCTAAAGCATCCGAGGGCTCAAAATATAGCCTTCCACTTTTCTGGCGGCCGCTGCCTTGCCGGTGTGGATGAGGCGCAAGACAGCCCCCTTTCTGGTGACCTGCCACAGTCGCCAGTCTGTCCTCGGACAGAGGAGCACCAGAAAAAAACAAAACAAAAGAAAAAGAGGCGGACTGCGTGAACTCCCAGAATTCAGCCCTGAACGTGAAGGTGAGCTCCTTGAGGTGGAGTGGTGTTGTGGCGGTGAGGAGTTGGCGATCGCGGAAGTTGTCGTGAAAAAAGGGGCGAGTCGACGACGAGGTTATCCTCGAAGTTGGGTAAGCGTGGCGTCAAGGCTTCACAGCTCATTGTCAAGATCCATGACAGGGCCAGAGAAAAATAAAAGAACGAAAGAAGCTTATCAGTGCCATAGGCGTCGTCCTCCAGCAGCCCGGAAGAAGGGGAGTCACCCGACCTCAAAGGTACCCCTCCCTCCGGAGGGTTGTGGGAGAGAGAGTTCACCGCAAATTTGATTTGAATATATTCAACGTCTACCGGAATCACCAAGATTAAATGACGCTGGATTGGTTACGGGCAGAATTGACCTTCTGTAAGGCTGACTACGGGTCTCGGGCCGGAGAAGCCCGGAAGCTCCCGGAGAAACCCCGGATCCGTGAGTTCATGATATCCGATACGGCTTAAATCTTCAGCGAAAAATCCCCGCCCGGTTAGCTCAATCGGTAGAGCGTGAGACTCTTAATCTCAAGGTTGCGGGTTCGACCCCCGCATTGGGCTCAATTCCCAGTGCTCCAGATAATCTGGATAACTTCCGAACCTCCTCCGGGATACTTTTTTTGTCAAACCAACCTTTTTTTGATGACTAGGCGCAACGTAGCAATGACTTCTCACCGCTTTCAGCAAAGGGCAATGGCTAAAAAAAGGAACTGACGTACCTCGTCAGGGCCAACACCCGAGGCAGATAGCCGTCCGTTGGCCTCTTGGACTAGACTAACTAGTGGCTAGGCCGGGGCGCCGCAAATGTCTAGCGGAAAAGATTCCTGGCCGCAAGGCCGAACCCCAAAAAGTCATATAGGAGTAGTATGAAGAAGACGCACACCTATAACTGTTAGATATCGGAGGACGACACCTTCTTACCCCTTTTCCGTCCACAACATGCCGTCGAATTGCTGTGGAAAACCAGTGGGTAGACTTTGAATAGGCAATATTGGACTTTTGTGCGCCCCATGCATAATAGATCAACTTTAAGCCTCATAAAATCCTCATTTGCATTCGGGTTGTATGGAATCCAATGAATATATGCTTCTAGAGAATCGAGTAACAGGAATCGGTCAGTTACAGCAACTCTTGGCCTAGGGAATAATGCTATTGTCCAGTGATATTTCAGAATAGAGGAGTAGTCTGTCGTCGGAGACTCTCCTTTGAATGTATCTATCTTGGTGGAATAGCTTGTTTCTTCTTCCGTAACTAATTCAACTGTATGTATAACATCCAAAGTGAATTGATAGCAAGCCTCAATGTCTCTCTTCAGCTTTGGACTAAATACATAAATGGCATCTATTCTTCTTTTTATCACCACTTTTTGATTTGATTTGAATATATTTAACGTCTACTGGAATCACAGAGATTAAACGACGCCGGATTGGCCACCAGACAGAATTAACCCTCTGCAAGGCGGTCTCGGACGACAGGAGCTCGTATGCTCCCAAGCAAGCTTGTTACTCGCCCTCGTATCATCACTTTTTGGTCTTGAACTTGAAACCTAGTTCCTGCAGCCACGATAGTTTGTACTACCCGGAGAAGAAAACAAACCTCGGAGCTTTGGTGCTCACAATAATTTTCCCCCAAACTTGTCCGTGGTAGAAGTAACTTCCTTTTACGGATGTAGTATTACCCAAAGAAAACAATAGAGATTTGGAAAGATTATAAATTCGGAAGGTACAGAACAAGGCCCTTCTCATGCTGGCCGTGATAAACAACGTGTTCATTATTCTTACTTCCAACAAACACCATCACAGACCACCAATACACATCATTATCTTGCGTTTTTGAACCCCATCCATCTATACCGACAGTGTTATCTCGCGATATCCCTACGCATATTTTCTGTATTAATTCCGTTATTCTTGACTCTCTTTTTTGGTTTACCTCGGAACCATGCGCTTGCAGAATATTGTGTTTCCGGGGTTTCTTCTCCAACTGGCCGCTGCTATAGTGGCTCCCACCCTCACCGAGCTTGATACGACGATAAACCATCAACTCCTGCAGCAGAACAGCTCGACAGCCATTCAGACTGCCATCGCTCCGGGTGCTTTTATCATGGAGTGCAAAGTGCCCGGCACTATGGCGATCACCTTTGATGATGGCCCCTACCTGTATACGGATGATCTTCTTGACATTCTTGCCGAGTACGATGTATCTGCCACCTTCTTCATCAATGGCAAGAACATAGGAAGGTCTCTTGACCGTGACAAGTTCAAGCAAAAAATCGTTGAGCGCGCCTATTCTGAAGGCCACCAAATTGGCAGCCATACCTGGGGTCACCGTGATCTGAGTGTGACCAAGGGCGCAGCCCGCGAGCAACAGATGACGGAACTCGAGGACACTCTAATCGATATCATTGGCGTCAAGCCAACCTACATGCGCCCCCCTTACGGAAGCTGTGATGCCCAATGCATGGCGCACATGGCCAACATGGGATACCGAGTAATCCATTGGAGCCTAGATACGTTGGACTATGGTGTGCGTACCGTTGATGAAATGAACGTTGTCGAGGAGAGCTTTGAGAAAAAGTTACCGACAAACACTGCAGAGCCAGGTCCTATCGTGCTAGCTCACGATAGTCTGGAGCTTACGGTTTACCAACTTGCTGTGCCCATGATTGAAAAGTCCTTGGAAGCCGGGTTCCAGTTGGTTACTGTTGGCGAGTGTCTTGGCGAAAGCCGCAGGCTTTGGTATAAGCGAAAGTAGCCCTAGTATCTTGAGAGAGAGCCCTTTGCTGGGATAGGCAGTGGACATTTCATGACCATGATGGTGGTGGACCTTGATGTCCGTGAAAAGTGTTGCCGCCGGTGGTGTTACACATGGACTTGTTCGGCTAGAAAAACGATGCTTAGTTATTCATACCAACCAATATAACGATGCTGACGAAATATGGAGTGTAGACTTCCCTTCAAATTATGATGTGACAAGTGGAAGCATATGTGCATGCACGTGCGAACAACAGACAGCATTTCAAGGCTCAAGACAATATGCGATACAACCAACTACAGTCAGACCAGCCAGGCCAGTCCCGAGATGACTTATCAGCGGTTCAAGTCGAACGATTGCTATCTATTTACAAGCGGAGCCTGGTGAGAAGACGCTCCTCTACAATCCAATGGAACGGCTTGTGTAAGCCGAAGGCGGTGTATGCATTGTTTTCTCTTCACAGTTATCTTTTTCTTTGTCTCTCTAGTGTCTTCTCCGCTCCTGCTGGCTGATTGTGCCGTAATACATATATTCATATTAATTTTTTTTTGTTAGGTATGGCTATTGAATACGCTCGTAGACCGTGTATTATTTTTTTTGAATTTTGCTATATTGTTGGAATTTTTTTTATTTTTATTTTTTTGTGATGGGGATATTTCCAGGCAGCCCTTAACATCTGACAGATCTAACTGACCTGGCTCATCTGATTGATCGTCCGCTATTTTGTTTACTTGGGCCCTGTTTCTGTCATGGAAATTGGTGGAGCTTGTTTTGTTAGGGGGAGGGGGAGGGGTTTGAAGCTATCACAGTGCGCGAAATATGCGACTAGCATCTGGAGCTAAAAAACCGATCGTATAAGACGATTCTTTTGAGCACCGTGAGCAAGATTCCACAAGTATCTTTTGTGGACTGTTATACAAATACTAGGAGAAGAGTTGTTACTATATATATATGTGTGTGTTTTCGCTACTGTGGTGTTGTTGACTTTGGCCGAGTAAGGTCCTAAGACAAAGATGTCATACATATACACTTTACATACATGTCAAAGAAACTACAAGAAGTTGAAAAGAGAAGAAAATGAAAGAAGAAAAAAACCATGTCCCCCAAACGCCCCGATTAAGATAAAGTATATTTTCCCTATATGGCCAAGGAAAGACGGAAAAGCATAACGGGTGCGAAAATCTACATGTAAAACTCATGTTCACAAACGGAATGGAACTCGTAGCCCGGATAGCGGGGTTTAGCACGGAGACTACGGGCTAATACATAGCCAGTGGCTTGCCCTCTTCAACCACAGAAACACGGCCGTGAGCTTTTAGGTTGGGGAAAAAAATGCCCCTCCCCCATGTATAGGAATGTCCCGCATAAGATCACATGACGGATGAAGCAAGTAGCCGCGACTCAACTTCATCCATAGACCCAAGCTCTATACTGCCACGAGACTCTAGAGATTGCATCCGGGATTCCATGTTCTGGAAGCGGGGTTCGTATGTGTGCTGCATACCACGTTCAATGCCTTCTAGGCGCTTTTCAATCTGGTCCAAACGACTCTCCATGCGCACAAGGCCCTGTGAAAGGTCGTGGGTAATGCGATCAAGCTTGTTGGTAAACGACCGCATAGACTGGGCGAGTGGTGTGTTCTCCTGGCCAGGAGGCACAGTGGGAACGCGGGGCTCATGGTTATGTCTAGGTTCTTGAACTGCAAAGCGCCACTGATTTCCAAGTTGAACTTCGCAAACAGCCTTTGCACGCCACGGGCAGTCAATCTTGCGCGTAGAAGGGTTTCGCTTTTTGGCTGTGCTGTTGTACTTGACGCCGCCTCGGTCACATACCAAGTCATACCGCGTAGGTCGGCCATCCCGGTAGTTAGACGCACGCAGCTTGACAACACCATAGCCCTGGTCTTTGGCGATACGCTGGACTGACGAAAGAAGATCTTCAAAGGAGCGGTAGATGCCTTCGGGCGGTGGGAGCAGCGCAGGCGGAGGGGCCGCATTAGGCATCACAGCCTGCTCCGCCATAGCGACAGGCTGGATTGATTGCTGTGCCTGTGGTGTCTGAGCCTGAGCCGTTGCGGCCTGAGCCTGGGCCGGTTGGACCTGGGCCGGCTGCGACTGCACAGTTTGCGGCTGCGGAGGCTGTGGCGCTTGAGACGGTACCTGAGATGTCACGTACATACGCGAATCAAAGAGCACCCGGGAACTCGAGGAAGCTATGATTGCGGTTGTACAAATTATTAGGAGGGGAATGAAATAGGCGCGCAGTCGCTATTGCAAGAGAACAAGGGCTTCTCTCGCACGTCCAAGAACAGCCAATGTAAAGTGAGGCTTAAAGTGAGAAAGCTACACTAGGCAGTTGGGACAGACCGAATTTTAATTTGGCAGAACTCAGGTGAGCTAGTGGAACAAAGAGATAAAGGCAGACCGATGGACGGACAGAGAACAGGCAAATCACCGGCTGATGGTGGTAGGTGTTGAGCGAACAAGGAGGGAAATCTTGGGCAGAAAATGAGGCCAAGTCACGGTACAGTCGCAATAAGGCTTGTATGATTCCAAAGGACACAAAGTGAGTGTGTATCTTGGTGAAGCTTGTAGTAATGGGCGTTTCAGCCGGCTTAAATGAAAGAGCTATCTCTCCTTCTTTTTCTCCCTCTCAGTATATGATTTGTTTCCTGAGTTGGACGTCTTGAAAGGGCGTTGCGCTGTTGTTTTTCGCACTGGGGACGAAAGTGTGAATGAGCAAGAAAAGTTATCCGCACGGCCCAAAGTGGCGGATTTGAGCAAGCCAGAAGAGTTTCAGCTTCCCTTGGATAAACAAAGAAAACGATTCAGCCCATGATTGGTTTGGTGATTATCACGTGACTAGTCACGACCCGCGCCCCCATCTATGACTTTGCCATTGGCTAGATACTCTGGAATAAGATAGGCAGAATAGGGCGATGGGGTCTAGTAAGACAAGGCTCGTCCGTATATCAACATTCAATAGGTTCGTCCATATTGTTACACTATTATATAATATTGTCAGCCTTGCACGTTAAGCTTAGCAAGCCTTTCTGGGCTATTTTTCAAAACTTGCCTCTTCAGACGACTCTCTTCAACTGCGTTACTCCCCTGACTTCTATATATCACTTTTTTTTTTTTTTTTTTTTTTTTTGCGGGTGATTTTGTGTCTCTAGTTTTTGTCTATTGTTTGAGAAACCGACTAAACCCCTTTTTTTTGGGCAAGTTTGTCGTGTTATTTAGCTCTTCATGGCGAGTAAAGCCAACGCACGCGCTGCTGCCGCTGCTGCGAATGCTGCTGCTGCTGCTGCTGCCGCTCAACAATTGGATGAGAAGCAAATACAGGATGGGCTGAATCACCTGCAGTTCCTTCTCACTAAAGTATGTTAATAATTTAGGATGAACTGATTTTATCTATGTATGCTGCTGACTATTAAACCCTACACAAGCTAGTGTATCTTCGCTCCAGTCTCTCAGATGTTGTCTCTACTGTCGCGGTCTCAGGCAGTTCAAGTAAGTGGAATTGTCACTGATTAGTTCTGCCAATACTTGTTTCCGCGTATTAATTCTGATGACATGTAGCACAAGAGACTCTGCAAGCAATCGAAAGTACTGCTGGCACGGTTGATTCTCAGGTCAAAGAGTTGCAGGCTCTTATGAAGGGAGATAAGACCAAAGCCGTGTTTGAGCTTGCGGTGGTCAGCCAGAAGAAAGATCCACTCGGGCTCAAACCGTGGAATCCCATGAAGCATCCCGGTTACTATCTTCAGTCTACCGAATAGTTGTAGCACAGTAGAAAAGCCGTCTCTGGTTTCCGAGACTCCTAGATTTTTTAATCGTTTGGCCATATGCGGTTATCTTACGTTAAGTTGCGGCGCAAACTTTCCCTCAGGCATGTAGTTCTTGGGGTAAACATTTATTTCTTCATTTCCCTTCAGACCGTCTTGAGCTGTATAAGGAAAGATAAGTTCTAGATATTTTCATTTTTGCTTGCATATTAATCCATAAATCTGTCCTATCCTAGTATTCTGTCTTCCATGGATGTTTGTATGGATAAAATTCATAAGTGGCTGAGTGGCTGTCGTGCGCCCTTTCACGTGATCCGCTTTCAGCCACATTCGCACACAATAGCGCCTGCTTGTCCCAAAATGGGCCCTTGTCCAGCTCATTGGCCCACGAAAAAAGCGGGCTAGTGGTGTCCGGATTTCTCTCCCACACAAAATTTCATCTTCTCGCCTTTCCCATACTTGCGATAATCTCTGGTGAATCAGTTCGACGATATCGACCACCGCCAAAATGCCTTCCCACAGAGTTACCTACCGTCGCCGGAACCCGTGAGTTCGCCTATTCTCGCATTAATCCCAACTTGACGAGCAATCACAAAATCAAAATGGATCGGAACTTATGACCACTTGAGATTGCTCGTGTAGTCGGCTTGGATAAAGGAGGACGAACGAAATCGCTGACCGGGTTTTGATAGTTACAACACCACCTCGAACCTCACGAGAATCGTGAAGACTCCTGGTGGCAAGTCTCGCGTTCTGCACATCAAGAAGCGCGGCACTGCTCCTAAGTGCGGTGACTGCGGTAACGCCCTGGCCGGTGTAAGTACTTTTCTCCCTTCACAGCGGACATATAGCATCAAAAAATTCGACGAACGAGACATTGAAACGACGGCCATTTTGGCTCACCAAACCGATCTATCATACATGCACATCACAACATGTGCTGATATTGCGAACCCTTTTTTTTCCTGCCAACCAACACCTTGACATTAAAGGTTGTGATTCAGCAATGGGCGCTATTTGTTTACGCCTGCATTCTCAGGCGTACAACGGCCATCTTGAATGAACGCCGCTACCGGATTTAGATGATAGTTTTGCAAAAGATTGCTGTCTAGTCGCCTCATAGTCTCTGCCGTCGAAATGCTGTCCAAATCAAAAAATAAAGTTTGGTCTCAAGGATATCTGAACTAATCTTTTTCTATAGATCCCTGCCCTGCGCCCCCGCGAGTACGCCCAGATCTCCAAGCCCAACAAGAACGTCTCCCGCGCCTACGGTGGTTCGAGATGCGGTGGCTGCGTGCGTGACCGTGTTGTCCGCGCTTTCCTGATTGAGGAGCAGAAGATTGTCAAGAAGGTGCTCAAGGAGCAGGCTGAGGGTGCTAAGAAGAAGTAAACAATCAAAATGATTTTAGCCCTTTGACACTCTGAATGGGAAAAACCAAAAATATAGAAAAAAAAAGAGAGAAAATCGAAACAAGGACTCTCCACCTAGTGTCTTTGATGGACGCCCTGATTGCCTGTTCAGTGGCTGTGAACCTTTTGTTTCTTTTTTCTGTCTTTCTGTCAGTTCAATAGGGCCATGAAACGGATGGAATGCTGGTGTAATGCCTTGGGGATAAACTGCTTGCATCTAGACCCAAACATGGACAGGCTTATGATAAGGCTAGAAATGTTTTATATCGGGCCTAGTATCTTGCTGTCTGGTTTCTACTTGGAGGTGACACCTTCATAGTGTCTTGGGTTTTGTTTCCAGATTATTTTTTGTTTTGGAGGCGCACAAAAGTTGTAATGGGGCGTAGGGTGTCTATTAGTCTCGGGCATCTATTCAAGACTTCACGATAACGTTGTATTCACACCATAATTTCTCCTGTATAGTTGTTGATAGTAGATTTATCGACGCCCCCAACGAAGCTGCTTGGTGATGGGGTTGTCAAGCTCAAGAGCGAATCAACAGCCAATCATATGTTTCTTATAGCTCATGACAGTGCTGTACACAGTGTCTTATTGGCAATACATACCGTATGTATGCTTCGTCATTGGTCTTTGGGTTCACCAAATGCCAACTGAGAACCATAAAAAAACTTGTATATTGTTCCTCATTTTACCTAGTGATCGAAAAATGAGCGGTCTGCTGATACATCCATCGCGGCTCCTAAGCCGTACCCTACGGAGCACATCTCATACATGTGGCCTCCCGCAACAGATTTCCTCTCGCCTAAGCCTTACAAGCCTCTCACCAGGCTCCCTTAGTGCTAATCCACGTACACTATACACTACAAAATTCCGCCAGGGACGTTCGACGATAGAAGACAAGGACTATGAACGTTATGCATCAGAGATGGGCTCTCTGGACGTGTTAGGCAATCTGCCAGTACCTGGAAGCTCCGTGACGACATGCACGCCACGCGGGTTTAAGCTGCACAATGGCAAGATGACAGATAATGGCGACGCGATCATGATGTTCAGTGACCACGTGGTCCGCTGGCGGCCATGGGAGAATAAGAAAATGGGCGGGCAGTTGCGCATTCTCAACGACAAAGGACAGCTAGATTTGCCAGAAGAGGTGTTTGGAGTTTTCGATGTCATGTGGCCTCGGCCAGGTAAGTCGATAAAAGCATAAGTGCGTGCCAGCTTGGTACAAGAAAACTAACAGCTCCCTGGCAGATATGATCATTTTTGGGTCAGGACCGAGTATTGCCCCGATGAGCCCGGCTATGCGTGATGTGTTTGTCCGGTTAGGGATTCGGGTTGATGTCCTGGACACTAGAAACGCAGCGGCACAATACAACCTTTTGGCTACAGAAAGGGGCGTAGAAGCAATTGCGGCTGCGTTATTCCCTATGGGATGGAAGGACGGTGTCGGCGCAGAGAATGCTTGATCTGGAGTTGAAGAGGGATATTTGCTTCGCCTATCTAGGCTCCTGTATTATATATCTATATGCCATGATACCTTCCCTATGTACTTATACCACTATCACTACGGCCTCTAATGATCCGTTTGTGTATTAGAGTTTTAGTTCCGTTATTGGAGCTTTGCATTTGAGTCATGTTATATATACCCTTAGTATTTCCATCATGAATGATTCACTTGAGAACCTTTAATCTGTTGTTGATGACGTAATACGACCCATATACTACTCTCGGAAAATGAGGGCGAAGACACAATTTAGTAGGTAACTACCATTTATCACCCTTACATTACGCTCTTATCACTTTCAATGTCAACACGCACAAATAATAATTAATCAAAATTTTGCGTATATTTTTAATATGACGGCATCTTCATCGTCTCTGGATGATGCTGACTTAAGCGACCCACAGCTGCTACGAGAGAACACGCACTTCAGGTCCTACACGGTTGGCAAGTTTTCATATTCAAATCTCCGCATCTTCTACCGTCGTCATCCTGCCCTGGCTCCCGATTCAACCTCACCCCTCATCGTCTGTATCCATGGCCTTGGCGGCTCAGCAGCCCAATATGCCTCTTTGTTACCCCATCTGACCCCTCTTTCCTCTATCCTGATTATCGACTTACCTGGGTGTGGCCGCTCCGCTTTCACCGAGACCCGGTGGGATGCATATACGCCTGCCGTACTCTCCCTGCTTTTGGAAGCAGTCATCACTGATTTTCATGGTGCACATCGGCCACTTGTATTGATTGGTCACAGCATGGGCACAGCACTTGGCGCCCGGCTAGCAAACCCAATGCACTCAAGCCTTGCTCCGGATGTGGCTGCGTTGGTTGCACTATGCCCTGTTGCGGAATCAGCAAATCCAGAGAAAACAGCTCTACTACGTAGGCTCCTCTGGATCCCTGAATGGCTGTTCAATCTGTGGCGTCTATGGGACCGGCGGGGTGGTGCGCATAGTGAGAGTGTGTATCGATTTGTAGGCAAAGAGGCGCCTGAGGACCTACGAGAAATGCAATGCAGATTCAATGCCCAAAGCAGAACGCCAGTATGGCGACGCATGGTCTGGGGAGTATTGCCAGATGAGCATGATGATCATGGTGGAGGAATTGGTGGACTCTCAGGAAAGGACCTATGGGCAGGTGTGGACGCGCCAGTTTTGTTGATTGGTGGTGAGGATGACAAAGTCACCCTTGCCGAGGAGGTTTTCAAGGCTGCAGCGGCAATTCGCAGCAAAGACGGCTCGGGGTCGAGGGTAATAAAAACGTGTATTTTACCCAGCCCAGCGAGCCACACGCTTCTATATGATCCTCGGACAGTCCCAACAGTCATTTCCAGCATCAAGACTTTTTTAAGAGAAAATGTAAATGGGTTGCAAGACGATTACTTGGTATCTGAGTAGATATATGTATCAAACTAAATTGACATTGGTGAAAATAGCTAGAAATCAACTGACCATGCTGCAGTCCTACAAACCACATCGCGTGTATATATATATAAGCCAAAAATTCATTAAACAAACTCTCTTACGCATTTAGGCCAGGGACCCAGCGTAGCATGGCATCCATAGCTGCCTTAGCGCCCTTCTGAATGATATCGTCTTGGCCTTCCATGTTGACTGCCTCAGACTCACTAAACTTGAAAGCCTTACGAAGGTCTTTAGTCACATCATCGACATTAACGTCGAGGTAATCCTGGAGGAATTTGCCGACATCAGTGTTTTCAACATCTCCCTGCAATGCAGAGGTATTAGCTCCACCTGAAGTGTAAATGTTGACGTCAACAGCTGTATGTCCATGAGTCGACCAGCCAATATGCGCACGTAGGGAAATTATGGCCGCAAAAGTGTTGATAGATGCAACCGGGTTATCAACCAGGTCATTGAGCTCGTCTTCAGTGGCATCGTTGACTCCCAGACCGCCATATACTAGGGTTTCATTGATCCAAGCCTTTAGGTTGTGGCGGGATTGATCCTGGAACTCGTCAGAGGAAATGTGCTCCTGCAGCATCGAAGCAAGACGCTCCGAGGACATGGTGACAGCAGCAAGAGCGGCAGGGTACCAGTTGTACACAGGTAGTTGGCCGGGTTCCTGGAGAGCAGTAGCCAAGCCACCAGTCTCATGGTCACTGGTAGCAACTAAGGCGCCCTCGTCCTGACTGATCATCAGGAACTCGGAGACGCCCTGGAAGGATCTGTCGTACTCCATAACTTCGTAGACTTGAGCAGCGGGGTCGTTGATGTGGCCAGCGTGGTCGATGCGACTTCCTTCAATCATGAGGAAAAAGCCTTTTTCGTTTGACTTGCTAGCTTTTTCCAGAGCGCGAAGGGCAAAGACGGTCATTTCACTGAGGGAAGGGTACACTGTAGCTTCATTACGGCGATCCAACTCAAAGGGAATATCACGGTCAGCGAAGAGACCCAGCATGGGCAGATTAACGTTTTCGCCGCGTCTCATTTTGTCAAAGGCTTCACGATCACCAGCATAGTTCCAACCAAGATCTTTGGTAGCGTTGGCGATAAGGTCTTGGTCGTCAGCACGGCATCCTCCCTTCGAAGTAGGGAGGAAGTGGCAGCGACCACCGCCAAAGATCAAGTCAACACTACGACCCAGAGGCCCCAGTCCAATTTGCTGGGCAGCAATTTCATCCATTTCAGCGCGCGTCTGCACATGGCTAGAGAAACAAGCAGGGGTAGCATCAGTGATGTCAGTAGTAACCACCAGGCCGGTTAGATAGCCAGCGCGTTTGGCAGCTTCGAGAATAGTTCCACAAGGCGAGTGGTCGGGGAGCACAGAAATAGCGCCGTTGTAGCTCTTCTGGGCGCACGAGAAAGCGGTAGCGCCAGCAGCACTGTCAGTGACAAGTGAGTTGGACGAGCGAGTGCGACTAGTGCCAGTCAAACGGTGGTCAATATATAGCGCCTTATCAAAGCTATCTCCCCTAATGTATTGGCGGAAGCTGCGCGTCATTGATAGAGATGTGGGGCCCATGCCATCAGAGACCATGAAGATGAGGTTGCGCTTGCCAGTGACGGGATTATTCGGAGTAGGTTCGGAGATGTCATGATGGCGATGTGGATTCTGAGCCCAGACAGCGGTGATTACCAGCAAGCCGGTCACAAGTAGAGCCCAGAGAAACATCTTGATGTCGCGGAAACGGCTCTTTGTGTGTAGAAATCGTACGGCAGGAGGGTCGTTTGATGTAGGTTCATCAGGGTCATCGCGATGACCTGAAGGTAAAAGAGATTCCGTTTCTGGATTCTGAAAATGAGCATGGCAATATATATAGTATTAGCAATCTATATCGTGTGTGCCGTGCGTCGGTGTGGGCCGATAGCGTCTTATTCCTCGTAGACGGTCGATTAGGCCTTATGACGACTAAAGGCTTGACATTATGATATAATTACACAAAAACGACTTACCATTATTGCGATGAGACAACAATGAATGTATGCAACCGTGCTATGTTGTCCAGGGATGATGGAAATAAAAAGAGAGACTTGGTGATTCAAAGATATATTTATCAATGGGGCACACAACAAGCCGAAGTGCGCAATGGAAATTCGGATACTAAGAGATGCTAAAGAGATGTAGAAGGGAAGCTTGGACGGTTCTCTGGCTTCACGATCATGTCGAGGAATTGAAGATATCTAAGTCGCTCATAGTTTCTCCTAAGTTAGAGCGCATGAAAGTCCCAAAGCCGTCTATATCTCCCTTGTAAATGTCTGTGCTGCTCTAGCAGCCAATCAGCATGCGTTGGCATGCATGACGCACGGTGAGCTCGCCGATCCCTGAATAGAGCCTGGGGCATCCTAGAGCCCTAACTGACTCTTTGCTGGCTTTGTGGCGTAAGTAACCCTATCTAAAGTCTGGTTAACCCTCAAAGGATAGTGGCACAGTAGGTGTGTGATGCTGCATTCGAATCATGCCTCCCGTTCCGGTACCACTCGCTAATAACCCTAAATGAAATCTCCAACATACCAAACGCAAGGGTTAGTTGGAGACATTCCTTATATTTAGTTTTTGATTTCACCCTAATCTGTACAAATTTGTCCTGAAGCGCATGATAGATATGACACAACAAGACAAGCTGCCCTGTCGCATCTTGCGCCTGCACTGCCCGGCTAAGCTGGGCTATGTCCAATCATGCGGAGCCACTTAGAGACATGTACATGCAAGTTGGTTTGGGGGAATATTCTGCTTGGTTTGCTGCCTTATTTCTATCTTGTTTTCTGGGCCAATAGAATTTGTATTGACGTCACTGTTGCAGCCCCAGCTATCTGCATTTGGGTAGGACGGAGAGCATTTTTGATGGGAAACAACTATAAAACACTGTTGTCTTCTCTCTGAGTGCAGATATACAGTAGTAAACATACAGCAACATCGAAGTAATCTGTACATTTTTTTTTCTCTCACGATATTGAAGAACAAAGAACCTTCTGTCTTTTCTCGCCATCATATGTATTAGCATACAGGCTAAAAATCGCCCCCCCCCCCCCCAAAAAGTACCAACGACTTGTCGTATAACATCGCAAAATCCCAGACTGAACCACAAGGTGGCCCTTACCGAGCCGGAGCACGACCAATACTCAAACATCTACGCCAATAACATCATGCAGATATTCAAGTTCCTTGGAGGTCGCCATTTCGGGACCTCTGTTTCGGTGGACCACCATGGAAAGGTTCGCCGGGGCCCATGGAGGATGAGTTTCTGCGGTCTGAGCTGTTTTAAATAAACTCTACTACTGTTTGTTCGATCATGAACTCTTTCTTATTCATATACAATTGTCAGGCTCGATAATTCTGAATATCCATCAAATATCGTGCTTATCTTATTTTCTGTTGTCATGCCGAATGGAGTATGTGTGTGTTACTCTAAGTCTGCTGTGTGGTGTCAAAGTTCATGTGTGGTAAATTTAAGTCACGTCCTTGGTCAAAGAACGACTTCAAGCTTGCCAATATGTCAATTGTCCCAACATATCCTGATGGTTGGAGGTAGTCAAGCTCCCTCATCTCGTCATCGCATGTGTTCAGTCTCGTGAAAGCGTATGTGTGTGTTTTTTTTAAAAAGAGAATCTCCATTTATTCTTTCGTTACAATAAAAAAAAGAACGCCCATAGAGCCCCAGGAGCCGAATTTTTTTCCTTTGACATTCACTTTCACGCCTCGAAGCCCATTTACACCTCGGTGGTGACCTTGGCCTTGGCGTTGGTGACCTTCACACCTAATTGCTTAGCCTTAGCAATGATATCAACACGCTTGCGGGAAGAGACATTGTGGGCAATCCTAGACAGAGAGTTAGCGAAATATTCAATAATGTCAGAGGCATGGGTAGCGAGCCATATTTAGTGCAGGGAAGCATATTCATGTCTCCTGGGTCGGCTCTTTCGTTTTTTTTATTCACGAAGGCTTGAATCCCGAAGGGAAGACATCAATGGATGTTGGTTCATGTGTCGCTCAGATGGAAAGAGTGAACATACTCAGCAGCATGGGTGCGGTTGTGCATCAGAAGCAGCTCGACGTCACGGACGTTGCTGACGAGGAACGACTTGTGGCCGGAGGGAATCATGTAGCGGGTCTTGACGTTGGAGCGGTATCCGATCTATAGAAAAAAAAATGTCAAAATTTGCCTTCCACTGGCTTGCGCATATCGCAGTTCAAGGGGATATGCGCTGAATAATGGCTAGAAAGCCACCATATCACGGAGTCACGTACCTTGGGCATGCGGATGGTGCCACGGAACCGTCTGCGGACACGGCCATCGATACCCTTGGGCTTTCTCCAGCTGGAGCCGACACGCATGAACCGGTCACTCTGGTGACGGTTGAAGCTCGCCCGATCTGTATGAAGACAACAATCAGTTTAACTGTTTATCGGAACTGGGTAACATAAAAATCGGCCACAATGTAGCGAGAAGGTAAAGTGGTGGATGTCGAGAATTGGTGGTGAAGGTACACGATTTCTCGTCTTCGTTGGCTCGGTCGTTGCGAAAGTTGAAATTATTCGTTGTATTGTAAATTTTCCACGACAGAGGGAGGGGAGATGTGGTGGCAGTTGATGATATGTTGGAAGGAAAACGTACGCTTCTTGACGATAGGAACGTGAGACTTGGCGGAAACCATCTGGACGACTGTATGTTAGAAACCTGGGGATACGGTTTGGAGATATCGAGAAATTAATTCGCTCGAGGGAGTGAGGAAGTGAGTAAGTACCTTGAATATGCCTCTCAATGGGGTGTTGAGTATACTGGACTAGGCTGTTGAGAATACGCCAAAACGGGCCTGGAAATTTGGTGATGCAGAATTCTGATTCCCCATAGGGCTTTGTCACGTGAGCAAATCTTTCGTGCGTTATGATAGCGCCACAGAAAAACAAGTTCGGTGAAAAAAAAAAAACCAGTTAAAATGCCCCGCAGCTGGGATGCTCACCGGGATATTTGGCAGTCAAAAAGTGGGGCTAAATGGGGTGATAATCTGATAACGGTAATAATATCATGACAAGGATTCAGCAACACCTAGAGATTCACATATCATGTCTTGCAAAATACTTGTGTTACTTGGAAAGCTAGATGAATGGTTGTATCATTCCCAACCAGTCCAATACTTGAAATTTTGTGTCTATGCTTAGTGGCTACAAAAGTAAACACAACCTATACAAAAATTTATACTTCGCAAAACATGGACGAGTCCGCAAGTTTGATAAAAAAAAGCAATGCAAAAATGTCATATCCGTTGCTGCCGTTTGGCGCATCTTATTTTACTGCGTTTGACATTGAGCACCACCGCCACCGTGCTCATCTTCGTCTTCCCAACCATCCTGATTATTGTAGTCGTTCCAGTCGGCACCCATCTGCAAGAATTGCGTTAGTATTATACATAACTTGTAGTTTTGGGTGTCTTGATAAAAAACTTACTTCCTCGATATCAACGTTCTCCTCGTACTCAACTTCATCCACTTCATCCGCCTTGATAGGATCGGCGGGGGAGGTAGTAGGCTGAAAAGGGTTTTGAAGGATTCGTCGTCCTTGATCCAGTCGTTCTCTGGGAACTCGATGCTGACCTTCAAGTAGAGATCGCCATGTGTATCGCCTCGCTTGCGGGGCATGCCCTCACCACTGACACGAATAACCTCACCAGGGCACAAAACCTGGCCGCGCTCACGGGTGATGTGAATGCCGCGACCATCTAGGTGAACCAGCACAACGCGGGAGAAGCCACCGAGCGCTTCGGCCAACGTTATTCTCATGTCAGCGGCCAAGTCGTTGCCGATGCGAGTGAAAACCTCATGCTCTTCTTCCTCCAGAGTGAAAACCAGGTTACCGGGCAGCTGGTCGGGGTGCTGATCAGCCTCGCCCTCTAGAACGATGTGCTCACCCTTCATAGAACCACGAGGGATATACAGCTCCAGCATCTTTTTCTCCTCAACAGTACGCATTCCCTTGCACTTCTTGCAACGATCCTTCTCCTTGTAGTAGTTTCCAGAGCCTTTGCAGTGGTCACAGCTTACAATCTCGCGGCGTACCATTCCGGGGCCAATCTGGCGGAAGGCCTCGACACGGCCGCGTCCGCCGCACTTTTCGCAAGGAGTAGGTTTGGATTTTTCCTTGCCACCAGAGCCCTTGCAGATGCCACAGTTGACTTTTTTGTTGACGGCAAACTTGACAGTCTTGCCTTTGTATAGGTCCTCAAGCGTGACCTTGTACAGCTGCTCCTCGTCTTCACCTTTGGTAGGGCGAGAGGGACCACCACGGCCACCTGGCATGCCGCCACCCATGCCAAAGCCGAACATTTGGGCTAGAATATCATTGAGGTCAGAGCCACCGGCACCGCCAGCTCGAGAGGGATCGAATGCAGCCATGCCATGAGCATCGTAAAGTTCGCGCTTCTCTTCATCGCGTAGGATTTCGTAGGCTTGAGTAACGACCTTGAACTTGGCTTCTGACTCTTCACGACGCTCCTCGGGGACCTTGTCGGGGTGGTATTGTAATGCAGCCTAATGTAGAAGTGGGGTTGTTAGTTTTGGGTGAGTATGTCGCGAGGCGATAGAGAGGGTTCTTTGGGGTGGTGGCGGATGGTTGAGTGGGTGGGTGACAAACCTTGCGGTAAGCCTTCTTGATTTGATCAGCTGTCGCAGTTCTTTCGACTCCTAGAAGCTCTGTGATGATGTTAGTGGGCATCCGTCATTTCCAGGGCAAGAATTAAGAGCATACCGTAAAGATCTTCCTCCTTGGCGCCTGCGCCATCTTGTGATGAATCCATGTTGCGTATTTAGGGATGAGTCGCAAGCGCGGTGTTGCGGCTTGAGTGTGTTGAAAGGGAAATTTGCTATGCAGAGGCTTCGTGATGCTGATTAGAGGCAGATTTTTGGTGGGGTGTGGGGTATCGGTTATCTCTTGCAGTCCTGCAAGCGCCTCAACTTTGAAAATCAAGGAACAGGCTGCAACAAGCTTATGCAAGCTATCAAATGGCAATGAGGCAATAATCAGATACAAAGAGAATATTTACGGGCTAACAAAGTACCTTAATATGTGTTTTTAATGCCACTCTAGATTTTTAAGCAGGCACTGAAAATTTCTAGTTGAGTAGGCGGGCACTACGTAAGCTATAGTGCTTATCTAGGAGGGGGTTCAGTGACCAGAATCTTTATAGTCAGGGGCTATCAAGTGTACCCTATGGCAACAAGTGTATTCACGAGGCGAATAGTAGAAAAACTTGAATATTTTTCTTTTCGACTACTGATTGCACACGGCGGGCAAATAGTGATGCAGAATATAGTGCGTTGCACATGCGAGACCAAATCATATAGTAAAAAAGCCCCTTGTTGCGTATTGACATCATCGATATCTTGTAATGTCAAAGGGCAAATTTCGTACTATGGCATGGGCTAGAATGTGGCGCTTATCTTATCAGTATACTTTTTTTTTGTTCTTTCCCCATCTAGAAACATGATCCACTATAACTTAAAGCAGGTGGCCTGTATACATCGACAACGCTTCACCAAAACCTCATCAATGCTCACCAAATCACGTCCAGCCATGCTACCATTGAAATATCGTGGAGCCCCTTCAATCCCCACGTGTAACCGAATTGCTTGCAGCCTTGTCGGGGTACTTGGATCAAGATGTTATTCGACATCGTCCGATCTAGCAGCTAAAAGCAGTGTTGGCCTAGATAGACTGAGGACGAGGCGTGTAGGAGGCAAAGCTGACCTGTTCGCGCTGCCCAAGACTCCGGCGAGGACGAGGTTTGCACCTTCGCCAACTGGATATCTTCATTTGGGCTCTCTGAGGACAGCCCTGTATAACTATCTTCTCGCACGTGCAACCGGGGGAAGGTTTATTATCCGCGTCGAGGATACTGACAGAGTATGTAACTACGATATGATAGGCCTTAGAGAGAAACTGTCTAACACTTGGATTAGACCCGAATCGTAGCAGATGCCGAAGCCAGACTGTATGACGATTTGAAATGGGCACAACTTGATTGGGATGAGGGTGAGTTGAATGACTGGTACGAACACACTCTTCTGGTCAGACTTTAACCTATATATGTGTATAACAGCGCCTGATATCGGCGGGATGTTTGGCCCCTACAGACAGTCCGATCGCTTGCCACATTACCATAAATATGCTAATGAGCTGCTTGAAAGTGGCAAAGCGTATCGCTGCTTCTGCTCGTCACATGATCTGGAGAAGCATAAGGAGCATGCGGCTACAAATCGGCTATCTACTAACTATCCTGGCACTTGCCGCTCAATACCTAAGAGTGAGGCCGAACAAAGAGCTGCCGACGGAGAGACTCATGTCATTAGGTTTAAAGCCAATGGCACTGTTGCAATAGTCGATCGGGTATATGGCCGATTCACAAAAAATGAGGAAGAAGACGATTTTATTCTGATCAAGAGCGACAAATTCCCAACTTATCACTTTGCCAATGTGGTGGATGACCACCTCATGGAAATCACGCACGTCATTCGTGGGGCTGTAAGAAACTATTGGATACCTTTTATTCGTGGTCCCTTGATTAACTTTGAACATAGGAATGGCTCATTTCAACGCCCAAACACGTAGCTCTATATAGCGCATTTGGCTGGACACCCCCAGAGTTTGGCCATGTCGGCTTGCTCACCGACTCTAAAGGTCAAAAGCTTAGCAAACGCAACCAGGATATTGACATATCCAGCTACCGTAGACAGGGCGTTCTCCCCTCGGCCCTGACGAACTGGGCAGCCCTTCTTGGGTGGAGTATGGGGTCTGGTAATAATGAGGTTGTTAAGAACCTGGAAGAGCTCGTTCAGAAGGTGAGCCCAAAGATAAAAGAAACTGTGGTGCTAGGTCCTTGCAGTATCAAGCGCTAACCCAATGTAGTTCTCATTCAAGTTCACCAAGGGCAACATTCAAGTCAACATGAACAAGCTGGAAACCTTTGAGCACCGCCACCTAGCCAATCTCTTGCGCGAGGATCCCCTTGATGTGACTTATCTTTCTGAGGTTCTTCTAAACCCCATGTTTGATGCCATCAAGCGAATCAACTCGGAAAAGACCGATGACGAGAAACAGCTATTACTAAGCCATTTCTCTAATCAGCAGACAGCTCACGAGTATATTCTCCGAGTGCTCCAGGCCAACAGCACCAAGTACCCTAAACCTGTGGACGTTCTGCTTCAAAACCCATACTTGGTGTGGTCGATTCCTAGCAAAACCTACCGCCTTTCAGTCGAAAACAGCACCAATGACGCCGACACAATGGACAAGGAAGACCAAGTTTTGAACCAACTCTATAATGCACTCTCTGCTATCCCAGAGCCGCTGTGGACGCCGGCAGAGATTTCGAAGACGCTTACTGAGTGTATTGCTGAGCTGAAGGCTCAGACTAGCGAGGATAGCGTTCAGGAAAACCCCACTGCATTTGTACACTCGTGCATACGCTTTGCTGTGGTGGGCGATCCTAATGTTCCTTGTAAGGCATCGTCGGTGGTGTTGGATCTGATAGGAAAGAACGAGGCATTGACTCGTCTACAAGCTGCACGTGATGCCTTGAAAATGTACCGGCCGCTTAACCAGGTATCGTCGTAAGTCGGACGCCGGGAAACAATGGCGACGATGTGTATTTCTTTGTACCACTACAATATATCTACGTATATATCCAACCACTGCTTCAAGGGCCTCCTCTATTTCCACACGATGAGAGTTTAGAATCGACACTGCTTGAAGGTCAGATGTGGTAAGTACACCGTCTAGTTTTGTTGCGGTAACTCTATAGCAACTAATTCTTTTTTTTTCCTTTCCTCTTCGGTCTCTCAAAGCATATCTCGGCTTCCTAAAGACTTAAAGCATTGTCTGTTGTGCAGAGGACGCGGTTTTAGGAATCTATCTATCTAGCCCGTGGTTCAAATATCACAGCCAATCAAACATGGAATACGGAAACAATTGAAGTCAAACATTATCAAAGGCAGGCTTGAAACACAATATATCCATGTATAAACTATTGGTCCAGGCTGACTTGGCGAAAACCAAAAAAAAAAAAAAAAAACACATAAAAGACACTACGAATCGTATTTCATGGCCGATGGACTTAAAAAAGAAGATGAAACATTTGGGCTATGTACTGGACGCTACGAAGTGGTACAGGTTTCAACACTGCGAGACTCCGTGATCAGCGCAATACCAGACACACAAGTCCCAAAAGCGACGGTTATACAGCCAGTTGATTCGCAGTTTCATAATACGGCCCAGGCAAAAGATCCATAGGGGTTTAAGAAGCCGGAAAGCCAACGGGATAGAAAGTTCTCAAATGTATTCATTCATAGGGAGAAAACAAAACCAACAAGACTGGCCACAACCTCCCCTCCCCTCCCTCCCAAAAGAAAAAAAAAAGAAAATAGTGCGTTCATGGCTGCATCGCCAAGCAACCTGTAGAACAAGCGCAAGTATGAGAGAAACAAGTGACTGGCTTTGATGTCACTGAAAATAGAACAAAGAAACTAGAAGCCGCCCTGGAAATTGGCAGCAAAGAGGGACGAGCCGAGAAGCGGCTCCCGTAAATGAAAATAAAAAAGAAATTATATGCAAAAGACAAAGCTGAGAAGCAAGAAAAGAAAGAAGAAAAGAACAGGGTATCATACATCATCAGTCTACATTAATTCTTCCGCCCATACCTAAAAGTGAAGAGAGTTAGTCAGCGTACATATATGGGATCGGAAAAAGAAAAGAGCAGTAGAATGATGCTTACCTCGAGTTTTCCCGTCTCCCATTTTGCCCGACGAGCCTCGTTCTTGGCATTCATGATAGCCAGGTCAACATCGTCCTGGTCGCCCATAGTAATCATATCGCCCCTAGGGTCGTTGTCCTCGCGGATCAACATTTTGAAGCGCCGGCGAATGGTAAACTTGTTGCGAATGCGATCCTCGATGTCCATAAAGTCGACTGTCGTCGGAACAAGCACATAGCGCGACTCTTCTTGGAAGTGGACTTTGATGCGGATATTACGGATTTCGGGCCTTCGCGATGTGCCGCGCGACGAAGCAGTCATGCGCCGCTGGGTGTTGCCGCCTCCGCCAACCATCTCAAAGTCTCGCTCATCAATGGATCCGCTGTCATAGTCACTAGCATCGTCCTCAATATACTGAGGGATGTTTCTACGTGTTGGCATGCGACCAGAGGACTCGGCGTTGAATGAGCGGCGGGTCCCATTGTTGTACATGCTGTAAACGTCGTCAAATTCATTGTCCTGTGGCAGAGCACTGCGCGTGTTGGAGGACACCCGGGATATTGAGCTGGACGGGACGCGACGGCCGCGGTCATCGGGTGATCGAGTCTTTTCGTAGCGGCCGTTTTGTGAGTTCTGGGCAATGTTAAGCTTAGGAAGCATTGGGCGAGGCCCGTTGCGCACGGACATGGCACGGGCGGTGGACACTGGCCTGTCATTTTCGGGGGAGGAGTGGGAGGAAGTATGCTGGCATTGGCGCTACTAGTGCTTCCAGAAGCGGTGGGACGGGAGATAAGATCCCGCTTGACGAGGTTGGTGGCTGCAAAAGAGATGTTGTCGGCAGGTCTGTCGTCTTTTGGGGTCGATTTGATGGCCTGTTTGGTGGCGGTTGGTATGTTAGTAGACGGGGTCTAACGAAGACGCTAGTGAGGATGAGGCTTGTATCTTCTTACATTCTTCATTTCTGATCCGGCGAAGCCCGTGAAGGTATTGGCTCTGTCGGAAGCAGCGACTAATCTAGCCTTGCCTAGGTAGTCTTTGGTCTTGAGGTTGCGCACTTTTGCATCATTTGGTCTGTAGATGATGCCGACGGGGATTGAAAAGACAGTGTAGCCCTGACAAAAGTTAGTGATGGTGAGATATTAGGATATGGGGTAGAAAAGAACGTGAAGCTACGTACCTCGGCCTTTTCCCGAATGGCATCGTCAATGACGTTGTGATCTTCCACCACCTTTTCCTTAACGGCGTAATTTAAATCCTGCATACCGGCATCCATTTGCTGGAGATAGATGTAGCACAAGCCACGATTGAAAAGAACCTCGCACGAGTATAGTTTGAAGAGCAAGCCAAGCTGGGCATAGTCGATGAGGGTGTTGCCGCGAAGATATAGAAGGGTATCGTTAAAGTTGGCGAGAGCCTCTTCGAAATCACCAAGAAGGAAATTTGAGACGCCTTGCTGGAAGTATGCGACGGCAAGATATTGATCGAGACGGACGGCTTTTTGGTAGGCCGTGATCTGGGCAGAGTGGTTGGTTAGTAGGTCGAGCGTCGACGTTTCCCTGGGTCATTTTCGCAAAGACATGGGCAGAGAGAGTTACTTACAGCCTTCTGGTGTTCGCCTAATGTTGCATGGATGACGCCGATGTTGAAGAGAATCTTGCTAGTATCTGAGATGCTCTCGAATGTGCGCAGGGCCTCGTCGAACTCGTTGTTCTCATAGTAGTTGATGGCGTGCACCCATGTTTCAATTTCCTAGAGTTGCGCGCATCATGTTAGAGGCACGTAGAGCGAACGAAGGCCAAGATAGCGGAAAGACGAGGGAGACCTACCTGTTTTAGGGACATGACGATGGTACCGGTACTAGATAGAGAACGAAGCCGCGAGTAATGACAGGAAAGAGCAGATAGGTGCAGAGTGATCCCAAGGCAAGGATTTGAATGGCAGGCCTTTTCAGTGTAAAGCAGGAAGCAGAGAAGAAGAAGAAGAAGAAGAAGAAGAAGAAGAAGAACAAAGAAACAGAGAAATTAGAAGCGAAAAGCGAAAAGCGAAAAATGAGCAGCAAAAAGCAGTTCAGCAGATTATCTTAGAGAGTCTCTCTTGGTGTTTGTGGTTGGGCGGCTAAGGATCTAGAAGAAGGGTGGGAGAAGCTCTGGTATTATATTATAACGGAAAAGTTGAAGAAAAAGAAAGAAAGAAAAAAAGATAGATTAGAAGGATTTTTAGACTTACCTCTTTTGATTCTCCAGGGCCCTGTGCAGTGTTTTCGAGACTCTTTTCCAAGGCTCTTCTCTGGCTGCTTCAGGTGTGTTCCTGTTCTAGCTTAGCTCCAGGCCCCCAAGCACCAAGCCCCAGGCTCGGGACCAGGCCTTAGCCCACCCAGTCCACAGCCCAGCCCAGTCCAGTCCAGATCAGAGAGCAGCGTTTTCTATAGAGGGGTGTGAGGGGCTTCTACACCGCAACCCTGTCTTCTGAGCCCCCTGCAAGAGAAGAGCCACACCACACACACCCCTGAGACCCCCGTTTGAGCGCTAAAGCCGGGATTGTATTTGGGAAGCTTGAGACAGACGGATAGGATAGCATGAATATTCATGTGAAATAATGCCATGGAACAAGAGGGGAAAAAAAAAAGAAAAAAAAAAAGACAGAAGCTGGGGGAGGGCAGAATTCTCCCAATAAATCGGCAACATTAACCCGTGCTTCTACCAATCATGACGAGACGAACGAGTCAAGATTGCGTTTGGGCCGTGGACCGTGCTTGGGGTGGCCTCTCTCCCGTTCTCCACGTCTCCACGTCTCCACGGCTAAGACTCACCAACACCAACACCAACACCAACACCAAAGCACAAAAGTCTGGGGACGCATTAGCCCAGACAGCCTGGCCAGGCCAGGCCAGGTAATCAGCTCCTCTTGTTGTACTCTACCCGTAGCATAGATATCTGCAAAAGTCTCCTCTCCCCCCCAGGGTAGTCCGAGATAGTACGCGTATAGCAGACAGCACAAAATGCTGCATATCACAGACTATTTTTGGCCACTGAGATAGCTCACATGTACTCAGGACATACCTCACCGTGCATTAGCCTTTCGATTCTTAGCACCCATTGCTGGGATGCTCTACACAACTATCCAATATCTTTGCTCTTGGCCTAATCCTGCACGTGGGTGGGCGCTTAGAGAAGACATGTCATTGATGAAGAGAGGCTGGGTCAAGAGAGAGAACCATACCAAAAAGCTGGGCATGCATGACAATCCTAGGCGGGAGGGGGGAGGAGGAGGAGGGGACAAGCAAAGAAAAAAAAAAGAAGTTCCCGACAATAAAGATAAAGTTTACCCTTCTCTGTCCATTCTTGTCCTGGTGCTAAAAAGAAGAAAAAGAAAAAGATGACCCAAATCGCCCATTCGGCTTCCTTAACCGGGCCTGGGTCTTCATCCCCATACAAACCGCAACTCTGCACCACTTCTAGAAAAGAGGGGAGAGAGGAGACAACAAGGAGTCCCGGGGGATGGGTCACCGTTGCAGCCTATGGCGAAAATGGATAGCAAAATATATTAAAAGCATAGCCGGTCAACGCAGCAGTGCAGCAGCAGGTGCTACATGGATGGACAGACAGGATGGCGTCGCAGCTCTGTGTAAGTGCAAATGTAGACACAGGCATAGGCATAGGCATAGGAACATGTGGTGCACATGGAGGCGGATCATGCAGAACTTACATGTAATGTGAGCCTGTGTAGATACTATCCTGTCTTTGCTACTCTCCGGCAACTGGAGCTTGGGCTTGTTTTCTCTCATCTCTTGTCCAGCCCTTCCCCCTCCTCATCATACGACACATGAACCCTTGACACTTGGTGATCTCATGATCCCATTCCCATACCAACACAAATGGCAGCCAAGAGCCAATATATCCATAAAGACGCCATACACCGCTGTGACTAGGGGGCTGGTCCAGCTTGGCTGCACAGCGTTACAGCGGCTCTACGGCGTAGCTTTCTCCATCCTGTTCCTATGCATCCGGTCACTATCCAATTACAGCAAGGTAAGTGAAAACTCAACCCGATCCATGTCGACTTATTTGCCAACCAATACCATGGGGCCAATGGTAGCTCAGCAAGCCTCTTATGCCAAGCTGCGACGACTGGGACTATAAGGAGAAGGCGGAGATGAAAGAAGGGTGGCCCGGAACTCAAGACAAACACCAACACGAACGATCCAAGAGACGTATAAAAATAAAAGAAAGGCGAGATAACCAATATAGCATGTTGCTTTCCCATACAAGACCCAATGACAGCTTGGCTAGCTTCGGGGACAAGAAGCCAAGACGAACAACAGGCAGTCTTAGTAGGAGAAAACAAGTAGAGGGGAAGAGGAGGCGGTGGAAGTCAGAGGTGGGGAAACGCTATGTGGTCCGGTCCGACTCTGCAAAAGAGAAATAAGAGAACAAAGAATAAGGTGTCATGTCATATAGGTGCTTGGGCTCGCATTTCCCGTCTATTTTTAACTGCTAGAGTCGTATGAATCAAGCCGCTGTTCACTCATCACATAACCCACCACCCACCCATCCACTGAATTTTCAACTCTAATGATCCCAGACCCCCGGTCATGAGTCCAACCAGAGAAGACAAAAGGGTTAGAACGACCGATTTCTAGTCTGAAGAAAGAAGAGGGGTTACGTCAAACATGAAACTCACCTTTTTGCTTCCTGAGAAGCATCCGAGCAATATCTGATGATATAAAAATGTCAAGGAGTAATTCTGTTTTTTTTTTTTTTTTCTTTTTTCTTCGTTTCCCAGGCCAGCTGTCGTCATAGCCCTGACAGCTGTCAAATAGCTACGCCGCCTGCCAGTCACCGATAGTCACAGCGTTCGGTACAACTCCCACCCATACCAGCCTCTCTTCTTCTTGGCTGTCAAGTAAGTTTGCAGTTTTGTTGCATTGCTGTTGATCATGTCGCTGGCCGGACATCGTGAGACTGGCCAAGGCCTGAGTGTTTGATTCAGTGCTGCAAAAGAATGCGGAAACCCTACTGAGATGGACCGCGGGCTCTGCATTTCCAATGACATATAAACATCTACATCTTCTTTTCTGTCCTTGCTAGCTCGCTCCATGCAGTGCTTAGGGCCGCGATAGACATATCTCTCTTCCTTTTCCCCTTCTGTTGATCGGTTTCGACCTACTACAGGCTAGCTAATAACTACTAGTCTACTTCGTGATGTCCACGCCCTACACCCATCACTGATACTTTCATGCTCTACTCTGTTTCCTCTACGTGAAACCGCCAACATATGCTTCGTGTATGATCGCTGATGCCCATGTTGCTGCTTCTCAGTGTCTCAAACTTATAGCCCATGGCTTGTTTGTACACGTCGATCTCCTAAAGCTATGTCTAGCCAATTAGCTGCCTTCATAGAAGCATTGCTCTAGACCGTCAAGTTAAATTTGTGCCCTTTTTTTTTCGTCTCATTTAATCAAGATGCTCGCTCATTCACTATTCTCGTCACTATCTAGTGGCCTCTTTGCTCCGTCTTATCAACAGCTAGCGAGTAAGCAAAGAAATAAGCAAAGACACGTGCCGTCGGTATGGGCTCATATCATGCCACCGATTTACCCAGCTAGTCTAGGTGTGCTTACAGCATACCCTTCTTCACCTCATCCTTTCGCTCCTCCCATAGCGTCTTGCCTGTACAGGAACACACCATCTTGTCGTTATCCCACATCCCAGCGCTACGAGCAATCACACCTACAACAGTGTTTGCATCATTCTCGAGCACCTTCTCTTCGCCCTGCCGTGTGAGCACCATCGCATGGCCAATCAGTTCCCACACCTGCAGTGGCTTATCAACGTAGACAGCACCCTTGCCAGACTCATCCACTGTCACTGTGCCAATGAAGCCCCTAGGAGCATCGGGGTTTTCCTTGGAGCCCCAAACAAGGCCGGTAGACGACACGCCTGCTTCAAGGTCGCCATACTCGCGGATAGTAGCCCGATAGAGTCCCGGCTCAACACCGTGAATTGTCAGGTCGATAACGAGAGCCGAAGGGGACCCCTGAACCATGCGAGCTAGTCCGCGTACTTCGCGTCGTCGGCCATCTTCTGGTACAGGCTCGGTTGTTGCATTGGTCTCAAACGATTCTAAAATACAGACTGCAGCGCCTGTTGAGCAGCGATTTCAGGAGGGCATGTCAGTTTGGGATGATTCAAAAACACTTCTTTACCTGGTATAGGTTGCCCATCTCATGCAGGAGGCCGGATCATCTGGAGCCGTTCAGGTACAAAGTGCACACAGTCTCAGGAGAGAGTAACCATGGCATGAGGGCACGTTTTGCTCCGGTATGAGATGAGAGATCAGAAGGCCTGAGACAAAATGCCTTGAATAGATGGGCAAGGAGAGTGACATCAGACTTACTATCCGAGGCCCCAGAGCCTCTCAAAATGGCATCCCGGCCAGTAGCTTGTATTGCTGATACGATGGCCGAAGGGGCAGCTATCACACGTTTGTAAAAACAAGGTCAGTATCGTGGCATGGCAGGCTAAAAAAGAAAAAGAGAAAAAAAAAAAAAAAAAAAAAAAGAGAGAAATGAGCTTTGAGCTTTGACAAGAGTAACGCACCAGTGCCCTCAACCAACACCTGCTGGTCCTTCAGATTAGCATCCACGTTGGTGATGCCACTCAAGTTGTAAATAGACTCTGAAACGCTCTTGACGCAGGCTTCGCATACCATGGGCACTGCGAATAAGGTCTAGTAGGTACCAAGACAGACATAGACAGGGCCGTTAGCACATCCACATCACAGATGGCCAGGTCAGATGTCATATTCACCAGAATGATCAGGTGGTGACATCATAGCTTACAAAAATTCATATCGTAGGCACGTACCTGAATCGGCTCGCTGATAGTCATATTGGTAGCTTGTGACTTAGATCGTCCTCTGTTATTGTATTAAAAAGAAGATGAAGAGATGGAGGTCTCTGAACAAACGGATGGAAATTCTGTACAGCTTCCGTTATATTATAGCAATAAATAAATACACCCAAGCAGCAAAGGCAAGCTTTCAAAACAACGTAATTGAGAAATAGAGAACCTGAGTTTGGCCTGGGCTTAACGAGCTGTTCGCAATGCTGCAACTTATACGACAGCAGAATGTCAGGCTTTAAAGAGCTTGCTTTGAAATCATCCAACAAAAACGTCAACCTGCTACGTTTCAATATTAACTCCTGGTGACGACGGGACAGGGATGCTGTGGCGTTTATAACGCTTGCTTTGCTTTTATCAATTAAGATTAGGGTTAAATGTGGCGTTAGCTTCTGGCTCACGTCAGCAGCCAAGTCGATTTTTTTGCCAGGGCTCTTGACCATGTCGGATCAACGAATGCTTCGTTGACGTCGCCGTGTTTACCCTACTCTGGTTGTATTTTTGCTTGATTTCTTGTTAGCTTCAGCTATTTTACCGCCTTTAGCCACCAATTTGCTTTGCGCTGGCTTAGTTGAACAACCAGTCCAAGTGCTGGCTTCTATCAGCCATCAACCGCCTTCTCTCTTCTACATATATATTACGCCCGTCATGTCCCAAGTTATCGGACCTGTAAGCTTTGCGGCGCTGCTTCTACAGTCTACTACCACTCATTAGACCGCTGACATCTCTTCTTCACATAGACAAACTTGGCCTACTCAAGGGTGTGGCACCAGGTGTCCGCTACGGCCCTTCACCCAACCCTTTCCACTAAGCCTGGCGAGACCCCCGCCTCTCTTGGTCGCCTCGCTTCTCGCATTGCTACTCTTCTTATGGGCAAACACAAACCCATCTATGACCCCTCGACTGATTGCGGCGACTATGTTGTGGTGACAAACTGCGCAGCCCTACACATTACTGGCCGTAAAAAGTGGCAGAAGACATACTACCGCCACAACACTAAGCCTGGTTCGCTGCGCCAGGTGACCATGGACGTGTTAATGGAGAAGCACGGAGGCTCCGAGGTCTTACGCAAGGCTGTCAGCGGCATGCTGCCCAAGAATAGACTGCGCGATAAGCGCTTGGCGAGAATGAAGGCGTTTGATGGCGAGGCTCACCCCTATGGCCAAAATATCATCCGTTTTGGCGATAAGACGATTGGACAGACAGGCTGGGAGGACGCCGTTAAGGCTATTCGGGAGGCTGACAAGGCGCGGACATAGCATGTCATTGATACCAAGGCTTCGGAGATGGAGATGTATACTCCGATTAGAGTGCGAGATAGAGAGAATCAAAGCAGACAGGGCCAGGCCCGGGCCGGGGTGTCCCTGAGCGTGTATTCAATATATGTACAGTACAATACAAATAGTCAATCAGTCAACTGCAACTGCATTGCTAACCCGACATTAGGCAAACGCTATATGCTTAAAGCTACAATTAGGAATGCCTGGAAAGGTAATCCACCATGATGCCGAGCTATAATGTTTGATATAACTCCGGATCAACCTTTTATTGCGTGTCAGGTCAAATTAAGATGGAAAAAAAATATGTTTAGCTATCGTAATATTTACATGAAACTGGTATTCTAGAAAACGAGAGATTTGAAAATAGAAATACAACACCGCCTGTCATTACAGCCCTGACTCGAGAGTTCATGATCATAACAAGTCCAGAAGACAGCACCATCCTCAAGAAGACACACTGTTTACAGTCAAGGGCTTAGTACGGACAACTTCAACATTGATAAGGCCGTTGGGGCCAGACTGTGGAGCATAGACCTCGGCGTCAGGCCCGGTGTTCTTAAGACCCTTATGCCAGCTCAGGTCTATTCACAGCGGTTAGCAATGAGATTCTCTCAAGAAACAAATAGTAAAGGCAGGTAAATGATAAAGTGATAGCAACTTACCAACTTCAAAGTAGTGCTTGTTAGGTAGAGTATAGGAAACATTGTCCACTTCAGGCACAACCTCCAGAATTTTCTCTGCCATTTTGTACATGGTGTTTTGCACCGAGGCAGAGTTATCCTCGGCAAAGATCTTCATGGTGATTTGTCTCGCATCGTCAAAAGCTTTGTCGAACTTGGGCACGGTTTTCACAAGCTCGTCGTGGGACTCAAACTTCCAAACCCACGAAGCATCAATCTCGGTCGACAGAATGCGGTCAAAGGTATCGGGAAGGGTGCGATACTCATCTGTAACAAAGCCATGGAAAGCAGAGCCGGTACTCTTTAGCACCAGCAAGCCCTGGATTCCGCTTTTAATGCTAGTGCTATCACGGGTTACACGAGCCTCAACAACACGCACCTCATTACCATCACGGTAGAATGAGTGAGGATGGGGTTTACCATCAATCTCCATGCGTGTCCAGCGATGGGTGATGATCTTGACATTTGCCACGTGAATGTGAGAGTACTGATCAAGGAAATGCTTTCCCAGAATACCGGAAAAGAGCTCAGGGGGAGTCACGGGGTGCTCCTTGGCCTTGATGAAGATGGTGTTCTTAATGGAGTCTGTGGCTACAACAACATTGTTATCAGCCAAGGTGTAGCTCGTTTCAATATCTCCCTCCAGGAGACAGCACACAGTAGTCTCGGTGACAGTGTGCACGCCGGTCTCCTTGTTGCGATCAACCTTGTATAGACGGACGTTATCCTTCCCGTAACGAGCAGAGGCAATGGCGGGCATTTTGGTAAGGATAGAAAGAGAGGTATACTATAGATGACCAAAGACAAATAATTATGCTTTGACTAAAAGAAAGATTCAAAATATAAGAAACAAAAGGGCTGATGAGTTGGAAATAGAGTGCTTGATGCTGGGAGTATATCAAGAGCAAGTGGAGGGCTCAGCGAGGTTTTTATACACCAAGACACTGTCGTTATCGTATTACCATTGTAAGCATTCGGCGGACCCTCAACTATCGCTTCTATAGCTGTCTCAAGACGCGGCCAATCTCCCCATACTTTCAGTTGCTTGTTCTCGTCTGTGTTGATAAGGGTAGCGTCGGAATCCAACGACGGCTCACTATCAAATACCACCCTTATGGACGAATAAACCCCCGCTGTAGCCCGCCTGTAATTCCTAGCACTGCATGCAGCAAACTATCGGTTTTTATAATGCTCCAGTAGGATAAAGCCAGTAAAGCATACCCACTAAAAGGCCTAATTATTCCGCCAGGCCCATGCGAGCGGGGCTCCCTGATCCAACCCAGCTCGGAGCCTACCTAGCAAGATCCCTCAATCAAGCGGAAACCGCCGAGGTCCTATTGAAGCCACCAACAGGGGGAAATCTGCCCTATAGGGTATCAAGCCTATCCTGTCCTCGCAGCCGAAACTTGGCGCCAGCCTGGAGCTATTGTCACTGTTGTTATGTGGCGTTGAGGATTAACCGCTATGGAGTTCTCAACCCTACGAAAACAGACGATATTGACAACTGATACTAACCCTAGTATGTGCCCTAGTATACCCTAGTGTACCCTAGTGAATCTCTAATCACCCACTTTAGATCCCTTCATAACGATCAAACCTTGGTGTCCCATCTGCTAGTCTGACCCTACCCGCCGACTGTGGACTGCACCATCTCATCACTGGTCTAGCTTCGCCGTTGGGTCTTTGCAAGAAAAGATACGACTCGCTAACTTTAGCTGAACACTCTTCTCTTTCAAGAAAGACACATTACATCTTTTTACGTTGCGCTCTTTTTCACCTTTGGACATTTGCAGGGCTAGCTCAACCCATAGAACCTGTTTGGGCTGTCGTCGGCAGTGTTGCCTTTCAAACATCATCCTCTACTTCGATCGTATACCAGCATATCTACACCCCTCCCGCCTCGATCTCGACTTTGCTTGTTCGTTGCAAAAAAGGACGAGGTATCATCAGCTTCTTGTCTCCCTTCCTCTATTTGCCCTGTCAGTTTACAACAAGACCCGTGCAACCTTCTCCACATTCGCGTCCTCCCTACTTGAGGGCTCTACAACCGCCCTCCCCTCTCCTCCCCAGTCCAAGACCTCTCTACAGCTTGCCTGATTGATAAGCGATACCATATATTGAAGCTTCGATTCCCTTCATATTCTTCCCAATCTCGACCACTTTCTCTTATGATTGCCGCCCGGGCCGTGTCCCGGCTGGTGGACTGAACGCACCCCGCTGAACTTTTTGGAAACCCACCAGCTCCTGTATCGAAATCCCCCTCCAACAAGTAATTCTGTCAACATACATAGCTAGCTGTGGGTGCTAGCGACTATATGGATTCTGTCATGTTAGACGCATCATCAGCCACGCCTACGCAAAAGGCTTTCCCTCCCATTTCACATTCGCCTAAACAAAATCAATCGCCATCAAGCGCCAACCCCCCTCACGACCAAGTCTCGATGGCAGTATACACACAACGACAAGTGGCAGCTCCAGCATAGCTACTAATGGCGGACTTCATCCTGGAAATAGCCTTGGGTCAGTCCGACAAATACCCACGTCAACCTCCATGTACTCTGGCTACACACAGCAACGGAACGGCACCAGCAATGGCGGCCCTGGTAGCTACAACTCAGATATCCGGAATCAGATGCTCACTGGCTCAGCAAGGGCACCGTCACGAACCGATAACTATCCGCGATCTGGGGTCGCATCAGTAGCTGGTGCACCAGAAGAAGAGGATGATGCAACAACCGAACAGCGAATAACGGCCTTAAAAGAATCACTCAATAGGGAAATGAAGATTCGGGAAGGCAGTGAAAACATGCTTGAGGCCCTCAATACCAAAAAAGCCAAACAAACAAAAGAACAACGAGCTCGTGTAGAAGCGGAACTGACTTCATCCAACAACCGAATTCAAGACCTTCGACGGCGACTTCACGTGGCCCAAAAGCAGCGTGGATCTCCAGGAACACCCACGCGGTCTCGAGGGGAGGGCCTCCTTCCATCTTCCGGGTTTAGGTCGCCGCGGAGTGTATCGCGGAGCCGCGCGGGGGCCGAGTCAGATGCCGAGGAAACAACAGAGTCGCCCTCCGTCACACTTTCTGACTTGATACAAGCTCTTGAGGTCGACGGAATGCCAGCTGAGTACTATGTGAGTCGCTCCAACAGCCTCGTGGACCTGTTCAAGCGCCATATTACACTCAAGTACGATCTTGTGTGGCATGTATTTGGAAAACGGATTCAGGCTATGCTTTTGAGCGAGAGCCGTGAAGTTGTCGCGGCAGGATACCGCATGACTAGGTATGCCATTTATGATATTGGATCGCTACGCAAGATTCGTCACCTCAACATCGATTTTCTCATTGTCACATCATTGCTCAAAGACAGGAAAGCCGACGTTGAGCGCGAACAAGCCCTGAAGCTAGTTAGAGCCTTCTTGGATATCAAAGATGGTGTCAAACAGATTTCAAGAGCGGTAGTACGGGTAATTGCATCGATTGCCGAAAACATCGACGAGCGACGTAGTGGGAATCCAGCTGCGGAGGCCGCAGACCCAGAAGATCGCTTGCGGCCTATGTGTATAGAAACATTAGCTGAAATTTTACTTCGCGATCCACAACTCTTAGCGGCGTCTGGCGGTCTTGCGCCTTTATCAGATGCCTTGTCTGAGGGTTCCTACAAAGCTCCCGCTAGTCTCACATCCGTCTTTTTGTATCTGCTGGACACATCACAAGGCAGACGCTTTCTACGGCCAGGATACGGTATCGACGTTCTTTTCACTCCCTTCACCGATTTATTAAATGAAAGCGAGGCGTTACTCCGACAAAATGCCAAGGCAATCACAGTGGCTATGCGCTCGTGGTCTGGGCTAATGTCACTAACCATGTACAACAATCGGACTGTTAAGTCTTTGCTTGATAGCATGATATCTCCGTTTCCTGCTGTGCGGGAAACAATAATTGACTTGCTATACACTCTTCTTCGCATCAAGTCTCCAGGATGGGCGCAATCATTCCTTGCCGGCCGTCGTCTGACGACATATGGAAGAGTAGCAACTCTTAAATCTCAAGATGGTGCCAAGTCTACACCTTTCTTCGATGAAGATGGGGGTGAACAAAACTTTGTTGATCACTATACTGCTTTAATATTAGCTGTTCTCATTAAAGCTGGGCTTCTTCCCAAACTTCTCACTGTCACCCAAACTAGCGACAACCCAACCCTGACCCGAAAAACCACCCTTCTCATTGGCGAGACCCTCAAGCTGGCTAGTCGCCTGCTACCCGCGTCTTGGAACACTGAAATTCAACTTCTCCCAGAACTCTTTGCCAACGCCATCAAATTTGAAGGCGCGGAACGCCATACAGCCTCTGGTATCGTTTACCAAATCAGCAGCGTTAGCAGAACCTTGTATAGAAGTGTTGGGCCTTCCTCTGCTGGCGGATTTGGCGTCTCTGATTTTGGGGATATGACGGAATATTCTAAAAGTGTGGCAGCCATAGCTACTGATGAAGGCACGTTCCGTCAGATGCTCATTGATAGCAATGTTCTCAACAGCTCCAACTACGGGAAATGGAAGTGGGATATCATTCTTAAAATTGTTGAAGGGCCTTTGCATATTGGTAAGCGGGTTGATGAAGCCATGAAGGCGTCCAAGTTTTTGAAGCGATTGATGAGCTTTTATCGGCCTTTCAAATATCGCTTTTCAGAAATAAAAAACACTCGCAACACTCAAAAGTACGTCAAGGTAGGATGTGCTTTGATGTATGCATTGCTCCAGTCCTCCGAGGGATGCAAAGTCTTAAGTGAGAGTAAGCTTCTACGGCAGCTTTCCGAGTGCCTGGCTCAATGCGATCCGGTAGGTTTCCCTGTTGATGAGACTTGCTAGCTCAAGAGAAGACACTTTCTAATATTTCCCTACAGACTAGCGGCGCCACCTACCAGTTCCCCATGTTCTCTAAAACACGACTCACCGACACACTTTGCGGTGGTTACTTTCCAATGCTAGGAGTTCTTAGTGGTGACAGTCACGGCCTGCGTTTCATAGAACGATGGCGTATGTTCACCATGATTTACCACATTATAGATCATAACCAACGACCCGACATTATCAAACTTCTACTGTCCAACTTCGAATACAGTATTCCAGGTCATCCTCGGGTCATTCTGTCCAAGGCTTTGACTGGAGGCACAAAGAAAATTCGAATCCATGCTAGCAATGTGCTTAGAAAGTATGCCGTTCATCCTTCCTCTTATACTCCAGCATCAAATACTCTTGGCGACTCTAAATGGGCTATTGAACTTTTAGTTACACAGCTGTATGATGTAGAGCTCGAGGTCTGCGCAACGGCAGTCAAAATCCTGGAGAAGGCGTGTAGTAGAAAGGCATATCTTGAGTATATTGTCTACTGCAAGCCATCTTTAGACCATCTAGGCGAACTTGGTGCCCCTTTACTTCTACGCTTCTTGTCTACTTCCAGTGGGTACCAGTACTTGAATGGATTAGACTACATCAGTAACGAAATGGACGACTGGTTTCTTGGCCGCAACGACTCCTATGTTGGTCTTATCGAGGCTAGTCTTGCACGTGCGTTCCTTGATCCCGCTGAAGAACAGCAAAGCAGGCCTCCACAGTTCGACGATACAGAGCTTGACGGCGACTTTACCGAAATGCATGTTCCGCCTCATTTTTATCGTGAATTGACACGCACTAGTGAAGGCTGTAAGCTCCTGAGAGACAAGGGCCATTTCGATGAGTTTGTTGCTACAATTCGCGAATTTGGGATGCAGGCCGAAGACCCTGAAAGCTTGACTAAAGTCAAGGGCTGCTTGTGGGCTGTTGGAAATGTTGGCTCTATGGAACTAGGTGCGCCTTTTCTCGAATCTTGTGATGTTGTTGAACTCATCGTTCACATCGCTCAAGAGCATGAGATTATGAGTCTGCGTGGAACTGCATTTTTTGTGCTTGGACTGATTTCGCGGTCTATTCATGGCTTAGAGATTTTGTCCGAATGTGGCTGGGACTCTGCAACGTCGATTACCGGCTCTTCCTATGGTCTTTGCATCCCCAAAAACCTCGGGAAGCTTTTTTCTCTGCGTCCTTGGGCTGCAGAGAGGCTTGCACATATTGATCTACCCTCAAGTCAACGTACCATGCCCTATCCACCTCCAGTTATGCCACATCATGCGCCTTTTGAGGATGATACGCCCCTACCGACTGACCCAGAAGAAATTGAAAATCGGGCTGTGCAGCTAGTTGTGGACCTGAGTAATACAGTTCTTTTCAAGAGAGCTATGAATTCTCTAGTGCAACTCAAGCAGAAATGCCCTGCCAGCTTTTTATCTGTCACACTATACAAGAAGGTCCATACTTTGATGGAATACAGTCACTACCGCTTCCCAATCCGCCGAATGGTTATCGACTTGTTCCCTCCCAGTGTTGTGCGGTCAGTCGTACTCGAAAATGCCAACGACGATGAAAGCGATACTCCAGACGAAGATGATCGGGAAATCCGCAATCAAACACAAAGTCAGAGCCATAGTCGTCGTGAGTCTTTGGCCAAGAGACATATCCAGGCTCGCAAGGGAAGTGTTGCTGCTTTGCAAGCTGAGGGGCTTGAGGCGACCATTGTGGAAGAGGAACTAAAAAAGGAGAGGGCTCGGAGTGTCTCTGATCCGCTGCATGAACTGGGCGTCGTGCAGAATGACCAAAAATGATGCTTTATGTTTTGCTGTTTATTTACTATGTGATATACCCATTTTAACATTGACGCTCTTCTTGTTCTACCAACCGGCATTTGCCTTCAGAGAAGATGCACAATGACATGATTTTTCTAGAACTTTGATAGCGAATTCCTCCTATCTGTTTCACAGCTCGCAGAGTCAATGATTACAAGTTGATAGAAGAATGAAGAGTAAGATATGTATCATCATAGCCACTGAGTATTAAGGTGAAAGGTTGGAATATGACATGCTGGATCATGTCTCATTAGCCCAGACACCTGTTCTGTGTTCCTTGTGTGTCTTCATGGCAGCCTTCTTACTTAGAAATTGGCAGTACAACAATAAGACTCATTATCCAACAACCTCCTCGACATGAGCTATCCAGCTAGGATTCCAGTATTCCCATGGCTCGCATTGCTTGTCAACCCAAAGGATCCCTTCACTAAGTAAATCCTCTATCGCCGTTTGAGCCCGGGCTTTCGCCCATCCGAGATTCGCAATGAGCATATTGACAGAAACGTATCCTTCGATTTGCGACGCCTCCATAACAAAACTTTGATCGGTGCTAAGCTCCCGTGGCACAGACCGAATATATTGCTTATGACCTACCTTGACAACACTGTACGATGAACCAAGAGGCTTCAAAGTCCCTACTGCACGAAGCACATCGTCATCCGTAACTTCTGCCGCCCCTTCCATGCGAGTACTCATGATACGATCACGAACCTCCTTCAATCCAATCAATCCTCCATTCTCGCCCCGCGTCGCCCCGCAGACCTCTACCACTTTTACTGCAAGCTCAAAGTAGAAATCATTCACGGACCGGCCTAGTAGTTGTGCCCATATTGATCCACCCGATCCTGTGCCACTTGAACCAGCAGCTGAGGAGGAGCCAGCAAGTGGGTCAACACCGATGGCAGCACACATGCGTGCAAATTCGGCACGGAAGGTTGGGTTGGAACGGATTTCCTTGGCGTGACTTTGTGCAAATTGCTGGAGCAAAGAGCGGAATACAGAAATTTGAGTCTCTAGCGCCTGCGCATTGGCAGTCCGGAGAGTGGAGCCATGAGAGGCAAACTGAGCCGAGGTAAGACGGTTTCTGTCAAAAGCGCCGATGCCAACACCTTTATGGGACATTTTGAATAGTTTATGTGAGGGAAAGGAAGAATAAGACGATGACTATAGTTTATGGCGGAATTTCAATTTTTGGAGAAGCAAAAAGGAAAAAAAAAAAAGAGAAAAAAAAACATAACCTGAGAGATTGATGCTGAAGAATAATCTACTTCTACTACCTCATAGCTAATTGATTATGTTTACCATGCTCTTGGCACACGTCGTCATCTGTGGATCCAAGATAGTCAGTCAGCCTTGTCTTAGAGTGGCTGTGGCTGAAAAGGTGTGGCGGAGACCTCAGAAGGGCATAAGCCCTTAGGTGTAGACACCAAAAAGTCACAAGCTGTAAAGACCCACTAAAAGGTGCACGGTTTAAGCAATTATTTGTGTGGGCCAAAGCCCGAAGGCACACAATCGCCCATAATTTCTAGATTGAGAAGACGACTCAACTGACCAATTAGATCGCTAGAGCAGCCAAGAAAGAGGAGCCACACCTACGCCCCTCTATTTTGTGTCTTGCTCACCCATCTCAAGAATTTTTGATACTTCACCTAACCTGCCTCTACTCCCGATTTTTCCTTCCCCGTTTCGAAGTGAAAACGTCGCACATCACAGCAAATATGTCGTCTACAGTCAAGCCTGCGGCGCCGCGCGTGCAAACTTTCGGCAAGAAGAAGACCGGTATGTAGTTCCTTGTCTTCTATTGAGCAATAAATGTCGGACTTGAAGATTTATCGCTGAACCGTCTAATACTAACTCTGCACTTTTCTTCGTAGCTACCGCGGTCGCCCAATGCACTGGTACATAACCCCATTTCTACACCGATTTCCATTCGAAACGCCCATCCAAATAACCGACGATGACGAATCCCTTCGATTGAACTTGTAGAAGCAAAAGAACGAATGAACTGACAAACATGTGTCTAAATAGCCGGCAAGGGCCTCATCAAGGTCAACGGCAAGCCCCTTCACCTGATCCAGCCCGAGATCCTGCGCTACAAGGTACGAATCACCATATCAGCACTCTCCAGAATTTCGCCCAGAATTAGGACGATATCCTTCGTGTCAACTTTATCTCCAGAAGACATTGAATCACAACTACCTACGACAGAGTGACGAATGAGAAAATTTCAAAGTGCTGACTTTATTGGGCGAATACAGGTCTACGAGCCCCTCCTGGTCATTGGCCCCGACAAGTTCGCTGATGTCGACATCCGCGTCCGCGTCGTTGGTGGTGGTCACGTCTCTCAGGTCTACGCCGTCCGCCAGGCCATTGCCAAGGCTCTGGTCTCTTGGTACCAGAAGTACGTCGATGAGCACAGCAAGAACACCCTGAAGGCTGCGGTATGTATTCCCCTGCAAATCCACATTTCGGTCATCAGTAGGAGTGCAGGTCTAACTATTTTTTTTTTTGCCACACCACAGCTCGTCCAGTTCGACCGTACTCTGCTCGTTGCCGACAACCGCCGCTGCGAGCCCAAGAAGTTCGGTGGTCCCGGTGCCCGCGCCCGGTACCAGAAGTCTTACCGTTAAACAACTCTCAAAGAGGCCCGGGGCTGGGTCGCTCAAAGGCGTTGGGGAAGGAAAATTGTATTTGTCGTTTCTTTTGTTACATCATGGTCAAGGAACTCGGTTTTCTCCCTCTCTCAGCTGCCTTTTCTTTCATTCTTCTCCTTCTCCCTATGATGAATTTTCCTTTCCCTCACGTAATCCGCCCGGAAAACAACAAAAAGAAAGTTTAACAGTCAAAACTCTGTTCACGAAACCAGAACGGGACAATTCTCCATTGTTCTCTTCCAGCTCGACTAAATACCCAAGCTCTCCCATGAAGCTCGATAGCCATCGCCGCCTATTTCTTCAAATGCTTATGCTTCCATGATAATCATTCTTTGTAGGTGTCGCTAGAGTTTTGGCCGTTGTATGGGAGTTGTGTATTGGTAAAGTGTATTCACAAAAATGGACAGTGTCTTGGCTTTTTGGATGGGGTGCACCTTTGACTGGAACAAGGCTCATTTTCCGTCCTGCAGTAAAGAAAAGTATTGATAGGGTGGGGGTGGGCATGGGCATGGACATGGGAGAATGAATTAAATGACCAGCTTACAGTGGTGGTTCTACGACAAAAGACTGAGTGAAAAAGAAAAAGAAAAAGAAAATAAAAATAAAAATAAAAGCCACAACAGTAAAGCGATGCTGCGTGCGCCCATGTGATGGAGGGTTTACCTTTGTGCTGTATCAGTAAGCAATCCGGTGTACATGCTAATTGAAATTGATGAAAAAAAAAAAAAAAAACAAAGTAGCACAGACAATATGTACTTTTGGATACATACGCATGCTTGGCCATAGGGCGCCATCGATTTAGTGGGGCATATAATGTTACACGAGCCCTTTTTTTTTTTTTTTTCTTTTTTTAGTGGCCTCAGATCAAATCAAAGCGACCCACTTCATGCTTTGTTACTTTGAAACTTAATTACTCTGCGAGCGTTCCGGACAAGTTTAGGGTGAATTTATATCAGCCTAGCTTATGGATAGTATAAAGTAGGAAATCAGAGACAGTCACGATATGAATTATTTGCAAGGCAACAAGCTGGGTTGTCAAGAATCGGCAACAGAACACCGCTTCAGCCTTGCAGGAGCACGGATATGGAGGAGAGACCGGCTACGTCTTGACGACCGCGAAGGATGACTGAAAGAACGTGAAGGGTACCGTCCACTTGGGACCGGCATCCCCTTTCCGCGTCTCTCGACACAAGGGACTCGTCAGGACTGGGCTGGAGATTTTGAAAAATACCACGATCGATGGGGACACAACTGTCCACTTGTGTGCAGAGCCCTAAAAAAAAAATGAAAAAAAAAAAATGAATAAAAGGCCAAGGCCACTGGTGAGCCCGCAAATCACGGCCGAGACCGTGGAGTCAAAGGTTGGCGGAGACAAGCTTCCTCAAGACACGAAAGCGACACATCATCTCGCCAACGTGCTACACCGCAGCCTGAGGTCCATCCAGGAGAATCCAAGTCGAGCCGTCGGGTTCAATGTAAACAGTGTTTATGCCCTCACAAGAACCTCACCGGCAGGGAGAGAAACAAGGAAAAAGAAAATATTATATTTGATATCTATTGCCCCCAAATTAACTGTGTATAATAATAATGTAAGGTAATCAAATCAGACAGGTACACACACCGTCACGTTGTAATGATCAAGCAAGTCCGTGATGCATCTATCAAAACGAATGCAAATGGAAAAATCAATCACCGTAAGAACATCAAATCACGTGCCAGCCCCACTACTTGTTTTGGTCGTTAATCCAAGTCAGTCCGGGCTCTTTTCCCTTCCTCACAGCTCCATCTGAGTCCACCGAGGACTTTCCGCATGCCACCAACGTTCACGATCCTTTTTATCATAAGCGGCTTCCGTTATCATATTCCAGCGTCCCGTGCACAAGTCCATGCCGGAAATCTCGGCATCGCGTGCGGCCAATATATGGCTCATGTCAAGTAGCCCTCCAGCAGCATCGGTAGCGTGACGATCTGGTAGCAGGACATATTCAATTTTACTTTGCAGTTCACCCATAAAACCACCCATGGCAACTTTCTCAATCAGCCGACCCTCTTCATCGACGACATGAGCAAAAAACTTTGGAAACTGCCGTGCATTCTCGATACGTGCCTGGGCTAAAAGCCGTGCTTCGACCAGATGTGATGACAGTCGTGCATCAACAAATCCTTCGCTGCCGCCTGATCCGGCACTGATAGGCGTGGTAACCATGCCGCCTAGAGCCGGGAACGGCGTGGATGGACTAGCCATGAATGGTGACTTGCCTGTGGTGCTCTTAGCTGAGGTCGGGGTCGCCGGTGGACTGCGAAGAGCTGGCGCCCTAGCACTAGTAAGCCGGAAGCGATCGTTGGGCAAATCAATGCGTTCGACAGGCCGGCACAAAGCTTGGAAAATGCCTTCAGGGTCAGCTGGTACACGCATCGAGCGCAGGGCGGGAAACCCCTTAGCCGCAATGCTGCGGGCCAATATGACGTCACTTGGCGCAGCGCGGGAGGGGTCACTTGGTGTTGTAATATCCCAGTGCAAGAAACGCAGCGAGAGTGACGCAGCGTATGGCATCAAGCAGAACATATCCTCCGCGGGCATAGCTGGTGCTCTAGCTTGCACGAAAATGAGAGTCTCGAGAGACATGCAACTCGCCAGCACACGACAAATCGGAGCTAGAGACTCAATGTTAAGGTGGCGCATATCAAGGCGTGTAATGGATCGGCTTTCAGGCCGGTTGGCAAACGCAGAGATCCCACGGCCGGTAATTCCGTTGAGGCGGGTCATGGAGAGTGTCTTCAGCGCGGGCAGAGCCATGAGCCCTTCATCGTTGAAGGCAGCATGTGAAAGATTCGACAAGAATAAGTTCTTGAGTTTCGGGAGTTGTGCAATGGCCTGGACTACCAAATTGTTGGGCGTCAAGGCACCGCCCGGAAGAGCGTGGATATTAAGGGTAGTCAAATGAGACCAATTGGAGTGTAGGTCCAGCCAAGCATCGCTTTGCATGGCGTTCAAGTTTGTGGGTGCTATGTTTAATGGCGTCAAGCGACTGCGCAGCTGAGACCCACGACTACTCATTGGTCGGGCGGGGGGTGTTGGTAGGGATGCAGGTTCCAACACCCAGTCCATATGTCTCAGTTTATTGCGACTGGAGAGGGCATGAAACAAACGGTTGAATAAATGGTCATATGCGGGGTACAAGGCAACGAGGCGCTCAAAGTTGGGACAAGCCATGATGATTGAGGCGACAACGTTGTAGTAGTTGTCTTTGTTCATGGAGGGTGTGATAACAGGCACTCTCAGCGTCTTGACTATCACAGCAATCTGCTGGGAAGAGCGCAAGGTACGGCGCAGCAGGGCGAGACGTGGAAACTCGAGCATTTTGTGGCGCTTCTTCATGGCTGGCGAGTCACAGCCAACAATTTGGACATGTTCGTATCTGCGTGATCATGTTAGTAGGCTGAAGCCACGGGAAGGAATGAAGAAGCTGCAACTTACAGGGACGTGCGCGCAAACTTGGACCATTTTCTACAGGCAAGAGCAATGGAACAAACGTCACGAGTCCAACACGAAGCGCATGAATCACTCCCAGGCTTGAGATGGAGTGCTTTCAGTTCGTCAAGAATGAGCTCAAGGACATTTCCTGGAAGCAACGCAAACTGCTCGCCTGTAGAGTAGGTTGGTCGTGGGGTACGTTTTTCAGCTTCAGCAGCCAAATCAAATGAGGGCTGGAGTTGCTGCTGATGGCGAGCTGGTGCTGAGTGTGGGATGTTGCTAGCAAACGTTGCCAAGTCGGCGGAGCGTGGCGTCGGTGGGGACGAAAGAATGGCTTCGAAACTGGTGCTGCTGTTCCATGATGGAGCTTGGGCGTTATGTTGCCTGGGAGGCCCGTTATGTAAAGATATCCCCCTTGGTGATTGTTGTTGTTGTTGGTGGTGGTGGTGTTGGTCTTGGCGAATAGGAATGCTTGGAGGACGTTGTGCCGGGCGACGCGGGAATGCATTTTGCGGTGCCTTCTGGTTCTGGCCATTGCTCGCACCGCCTGGTATTGAAGATATGCGGCGTGGTCGATTGAGAACCGCTGGCAGTTGAGGCGGTTGCCGTTGCCGAGGCACATGGTGGGGAGAAGGAGGCACAGGGAAGGCCTGGTCTATGGCTGCTTGGAACTCGGTAGCCATATTACTAGCAGTGGTGATATTTGCCGTGCGTTCGTCGATATTGCTTAGGGCAGAGTAGCCGTTTTGAGGGGCATCGGGTATTATTGGGGGCAGGACTGATGTTGGCCTTGATATGGAAGCTATACTGTCCGTGGTACCAGGCCGAAGTGCACGCGGAACAGAGTCTCTTTTTCTTGCACTATTCTGACGGCGCAAATCGAGTCTTTGCTTCTTTCTTTGTGCCCTTTGGCTGAGTGTAAAGGAGTAGGTGGACCGTGAAAATATAGTGGCAATGACAGACTTCTGGCGACGCGGCGGTGCTGCTGGGATGCTAGTAGGTGAGTCTGGTGTTGAAGATCCGCGTGTAGACAGTGACGATATCGAGGAAGACTGCGCTGACGATTGTGAAGACGATGAGCTGGGAGGAGTGGATAATGAGGGATCATTGGCGGTTTTGTCAGCAGCGACGGAAGTAGCGGCCATAGACTCAAAAATGTGCTGGTACGCGAGATCAGCACTTGTCGTCGTCATGCTTGCGATCTACTGCGCCAAAGGCAGGGCCTATGCTGGTTGACTGGGGGGGGTGTAGGCTGGATGAAGTGGACTGTCTGTGATAGTTTGATTAAACGAAATCAGCATACAGGCTAGGATAGTATCCGGGGTGTGAAGCAGTGGGATCAGAGGCAATATGAATGAAAGTAGTCCGTCCGCATGGAAGAAGAACGGGAAACACGAGAGAGAAGAAAAACAAAGTAGAAGAGGAAGAAGAACGTTTGTTCACAGGGACGGCAATGCCAGTGCAGTGCACATACATAAAATAGATCGATATAAGAGAAGTAGTAAAAAAATGCAGGTAATAAAAATAAAGGGAAAAAAAAAAACAACAAAGAAGTCGGGAGCACTATTATATCCGGGCAAAGGTTTTCTATTCAGCGCAAACTCCCACTTCCGGTTCTAGCTTGATGATTGTCTAACGTTTAGAAGCGACAAGGGCCAGAAGCCGGGGGGGAAGGGAGGGGAGAGGAGAATTGATAGGTATAGCGTTGTGTTTATTGCCTAGGGTGTAGAGCCAAGAACAAGAACAAGAACAAGAACAAGAAGAAAAGAAAAGCAAGTCGGGATGATCAGTAGAGACGGGGGGGGGGGTAAGAGTTGAAGACGAGGAGAGAGAGGAGAGAAGAGGTCGGAGACAATGAACGAAACAACAAGCCACAAGAAGCAGGGCTTTGTTTTCCTGGTGCAGACTAAAAAGAAAGCCCGGTCTTACTGGCTGGCTACTCTTCTCTATCCCTAACATCTGTAGCTGGCTTGGAGGAGGGGCTTCTGCTGATCAAGTTGGCCTGGCCTAGCACTGAAGGGGGTTCAGCACGGTGTGGAATACCGTGCTGCACTAACATTTATAGAAACACCCACCTGGACTGACATGGCTGCGTGCCGTGCAACATACACACATACATACATGCATACATACATACAGCTTCACATGCATTCTACTCCCAAGTCAAGCACGACAATAAGTGACAATACATAGGGGCAGTCACTCCCAGTTTCTCACCTCAACCTCGGGCTATTTATTTGTAGGGTAGGGAAGGACGACGCGGACATTGAGGTCTTCTTTCGCGCTCGTCATCAAGCTCAACTAGCCAGGCGATAGTCTGGACCAGATTACCCCTGGCTAACCAACGTCACAACGAGCCCTTTTTGACATGTAGTCTTGGCCGTTTTGCATTACGAAGTGGCAAAGTCACTCCTCCGAAAGGAACAATAAGTAAGAAAAGTAAGAAAAATCAGAAAAAAATCAGAAAAAAAAACAAAAAAAAAAAAGAAAAAGGAAAAGCCTGGGCCTCGACGAAGCCTGTCATCCCTTCTTTCTTTTGCCTTCATTCTTCAAGACTTGCAGAAAGGAATAAGACGGTGCAAGCCAAGGGTCCGCACTGCATTTTGATAGGAATGATCGGCAACGACTAGAGGACAGGAAAGAGAAGGGGAGGAAAAGGGGCGGCAGCAAGACTCCCGGTTTGTGGGCTAAGTGCATGTATAGGCAATAGGCATCTGGCTCGCGGTACGTACACCACCGGTTCTCCCATGCAATGCAACTAGCCAGCCAAATATTTCGTAATGCCCCAAGTTTGGCGGCAAGACAAACAGTAACCCGATGCCTTCGTCTATCCATTCTATCACCCAACCAAACTTTTACCTGGCGTAGAACGGCCAACCCAACAGACGCAATGCAATCCAGCTTGCTCGTCTGTGTTGATGTATTAATCAGCAGAGTGTCTCGGCCGAACCCACTACCAAGTGAATGTAGCAAGAACGGTGTAATTAGGGGCAGTAATTACCTCCTTCCTCGCTGCCCCCAGAGGAAAGGAGACAACCCAGACTTGTGTCAAATTAGCCTTCGGAACCCCAGGACAGGACAAGAGAAAGAGCGAGTAGTAGTTTCCTTTTTTATATATATAGAGGAAATAACTCCAATGAGAGACCCACAGACAACTACAACTTCCTGATTTGCAGTCCGGCAGCAGCGCGCGCAACAGCAAGCAGGCAGCTCTTGGAAGTCTGTGATTTCGCATGTACTGCACCGTACTGTAATGTACTGTAATGTACTGCGGTTCGTTTGAACCAACCACGCACTAGCAGGTGGTCTCGTGGTGTGGTTCTTGCGATTTCCCTCCCTTTTGACATGACAGGGAAACAGCACCACCTCGTTCTGGAATGAAGCATGCTGCTGCCGCCTTGAAGAGAAACACTTTGTTTTGTATGGTCTGGTTTACGTATGGATTTTGAGCAACATATCTTCTAAAAAAAGAACGAGAACGTACAGAAGTAAAAAAAAAAATAAAAGAATGAAAAAAAAAAAAAAGTACGACTGTACTGGTCGGCGTAGGAATTGTGTCATGCAATGCATGTGTTGCGTTACATGAATAATTCATACTGGAATGAAGGAAAGTCTAGAACAAAGTCTTTTATTTTTCTTCATACGAAAAGAAAGGACAGTACACCAAACTGACCAAGACAGGCAGCAGAAAGGACTCAGAAAATCAAGGGAAAAAAAAAAAAAAAAAAAAAAAAAGCCAAGCACAGGCTAGGTCTACATGCCAGCACCACAAGACAACCCGAGGTGGTGGTCCTTAAAACCGCTATCTTTTTTTTTTTTTTTCATTCTTTCTTTTCTTCAAGACAGAAACCCAACCAGGTAAGCATCCTATTTTTTCCTATGCTGTAGGGCAAGACGGCTTTCCCTCTTGTTTCATCAGCTGCTCCTAGTTTTCGAGCATAATGGGAAACGTACTATATTTGAACAAATGTGGGCGCAAATTGGATGGCACGGCTTTACTTCTAGAATGAACAATATATGTAGTGGGGATCTACATACAATAGTGTTTATATAGGGTATCCCATATAATAATTGGGATGTTTGTATGCAACGTAGTGTCTTCTTTTACTTTTCGTCTCCAGGAGGCGGCGCCGCACCCATGTTACCGCATATTGTAACCTCAACGTCAGATTTACAGCAAAGGGGGCCGAAATAGCCGGTCGGGACAAGCACTATATTTTGCAGCAATGCAGAGAATCCAAGCAGAACTATGTGTTCTGATGCACATTATAGACCATTGGCGCTTCTCTGGGGCTCGTCTTAGTTGCACGACAGGTGTCTTGTTCGTGCTGTGCTATGTCGGTGTAGCCAAGTCTAATATGCGCAGGCCTGGTGATCAAGAAGCGTAGGAAAAAATGATGAATGACGCGCTTGAGGCACCTCTTCGGCAAACATGCCGCGGGTTTTAACGCAGTGGCCATAGCCGTGTACGGTGATGGCTTCTGTGAGCTTTGTTTTTTTTTTTTTTTTTTCTTTCACAGCCAATCATCTCGCCTCATCATGTCTCGCTCCTGCTCGCAAATCGCCTTCTAATTTTCCGTTGTTACTATGACGATCTCTTTTTCATCTTCTGCGGCGTACGCAGCTGTCCAGAAACGCCACCCAGATGTGGCGGCAAACTGCGTGTACGAGCGTGGTACTGTGCTGGCGGTGGAAACGGATAGTCGCTTGTGGCCATAGCTGAAAAATGCGTCCGTCCACCAGCAACTCGTTGCGGGCTCAGTGCAAATTCCATATTTAGCGTGTCCTCTGGGGATTTGCTTTGCCATGTGGCCGTACTCGGGGGTGGCCCATTAGCGAAGGAGAGTGATCGGGGTGTTGATAGTGAAGGACGTCGACGCTGCGCAAATGCGAATGAATGTGAAGCAGGGCGTTGCGGCGACGCGCTTGTTCGGAAAGGAGCACTCCAACGGCGTGAAGACGCCGAGTTTTGGTGCATTTGTGTATTATATGATTCGGTGGCCTTGGTCATGCCACGCCGTTGCTCAAATGATGTACCTGTCGATGTGGGCGTAGTACATCCTGACAAGCTTTCTATTGTTGTTCCTCTGCTTTCTAGACTCTCACGTTCCGCGCTGTCGTCGGTCTCGGCAGGCAGCTCGTCTACTTGATATAGATGTTCTGACATTCGCCGGCCCGTCATAGTCCCAAGAGAGCTCCTGTATTCGACCAGGGTGCAGCGGTCCAAAGCATCTCGGAGAGCTGCAGCGACGGCTGCATCGTCTGTGCTTGCATTGCTATTGACACATTTACCGAGCCGTTTAAGGTCCTGGGTCTTTTGGTCGCCAAGCACAGGTGCAGACTTCGATAGGAAGCTCCATCGTCGTCTGATTAGATGCCGAAGGTTTAATCTAGACCGTTGTGTGGATGAGCGGGGTGGCGATATTCGGCGCACTAAACGAGGAGATTCTGGTGAAGGGTAGGCGTGCTCTTGGTGATGGTCTGGCTGGGAAGAACATTTGGTGAGGTTTTGGGGACTAGTGAGGACATCTTCAAAGACGTTAGCAACAGCTGAGGAAAAACTAAAAGACATTGTTTCCCTTCAGAGGCAGGAGAAGCTACTGAAGCTGGTGATGAATATAAAGTAAAAAAAAAAAAAAAAAAAAATTGCTGGAAGAAGAGAATTAATAGGGGGATAAGAGCAAGCAAAAACTAAAATATGGCAACTGATGTCTTGACGAGGAGAAGCAAAGACAAGAAAGAGTTAGTGAGACGGACAAGTCTCGAATATAAACGTCGTGATATAGAGATAGAAATATTAAAAGCAGGACATATAATGAGCACTGTGATATATGGATAAATATATCTCTATCACTCTCTCTTTCCAGGTCCAAAGCGTAGGCCTGAAAAAGTCTAAAGGTCCAGCTCAGCTATTAACATGAGGACCCCCCCAGCAACTTATAGATGTGCAAGATCCAGGTCGACAACTGTCAGGATTTTAGGCGGAATTGGTCTTATTTTGCCCGGGTAGAAGGGCAGCAGCAGCAGCAGCAGCAGCAGCAGCAGCAGCAGCAGCACATGCAGCATGTTCAGGGCGGACCGGGCCCAGCCCCGAGTGCTTATAATAATTAGCAAATAACAAAAGGGTGAGGGCAACAAGGGAGAAAATGAGCCCAATAGACAAGACGAGGGGGAGAGAAATGATAAGACGAGAGACTGCATGCAATGTGTGGTAGTGTGTAGGTGGACGTGTAGCCAAGCTAACAGTGCGTTTCGTTTTTAGGATAGATGAGCTGTGTGAGACAAAGCCGACATTGTAAAGCTGGCCTGCCAATCATCCTGATACTGTCACATGAGATATAGTAGTCGTCGACACGAGCACAATTGGGGAGGTGCAAGAAGAAAATAAGGGCAAGGAGCACCAACATGGGCGGGTAAATTGAGCTGTGTAGCGGGAAATGTAGCCCACAGACGACCAGCAGGCCCAAGCCAGGTGTAGGTGTGGTGGAGGTGGAGGCAAGCAAAATGAACGAATTGAGTCCAAATTTACTCTTTAGTGTTTCAATTTTCAAACGCCAGTTGCAGTAGGCCTGTATGCAGATCTCAATGAGCGGTCTCAATTTGGGAGTGAGGACTAACAGAAACCGTCTTGGTGCAATAGCGTGCAATAGTTGTGCATGATGCTGTTATGTCACAGAATCTCCTAGAGGGCAACCCAAGGTTTGACACACGGACTGAGGCTGAATCTCTGTATTCTCGGCGCATACATAGTTGAGGCGAAAGTTGCAACAGAAAGAAAGAAAGAGGCGAGGCGTATGGGCTTCTTCTTTCTTGTTAGGCCTAGTCTCGCTCTGGCTTCTTCTACCTGCGGAAAAAAAGCCGCCTGGGTCCCAAGTGTCATGGGTGATGCTGTCTCCATTGGGTGTTGCGGTGTTGCTGTGCATAAGAATCTGCCTTGCACATCCCATCCTTTTTCCAGCCTTTTCCCCAAAGAGGTTAGAGAGACAGGGAAATCCATGCTATTAAGAGAAGATATTACTAAAGGCGCTGGCCTATATGCACAACCCCGTGAACAACGTGACGAATGCAAGACGGTGCGGTGCGATCGTTGGCGGCTCAGCTTCTCACTATGCAGCCCGGCCCTGTCCCTCCCCCCCCCCCCATTGGCTTGCCCGGTTCACTCGGTAGCATGACAACAGCTGGAAATTTTTCCTGTAGAAATGTCTGTGTGCAGATGAAGTTAGATGGATGGACATGCATAAATCTAGACTTACCTGCAACTAGGGAAGAAAAAATTCGCCATGCGCATGATGATACATGTGGTCAAATACAGCAAGCTCATTCATTGTTTTGCGTTTTTAGCTTCATCAGAAGCGAAGAAAAAAAAAAAAAAAAAAAGAAAGAAAAAAGAAAGCCACCCGCCCCTTTCTTCTAGCCTTTGTCATCCTTTGTTCGCTTGCTTCCCTTTTTAAGGCTCTCGTCAAATCATTGCCTGTAAATGAAGAGCCTGCACCACACAGCTTGGATGGTGGGCGGTGGGTGCAGCAAGCGAGACAGATAGGAAGAAAGGAGGAGAGAATAGAGAGGATGAGGTGAGTGTGCACAAACCCTAAATGTTGCTATCATAGCAGTCAACAAGTACAAGTCACAAAGTATGGGGCTTTCCTTCTTCTGGCCGGATCCAGTAACAGGCAAAGAACTCAGTCTATTATTCCGAACGTTTGTGCAAAGATGATCTCATTAGGTTGTGCGTTGATGCTTGAGGTCACAGAGACTCGAGAAACCTTTTTTGTATCCGGGTCACGTGATGAGAAGAGAGCACATATGGCTAAGGGTATACTAGGGTTATCGCTATACACACCTTTGGCTTGGAACGCCCGTGGCCTTTGGTCGCCCACCCACCGTACCTAAGCACATTTTTTATTTAAATTGGTGATGTAGTTTCTGATCCCCGTCAAGAGATTCATTAAGTTGTGTAGATAAAAGCAAGATAAACGACGCCGAAACTCCATACGCAAACAATAAATATCCTAGTGACCCATGAGCATGTCAAAATCTCACAAACAAGAGAAAACATCAAACAATCAAGACACAACAACCTGCCACGCCCTTAGCGTTTCTCCCTGTCTAGGGCAGAGGCCACCCCAAACCTCTGGCCTAGAACATGGCCGCCGTCTAAGCCGTCTCCATATCCTCATCCATGTCCATGTCCACATCTTGGCCAAAGACGTCTTCCAATGTGCCGCCCTCAACACCGTCGCCGCCGACATCCTCCTCTTTTGTTTTGTCCAACACATCCATAGCATCTTCCATCTCGTCATCTTCATCCTCGTCGCCGCTGCTACTACTACTCTCACCCTCCTCCTCCCAGCGGTCCGCCAGCCCCCAACCGAGGCCACTCAACACGAACCGCTCGCTTGGCAGTCTTACAGCCCAGTCGTTTTGCGACACTTTGGGTAGCGCCACTTTATTCCGTTCACGTGCCAGTTCCTGAAGCCACTCCTTGCTCAATCCACCGCCCGCGCCGCCGCCGCGGAACTGGTAACCCAACCGCGCCGCAATGGCCAGCTTTATAGCCGTAGCAGACACAACTGGATCGGCACCAGCGGCGACTGACGAAGCTTGTTTTCCATTGCTGATAGGGTCATTGGATAGATGGATAGCATCGCTGAGAACAGCTGAAGTGTGGCGGTAGGCAAAATCCATCAGAACCAGGGGCACGCGCGATTCGTATGAGGTTACGCCCTGCGACGTCAGCAGCAGCTCAATCACCCGGGAGTCGCGTGGACGTGGCGCTGATGCAGGCTTTGTGGTGTTGTTTCCATTTCCGCCAGAGTTGCTATCAGGCAGCGCGTCGTCTGGAGGATTGTTGGTGGAAGCACCGTTGACTGTGATTCCAGAGGCAGTTGGATCGGAGGTCATTGAGATACCAGGTGTGGTAATGCCGTTTGCCTGGGCTGCTGGTACGGAGGCCATTGCTTGAGCGTGGTGGCTGGCAGTATAAACAAACGGCTTGTAGGCAAAGTGTGTAAAAGACGAATGTGAATTTTCGAGTGCAAGCAATTGGGCTCAATTGCGTCGAAAGCGTCGTATTTGGAATTGGACCTGTGATTGATAAAAAGATAGGTAAATGAAGTAGCCAGGGAGGCGTGGCTGATATATGAGTAGAAGCAACGCGGGATATGGTTGGTACAGCCTTAATGGTAGCAACGGCTAGCAGAAGTCGTGGTGTGATCGCAGGCGCATCAGCTTGCTGCGATAGCTCTTTCTGGCGATAAGTTTCCTGGTAGAGTTCAGCCTTGTAGACATAAAATACTGGGGCCATTGATAAGATAACGGAGTATATCACGTGCACCGAGGGGTCGCAGCAACCCTAAAGAAAAAATTTAAACATCCCACTTCAGCCATGGTATATCGAGTCCAAGTACCCCGCGCCCCTTAAGCATAGTAGTTGACTCACCAAAGGCAGAGAATTACATCATTGCAACATGTACATGGTATGGTGATCGGTATGACTCGGACTATATCACAAGCCACAGAGACTCCCTATCCATTGTTTTGAGAAGCCTGGAAGTACCTCAGACAACTTAAAAGAGGATACTGAACTGAAATTCCGATGCAGGAGGCCACGGACTCGACCAAATGAAAGCTGAGTCATTGGTTGCTCTATTTACTTTCGCCTTTCTAATTAGTGTATTTTCTGCAGTATAAAAGGCTGTAATGTAAAAGCCAAAAGCCGCCAGCAGCGCCGAAGCATGGGAAAAATAAGGGTTTCAAGGTTGTTTGTATTTGTATTTATATTTATATTTATATTTATATTTATATTTGCATTTATACCATTTTTCGCCTAGTCTGTCAGCATCAAGTCGTCAAGTTTTTAGGCAGATGAAGACTTGGATTTCCAAAGCCTCGTGATACTTTACTGTTTATCAATCTTTCTATTCTCTTGCCTTCGTTGTCACGCCTTTTTTATCCTCTCATTCTCCTCTTCTACAACAATATCTCAAGCCTCAACCATGGAGACCGTCCTGCCGTTGCCCTTCGTGGTCGGCATTCCTGCTTCAGCGTCGGGCCAGGGATTGTCAGAATCTGAGATGTCTATTCTCGGCTCTGTGTTGTATGAGTCTGCTTCTAGTATTCCTAAGAAGACACTGCTTTCCAAGGCCTTTGTTAACGGAACTGGCCTGGCCTATGACGATGTAGCTACCCTACTAGACCAGGGCATTGGTGGTGTATTTGTGCCTGCGTCAAACATTGCTGACTTCGTCGAATTCGGCTCTCGCGTGCTACCTATTGTAGAGAACACTGGTGACATTACTACTTCATCGCTGGTCAGCAAGTTTGATGCTGCAACTGTCAACATCGAGGCTCTCAAGGCCCAGATCAAGGCTGCTAAGGGCCCCGTGTTTGTCCGTGTTTTGGGCTCAAACGCTGCTGAGCTTACTGCGGCTATCGAGGTTGCCAAAGCTACTGGCGCTATTGCTGTGCTGCCGTCATCAAGTTTGACCACTGCTGCTGGAACCGAGGCTGGGGATAAGTTGCCCCTCGAGAGGGTCTTTTCGCTTTTCTGGAAAAGCGATCGGGCTGATGGTCTTTTGCCCACGGTTGTTGTCGACGAACGTGAGGTTTCACTCGGCCTTGTGTACAGCAGCGCCGCCTCGGTCAACGAGGCTGTCAAGACTGCTGCCGGCGTGTATCAGAGCCGAAAACGCGGCCTGTGGGTCAAGGGTCTGACTTCTGGCGATACTCAGGAGTTGGTTAGTATTTCACTCGACTGTGATATGGATGCCCTCAAGTTTGTCATCCGCCAGAAGGGCCGTTTCTGCCACCTCGAGCAGTTCGGCTGCTTCGGCGAGCTGCGTGGCCTCTCCAAATTAGAGGCTACCCTAAAGGCCCGCAAGGACTCTGCTCCTACTGGCTCGTACACTGCCAGACTTTTTTCGGATGAGAAACTGCTGCGTGCAAAAATAATGGAGGAGGCCGAGGAGTTGTGCGATGCCGCAAATTCTGAAGAGGTTTCGTGGGAAGCCGCTGACCTGTTTTACTTCGCCCTCACCAAAGCTGTCGCGTCTGGCGTCAGCTTATCTGATATCGAGAAAAATCTAGACTCCAAGAGCCTCAAGGTTAAGCGGAGGAAGGGTGATGCCAAGGGGAAATGGGCCGAAAAGGAGGGCATTGCCACCTCTACCCCCGCTGCCCCCGTCCCTACTCCTGTTTCCGCCCCAGCTGCCGATGAGCGTATAGCTATGAAGTGCATTGATGCTTCCAAGGTATCTGCTACTGAGCTGACCGAAGCTCTAAAACGTCCCGCTCAGCGGTCTCCTGATGCAATTGTCAACATCATCAACCCTATCATTCAGGATGTCAAAAACAACGGCGATGCTGCTGTGCTCAAGTATACCCGCACTTTCGAAAAGGCCACTAGCCTAGAATCCTGCTACATGAAGGCTCCCTTTGCTCCTGAGCTGATGGACCTGCCTGCGGAGACTAAGGCTGCCATTGACTTGTCCTTTGAAAACATTCGGAAGTTTCACGTTGCCCAGAAGGAGGAAAAGCCGCTGCAGGTCGAGACTATGCCTGGTGTTGTCTGCAGCCGCTTCGTGCGCCCCATTGAGGCTGTCGGTCTTTACATCCCCGGTGGAACTGCCGTACTTCCCTCTACTGCTCTGATGTTGGCTGTTCCTGCTATGGTTGCTGGGTGTGAACGCCTTGTTTTCGCTACCCCTCCCCGCTCCGATGGCAAGCCCACACCCGAAGTTGTTTATGTTGCCCATAAGACTAACGCCGAGGGAATTGTGCTGGCCGGTGGTGCCCAAGCCGTTGCTGCACTGGCATATGGCACTGAGTCTATTCCCAAGGTCGACAAGATTGTTGGACCTGGAAACCAGTTTGTGACCACTGCCAAGATGGTTATTAGCAACGACACCAACGCTTGTGTCAGCATCGACATGCCTGCCGGACCCTCAGAAGTTCTCGTTGTTGCCGACGACAACGCCGTCCCTGCCTTCGTCGCTTCTGACTTGCTATCGCAGGCCGAGCACGGCAAGGACTCGCAGGTTGTTCTGATCGGTGCTGGCCTAAGCCCACAACGTCTGCAGGAAATTGAGGATGAGTTGCACAACCAGGCTATGGCTCTGCCCCGTATTGATGCTGTCAGAGGCTCTATCAGCCACTCAGTGACGATCTTGGTCAAGGACACCGCTGAGGCCATGCGGATCAGCAATGAGTATGCCCCTGAGCACTTGATCCTTCAGGTTGATGACGCCGAGAAGCTGGTAGATCAAGTGAAGAATGCGGGCAGCGTTTTCATTGGCCAATGGACGCCCGAGAGTGTGGGAGACTACTCTGCCGGTGTGAACCACTGTCTTCGTAAGTAAACCCATTGTCTCCGGTACCTTATTCTTAAATAGCAACACAACTAACATCCTGTCTTTCTACAGCCACGTACGGATATGCTCGTCAATACTCGGGCTTAAACCTCGCATCCTTCGTCAAGCACATCACCAGCTCGAACCTCAGTGCCGAGGGGCTAAAGAATGTCGGCGGTGCTGTCATGGAACTGGCTGGTGTCGAGGAGCTTGATGCCCACAAGCAGGCCGTTGGCATCCGTCTGGACTACATCAACAAGAACAAACTCTAGACGGAACAGGGATGACAACAGCGGCGATGGCGGTGAAAGAGGCTCAGGAGCGGGGGAAAGAAGAAAGAAGGATCTATTGTTTTGGTGGTGTAAAACGGCGTATCGTTGCTTTTCTTGGGAGTAAAGAACCTGAAGTCTATAAGATAGATAGAGTGTGTGCGAGTAAACGTTGTTTTGTTTTGCCGTATTTTTGATTCCTTGTGTTTATTTCATTTATAGTTGACTACCAAAAGTTTATCCGCGTGCGCACATGTCTTCTTTGCTGGCTTCATGCAGCATTCATATCGGTTTCTTTCAGGTCTGTATATTGTGAATACGCTTCTATATTGCGTTGCCTCCGCCTCCGCCTCCGCCTCCGCCTCCGCCTTCGTTCTCCTTTTCTCCTACTCTGTTCAGTCTTCGGTTATAGAAGACAGAAACAAAAGTATTCAAGGTTTAAAAATATCGTCAAAACAAACAAACAAAAAAAAAAGGAACCAAGAAACCACAAACTACAGTCGATAAAAACCAAAGACATCCTTCCCCCCTTTCTTCCCGCAACTTTCTAGTGCTTTAGATATAGTGATACAACAGAAGTACACAGGTACGGCGCCCTTCTTTCCTTGTTATGTGCATGTGTGTGTAGTTCATCTTGTGCTGCCTGAGTGCTTCTCAGTCTTTGTGTCTCTGGCGAGTTCATGCAAAGCCTCTTCTCTCCTTTTGCTCCCCCCTCCACTTTGTTTTCCGACGTCCCCTTTAGTCATTCACCTGTATGTCATAGTCTTGTCTTCAAATGAAACATCTCAATCTTGAAACAGCCTTCACTACCATCTTTGCAAAGACAGGGGCATGTAATGGCATATGACCGATGCCAAAGTGGTGGATTATGATTGTTGGCTCAAACAAGGCATCTGAAGGACAAAGGAGTAAGAGAGAAAGTGTCTATGTAAGAAAGACAGGAAGAAACCTTTTCAGCCAGAAAAAGAAATGTAATAAAACAATGGGATATAAGACGGGCGGGTGGGTGTAGAGAGAGAGAGAGAGAGAATGTGTGTGTGTGATGTTTTGTAGTAGATGGTGGGTGAACCAAGGACAAAGATCATATGTATAAAACGCCTACACCGCGCAATGGAAGCCATGAAAGACAGACAACCAGCGAAACCAAGGGAAACAATGGAAAGGGAAGAGGGAGAAAAAAAGAGAAAAACCCCCGAATCCAAGGAAAAGAAAGTGGAAACAGTGCATGCGCTAGCCCATATAGAATGAGCAATAGAGACATAAGGTGGCAGCAGCAGATGACGACGATGACACAACAACAAAAAGAAAAGAATGACACACAAGTCCCTCCTTCATTAGCCTAACTTTGGAGGTCTAGCTTAAGCTTAGAACTTGGGCTTCATGCAGTTGCGCAGTCTCTGGTAGTCGAACAGAGCCTCGATGCTGCCAACAGCGCTGATGGCAATGTCCTGATCCCACAGGTGGCGACTAGCAAAGTCCATGACGTCCTTGTCAGTGATGGCATCAATCGACTTTTCCATCTCGGCAGGCGACATGCGGCGGCCGGTAGTGATGATCTGGCGACCAATGTCTTCGGCAACGGCGGTGGTGCCGTCTAGGGACAGCAGGATAGAAGCCTTAAGCTGGGCCTTGGCACGCTCAACCTCAGCCTGGCTGACGTTGGTGCACAGACGCATCCATTCACGGATGGTGAAGTGGACAAGGTCGTCGACGTTGTCGGTGTTGTCGCTCACAAGGTAAATACCCCACAGACTAGAAAAAAAAAAGAAAGGAGTTAGTTTCCAGTGCCAGATTAGTTGGAGGGGCTTGTGTTGTCCTGTTCCTAGGTCAGGTCAAACCCAAGGAGACTGATGATTGCTCATACCCGGTGTCGCTGTAGCTTGTCGAGAACGACATGAAGCTGTTTGCCAGCTCATTCTTGTGTAGGAAGCCGCTCAGCTTGCTGCCCTGGTGAGGGGCGTTGCCAAGAGCCTTGTCGTAGTTGCCGACGATAGCCTGGGTAACCAGGGCGGTGAAGTAGTCGGGAGAGCTCCAGCTCACACCCTCGACGGCAAGGGCAATGTTGGCGGTGGGCATAGTATCGTCGCGAATACGGACGTCGGAGCCGATGAAGTCAGCCTTGGGCTTCTCGACGGCGTAGGTCAGGGGAGTGCTGACGGGCAGACCGGAGAAGTTCTTCTCGGCCAGCTCAACCAGCTTCTCATGGGGAATGCCGCCAGCACCAACCAGAACCATGCGGTCAGCAGTGTAGTTCTTCTTGATGTAGTTGGTGAGCTCGGTACGAGTGATGTCGCGAATGTTTTGGCGGGGGCCCAGGATGGTCTGGCCGAGGGACTGGTGCTGGAAGGCGGTAGCGTGCAGGTGATCAAAGACGACCTCCTCAACCTGCTTCTCAACCTCCTCAGATTCGCGAAGGATGACATCACGCTCACGCTCAATGGCGGCCTCTTCGAGCTTGGAGTTCTGCAGGATATCGGCAAGGATATCGACGCACTGGGGCACATCGGAGTTCTGGGCCTTGGCGAAGTAGACGGTGTTTTCGCGCTGGAGAAAGAGAAAGACAAAGCAGTCAGTCGAGATGTGAAAATAAAGGGTTTCTTTTTCTTTTTTTTTTCTTCAATTTTTATTATAGCTTCCTTTCTGTTAAGCACCGGTTGACCGGAAGTTTTTCTCTTCTCATTTTTGGACTAACCCAGGCTATCAAGAGGGAAAAGGACGGGTTATGTCGGAATTCGGACAGAAGCAACAAGGACTCACCGAGGTGTAGGCGTTGAGATGGCCACCCATGTTTTCAATCTCCAGCTCAAGCTGATGCTGAGTGCGGTGGGTAGTACCCTTGAAGGCCAAATGCTCCAGGAAATGAGCGGTTCCGTTGGTTTCTGGGGTTTCGGCCCGGGAGCCGGCATCGATCCAGACACCGACAGTAGAAGTCTGCAGCCAGGGCATGTGCTCGGTAGCGACCTGTATTACACAGGAAAAGGAATGGGTTAGCGGGAATGATTGAATTTGCCAGACAATGCAATGGTGAAAAGTCTGGGGAGAAGTAGGATATGGGGTCTCCGGAGCTAAACTGGAGAAGAGGAGAGAGAAAGGGCCGGGCCATTGATCGAATGGCCAGTTTTCTTCCCCATCTTGTCCTTCTCCATGGCATTGGATCGGCTTACCGTCAGGCCGTTCTTCAGAGTGGTGGTCTGAGTCTTGCCAAACACGCTGCTGGTAGCAGCAGGTGACGCGAGACCTCGTCTCAAGGACTGGGACAGGCTGGGCGAAGCGCGGCTGCGAAGCCCGCTGGACAGATTCAGAGCTAGTCTCCGCGACGCCATTGCGAAAAAGCGACTGTGGGAAGGGACTTGGTGACTTGGATGAGAGCAACAAGGCAAGAAAGGGAAACAGAGGGGCAAGCAGAAGGAGGAGCCGAAGAGGGGAAAGAAAGGACCGGAAGGAAACAAGACGGTGGAAGAGAAATAAGGAAGGGCAGTTCGTCGGCAAATGCAAACAAATTCTTCTCTCAATAAAAAAAATCAACACTAGACACAGGGCAGGTTGAGTGGTTTGATGGAGAGCCACGGCAAAGCTTACAGGTCCTTTTTCTGGGTGCCTTGCATCCAAGGCCAGTAAGATTGCTAGAAAAAAAAAACATACTAGCAGTAGCAAAAACGCACAAAGATTTCCGACCTGCTCCGAGCCATACCTGGTTTGTGGCGTAGTGTGGCGTCAGCCAATGGGGGTTCAACGATTTGAAAAGAACAAGTTGACCGCCCCGCATTTTCTCATTCCTATTATAGTGAAAGAAAAAGGCAGTTAGTTCGGTGACGGCTGACGGCCGGCTGACGGCCGGGTTTTGGACTTGGGACGGGCTTGACAGCGCATGGATCTTCTGTAATCATGGGATTCATGTGCTATTCTTCATACTAATTAGTGTGTCGTGTACCAGAGCTGTTTACTTTATTCTCTTTTTTTCTCCTCTGCTTCTTTATAGATTAAACCCACCTTTGGTATGGTGCACCCCTATTGGTTGAACTACCTGGACCCAGCCCCATTATATACATACCTCGGATATCTAGATATCTCTCTCTATTACTAAGAAGCTTCTAAACAACAATGAACAACTCAACGTCATCTCTTCAATTCCCTCTGTTTATTCTTTGCAACACTTGCCTCAGAACCGCTATGGAAATAAATTATCTCGAAATTCTGCTTCTACTTTCGTCTCGTCCTCTTAACTGATTGTTGTCTAAGCCGTCTTCGTTGTTATCAAGTTATCTCCTGTGCCCATACTGCGTGATTTGCTCTATTGTCTTCTGTCCGTGTCTCTTTTCATATTATATACCTCAAATACTTTCTCCTAATTCCAATAATGACTGCTCTTGATCACGATGTTATCGCCCAGGGTCCAGAGGACCAGCCCCATTACCAACATGTGATTGCCCAGCCCCCGGCAGCTCCCGACCATGATATTCCAGTCCAGCTTGCAAGCTATCCTCCTCTAGCACAGGTTACTCAACTGGCTTCTCAAGAACTAGTTTTCACTGCAGTTCTCCAGGTTCCCCGCTCCCAGGTTCATGAACAATGCGAAGTTGCAATATGGAGTCAGACTGGGAAGCATGGAACCTGGCAGGAAACCCCGATGAGGCCTGCTCTATCGGATGCTTCTAGGCCGGCCCCTAATTTCTTGCAAGATAGTTCTGCTCGGCCTGTGCTCAATCTTTCATTCTTTCACACTCTCAAAGTCAACAAAACCTTTAGCTTCACTCTCAAGTATCGCCTGGGGCCAAACCAGCCGTGGCTGTGGGTGCAGCAGGAGACTGGCATAACCGACGGAACTGTCATAGTGGCTGACACCAATGCCCCAAACCCACCTTCAAGTATACATGAAATAATTTCAGGCCTCAATCCTGCTCTGTCAATCAAGCCCTGTACAAGCCAGTCTCCTGGGGCTAACGTATGGAGACTTGAGCTTGACATTGATGTCGAAAAGTCCGCAGAATCGGTGTTTGTAGAAACAACGATTGGCGTTCCATGGGGAACCTATGTTCGGTGAGTAATTCTAGCCAAGTAAGAACACTAATGCTATGAGGCTAATTCCGTATAATTCCCCAAGCTCGTTTGGCCTTGCTCGGGCTTGGGAGCCATGGCTGTACCCAGTCCATGGCAGGGAGACACTTAGCACGGACAAGCCAATCATTCTTGCATCGTTTCTCAATACCCAAGGCGATAGCCTTGTGCTTCTAGCTGTTAGTGGAGTGAACAATGTGAATAGCTTCATTAAGCCTAGTCCTAGCAGGACCATCTCGTTTTATGTAGGCAATGCACACCCACATCTAGTCTGGCCGTAAAAGCCTTCTCTCTAACCAAAGGCATAGACTCGAAACGACGGAGAAACAAGCCAAAGAGCTACTCTGATTGTATCAGTCTGCCGCAAGACAGAAAATGCTATTGCTGCCGCAATCTATGAAGCTCGATCACTGGTTCAAGGCTTCAACAATACCCACATCGAGGCCAGACAGGCCGACATCTCAGATAACCCGTCTCCCGATGATGTCGATGCTACGTGGAGAGAGACTTGGTATGATGGTCTGGGTTATTGTAAGTCTCAACTTTGCATCATTGCTCTTCAATTTCCACAATAGATCGCCAACTGACACTCTTAAATAGGCACGTGGAACTCACTTGGCCAGCAGCTCACTGCTCAAAAGTTGTATCATGCGCTAGACCAACTTGCTGAAAACAAAATCAACGTGTCGTCCTTGATTATAGATGATAACTGGCAGTCAATCAGCAGCAAGGGCGATGACCAGTCCAAATCCTCCATGACTCGCTTCGAGGCATTGGCCTCGGCGTTTCCTGACGGGTTAAAAGAAACTATCGCCACCATCAAGTCAAAGCACCCGAATATCAAGCATGTTGCGGTGTGGCATACACTCTTTGGTACACATCAAACATTGCATTCTTCATATTAGGGGCATACTTACCATAGCTAACCTGATTACCTCTAGGATACTGGGGTGGAGTCTCGCCCGACAGCGAGATAAGCGAGAGGTACCAAGTAGTTAAGGCCTCCCGCAGAAATGATATGGGTGGCCCTATGCATGTCATCTCAGCTAGAGACGTTGCCCGCTTCTACAACGATTTTTATTCTTTCCTTGTGTCTTGCGGCATCGATGGTGTCAAAACTGATGCCCAGTACACACTTGATATCTTCAATACATCACAGGATCGCCGAAGCCTTGGCAAAGCCTATCAAGACGCCTGGTCGCTTGCGTGTTTGCGCTGGTTCAGCAACAAGGCCATTTCCTGCATGTCGCAAACACCGCAGATCATCTTTCACTCTCAACTACTACGAAACAAGCCGCCAGTTGTGGTGCGCAACTCGGATGACTTCTTTCCTCGCGTTCCAGCTTCTCATCCGTGGCATGTCTGGACGAATGCGTACAACAGCCTTATGACGCATTATCTCAATGTAGTGCCTGATTGGGACATGTTCCAGACTGACCATGAATATGCCGGTTTCCACGCAGCAGCTCGTTGTGTGAGTGGAGGACCGATATATATCACGGATACCCCCGGACAGCATAACCTGAACCTTATTAAACAAATAACAGGAGAAACCATTCGTGGGCGTACAGTCGTCTTCAGACCTAACACTGTGGCAAGAGCAGCAGACCCATATGTAGGATATCACGACGATGTTCTACTCAAGGTTGTTAGTTATCATGGTAAGGCTTGTTATTACTATGTTTCTATGATTTTGTCAGTGACTATTACTAACTACTTTTCTCTGCCCATGTGAAGGTAGCGTCTCTGGCTACCCTATAATGGGCGTCTTCAATGTCTCCTCTCGTCCACTAACCGAACTAATACACCTCACCGCCTTCCCGGGAATACTCAAATCTTCGCCCCATAAGTACATTGTCCGGGCACACACAACCGGCAGGATATCTGACATATTGGATGCCAGCTCGTCTGCTCCCTTGCTGATCGTTTCCTTGGATGTGCGCGGTTACGAAATCTTCACCGCTTACCAGATATCGTCATTTGAGAACAAAGAAGGCAATCGAGCCGATATAGCTAGTCTAGGTCTGTTGGGCAAAATGACAGGCGCTGCAGCAATTCTGAGTAATATGGTTACAAAACTCGAGACAGGCCGAGTACATATTGAAACATTTATCAAAGCCCTGGGCGTTCTCGGTAAGCAGATACAGGCCTTTATAAAAAGAGAATGTGTATAAGCGGCAGCTAACGTTATCTATTCTAGGCGTTTACATCTCAACCCTTCCCACAATGTCCATAGACAAACACTTTTTGGTCACCATCATGGCCCAAGTCGTTCCTCCGCACACTGTGACGGTCAGCACAGTTAACCCTCAGGTACTCGAAATCGACATTGAAACCGCTTGGAAGGAAATGGGACTACGCAGTGGATGGTCAAACGAAGTGCAGGTCCAAATTTACTTTGATATCGTGTAAACAATACACAATAGAACAAAGGGCAAAAGAAACTACATATCAAATGGTTGTTGAGAGGACAAGACACTGTCATCCACACAATGAGCACAAGTGCAGAAATTTTCACGTGCCAAACCGCCACTAAGGAGATCCAGAAACTAAGAGCAGAAAGAATCAAATAGAAATATTTATAGACATTGTCAGTATCGGTAGACTAGTAGCCTGTGTATACATTAAAGCTAGCCGCCATGACCTCAACCTCATAGCGCGCGCCATCAGGCAGTTCAGAGCCCTCAGGCGGACCGGCAATGCAGTGAACTTCCATAGTATTCACGCCACGATGCAGGATAGTCTCAAAGTAGTGCTCATTTGGTTGTTCATTGGAGTTGGATGGCTCGAGAGGCACCTTATCGGCAGTAATATAAAGGCGAACGTATCGATTTTTGAAGAGCCCAGGCAGCGTCTTAGGCACTATGCGCATCTTCTGGTTGAGAAATGTACCGTCCAGGTGGTAGCTGTGGTGCTGGCGCATTTCTGTGTTGTGTGCGGATATAATAAGCTGGTGTGGCTTGTGGTGCATGTTGATGGTTTGGAAGGCTACGCGCTGCAAGTTGGCATTGGCTTTAGCTGTATTTGGGGGAGGGAGATAGGGACAGTAATCAATTAGCCGTGGGTTATTCTTGTGGTCAATGGGATATTTGGGGAGGATACATACTCTTCCCAGGGTAGCGTGTCAACGCAACTGGTTTGAGCTTTTTCACTGGAGGCTCCTGTATCTCAGGCTGTACCTCAGCTTCAGCTTCAGCCTCATCCTCATCCTCATCCTCAGCCTCGGCCTCGGCCTCGGCCTCGTCTTCTACTTCTTTATCGCTATCATCGGCATCTCCGTCGGCGTCGGCGTCGGCATCTTCCATCTCCTCATCATCACCACTCTCATCCTCTGACTCTTCATCCGAGTCCTCTGAACTAGGCGGTGCAGGCGTTATTGTCTTGGCCTTGGTTCGTTCACGGGTAGGCACCGAAGTTGAAGAGACTCGGTGGTCGTCCTTGGCTTTTTTAGCGACAACAGCAGGTGACTCGGGCGTGTAGTCACGACGATTGCGGCTAGCATGTAGAATGATCTTCGAGGGTGGCACAGCTGTTGGTGTCCGTGATTTGAGGATGACTTTGGTCGCAGAGGTAGACGGTGTGGGTTCAATGGTGTGTGTTTTGGCTTCCTTGAGATGTTTTTTGAAAAAGGCCTAGTGAAATGAGAACGGTAGCTAGTGTTAGTAGTCATGGCTTGCAAAACAGCTATATGGGATAGGGGGGATAAAGGCAAGGTTGCTAACCTCGAGATCTTTGGCGATATCATAAATCTCACTACCCTCCTCATTGTAGTAGTATGCGTTTGACCACAGTAGGCTTGCCTTCTCCTCAAAGGCCTTCCAGGTTCGGAATTGCGTCACGCCTGTGATGAGTTTCTTAGTTTGAAAGCCCTGCACGTGCTTCTTGAGCTTGCGTAGCGACAAGGGCTCAGATATGACCTGGTAGTAGTCTTTGAGCTCGCGGGGCGGCAGATTAATAAAAGCTTCATAGTATGGCCCATCGTAGCCATCTTCCTCTCTATGTAAAAGCTCCTCGACAATCTTTTCTTGGGCCTCTTGAAAGGTCAGACCCTTGTAGGAGGTAAGGCTAAGCAACTCCTCTTCGGATTTCTTGACGTTGGACGGTGTTGGTGTTGATGAGGCGGAGGTCTTGTTTGGTGTCCTGGTCGAGTGGCGCGTTCCCATTGCGACAGAGGCGGTCGCAGCAGCGACAGCCGTAGCCGAGGCTGACCGCGGGGGCGGCCACGTCTTCTAGCTGGGGTTATGGGAGGCATTGGAGCAGGATCCGGTTTTTCATCTTCTTCGTCGTCATCTTCCTTGTCGTCTTCGTTCTCTTGGTCTTCTGACTCGTCGCCTGATTCGTCTTCGGATTCATTTTTCCCCTTTCTCCCGCGACTCTTACCGGATGTTTTTGGCTTTTCATTTGCATCGTCGTCTACGTCCATCTCATCACCATTTGTAGACTCTGCGCTGTCGCTGGCATCTGCCATTTCCTCGTCTTCACTAGGTGGGAGAGGTGTGGGGAAGGCCGAGTAGGTGCGGTCTAGGTAGGCTGGATTGTGTCTTACCATGTAGTTACTCACAGCTTTGCGCACGCGCTCGGCATCTTCAAAGGCTTGCGACTTCTTGTAATGGGATTCTTTGACATTCTGGACCATACGCTTGAGATCGCTCTCGACTTCGGTCATGGTGTTGTACTTGAAGGCCTTGAGCTTGGCTTCGATAGTTTCCAGTGAGATGGGAAGGCGAGTCCTCTTGTAGTAGCCTTCATTTTTGCTATCACGGGGCGGTAGAGACTCAAACATGGTGCAGATTATGCGACCACTTCAATTGTGCATGTTAGATAGTTACAAAAACACAGCGACGGACAGGCTGGGAATGTTGGCTAGGTGATGCAGCAAGTTAAGAGAAAAGATTAAGCCACCACTTACGACTTGTCAGCTGTTTTCCGAATAGTAGCCAAACACTTGAGTCCATCTTCAGTTGTGATAGCAGGGCTCTCGCCCTTGTCGGCAATAGACTAGGTACAAAGGAAGGGATGGGGTTAGTAAAGTGATCACAGTAAGCACGCATGTACCGTTTACACTCTGCGCAAAAGCTCGGGAGACTTAGAGGGCTAAGAAAGCTCAAGAGCATGATTGCGTGTGTCTAATGGGCTCGCTCTCACTCACCTGAAGGCCTTCCATTACGCTTGTCATGCTGCAACAGTTGTATAAGCAACACGGGTAAGGCCAAGTTGCGCTTCAAGGGTATATTTAAGCCGGCTTTCATACGTCAATCCGCAACTCTAGAAACTAACAGGCCCGCCCTATCTGGATGAGAGTGTTCGGGCAGGACTAATGCGCCGCAGCTCCTGTCTATATTTTGACTCGCAGTTATTCCAGCGCGCCTCTAAATACACACAGGTCGCGTTGATGCTGCTGGAGCACAGGTCGTTGGGCAAAATGTGGCGACGAGGCTTGCCTATTGGACTAGTAAGAGAAGCTAAGGGGAACAAAGAGGCTGGCTTGGAGTAGGGGCCAATGTCGTGGGGCGTAGTGCTAATGCGATGCGCCAAAGAAAATAAAGATAATAAAAACCCGAATATTTGCTTGAGAGAGACACGCGACGAGGCTGACAAAGCAGGACTCAAAAACGCGCAGATTCAGAGCAATGCTACCAGTGAGCTAGCTTGGGTTTATCCCCAAAAATTTGACCTTAAAAAGTAGTCGTGAAGTTCTGTTTTAGTCGCTATACTGGAACAGGTTTCCAGAAGGAGGTTGAAGCTGATGATGCGCCAAAAAGTCGGACTTGCGCTCAGCGTTCACCAGTCGTTAAATGTGGGGTTCTTATTCGGCCTTCAAGTCGCGACCAGGGTCAGAATATTTATATGTATATCACGTGATTGACGTATAATAGAACATTCTACTTTTTTCTGTCCACAATCCCGCTGGGCTTCGCATGAGTGGTTGCAAGAAGACGGCAAGAGAAATACGAGTAGATTTACCAATAAGCGACGATGTTCTAGATTAGTGTAGGCAGTTATAGGGAAAGAGAAACAAAATACTTGATACCATCGTCAAAATACTGAAGTGTGGCTGCAGCTGCGTAAGGGTTAGACCAAAGCCATTTTGGGCCTCGTTTTTATTTTTATTTTTTTATTTTTTATTTTATTTTTTTTCCCCTCGAATTCTTGCTGTGGTAACTTTCAACTTGACTTATCCTTATAAACTCCTATCAAGACCTAGCTATCAAACCTCATCCCCAACCAAAGTATACTCCTTGCGAATAATTTTTTCCTCGTCGCGCTCTCATAATATCTCTCTAGGTATTTTAAGCCAACTAACAACGCCCCAAAATACAATCCCGAGTTGTCTCTCTCTTCTCTATTTCTCCTCACTGCCCGATCACTTCTTCGACCGCCATCAAAACAGTCACTCTGCGTTCCTGTCAATCTTGCGTATCGTTTGATTTGCTACGTCTTGTCCCGCTTAGCTCGAGCCCGATATAAACTAAGGCTACAGTTGTCACCGGTCGCCTCTCATACATTTCCACTATAAGCGTCCGACCCCCTCACCTCCTCTTCTCTATCTGTGTCACAATGCCTCTTGGAATCGACACCAGTCGGCGCAACAAGGTGCCGCGCATTCTCTCCGACGCCGAGAGAGCCAACCTGGAAGAATTTATTGACGGCATCAACTATTCTGCCCGGTAAGAACCCTGCTCTATCGCCGCCATGTTTCCTCCTGTTCTCCACTCCATAAGTTTAAGTTCACCAGATACGCACACACTGCGGTGGGAGATTCGGGGATATCAGGCTGAGTAACAGCTGCATAGCTACCTGAAGACGCGCAACTATAATGCTGGAGTTACCCGTGGCACACAAACTAACCAGGTTGGCTGCTTAGTTACTCCGACAGTGAATACGAGTACCGCCATGTTCAGATCCCTAAGGCCATGCTAAACGCTATCCCCGAAGACTATCGCGACCCGAGAACAGGCACTCTTAAGCTGTTGTGGGAGGACGAGTGGAGGTCTATTGGTATCACACAGGTACGTGTAGATGGCATGACTGGAACGCGGCCCTATTTCGCGATGGACCCGGAGATTCTGAGAGTCGCCTTGGCGCCAACACTTCTATCTAAATATGGACAACGCGATTACTGACCCATATATGGCATGTAGAGTCTTGGTTGGGAGCATTACGAAGTGCATGAGCCGGAGCCGCACATTCTACTATTTAAGTGAGTCATCTTCATAACCAGTGCATGCGAAAATGAGCGCGTCTCTATCCACGCCACCGGGCTCTAGAAAACAGAGCCGGCTGGCTGCTCACGATCTAGAATAGGCAAGGCCTGGCTTGCGACAAGCACATGATAGACGGGAAACTAACGTATTATTTATTCTTGCTGTCAGGCGTCCCATCAATTTCAAACCCTAAAAAAGGCCCAAGCGAAGCACTCGATACCGATGTCTTTCGAATAAACAACTGTCTTTTGGAAGAGAAAAGAAATCCATTAAAATTTCAACACAGCAGAACTGGATTTTTTTTTCATGGCTGTCGCATGATACCTGGCGACGAAGACGACGACAACGACAACCGCACGCTGTCATCTTTTGTTTTTTTTCTTTTTCTTTTATTTTGTTCTTTCCATTTCTCTTGATTTGTGCGTGCAAGAACAGGAATAGTAGCTGGAGTTGTGGTTTTCTTTGCCAGTGAGAGAGATGAAGAGGGGGACAAGAGCATAGGATCATGGGCATTATCCAAGGATGAGGGACAGGAGTCGTTTTCTCCGGGTGGAGGGTGGATGGCCACCTTGGTTTTGCTCTGAGCGATGGCAGCCCCGGAACTGCAGCAACCAACCCCCCTTTGTCTGCTGTCTTGGTGTGAGATGATAAGGTAAGGCGATGATGCGTTTGAGAATTCTTCATTTGTCCATGTCGTTGAGGACTGGGACCTTGGGACTTGGCTAAGTTGGGATAGACACCATTTTGTGGGATCACTGAAGCGAAAGGATGTAGGGAGTGGGTGAGAACTAAGTGCAGACATGATATGGACACGGCATATAATTTTGGACGTCCGGGTTATCATTTGCGGACAAGGAAGGGGGGGGGAAGAGAAGGAGGAGCCTTCTCTATCGTTCTCGCGCTGCTCTCTCACCTGGGCTTCATTCGGCTTTATTAACGTACTGTGATGAATTTGACTCACCTCACCATGGCTGATTTGTAGCACTGCAACTTTGTATAGCATCCGTTCGTACCTGACGCCCTTTTGTTTCATCTTCTAGCTTCTATTGTGACCAAACATTGTGCAGGTCTGGACATATGTCGCGTTGTTAGCTGGCTGGCGATCATACGTTGACGTTCGGTCAATTCACCTATGCGAAACGGCGATTCATGCAGAAACAATCCAGAGTTTCATTTGCAGTAAAAGAAGAGCAAAACGAATGATTGACCGGATAGACGGCTGCCTGGCCGGCATTACTCAACGATCTATTCTGCGACTTGATAGATGGAGGGGGGTTTGTGGGTTCATATGGTGAGCAAGTTAATAAGAGAAGAGACAGGAACAAGAGAACAAGAAATAATACGGCCGAGCTGTGGACTAGGCTGACTGTAATTGATCGTCTACCTGTTCTGTGCGTGTTGCCTCTTGGCCCTGGCGTCTACCTGTTGCTTGGCTAGCCTGCCAAGGCCGGAGATGGCTGGATACACAGCACGGCAAGCAGCGATATATTGGCGACAAAATGGGCGAATGTATGTGTGTATGTATGGTGAGCAGTGCAAGCCAGCACTGGCTGTGAAGGTACTGGTGCTGCTGATGGATGTCCTGTCCTGTCCTGTCTAAAAAAAGAAGTATTATTATTAATAACAGATGGATGAGCCGAGCCAGGCCAGGGTAGGGTATGGTAGGTAGGGGAGAAGGCGAACAGGCCAAAGCCAGGGAGCCAGGGCTCTTATGGCGTGCAATGGAACGGCTTTGTCCTTCCTCCAGGCTGCTTGAACTCACAGGGAAACAAAGAATGGTGGAAAAAATAAAAGAGATGGCAGTGGTAGCAACTTCGTGGCGAAATGATAGAGGAGGCTCTGGTGTTCGTGTACCAAGTAGCCGGTACCTGCTATCTGCAGCGAGACAGCACGTAAAACAAAGTACCATATACAGCCAAGATCCAAGATAAACCGGACATATGATTCTGGAACGATAATTTCAAACATCAGTCAGGGCAGAGATTAGTTGTTGGGTGACATGACCCATGGCTGCCCCATTTGTGCCATTCCATCTGCCCACTCTCGGGGGGAAGCGAGGGTGCGATAGGGAGCAGCCTGGCTTGGGTTAAGGCGTATAAGTTGAATAGTTGTGGGATAATACAGGGCACATATTATTGGTATGTAATGCGAAAGGTGGTGACGGCGAACAAGAAAAGAGGATTGATAAAGATATTAGCAATTTTTATCTTCGTATTTGTATCTAGATTCATGTGCCATGTGCCATGTGCTTTTGTTGCTGGATGTTGGATGTATTCTCGCCGGAAGCAAGACGTGGCTACAATTTGTTGATCTTTAAACGGTGGCTTTTTCTTTTTCTTTTTTTTTTTTTCCCTCCTCTTTTCCCGCATTCATACTTTTCTTTCTCTGCCTTTTCCTCCTCCTCCTCCAAGTACTCAATCTAGCTCAATCTAGGCGTAGCTTGGCTTGCTTTGTCCATTGCCTTTAAATCACAAACAAGGCTGGCGCTATTCCTGTTATCAGAATAGACGTCATTCGGCAGGTTTTGGCCTGTTATTTATCCTTTGTCTGCATTCAGCCTGACGACCCTGCAAAAATCCAATCTTTATTTCTTTTTTTATTTTATTTTATTCTTTTTTTTTTTTTTTTTTTTCCTCGCCTTTGGACTCAAGCTTGAAACGTCCTCGAAAAGGTCGGCAATCACTTCTTTCTTGCTCTCTTTCATCCTCTCATCTTGTTTTTTCCACATACATCGTCTTTCCAACATCAATACGCCAGGGGACATTTTATCATTATTATTATCAATCACCGCCAAAATCCTAAACTAAAGAAGGGATTGATCTCGTCTCTACGAGCTTCCAATCACGAAATCCACCTGTCAACTACCGCTTTGTACTGCACGTACCTACTACTATCTGTGTATTTCCTCCTGTTTGCTGCACGACGGCTTTCCATACACTTGGATATCTGTCCTAAATCGCTTGCCATGCGACCGTCTTCATTATTCGTCGCAACCTTGGGCTTGTCCCATTCTGCATTGGCATCAGCAGAGAACCAGTCTGACTGCATGGTAGGTAGCAGCTCTGTTAACTACTATCACTCCACTGCTCTTAGCAGCAGAGGCTCTCATTCCAGCCAGGCGCTCGCCAGTGCCAGCACTGGCACCAGCACTAGCACCATTGCTCAAACTGACGTGAACTCTTCCCTCACACACGCACAGATCTCCCCTCGCTCTATCGTCAGCGATGCCTGCGCTTCATACGCCACTCTTGAACAGTTAAATAGCCACGTCAAGCCTGTCCTCGACGATCTCGTAACCACAACTGACTTCTTCTCCCATTACCGACTGAATCTCTTTAACAAACGCTGTCCGTTTTGGAACGACGAAGCCGGCACCTGTGGCAATCGAGCCTGTGCCGTCGAAACCCTTGAAGACGAAAAAGACATCCCTGAAATATGGCGTGCCAAAGAACTCGGGAAACTCGAAGGCCCCGTAGCAAAACATCCAGCCAAGTCTCAACGGAAAGAACGGCCGCCTCAGAAACCGCTGCAGGGCAGCCTAGGCGACAATATCGGTGAGAGCTGCGTCATGGAAGAGGATGACGAATTCGACGAGCGAGACTACTGTGTTCCCGAAGACGAGAGCGCAACATCCAAGGGCGACTACGTCAGTCTGCTACGAAACCCCGAGCGATTCACCGGTTACGCCGGCGTTGGTGCCCGCCAGGTCTGGGACACCATCTACAGCGAAAACTGCTTCCAGCGAAGCTCGTTCCCCCATTCTGCCAATCTCGGCAAGGCCTCGCCAGCCAAGGGCCCCGCCGTTCACGACTTCAAACAGGTGCTCCAGGCCGTTAGCCGCCAACAGGTCTTCGAACATGGCCTTGGAAGCGACAATGCTAACGATGCTGCAGTCAGTACTTTTGGCGACGAGGAATGTTTGGAGAAGCGTGTCTTTTACCGTGTGGTTTCGGGTATGCACGCCAGTATAAATACCCACCTGTGCTGGGACTACTTCAATCAGTTCACCGGCGAGTGGACCCGTAACCTGGACTGCTACATTAACCGCCTATACAAGTTCCCCGACCGCATCAGCAATCTGTACTTTAACTACGCTCTTGTGTCTCGTGCTATTGCAAAGCTGGGCCCGCATTTACAGGGGCCTGGATACACCTTTTGCACTGGAGACCCCTCTGAGGATAGCGCTACACGAGCCAAGGTCCTGGCTGTCACTGAAGGCGCGGCTAGTGTGCCGCACCTGTTCGACGAGAGCTTGATGTTCAAGAATGGCGAGGGCCCGTCACTCAAGGAAGACTTCCGCAACCGCTTCCGCAATGTCAGCCGTGTCATGGACTGTGTGGGCTGCGACAAATGCCGTTTATGGGGCAAGTTGCAAACTGCCGGCTATGGCACTGCGCTCAAGGTTCTTTTTGAGTTTGACAACGGAAGCGACGAGATCCCGTTGCTTACCCGCACCGAGGTCGTGGCCTTGTTCAACACTTACGCCCGCCTAAGCAACTCCATGATGGCAATCCGCGAGTTCCGCGCCATGGTTGATGACAAGGAACAGAGTAGCAGTAGCAGCTTTTTTGCTGCACCACAAACCCCAGCTGACAACAAGATTAGCAACCAGGGCTCCGTCTCCGAAAAGAAGATTCCTGCGAACCCTGTCGCCGAAGAAACTCCTTCTGTGGCAATGGCCACTAAAACTGACTTTGACGGACCCGGAACCACCAAGCCTGCCGTATATGTGGAGGAGTGGGAAGAGTATGAGTACTGGGAGCCTGCCGAAACAGGCAGCTCCAATATCAATGCTAACTCCAATGGTGACAGTGGCAGCGAGTCCCATGATGAGCCACAGCAAAACACAGCCGACTCGTACAGCCAGAAACGCCGGGAGTTTGACGAGGAGCTGGAGCGTAAAATGGTCAAGGCCAAGAAGATCAATCTTCAAAAGGAGGGCTCTTCAGCCTGGGATGAGCTGGCCCTGACGTGGGAGGTTATCAAATACATTTTCGAGATGTGGATTGCAATTCCTCGTGCTATTTTCGTCATCATTGTCTCTGAGGCAATCCGCGCATGGCAGTTCTTCCTGGGGCTTCCAGTCCATCCACGTGTCTGGAGATACCAAGCCCCAGACTCGCGAGAGTTGTGAGTCTAAACTTGGACTCTACTGCCCGTTTTTCGTCTTCTTCTTTTTTTTTTCTTTTTCTTTCTTCTTTCTTCTTTCTCATTGTTTTGCATTGGGCGGCGTTTTATTCTTTTTATTTGTCTTGATCCTTTGTTGCGCCCCCCCCCTATGGAGTGCTGGGCCGGCGGTTTTCCAATGCTCCTCTTCCCCTCTTCCCCTCCTCCCTTTATGCTGCCCGCTGCCACATATGGCTTTGGAAACTGTGGGTTGGGAGCATTCGATGCCATGTACTGTTTTTTTTTCTTTTTATGGATGGAGTTGGGAGCTCGGACACATGGCAGGCGTTCTGTTGTTTCAACCACTGGGGATTTCAATGCATTTTCTTTCATTGATGTCATGCGATTAGTAGTATCTGAATATGTATGTATATGTCTATATGACCAGATTCTGAACATTTTTTTGAATATGACCTACATGAACAAGCTATATCGAGTTGAGCTCGTATCCCCTAGCGCTATGGTCGTAATGACATTGCCAATCTTGGTTTTGACACTGCCCACATAGAGTTTCCAGTCTTTGACCTCTGAAAACTCGTTGTCAAAGAAGGCGCATGACCTCTGCTTGACTTCCTGCGAAGGGACATTAAACGTCCATGCGATTGACACGTGGAACGCAGAGCTGTCTACACTAGCGGCACCGCTGATGTTTTCCTCCGTGTCTACTTTGGCACTTTCTTGGTCCTTGAGAGCATATAGTGCCGGTTGCCCGAATCTCTGCACTGTACTGTTACAGCGGGAAAGTAGTGTTGTGAGTTGGGTGTTGGAGGGCTCATTAGATGCAGGCCTGCGGGACGAGACACTGAGGACGAGGAATGTGCGAGCCGAGTCTGGTGATGTGTACCAGTACAGACGATAAGGAGAGACCGTGAAGCTGACGGGCGGGAACGCAGTTGTGTTAGAGCTAAGACACTGTAGAGGAGGATACATATAGTACTATGTGACATGGGAAGAGCTTACGGGAGCACTCGGGACGCCTGGATGTCTGCCGTAATAGTCTCTAGGAATCCGTCTTTCTGTGCTGTATTGAATACTATAGGCCGAGACAGGCTGATATGCAAGGGTAGAATAGCACCTAGATCACTTTCTATAAGAGAATGTAGCTTGACGTCCTTAGGCAATAGAGGCGTGATACGCTTCAGAAGACTGGCCAGTAAACAATGCTGCTGCGTTGTAGGATGCCCTAGTAGCAGTTAGACCGTGTAAGTCAAAACGTGATTACCCTGGAACTGGACAGACAAGACAGAGAAGGACGATGCAGAGCGAAAAGCAAGACCCAGTATGCACTCACATTCAATATATAGATGAGACGGCCAGTTTCCGGCAACATGGGGAATTTGACGTTTGCGTCCCTGATGCAGCGCTGGATCGTCGACAGCGCTTGTTCGTACAGACGAGGAATAGAGATCTAGGAAGCTTGGTGGGAGTGGCGGTACAGTAGCAGCTTTGTTTAACGCTGTTCTTTGTTTCTTGGCCGGTGGTTGGCAGAGTTTAGCTTCATGACTCGAGCCCGAGTCCGAGTCCGAGTCCGAGTCTGAGTAATTGACGAGAGGCATTTCTGATAGTTGGTGATGAATGGCCTTTGCTATATATTTAACTACAGGGCAGTAAGGGGCAGCAAAAAGAGCACAAAAAAGGGCTTAATGGAGTCATAACCGTGCCCTGCTCGACATACGTCTTTCCAATCTACTTGTTGCGTTGCGGCACAAAAAGGGATCTCCTCCGGACAGGCTTGAACTGTCAACCTCCTGATTGCTGCAGCTGTCGGGACAGACAGCGTGCGTAACAGTCAGACGCGCTAGCCAATTGCGCCACAGAGGAATGGAATTTTTTTGCTGACGCCACATGGCTCATTTATTATTGGTGAAAAGGGCTAGTCTAAGGGTTAGACCAAGGTATATCATCTGAGGGTCAATAACAATCCCTCTTACAACCCAGGAAAAGGAGGTAACCCTAACGAACCCTAGCTGAAACAGCGGAAAAACAACACGACAACCACAACAACACAACCACCAAACAGCCGAAAGGCGGACAGACCGAAGCCTCGAGCAGCGGACAGACAATGTCGAGCCTGCTGAGGAGCCTCGAAGCGCGAGATCGCGCTTTTGAGAAGCGGAGGGGGGCAGTCACGAGGCTGGTCATCCCCCTCATGAAGGACCTCGAAGCGCGATGCGAGCGCGACGAGGACCAAGAGATGGCAACGGCCATCAAACAAAGGATCCTCTCGCATGCAGAGGAAGTAGTGGACTTCGTCATGTCGGGAGGCGAAGGGGGCTGGCACAGCCGACCCGCGAGCGAGCCCGCAAGAAAGCCCCTGGACAGCCAGGGAAAGGTGCAGAGCAAACCACCAAGCTCCGCACCTAGCGGAAAGAAGACCCCATCTTTTGCGGAGATGGTTAAAAAAACCGCCCCGAAAACAGCAGACGCACAGAGTGCTGCTGGAAGACCAAAGACCCACGAGGCCGCCAAACGGGGCGGCGAGTGGCAGACGGTCACACGCCGCAAGGCGGAAAAGCCCGCACGGCCGGCAGCCCGCCAGGACAACAGAGTCCTGGTTAGAGTCAGCGCAGACAACAAAATGCGCGACTGCGAGAGCTTTCTCATGACAGGAAAGCTAAAAGAATTGGACACAGAGCTGGGAAAGGCTCTGAAGAATGTCCAGAAGACCAGAAGCGGATTCGCGCTCACGGCACACAAGGACGGTCACGCCACTCTGCTGGAGAAGAGTGACAAGATCAAGAACTACATCGGCCCAGGCACCGAGGTAGTTAGAGCATTGAATACGGACGCCTACCTCATCGGCCCCATCGAGCGCAACCTGAATGGGGGCGGCCGGGCCGTTGAGGTGAGCGAAGAAATCATCGGCCACTGCTTCGCACAGGCAACACGAGTGGCCCCGGTGTACATGTCCTCCAAGACGAGAGGAAACGAAAAGACGTTTATCGTCAAGATCCCGGCGGTCGGTACGAAGGTACCGAAACAACTGAGGATGGGCTCCAGGCTCATCCCCACACGCCTCCTGGTCGAGAGACCGAAACCAGTCGCGCAGTGCTCCCGATGCTTCGGGTGGCACGACGCGAAGAAGTGCTCAAGGGCGCAGCTGTGCAAGCACTGCGGCTCGAGTGAGCACGAAAGCAGCAAACACCCAAAATGCTGCGAGGTGGAGCACCAGTGCGTCTCCGTCTGCTTCGTCTGCCGCGGCCCTCACGCGGCTGACTCCAAGGAGTGCCCCCTTCGCAAGAAGGGAACCACCCCAGAGGAGAGGCGGAGCATCAGAAAGGCGCAGCAGAAGCTGACCGCCGAAAAGAAGAAGACCTGCCCGAAGGCAGGCAAGACAGTGCAAACACAGGTCGTGGACCTGATGGAGTGCACCGAGGCCCAGGAGGAGGGGCCAGTAGCCGCAGCTGAGAGCCCAGAAATGGACGAACAGCCGGAGGACGAGGGAGAAGCACAGGTTGCCAACGTTGGCGACAAGAGAAAGGCCCCGGGGAAACTCACCTGTGATTTCTCCTTCCGGGCCCCCGCGGCCCTCCAGACCCTGAGAAAGTCTGCCCGCAAGAAGGCGCGGCAGGAGGAACAGCCCCGAATCTAATCCGTATGTTAGCGGACAGAAGGGGCTGTAAGAGAAGGTGCGTGATTTGGCAGTTCAATGCTGGCAGAGGACAGCCGAATCACCTGGCTCTGATGCAAGAGGCAGACAGAGAAGGGGTGGATGTTGTGTGCGTTCAAGAACCGTTCATAATGAAACCCATAGAAGAGATGAAGACGGTTACTCACCCGGCATACAAACTCATGACCCCACTGACACAGTGGGACACGAGGCCGAGAGTGATGACATATGTCAGGAACACAATAATGGCAACACTCGTACCCGTCTGTGACGGCGAACACGCGGATGTAGTCATAGTGGAACTGGCAGGACACGGTTTACACATTGCCAATGTGTACAACCCCAACCCACAAGACACCGCCCGAGGAGTAGCACTGGGGCGGGCACAGAAAACAATCAAGGACAAGAAGATGATCCTCTGCGGCGACCTTAACCTGCACTCACATATGTGGGACAGCAGGAAAAGCGAATCGGGAGACTGCTCCTTGATCCTTGACTGGCTAAGCGAAGATGATGTCACCCTGCTCAACGAGCCGGACGACAATACATGCTTCCACAGCAAGGAGTCCCCATCGGTGATTGACTTGGCCTTCGCGTCGAGCAGACTGCTGGGACACACGACATGCACGACCAGGGTCCTGAAAGAGCGAAACTGCGGCAGCGACCACCTCCCCCTCAGCACCACGGTCGACGGAATCGAGTTTGACGATGTAGTCAGGGCTACCCGATATAACATGGACAAGCTCGATACAGAGAAGTTCACAAGGGCCTGCGCACGAGAAAACAACTCTCTACAGGCAATGGAACCCCTGAGAGAGGAAGACATCGAGAAACTCGCGGCTGATCTGATCAAAGCGATGACCAGAGCACTCGACGAGGCAGCACCAAGGGCCCGAGGCAAAGGCACGGGCAAGAGGTGGTGGAACTCGCGATGCACGGATGCGGTCAGAGAGATGAGATCAGCATGGCGACTGGCCGAAGAGAACAGCCTCCGCGATTCAAGCTTCGACGCGTATAAGGCAAAAAGAAAGGTGTTCCAAGCCGAGATCCGAAAGGCGAAGCGGGAGCTATGGAGACAGACCATTGAGAACATGACGGAAGCAGCCGATGTGTTCAGGATGGTCAACCGACTTGGGAAACCAGGTTCGGCAGGAGGGCTCCCCCCGCTGATCCAAGACGGAATCACGAGAAGAACACCACAGGAAAAAGCCGAAGCGCTCCTAGACACCCACACCCAGCCGGTAGGAGATCAGGCGCAGGCAGAAGAGGCAGCCAACCCAAGAGCGAGACTCTGGGAGAAGCTGTCCTCGGCTGAAGTCAGGGACGCCGTATTCCATGCCGGAAACACCGCGCCCGGAGAAGACAGCATACCGAACACAGCTTGGAAGCTTGCATGGCCAATCTTCGGAGACAGCATAGTCAAGCTCTTCAACTGTTGCCTGGAGGCCGGATGCCACCCAAGAGTCTTCAAGTCTGCGACGATGGTAGCGATCCCAAAGCCATATCGAGACAAGAAACTCCCAAGGAGCTACCGCCTGATCTCGCTGCTCTCAACTCTCGGGAAGAGTCTTGAGAGGGTAGTGGCAAGGAAACTGTCGGCGCAGGCAGTGGAGCTGGGGATCATCCCAGTACACTATGCGTCGGCAGTCCCCAGAAGGGCAGCCACCGACCTCACTTGGAAGTTGGCGGATGTCATCATGGGGGAGTCGAAGCTGAAGAAGATCACATCCTTAGTCACCTTTGATATCAAGGGCGCCTTTGATGCGGTCAAGAAGGAAAGGCTGATAGCCAGGCTGAGGGACCAGCGCTGGCCGGAGTCACTGTGCAAATGGGTGGCGTCCTTCCTGTCGGACAGACAAGTGAGCCTGTCTGTGGAGGGAGGACTCCCAGTGAAAAGGAAAGTTGGTGGCAGCCTACCCCAGGGCTCACCAGCTTCGCCAATCCTCTACATGCTCTTCATGGCAGACCTCTTTCGGAGGGTGCAGAGTCTTGGATACGCAGACGATGGCTTGATCTACGCATCATCCCGGTCAGTCAAGACCAACCTCCTCACGATAGGAGAATGGCTTAGGACGGCCACGAGATGGTGCAGCGAGAACGAGCTGGAGATCGACTGGAGTAAGACAGGATTCATGCACCTTTACAAAGGGCGCAAAGCCGCAGGCATGGACGCGAAACTCCAGATGCCAGATGGCACCTGGTTAGCTCCAATGAACGAGATGAAGTGGTTGGGGGTCTGGTGGGACCCTAGCCTGAGTTTCAAGAAGCACTGCGAAGAAACAATGGCAAAGGCCCGGCGGACCACCAACGTACTTCGACGCCTCAGCAGAGTCTACTTCGGAATCCCACCGAAGTCTGCAATGCAAGTCATGAGAGCGTGCGTAGTGCCCCAGCTGACGTACGCAGCCACTACGTGGTACCCCATGGCAAACAAGACAGCTCTTGATAAGCTGGAGGTTGTGCTCCGAGACGGAATCCGAGCAGCCCTGCCAGTCTATAAGACGACGAACAAGCCAAGTCTATACAGATTTGCGGCCTTCCCAAGCCTCAGGATAATCTGTCAAGAGATGATGCGGGCGGGCGGAATACGTGCATACACATGCAACGCAGACCACCCCCTGCACATCACAACAATAGACGGCACCATAGACAAGGCAAAGGCATTGCTCCCTTTCCCGATCAGAGATTCCAAAGAACTCCTGCCAGAGGAGAAGGGACCGCCCGACCCCCTGGCAGAGAAACTGAGCAAGGAAGAAGCGGCCAAGGCCCATCTGAAACTGCTCGAGAAGGAATCCCAAGACACAATCTGGGTGTACTCGGACGGCTCGCGCAACAGTGACGGGAACACTGGAGCCGGCTGGGCTGTCTACCACGCAGGAAAGACCCTGGCGCAAGGCTTTGGCGCATGTGGGAGGTTCAGGGAGGTAGCGGATGCAGAAGCCATCGCAGCCCTCAGAGCAGTCAAGATCGCAGCGGAAGTTGCCCCACCACAAGCAGAGGGTTTGAATCTGTGCGTGGACAATCTGGGAGTAGCGAAGCGGATCACCAAGCGGATGAGGAAGCCAGGCACTTCTCAACTCGAAATCGATGAGATTCGGCGCATTCTCGCAAAGTGGGAAGGCGGAACGGAGAGCCTAGCACTGGACAAGCCGGTCGGCAAGGTCTACTGGGTTCCAGGGCACTGCGAAGTGCCAGGGAACGAAGCGGTAGACCAGCTGGCCAAGGCGGGATGCAACAGCGCGGATCTACTGGTTCCCGAGAGGACAATGTCCCTGGCGGCAGCAAGACGCTGGAAGAACGACGCATTCAGGGCCGAATTCAAGGACTGGATGAGAGACAACTGCCCAAACACCGACCACCTTGGAGGGGCCATGGGAATCCCAAAGCCATACAAGCTGGACTGGATGAAAGGGCTGAACCGAGGCACCGTCGCCAGAATCCTGGCGGCGCGCTCCAGACATGGCGACTTCGAGGAGTACCACACCAGGTTCAACCACCAAAGGGCCGAGACAAAGTGCCAGGTGCCAAACTGTGGCAAGCCGAAGGACTGTAGCCACCCATGGGAATGCATGGGCAATGCTACGAGACTGGCGGGGAGGTTCGTGAAGAAACTCCTCAGAGAGGATAGGTCGTGCAAGTACCTAGCGGAGAAACTGGACCCGAAATGGAGGGCGTGCCGAGTAGGCACATAACAGGGGACGGGCTAGCACGGAGAGAGGAGGGGCGTTCACATTTGCTTTTACTGATGTTTCTACGGGAGGTTGGACTACCCTCTGTCTAACTTCCTACTGCTTTCTGTTTTGTTTTTATCTTGTTCTGGGCTGTTCTATTTCCTTTGTCTCCCTAGTATTCCTTTTTTTTTTTTTTTTTTTTTTTTTTTTTTTTTTTGTTATGACGGCTTCAGGAGGAGGGCGAGTAACAAGCTTGCTTGGGAGCATACGAGCTTCTCTCGTCTGAGATCTGTTGTCAGCCTTGCAGAGGGTTAATTCTGTCCGGTAGCCAATCCGGCGTCGTTTGATCTCAGTGATTCCAGTAGACGTTAAATATATTCAAATCAAATCAAATCATCTGAGGGTTAAGATGCCATCTTGGTGTGACATCAAACGAGATGATCAAGAGATGAAAGGCCAAGAAGAATCAAAAAGAATCTGATTGTATCAGGGAAGCATGCAACAGATGAAAGAATGTTTCTTCGAAAGTCCTGATAGCACGTGAGTTAAAAGCCAGATTTTCTTGTAGGGAGCTCTTGACAATGAACTTGGGTATATGGCACTAGAAGACATATCTCAAGCTTGGTCGCCGTATACTACTTTTTAGAGATTGTGTCTTTTCCGGTTTTCATCCTACTATTGCTCTGTGAGATGACCAGTGTACACTTGTGAGCTCTTCACCAAGTCGGCTACTTAGGGTTGGTTTAAGGCTTTGAGTTGGGTCTGGTCTTCAACTCCAAGTTCTTCTCCCAATCCTTCTCTTCCTCGCGGGCTAACATCAACTCCGCGCTACTCTCAACAGCGACCAAGCTATATGGCGGTAAAAACTAGCAGCGATGGCTCACTTCTTGTTACAACACTTTGGTGGGCCTCTTGAAAGGTCTAGGCACCCTGCCAGTGGCAGTGAGTCGAGAGTGAAATACATGCCTGATTCGGCTTTTTCATGTGGCTTCGGATACAAGTTCCCGCGCTCGTACTGCACGTACAGATCTACCAAACAGGCTGCCCGCTACCCGGCTTGGCTTTTCCAGTGGGATTGCGCCTTTTACGAAGAGGCCAAGCAGTTGGCTCGGAAGATACAACGCCGTGGAGTGAAGAGCGACCGGGGGTACACGCACCACTATGCATGGGTAAGCTGTTCTGGATATAGCTGGCACGGTAAATGTCCAAGTCTAACTAGCTCTTTGTCTAGACTCGAGGATACGACGAGGCCTATGGCCGTCGATCCACCCATGGAATACTTCCGCACGAAGTTCCCCCGCCAAAGCTAAAACGGTGTACATGTGCTGAGGAGAACGAAGCTTGGCGAGTGGCTAGCAAGAGAAAACGGCTGGGAATCGTTATGCGTCACCTGAAGCGGAGACTCACGGAACAATAGAGCATTTCACCTTACCTGAATTCGCTACTTATACCTATCACATCAATCACATCATATAGCTTGCTTTATGGCTTCGAGATTGCTGTATTGTGTAGAGACACTCCAACATACAGTATTTTGTGGATACATGTTATTTCTTGACGGTACGGCACCCCGATGTTCTAGATCAACTTGTCATATCTTGGACAGTCCCTTTTCCAGCTTGGTGTAAATTGGGCAAATGAACCGGCCAATGAAAGTTAAAGTCCCTATCCGTGACTGACGTAGAATATCGTGTACTGTTTATTAGGACCAGCCATGATAAATATGCATTGCTTACCCCGTGTTAGAAATAGATTAGCCCAGACCACCCCAAGAGCCCCTCAAGCTCTTCTCTCACCTGCTCTGGCCCCGCAAAGCCAACTTTGCCAGCTAGCTCAGCGCGTTTAGTCGAGCTCAACTCGTTCCACCGTGATAGCACAGCACCATCAATAATTGAACGGCCTGTTGTCGACTCAATGCCCACCATGACCTGTGACACAGACATACGGAAGGCTCGTGGGTTCGCTGCGGCCCATTGCGGCAAATTGTTGATTAGTTGCACAGTTAGCGATAGCATGCGGCGATACGAGCTCTCAGAAAGCGCTTCAAAGGTCGATAACATTCCTGAGGGTGAGGCCATAAGTAGGATATGTGGGCGTGTGCGTGTAGGATCTAGCGGTTGCACACCATCTGTAGCATTACTGGTAGATCGCGGGAGAAGCATGGTGCTGGTTGGCCCATTGCATGAAGTGGAGAAGGTAGTTCGATGTAGGAGTAGATGACCTTGTAGTGATTTTGGATCTGGATACATCATGGCTAGTTAGTAGATGATACACGCAAAAAGAGAATAGGAAGCATGCAACTCACCATCTGGGTCGTACTGCAACACGTGCACATCCCCGTCAAATCCGGCAGCAAAGATAAACAACTGATCGCCGTCTGGCAGGAAATCCGCTGTGACAATGTCTAGCATAGTCGAGCTCTTGCCAAACAGCTGCATCCGGTATGGCTCCTCAGTGCTACCCGTAAACCAAACGCCCTTGAAGGCATCCGCCATCACACATAGACCACTGCCCTTGAGCTCCTTGGCTGTTGTGACGTAGCAGTTCATGTCGAGGAAGGATACGGGTAGCAGTGAGCCGTCTTCCTTAAGACCCCGCACCATACACTTTTGGCCTTGCGAGAGCAGCATAAGTCCTTGCGTACCAATCTCACTAACAGCAGTAACAGCACCACGGGGAATCTCCTCCTTGGCAATCAGCTTAAGCTTCTTGTTGGTGTGTGGCTTGCCAGGGTAAGGGATCACGCTGACCACGTCAAAAACGTAGATACGACCACGTACAGGCAGGTCTTCACCCCGGGAAATGGAGGTGCCAAGAGTGATGAGCTGGCGACGCTCTTTAGTGACTTCTGAGATTTCTAGATTCATCATTTTCATAGCATGCACAACCTCGTACTGGTCAAGGTCTAGAGTTTCAACCTCTGTCCATGAGCTAGCCTCAAATAACCTGATGCTCGATTTCTCCACCATGGGCTTCAAAGCAATGTTTTCCTTTTGCCAGTCCTTGTGGTAATCGTCATCCTTGGGGAGCTCAAACGGCTCCTGCGTCGTACAGGCAATAGCATAGGTTTTAGTTGGGGGGTGGTAGACAATCTGCTTGATATTCATGCCAATGGGAACCTTTTGCACCGAGACACCTAACCCAAAGTTTGCACGAGGCAGTTGTGCAACACGGGTCATGCCGCTGTAGTCAGAGTAAACAAATCCATGTTCACAGCTGTCAGTGTGGAACATACTGAAGCCGCGCACACCGAGGCTCTGGACCCCGACTACTTTGGGAGAGGACTTGCTGTCTTTGATCAGGAAGCTGGGTGAAGGACCGCCAAGGAAGATGGCGCTATATCCACCAACATTGTTACAGACACGCAAGGGTACCTGACGGTTGGAAGCAGGAGACGAGGCGCTGTTGGTAGGAGGAGGCCGGGCAAATGCCTGGTTTGAGACCTTGGCGAATCTGAGCGAAGTGTTGAGGTTTGACGAATCAGGGAGTAATACGGGTGTGTAGACTATTAGGTCATCAAAGGAGTTTCGTAGCTGTGGGTTGTCAGTTAAGGCTACTTTCGCAAAGCTTTGACAGCATGTTAGAACTAGGAACCTACTACAAGGTATGGCGACAGAGAGATTCTATCGCCAAGATCAGCAACGACAATCTCCTTGATTTCTTCCTGTACAAAACCTCGCTTGTTTTTGCTGTATTCAGGGGAAAAGACATCAGGCACAAAAGTGATGCCATCGGCTGAGTAGATGGGAGTCTCGAGATCCGGCAGGTTGTAGATCAACAAGCTGCCCTCAGTAGTGATAAAAAAGGCAAGGATAGCGGCAGTTTTGGCGTTTTTGGGTTCCTTGTTTGGCACAAAGATGCCGTTGACGTCACTGTACAAACAGCCAGTAGCAAGCTTAGTGCCAGCCATAGCCTGGCCTTTTTCAATCTCTTCTAGCTCGCAGTTGCTATCCATTTGTGCAACAAATGCACTAGAATCATCGCGAATTAGGAGTATATAAGGGTCTGAAATACTGGCACTAAGAATCTGGGGCTCGGCATCGGTTTCTTCGTCCATCATGGGGACAATTTGGGATAGCCCAAAGTCTAAGGACAGTTGGCAATGGGGATTAATATCACTGTATAGCGTAGGTGGGAGTAATGGTAATAGGGTGAGGAACTTACCGCCATCGTAGCTTCTGATTTCAGAGCGGAGGACTTGAACAACTCTGCTGTGTGCACCCATGATACCAGCCTCCAAGGTAAAGCCAGCATCAGGATCAAACTCGGTGCCCGATAAAAGTTCGAAACGCGCTCCTTTGAGAGCATACACATCCGAAGTCTCCTCGCCATTCCTCACTTTGGACATGATCATAAACTTATGCTGCTGGGCATCGGGGTCGAAATCGACACCTACGGGCGCTGTTTTGCCCTTGTCGCCTTGAAGAGACTTGGGCACCGGCTTTCTTACGGCCATGGCCCAGAAGCCATAGACATCGGGTAGCTCGACTTGGCTAATAACGTTCGGTTGTATGCACCGGTTCACAAGAGCAATAGCACCAGCACGACCACGCCCGACAGCTAGAGCCAGCTGTAGAGGGCTGACGGTGTCTTTGCCTTCGGGAATGGTTTCGCCAGTGACCATGCCGCGGATTGGAGCAATACTTAGCAGAGTGTCCTGAACTTTAAAGGTTAGATCACCTTTGGAGTTTGAATCACCACCATCAGCAGCAGTTTCGCCGTAGAGATCGTCGTCCTCTTCGTCTTCATCCAAATCCAAATCGTCCATGTCGTAGTCCAGTGTGTCTTCTAATAGCCGGGCTTTGCGCCGTGCAGTTTGGCCTTGTTTACGCGTCCAGCCAATGACATGCGAGTCACCATCCTCACTTCCAATAAACATGCTGTTCTTTCGGAGTCTTGTTAGGCAAGTGGCTGTGGTTGGTATGATGTCGCCCCCCTGTTCGGGAGAGATGACTCTGACAGTCAAGCCAGACACAGTTCTGCCATCAACCTTGAACACTACCAGTGCCAGGCGACCATCATTCAGGACCATCAAAAGCTCACTGGAATCGGGCGCTAGCTGCTCGACTACACAATACTCTAGCCTGAGGTTTAAATCAGACTGGTCAGCTAAGCTAAACTTTGTCATTTCTCTGGTAAAACCGTTTACAGCAACACCTTTAGGTTTGCCGGACTGGTCAATGTGGATAAGCTCGTTGTCGCCAATTAATAGAGATCCTCCAATGGGTGTTGGCAAGGGAACAATGCGGAAAATATCCGAAGGGAGTCCCTCGACAGACAGGATTGCTGTTGATGCCTTTTGCTGCAGATCTAAAGTGAAGACACGATAGGACATGTTGTCTTTGCGATCAAGCGCAAACCCACGACTTTGGGTGGAGGATATGATACCAAAAGTTGGCTCTCTGTAGCCGTGGAGGAAGGCAAAATGCACAGGGTGTAGCAGTAAAGGATCCAACTGCGGCAGCTTTAGCACGTATGACGACAAGTATGGGACCTCCTTTTTCTCACCGCTAGCCAGCGGTGCAGACTGGCCTTTGGCCGGCTTGGGGCCATCCAGGTTCCCATCCCACTCATCGTCCATCTCAATGTCCTCGTCAAGCCGACGAAATGGCAAGATGGCAAAGTTCTTGGACCCAAATTTGAGAGCGGCACAGCGGCTCATGGGATCTGCCTCTAAGAATGTATCATACTCGCTCGCCGAAGCCTCCCATGGCGAGCCATCTAGATCTTCTTGTTCGTAGTAGTGTACTGACAGGTTTTCAATTGAGCTTATCTCGGCCACCCAGCCTAAAAGCGTCATCTTAGCATCACGCATGGCTACTAGCAAAGCCTCGCCGCTGTATTTTGTGTTGGGGATCCTCACCCGTGCTAGACCGCACACAGCAGCTGCGACGGGATACTCAGCCACGAGTATCAGCTTAGTGTTGGTGCCTTTGTCGACCTTGACTAAAGGGGCCTCGCCGCCAAGAAAAGAGGACTCGAGACCATCGTCATCACTGATGCCTTTTTGATATCGCGTATCTATAGGAGTGTCGAATGTGGATTTTGACTGTGCATTGTCGACTTCAGCGGAAATTGTAGTAGTAGAGAAAATCTGGATCAGGGAGCCCTTGGCAACCACGAGATTATTCGCAGTGCGGGATGTGAGACTGATGCTGAGACTGTAGGAAACGGCAGTGGGTGCCGTGAGTTCTTTGTAGCATTGCATCGTGGATGTGTAGGCGTATCACAGGCGGAACAAGCTACCAACTATAGCCGGAGAGTGCAAGATAGCTGGTAATTGGGGGTTGCAAGGGGCTCGGCCAGGCGGTTGAATATGCTTGTAGAGAGAATGAGGATACACGAGAGAAGACCTGGCACACACAAAGACTAATGAGCGTTCAATTCAACCAACTAAAGCTATTGATTCCACAGAGCCACAATGCGCCTACAGATACACCAATACAGCGAAAGACGTCGAAGTAATCGTAGTAATAGTGACAATACCTTTGGCGTAGCCTGGATGATGTTGCGCCAGCTTTGAACAGGAAGTTATTCAAGCCTTGTCTCGGAGGCTGTAGAAGGACAAGCTAAGGGGCTTGAGCTGCGGTAACTGAGAGCAGCTCCTGCTTTGTTTCTATGTATGGAGCTTCTTAGTCTGGCCTTACGGTAAGCCGTGCTAACGATGGCTGTGATCGTGTTGCTCATGGTCGTCGCGTTGAAATAAAATGTTCCAAGAGATGTTAAGCCGCGGATTAACCGGCGTCAGAGTGCTCAGCTGCTGGCAGCCCTGTCTGAGCCTCTGCCAGCTGCCACGCTAATGAGATTGTTTCACTAGGCGGACTTCAAGATTGTCGCAAAGGATTACAAGATGCGCTTGAATGAAAAGAATCAAAAACAAGAAGCTGACCGTGTTGTCATTGGAGTAAATATGCTCTATCGTTGATGGCTGAAGTCAGCCTTGAAATATTACTCATCTTTTTATGCTTCTCGCAAATCATATCTGCGTTCTTCGTTGTGCTTACTATTATACAAAGTACACCACACATGCTTTATTCTTCGCTGGCGAGCCTTCAAGCCTTCATTCTTATATCAACAAAATTCTTCTCCTTCTCTCCGGAGCATCGATCGCGGCCTCTGGATTTGGCTTACATACTGAGCTGGTCTCCCTCCATACTTGACCCTGGTTTCGTAAGTTCTTCTTGTTACTTACTACACATGGCCTGTCTAGGCTAGCCAACCATACTCCCTATGCTCCTTCGCCGCCATTTTGCAAAGATAGCAAGGACAGGTGAGAGCGCTATAGCTACTCCAAAGTACCCCTGTGCTTCTAGATTTGGTGGTCGAGTCAGGCGATTATGTCTCTCTCGTTTCTTTGAGGGTCTGAACACTATGTACTCTCCAGTGCCGTCACCATCTTCAGCCTTTAAACAGCCTGCTCAAGGCTCGAGGCTCATTTCTGCCTCGCTTTGGATTGCATGTCCAACTGAACTGACAAAGCTAACAAATGCTCTTAGTTTTAGCTCAAGTTCACCTTTTATAGCGCTTAGTTTGCCACAAATCAGCTACATATAAGGGCTACAAGTGCATGTACTATTGGCCGCCAACCAGATAATCCGATCCCGTGATAAGAGCCTCTCCCTCTAACGCTATCTCACCATTCCCGTATTGATACTCCTTGTTGGGCGTTATTGGGCCTGCCGCTCAACCTGTCGCATCATTTGCCACTGCGATATCTACTCGCATCTTATCCCTAGCACTGGGGCTTGGCTTATGTTGGACACACACAAACACACACGTGCTATTCAGCCTGCGGCTAGCTCGTTCTTCTTCTTGGGTTCTTGCTTTTGTGCCTTGTGATTTCCCCTCTAGTCCTCTAGTCATCTCAAATCTATTGGATTCTTATCTTGAGGTTCTCTATCCCAATATGCAACGGCCTATGCTTGAAGCCAGTCTGATTTGGCTATCCTATGGTGTTGCCGTTTTAATCGCGCTGACTGTATCTTCTATTACGGTCTACACTTGGCAAGCTCCCCGCGATCGCTCACTTGTTGTAAGCTTGATAGCTGTTATTAGCATTGCAGCCCTTCTCGCCACAGTTCTGTTACTTCCTGTTGATATTGCCATCATTTCTTCAACTACCGATCGTACTTTGGGGTCCAAAAAGAAATGGGCAACACCAGACAAGATAGCCGAAATCACAGACACGTTGCAGCTTTTGTATTATGTGCTCTATAGCCTAGATGCTGCGCTATGTCTCTTTGTGATTCCCTTTGGATACTTCTGGTATGAAGAATATGACGAGATTGAAATTGAAGAGGGCCATACAGTATCCAGCCGGGTTATTAGGGCTGTAAAGAGCACAGTGGGTTTCGTCATGCTGGTCGTCGTGCTTCTAGTTCTAGGTTACTTTCTGCCCACGGAATCTCTCTCGTCTAACCTTCAGGGAGCATCTGCTTCTCTCGCCACTAAAAAGGTAGAAAAAGCACTCGACTTTTGTCTTGGCATCATGGCTGTTTTGGGGAGCCTTCTTTACGTTACCTACACTGGCGTTGGCCTTGCCTCACTTCCAATTTCGTTTATTCGCGCAGCTCCATCGCTATCAACACCTACTTTTGCCAACGCCAACGCCCGCTCGCTCTTGAGGAACCGCGAACGACAGCGCCAGCTAGAATTACGCAACAACAGCCGCTTCTCCTCCAAGGATCGTCGTGAACTTGAGCAGCTCGTGCGTGAAGAACGCACTCTAGTCAGGCGCCTAAGGCTGGCTGAAGAAGCCCAAGGCCTACGCCGCAGCTGGCTGCAGAAGTTCTGGCTCAGCATCTGTAGTATTCTAACGCCTCTGAAGCTGGTGGGAGGACTTGCAATGCTCATTGTAGCACTAGTCCTATGCTCGTCAGTATTGATTACCGTGATTGGTAAGGCAATACATGCATCGCCATTTAAGAACAATTACGATTATTCACTGGAAAAGTTGCACCTGTTTCAGCCCATGGACGCTCTATTTCTTTGGGCTGCTCAAAGCTTCCCCGCTGACTATGTATTGATGATACTATTGATTATGTTTCTCTTGGCTTCTTCCATATGCGGCGTGGCTACTGTTGGCATTCGATTTCTTTGGATACGCATTTTCCATATCCGCCACGGCAGGACCGCTCCCCAAGCTTTACTCATCACTACCATCATGCTGGCCATGATAATCCTCGCAATCAACCATTCTCTTGTGACCACGATTGCGCCCCAATATTCTCTATACGGAACACAGACCGTTTGCACAGCTTCTAATGTCAACCCTCTTGGGTGCTTGGGTCGACCGGAACTAGTTGTGAAGTGCTCCAGCATTTTACAGATTTCAGGACATGCCGCAGACATATGCACACCATCAGTGATGTCAACCTTTGTTCATAGAATCACGTCTACATGGCGCCTCTTTGGTGTCATAGATTTGTGGGCGCAATTCGCCTTCCTATTCGTGTTCCTTCTAACGCTGACCATTGTATTCGCGAGGGCACCCCAGTTGGATATTATGGAAATCGACGAGGATGCTGAGCACGACGAAGAAGAGAGATTATTGGCCCGTTCGACCCCCACTGAAGCATATGGGGGTACGTGGCATAATATCTCGGGCAGAGCCAGATCGAAAAGGTCTTTGACGGCTTCGTCGACAGCCGATAGTAGGGCAAGCCGGAGCAGTACAGCCAATTAACCAAAAATGGCCCTGGCGCAATGAGTATGTTCTAGACCTGCAAACATGAGGCGTGTTATTCTGGGCTTGTATACATAGTTTCTTTTTTTTTGTTCCTGTCTGGGCGTTAAGGTGTTTGTTTCTTTATCTGCTTTTGTTGTATATTTCATTATTCATCAATGTTTTCTTTTCACGTACCAAATGCCTATGCCTTCAGTGCTCCTGCTCTTCAGCTGGCTCCAATTGCTATCTTCTTCTTGTTCTCTTTCTGCGGCTTAACAAACCTAATAGCTTCATGTGTACTATCATCATAACTAGCCATCGGCCCCAGGTGCATTTCGCTCCAACATTCGGCGCAGTATATTTGTAGACGTTCACCCTCACAGCCAAGACATTGAAGGGTCGCGTCCGAAAAACACACTATACACCAGGCATCGGCATCTTCATCAGTGCAGTCTGATTCGGTAGTGAGGCGCTTGAATTTGGCTGATATGCTGGTAGGGACAGATGGAAGGTCAAGGGCATTCGTTCCAGCTGCTGCTGCCTTAGGGGGTGACGAAGGGGTTTGGAGAGCAAGTAAGCGTGTGGCAACGCTATCCACATCTGTAATGGGACGTAGTGGTGAAGATGTAACAGGCAGTTCTGAAGGTACAGAAGGAAGCCCAAGGCTATCACTGTTGCGACTATTCATGCATGGAGGGTCCAGATTTGGTAGCTCGTTTTCGAGCGCTTCTTCAATTTCGCGTTTTATTCTTTCCTTTTCCGAATGATGCGGAGTTGGGCCATCTATCTTGGATAGTAACTGTGCTTCTTCTTTCCTCTCGCTCTCGTTCAACCCTGGCTTTGAAGACTTGGATGTAGACTTATGAGGAGTAGGGTGGACAATGTGGTTTTGAACAGAGGATGATGAACCTGAGCCAGAGACGTTTACAGTAGCGCTGTTCCTGAGTGTCTTGAGCCGCGCAGCAAGAGAATCTTCCCGCGATGTCTGAGATTTCTGTGGTGCAAAGGCCGATAAGCTGTCCGTTGTATTAGAATAACGTACTTGACAATCACCCTAAGTCGCGATAAAAGGCGTACCTTGATTTTGCAGGTTTGGCGTCCTTGGCCACGGCAGTTCCCGGCTTAAGCGCCTTGAGGCGACTCAGCAATTCGTCCATATCATTTCGATCGGCCATCTCGCTAGATTATTAGAATCGCATAACCCTTTCAATTTATACTATAGTACGATCGAGGCTGGGTTGTCTGATCACCCTGATACCTTAAGAGTGGATATATGCATCAAAACCATACAAGGCGCGCTCTAATTAGGAGCGCCCCACTGAGAACTACACTATCTCGGTATATGCATATGCTAGGTGCTATAGCCTAAAAAAATTCACTTCTTCATCAATTTGCACACAACAAACATCTTGATTACCCATGACCGTTTCGACCTGAACCTCATCCCAATGAGCAACGGGCCTCTCATTAGCTTTAGTCCATCATGAACTCTCTGGCTGCAATTCGCCGGTGCCCTGAGGGTAGCCTTAATGCTGGCGTCCTGCGATATGGCAACGCTAGACTTACGTTACCAGTCTACCCAAGAGGCATACTATATCGAAGCAATCCTAGCTACCAACTACGCTACAAGTCTACCGAAAAAAAGCCCTTGACAATTGGGACACCAGAGCAGCAAGAGCTTGTCTATCGCCATGTTCGCAAGCCCTTCTCTGGGCTGACGGGCTCGGTGACAAAAAAGGCTATTAAACGATCTCTAACAGCGCGGAAGGAAACCTATAAGGAGCTTTTGAATGAGGTGCCAATTGATAAGATGACCCAGATGATCCTTGAGATGGCAGCAGCCAAGATCTTCCGGAACCAGGAAACAGCGAAACTATATTTTCCCTCTGTATTTTCCAAGTCTTCAGCTGCCTCGGATGCCACCCCTTCATCTGAGGCTCATGAAGATTCTACCAAATCGGTTGATTCTGAAGACTCAACGAGTCTGAAAAGTAGCGGCCCTCCTCCTAAGCACATGTCTCAAGAGCCGATGATGCACGGAGTCAACCCCGCCGAGGTTGAGGACATGATTCTGAACGGCATTAAAGAAGTCCGTCCTATTCTTAGAGGAAATTTGGCTACCGACCGTGAGTTCCCGCAAAACCTTGATACTTCTATACGCTTTTATGCTGACAAACAAACAGGATTCCCTGCCCCTTTCATCATGGTCCCTGAAGTTCCTCCTATGGCACTTCCGTATATATGCCAACACCATGTCATGATGGCTGTCCAAACTAGTCTCGAGGAGGCATTCTACGACTACTGTAAAGCCAATTACCCTCACATTCTAGAAAACAATGTATGGGACTCTCCTGTGGCCATTGAGCTCACAAAGTGGCCCAAAATCCTCAGCGCTGTTCAGTCTACATTCCCTGACCCGTCGCTTTCCAAACAATGCAAAGGCGGAACCACCAATATCCCTATTGAGGTTGCAATGCGCCCATTAAGTCCTATCCGCCACATTGCGGTACACCGTATCCCAGTTATTGCAAAAACCATAGTTGGCCTACTCGAGTATGGCCACCGAATTGCTGGATACTTGGGCGACGAAGAGCGCAAGTCTCAGATTTCCAATTGCATGGGCCATATCATGAGCTTGACTCGCCCCGTAGAAGCGGATATGGTCAAGGTCAGAAAACAGGCTCTCGCCGACGTTATGGAGCTTGAACGGCAACGCAATGAACTCATCAAGAAGCAGAGGGAAGTTCTAGTTCGTATGGCTGAAAACTACCGTGATTTGAAACTGAAGAGTGCTCCCAGGATCACTTCTCAGCTCCTCAAGTCCCTCAAGGTCGAATCAGGCACTATAACCAGAATTGTAAATTCGCTCAATGATCAGATTTCCAGATCTATGTCAAACAAAAACAAGGAAAATAGGTCATCTACTGAGCCTCTAACGATCAGCGAAGATAGCTCTTCCATCGCCAACTCAGAAAGTACAGCTGAAAGCCCATCAAGCTCTGGTGATTCTGATATTCCATTTGGGTCTAGTACAGACAATGCTCCCCCGCCGTTACCAAACCCACAGATGGTGTGATTCAAGACAAACTTCCAGAAGCTATGCCTGGTACCGAGCAGAAGTCGAAGACCCAAGCTACTGATAAGGTTTGCAAAGGAGCCGAAGAAAAGCTGGCCGAAAAAGAATCTGAAAAAGAGGTTTCCGAAGCAGCTAGATCCGCAGCTGAAAAGGTTCTTGAAAGTCAACCAGAACAGCTGTTTCAGGAACAATCTACAGAGCAAGCCGGTGTTACTGAACTTCCTGAAGAGCAAATTGAAGAGCATATCAACGCTGGTTCGGATGCCATCGCCATTGAAACGCCTACATCTTCTCTCGAAAAAGAGCCCGCGTCAGGACACGACGAAGTGGCCACCACAGCCTCAGATGTCAGTGAACAAGAAACAACTCTACTTGAAGATGAGGCTAGCTCTAGTGAGTCTACTGAACAGTACACGAAGAGCGATGCCGATGACGAGTTAGACAATGCCGCTGCTGATTCCAAGATGCCTGATGAGGATGAGATTCAGGAGGATGAAGAGGTAGAGGAGGAAGAAGAGGAGGATAACGATGAATTTGAGGACGACTATGAAAGTGATATGGGACTTGACGAAAGCGTCTACCCCATTGATTCCGACTCCTTGGTCGGCCTAAGCCCCCTTGAGCGCACATGTGAAATCATGCTTGCTCAGCATTACTGTGCTATTGGTGATCAAGAAGCCAAGAATGCTGAAATGGAGAGCCGCTTCCACACATTTGAGAAGAACAGGATCAAAGCTGAGGTTGAGAAGGAATTTTCTTCGCAAAAATACGTCCCCTCCACTTTGATCACAGACACCCCCGACTTCGATAAAATGTTCGAACAGAGACTAGAAGAACAGATTGCCACAAATCTTGCAAAAATCAACACTAAGAAGAAGAAGACGGAGTCGGCCATGAAGGGAGCCCGGACTGCCGCACGGAAACAAGTCGAAAAGGAGATGGCGAAAAAGCGAAAGGCCTTCAAGCAACAGGTCACGACTGAACGCAACAAGGAAAAGGCATTTGTTAAAGAACTCGCGAAACGTAAAAAGAATGTGGTCACCGAGCGTCTGCGGTGCTCTATGCTTGCTAAAATTATAATGGAAAACTACAGACTTGATGCGGAGGTTGAAAAGGCAGCTCTACTTCTCCATGACGGCCTCACCCATACTATCTATTCTACGAATTACAGCCTCATCAACGCCTACGCCAACAACATTATCTCTAAGCCGCAATCCGCCCCTACACCCGAGTCTGGGTTTGATAAAGAGGCACTAATTAACATACTGCCTTCAATTTCCAAACAAGACACGCCCATTGATACTTCAGAGGCTAGCCAGACAATGAACGCCGAGATGGAAGCTATTGAGGTTGAGATTAACGCCTACTCCAACAGTACTGCGCCACACGGCGGCGAATATGACTTTGTTGTTGAGCGCCTGGAACTCGACGAACAGGAAAAAGCCCAAAAGAAGCTCTTAAAAGAGCCCTTCCCGTCCTTTGAACACGCCGACATAGAGGATGCGAACGATGCGCTATCGGTCCATGTTGATCTGCGTACTCCTGGGTCGCCAGACACGCTCTCGCGCGAGCTACAGCAAGTAGAAAACCTAGACTTTGATACTCCTGTCGTCCAGGTACCAGCAGACTTTCCAGAGTCGGCCATCTCGCCCGACCGCATGATAGTTTCGGGTGCAGACGTTCCGGAAGACTTGCCGTATGCTAAGATTGCGCCAGAACGTATGGTGTTGGCGCCGGTGGAATTTGAGGTTCCTGATAATGTGGCTGATTTTGAGGAACTTGATAAAGATGTTGATCCGCTCAAGACTCTACATGTGCCAAAGGTTGGAGAAAGTCTTCCTATCCAAAATGAGAAAGCACGTGCCCCTTCAGCACAGATCCTACTTGACGATATGCCAGCTAGCAGCGCCACTGTTAGCGAAGCTTCTGCCAGTGAGATTTTAGCCGACGAGGCTACTTCTGGGATCAAGGAGAAGGAGCATGAGACCTCTACTTTCGATGTGGCTGAAGTCGAGAATGCCAGTGAGCCCAAGGCTGAAATTTCACCTAAGCCTACTGTTTCTGAGACTTCTGAGATGTCTGAGACCGCTGCTATGGCTGAAGCTGAGACTTTTAGCGAGACTGAAACGCCTGAAGTGGCGGAAGTGACAAAGGGGGATATGGTCGAAGCCGAGGCTGCTGAATCTTCCTGCACTGAGACTCCAAACGAGGCATCTCCTACTAAAGAACTGGCTGAAGAAGCTCCTCCATCTAGCGAAGCCCCCGCTCCCGCCGCCGCCGAGGAAAGCCCGAAACCGATTCTAAGCCGCCTTACATCATGGTTCCGTAAGAGCGACTAAAGAAGGCTGACATGATGTCACAGCTCCCAACGATGTGGCGGGGACTGTTAATGTATATTAGTTCTTTGGCGTGTACGATATTGATCGATTTAAAAAGCATTAACTTCATCTAGAGTCAAATGTAAAAATGCTAAGACTATCGTGTACTCTACAACGTTAGGCATATTTTAGAATATTTTCCACCTCCTGTCTAGTTTTCAGTATAATCCTCCTCCTGAATTGTGACTGTGCCTTGTGCTCGATCACAACGCCCAGCTAAGGTCTCACACCTCACTAAGCCCAAGAACAAGAACCCAGCTAGTGTAAGAAATGCTAGAAGAAGCCCCCCCGCTAAGTATACTCGCTAGATTTAGTCTTTGCACAAGGCAGTCAGTCTGTCGTGGTTGATATTTAGCCCCCCTCCTCCAACGTAATCACAGCCAAGATATCAAGCTTCATGCCATGCAGAGCCAAAAGAAGATGAGCTGCTCAAAGGGACTAAGCACTAAGCTGGTGCTAGCCTGGTCACACTTACTTCACTGTGATGCTCTTTGGATGGAAGTCAACCTGTTAGCATCAAGCATCCTTCACCTTTATTAATAATCGTGTCTGCCTTTCTACAGTCTGTATTCTTACCTAACCCCAAATCTCACCGGAAAGGAAACTCTATTCTGGCATTCTGGCGCATGAGCTGAAGGCCAAAGTCGTGAAAGGGATGTCGCTGCAAGCATCCACCCTTGAGTCCAAGCTAGCCTCTTTGTATATTAGCACCAAAAGATAAATAGAGCTCTTTGTCCCGTTCTCCTTCTCTTTGCTCATCGACTATACCATCTACAACTTCTTCACTGCCTCTGATATTACAAACAGGTTTGTTCAACTTGGGCCCTTTTTGACTCGATACTCATCAATAGCTAACCTTGGTGTTCCCTGATTACCTGCAGCTCTCTCCTGTTAAACTCGTCTGAAACATCGAAGCCTGCCTGCTTGTCCATCAACCAACTTAACGCACAATCCTACCAATAATATACTGTCGCTCCTTGCACTCTGTCTGTACTCGGTCTGTTGTCTGTTGTCTGCTGTCTGCTGTTTGCACTGTGTTGTCTGCTGCCAAGAGCCCCCAAGTCCCACCCCAGCCCAACCCAACCCCTGGCCGAATTTCCTGTTTCAATCATTAAACCTTTCGGTTCTTCTTCTTTCGTCGCCGTACATTTGCCTTTTTTTTTTCTCTTCTCCCCCCTCCCTTCCCTTCGAAATGAAATCTTCCACAATTACTGGTCCCCTCGCTGTCTTCATCGCACTCTTTGTGCATGTTATAGCGGCGCCCAATATCAAAATCGCTCCCGGGACTGCATCCCTCACCATTCGCGATGCTTCTGTAGCCCTAAAGGATAACTTTCTTCAGGACCTATGGAAGCGCCGCGGTGGCGGCGGAAGCGGTAGCCGTGGGAGTAGCAGCAGCGGTAGTACGTCAAGCTCTAGTGGCAGTCGTGGCAGCAGCGGTAGCAGCGGCAGCAGAGGCAGCAGTAGTTCTAGTTCCAGCAGTCGCGGCGGTAGCAGTCGAGGCGGTAGCAGTTGGGGCAGTAGCAGTAGCAGCTCGAGCAGAGGAGGCTCGAGTGGTACGTCCTTGTATAGGCTAGCTACATCGCTATCCCGCGACTCCGCGGGAGATGTAGAGATCTGCTTTCATTCTTGTCGCGCAACTGTCGGCAGTTGCTACCTCGCTCGTTATTCCACTTGGAAACTATTCTTTCCTATGACAGCCCCCGCAAGCACCATCGTCATGAAGGCCTGCTTAACTAACCTTCTTTTCAATAGGCTCTAGCTCCAGCTCCAGCTCTGGCTCCGGCTCTCGCGGTAGTGGTAGTTCATCCTCTTCCTCTTCCTCAAGAGCAGGGTACGTTTTTCATGATTCTTTCCTACATACAACTCTTGACTCCTGCTAACAAAACGCGCAGCACTGGTAGTCCACGGACATTTGGTGGTGGTAGTTACTATGCTGGCGGTGCTACCACTCCCTACAGATCTGGCAGCAGATCAGCAGCCGGTCTCACTGGCGCCTTCTTCGCCGTTGGCCTTCTGTCCTTCTGGCCGGCCCTTTGGCTAACCAACGCCTACTTGTACCACTACCCGTCTTCTTACCGTTACCATTTCCACAACCAGTCCAGCAACGCCAACGAAAGTCTGCCGGTCATCTGCGCCTGTGCTGAGGGCAGTCTGTGCGGCTGTGATGAGAATAACTCGACTACCTACTTCGACTCCATGGTTGGCAACGGCTCCTACTCTGGCCTCAACACCAGCGTCGTTAGTGTCGCGCAGGTCAACGGAACCAAGACGCTACTGGTCAACGGAACTCTTTCAAACGACACCACCAGTCCCACGGAGGACTCGGAAAGCAGCGATGATAGCAGCATGGCCATATTGAACAGCCCTGTCAGTCTTCTCGGATACTGGCCAGTCGCTGTAGCTGCTCTTGCTGCAGTCTATGTCGTCTAAGCATGCATGATCCACCCATTTCACAAACCACTTTGATTCTTGGATATTTTTATTTGCTGAATGTCTGTACATATGCTTTTCGTCTATGATGCTTTTCTTCTTACTAAGATTTTAACTTGTCATTTTTTTTATATTTAAATTATAATATTTTCAATAATTGCACCACTTTTTTTTTGATCACGCAATTCTGTTCATCCGTCAAGTATGTAAATAAGGCTGAATCATTTCCGCGACTTAGGGTTTTGCCCGAGTTGGCTGACTAGGGTTAGTCTTAATCTATGCTTATCGATAAAAGCTCGCAAGAATTTTTGACATCGCGATTGACCAACATTTTGGGCATCATGTTTGGTGTCATCGCAAAACCATCATCGCTTCTCAACCACATTTTCTCTCTCTTTTAGCCGCTGTCTATGCTTTGATAATCTCCCTACCGCCGACTCTTAGTCCACGTTAATACCCCTCCCCGCAATAATTTCGAATACGAGCCCCGTGATCCTAACCACCGTCATGAACGCGCATGCCATACTCACCTCCCACGGCTGGCGGGGTACTGGCCACACACTGCACGCACATAATGACCAGATCGGAATTGCTAAACCACTGCTAGTAAAGCACAAAAAAGACAATAGCGGCCTCGGTACCTCCAACATTGTTTCTGATCAGTGGTGGCTCAGTGCCATTGACGAACAACTCAAGGGGCTTGATACCACCAGTGGCAAGCCCGTACAAACAGTCAAGACCGGCATGATTGGCCGTCTCGACCGCCGAGTCCAGCGGTACTCATTGTATGACTCGTTTGTCAAAGGCGAAACTCTCGATAGCACAATCGACAAAGACAAAAAGTCCATGGCTGGGTCTGTTGGTCCCTCTTCCCTAGCCAGCCAACCCAAATCAAACTCAAAATCGAATAAAAGCAAAAAGAATAGCCTCCTGCCAACACCCCCTCTATCTTGTTCTTCAGCGACGCTCTCATCATCTACAAGCACCTCTATATCCGCATCCCCTCCACCCCCAAGAAACGAAACCAAAGATGAGCGACGCGCGCGCAAGAAGGCAAAACAACTGCGCAAGATAGAAAAGGCAGCCAAGAAGGAAGCTAAACTAAAGCGAAAAGCGGAAAAGGAGTTGAGGCGGCGTGAAAAAGAAAAGAAGCGCGCGAAGAAACAGCAGCGTGCAGAAGAGAAATCCGCGAGAAGAGCAAGGAAATTAGCCAAACGTGCAGAAACATGACGTCGATGCATGCAAACAACATCTCAAGCTGCAAACATGTGTTTCTTGTTATCCTCTATGGGCATAGGCATGGGCATCTCGGCACGGAGCAATTCTTCTTTGGGTATTGTGTTTTTCTACTTGTCTTCCTCTCCGTCCTGCGTATACTGGGGTCTACATTATACTGGCGTTTCATTCAGCGTTCTACATTAAAAGGGTATCAGGCATTAAAATACATGGATGGGTCTTATCATTTGTCTCATCGTTCTATGCTTCTCGTAGCTTTATCAGGTCAATTTAGGAAGCTTACCGGGCTTGTTAGATAACAACCACGGTCTTCTGTCCCAAAAGTCGTCCTTGATGATATCCATGTGTTCAACGACAATGCGAGCTTTAGCTCTCTTCTTCCTATCCTTTTCGGTCTGTGTCTTGGATTCGACGGTTGGTTCAGCAACCTTTTCGACCTCTGCTGCAACGTTGTGGCTACCGGGCTCTACAAGTTCGTACTAGGATTTTGTCAGTGGTCTCCACACACAGTATATGCTAGTAGAAACTTACGTCGCGGAAGACAACGCTACCCTTCTTGAAGATGGCGGGCTCGTTATTGTAGTTGATGCCGAATTGTGAGAACAATATTTCATTCTTGTCTGCCGCTAATGTTCCCTAGAATGAGGTCAGTAGCTTCTTCTCTCACTCGATTAGAACGGCCGACTTACTGCAAGGGTCTTCTCGGCTTCCTTCGGGTCCATTCCGCCTTGTTGCACCAGAGTCCAGAAAGATGTATTGTATAGATTGTTGATGTGGCCTAGGTTTTGGGGGAGAGTTTTTTGAGTCAATATACGTTCTTCAATCAGGTAACGTCATTTAGCAGGGGCCATACAATCTGCTTGTCTCCAGGCAAGATAGTCTCGTAGATTAGACAATGCCGGGTAGCAGACAGCCCGGCCATCAAAGCCCGGTAAAGGTGCAGTGAGAGGGATATCTGGAAAGTATTTTGACCAGTGAAAAATATAGTTGGCCGTAAATGTCGCTACTACAGTTGTAACCAGTTTGCTGTATTTACATGTTAGCACAGAATAACCAAAAATCATGGCTTGGTTGACAAAAGACTTAGTGCTGCTCATACCTAGATCGTCGTTCAAAAAGCGTCGTGTTTTTGTGAAATACAAAGCTATATTCATCGCTTTGGCCATAGGCAATAGTGATGTCAGGGAGCTCTGTAACAACAGCCTTTGCCGCTACATTCATCAAATCCAGCGCGCGGATATCATTAGGTTTTTTAAACCCATACTTCTGGCAGAGTCTTGTTTTATTAGCAAATGTCATGATCCAATTGATCACCATTGGTTAGGGTTAAAGCTTACTTGGTAAACCCTCGACCATCAATCCGCACTACAATCCATGTATTTTGTAGAAGATGGTCTGGCTGCTCAAACAGCCGAACATACTCAAATCTAGGACACACAACTGGTTAAAAAAAGAAAATGGAAGCCAGAAACAAAGATAATGAGCTCCCAGATACGCACTTTGAATTGGCCATTTCTGTCGTGTAGTGGTTTCGTTGTGTTAAACCGAAGCGCTGCTGGGAAGATTTTGACGCCCCGCTCTCTAAAAAGAAAAAAAAAAAAGACAAGAGATCTGACGCTCATGTTGCATTTGAGTAAAGTGGATCCTCTCAAAACTCAGCCTTGTCAGACCCTGATTCAGCCTTTCCGTGTCGCATGAAATTATTTCCCCTATTGTAGTTTCAAGCCGACCCGAGGCCCAATTATCTAGAGACCATCTTAGTTTACGAGAGAGTTGAAAGCAGGCGACTACCATTGAACAACAACTACGCTATGAACCTGCTACTCTCCGACGACTATCTCCCCCAAGATTACCCAGAGCACATCACCAATACCATCCGCTCTGGCCATGCAACATGTCTGCGCTTCAATTATAAGGGCGACTACCTTGCTTCCGGACGGGTCGAGGGCACCGTTGTTGTGTGGGACTTGGACACAATGGGCACTGCACGTAAGCTCCGTGGTCATAACAAGACCATTAGCTCACTAAGTTGGTCGCGATGTGGACGATACCTTCTTTCCGCATGCCGCGGCTGGAAGGCAATTCTATGGGATCTCCATGATGGCAAACGGTTGCGTGAGGTGCGTTTTAGGGCGCCCGTGTATACGGCTGAGATTCATCCAACAAACCAGTAAGTTCTCGTGTAGTTAGTCTCGTCGCAATCACGTCGCTAACGATGGCCTGGCAAGCTTATTGTTCAATGTTTCACTGTACGAAGAACAGCCATTGCTCGTCGATGTTTCCAATCCCGTCGACAAACGAGACATCCTCCCCTCCTTCAAGAAACGTGATACAACAGATCTTGACCCCGAGACCATAGAGAAGCATGCCAAAGAAGACGCGAAACAAATGACAACAGCCATGATTTTTACCTCAAACGGCGACCATATAATAGCAGGCACAAACAAAGGAAGATTGAATCTTATTGACACCAAGACCCGAGAGATGATATACTCGGAAAAGGTTTGCAGTGGCGCAATAACTACAATGAAGATCACCGGCTCCGGAAAGGATCTGCTAGTCAACTCTCAAGATCGCATTATCCGCACATTCAAGATACCAAACTTGTCATCGGAACATCTTGATATCGATACAATACAATTGCCGCTAGAACACAAGTTCCAAGATGTAGTCAACAAGCTTTCGTGGAACCACGTTACCTTCAGTGCCACAGGTGAGTACGTCGCAGCATCCACGTACAACAACCACGAACTATACATTTGGGAGCGCGGCCACGGTAGTTTGGTGCGCATGTTGGAGGGACCCAAGGAAGAACAAGGCACAATAGAGTGGCACCCACACAGAGCAGTTCTGGCTGCATGTGGGCTGGAGACTGGTCGTATTTACATCTGGTCCGTGACAAGCCCACAGAAATGGTCAGCACTAGCACCAGACTTTGCTGAAGTCGAGGAAAATGTGGAGTACATTGAGCGAGAAGACGAGTTTGACATTTGGGCACAAGAGGAAATCCATCAAAGACGATTGGATGCAGAGGACTCTGATGTAGACGTCTTGACGAAACCGCCCTCCAAGCTTTACGATGACTACGAGGGTCAATTCCGCATGCCCATACTTTTCAACTTGGGAGAGAGCGACAGTGAGGAAGAGTTTGTGGCGGTTTCTACGGGAACTATGCGTAGAAGGAGTCCTGGGGAGGCGGAGGCAGCAGACGATGAACGACCAGTAGCACCAAAGAAGAAAGTCGGCCGACCTAAAAAGCGATAAACATCCATCAAGTTCCAACAATGGACGTACTTAAAATCACAATCTTTGGTTCTTTGTCCGCAAGGGTTGGTCATAACATCAAGGCTGGACTGGACGATGAACCATGTTTATTATGACAGCAGACATTGCGCTCAAACTAGCGACAAAGTCTACACGAATTACGATCGACTTGTTCTAATTTTCAGCGCCTAAATGCCACGAATGTGATGGTGCAGAGCGAGACATGTAAAAGTACGTGCTGTCAAGCAAAGGTAAAAAGGATTGCAAACAAAGTTGAGAACTTTTGCAAGATGATACCTCAAAAATTTCTAGAAGAAAAGAAGCTTGATATCATGGGTAATAGCCGTGGCCTTGCAGGGATATACTATAGACGGGAAACGTGGGAGAATATCATATGCCTATCCAACTTGTAGCTCCCCTCTGAAGCTTTATAGCTTACTTATCCGTTACCGCTTACCCGCTATACTTAGCAGCTTATATCCCCTGGAGGTTTGCGCTATGCGCACGAAATAGAGGTTCCTGTGCCTGTAGCTCGCTAGATAGGGCACTGTAGTGAGGTGACCTCGCAAAATAATATCAAGTTGTGTATAAATACTTGTGGCCACAGACCACAATTATGTGGATCTTAGACTGCTTACTAAAAAAAGGCTAGTTTTTTCTGAGAAAGCTGGCTACAAGCTTAGTACCAGGTACAGGGAAAACGCCAAAATTGCGCGCCAAAATACGCGACTTGGATGTACCAGTACCCACATAACTTTTTTGGTTTCTTTCCTTTTCGTGCCTGTTTTGGCCTCCTTTTTGCCAGGTAGGCTCCCAGCCGCACTCCCTAGAAAGAAAGGTCAAAGTTCCAGCCAAGGCTGGTCTTAATAGTTGTCGCCCTGTCCACTATCGTAAATTTTCTAACCTTCCCTTTGACAACCTCCATTGAACACTGACTTATTCATCGATAACGCGACACGATCGAGCCGAAACTCTTGGATTCCATTGGCTACGGGATCTCCGAATCGATAACTCGTGACTTTGGATCTTTTTTCCTCTCTTGCGACTGATTTCAGTGGCCATTACAGCGATCAACTTGGCCGACAAGGCCTGGCAGAAGAGGTACTGCTTCGCTCGCTCCTGTGATCCGTTTCCCATCTTGGGCCAGTCTTACCAAGTGCTTCAAGAAGGCCATCGTTTTCTCGATTTTTCCCTTCTTCTCATCAGTCCTCCACTGCGCGTCATCGCACATTGACGTGCGCCATCGTCTTGCGATTGATTGTGTCCTGCATTCTCATCGTCGCTTCTTTTGCTGTTTGTTTTTGTCTGATTTTCTCCCAAAAATTGTGTGTATTGATACCGTTTATTCAGTTCTCTCTTTTTTTTTTTCTTATTTTTTTCTTCGTTATTTTATCACTCCCCATACGAAAACGCGCTCGTTTCCGCGCTGGCCATTCTTTCATTTTTACAACATCGAGTTTCGGCCTTTGATTATCGATCAACCAACGCGATTGTATATCGCTGTCCCGACTCGTCAAAAAACCCCCGATAATTCTCTTCTAATTCCGATTTCGCCCCCAAAACAATCGCGAACATGGCGAATCTCTACTTTACGCATTCTAGCGCTCCGCTCAAGACGGTGCAAGAAATCCAGTTTGGTATCTTGCCACCCGATGAGATCAAAAACATGAGTGTCTGCCATATCTTATACCCCGAGACCATGGACGAGATGCGTTTGAAGCCTCGTGAAGGTGGCTTGAACGACCCCCTTCTCGGCTCAATCGACCGTCAGTTCAAATGCAAAACATGTGGTCAGTCTATGGGCGAATGCCCTGGTCACTTCGGCCACATTGAGCTTGCAAAGCCGGTGTACCATCCCGGTTTCATCAAAAAAGTCAAAAAAGTGTTGGAGATTGTCTGCCATAACTGCAGCAAGGTGAAGGCCGACAGAGTTAGTCTCTCTCAACTTCTCGCATTGTTTTTTCTTCAGGCTACTTGACTTGGGCCGTATGCTAACAAACTGGAATAGAGCGACCCTGATTTCGTCAGAGCTGTGGGTACCCGTGAACCAAAGGCCCGCTTCCATCGCGTTTGGGAAATCTGCAAGAAAAAGAGAATCTGTGATAATTCTGATCACGAAGCCTCGGCTGCTGATGATACATTCCTGCCTGCGGGTAAAACCAAAGCTCCTATTAACCATGGTGGCTGTGGTAACTATGCTCCCGAGGTTCGCCACCAAGGGCTCACCATCAGTGCTAAGGCCGAAAACAATAACGAGGAAGGCGGCGGTCCTCGGAAAAAGGATCTAGTTCCTATTACTGCTGAGCAAGCGATGAACATCATGCGTCGCATTTCAGACGAAGACCTCCGTGATATGGGTCTTAACATTGACTATGCCCGTCCTGAGTGGATGGTGGTCACCGTTCTTCCTGTCCCGCCTCCTCCTGTCAGACCTAGTGTTTCCATGGATGGTACTGGTACCGGCATGCGGAATGAGGATGATTTGACTTACAAGCTGGGTGACATTATCCGCGCCAACTCAAACGTAAAGCAGGCCATGCGTGAAGGCTCTCCAATGCACATCCAGCGTGATTTCACTGAACTTCTCCAGTACCACGTTGCTACTTATATGGACAACGATATAGCTGGCCAGCCTCGTGCTCTGCAAAAGAGTGGTCGTCCTGTCAAAGCTATTCGTGGGCGTTTGAAGGGCAAGGAAGGACGTCTTCGTGGAAACCTGATGGGTAAGCGTGTTGATTTCTCCGCCCGTACTGTTATCACGGGCGACGCCAACCTTTCTCTGGATGAGGTTGGTGTTCCTCGCAGTATTGCCCGTACTTTGACATACCCTGAAACTGTCACGCCTTACAACATCAGCAAGCTGCATGAGCTGGTAGAGAATGGTCCCAACGAGCATCCTGGTGCCAAGTATGTCATCAGATCAGATGGCACACGCATTGACTTGCGCCATCACAAGCGCGCTGGCCAAATCTCTCTTGAGTATGGCTGGAAGGTCGAACGTCATTTGATGACGGGTGATTATATTGTTTTCAACCGTCAACCGTCGCTGCACAAGGAATCTATGATGGGTCATCGTGTCCGTGTGATGCCTTACTCTACTTTCCGTCTCAACCTGTCGGTTACCTCACCATACAACGCTGATTTCGATGGTGACGAAATGAACCTTCACGTACCTCAAAGTGAAGAGACTCGCGCCGAGATCAAAGAGCTCTGCATGGTTCCTCTCAATATTGTTTCCCCGCAAAGAAATGGCCCTCTGATGGGTATTGTACAGGACTCCCTGGCTGGTGTTTATAAAATGTGTCGTCGTGACACTTTCCTTAACAAGGAGCAGATCATGAACTGCCTCCTGTGGGTACCTGGGTGGGATGGAATCATTCCACAGCCTGCTATTTTTAAGCCCCGCCCTCGCTGGACTGGTAAACAGTTGATCAGCATGATCATTCCGTCTGCAATCAGCTTATGGACAAAACCTGATAATGGTCAACACAACCCTCTTGCGGACGATGGCGTTTTGGTTCAGAGTGGTGAGCTGCTCTACGGTCTACTGACCAAAAAGACTGTTGGTGCTTCAAGTGGTGGTATCGTCCATCTTGCTTATAACGAGCTTGGCCCTGGTGGTGCAATGGCGTTCCTTGTCGGCGTGCAACAAGTTGTTAGTTACTGGCTTTTGCAAAACGGTCACAGTATTGGCATCGGTGATACCATTCCTGACAAAGTCACTATCGAAAAAGTTCAAAAACACATCAATGAAGCTAAGGATCAAGTTGAGGATCTTACCAACCAAGCCACCAGTAATAAACTCGAGGCCTTGCCTGGTATGAATGTCCGTGAGACCTTTGAAAACAAGGTTTCTATGGCTTTGAACAAAGCTCGTGATGATGCTGGTAAAACTACACAGGCGTCACTCAAGGATCTCAACAACGCTGTCACCATGTCTGCTTCTGGTTCCAAGGGTTCGACTATCAACATTTCGCAGATGACGGCTCTGGTCGGTCAGCAAATTGTTGAAGGAAAGCGTATTCCTTTTGGGTTTAAATATCGGACTCTCCCTCATTTCACCAAGGACGATTATTCCCCCGAAGCTCGTGGGTTTGTTGAGAACTCATACTTGCGTGGCCTTACTCCTAGCGAATTCTTTTTCCATGCTATGGCCGGTCGTGAAGGTCTTATTGACACTGCTGTGAAGACTGCAGAAACTGGCTACATCCAACGTCGTCTAGTTAAGGCTTTGGAAGATGTTAGCGCAAAATATGACGGTACCGTGCGCAACTCTCTGGGTGACATCGTCCAGTTCCTCTACGGTGAAGATGGATTAGACGGTATTCACATTGAGAAGCAGCGCATGGACCATGTAAATGTTGGACATGCAGCGTTTGACAAACTGTTCCGTGTTAATGTCATGTCGAATGACGCGACCGAGAACGCCAAGATTGTTGAGAGCCTAGAGTATGGCAGAGAGCTCTTGGGTGACCCCGAAGTTCAAAACTTACTCGACGAGGAGATTGAAGCCCTCAAGAATGACCGTACACTGGTGCGTTCTGTGAACGTCAAGGGCGAGGACTCACTACAGCTGCCCCTTAACGTTGTCCGTATCATTGATATGGCAGCTAGCCAATTCCACATTACTGCCTCCAACCGTAGCGATCTCCGCCCTGAGGACGTCATCCCTGCCGTCCGTGACATGCTCAACCGGATGTCTATTGTTCGCGGAGGTGATCCAATTTCCCAGGAAGCTGACCGCAACGCCACTATTCTGTTCAAGGCTCAGCTTCGCTCTCGCCTCTCCTTTAAACGTGTTGCGATGGACAAGCGCCTGAACAAGCTAGCTTTTGCCCATATTCTTGGAGACCTACAGACACGCTGGGATAAGGCATTCATCAACCCTGGAGAGATGGTCGGTGTGCTTGCTGCTCAGTCGATTGGTGAACCTGCTACTCAGATGACCCTAAATACGTTCCATTTCGCCGGTGTGTCCTCCAAGAACGTCACACTAGGTGTGCCACGTTTGAAGGAAATTCTCAACTTGGCAACCAACATCAAGACCCCTTCTATGCAAGTATTCCTGGACAGCTCTAATGCTAGCCAGGAACAAGCGAAGAATCTCCGTAGCATTGTCGAGTACACAAACCTGCGCTCTGTCACCGCCATGACTGAAATCTACTATGACCCTGTTGTTACCAGCACGACGATCCCTGCCGACATGGATATGATCGAGTCGTTCTTCCTGATACCCGACGATAGCGATCATTCTACCAGTCGGCAGTCCAGGTGGCTGCTTCGTATCACCCTTGATCGCCAGAAGATGCTAGACAAAGGTCTGAAGATTGAGGATGTCGGCAACAGAATCAAGTCTGAGTATCCCAACGACTTGGCCGTCGTCTTTAGCGACAACAATGCTGAAGACCAGGTTATTCGCATTCGCTCGATCAAGGATGACGCGGACAAGGATGAAGATGATGGCAGTGCCATTGAGGATGATGTTATGCTTAAGCGTTTGGAGGCTCATTTGCTTGACTCGCTGACTTTGCGAGGTGTTCCTGGCATTGAGAAGGCTTTCCTGACCAAGGGTACCATTCTTGTTGAAGACAACAAGGGTGCTCTCATTGCTTCAAAGTCAGACCCCATCTGTGCTGAGTGGTACCTAGATACCTCGGGATCCGCACTGCGTGAGGTTCTAGTCGTGGATGGTATTGATACCCAGCGTACCTACACCAATTCAATCTGGCAGGTGTTTGAGGTGTTCGGCATTGAAGCTGCGCGCTCCGCCCTTTGCCGTGAGTTGACCAACGTCCTGGCTTTTGATGGTTCCTACGTCAACCATCGCCACATTGCTCTGCTAGTTGATGTTATGACCTACCGTGGTACAATTGCCGCTGTTACCCGTCATGGTATCAACCGTGCTGACACTGGTGCTCTGATGCGTTGCTCGTTCGAGGAGACGGTGGAAATTCTTTTGGATGCCGCTTCTAGCGGAGAGCTTGACGATTGCCGCGGTATCTCTGAAAACGTAATGTTGGGTCAGCTTGCCCCTATGGGAACCGGCGCTTTCGAGGTGCAGCTCGATCTAAAGATGCTGCAGACTGTCATTTCCGACAACAATCGTATGGGTGTCATGGCTGGTATGCCTACCTCGAACGACTCATTAGACGGTGCTTCTACTCCTTATGATTCTGGGTCACCGATGAGAGATAGTGGCTACACGAATGTAGGCGCTGACATGGGTAACTTTTCACCTATTGTTGCTGCCGGCAATGAGTCTCCAGCTGGCTTGGGCACTGAGTACGGTGGCCCCAGTGGTTACCGGTCTGGGATGCAGAGTCCTGGCTTTTCGGGAATGTCACCGAACCCGTACTCGACATCGCCAACTTCGCCTCTCAATGCCATGTACTCTCCTACGTCACCTAGTGGATCGTACTCCCCTACCTCTCCCATGTCGTCGATGGCTGGTCGCTACAGTACTTCGCCTTCGTTCAGCCCTTCATCGCCTTCGTTCTCACCAACATCGCCTATGATGCGGCCCACGAGTCCTTCCAGTCCCAACTACAGTCCGACATCGCCCAGCTATTCCCCGACATCCCCTGCCGCACGTCATTACTCTCCGACATCGCCGCAGTTCAACTCGCCCACCTCTCCTAATTACTCTCCTGCGTCACCAAACTACAGCCCCGCTTCTCCTAACCTGCACGGCCCGGGTGCGACGTCTCCTTCTTACTCGCCGGCATCGCCAACGTGGTCGCCTACCTCGCCACAGGCATACTCTCCTACTAGTCCGACTTTCCAACGTAGCCCTGGCGTACAGGGCTCGCCTACAAGTCCTAGTTATTCGCCGACATCACCTCAGTGGTCCCCTAGAACGCCTGGTCACCCTGGCCAGGGCTCTGGCTCTGGTGGTAACCAATAGTGAGTTCTGTTCATGCATTTGGCTCATGCTTTCATTCAAGATGAACGGCCGATGGGCTAACCAACGAAAAAGAATTGCCCTCCCTGCAGAATTACATATCTGCAATATCTAACCATTTTGATGGTGGATCAGACGTGTAATATGACGCGACGCCGGCTGTCGTAAATCCCTTTTTTTTATTTTTCCATTACCAAATGTGGTTTTCTTTGCATTTACGCTGGCTTCTTTCCTACTTTTGCTGTTCTTTTTCTTCGTTGTTTTGGTTTCTGTTGTTATTTCCCGTTCTATTTCAAAGGCCTTACGTAGCCGTCTGTTTGTCTCTTCCTATCGTTTTCCCACTACGGTTTATTTATCCCTTTTTTCTTCAGTTTTTGGCGTGATGCGATGGTCGTTATATTTTCCCTTTCCTCTTTTCCTTGACTTGGTCTTTCTTTTCTTTCCTTTTCACGCACTTTCATGTTATAGACTCTTTTAAATTCAGAGAGCACTTTTTTTTTCAAGAAACATAGCAAGGTTTAGGCCTTTTGTGACGTAGTGAGTAAATTGTAGTATTTCTTTCTGGCTTATGCGTAGTCCAATGTCAACCAGACGTATGCTTGGATGTCATATGATTTGGCCACATAATGATCTATAAGTGCAGATTGTGAGATCAAGATAGCGGCGGGAAGGGGAGGTGGTTCTGCGATTGGATGAATGGGACTTGATGACGTTCGGAGGCCGTTTTAAATTTTTTTTTTTTTTAATTTTCTATCCTTTTTTTTTATTTTTTTGACAAATTCAATGAATACGAGAATAGTGCAAGAAGGCCAGTAACAGGAATAAGAACCATGACAAATGAGAACTGCATTGACGGAAGGAGCACACAATACAATACGTCCCCGCAAAGGACAGAAAGCGAGGGCTGTGGCCCTTTTTGCTTGCAAGCGAGGACAAAGAAATCCTACGGAAATTGAAACTTGCCAAAAGACTGGTGAAGTTGAGGGGAGGAGGAGAGAAAAGATGGACGGTTGGATAACAGCGGAGAAGGAAGGCAGCGACAGATATCTCGTCTTTGATCATCTTGGAAGAGCATCAAGGAACTGTACTTTGGCTCGTGAGAAAGAAAAAGAGGGAAATGCGTGAGGGTTTGTAGACACATACTAGAGATTTACATGTGTGCTGGAAGTATACTTATGTATGCATGTATACACGCATACATATACCTACCTGTACGCATTGTACACTGTACAGTATGTATGCAAGATGGTGCAGGGTGCAGCTAGTAGTAGTACATATGTAATGTGTAGCATTTTGGTAGCATCTAGGTTATTTCCTTCTGCTTCGGAGCCCCGCTTATTGTTCCTCGAGATCCCTTGTCGCCAGAGTTGCAATTGCCCTCTTTTTGCCGTCTGCGCACTTTCCCATTTTTCGACAAATCAGCGTCGTGGAAAGGCGCAAGGCGTTGCCCTCTTGGACGAATCACAGAGAGCGAGTTCACGTGCTGAGATAAGTCACATATGCACGTCTAGATGAGCACAAGCAGATGGCGAGAAGGCAGAAAAGATAGAAAGGAGGAGAGGTGAGGAGAGGGGGTAGAGTGGATAGGACGAAGGCAGGGTGGGGGCGACCACAGGAGGACGGAGGAGTGCACATATTACTTTTTTTCTTCTTTTTTATTCAACATTGGCCTCTGCCGGCATGGAATGGGCCAAACCTTTGTCTATTTGCTCAAGCTTGTATACTAGAGGACAAGAAAAAAAAAAGGAAAGAAAAGAACATCAATTCCACAGCCCCTTGGCTCCTTCCTGTAGAGTAAGTGGAAGCATCGACGAGCCTCAGTTGTCCCGTCTTACCAACAGGGAATGCCATCTCCAAGTGAGGCTCTAGGACTGGGATGGGATGGCTGATGCAGAGCCAACAACGCAAAGATGATGGCAAAAGAACGGCCCCGTAGACGCGAAGCCGCGAGCTCGAAGACATCGCAACCACTGTCCAGATAGCCTATCACAATAATGACCAGATCTGCTCACGTAGCCGCAGCCCTTTAACGGGCCACGTCAAAAATTTTGGTCGGCCATTTCTGTCCCCGCTCTAAATGGAATCAGCATGAAAAGGGTGCAGGTGGTGTGCAGGTGTTGTGCTGTCCAAGTTTGCCTACTTGGGCCAATAGGGCAATAGGGCAGAATCTTGTGTTACATTGGAGGTCAGAACTTGCGTGACCCCGCGTTACATTTTTCTTGTTTCTCCCCAAAAGGGCTTTTTTTGTTGGCCGACGGTCTTTTTGGTTGTTATTTTCACCTGTGCAGTGTTCCATTGGTAAATGTTGCAGGCCTTTGTTGGTTTCATCTCTTCTTTGTGACTTCTTATTGGCCGTGATATGGACCAATACATCATCGTTTATCTACACGGCTCTTTCCTTTCGTACAACACTATCCTATTAAATAAAGGCAATTGCAATAAGACCTATCATAAGGATCTCGAGTTCTTGGTACTTGCCTTTTATAAGTCTTGCTCCTTCCCTATCTGTAAAGAAGTACCAACAACACTAGTTGGTGGAATCGAGATGAACCTTTTCTTGAAGCTTCAAGTTTTATCCTTCATCCCTTTTGGGTAACTAGCTACGCTCAAGGGTATATCACAGGCTCGATATAGGGGCTAGTCCAGCTTTGTTCTCCCTTGCTGGTTGGCCCTTTTACTTCAGGCCCGGCTCAGGCCATGAGCAGCGCTACAGGCAGGCAACAAAGAAGCAACCGTCATCAGCTAGAGTCACGTGACATAACGCATGACAGCATCTACATGCGGGCGAGTAGCATTCCCGATCCAGATTGGACGGAAGATGGATTAAGGTGAGCTTCTTTATTTATTTTTTGTTTGTCATCGTGGTGGGTGACAGGTAGCAACACAGACACAGACCCTGTCTCTTTACTCCTTTGGGCTTGGCCTATAGACTGACTGACTGTCTCTGACGAACCTAAGAAGTGCGAATGATGATGTTGTTGAAGCGGATCGGATTTATGGGAAGCAGATAGAAATGGGAAAGGAGCTTTCTTTACTATTTTGCTAGTGCATATGTACACATACGAAACTGTGTACATATGTGTGTGCACAAATATATGCAAGAGATAGTACGGATAGAGAGAGGGAGAGGATTGGGTACGGGGTAGAGCACATGGGGCTGACACTTGGCTATAGACTATAGTGGGAACTACAGGATCAAGATGGAGATGATGGATAAGGTAAGATTAAGCGGCTTTAGATTGTAGCTCACGTTGGCGTGCTTTGCATAAGAAGCTGCATAGGTCAAAGAGCAGCCAAAGAGTCAACTCAACCTTTGCAGCTGAGTTTGCACCAACTAGTGGCCACTCGTAACAAACTCGTAACGGGGTGTACATGGAAGCAGCACTAGCATATTCTAGATTTGCAACTACAGCTAACTAGGGCAAGTCCTTCGACGGGAGACGTTTTCTTATGAAAACCTGTCAAGACAAAACGCCGCAATATATTTGATTGATCACATTTTTTCCCACAAGGAACAAGAGGCCCTTCCCTTTTTTTGCCTGTTAGTGGAGTCGGATGGAAGCGCGGAATTCGCATGACAAAGCCAAAAGTGACGAGAAACAAGGGATATATGCACGCTAGGAAGAAGAGAAGAGGGGGGGGTGGGGGGTGGGGGGCGTGAGGCTCAATCAAAGTATCGCACTATCTGTTGGGCCAATTAAAGAATAAGCTTTTGAGCAAGACCAAGTCCGACTGAGAAAGAGGGGTAAGCCTTCTTTATCATATACTGTATATATATATATATGCAAGGTGGAAGAAGAGCGAGAGCCTGGACTGGAAGGTAGTTTGGCTTAGTCTGGCCAAGGCATATTTTGGGATTTTGTTTTATTTGTTGGACCTGATTTACTGGATACGGCCTTTCTGCCTAAGCTTTTGTGTTATTTAGGGAGGGTGTGTATCATCTAGCACGCCAGTGATATGCATTGAGAGCAGGACGAGAATATAGAGAAAAAAAAAAAAATAAAATAAAATAAAAAAGGAACGAATGATAGAAATGGGGAGGGGAGAGAGAGAGAGGGGGGGGAGAAAGAGGATCGAGAAAGCAAAGCACAAACAACCATATTGAAAAGAGAAAAAATAAGCGTAGAAAGCAATTTTTATTCACAGCAACAATATGAAAAGCAAAGGAAAAACAAAGGTTCAAGACCTCGCCGTCTAAATATCACACCGATATTTGATATTTGATATACACGTGGGCTCGAGGTCTATAGCCTCAAGCCTGTGAGACAGAAGTGTATGGAAGAAGAGCCAAACAGAAAAAAACAACGCAAAGTCAAAAGAGGTTTGAAAGAACACCGGTATAAAGAAGCAGAAAACAACGTCGTAAGTAGAGAGGGCCAGCAATATAGCAAATGATGAAGAATGTAGAAAAGAAAAGAAAAGGAAAAAGAAAAGAACAGGCAGCCGTGGAGAAAGTTCATGAAATGGTAAAAGCTAGCCCCGATCCTGAAAGCGGACAGAGCAACGGAAGGGCAATAATAAAGATGAAGCAGGTGAGTGTTGATTTGAATGCCGCTTAGAGCATGTTATGCCCCCTCAGTAGCCATATGTCTCTCGATATGGGATGCAGAAAAGAGGGCATCATCAGGGCTAGAAAGCAAGAAAATGTTAGCCGCATTTCAAGGGCATATCAAGGGAGGCCCTTCCAACTCTAGATATCCAGTATGCACATAGCATACCAAGGCAAGCTAACGTACGCTTTCCGCCCCAAAGAAGACTTCTACGGCCATCAATGAGCCCCGGGGCAGGTGGTGGAGCAGATCTCAGTGTTATAAGAGTCTTCCTCAACCTTGGTGCAGCTGCCGCCGGAAGCACTGGTTGCACACGGGCTGACCCTGGTCCAAACAAGACCACAGGCGTAGTGGACACGGTGAACAGTGCACATGGCTGTGGTGGACAAAAGGGGGGGGGGGGGAGAAAGAGGCTGAGGATATGTAAAGTAAAGATATTGGTGAAAATATGCAATATAGGAGAAGGCAATAGAACGGAAGCACAGAGATACGGCCAGAGAAAGAAGTTCAAGTGAGGCAAGGAGGCGAAGATGTGTTGAAGAGGATAGTGATAGAGAATGAACAAAGAGCTCTGGAGGGTGGATCGGTGCCTGCTTTATATACTCGACGGCCTGTCCCGGTAGATTGGTCTCATGAAAGCAAGCTGATGGAGGCGGTCGAAGCTGGCACTGTGAGCAAGAGGAGGAGGAGGAGGAGGAGGAGGAGCAACAGAAGCAACGACAGGAGGAACAAGACAACAGAAAAGGTCCCGGTTCAACACATGTGCAAAGATTACAAAGAAGGACGTGGGACGTGTCGTTGAAAGAGACAGTCGTCAGGCAGCGCACAAATCAAGCTATCCTTCCAATTTTAGGTACAAAGTCAAGGGCAAATAGAAAAAAAAAAGAAAAAAAAAGGTATGAGAAGAAAAAAATAGAGAAGATAAATGAAGAGAAAAAAAAAAAAAGAGATGAGCAACAAAAGAGAATTACGTGAAGAAGAAACAAGACAAACCAGGAGGAAAAATATACATAAAATAAAGAATAAAAAAATAAAAGAAATAAAAAAGCATAAAAGGAAATAAAAAGGGAATAAAAAGTCCAGTACAAATAAATGAAAGGACAATAAATTATCAAATCATAAAATCACAAACACCAAACAATAACAATACAGCCTAAAAAGATCAAAAGCAAAACTGTAAAACTGTTTAAGCTCCAATTTAGCTACAGCAATAAAAACAACGCAGGGAAGGACAGGAAAAGGAAAAGGGACAGGAAAGCAAAGTAGTACGTATATGTGAAAAGGGAGGGAGGGAGAGAGAGAGAGAGAGAGAGAGAGAGAGAGAGCATACTGCATCTACGACGACCGCAGTGCAGCAAGCAGCGTTCTTGTTATTGCTCCAAGATAAATGAGAAATAAAATCAAGAGACACCAGAAGTGGCTTCCAGGTCGAGTAAAAGATCAAATCGGACGAAACACGCGGATAAACAGAGGGTGGAGGGAGAAGAAAAAGGAGGAAAAAAAAAAAAAAAGAAAAAAGGGTATACCGTCAAGACCACTCAGCCTCAACTTGCTGCTTTCCGAACTCTGAGCGCCTCGGTACGCTCGTTAGCTGCGGCATATAGGCTGTTGCTAAGGTGGGCTTTCGAGTTCTAGGCTGCTTTTTTTTTTATTTTTTATCTTTTCTTCTCCCTTGTGTTCGTTTCCGTGGTCTCTTGATTCCCTTAGTCCTTGTCCATGCTGTATGTATGCCTTGCTGTTTATGTGTATTTCGTCCTCCTCCAGGCGTTATCCTGCCCCCTCAAGCATTTTTTGTAGCCCCTCGTTCCATGTCCTATCCTCCTTTCCCTCTTGGCCCAAAGTCCTGTGGGCTTGCCTTGACTTGCCTACTACACGCAAACAAACGGCTTGCAACACAAGGTGGCAGCAAGACTCCTACGTCGTCTGTGCTTCAGTTCATGGGAGATGGGAGGGAGGTGGATTATGATGGGCTTGAGCATCTCAGCAGCACCCTTGCCCGGGCAAGTTTTCGTGGCTCAGAAGATAGCCAGCTCAAAGTGCGGGAATACACAGCGTCGTACAACCAATGCCAATGCCAGTGCCAGTGCCAGTGCCTTAAGCCTTAAGCCTTAGTTTGCCTGTTACTATATGCTGATATGCTGTAATACAGAAGCACCCTTCTAGACTTTCTGGTGCTACACTTGGTACTTGCCACAATCATCGGATGACTGACTGGCTGTCATCGGCAACTGTCGCAAGGTCATGAGTTGTCGATGCTTCTTCGTTTTTGACACGTTCCTGCCTTCTGTCGTGCCTCTATACCCCAGTTCATCCGAGTCAATGTCTCAAAAGGCAACTATTAATGCCCCTTCCAGTTACTAACTCACTTCCTTCCTTGTTTGCTTGTCCGTTTCCTAGCCTTTTGGGTGGTGGGAAAACGGGAAGGCAACTGCTTAACATTTAGATCAATCCAAAAAAGCAACTGCCTTCCCCCTTCCCTTAAAATAGCCAGAAACTGGCGGCAGGGAAAACAGAGCGTAACTGCCAGTCTAGAAATACTTTTTTTGTTTTCCTTTTTTTTCTCTTTTTTTTTTTTTTTTTTACTTCTTCCTTCTCTCGTTCGTTCTCTCTCCTTTCTTCTTTCTTCCTTTCATGATTTTCTTCTCTCCAATCCCCACCCTGATCTTACGTTCTTTGTTCTGGCTGAGCCAGCTGAACGATTTCTCCCCCACATTGTCTCAATAGAGGCATATTTCGATGTTTGATCTATGATAGTCGTCTATCCCCACAGCTACAGCTGTTTACATATGGATACAGACTCAGTAACTTACTGGTCCTTATTATTTCTTGCCCGTCGTGTTGCTTTTTGTCATTCCCTACGGTCAACGGTCAATGGCCGTCAAGTCAAGTCTTTTGCTACTAAGCTATAATGCTAGGCCCCGGACAGGTTTGTCACGCCGAGACCCCTGAACCTTGTTGGGTCGTTCTTTTTCTCTAACTCGTCACCAACTAGCTGGCTTCGGCTTTCTTTCTTTTTTTTTTTTTTTTACTTGATAGCAAACGCCCCGGATCCCTGGCCTGGCTATCTATGGTGCGTTTCTATCATGTCCTACAGCTCCAGATGAGCCAATAGCGACGCTGGCTATTGGTTAGTCCCCCCCTCCCTCCACCAATGAGGACAAGCCCGAGGATACTCATAAGCCCTTTGATAGCTGCCCGGAAGCCCCCTAAGAACAATACCAAAAGTTGTTACCAGGATGAAATTTCGAAAAGCCGCAAGACACAGCGAAGGCCGACGAGAAAGTACCAACCAGGTTAAGCCCTTCCTCCTTAGGTACAAATCCTTTATTCTAGCAATCCGCAGTTGAGGAGGGATAAGCAAGGCCTACCGAGACAGTACGGTAGCCAAAGTTCAGCATGAAGTTAAAATTTAGACAAAAAAGAGAACTCTCTCCCCATCCATTCACGTCTCTTACCCTAAGAATAACCAATGTTCTGCAGCTGAAATCATTTGAAGTATATGCTTTCTTCCCCTTCTCCTCCTCCTCTCCTCCTCCTCCTCCACCCCCTCAATGCTGGTCAACTACCAATTCGGCATTGACCTGGTTTTGTGCCCTATCCATCAGATTCTTGCTGTATGAAAACAAAAAAAAAAAACCCCCCAAAAATTGGTTTCAGCATCGTGTGTCTCCATATGTGGTTAATGCTATCCAGCTGCCTTGATCTGTGCGTCTACTACCACAGGAAAGCAGCCAACGTCAATGTCAACGTCACGAATCACCCTCCTTGCCTTCCTTTCTTCGCATTGGGTCGTCCATCTCGGTCTCTCCGAGTCCTTCAGCCTCGCCTTCTTTTCCTTCGTTTTGCCCTCCTCTTCCCCCCCCCCCCCCCCCCTCCCCTGTACCGAGGCAATAGCCTCCTCCATCAACCTATCCAGCTACAGCTTTCTGGTGGCAGGGTCCGGAATCCTCGGGCTCAATCGAAAAGACCTGCACAACCAACTCACAGCGGGACTAATTCTTTTTTGATAGAGGGCTTAGGGTGAGCTGCGTCTGCACGGAAGGCTTTATGACAATGTTCTAGCCAATGTTCCATGAAATAGCCAACATCAACAGGAGCACATGAAATACATAGGATGATGTATACGGCCGCATATATCTGCGTGAGTAGCCTCCAAGGGAGAGGGGGTAGCATATGACATGACAGGCTCCCAGTAAAGGATACTCAGATTAGAACTAGATGGGGCTAACAATGACAAAAAGTCGTTTGGTGTCTCTCCACAAAGCCTGTGAGTCTAGCCATTCCTCGCATTGCGTGTCCTCTGGCTATCTCGTTATATCCGCGTCTCGTATGGTGTAAGACAAAGAAATGACAACACATACAAGCAAGCATCCCTAGATATCACATGTCACTGCTAGACAGACTAGCATAGAAAACACACTGCATGATTGTTTCTTGCTTATCCACGGCTTCCCTTTTTCGGTTGGTGCCATTCACGTTGTCGTGTCGTGCCACAGCCGTAGTCCTTCCGTCCCCTTCGACCAGCTGTCTTGCACACACTGTAGGTCACGTGAGCGGGCTATCTGCACTCTCAAAACTACAAAAAGTCCAACGGGGTGGTGCAAGTTAGCCCTCAAAGGCCTGGGCTCTCCTTCTGGCGTTGCTGAAACAATATTGGGTCTATCTGTCTCCTGCCGAGTTGACCTGACCATAATCTTGGCCACTGCTGCCTTGATTCACATATAGGTATGCATACATACGCACATGCATCCATTCTCTCCATCCTTCTTCGGCCAACGGGAAGGTATTTTTCTCCACAGTATCTGCATAATAGAAATACTAGACAACACTGCTGTTTGATTTGCAGGCATACACCCGGCAAGCAACAAGCAACAGGGTTAGACAAAGGCAAGAAAGAAGCAGGGCGTAGGCCAACGACAACAAATAGTCGTATGAGATTCCTCCAAGAGAAAGAGGGGCTGGTCCTTATGAGCATCCCACAAGAATGTGAGTGTCATACGGTGCAGGGCCGACCTGATTGATTACTGATTGAGGCTTCGGAGATTCCAAACCAATGTGGCCAAGTATGGATAAAGATAGGCATGTAGTCTTGGTGGCTACCATGTACTTTGCCACTTCGCACTAATGCAGCAAGATGCTCGTAACAGCTTCCTCAATAGCGTGTGCTTCAGTAAGCCTTGATCAGCCACATATTTCACAGCCAACATCTGCGTCTCGTGGGGTGTCTGCCCCCCCCCCCCCCCATGCGATTTTGTTTCTGAGGCCGAGCATGAGCCTTCCTCCCTTGCCTGGCCCCTCTCTCTAGCCAAACATCTAACAGCACTTTCAACTTGCGAGTCCACGACAGGGATTATGAAATCACAAGAATACAGAGAGAGATGTAGAGAAAACGAGACACTGATTGGTTGGAGGGATCTTTGAGTCTCCATGGATAGCCTGTCGACAAGGTGGGGAGCTAGGCGAAGGGGAACTGAGGAACTACAACTTAGTCTCCCGCAGAACCAGGAAAACCCTTCTTGTGGTCAGCTTTGAGCTGCTCCTCCGCGGCGTGCCTGTTGGTAGCAATTTCAGGAAGGGGGGGGGAGGCTGGCTATTTCCCTCGTCGAATTGAAGTTGGATCATTGTTGCAGCTCAGTTGAGGAATCCAGCAGTAGAGAAATAATGCGCAAAGGCAACCTTGAATGGGGGCTGGGATCAATCTGGAAGTTGAGCATCAAGGCGATGTTGATGTGTACTCAGGAATAGCGGCGGTTGCATTTGGCGGAAGGGCCCGCCTTCGGGTCATGGAGAGAGTATGTATCATGAGCCATGGGGGTTTGGGCTAGATCTTTTCCTAGGGGCGAGCCTACAGTGTCCCACACATGATGGCTATATGCTTACTTCCTGGTGTCCGTGTGTCCGTCCCATTGCTCACATAGTATCAACTGATGCGTACTGTGCGATTCAATCCCTGTGATGAGGATATATGCACTGTATTTCTGGGCGCACAAACTTCTGCTAGCAAAGCAACGTCGTTTGATGGCGGGGAGCGTAGCAGAGCATAATATACGCTACAAGCTTTAGACCTTGGCTGACTTTAGCTTGCCTATAGCACTTCTCGAGATAGGACTAGCAGGCAGCGTCTTCCTTGTAGGTTCTCCAGATCAAGAGGCCGTGAGGTGGGAGGGGAGGGGGAAGGAAGAAAGAGAGAGAGAGCATAGCGTGCCTTGGTAGCCGTGCTCCTCAGCGCTTGGCTGCTAGCTATTCTCGCTGTCCTCGAGGGCCTCCCTCCGTCCTCCGCCTCAGCTGAAATTCGGCCCATTGTCTTATTCTGCATTCCCTTTGCAGCTTTCAGTCCAGCTGCATCTCTTTGCTCATGACACTCTGTTCTTTTCAAATTTCGCTGGATGGATGCTGTTTATTTTTTTTTATTTTTTATTTTTTTATTCTTTTTTTTTGCTTGCTCCTGCCTTTTATGCTGTCTCTGCATGTCAGAGTTTTCGCGCCTTCCCTTTGCATGCTGTTGGCTGCTGCTGCTAGTATTCAGCTTCTCAGCCTTGCATTTAGATCTCGCCCCGATTGTCGCATTCTTCTTTCCTTGATGTTGCCAGTCAATCAACCCCGATTCTCTCATTCATTCACCTTGTGCTTCTCCTTTGATTCATCGTCCTGGTCTCTTGGGGAAAAGGCCCTTCTTCTCTTTCTCTTCTTCTCTCTTGATCTCTTACCCCAGTCGCTGCCCACCAATATCTCTCACCTGATCAAGCTCGTGTATGTATTATTCTCATTTAGGGGCATGATATGTCGGCACCTAAATACCCCGCTTGCCTTATCCCTGTGACCAACTATTACAGGATCACGCCTACATTATACCCCCATCTAGGCATAGGCATATTTTATGCTGTAATTGACTGGCTAATGAGTTGTACTTTGGCCATGAGTAAGCCATCACACAACCACATACGACTACATACAACCACATGCAACTTATGCGCCTCAACTGCGGGCTTGCCCTTTTGGCAAGCTAGTTGCCGGCCAAGCCATCCATTCATGTAGGTATTTGCTTAGGAATACCCGATGCTTCTACTTCCGAATGTTTTCTCCGCCTCAATTTGTCTCCTTTCATCCCATCCTAGATTCCTCACTCTTACTGCTCGGCTCATCTACACCACACTATATATGCATGATTCCTGTGATTTTTGTACCTGTTGGCTAACATTGACGACTTTTCAAGCCTTAGACTAGACTAGCTAAATTATTAACCCCGCCTAATTTAGGACTTCCTCTCCCCATTTTCCGATTATTGCTCTGTCCGATCCCTTACTCCTTATCCGTATCGGTGTTCTCATCCGCCAACTAGCCTATCAACAGCCTTGCAGATGCAAGATTACACTCAAAGAAATGCAGTCCTCTCTTAGTTCCCAGAAAGAGAAAACAACCGATGCCTGACACAACTCATGTTGCAAACAAAGCTACTATCAATTCCCCAAGCTCTCAAAGAAGATCACCGGCCTCGTACACCTGTTTACTCGTCTTGCAGCGGCCTAATATCTCGCCCTATTCCCCCCCCCCCCTACCCCCCGTCTCCGAAAATCTGCTAGAGCTGCATCAAGACGACTTGCATCAAGCCAAGCACAGGCGACCACATGCTGCATGGCGAAACTCTTTGTTTTTTATCCTTCTTTGTTGTGTATCCCTTTTCATGAGCCACATTGGGCAACTCATAGCCCAAGAGTACCTCTTTCTGCCGCCGTAGTGCAGCAACGATATCCGTCCCTGACTTGTATCATGAAACAGAGAGTACATATAACTAAATTTCATTTTTGGAGTATTTCCCGAGCCAAAGCACCAAACACAAAACGGTACTTAATCCTTCTCAACTACCAAGGTAAAGGAAAAAAGGCATCTCCCATTGAGCATTATTTATGTGCTTGGGTTATTTGCCACCACCGCCACAACTCATTTTGATATTCATCCTTTCGATCTCAGTAGAATTGCAGTTAAAAAATGGCCAATCACATGTAAGCAACTTAACCTAAGCGCCTCCCCGGAAGTCAACAACTCAAAGCTACGCCACAACAGCACACATGCAAGGCCCTTATTACACTATTACACTTACACATCTATATACACTTTCGACGCATATTTACAACTTTTGTTGTGAATCTACGTCAAACTTGATATGACAAAAAAGGAAAAGAAAAACTGACCTGCACAGCACAAAAGGCTGTGATGTATGGTATATAGACTGAGTTGTGCATAAAAGGTGCTACATGAATGTGCACTCTACCTAACATCGCTTACCAACAGGTGCCTATCACAACAAGACTTGGGCACATTCTCTTGGCATTCGCTTCCCCACCCCCAGTGGAACAAGCATATGCAGAGACCTACGAGCGTTAACTTTCTTTTGTGCGTCCAAAACTTGCATTGAAGCGTCGACAAAGACTGGCCAGCCAACAGCCGAGGCTCCTAAAGTACTTGATTCCATATTGATGGCAATTTGTTGGGCGTATTCAATGTCCTTGTAACAATGGTGATGTTCCGTCTTGCGCTGGCTTAAAAAGGCAGTGGATTACCATAACGCCAAGGGGCTAGATGTAGACTGATGTTGCATCAATACAAGCCTAACACTAGATCCAGGTATTTGTTTCCTAAGCATTCACGAATACAACACACACACACACACACATACACACGCCCTACCCCCTTCTTCGTCGTATATCTTGCCGCATTGGACAAAGTCCCCTTCCACCCTTATTACACCACACCACACTGCGCCATGTCATAATCACCTCGCATACATATTTCCTTACCATTCAAGTACTTCTCTTCTCGTGATCTACCCGTCATGTGCGTTGGTTCTGGCATGTATGGATATTCCAATGTATGTGCTTGGAAACATGCATAGGAATCATTGTGAAGCGAGAGGCTGCGTGTGGCTGACGGTGCATTCAATGGTTGTGTTGATTACTCGATTATATATGTAGAATGGAATCAGTATGGAATCATGCATGGAATCCAAGGGTCTTGGAGGATCTAAAAAGACAAAAAAGAAGAAAAAGAGTGCTGATCTTTCCGATGAGCCGCTCGCCAGAAACCGAGCCACCTGTCGAGCCAACCAGCCAGCCAACAACACCGTAGCGGAGGAAGTGAACCGGAGTGAAGCGTAGCAATAGAACGTAACTGGTTCTTTCACCATAACAAGGTCTCCCTTCACGCATACACGTGTGGTATGGGCAAGCTTGTACTTGGGTTTGCGCGTTCAATTTTAACAGCAGCGTTGCAATATGACAAAAGAATAATTAGCTTTAGCGCCCAATCCGAAGAAGTTGGAATCTAAGAAATGGGAGAAAACAAAAGGGAGAAAACATGCGTATTTTGTGTGTCGCTACTAGAGTTGATCTGCATACAGCAACGCTTTGCCTAGTAGTTGGTTTTGTTTGTTTGTTTGTATTTTTTAACGTCTACCTACTGGTTTTCCACAGCAATACGACGGCATGTTCTGGACGGAAGGGGAGTAGGAAGATGTCGTCCTCCGTCCCCTCTTCCGGGCAGTCAGCGGTTGCAGGTTTGCGTCTTCTTCGAACTGCTCTTATGACTTTTTAGGGTCCGGCCTTGCGGCCAAGAGTCTTCTCCGTAAAACGATGCCCGAGGGCTACCCTGCTGGTTGGGTTCCCAGGATTGGTTACCTGGTGTTTTTGGCTTGCGGCGCCCCTAGTAGTTGGTGTATCTCAGTGCCATCATGAGGTTAATAATATGGGTGGGGCTGGACGAGGATGAAAAGTCTTCCCGCCACAAGAGGTGGGGGGGGAAGAAAAACAAAAAAAAAAAGGGAATGTGTTGGAAACAGTTGAGCTCCTCCGGACAGGCTTGAACTGTCAACCTCCTGATATGCTATGACAGATTCTTCGGAAGAAGAAAGTGGTGATAACAGTCAGACGCGCTAGCCAATTGCGCCACAGAGGAAGAGTTTGTTTCACATTTGAGATACGCCTTTAAACGGGTTTATGAAGAGCTGATGATAGTGGCCAAAAGAAAAAAAATACCCGTCGTATTGCTGCGAAATAACAGTAGGTAGACCTCTAGACAAGCCGGTCGGCAAGGTCTACTGGGTCCCAGGGCACTGCGAAGTGCCAGGGAACGAAGCAGTAGACCATCTGGCCAAGGCGGGATGCAACAGCGCGGATCTACTGGTTCCCGAGAGGACAATGTCTCTGGCGGCGGCGAGACGCTGGAAGAACGACGCGTTCAGGGCCGACTTCAAGGACTGGATGAGAGACAACTGCCCAAACACCGACCACCTTGAAGGGGCGGGCGATGGGAATCCCAAAGCCCTACAAGCTGGACTGGATGAAAGGGCTGAATCGAGGCACCGTCGCCAGAATCCTGATGGCGCGCTCCAGACATGGCGACTTCGAGGAGTACCACACCAGGTTCAACCACCAAAGGGCCGAGACAAAGTGCCAGGTGCCAAACTGTGGCAAGCCGAAGGACTGTAGCCACCCATGGGAATGCATGGGCAACGCTACGAGACTGGCGGGGAGGTTCGTGAAGAAACTCCTCAGAGAGGATAGGTCTTGCAAGTACCTAGCGGAGAAACTGGACCCGAAATGGAGGGCATGTCGAGTAGGCACATAACAGGGGATGGGCTAGCACGGAGAGAGGAGTGGCGTTCATGTTTGTTCTATTGATGTTTCTATGGGAGGTTGGACTATCTGCTGTCTAACTTCCTACTGCGTTCTGTTTTGTTTTGTTTTGTCTTGTTCTGGGCTGTTTTATTTCATTTGTTCTTCTAGTATTCCTTTTTTTTGTTGTGACGGCTTCAGGAGGAGGGCGAGTAACAAGCTTGCTTGGGGGCATACGAGCTTCTCTCGTCTGAGATCTGTAGTCAGCCTTGCAGAAGGTTAATTCTGTCCGGTGGCCAATCCGGAGTCGTTTGATCTTAGTCTTAAATATGCTCAAATCCAAAAAGAAAACTCAGGACCAGTCCAGATGCACGATCAAAGTCCCGGAAGAGTTCAACTGTGGCGGCGACCGTCTCTGCCTCGCTGATCCAAGACGGAGCTATGAGAAGAGGACTAAAAGAAAAGGCCGAAGCGCTTCTAGTTACCAACACCCAACCAGCGGAAAGCTGGACAGGGGAAGGGGAGGAAGCTAACCTCAGCAGAAGTCAGGGACGCAGTATTCCACGCTGGAAACACAACACCCGGAGAAGATGGTATACCGAATATAGCCTGAAAGCTGGCATGGCTGATCTTTGGACAGAGCAAATTCAAGCTTTTCAACTGGTGCCTGGAAGCCGGATGCCACCCAAGAGTCCTCAAATCTGCGACGATGGTAGTGATTCCGAAACCACAATGCGACAGAAAACACTTGGAAGTTGGCAGATGTCTTCATTGAAGAGTCAACGGTGAAGAAGATTACATCTTCAGTCGCCTTTGACGCAGTCAAGAAGGAAAGGCCGATAGCTAGCCTGAGAGACCAGCGTTGGCCAGAGTCCCTGTGCAGATGGGTGGCGTCCCTCCTGACGGACAGGCAAGTGAGCCTATTCGTGGAGGGATGGCTCCCAGTGGAAAGGAAAGTTGGAAGCAGGCTGCTCCAGGGCTCACCAAAACGATGGCAAAGGCTCGAAAGACCACCAAAGTACTTCGACGCCTCAGCAGAGTCTACTTTGGAATCCCACCGAAGTCTGCAATGCAAGTCACGAGAGCGTGCGTGGTGCCACAACTGACGTATGCGGCCACCACGTGATACCCTATGGCAAACAAGATAGCTTTGGAAGAGCTGGAGGTTGTGCTCCGAGACGGAATCCGATTGCCCCACCACAACCAGAGGGTTTGAATCTGTGCGTGGTCGACCTGGGAGTAGCGAAGCGGATTAGTGAGCGAATGTGGAAGCCAAGCACTTCTCAACTCGAAATCGATGACATCCGGCGCATTCTTGCAAAAAGTGGGAAGGCGGAACGGAGAGCCTTACAGTAGACTACCTGGCCAAAGGGCAGATTTACTGGAAGCCGGAGCAGACAGTTTCATGACAATTTGCCCATAGACATGTACCCTTAGAATACAGGTTTCTAATATGCCGCCTAGTAGCAAAGTTTCTCTTCTCTTACGGGATTCTCTTTAGTGACTGTAGGTTTGCTTTGATTTAGAAGATCGTCTAATATCTAATTTATTAGTACGAAGTTCCAGCAGTTAAGAGAAATTGACCGTAGACCTGTTGATTCGCCCTGATCCAGCTACGAGTATATCAGCATCAAGTCGGAGCTGGAGTATATAAGCCTGTAGAAGCTCGAAGGTAGTAGGAGTAGTCGATTCTTTTCAATGTAGCTAGTATAGTGCAGATACTGAATGAAAGTTTATATCCAAGACACACGTAAGCAATTTCAATATATTCTATCCTGGATATAGATACACTGAATTCATTTAGAGAACACGGAGAACAAAAGAGTGCTGAAGATTTGCATCACGGGCCGTTCTTAGCAAGTTCGGTCGGTATTGACTAGAACAGCGAATCCTGCATATCCAGCTGAGCACTGTGCCAAAAGACGCCGATTCTAGTTACAGTCTTTACCACTACTCTTCCGATCATAAAGCTAAGCTGCTCGATTCAAAAGCAGGATAGTGCAACATTATATGCCATAGATGTATGCCAATGCACTTTACCGTGGAGGAGGCTTAGCAGTAAGATTTTAGGACAGGTTCTGACGTGTCCATTGGCGATAATAACAGCATGAGACCCAGATGATAGATACTCTTCGATAGTTCAAGTCAGCAAGGAAAAGACATCTGCGACATGTCCGGGGTATTTCCGCTAGTGGGAGAACATTAGCGAGCCCGGGTTGAGAGGCGAGTCTCGGGACCTGTGCTCTGGTTTGGTCATTTGCTGTATGCTTACTGAACCCGAATATTCGCATGTTTGATGTTGCGATCTTCACCGACTAATACAAAAGCCGAGGTAGCATTCCAGAAATCACACGAATCTTCCCGCCATAACTCTAAAATACAGACCAAGCGCAACAACGCAGCCACTTAAGACTAAAGCACACTCATGCTGTGCTAGACCAAGACGTGTACTCCGGGCATTTTCTTTGGATAGTCTAATGTCAGCATGGTATGTCCCTTGAGGCCCGGCGTTGGCCACGAGACCTACACGAAAACATTGCCGCACTGCTGACAGCCACATCGATGACTCTGTAGATAGACGTTGTTCAATGTGTGCGACACAGGCCTTATGAGCCTCGATTAGTATCTGATAAGATAAAGTGATAACATCTGATAAGGATCAGATAAAATATGTGGGGCAGCAAAATCAAGAATGAAGCTTGGTGTACCATGTCAGGGTTCAGGGCTAACTTAGGGTTGATACAGTTGTCCTGTGGCTCTGGACTCTATGGTTTAATGCTTCAACTGGACAAGCTTGGACTTGGCTTAAACTCAACTCATCTTCACATGATCGAACAGTCATAAAAAAAGAGGTCTGGGACTATTAGCTTCTATATCAATGCCTTGTGTGAATATTAATAGCAACAACAGAGCCTCAATATCTGCCCGCGGTCCGCTTTCTTGTTGATATTCTAAAAAATAATTAAACGCTATGAATAAGCACGTGACCATGCCTTTGCTGTAAGCATCATGGATTAGAGTCAGGAAAGCGTTGGACTGAGGCAAGATTTAGCAGGCCGCTCTTTGCTTGATAAGCACAATAGGCAAGGCAAGGCAAGGCATGGGCAAGGGCTAACTAAGGCTAGAGACGTAGAGTAGACATGGAGGAAGAAAATCTTGGGCCTCTGGCTTTGGGGCCTTAGCGCCTTGGTTACCCCAAATAATCTGCATGTTTTCAGTTGAGGTTGCTTATCAGGACATGGGCTAATGAGGTGGGATCAATGGTATGGAAAGGGGAGGGGAGGGGAGGGGAGGGGAGGGGGAGGGGAATGCTGTCATCCAGAAAGATTTTTGTAGGCAGGAGGAGAGAAGGAGGGGGAAGACGGAGCTTGGCTGAACAAATGGTGGAAGGCGAGACAACGCAAACATGAAGTGAAAACTCTGCTCTGCAGCTCTTTGCTCACAGGTTACGTCTTGAAAGAGAGCATTTTCACATGAGACAAGGCAAAAAAAATTTTGACTTTTTTTTTGGTTGTATTAGGAGGCTGCAATGTTGCACTATGATGCATGTGTGTGCATATCAGGAGGAGGTGACAATGGGGATCGGTGTATGGTGTGGCTGCTGATGAGCTGATAGGCTGGTGTGCTTTTCCTTCTCCTCCTCCTCCTCCTCCACCACCTTCCATAAGCCCGGAAAGAAGAGAAGGAGATCTAACAAAGAGGGGAGCGAGAAAGAGAATGGGATAGCCCCAACCCCAGATTTCGCTTGTTCTATATAGTACATGTCTTGTCTCGCGTCGTTCCAGCCCCTCCTCCCACTCTGTATCAAACACATACATGACAAGGATTGCTGATAAAGCACAAGGGCCCTTTTGGGGTTATTCAACGGCCCTCAACAAAGATGGGTAGGCGAGTGTTTTTGGACTTCTTGGCTAGGCCTTTGGCTCGGCATATGAACTTGGTCTCACCGTTTTTAAAGGAGGAGATAGATTGCAATAAAGTACCCTCGGAACTTTTCTCTTGTAGATTGCCATTTGTTACCCCTTCCTCCCTTTTTTTGACCACCTCGGTCGTATGCAAGTCCCGTGCCCTTTTGCGTTCGTTAGCAGAGAACAAGAACAGTAAATAGCAAAGGAAAAGAGTAGAAAAGAAAAGAAAAGAAAAGAAAAGAAAAGAAACAAGAAACGCGGGCGACGTCATCAATGCGGCTCCACATATCAAGCCGCATGTCCCTCCCTCCTTGCCTGGCCTGGGGCTTATCAGGGGAGAAACGAGAATCAAGGAGGGCTCTGGGAGGGGATGAAGGGGAGGAAGGGGAGGAAGGGGGTGTTTGCTTCGTTTCGCCATAACACATGTACACGGCGACCAGAGACTGAGAATGAAAAGACAAGAATTTCACTAACAATGAGGGTCATGTGAGCAAGGAAAAGGTAGCACTTGTCTCTGTTTTCTCTCACCTTCCTGCGTCTTATGTTTACTTGCGAACGGACAAGGGGAGCCAAGACCGTCCAGCGAATGGGAGGCTAGCTTATGGGTGAAGCAGGATTCAGGCCCTAGTCCAGAACCACCGCCAGGGCTGCAACAACAGACTACAGGCAATCCCAGATGCGGAAGCTCACGCAGCAAGCGGGGATGCGGAGAGTGGATCTAGACCTAAAACGAAGTCTAGATTAAGGAACCAATATGACTGGTCAATGGGGCTTTTCTCGCAGCCAAAGTCGGATTTCGGTGTTTATACTTGTCGTAAGGTGCTGAGAGACGAGAAGGAAGAAGAAGGACGACAAAGTTGGAGAAGATAACAGTCAATGAAGAGATGATCAGCGAGAACAACGTGGGAGGGGGAGGAGCACAAGTGAAGTCACAAAGTCACAGTATGGGCAGCAAAGAACCTGATGAATGCAGCACTCGGACGTCGCTTGTCTGTCTCTGTGGCTTCTCAGTTTGAACGGACCAATTAGCAGCAGCCATTCCCGCACACGGCTTAGCCCATCATCTGGGCTGAAGTAAAACAGCAATTGCCTGTTGACAATCTTCTTCTCAGCGGGGCTGATATTTTTTTTTTCTTCTTTTTGGCTACGTGTCCATATATTGTGTCAGCAGCGAAGGCCAAACAGTGAGCGATCGCTGTTGGCCCGGAAGGCCGAGGCTCTGGTGGGTGGGCGACAAAAATAAAGGGCCACGATGGCATATCTTGTGCGTCCTACCAACAGATCTTGTGATCTCTGCACATGTCCTCACATTCTGTAAATAGCCTGCAATTGTAAGCAGCAGCACACGAATGGTCCTTCCTAGTCTCCTTGGCGCCTGTCTCGAACCGGCTAGAATGCCATCCATCCAAGAAGAACGTGGTTTTTCTCTAGCTATGATGGTCCATGCTATTCCGCCTGTGCTGATTGATGCTGAAAGAAGAAAAGCCAAAAGTTGGCGCCACAGCAAAGAAAGAGAAAACAATGGCTTAAATGCAATAAATCGTTGTGGGGGAAGGAAACCCATCGACCAAGCCAGCCAGACCCTTGGACCTCGGACGTCATCAAAGAAGTGCCACTAGCCCGAGGGTAAGAGCCGTGGTCATGAGCCGTGGCTATATAAATACGCTGCTCGCCCATCTCCTTTGCTTTGATTCTCCCACATTCTGTCCATTCTCCTTAACCTTCTGCAAACCCAACCTCGGCTTTTCATCAACATCTTTTACTCTACTTCTACTCTACAACTAACTAACTCGCTGCTCTTTCTATACCATCCATCATCTTCTCGCCGTCTCCTCACCACCAGACAAATGGCTCCCAACAGCTTTGTTTTCCTCTCTTTGGCTCCCGTGTCCTCTGACACCAATGCTGCCATCGCTGCTGCTGCTGATACTCCCATGGCTGCCCACCCCTTCCTGAGCCTCTCTCCAACCACTTCTGTCACGTCGCCCGTGCTTGCCGCGCGCACCAGAAAGTCCATCTCTTCTGCCTCGCCCGCTTCGTCTCGTCACAACAGCATTGACTTCCTGTCCTTGGCTCCCATTTCCAACACCCAGCAGCCTCCTGTGGCTGCCATGTCCGTGGTCGCTGCGTTCCCCAAGGACCGTCGCTCCTCCAGCATCTCCACCAAGTCGGACACCAGCCTGCGCTTCCTCAAGCTCAGCCCAGTCCATAACGGCAAGGGCGATGAGGAGGACTTTGCTGTTGCTGATGTCTGAGTAGCTATGCAAGAAAGATGCTACGGAATTTTTATGAAATGAGAATGGATATGCCCATCCAGTTCTCCGTCTCTTTGTGTCTTTTTTTTTTTACTCTTGGCTCCGCATAAAACTACAACAACAACAACAACGGAAGTCACGATCTTCGCATCCACGACAAATCTATCCAGCAGTGTTTGGCGTTCTCTTCTGGAGTTTTGCTCTTCTGACCAGCGACAAAAAAAATATTTACGGGATTAATTTGGGATTTTAATTTTGATTTTTCTACCTGGGTTTCTTCATGATTGTTTTGGCTTTTTTTTTTTGGTTTTTTTTTCCTTCCTTATACAGGTCTTCACATAACATTAAAGCAATAATAAAGGGATTGCTCTTTTCTGTCCATTTTCCTGGTTAAATTATCGCCAATAGAACATAATTTCTTACCAAATGCTTCTACTCGTCGGCCTCTAGGACTGACTCCCTTGTTTCTGTGTGCATGAACTGGCCCAACTTGTATGCACTTGTCCCATTTCTATGCATGCATATAAGCATACTGCACCACCAACTGCGTGCATCGCCAAGAATCCCGGCGGTCTAAATGAGGAGGAAACAAGCCAAGCTGTACAACGTTTTCCCTTCCCCTTGGACATTCAATCCAACCTGAGCACATTTTCTTTGTCCTGCTCTGCTGTGCCCTGCCGCAAGCAAGCACAGCGCCAAGCCACCCCCCCCCCCCCCCCACACTCACACACACACACACAACAGAGACCTTCTTGGCACATGCCGAAGAGCCGGCTCCGGCGGTCTTCAAAGGCAAAATAAGGCTAGGCTAGCCCCGCCTTGTCTATACACGTGCATGTAGAGTAGAGGCACTGTATTGTTATCTTTGATTTTCTCGCGATTACCGCATCTCAAAAATTGAGACGGATTTTCAAGTATGTACCGATATCGCCCTGCTGCGCCTTGCTTCAAAGGTGGCGGAGGAACACTCCATCGCTCCGTGCTGCGCAGCTCACCACGAACTTGGTCACGATGATAACAAGGCGAAGCAGGGCTATGACTACATCAACCGTCAATGTACAAAGGCTGTTATAGCTGGGGCATGATTCATGAGTGTCGGTAGCCAAAAACGTAACTCGCTCAAGTACTTATCAACAGACCTTTCCCTTGAGCCACCTCTTTCCTTGCACTCAAAGAAGATTGGGATTTCTAGCTGTTTTTCCTACGCCAAGAGCTACAGTACGCTTTCTAACACGTTTGCCATAGATGGACATGACTGTTGAAGTCCATCTGTCCAGATCCTCACTAAAAGGTTCGCTTAAAGGCTTAAATATAGGCTGGCAAGTCTTTTCTAAGGTTCATTAATCTCTCCCAAATCCGGAGCAACGAATCTAGCATGCCTCTGTTTTACCATAACATGACAAGGCCTTGTAGTCGGTGGCATCCGGTCACGCATCGTCAAAGTCAGCAAGCTAGTCCCAATAATCCTTGTTTTTTAGGCCGTCAACATACCTACAAATTTGGTTAAACAAGTGCAGTCAACAATGATGGATAGTTTCCCTCGCGCTATCCAAGCATTATTGATCCAAGGCAACACCAACCGACTTGAGTGATTTCATAATGAGGTTGTGCCTTAAAACGTTAACATGGATGACGAACTCAACTCAAGCCACTAGCCTTTGCGTCGTCGGTGATGCCCATCACCCTTGATGGCAGCATATAAGTGCTCAGCGCATTCAAAGAGCCACGATCGTGATACCAACTGTATCCAAGCTAGGTCCTCTGACAGGGAGTATTGATGCTGGTGACTTTCGCCAAGAGAGAAGTAGACCTGACAGAACTGCCCCGATCCGTCCTTCATAAACAGATGGCGGTGTCAACATAAAACTGCGAATCATCTTCAGAATCGTTATAGCCCAGTGTCACTACACACCAAGTATTTCCCTCTACACACAGCATTCACACTCACACACACACACATACTACTTGTCTCGCTAAAGAAAAAAGAATTTGCTGTTGACAAAAGAAAAACAGAACATCACATTTTATTCCCGAATCTCATTTTTGAGGACTCCCATGGCATGTAAAAAAAAACAAAAAAAAAACAAAATGCAGGCAAGCGCGTCAAGCAACAACAGAAGAAAAGAGATTAAACCCCAGCATTATTTTTTTTGGCTTGTTTCTTTTTCTTTCTTGTCATAGCTTAGCGAGTCGACATAGCCTTGGTGACCAGACGCTTCAGAGCCAGCTCCTGCTTCTTCAGGTCCTCGGCAGTCGAGTCCTCAATCTCCAGGGCAGACATGGCCTCACTGATCTGAGACTCGATCTTGTCCTTCTGGCCGCGCTTCAGCTTCAGGGACAGAGTGGGGTCGGAGACAATCTCCTCAACGTGACCGACGTAGTTCTCTAGGCGCTGCTTAGCCTCGAAGCGCTTGCTGAAGGCCTCGTCGTTAGACTTGAACTTCTCGGCGTCTATAAATAAAAAGGTCGGTTAGCAGTTTGTTCAAGTTTTCCACCTTGTTTGTTAGTGCATCCTAAAACTTACCGTTGATCATGTTCTCAATCTCGCTCGACGACAGCTTGCCGACAGAGTTGGAGATGGTGATGTTGGCACTGCGGCCCGAGGTCTTCTCAGTGGCAGTGACCTTCAGGATACCGTTGACATCGACCTCGAAAACGACCTCCAGAACGGCCTCACCGGCGCGCATGGGGGGGATAGGGGCCAGAGTGAACTCTCCCAGAGAGGTGTTGTCCTCGCAGTTGACACGCTCACCCTGGTAGACGGGGAACTGAACGGTCTGCTGGTTGTCGGCAACAGTGGTGAAGGTTCTCTTCTTGATGGTGGGGACGGTGTTACCGCGAGGGACGACGGGGGCGAAGATGTTACCCTCCATGGCGACACCCAGAGACAGGGGGACGACATCCAGCAGCAGCAGGTCGGCGGTCTCAGCCGAAGTGGCCTTGCCGGACAGGATACCGGCCTGGACGGCGGCACCGTAGGCAACGGCCTCATCGGGGTTGATGGACTTCTCCAGCTTCTTGCCGTTGAAGAACTCGGACAGAAGCTTCTGGATCTTGGGGATACGGGTAGAACCACCGACAAGGACAATCTCGTCAACAGCCTTCTTCTCGATGCTGGCATCCTTGAGAACGGAGGCAACGGGCTCCAGAGTACCAGCGAAGGCCTTGGAGTTCAGTTCCTCGAAACGGGCACGAGTGATCTGGACAGTGAAGTCCTCACCATCGAAGAGACTGTCGATCTCAATGGTGGTCTGAGCACCGGAAGAAAGGGTACGCTTGGCACGCTCGCAAGCAGTGCGGAGACGACGCAGGGCACGAGCATCAGAGGACAGGTCCTTCTTGGTCTTGCGGGTGAAGTCCTTCTTGCAGTACTCCAGCAGGTTGGTGTCGAAGTCCTGACCACCCAGGTGAGTGTCACCAGCGGTAGCCTTGACGGTGAAGACACCACCCTGAATGTTCAGCAGGGAGACATCGAAAGTACCACCGCCCAGATCGTAGATCAGGACGTTGCGCTCCTTCTCGGACTTACCAGCACCGAGACCGTAGGCAATGGCGGCAGCGGTAGGCTCGTTGATGATACGCAGAACGTTCAGGCCAGCGATGGCACCGGCATCCTTGGTAGCCTGACGCTGGTTGTCGTTGAAGTAGGCAGGGACGGTGATGACAGCCTTCTCAACCTTCTTGCCGAGCTTGGCCTCAGCAATCTCCTTCATCTTCAGCAGAACCATGGAAGAAACCTCCTGGGGAGAGAAGGACTTGGTCTCGCCAAGGTACTCAACCTCGACCTTGGGGGAGCCAGCATCGTCAATGATCTTGAAGGGCCAGGTCTCGGCATCCTTCTTGACGGTGGGGTCATCGAAACGGCGACCGATAAGACGCCTTAAGTGAGCATGTTAGCCAGTTTTCTTCTCTCATAGATTTGCACATCAACCATCTGCAGCACATGTGTCTATTCTGAGCATTCAGAGGCCATCACTTGTTATCCATAGTGCCTATGGGTGACAGTGATGCCGAGTGGGCACCGGAAAATCACGTACTTGACATCGAAGACGGTGTTGGTGGGGTTCATGGCAGCCTGGTTCTTGGCAGCCTCACCAATCAGACGCTCCTTGTCGGTGAAGGAAACGAAAGAGGGGGTAGTGAAGTTACCCTGCTCGTTGGCGATGATCTCGACATTGGTACCCTCGTAGATGGCCACGCAAGAGTAGGTGGTACCTGTACATATCGTGTTAGCATGTTTACTACATAGTACCAGCAGAATGAAGACAAATATGATGGTTTTTGCAAATAGCGCAGAGTCGTTGCTCATGAGCGTAAGCAGTTAGAGGGAAGGGAAGCGGGAAAAAAAAAACTTCTTTGTGCGTCCTTATCTCGAAAGTGTAAATGAGGGGGGCAAAGAAGAAGGCATCATAGACAACAGCGCAGGGAGAATTGAGAAGGGAAGCGTACCCAGATCGATACCGATGGCACCGTCGTAAACCTCGTCAGCCATTTTGATGTATGTGGTGTCGTTAAAGAGATCGACAAATTTTTCAACAACTTGTAGATGTTGCTGAAAGGAAAGTGAAGAAGGACAAGATGGGAAGAAGATGGTTATATTTTGACCTCTGAGCAATGGACAGGAAATTTTTCTTTGCTCCTTCTACCACCAGCTAGACCAAACTTTTTTTTTTTTTTTTTGGTGGGGCCTGGCGTTTCGTTGTGAAAGACCCCGCCATTGACATTGGAAGAACCTAAAGGTACTCGGAGCCCTGGTGCGCACCAAATATTGCGTGAACTGACTGGAAAAGGTACCTCGGAGTTACAAATCGGTGGCCACAAGCCCTATCTTATCGGACAAAAATATCCGGGCACAGTGGGCACCAAACTAAACAAGCACGGGTTTCTAGTGGTTAGTTTCTGTGAGCGCCACACGGCTACGCCTAGCTCCGCCACTAGTCTGCACTTTTCAGCCACATTTTCCATGTAATAATTTAATCCCTGTTCGACAGCGCCAGTGCTCTCCAGGAAAAACTTGATAAGAGTCTAACAATAGCAGAGGAGCACGGAGTAATTTTTTTCTCGGGCCATTATTGTTTGCCATAGACCATATTCCCCTCTGAATGCATGTTGGATCCATTCCATTCAAACTTTGTATGTCGAGTGGTCTGTCCGATTTTCTCATTTTTTGCTCTTTCTATTCACTTCTATAAGGGTTAAGTTGTTTGGGGGGTACAGGATTAGCGCTGAGATGATGCTCAGCATACCCCGTCAACGCAACAACTATCCAGCCAATAGGAAGCATCCAAAGACCCACTGTAACGAACACGGTGGAGGCGGCTTCTTGCCTGTTAATTTGCTTGGTTTTTGTATGCATATGCGTCCCAACATCACCAAATACACGCAAACGCCTCAATAAATACATGTTCATTATCTTGGACCATAGAAACATATTCGTTGCCTCTCCTTTATGAATCATTAACGCGGCTCTCCCTCTGCGTGGCTATTAGAATTCTCTCAATATTGATTCTATACAGTGCTATCTTCTCTACCTTGTGCCTCGTAACATTCTATTCAGAACCTAACGCCTAAAATGGCGCCACTAGCAACTGACCCTCAACAACTGCTAGTGGTGCTCAATTCAAATCGTCGCCATGCGCTGCTCACGCTAGTTCACGATATTGTCGCACACATGAAAGTGAAGCTTATCCTTGAGCCGAACGACTGCACGAAATATGAAAAATGGGATGACAGTACCACATCTTACAACACCAGCGACAACAAGTCCGTGACTAGCTCACAAACTAGCAGACAGGTTCCACCTTCGCCGTTACCGGGATGTCCGGCTAATGGACTGATAGCAATCCGAGAAGCGGCGCATATCCAGTTTGACGAATGGAGCCATGAGTTTCTTGAGAAACTCCGCGAACTCATTAACCAGCCTGATGATCCAAAACACCAGGTTGAACGACGAAATAGGAGCGAGCGTCTGGCTGCCGCCAAGGCACAACATAGGACAAACCCTGCCATGGGGTCGCGCTTTGCCGCAGATTCTGCCGCGCTCAAGGAGCTATACCAGGCTTTTCCCACCAGCCTCAATACAGCTTCCATCGAAGATCGCAAAGAAATTCTCAGTAGTCTTTTGCTGCTTCAGCTTACAGGCGGCAGCTATTCTGCCCATGCTTCAGTCTTGATGCGATATCTCACCTCGTCTCTCCATCTCCCGCTTTCTGTGCTGACCACTGAAGAAAAAGAAGTCGCCGAGTCTCTGATCAAGGTGTCTGCCGAACAGCGAGCTATGAGTGCAGATGAAGAAGCACAAAGACGACGCAAACATAATAAAACCGACCGAATCTGGAAGGTCGGCCTCGCCTCTGTTGCTGGGGCTGCCGTGATTGGCATCACGGGGGGTCTTGCTGCTCCTGTAGTCGCTGGCGCTCTTGGTGGGCTTATGGGAACAGTCGGTCTTGGTGGAGTTGCAAGCTTTCTAGGCGTGTTTTGGATGAACGGAGCCTTGGTGGGCACTCTTTTTGGAGCATTCGGAGCTCAGATGACGGTAAGTTATCTACTAGGACGGCGCTTTGGGAACTATCTGCTAATGACAAGACAGGGTCGGATGATGGATAAATATGCCAAGGAGGTTCAAGACTTTAAATTTGTCCCCCTTCATGATGAAAGCGTCGACGATAAGGCTTCACGCAGGCTACGCGTTACTATAGGTATCAATGGATGGCTAGAATCAGAAGATGATGTGACAAAGCCGTGGAAGTGTTTGAGCGATGATACCGAAGCTTTTGCATTACGTTATGAAATGAAGTCTCTTATTTCCCTAGGTACCGCCCTCAAAGGACTCGTCGCTTCATATGCTTGGAAAGCTGTCAAAGTTGAAATCCTGAAACGAACTGTCCTCGCTAGTCTTTGGGCTGCCCTGTGGCCTGCTTATATGCTAGGGATGGCCACGAATATTGATAACCCCTTCAATCTCGCCCGTAACCGATCAGACAAAGCTGGCCAAGTTCTTGCTGATGCTCTTATCAACAAGGTCCAAGGAGAACGCCCGGTGACACTTGTTGGTTATTCATTAGGCGCTAGAGTTATCTATTCCTGCCTCAAATCTCTAGCTGAAAGAAGGGCCTTTGGCCTCATTGATACTGTTGTTCTCATTGGTGCGCCAACCCCATCAGACAGGCCAGATTGGCTTACAATCAAATCCGCTGTTGCTGGCAACATCCACAATGTGTACTCAGAAAACGACCTCATTCTTGGCTTCATGTACCGCACAGCAAGTCTCCAGCTTGGCGTTGCTGGGCTTCAAGATATCAAGGATATCAAAGGAGTTATCAACATGGACTTGACTAAGTCTGTTAGTGGCCATCTGAGATACCCTCGTATTGTCAACAAGATTTTGACTCGCTGCGGCTTCATCAATATTAAGGGGGGTGAAGACCCAATTGAGCAGGACGAAGAGCTTGCTACTGTTCTTGAGACGAAACAAAACGATTCCATGCCTGTAGACGACGAGAAGCCACCACCGCCTCCGCCTCGACCCAAGGCTTCTATTGGTCCTGATGACGCCGCTGAACAGCCTAAGCCTTGTTCCGATACTGATTGTGGGCCTCTTGACCCAAAACCTAATATGGAACTTTCAAAGCTCGATAATGATGCAGAAAGGCCTCCTCTGCCGATGCGTCCTAGTCCTAACCTTCAAGCCCAGCAAGAACGGCAGCTACAAAAGCCACAGCAGCACTTTTCTTTCCAGAAGGAAAAAGGTAGCACAATTCCCAAGGACATACTATCTAGTGTTTCGGGGCTTCTATCCAAAAACGCCAAATTTGGCAACAAGATCCGACCAAGTTCTTTCCTCCTTCGTAGCCAAACTACTCGGGCCGAGCGGTCCGTCAACATGCAGGAACAAGAAGAAGAGAAGCCACCAGCCCTCCCTAGGCGGCCCATCATCAACAATCTCATGCCCTCCTCTCCTCAGCTACAGAGAAGCACTACCGCGCCTGTGCAACCCCACAGCACAAGAAGCTCTGTCAGTGGCGATCTCCCTCCCGGCTCGCCTATACATCCGTTTTTGCGTAACTCGCCCCGAGGCTCCTTTTCGTCTACACGGGTATCACACCCAAGTCCCTTTGGCGGCAATCTTCCTGCCACGAATTCTGCGCACGGAGATAGCGATGATGAAGATCGGGGAAGGGGCATTACCATGATTAATAACGATGAATAAACATCACGTACATGCATACAGACAGCTATGTTGTGTTGTAAAGCAAGGTCGGTGTAGATTATCAGGATTGTCTAGGTTTTGTTAGTCCGTTGGTCCGTTGGTCCGTTAGTTTGCTAGTTTGCTAGCTTTCTTCTTTTCTTTTTTGTTTTCTTCTCTTTTTATTGACTTCAGGCATCAATGGAAACGAATTCACTCATACTTATACTTAGCCTATGTTAGATCTACAGTAATGTAGTCCAAAGTAAATGCATAAGCAGACAGTTTCACACACTGAATGAGAATAGGGCAAAGTGGAGACGATGCCTTGTGTTACACGAACACATAACAGGCTCATCGTGTAACACGAACCACCTGATTGTCAATATGCCAAGATTAAGCAAGGAAGCGATAGCAGGATATTAGGAAGGCGATTTTGCAAACAGCACAGACTTGCGATGAATAGTTCCTGCACCACGACATGTAAGGAATGGAAAGGGGCTCAACAGGATAGAATTCCCATTTACCTCCCTTCGAGTTGCATGCAGCTCAACGTAGGAGAAATAGAAACTTGAGAACACGACATCGTATCTTTACAGCTTGAGACATGGGTGCACAATTATAGGGATAGGGATTATTTCAGAATGAAATGTCCGAGGACAGTACCTAAGCCAAGCATTGGCGGAGTTGTGTTACTGCGAAGAATAAAGAGAGTCATTACTAGCGTTGCCGGAGAAGTGATTGGAGATGATGCAAAGAGTTTCCGACTAAATAGGAACGTAGCTAGGGCTATGAGTAAGACTCGAGAGACATCCGTAGGTGGTTCTACGTGCTGCTTCTTCCTCCAGCGAGCATAGACGTACACCTATACGCACGTTCTCCGTGTACTGGCAGCTGCAGATCTTATTTGTTTGCATGTTCTTTGCATCGTAATAGGCTGCATGGCGCTGTTCTGTGAGAGAGAGGCTGAATCAGCCCTTCTGTATAGTTGAGACAGGATAGTGTGCAGTCCGACGCCATGCTCCACCCACGCAGACATTACTTCCACGCAATGTCTTGATTTTTTTTTTCTTCTTTTGTTTTTCTCCTACGCTCTATGTGGCAAGATTATCAAGTTGTCTGATCAGAACCCCCCCCCCCCCCTGAAAGACGAAGGCTGGTTGATGGTCTGTTTTCTTGTTCAGGCTGCGATTCATGCAGATTGAAGTGGAGACGCCTTATAGTGCCCCGTGAGACTGTCCAAGCTTCGTACAATGCTAATGCCCTTTGACATCCTGGTGTGGGAGTTACTTTTTGAACAATATTTTTTTTTGGGGGGGTCCCACATCTCTTGACGTCAGCTTAGCAGTTTGAAAAGGCATAAAAGAAAGGAAACGAAAGAAAAAATATAGTTCGCTTGAGTGTATGGAGTTGGGATTAAAGCAGCATTCCATGTAAGTACATAAATAAGTATACGTACATCGAAGCACATGAACCATTGCCGGTAGGACGGTACAGTTGTGTTGAAGAAGCCTGCTCTGCAAAAAAAAAGGAAAAAAAAGAAAAAAAATATATGTAAATCTTTCGAAGTAGAATATTGCATCTCTCCGATTCCTCATCTGATAGGGGCGGGATAGTGTGTCTTGTCCTGAAATCATAGATGCAGATAATTTAGATATTCCCCATCGTTAGGGTTTACTAGCATCAAGGGTTTCAGTGATCAGCAATTGGCTGTCAGACCCCCTGTTCCCCTGTTCGTAACGACGAAAGCCAATTTCCACCCTGCCTATTTAGGAGCTAGCCGCGAGCGCATTGTGTGCTTGTGCTATCCTGCTGAGTGTCGTGGATGAGTGGAAGAAGAAATTTAATGTATGTGTTAATCAAATCCAAGCTTATCTTTTGCTTTGTGAATAGGCAAAGAAATTGCGACCCGAGCTGGGTACATTGGAGAAGACAGGGCAGGTGGTGTCTTACGACCAAGCAAAGCAAGTAAACAAGTAAACAAGTAAACAAGTAAACAAGTAACAAGTAGGCAAATGTACTACTACTTGCTACATAGTTTGCTACTATGGTGCATGTACATATACATACATATATGTACATATGTACATGTAGGCAGGCACCTGCCTAGTTGCTTGCACCATAGTAGCAAACTGAGTATCAATTTTCGTCCGGTTCCCTCTTTCCTGTCCTAGCAGGAGTTCTAATGCTAAAAAAAGGGTCTTTGCTGAGCTCGTCCCTGACTATTACAGTAGGTGCTACTTTAGTTCAGATTGCCTAACCAGGCCTGGAGCTCTAAAAGCCAGACACCCACTTTATCTCAACGTGCAATATTAAAGTTAATCTTCGAGGGGGAAGGGAGAGGAAGAGAAGAGGGGGGCTTTTCTTGGCCTAGCTAGGTCTTCTTCTTGCCTTGCCCTTCTTGGGGTCCCTGGCAGGAAATCTCTGCCTCAATTTCAGGCTTCTTGTTGACCTCCTCTTTTCCTCTTCTTGACGAGTTGTTCGCGTCTTCTTCCTCCTTTATTTTTTTCTTATTTTTTTTTTATTTCCTTTGTGATCGTGGTTGCAACGAACAGAACGACCTTTACTTCTTGGCTAGTTGTAGTATGTAGGAGTATTGGTAGAAAAGCCGTCCTCTCTTTTGTTGCAGCTTTGCTCTTCTCTACTTACGCTCGCTTATAATCGTTCTCTTCTGTTTCCTTACCTTTGTCATTCCTTTTATTTTATTTTTAGTTTATTTTTTTTTCTCCGTCACTGCATTAGTTTTTGCAGTTCTTTTTGATCATCAGCCAACCTTCGTTTAGTCGTTCTTTTTTTTTTTTTTTTTCTTCTTGTTCTCTGCTCCTCTTCCTCCCTTGGTACATCCCGATTCCCTATCTCAGTCTACATCACCATCACAACTCCAAGATCCAGCACGCCAACAGTCAGCTAGCTACCTACGATCGAATACCTCAGCAAGGCTTCTTCTTTCGATTCGATAGACAAATATATACTATACTATACGTACGTACACGTCCACAGCTAGACCTACGGTCCCGTCCTTCTCTTCCTCCCTGACTGGCGCTTTCCTGCAAAATACCCAGATTCAGCTTTCAGGCCGCCTTCATATTCATCTTTACAGTTCACAAGCCAAGCTGCCCCCCTCAATCTCGTCTTGTACTGTTGTACTGGTAGCACCTAAACCTAACCCCAAACACCAGGGCGCTGCTTCAGGCACACACGTTCACATGCTCCTTATCGCATGATAATAATGATATTTGCATCGGGATTTTTGTACCTTTTTTAAAACGACACCTTCTTTTTTGTCTTCCTTGTATTTCCCTTCTTCATCCTTTTTTTTTTTTTTTTTTTTTTTTCTTTTTCTTTTCCTCTTCTTCTTTATTTTCTTCTCCCTCATTTGTCCCCTCTCTTCCTTTTCCTACCCTTCATTTTCTTTTCTCTTCTTTTTATATTGGCTTCTTGATCCTTCCATTCAAGGCCTGCCTGCCCCCTTCCAAGTTTGCTGCGATTGTCAACGTCACAAGAAAAAAAAACATAAAATAAAAAAGGAAACTACGCTTTCCGTCTTGCGATCGTGGCTTGCTGCATACAAAAGTAACGGAAGTAGCACATACATATCCGCTACTTGTTACATACGGCCATCTCAGTTGCAAGTACAAGTACTCGCAAGTACACCCTTACGCTGACCACTACCACCACCACCACCACCACCTGAAATTGGAAGTTGCTCGTCCGTCTCAGTCGACTCTTTCTTTTCTATACTAGTCTACAAAGTGAGTTCTTACCTGGCAGCTAACACCCCTTCTTCCCCTCTCCTTCTCCTTCGCACCTTCCTATCTCGCCTTATGTTCATCTTTTGTGCGTCAGAGGGCTTCTAAAATAATTTCCTGCAATTTAATTACCTGAAAAAATCTCTCTTTTTCCTTCCCTCAAACATAATTCTCTTCTGCTTGAACGCACCATTTCCTCTCTCTCTCTTTCTTTCCCTTTTACCTTGACTCTTTATTTTCTTCCACTTCTAGTCAGGGCCAATTCCTTCGTCGCCCCTGAGACAGGCTTCTCCCGCCAGAATCTAGCGGCGCTACTCTTCTATCCAGTAATAGTTGCCTTCACACTTTCTGCTGTGGCCTAAATTGTTCTCGAAATTTGCTCTTATTGGATCAACTGGTTAATTGACATTCAGCCTTGTTTAGCCATCCATCCCCCTTCTCACATCAGGCTCCATTGCGACAAGACCTCGACATTTTACGGATCTAGATACCTTTTAGCCAACGCTCACTATGCCGGGACTCTTCTCGCGCCTTTCCGGCCGAGATGGCAAGAAGAAAAAGACCGACCTCAATGATGATAACAGTCAGATGCTCCCCAAAAAGCGCTGGGAAGATGCTTGGGCTCGGACAAGCGTTGAGCCGGAGGAGATCCAAGAGCTCATCAAACGCTGCACCGAAGAACTGAAATCGCGTGGTATGTCTGCCTGCCTGTCCCGCTGCTATAAAGTATATCGCAGCTTCTCATGGTTGCTCAAATGCTGATGTTCTATTTCTCTAGCCCTGGACCTCCCGTTTTTCCTGCTCCCCTTCCGTCCAACCTCTAATCCCAGTGCCGTGCGCACTTTTATCCGCCGCTTCTTCGACCCATCCATGGGTCTCAAGGGCGATAATCTAGTCCAAGAACTACGTATGACTGATCCCATGGTATGTTTTTGATCTTCACAAACAAACAAACATATGTGCGGTTCAAGTATGTCACACAACCTGAAACTAACTGGTTAACAAAGGTCATCTGCGGCATTGTCAAATGGTGTTGGTCGCGCATGTCTGGCGGTGTTGTAGGTTGGGGCGTTTATGAGCTCTTCAAAGTGGGCGAAAAAGGTAATTTTTTTTTTGGTGGTCCACATCCGAAAGAGGCCTTTCCTGCAAGCCACCGCCATTGCAAGCCACTTTTTCTAACAAAAGTACTCTACAGATTCTGGCCTGGCCCGCGATTCGTTCAAAACTTTTATCCCTCTCAGCGCTGAAAATGGCGCCAAGTCGTGCATTATATTCGACTTCTTCGATCTTCTGTCGGCCATCGCCGCACATGCCAAACTGAACGGCATGGGGGGCCGCAAGCTCTCGCGCATGGCTTCGTGGTGGACCTTTGAGCACAAAGACACCGGCAGCGGCTTCGATGGAGGCTACAAGGTCTTCTTAGAGTAAGTTGAATCTGCCAAAGTAGACATATCTCTTAGCAAATAACCTACATGGTATTGTACATAAGCTAACAGTTGCCTCTGCAAAACAGTGCTGCTGATGCAACTAGTCATCTCTTCTTTGCGTATCTGCGATCTCTTGCGCCCTCAACCCCCCGCGCTGGAATTTCGATCCTTCCAATGTCCATGCAAAAGCTTTTGGAAGAAACCGAATACCCGCCCCAAAGACCCAGCCTTTTGCAGTATAGTACCCACAAGATTGCCATGCACGTTGATGCTGTCTCGCCTACTCCTTTTGCTCTTCTGCGCCGGGCTAAACACTTCCAGTTTCGCGACACCGACAAAGGCTTGAAGGCATACTCTGAGTTCGAGGATCCCATTATGGCTCTTACTGAAGAGTGTCGCCGCGTCCTTAAGGCTATTTCGTCCATCAACCAGTCTCAAGTTTCCAGCTCTAAAATATCAACTAGTCTAAGAGATGCTTCTTGGTCTCGATTTGAAGATCTCGGGTTTTCAACAACCATGGACGAGACTGACGAGGACGAGGATAAGGCCGCTTTGGCGCGCCGTCCCCCTGTTGGGCTCCGCACTAGCCCTGCTTCGGGGAGTGCTGTTAATCTGGGCCGACCTACTACTCCTTCTTGGGCCGATTTCATGTCTTCCGGGTTTGACGACTCGGCCAATAGTAATGCGCCAAACCTTCTTCTCCCCCCTGACAAGGTTCTACCCCCTATTGAAACGACTGTTCGTCAGCATAGCTCCCAGTCACACCACCCTCGACTAGAAAGCGACTTCCAGGCCATCGAGCCTGGTGAGCTTGCCAGTATCTCCGCCATTGAGCTGGACGATTGCTTTTGGTGGGTGTGGATTAGCAGTCTCGGTCCCGAAGAAACCGCGATTCGCAAGTCTTCTTTTGGCCGGTGTGCCGTTATTGAGACCGAGATTAAGACTGCTCGCTGGCTCGTGATCGAGGAGTTAGTTGCGGGTGCTGGTCTCGACCCTGAGGAGGGTGCCTATATCGCCGAGAAAAAGGGCTTCTTCAGCTGGACTCGTAGAGGCAGACTGAACAGGAGCAAGTCGACAGCCACAAAGCCAAACCAGGATAAATCGCTTGGGCAGGTAAACCAGCTGAGCCATAGCAAGACCAGCATTGGCCCTGATCAACAAGCTCGCATCCAGGCCGCCGCTGCCCAGCTTCAGGCGAAGCAAAACGAGGAGCGCCAGAAGTTGCTGGCTCTTCCCACTCGCCGTGGCCGTACTGATTCAGAGTTGCTTCATGAAAAGACCAACAGCATGATGACTATGCAGACGGCCTTGGTTAGTGAGGCCTCGTCCGCATTGAAGTGGGCTAGCAAATATGACAAGGACACCATCCGCACTGAGTACATGAACAACAACCAGGCTGGCAAGGGCGCGGGGCACCTAGAGGTTGTTGGCTCCCAACCCGGCCCTAGCTCTGTCAGCATCGTCCCTCCTGTTTCCAAAGAGGTGCCCCAGGAGCGTGTTGAAACCCCGAGCCTGCCGCTATCGAGCCTGTTGTTTCGGCTCCTCCTAAACCTAGCACCGGGACTACTAAGCCTGCCTCTGCCCTGAAGAATACCACTGCTGTCCCATCCGAATCCAAGAAGGCCAAAAAGCTTCAAAAGGTTGCTGTTGCCGAAAACCATACTATCATTCCATCCCCCACTACTGAGAAGGCTCCTAGCAGTGGTGGTGGCTTGAAGAAGCTTTTTAGCCGGAGGAACCGTTCCTCTAAACTTCCTGAGAATGCTGCTGCCGAGATAAACACTATGCTTAAGCAGACTGGAAAGCCCCTTGCCTCCCCAACGAGTATCAAGGAAGCTTCTATCCCTGCTCCCATTTCCAAGGACGTGCCTGACCCGACCCCAGAGACTGTTGTCGAGCCTGACCATCTCGAGATTTCAGAGCCCGTTACAGTAGAGAACACCGAGCCTACTATACCCGATGGTATTCCTGTCGAAGCGCCTATTGATGCTGCCCCTTCGCCTGTTGTTTCACCCTTACCAAAACAAGACAAGCCCAAATATGAGCCTTCTGATGACGACATCAACACTGATGATGCCAACGAGGCCCGCCAGGAATTCTCACGATTTGATCAGGGCCCTCTAGCTGACCAGCCAGCTTTTGTCCCCGAGAGTGACTCGGACGATGCTGCCCCTCCTCCTATTCCTCGCCATGCGCGAACTCCGGAGCCGGCTACTGCCTCCAAGCCCAAGCCCAAGTCCACAGAGACCAACGAGTCGCGTGCTGAGTTTGAAGATGAGCGTTGGGCCCGTTTGCGCCGTAACGCCCAGGAACGTGCGCTTCAACGCCAGCGACAACACCCCCCCAAGCCGAGAGCGGCTCCTGTCGCTCGCACAAGTGACATGGAAGATGACACTAGTGGAGAAGAGAGTGAGTCAACCACCCTCCCCCCTGCGTCTTAAACCTAACGAAGTGAGCTCTACTAACATAGCATTAACTATAGCAATCGAATCGCGCGTTGCACGTATTAAGGCCCGTGTCGCTGAGCTTACAGGCAACATGGAGGGTGTTGGTAGTCCTGGTGTAATGGCTTCTCCCGTTCGCCACTAGAGAGGTTCAATGGACGAAGCTAATTCTCCCACTGCCGCCCCCTTGACGCCTCCAGCTTCTGATGCCACTGTTGCTTCCGATGCTAATGTCAATACTGCTACAACCCCCGACTCTGCCCGGGGCTGTGCCAATCCATCTCATTTATCGGCGTCACGCTTGTCTCGTGCTCGTCGCTTCAAGCATTGGTCTCTTTGCATGCGGAAAGAGCGGCGCCGCGTTAACTCGCTTTGAGCTTTTGAGCTTTTCTATCTCGTTCATTGCGTCGCATTGGATCTGTCCCTATTCCGATCCCATTTATAAGTCACGGGAAAACTCATGAAGTGTTTGCCGATTTCTATTCGATTTCTCTTTTTTTTTTTTTTTTTTTCTTTTCTTTTTCCAACCTGGCGTTTTCCTTTTTTTTTTTTTTTTCCTTCACAAGTTCATCGCGACTTCTTTTTATCGCTCTCTCTCTTTGTATCCAACCATTTCCTTCGTTGTTTTTTTTTTTCTTTTTTCTTTTTGCTTCCCTACTAATTACCGATATTTTTTTTCTTCTCTCTGTCTGCTTGATTTATTTATTATATCATTTCTGTTCTGTTTTGTTCTTTTTTATATCAACACGTTTTCTGCCGCTCTCTTGTCTCTTTCTTTTTTTTTTTTTTTCCTTTTTTTTTCTTGCTTTTTCTTTCTCGTCCAGTCTATTAAACCTTTCTTTAGTCTTTTTAATGGATTTTGCAAAACAATAAAGGAGTTTAAAAAAAAAAGAATGAGCTTAGAATAGAGGATCTGATCTCTCTCGTATGGTTGCTGATGGTATTCAAAAGTATTGTACATTGATTGCTATAGGTTTACTTGACTCTACAAGCAGGCCAGATGTCGTAATTAATTAACTAAGGTAGTGGTGATATAAACAATGCTGGTGCAAATCATCAGTAGAACATGCAGGTTTGTTATTTATGGTTTCATATTCTTGTTCTTTTTTGTCTCTGGACACATTCTACACCCCACTCGCTCCTATAGTGAGAGCAGAGTCGGGGCCTTGATCTCGGTGCCCTTGACCTTGTCCAGGCCCTCACCACCCTATGAGCAACTATTAGTATTGCGCACATTGGTATGAATAGATTATTCAAACTTACATAGCTGATTAGAGGGGAAACCTCAACACCATTGTCTGAACCTTCGCTATTAACAGTTGCGCCGGCGGCCTCAACCCAACGACGGCCTTGGGCCATGATATCGTGACGAGAAGTATCCGGGTCATCCTCCCCAGTACCGCGAGCATTCTTGAGAGGGGAGAACTCATCTTCGCGGCGGACCTCCATGCAGGCAAACTTCTCTAGGCTAAGCATGGGGAACACGTCAAAGACAAACTGCTCTAGCTTGACACCATTGGGGCTGGTAGGCTTGATAACTTCGCCAGTTTGCAGATCCACGTAAGGAATCTTCTTGCGGGCAACATGGTGAGGTAGCTTATTAGCCCACTGGGGAATAGAGTTCAGGAAGTCAATCGAGTAGTAGTGGTTGACAATATTGGCGGCACGGAAACGGAGCAGGTCGGGCTGCTTGGGATCTCTTTCGTGGGCAGTAGGTACATCAATCTCCGAGTACTCAACAACATCGGGCTTTCCATTCTTCAACAAAATTAAGCCGACGGATTCGGTGGGGGCACGCTTGCGCACCACTTTGGTAGCAATATCGACCTTCTTCTCGGCAGCAAAGCCAATGAAGACAGGATCGGCAACCTTGACTAGGCAGTTATCAACACAGTATGTGTGGACATGTTCAATGCCACGCTTCTTCATGTCTTCTAGAACACCCGAGGCAACTAGAGCTGCGTAGATACCACCGTTGCCATCGGGAGCGACAGCAACCTTTCCGGGAGAGTCCATAATGATCTTGCCATCATTGGAAATACAAGGAAGCACACCCTGCTCAAAGGTAGTAACATTCTGCTCCTTGAGACCGAAGAAGTTGTTCTCGCGGAAGAAAGCTTCGGTGGGGCCGCGCGTAGGGCCGCTGGTCATGACGTACCATGGAACAGTCACAGAGTCTGCTGACTTACCCGATGCCTGGGCAGCAAGCTGCTCTACACGGTGGATACGTTCGCCCTGAATTTGGAAAAGTGACTTTTTGCTAGGCAGACCAATGTCGAAGCAGCCCTTGGGAGCAGAGCTACCCAAGCGAGTGCCTTGGCCTCCAGCCATCAAGACAACGGCCACCTTGTTGGAGGCAATCAGGTCCAGACCAGACTTGTACCAGCGGTCGATATCGGCGGGGGCAGAGTCCATAATGGAAGCGGTGGCATTGTCGGGAAGAGGCTCGAGAGTAGGTACGGCACTAGGCTCGGTAGGAGGGGGGTTAAGAGCAGTGGTAGCAAGTTCGTTGATGCGTGTAGGAGAAAAGGCAGAAAGCTGCTTGAGTAGGGCATCCTGTTCGGTAGCGGAGAGCTTATCGAAGAAAGTGAAGACTTGGCCTTGGCCAGCTTGCTCGTAAGACTCGCGTAGTGAAGACATTATTATGTATATATATAAGGAGGGAAGTGGGCACGAATGAAAAGCTCGTAATACTCGAGGGTTACGGATTTGGATAGGAAAAAAAGGCAGCAAATGTTGAGACAACAATAGAAAGGTGAGTTGAGTGAGGCCAGATTTAGTTAAGCCAAAGTTAATATGAAGAGGAAAGAAGCAGGAAGAGGAAGAAGATGATGACAGACAAATGTCCAGCCTTTAAGAGAAGTTCGATCGTATTGGTTAGTGCCAAGTTGTTACTTTATTGCGCTTCTAGCCAGGGCGGTGAAGTGGATTCGGTAGCCACAGGTCGCAGAAAGTAGCAAGTACTACTCTAAGAGCCCGAAGTGGTTGGGTAGGGCAATTGCTTCCCCAATCCTTAGATCCTCACAGAAAAATGTATGTTACGAGGGCCAAATTCATGTATGGATACAAGACAATGGGAACAAGAGGAAAAATAAAAAGGCTGGAGGATGGTTTAAGGGCAAAGGGGGTGTCACGAAGACTATGGTGCTAGTACATTGAGGGGGGGGGGGGGAGGCGTCCGACTGTTTCTTGCTATCAATGTATTCAATCATATTAGTTACAGCACAAACTGAAATACAATGAATGCTCTAGTTTGATGGGGCAACTGCCCAAGGGGGAAAACAAACAAAACAGCCCCTCCTCCCTAAACAAGCTAGCTAGCTAAGCTTCATAAGCGGTAGCTACCTGCGCCCCAAAACCGCCCTGGTTAATGCCCCACCCACCCCTACCCAGCCAGCCAAGTATCTCAATGTGTGTACAATATTGTCGCTACTCAGAGTTTGGCCATAAAAATAAATAAATAAAGCAAAAATAAAAAGAGGCCGGTGGCTTGTTTCATGTCTCTTTTGTCTCTTCTTTAGGCAATGTATTGCAGCTTATGGGAGTAACTTCTGTACGGAGCTGGAGGGGTCCGTCCGTACTCGCAGCAACTTGCATCTTCGTGAACCGGATTAAAGCGGGGGAAGGGGGCAGTACTCAGACCAACGTGCGTATTTGCAGGGCTAAGGTGAAGGTTGGCAAAGCCACCTCCTATGTAGCTAGTGTTTTCTTTTTCTTTTCTTGGTGGAATTCCTTTACATCTAGAACTCTGAATATTTCAATATGTTACAACAAAGTGAGTAACTGCAATTGGTTGGTTCTTCACCAAAAAGAACTCTAGCTTGACCAGCAAAAGATTAGGAGTGTTCTCACCAACCGAAGTCGAATCGGTGACCTTTCGATAGCAATTCTTGCAAGTTACAGTCGAACGTGATAACCAGCTACACCATGGTGAGTTTCGACAGTGGTTGACCACTGCTCATGGTTTCTCCGATGATGCCGTTTCTAATAATAGCTTATATGGGGATGAATTTGCCCCGAAGATCTGTAGTCAGCCTTGCAGAGCGGTAACCAGTCCGGCGTGGTTTGATCTTGGTGATTCTAGTAGACGTTAAATATATTTAAAATCAAATCAAATCAAATTTGCCCCAATATCCATCTAAATCATTCAAGCTTGGATGATATCACGCTCATGAAAGAGAGTTAACGTATACGTCTTTTGGTTGGGCGTAGGTCGGCACGCTCTTCTAGCATGCTTTGATATATTTGTTTAGAATGTCCAGCCCGAAAACAGAGACAGAGGCCGATGGGACCGATCCCGACACTGCCTCCTCATTTGCAGGAAAACTCGATCTATCCAGCTTCACCTTTACTAGTACAGAATCTCATCTTACCCAGTCCCTCCCGGGCCCAGCCGTAGCACCTATGCTGATTAATAGACCTAAAAGGGTTCATTCATTATCCGAGCAAAGTCAAGTCAGTAGTGGTACTCTGACCATCTCATCCCCGCCTAAAAAGAAGAAACGAAAAGCCATTCCGGCCAGCTATGCTCCACCTTCACAATATGCCCATCTGAATTTGCTTCCAGATGCTATCGACCGAGGGCTAATCGTGCTCTTTGTTGGGCTCAACCCTGGAATCCAAACTGCACATAGCGGCCACGCCTACGCACACCCAACAAACATGTTCTGGAAGCTACTACACTCCAGTGGGATCACGCCGAGACGGTGCCGTCCTGAGGAAGACCAGGATATGCCGGCATTATATCAGCTTGGCCTAACTAATATAGTAGCACGGCCAAGCCGGAATGGAGCTGAGATAAGCAAAGCCGAGATGGATGCGGGCGTGGAAACTTTGGAGGAAAAGGCACGAAAGTGGAAGCCCGAGGTCATGTGTATTGTAGGAAAGAGTATTTGGGAGAGCATATGGAGAGTTCGGCATGGGCGAGGGATAAGGAAGAGTGAATTTCGGTATGGGTGGCAGCGAGAGACGGAGAACATGGGCGTTATTCACAAAACGGAGGACGAAGATGGATGGAGAGGAGCGAAGGTGTTTGCTGCTACAAGTACAAGCGGGCTAGCAGCTACGTTGAAGCCTACAGAAAAGGAGCAGATCTGGAGGGAGCTAGGCAAATGGGTTGAAAGGCGAAGGGAAGAGCGACAGAAAGAGACTGAATAACTACATATACGTGATATATGGTCCTGGAATATGGACGATTAATTAGTTGCTTCATGGATAGTGAGCGCCAAGAGCACGTGTGAGTTTGGTGGAGAGGTAGGCATATATCTTGACCTAAAACGCCTACTCTCAACAAGTATGTAGACCAAGTGATTCAAGTAAATAACAAATGGAAGAAAAGGACTATCACAACTAGATCAATAAACAAAACAAACGATGTCTCTAGATGAGGCTCTGGGTTATACAAAAAAAAGATGTAATTAAAAAAAACGCAACATAACTGACCAGAGCAAACAAGCCTTTAGTAATGTGGGATACAGAAAAGAACAAACAAAGACGACAAGAATGGCCTACGAAATCTATCAGGCCAGTTGTTATATTCCTAAAGCATATATTCACAGTAATGAAGAGAGTTGCAGCCAAGCTAGACTGGTCGTCAGTCAACTATGCTTGATCCACCGTATCACTTTCTTGTAACTTGGCTGGTGAATCTGCTTTCTTGGGTTCCTCGGCAGATTTGGCATCGGGGTTGGCTTCATCTTTCTCATCCTCGTGGATTTTGACCTCAGGGCTACTGGGCTTCTCTTGTTCCTTCTCCTTCTCGGCAGTCTTCTCAGCTTCTTCGGGATCATCTTTCCCTACGTCTATTGTAGTAGAGGTCGACTCTTGAGATCCAGTGTTCTGAGTGGGAGTTTCGGCTCGTGCAGCAGCTGTGGTGGCAGTTGGGGCAGTGACTGCTGGTGGCGGAGGTGGAGCAATCTTAGACGAGGGGACAAGCGACCAATCGATTTCGCCGCCTTTTCCATAACGGGTGACCAGCCATTCATTAGCCTTGCGAAAATGACCACACGTAAAGTATCCTCTCGCAGCACTTAGAGGACTAGGATGGACGGCCTTGAGCACTAAATGGCGCTTCTGGTCGACCTTGCCAACACGCTTGCCGGCCGGTGTGCCCCAGGCCATAAAAACAACGCCCCGCTGTCGCTTCTGCGCGACCAGGTCAATGACACGTTGGGTGAAGCGTTCCCAGCCACGGTTAGCATGCGAGTAGGCTTCGTGGGCTCGCACGGTCAGGCAAGTGTTCAGCATCAGTACGCCACGCTCGGCCCACGGAGTAAGTAGGCCATTATTCTTGGGAGGCGTGACAAAGTCAGGGTAGTCATTAGTCAGACAAACATACATGTTGCGCAACGATGGGGGTGTAATGGTCGGGGGTCGCACGGAGAAGGCGAGCCCATGTGCCTGGTTGACGTTGTGGTATGGGTCTTGGCCAAGAATAACGACCTTGACGGTATTAAAGGGGGTATACCGAGACCTACAGTAGACAAGGTTAATATTGGATGCGGCACTATGGAGCATATACAGTATTGCTTACCAGGAGTAGATATCTTCACGAGGAGGAAACACCTTGCGCCCATTAGCAATCTCGCGGTTTAGGAAACGTTTTAAGTTGAGGAACTCTTCACTCATGATCTCGTCCTTGAGCAGAGCTAACCATGATACATGGAGCGTCTCAATCTCCAATTTCAGAAGATCTCGCTGCTCGGTTGTAAGAGACTGGACCCATTTCTCCTTGTTAAAGGCTGGCAAAGGGGCAGAGCCGCTGGTACTATTGGCCTCTGACGTCGACGCGGGCTTTGCATTAAAGAACGACGTGATGTTGGCATTAGGCTTAGTCTTTTTAGATTCCTCACCGTCAAGAGCGGAGGTAGCCTTGCGTTTAAGTGTACTCATCGTTGGTAATAAGGAAGAGGAGGGGGAGATATGTGCGTGAGTGAGGTGAAGTTAAGGCACCAAAAAGACAAGTCAGATGCAAGTCGCGGTGAGGGTCTTCGCGACAGCGCGTAAAGAGCTTTTTTTTTCGGGGGGTAGAGGGGGACAAAAGAGACAAAAGTCGTTAGATTGGCCGTCTGAAGCTTTAAACTTTAGAGATGACGATATCGAGGATGAGAAAGCGGTTGAGACTACTTCGGAGATGTAGATACAGATATAGCAACTGCCTGTAAAAATCAAAGAAGGGATAATTCTAGAAAGTTAAGTAAACAAAGAAGTTGCAAAACATGAGATCAAGAAGCCTTGAAGCAGCGCAGCGGGACAGCAACCAACAACCAGGCATAAAAAAGTGGGCCTTGACGTTGCTATTGTACTTTAACCCTGAATATACAGCAAGGAGCGTGTCATATATAGTAATTACGGATCACGTTGAGCACATCCAATATCGAACGCCCGGTTAAAACGGCGGCAAGAAAGGTAGAGAAGAGAGATAGAGAGGGGAGAAAGCATGAATTTTTTGGGAGATGATAATGGAGAAAATAAGGCTATGAAAAAAAGAAAAAAAAAAAAAAAAGAGCAATATCCTACCAGTGTAGAAAGTAAACAGTCAGGATCAATAATACATGGTACAAACATTAGAGTAGAACGAACTTGACAAAAACAACGCCCGCCAAATAAAGTACGACCAGTATTCGAGTTATGGTCAGTTACCTTGGAGAAATAAGAAAAAGAAGACATGCCTTTTTAGCCCCTTGAGCCGTCCATGGCTAGTGGCCTGCCTACCTAACAAGAAAGGGAAAAGAAAAATAGAAAACGCTAAAATCTGAGAGACAGCAAGTCGTAATGTGAAAAAGAAGAGAGAGAGAGAGGGGAAATGAAGAAAAGGAGAAAAGAAAAGAGGAAGACGGCAAAGGGGGGTTGTTTCCCTCTAAGAGCACGAGACTCAAGACGCAAGCTTAGTATCTCAGAGACTGCCCTCTTCGACTGTCTTGGTTTTAGTCTCGTTTACAATACGGAATCCAAGCTTGCAGACTTCGTAGCTGCTAATCATGATTCCGCATGCCGGTGCTACCTTGAGGGTCCGCGGTGCCCAGCCCTTCCAAAGACCCGAAACTCCTTCGTTCTGGAATATATGCCACAGCAGCTTGACCATGGATTTCTGCTCCGGTGCTTTCGCAGCTTTGGCTGCCTTCAGACCGCCCTCGCGGAAGACTTGTGTGCGTGTCTTGCCAACATCAAAAGGCGTTGTGATTATTGACGCAATAGCACCAGATATGGCACCAGATACGAAGCTGTCAGTGAATGTGTCAGACGAGCTTCCATGTTCCTGAAACGCTCTATGGGGCCGTCCTAGCTCGTCAATATCCTGCGTCGCGAGTCGTTGACTTTCGCGCAGATTGGCCAGTTTACCACGTAATGTCTCATAGCCCCACCAGTAAATGCCAGAGAACGGCACATCTCGCCATAGTGTCAGTGTCAGCCCACGCCAGAGTGAACGATAGCCGCTGGTTTCCAGCATCTGTTGCATGCCTCGTAGAGTCTCGATAACATGGCCTGATGTTGAATGGCCTGATGATGCTTGCAACCTTGTGCGGAACAATTCAATCGGGTTCACAGCAGTAGCGGCTAGTGTGCGGGCTGTAGATCCCGCAACTAGTGGCGCCCAATCGTCATGGACAACTCGGGAGATAGGACTGTGTTGGTTGGATCGTAGCCACTCATAGCCGGTGAAGTATATGATATTCGATGGTACGGACATGACAAGAGTCGGGGACAGGCCGCGCCATAGTGTAGAGACGCCCTCGTTTTGGGCAATCTTGCGCAAGCCGTCCATGGTTGAGCTGATGCGGGTTTTCTGGGTGAGTTCAACGACACATTGCTCGTCAATGGCAGAAGTAGCAGTTGCGGTGGCGATGTTTTGGCGGGGTAGGACGCAAGATTCAGGGTTGCCTGCGAAGAAGACTTCGCGACAACAGGCCGTGACACCCAGATCGGCAGTTTGGAAGGCTCCAAGGTTAGATGTGGTGAGTGCGAGTTTTGAAAAGTCTATTGTTGGCGGTCGAAGATGTTGCGACTGCAGGCGAACTCGAACAACATCAAGAGGCGTCACTAAAGAGCACCGGATTAATTAGCCAATGTCAAGAAAGAACCTAGATGAATATCTGCGTTTTAAGGGGAATAACGAGGACATACCGAGCAAGGAAGTAAGCAGACTTCCAGACATCGCCGAAATCATTTTTTGTGGTGCTGTGATAACGTCCTTGTCGCCATTTGAGCTAGTCGCAGTAGACTTTCGCGCTGGTAGTGGTGCCGACTGTGTATGGAGTTTACGGGGCTCCATGACTCGTGATAACGTCGAAGTCAGAGACAAGCCGATAGGAGCAAGCCGTAGTGGAGGTGGAGGGGGGGAGACGACGTAGTTAGAGCGTTGTATGAGAATTAGATTGGGGGTGAGTGCGTAGTGTGAGCGTAGAGAGCGAGAGACTAATGTGAAGACTTTTTTAATAAAGCCTGGTCGTCATGAGTCGCTGTTAAAATATCCCAATCACAGATTGTAATACAAAGAGTTTGCCTGAAGATTTGATTTTGATGTATTACTAATATAGAGCAGAAAAAGGAAAGAGGAAAAAAGGTTGATAGTCCGGAGATGGAAACTGCAAGATCGAGAGACCGCAATAGGAAAGAACAAGAAGACAATGAAAAGAAAAGAAAAGTTTTTTTTTGGAAAAAAAAAAAAAGGGAAATAGTATACAGGAGCCAGTGAGGGTGGCAGGCGATGGCAAAAATCGAGAGGGGAAGCTGCGTCTTATTCTAACTTGAAAAAGTCAAGATCGTTTTATCAATCGGCTATGATCTAAAGACAAAAAAACAAAAAGCAAATAAATGGCTTGGCTGAGCCCAGTCTTAATTCGTTCTTGAAATTTTCGCCGCTCATACGTTTGACTGACTGCTTGTTGAAGCAGGCAGGTACAGGGGTACATTTCCTAGCTGAGCTGGGTCAGGTCGGCTTATGACGGCTCTAATAGAAGAAGAAGGATGAGGGGCTAAATTTTAGTGACCAGACCACGTGACCTCGCGCTGGCATTATAGGTGGGAAAGAAAGGCCCGACGTCGGAAGCGCTTCTATGTCTTTGTTTCACAATCTGATAAGGAACATCTAGGCGCCTCTGGTTATCAGATCTTGACAAGGAAAAATATAGGGTAGCGAAATGGAAGGTCTTATGGTTTAAATGCCGATTGTCCTTCGGCCCTAAGTTATGTGTTCACCTCACCCTACGCCTTATCACAACGAGCTTATGGATAAGTTAGCAACTCGACCATGAGTCGAAAGCTACCCATATTTACTGGAGTTGTAACGCAAGTCAAGCCTAAACGTGAATGTGATTTATGTTGAACTATCACCAGATTGGATACGAATTAGAAATGACCCTTTGCAAAGCTGACTCCAGCAACAGGGAAATATGCTAGTATGATTATTCATTTCATTGCTCTATCCAACAGTTGCCCACTGTTTTCCCATAGAATACGATGGCTTGTTTTAAACTAGGGCGGTCAGATATCGTCTTCTGTGGTATGGGATTCCAGAATTAGCCACCTTACAGCGCTCTGCATCAAATGACCCCGTGGAAAATACTGGAGGGGCAGGGCAGATCACATAAAAATTATTTATTGCCAGTCGTCAAGAGACACTCGCTAAACCTCGTCTTGGAGTTTGTCAGGTGTGGACCGCGGCAGATCAGACAGACGGAGACGCACTGGTGCTCCACCTCGCAGCATTCTGGCTGTTCCATCCGCTATTCTCCTATGCCCATTAGGTATGCATGTGCTTTTGAAAAACATGGCATGTGTTCTGAATCCACGAAGGTCATAAAGGCAAAACAGCAGGTTCCAGCGCAGTCTGGGTCCCTCCCCTCCCAAAATCACGGCACACGATAGACGAGGCCGAACGGCTCATCCCAGACTGGAAAGCAACCTTCTCTAGACTCATGTTACGCTGCATTTGGATGCCTGGACACTCAGATATACACGACGACGAGCTGACAGACCGCAAGACAAGAGAGGCAGCGACACGAACCACGGACTACCATATATCACTGGAGCGAGCCAAGAGGTGGCCAAGGGAAACCGGAGAAGAAACTCATTGAAAGTGGCTTTACAGCAGAGCGGGAGTGGAAGACTATTATTCCCGGAAACACCTGGAATTCCCAAGGAGAGACTGGTTCAGAACACCAAAGGAACCTCGAAAGAGCTCGAGACTCCCGAAGTGGGGTCGCAGATAGTCCATAGAGTATAAATAGAACTTCATCATCATCATCATCATCCAGTAGCTTGCTGAGAGTCGGCAGCGAGCCGAAAATCAGGAGCTTTTGGCTTCTATAATCTTTTGTCAGGACGAGCAATCCCCTAGCCAGCAACAAAATCCTAATATTTAGCATTGTCAGTACTCGACTACCGTCAACACCAACGTTCGGGGTGGCATTAATGCTGCTGAAAGATAACGCAATACCAAAACACTACCCACCGCGAGATAACACACGCTGGAACGATGATCGGGAGACTTCCTGCATCATGACGGACTTTGAAATGATCGACGAAATAGGCCAACGGTGCCCGGTAGAAGGCTCGATTGACCGGACAGCCCAAAATTCATAACCCCCCTCCCTCCCTTTCAACAGACAGAGAATCAAGTCCTGAAGGATAGCAGGCACGCGACGATGGACAGTTTCACGGCCGCCCTGGAAGATGTCTTTGCGAAGAAGAGAGAGGCACAAACACGGTATGGATATGCTCAGATAACCAGGCAGCCGTCCGGCGGATTGTTATGAATAACATCGGGTATTTACCACCGTGCCGACGATTGAGATCGTCATCCTGATCCGGGGTTGGATGAGCCTCCGTCTCTACACAGTTCCCCTGCTAGGATAGTTGCCACCACGGTCCTACTGTCCTAACCTCAGTCGCATCGTAAGGAATAACGTCATGGTTGGAATTGTTATGCGCGATTATGTTTATCCTCGGCTTTTGTCCTTTTCATGTATATAGTCTGCTCTGCTCTGTTCCGCCTCCTGTTGAGTTGGGTTTTCTTCTGCTTCCCAAGCTCACAGCTCCTCTTGTGTTTCGTACAAGTTTTCCCTCCGTCTCTTGTCTACCCTGTTTTCTGTCTAAACCTGCTTGTGGTTCTTGCTTATAGACTTTTGTTATCTGTTCCTGTCCTCGGCGTTGTTCTACTCCGTTACATACATACTCTTAGATCATCAGAAATTCCCTGAGCCCGTTCTTAACACGGATGAGCAGGAAAGCCAAGTCTATAAACGCATCGCAACACACGATGGACGAGACCAAATTGCTCATCCGAGACTAGAAGGCAGTGGAAGACCATTCCTTCCGGGAACACCTGGAGTTCCCCCGAAAGATCAAGCTGTGACCCGGGACCTCACAGACATGGGCGGCAGTGGTACAGAAAACCGGCGCTTGAAAACTCGGACCTGTCCGGAGCTCCGGACTCCCAAATTCGGTCCCCAGATAGACTCAGTGGTATAAATAGAGCAATGATCGTCATCAAGCAACAACAACAACAATTCGATTGGCAAGATGGCCGAGTTGGTTATGGCGTCAGGTTAAGGTCGTTCCTTAACGCAAGTATCCTGATGGAGAAATCCGCCTGGGTTCGAGTCCCAGTCTTGTCAGCACATCACAGCTGGTCCGTCCGTAATCATGCGAACGGGGCAGCTTGAAATTTTTCTTTTCGTCTTTTTGTTGTTTTCTTCTTTTTTTTTTCTCAAGGCAAAAACATCTTTCGGCCATCGGTTTTCCCTTTGGTGGTTTTTCTGCCCCGCTTTTCTAGGGACCTCTGTCAACTATTGTACAACCTATTAGTGGGTCTATTGGTCACCGTTCTTTCCCAAGCTAAGCTCTCGGTGAACATCCATAGCATACATGTCCCCACCTCGGCCTAAAGCTGCATACCGAAACTAAGGGAAGTAGTCCTTGACTTACGCTCACTTGCGTTCATGTTTAAATCATCACTTTATATAATCACGTACTCGATTCGAATTCATTCTCATTTGCTTTGATGGCATTGACAAGATCTTAAATTGCGCAATAACCAAATGTACAGAGATAAACAAGCTTCAGATCTCCGTCTCTTACCTCCTTTCATCGCTTCCTTCCCTCACTTCTCTTGTTTCTTTAGTCCTCAGCCCTTAATCTTTCTCTCTTGAGATGTCATCGTCAAAGTCTCATTCTCTTCACCCACTTACGTCAGAGTTGGAAGACTTCCGGTCTCAATGGCTTCACGATCTCCAAGCCAATAAGGACGATAATACTAGTGCGGCTAAGCAAACTAGCGGGTCCTCTGCCACAGCTTCCACGCCACAAGACACTAAACATTACAACAAGGAGATCGATATTGACATTGACGTCGCTCAGAACCCCTCTGTTGTTCTTGAGCCAGCACCCATTGAAGACGTCGAGTCCTCTTCTGATGAGGAAGACCACGCGGGACCGGCTTTTGGGGCATCATTGTTTGAGTATGAGTCTCAAAGGAAAGGGAAGCGAGAGCTGATCTCAGCCTTGGACCATTTCGAGGAGGCTATTAAGAAGGAGGCTCACGGAAACTTGGGCGACAGTCTAAGTCTTTACCGCAAGGCATTTCGGGTGAGTTCTGCTCTGGGTGTACAAGTCCCATTCTAGCTATGTAAAGGGGTACTAATAGTCCGTATAGATGGACAGTGCAGTCGACAAAACTTACCGCCAGAAACACTTTCCTTCTAAGCCAAAGACTGAAGGCCAAAAGCTAGCATCCCAAATACAAAAAGATAACGTTGGAACTCCCACGGTTCCACTGTCCATGGACGAGCTGCTCACGAGCTTTTCGTCTTTGCAAATAGAGCCAGCCCCGCCCATGATAGAAGGCACGCCGCCCCCACCCTGTCCTATCGCTTCTGTACCTTATGAGATTCTCTATGCCATCCTTGAACATGTAGCTGCCTATGACATTGGAGACTTTGCTCGCCTTGCCCAAGTGTGCAAACGAATGGCCTTCATCGTCGCCTCTGAAGAACGCATCTGGCGTGCGGCCTGTTTGTCCTTCCGCTTCGGATACTCCAGCATGTGCTATGCCTTCCACCGTACCGTACGCGGCACACTTGCCACCGAGACCGCCTCCTCTGGCGTCTTCGCCCAGCAGCAGCACGAGGTACACGTCGATGCACGCCGCCTTGCACGCACCGAAAAGGTATGTGCCGCATTGCTCCCACAGAAGCCGTATTCCGGCTCATGGCATCGACTATTCCGTTGGCGCCCGCGTCTGCGCTTCAACGGATGCTATATCTCCCGGGTCAACTATCTGCGTGATGGGCAGACGGGGCCCGACCAGAAAACCGTCTGGACGCCTGTGCATGTTGTCACCTACTTCCGCTATCTGCGATTCCTGCGCGACGGAACAGTGCTGAGTCTCTTAACTACCGAGGAACCAGAAGTTGTGGTGCCCGTGCTAGCCGGTGCGCAGGGGCGCAAAGATGCAGACGTACCTGGGGCCCATCCATTGCTCGCATACCTCCTACGTGGGCGGTGGCGTATGGCGGACCCCCTAGCAAAGGAGCCGCTGCGTCGGTTTTCAGACGGCATGGATGAAGAAGCCTCGCCATTTGAAGTTGATGGTGATATAGTAGTGGAGACTGAGGGGATTGTGCCTAAGTATACGTATATGATGCAGTTAGCCTTGCGATCATCGGGAAAAGTGGCGGTGAATAACAAGATCAACTGGACCGGCTTCTGGAGCTACAACAGCGACACGGAGCGCTGGTCGGAGTTCCCGTTGAAGAACGAGAAGCCGTTCATCTTCAGCCGCGTCAAAGCACTTGGATTTGGCGAACTGCAGTGAAACACCTGGTGGGATTTCCCACGATACGGACGCTAATTAGCCGGAATGCACACATGATAGGCACAGTACTTTCGAATATCAAAGACAATCTTCTTAACACAACGAATGCCAAAGCAACGTAAGATACGAAATCCAAGGTCCACATTACACAAGAAAGTCGGATATGCTACATATAAAAAGTACTAAGGGGAGAAAATAGACACGAGATCAAGGTAACAATATGCAGTACAAGCATCGGGATATATAAGGAGAAAAGAGAAAAAAGCAAAAGACAAAGACAAATGGAATAACATCGCTTGTAGGTAACTAGCCGACATAGCCCAGCCACATGATATCAAGAGGTCGGCTTAGGAATAGAGACAAAGGGGAAAGGAAGAAAGGAAGAAAGGAAGAAAGAAAGAAAGAAAGGACAGGGTGAGAAAGGAATTACTAGCAAGAGGGTTGTGCCATGTTCGGGGCCAGTCAGCATGGCATATATGGCCGTGGGTCAATGCGATATGCTTCGCACCAATAGCAACAGCTCGTTAAGTGGACAGCCCAAGAGTGGGCTGTGGAGAGGAGTCCAATCATCTGATTCTGCGTCCGTCCAAGAACTGACCACTGCGATCCTCGTAGTAGAGATTGCGCGCGTTCATTTGGCGCCGGGCCTCAAAAGCAGCTTTTTCCTCCTCGTCTAGCTGGAAAGCCTTCTTAAGCCACCCAAACTTGCTCTTCTTCTTCTTGACCTGGCGGTGGGTGCCATCCGAGTTCGTGGTGTCATATGTCATGGCAGTTCCGACACTCAGTGTGCTGCCGCCGCCAACGCGCGAGGGAACGTTGCGCTGGCTGGCAGGGAAGGGAGGCATGGGCTCTTGCGGCGTGTTGGGGATGAATCGCGGTGTATTGTGGGAGGTGTGGGGCCGTTGTTGGAGCGGAGAATGGGGACTCGCAAGAACAGGGTGATAGGACTGCTGCACTTCAGACTGGGGCGAGGGGATCAGAAGCTGCGGGGGCGTCAGCCCAGGCGACATGTCGCTATGGATAGAGGAGGTAGGCTGGTTGTAGTATTGGTGTTCCATGCTGGCGCTAAAAGCCGAGTCAGAAATGCGCTGTTGCTGTTGCATCTGCTGGAGCTGCTGCCGCTGGTACGGGTTGACGGGCGCCGATGTTTGGCGCTGCGGGGGAGGGATGTGGATATTGTTGGGGGCGTAGCCTTTGAGGGAGATTCTCTGCCTCAGGGATGTTCTCGACATGTTTGCCTCTGACATGGAGGCTGCTGATATTGAGCTGGAGCTTGGGGGGTGGTTCTTGCTGTAGCGTTTATCGGAAAGCAGCAGCATTTCGGGCTCTTGTGTGGGGGGTGGCGAAGCGTGGCTTTCGGGGGGCGAGATGGGAGACTCGCGGTCATTTACTTTGGGGGTGTATACACTAGGCTGTAGCAGGAACGCCTCGTTGTCCGGAGAAGCGGTGGCAACCTCTATCTCCGGCTCAGACTCATTTTCCGCAGCAGAAGAGAGTTGATCATCGAGGCCCAGTTGGGTATTGAACCGGGCGTCAGGAGGGGGCGTCAGCGCGCCATCGCCAGGGTGCTGTGATATAGATGAAATTGAAGGTGTCGGTCTTGCCACCGATGGCTGGGTGCTTCCATGGGAGCGGACGCTTTGGCTGTCTTTGGAGAATGATGAGGGAGGGGAAGCGTAGGACGCCTGGGAAATATGAGACATGTGGGCTGCGGCCTGTCCTTGGAGCGGGCCGGTGAAGGGCTCGATGGAAATCTGTGTTTTGTTAGTGTTGGTGGTTAGCTATATACATACATGTCTTGTGCGGCAGGACTTGGCTTACCCAGGTTCTCCTGCTGACCTCGGCAGCGATGCGCTGCATGTCAGCCACCATCTGGGTCAAGCTAACAATGAGCTCGTTCAGTTCCTTGGCCTTTTCTTCTAGCGTGATGAATGTCTTTTGCCAGCCTTCAGTGTTGTTGACCATGGCTTCAAATATGCCCAGGACCCCGGGTCGCTCGTCGCGCCAGCCGGCATCGGCCTCACTGCCAAGGTAGTTACTGAAGGCCCGTGTTGCGTTGAAGCCGTGGAAGATATCGTCGTCACATTGGTCGAGGAACAGGGTCGTTCTGGCGATGACATGCTCAATAGTTTCGCTGCCGCTCATTAACTCAGCCCGGAAGTTGCGGTCTTCGAGAAGCTTCTCAAAGACTTGGCGATTTTCCATGGGGAGACAAAGGTGCTGGATGCGGCTGTTGAGGTCGCGCGCAGCCTCTGAAAGATCTTCGAGGGAGACTTCAAGGAACTCGTCGATATCGTCAATGTGTCCCTGGAGGATGGTGATGACCTGGTCGGTACTGTTGGATCTCCCATTCAGCAGCAGGTAGACACCGAAGGAGATTTGCGCCATGAGCTTCCACAGTTCGTGCTGTTTTTGTCCTGGTCTGTAGCGCCATCTTGTGTATGGCAATGCTTCGCTCTTTGGCTGCTCGATGAGTCGTTGTCGACGGACCTTGGGGTCAAATTCGCGCAGTGTGGGTTTATTCAACTCGGGATTATGGGTGGCTTCTATGAGGGATTCGGAGAAGGCGGCCTGCATTTCACGGACAGGGTGACTCGGGGCCCCGGGGTCCTGCGGCTGTTCCTGGGACTGTGGTTGTTGGGCGGCGAGGTTATCATGCTGGATGGTGTCGTGGTCATGATCGTGATGCAGCTGGGGGTTGGACGCCGGTTGCTGCTGCTGCTGCTGCTGCTGCTGCTGCTGCTGCTGCTGCTCGGGCACATGGTGGTGGCGATACTCTGTAGCCATGTCGTCGTTCTTCTGAACTTCTAGTGTCATGAACGAAGCCTGATCTCTGTCGTTGTTTTCTACCAAAACAAAAGGAAGGGTTTCAAGGGCCATCGAGCGGATATCGTAGGGTGCCATGGTGCCTATTTAAAGGGATACAGGTCCTAGCTGGGCAATGCAGATCTATATACTGCAAAGCTTCTAAAGCAGGGTCAACGTCAGCCAAATCAGCACAGCACAGCACAGCACAGTACAGTACACACAACACCCCCCCCCCCCAAAACAAGGAGAAAAGAGAGGAAAAACGAAGAAAAAAACACGACCCTGGCATTAACTGGAGGCGCTATATTCGTTACCAGGATCATCGGGCCTGGTCCTGGGGGAGGAGAGGGGACTATAGCATTGTGGTCCGTGTAAGCCACAGCTAAATGCACAGCTCAACGTAGCATGCACTAAGCCGACTGAGGCAGGAATAATCACTGCAGATTACAGTCGAGTCGAGACCAGCGGAGGCAGCAGGAGAAGAGACAGAGACAGGCCAGGGCAGGCCAGGGCAGGCCAGGGCAGGCCAGGGCAGGCCAGGGCAGACCCTGCTTTCCCGGATTCTCTCAATATTGGCGGGCCGCATGTAGAGGACACGAGTAGGACATGCAAGCAATACAATGCAGTGCAAGCAATGCCACACAGCCGCAACTGCAACAGCAACTGGCTGCTTACATTAACAGCGAGATATTGTTGCAGGAGAACGCCTGTAAGCCAGTCCTGTCTCCTAGCTGTCCGCTCCCACCACTACCATCTTCCCAGGAGGGGGAGGGGACAAGGGGCAGCAGGACCAGACAGACTAATAGAAAGCAAAAGAAGCAATTTTACATACCTATAAGATGGAAGACTTATGCAGCACACAGAGCGCAAACGGCGTTGTCGTATTGTTACCAAAATCAGATATGCCAAGAATAGCAGCGATAGAGGCCTTGAGTCCTTGTAGGTGTGCTGTACGGCCGGTCTTTAAGCGGCAGTTGGATATCGTAGTATTTCTTTTTTTTTTTCTTTTTTTTTTCTTTTCCTCTTTCGTCTCTTTCTCTTCTTCCAAGAGAGACGGAGAGACAGACAGTTGACTTTGGCGAGACAAATAATGTCTTGAGACCTGACAAAAGTGAGCCAGTCCTACAGGGATGAGAGGGAGATAGAGAGTGAGTGAGGTTTTTTAAGCCTGAGACCTCAGGAATGGAGGAAAGGATCTCGCGTTGGATCAGACTCACAACTTGAGTTTGAAGGCCAGCCAGTTAGCCCAGTCAGCTTAAATGCTACGACTGCTGGTGAGACTGAGAGGGCAGCAAAAAGGGGAGGGTCCAGGAGGGCAGAAGGGCTCTTGTTGTTGTACAGAGAGTATGGCGATAGATTCGGGCACAAATAGTCCAGAGAGCGGGCTGCAGACCGTAGCACAATGTAGGTGAGTTGCACCAGAATTCCAAGCAGATTCAGTGGCTTGTTTGTCAAGGAGGCTGCAGATATCCGGCAGTTGAAAGACCAACTCAAGACACTTCTAGTGAGGCAGACGCAGGCAGACGCAGGCAGACAGACGGACAGACAGACAGACAGGCTAAGCTAGTGTGCCAAAGCTACCCTCGCCGATCAATCAGCTCATCAACAGCAAAAAGACGAGAAAAGAAAAGAAAAAAAAAAAAGGAATTGTCGGGCGATTATGGCCGGGTTGAAACAGGCTTCAGGAGTCACAGTCACAGTCACGTTAGGGTGGTAGAGCCAAACCAGAATGACAAGACCTTTGTAAGTAGGTCCACGGCCGGGCAAGTGAAAAGCAATCGACAAGTCAACCAAGCGTTAGTTTATTCCTGACCGTACGTTGAGGGCTTGTCGAACAGGAGAAAAGGCAGTGAGCGAAGGTTGGGCTGAGCGAGTGTAGTGGTGGTGTTCATGCAGCCGAACAGAGCAAATACGCGTTTATAACCCAAAATAGAAAAGAATGGCTTGGTCGGTGATGATCAGGAGGGTGTCTCTACAGGTCTAGAGGCTGCGGGCTGCGGGCTGCGGGCTGCGGGCTGCGGGCTTCCGACTACGAGCTGTGAACCTACAGAATGAGAGGCTCTGCGTCTAAGGGCGTCGACCGTAGACTATGAGCAATGAGTGGGTCGTGTGGTATGTATTACCGACCACTCTTCGACTTGTGGCTGGCCTGGCAGTTCCGTCTATGATAGAAGCGAGGGGGAGGGGAGGGGAGGGGAGGGGTGCAGAGAAGATCCTGACTGGCCAGGTGAAGCTCGTGCCTTTGATGGGTAGCTGTTATATGCAGGTGCTAGGCCAATGAGAGGCCGGACACGGGCTAAATGGAGTGGAAATAATGGTGGTGCTTGGGGGTGGTTTACGTGGTTTACCACAACCACAAACAGGCGTCGGAGAAGCAAGGACAAAGTTTGAGGAGGAACAAACGAGGGGATAAAAGAGGATGAGAGACGAGAGGGCGAGAGGGCGAGAGAGAGATAGAGAGGAGAAGGAGACAAGAAGACAAGAAGACAAGAGGGACGGGCTTCCAAATGGAACAGCACGGGGGGCGAGTAAGTTGCAAACAAATAACAAGGGAAAGTTCAGAAAGACCAAAAGAAGAGGATAGAAAGGAAAGATACAAACAATCAAGTGAAAGGAAGAACAAAGAATAAAGATAAAGATAAAGATAAAAATAAAAATAAAATCAAAAACAAGCCTCAGCTCAGACAAGCCGTCCAGTTCCTCCAAATCTCGATCTAGGAAAACAAGCTGTCGCTGTCGCATACAAGCGTAGCCAAGCCAAGAAGAGCCTATACATCCCCTTCAGGGACGCCATCGGAGAGGAGTGCAATCCGCCAGAGGATAGATTCAGGCCATAACTCTACGGGCAGACATCCAAAGATGACCAGCCAAGCACATTACATCTCTACGCACTCATCTCACTATTGCTACCCGTCCATGTCCATCCATACCTGTCCATATCGGCGTATACAAATCACAGCACAGACACGGAAATATATTGCCGAGATGTGCGCACAGCCCACAGGAGCACAATTACTCAACATGTACATGGTCTTGAGTCTTTGTATAGGTTCGTACCGCTAGCAACAGCTCACTAGAAAGTCCGCGAGGGCCTTTTTGTCGCTGCTTGGAGCTATTTTTTTTTCTTTCTCTTCTTTGCTTCCAGTGCGACGCTGCACATCATAGTACCAGTATAAGTGATTAGTTGTCTTCGAGTATTGCAGCTTGCCTCGTTGGCAATGAGGGCATTTCCTGTTCTTAGTACTCCTTTCCTTCTTCCTCTTGCTCCATTTCGGACTGCTCTGGGAGAACCTCAATTCTCTCTATTTTTGCACAGACCCCGTGTACAGGATGCAGCGAGGACGCTGTCGTTTGTTGCGGCGATATTAACCGAAAGGAAAGGCAACAGCAGGGGCAAGTGTTGTATGAGAGGGGGGGGGGGGGGAAGCAAGAGGCATGGGTGCGGGTACAGGACAACAGCAGCAGCAGCAGCAGCAGTAGCAGTAGCAATAACAACAACAACAACAACAACAACAACAACAGACAAGCGATTCTGACCAGTCTTCTTTGGAAGAGATACATGGGCAGCGGGGGGGAGAGGAAGACGGAGAGAGACAGAGAGACAGAGAGACAGACACACAGAACAGAAAAGAGTCCCAAGCAAGCTAACTAGCATCCCAATTTAGAATGCAAGCAGAAGGAAAATTAAGGCAAGACACCAAGACACATAACATAGTCCGCAGTGTCAAATACGGACGTCTAGTGCTGGTTGGCTCGGCTCTAGCGCTATTTGCCCAGAAAGAAAAAAAAAGGGCAGGTGCAAATTCCAGAACTTACACATTGAAAGCAACTGCCCTTTTTTTTCACTTACACCGTCCGATGTTTACGGCAACTACGAGCTTGGTGACCCAATACTGAGTAATCACCCCAACAGCCTCCACAGCCTCAAACCTCAACCGCAACTGAAACCTCGACCGCGGTCATAACGAGGCCATGTTTATTGCTTTTTGCCATCCCTTGAAGTATATTGAATATTCGTTTTTCCAACAGGTGGAGGCTCTCTTTCCCAGGCCAGGAGAACCCTCGAAACCACTTGAAAAGGGGGAAAGCCCATATTAGCACTCCCTTCTCCCTTCTCCCTTCTCCCTTCTCCCTTCTAGTTAGCGTCTTGACAGGTGACAGGGTGCTCTGTGCCAAGCTTAGAGACTAGGAACAGGAGGAAGAGCCCCCCCCCCCAGTTAAATAGCCTCCAAAACACCTTTGCCTTATCAAATTTCCATCCCATCTAAACCAACAAGAGCTTCTCTTCTCGTCCGGCGTTGGTGTCCCTTTTTTGGTATGTTCTTAGATTGCTGTTCCAGAAAGAACCCTCTTCGCCGCCCTCAACCTCCTGTGTCGTCACTTTGTTCCGCAGGAAGCCTTGGAATCCTTGGAAGCCATCTCTGTCCTCCCCTTTGCTGCTAATCTTAACCTTTCCCAGTCTCAGCGCAAGTCAAAAGGAGCCAGGGTGTGGAATGCTTCAAGTCTAGAACTCTGTGGGCTTATGGGGCTTACAAGTAGTAGCAGCAGTAGCGGCATGCATCATCCATCCATCCATCCACCCTGTATGCAACGGATGCATGCATGTCGTTAATTGGCTTCTTGTCCAGTCTCCTCAAGTCTCATGAAGGAAGGATTTTCCATCACCCAGTTTGTATTACTTGATTCCAAAATCTTGTGTGTTTGTGTCTACCCGCTCCCTTTTGCTTTCCTCTTTTACCTTGCCCAGACCGACTTTCGAATACGAAAACAAGGCTGTATTATACACCCAGCTTTTCCGATATGCACAATGTTAAGCCGCCGGCCATTTTCTTCTTCTTGACTGCACGAACACAGGACAGGACAGGACAGGACACACAAACCTACAGATCTCTATAATTGGCATACTTTCTAGTCCTTTCCATCAACAACCAACGTAGTCGTACGGGTCCTTTCTATGTCTCCCCTATAATAGTTTTCTCCTTGGGCACAAACTCTCTCTTATCATAAAACTGACGGGCCCTATAATAACCTTTAATCTGCCTTCAAGCCCCCCGACCACCCAGAATTCACGACCAAAAACAGCGCAGCGACTGCGGGGAGAAAGAAAAAGGGAAGAAGTCAAGGGAGAGTGCTTTTTTTTTTTTTTTCTTTTTTTTTGTACGCTATGCCCAAGTTTTCAAATTTCACGCTCCCAATGTCAGCGCTTTTCTCAACGCCAATATATATCCCCTGGCGTGTCTATAGCTGTCTGTTTGCTTTTCTTTGGAAATATTATGCTCTTTAATGTGGCACGGAAGCAAGATGGGCCTTACATCTCCGTACCTATATGCCAGTTTTGTCCGTGTTCCACCCTTCCCCCCCTCCCCCCCCCCCCCCAAAGTACCAAGTACCGTTTGAAGAACCACAGTTGAAAAGTTGCATGGCTTTGTAGAAGTCCCCAAATGGTACTGTAAAATCCGCATTTCCTCTTTGATCAAACGCCCTTAGTTCAAAGAGCCTGTACTTGCTGCAAGGCCTGGAACATGGATTCTGAAACATCTCAACACATTAATGCCTCCCTCCACTGTCATTTGAGGCAAACAGCAGTGCCCTGAGCCAACCGAGCCTTCTCCGCACTTGCGAGTTACAGTCCCTTGAAACACAGCAATGTTATGATATTCTAGTTCATCCTGCAAAATCCAGTCGATTATCCCAAGGGGTAGCGAATGTGCATCAAAATTGGAGATGTGTTGGGGTCACACAAATTGACTCAGACTGAAGCTTCTGTAGGATTTCTAGAAGTCAATTTTAGCGTGCCTCCCTATTCGGCGTGTTGATGGATATTTAACCCTATTCTTGTTCTAACCCTACTATGTTGGTTTTCAGTGCCATCTTTCTAGTTTCGCACAAAGTCTGAGATTGTTTATCTTGACATTTCATGTTATATATATTCCATGTGACACCGATATCTGCGTGTTGCATATGCCAATGAAACAGTTTTTTCTTCGTTTGTTTTGGTTTTCAACGTTATCCGCTCTCCCAGTTTCTTTACATCAAACGTTCCAACAAGAAACGAGGCGAAACAAAGAGATGGGAGAACACTTTGGGCGGCATCTTCTCGGCCTTTGTTTGTCTGCTTCTTTGGTATGGACGTGGCGTGGCATACAGAATACACGCTGTTTACCGCTCAAACTCCATTCCAATGAGAGAAGTCACTTCAAATGGTTGCACAGGCTCAGACTTTGTCAGAACAAGTGGGCAAACATGGATATGGATCGACTGCCAAAAGAAAAGAATAGAAAAGACAAGCGTGACATGCTGATGCTGGTTGTTATTATTATTATTGTTGTTGTTGATATTGGCTATTATGAACAAGTCTTATTGAAGCTTCTTTTCACATATACATACACGTTATACAACTTCTGCATATGGCACAGCAACAACGCGTCTACGGTTGACCCGATATGGTACAGGGACAGAAACATTCGACGAACTGGCGTAAAAATAGTATGGAAAAATATGTGCACAGAGACCAAGTGTGGATGAGAAAAAAAAAAGCAAAGACCATAGAAGGTACTATGCGCCTGACCAGCCATTTGATAATTAAATTGGTTGGTGAGAAGAAGAGCAGGAAGAGGCAACCTGTACATAAAGTTGACGGAAAGGGGTGTTCTGCAGCAGGGAACAAAAAGAACGAGGTCTAAGAAAGAGAAAAAAGGAAACAATACTCGGGACTGTGGGCTTAGGGCTTCATGATCGTGAGGCGAGTCAAATCTTGTTGATGACGATTTTCTTGAGGAATTCCGAAACAAAGACAGGAAAAAAACAAAAAGAAAAATTGGACCTGACATGCTTAGTCATATTATTTCCGACTCCGGTGTTGTAAAACCGGCTTCCTTTCAACGCGAAAAGGATTTGTACAGGCATAATCCTTGAGGGTTGAGAGCGTGGCTGGCAGCGTGTGAAGACTGGTGACATGTTGAATAACCCAGTCTCATGTCCTAAGAAGCCGTATGCTGTAGCCCATTCTCTCACGCAAAATAGCCGAATTTTGTGCCTCAGCTATACTTTGATGTAGTACCCCTCCCTATCTCTCTACCCTCCCCCCTCCCCCCCCTCCCAAAGCAAAGCCTTTTTGTCTTTCCTTACTGCCTGAATCATGAACAAGCCTAGGGAATCCGGATGAATAACTCCGGATGCTTCCACCACGGACCCACTTTTATATATCGTCACTCGTCTTTTTCAATGAACAAAGTAAGGCAACTGCCATATTTGATTTTTTCTCCAAAAAATCATAGTAGCCTTTTTGTTTTTTTTTTCCGAGTCCAGTCCTTCCTGAATGGGGCAATGACCGACCATTGGCTTGAGGGCTCTAATTTAAACACGCGACTTCTCTGACTTTTTACTTGGGCGAAAAGTGGGCGAGCAAGCTTGAGCAAGACAAACAAGACGATATAGGACTACTCGTTGGCTGATAACTAAAAGAAATCAGATGGTAGCTCCCAACGTCAAGTATCGTGTTGAGGTCTTGCTGACCCCAAAATAGGAAGTTGCTTGGTGAAGCAGGACTCGAGACTCGAGTTGGGGCTGAATTCTGGTGTACCTGCCCGTTTCGTTTCTTTGTGTTTGAAGGTGTTTTTGGAGGGGCATTTGAGGAGATGGGTATTGTTCAGAACTTCGTGGGCTCGCGCCATGGGAGTTATTCCTTCACTTCCTTTTGTTGACTTGTGCGTTGGAGTTTGTTTTGTTAGCTTCATTTTGCTAATGTGACTAAAAAGCCCACCATGCTGCACACGGCGGCCTGTACATACGCTTGCAGTGAAGTCCGGCATTGTCTGTTTTCTGTTGGCCCTACCTGCTGACTTGTTGATGTAGCTGCTTCCGCCGTGTTTGTTTATATATCTCCATGATTCTTGATCTCTTACTTTCTTCTTTTCTTGACATTTGACATATCTCCTCGACTACTTGCAACTTTCTTTCCCTCCCACCCTTTAGACATTGCAGAAATCTATATGCAATCAATCATGGCCAAGGCAAAAATGCCATCCATCCACACTATAAAAACCCGTATTTTACATGCCTTTGAGCTTGATACAAAACAATTCGATCCATCACACCGGTTTGAGACTTCGTGGATTCTGTCCCCGTGGGCGTTATTTGCCTGTCGGTTTGTCTCTGTAAGTATCCGCTTGCATATGTCCTATGCACTGTTGCGCCACACCTACACAACCGTCACTTCTTCCTATTCTCTTTAGTTTGTTGGCTCTTACCCTGTGCTGAATATGCCAATCAATACCTCCTTCTCTCCTCAATCTGATCTTGCTCTCCTGCTAACAGTCCCGCCCTAGTTTCTCTACATCTTCACCACCCGTATCGTTCTCATTGCCCTCAATTGTACTCAAGAGTCATGTGCCGTATCTCGCGATGAGCTTTCCTATTTCACTATCTTGACCTTCTACGGTCTGTGCTTCTACTTCTTGTTCTCATCGCTGCACACTTTGACCTACTGCCTACATGGCAAGCCTCTGCTTGCACGCTGGCCGCGTCTATTGCAGGCTATGCATAGACTGTACTACACCACTATCTGTATCATGCCATTCATTGTCACCGTTGTGTTCTGGACCATCATTTACGACGGCACATGGTTCCCCAAAGTTCGCGATGCCTGGGCTAATGTCTCGCAGCATGCCATGAACCTGGCTTTTGCTTTGTTTGAGATTGTAATCCCACGCACTCCCGCGCCGCCATCCATACACGTCTTCTGGATTAGCATTATAATGATTTTATACTTGATCTTGGCCTACTTGACCAATGCCACTCGCCACTTCTACCCCTACTCCTTTCTAGACCCTGGCCCAGACGGCGCTGGCTCAGTCGGAACGGTCATTGCCTACATCATTGGCATCTGGGCTGGGTTCTTTGTGGTCTTCTTTGCTTTCAAGTATCTTGTAGCGCTCAGGATTTGGTTGGTGGAAAATAAGTGGAATATGACGGGCAAGTTCTCCGAGAGAGACGGTATGGCCATTAGAAACTTCCCTGGAGACAAGCCTGAAGATATCGAGGCTGCTGCTGTGACGACAGCACCTAAAAGTGAGGTTTGAGCTAAGCCAATAATTCTTGGACCGAAGCGAATGAGAGAAAGGGGAGAGGGGAGAGGAGAGGAACATGCAGTGGGTTATGGAGGTAGAGACGGACACAGGTGGCGTTTTCTTTTTACTGATATCCTGATTTTACTTGCTTCTTTTGCTTCATTATTGTCACCCGCCTTTAGCATCAGACACATAAACAAAAATAAATAATACATCATCTACCATCTTCAAAGCCCATGAGGTAGTGCAGTTTGCCTACACGGCGTGGGTGTTGTAAACGTTCATGGATAAGGCATGCTGTCATGGAAGACAAACGTGTTGCTCAACTGCAAACTCATAAAAGAAAAACGAGAAGAATAAAAACATGTATCCATCCTCCCTAAACTAGCACTTCATCGAAATTCCCTTGCGCATTTCGCTCTCACGAATCTCAAACATAACGTTGACTCCTGAGTATAGCGCAAAGCACGTGATGCTCAGGAACACTAAGCCCTGAGAATCCTGGAAAATACCTTTGATCAAGCTCGTCAGCCCATCAAGGCCAACAGCAAAGCCCACCAAGTTTGCCATGATCATCATAATCACGTTTAGCACTGCCCCCATGGCGCATATGCGTCTGTATGTCTCGGGCCTATCCACCCACTTCTTTCGCGGAAACAGGAATGTTGCAACCATCTCAGGCAGCATGAACAGAACCACTAGCCAGCCCCAAATGAGTAGGCGCATCTTGAGATCGTGCCATAGTGCGACAAATGTGAAGACCAGGATGTAGTTGAATACCGACTTTACAATGGCTAGACCACCTGAAAACGAAGTACCACCCAGCGGGACATACAGGTATCGGATTAGCCAGCGGTTGTACGAGCGGTGCCATGCACGCCAGAAGGATAGGGTGCTATAGTTGTCGCTGACACAGCGGATCATGTTTTCGGGCGGGTCGATTCCGTCAGCCAGTGCCCACAGCCGAAACAGTCGCCAGGGGAGCAGCAACTTGAGCCAGATGATATGCAGGTTTACAAAGGACAAAAGAGCAATCTGCGCGGGCGTGTACGAGCTCCAGTCGGGTTGGCGCTCGCTAATGGCACAGACCCACACCATGTGCAGTGTGAACTCCATGGCGAGAAGCACAAAGATAAAGCGAATAGCGTAACGGATCGTCCGGTCTAGTTGGATAGTTCCGGACTTGTACTTGCACTGGGATAGATAGTCGTTGAATGTCATGATAGGGCCGGCAAGGTAAAGCGGAGCATAAATTACGTAGGCCAAATAGTTGCGGAACGAGTATTCATCACGATTGGCCGAAATTTTAATACGATCCCTCTCGCTAAGATTGGCCGCGTCGACCTGCTTCTTCTTTGAACGATTAGCAGGAATGACATATTAGGGCATGCCTTGTCAAACTTGATTAGGTTGCGGCTTTGGTATACCGAGATATGTAGACTTACTTCTATCATACTTGAGCCATTCTGTCCTGCGCTCCAATGGCGGTCCATATTGAAGCTGATGAGACGGAGCACGGTGATATTGAACAGGACCTCCCATCGCGACATTAGGCCTCCATAACTATCAAGCCACTGTGCAAGCGCCATGAGCTGTGAATCCTTTACAGCCTCATCGACAATCCAGCCTGCAAGCCATTTGTAGTGGTATCCGTCCGCCAGCTCATTGGCGAAGAGGATTCCTATATTGAAGAGCCACGTCGCCAGAGGCACAAAGCGGCGAGGGACTATGATGCCGACCTGGAAGTTCATCCACAGAATTGCAAGCACTTTGAAAATTGAAAAGCCATGCAGTGCAACGAGGAATATAATAGCAAAGACGGCATCAAAGGCGGTGCGTAGATTCATGCGCTGACGAGCGCTCTCGGCGGAGCTCAGACCCGGGGCAGAGGCACCTTTAAGGGACTCCCACACCCGACGCAAGAGCGGGTGTAATAACAATAGAGCAGCCATGTAGGGGAGGTTTTCACGGAAGGTTTGGTATTGCGAGTCGGAAACATCCTGTACAAATAAAGCTAGGTATTAGCAGATGTTATGACGTATTATTATAAGGTACATGACTCTCGTCCACAGAGACTGATTCTCACAATTTGGCGCCCGGGAATCCAGCCGGGCTTGAGCAAGTCGGAATATTTGCTGTAGCGCTCATCGGATGCTAGTGAGCAAGAGTTAGTTTGAATGCACACTAAGAATGTCGAATTACGACTGTTGCAAGAGGAGCCACATACTTTGCGATACGCTGAACGGAATCCAATAGATTGCCGGCACAGCTAGAAACACTACTATTCGATACACTACGAACTCGTGTGTGTGCCATCTGGGTATTGCGGGTAGAAGCTTTGAATACTTTTCCTCATATTCGCGCTTGGCAATGGGGTTTTCAAAGTGTCGAGACTGTATATCTTGCGGGCATACGCCTTGACAGAGGCCAGAGAGGGGCCCATTGTGGTGGTAGCCCGCTGGAAACGACGGGTTATACGCACTGGGCGGCGGTGTGTTCTGTATTGTCGCCTGACGAATTCGAAAGAGATGATGGGCGGTAATATATGGATATGACGGTGAGGAGTGTATTGCTAGCACGAGAAGGACTCTAGGCCAAAACTTGAAGAGGATCAAGGGGGGAGGGGAGGTTTGCTAGATGCAGCAAGCAAATAATCGGAGCAGCAACAAAGTCGGACGATGAGCGACCTGTCGTGTTGCCAGAGCTACTTCATCTGTTGGATGTATATGTGGGCAGATAATGCGCGACAACGTTTAAAAGACAGACTTCTGGCCCGAGCGGAGAGGTGTAAAGAAACGAAGCAGAAAAGGAAATAGAAGCAAATCGAGGCTGCAAAAGCTGCAGCAAACCCTAGACACAAGGCCCAGTCGCAAGGGCGCAAGGCAGATAGCGGCACAGTTGGAACACTTGGAGAAAATGGGGGAGAGGGAGGATGGACAAAACTCATGACCATTTTGATCTTCTTCTATGTCCATGCGTTAAGACTGATAAACATCGTGTGCGTATTATACTTCTTCTTGCAGCTGTTGGACATCAAATACAACAAGAATCATTAACCCTAACATCGTTTTCGTCTCTTCCTTATTTTTATTGCAAACAGTCATGGTTTTGTCTAGAGCAACCCTTGTGATGCATACTTTAGGGTTCGATAAGATAGGGGCCCCCAATTTAACAAGCCCACTACGCCCCACCACGCTCCACTACGCCCCACTGCGAGCCCGCTTATCTAAGGGCCTGAGGCCACAACTTTAGGGTCCACTTATCCATGAGATTTCATGTATAAAAAGACCGTCGCCCTCTCCTTTCTACCTTTTTCTTCTTTTTCCTTTTCTTCTTCAGGCGACAATACTTCAGAGAATCATTTCTATAGTAGTCGACCTTCCTCTTGGTTCCCCAAAGGAGCTACAGAGTCCACCCTGGTTGATGAATGATATCCTTACATCCTTAGAGTGAATAACTCTGGTTACTTCCGCTCTGTCTGCAGAGACGGCGGTCAGCGACGGCTTCGGCTGTGCTGCTGGCTGTATAGGAAGTGGTGATGATCTCGTCCCTGCCGCATGGTCTGCCTTCGGGCGCATCGGTAGGGTGGGATGTAATGGACGTCTGACAGGTCTCTTTTTTTTTTTTTTTTCGTTGCTTCAAGGGCTTGTCCCTGGTCGTGAGGAAGAATATTGGTTTGTGTCTGTTCGCAGGAGGACGGGCACTTGTGATGGAAAGGGTTTCAGTGCGCGTAGTAAATGAGAATACTTAACGTGATTAACACATCTCCGTTGTAATTGTAATAATGCTCACCGATTGGAACGGGAATAATAACCAGGTAGTCTAAGAACTGTCAAATTCATTGATAAAACAAACCATTGCGTCTTTCGCTATGTACGTGAAATATCCCACCATGCTCGCAGAACCGCTATCCCTCCGCTGTGTGTCTCCACTGTCCGTCCACGCCCACGATCGTTCGGGTCTCCTCTGGTGAAATGGCCGCTGTCTGCCTTGAATGGCGTGTCGGCTTTTTTGCCGTCCTGGTTACCGTAGCTGCCCATAATCTGCTGACTTGAATGGGTGTTCAGGACACGATCCTCGTCTTCTTTGTTATCCTGCGGGCTAATGACGGCATAGTCTTTATAGTCTTTAGAAACGCCTGGAATGGCCATTTTTGGCATGTTGCCATTGCCCCATTCATTGACCCTCTCAACAGGATGGTTTCTATAGTCCACCATGGAGGAGGTCATAAGGACGCCCGCCATGATTGGGGACGTTGTCGGTGAGATTAAGAAGCCCTGCACTCCACCAGGTGCCAAAAATGCCATTCTTGTCGCGGGTCTGTAGGGCAGCCAGTGCATTGTGTTTAAGCCAAGGGATATATGACCGACAAGCATGGGAATGGGTATCGGAAATGGTGTTGAACCGTGACTCGTCGTAGCCTAAAGACCTTTCGGTTGAACGCACGTCGAGGTCTCTAGTATCTAGAGGCTTGCAGAAATGACGCATATGATGGAAGAAGATGCCCTTGAAGGTGTGTCCGTTTTGAGAACAGGTGGCGCTCGAGTCGCACATCTCCTCTAGAATGCCGCCACGGCCAAGACCCCGCCAGGGGGGGAGAAGACCGGGGGGGAGGTTCTTGATCTGGTCGCGTGGGGCACCCGTCTTAAAGTTCCATCCAGAGGCGAGCATGACATTCTGGATGAGCGCATGGGCCCTCATGTAGATATGAGGGGCTTCCTGTTGCTTCCCATAACCCACGCTGGCCAGTCAAAATGACACCTTGGTTGTAGGTAAACACCATCTCGTTACGCTGGTCGCACTTCGAGCTGCCGTTGCGGCCTGAGATGTGGAAGCCGTCGACGAAGAGGCCGTAGCTGTTGGTCATGTTGGAGCTCATGAGCCACTTGTAACCCTCGACGGCAGCTTGAAGATATCTAGGGTCTTTGGCGGGGTATAGCCCGGAAGTACCAGTACCAGTACCAGTACCAGTAGTTTGCCAGGGTGTGGTAATGTCGTCTCCAGGGAAGTGGAGGTACATTTGAATAGAAGCAGAAATCCAAAGCTCATTCGTGACAGCATTCTTGTACACAAGCTCATGGGGGTTCCAATTCATACCGCCACCGCAGAGTTTAGTGTCCCAGCTAGTGCTGGCAAGCTCCCAGAATACGCGTGCACGATGGGCAAAGGGTTTTCTCCAGTAGTTTCCGTGCCAAATCTGCGATTCAAAGGCCTTGTTGAGCTGCGGAGTTTCTGATGAGCCGATAATAGGATGGTTGTAGAATGTCGCGTTTCGGGTTTTGATAAGCTGGAAGCCCTCTATCCAGCCCAACACAACCCAGAGCATGTCGTCATAGGCCTATGAGAAGAAGGAGAGAAAAGAAGCGCGAAGTGTTAGTAGAAGGGTGCGTCTGGGGAAAGGGCGAACATGAGAAGGGCTCATTCGGACTGGGACATACCTGACCTCGTATTGCGAGGTGATCCTGGCCAAAGTATGAAGCCACAGTCTGTGAAAAGTACAGATCCAGCATGTTGGTCTTGGTACTGTTCTCTGCTAGATCTAGATTGGAAAAGACCTGGGAAAGAGATGCTGTCATTCCAGACAGATGCGTCTGCAAGACTGCAGCCGTCCAGTCAATAGAAGAGGGCCAAGTGCCGAGCTCCGAATGGAAGAACTTTTGCTGCATGGTCGAAAGAGCGTCAAAAGCATCATCGAAGATTTCCGAGGGAGCTCTGTGGCTGCTGGAAACGGATTCAGTGTGCTCGTCTTCTAGGAAGGAGACTGGCAACAAAGGCCAGCATTCGCCTTCAGGCAGATTGGGAGAACTGAAGATTGAGCAGACATACTTGCGTCGAACTGTTCTGATCCAGTTTCGGCGATCGGTGTTGAGATTTACTGCAACAACAGAAATCAAGAAGAGGTAGATGAGAAGGGAACGCATGGTCCCAGGGACTAGGGTTTAGAAGACTAGGGTTTAGAATACAAGACAAGGGTTTGGACTGGTTTCAACTTTGTTTGCTTGACCAAGAGAGAGTCTGTGCTGCTGCGACAAGAAGAAAGCACTGGCGATGATGGTATGGTAGCAGGAGAGAGTAGTATAGAGAGAAGAGAAACAGCGTCAAGATGGTGAAGTAAAGACGGTATTAGCAGCAGAGGCAAGACTCATGGCCAATGAAACGAGAAAAAGTAATGAGATGAAGAGGTTGATCAGAGTCAGAGCGTGCTACATGTCTCTCGAGAAGCGAAGAGGCGAGGCCCAAAAGAGAGAGAAGAGGAGGAAGTCTGAGTGAGTGAGTGAGTGAGTGAGTGAGTGAGTGAGCGAATAGCGAGAGAGTGGTGCTCCTGGCTGCCAGGAAGTAGAGTGGGAAAGAAACGAGCTGGAGGAGGAAGAAGGGGAAGAAGAAGAAGAGAAGGGGAAGAAGTGACGGACAAGACCGGCAGCATGAAGGAAGCTTGATATAAGACAAAGAAAGGAGTAGAGGATTGAGGAATATTAGGAGCAGAAAAAACAAGAAAAATAATTCAGAAATAAGTCGTAAGCTACAGGATTAATCCTGAAGCAACACAAGCAAGCAAGCGCTCTGCGAATCATGGTGTGTTCGTGTGTTATTTTCCCTTCAATTTTCGGGCGTTAAACTAGATTCAGCTCTCTGTTTTAGGGCGTAGCCTACTATCGGTGCGCTAAAAGAAAGTACCCTAGGCTTAGATTTTAGCGAAACATGACCCCAAAATCGTGGGGTTTGCTGTGCACCGTTGGATCACGAGACCTGGTGTTGAGGAGGGGCAAACTGAGGCTTGGTAGATAGAAAACAGGGGCTGGAGATACGCAAATGTACATACATACATGATACATGACGAATACATCCTGACAATACTACGGTGGTGAGGCTGCCGTACTCTTTTTTTTTTTTTTTTTTTTTTGTGGTTGTTTCTGTTTTTCCCTTGTCTTTCGCCTGCACTCTCTGCTGATCTCATGTGTATACACGTAATAACATAGGAGGGAGAGGGCACACATCACCATCCACAATCCAGCATGCCAAATATCCAAAGTCGACTGAACTGGCAACAAGGACAAATACCCATCCATAGACGCTGCGGCGATAGTTTGGCTGGTCTCATTGAAGTCTTGCCAAGGCTAGGCTTAGCTTCATATAGCTTGGTCTTGATTTACTCAACGTCCATGGAAGTCATCAAAGTAAACCCACGAGATTTCGTGTAGCCTCTGTCAGCTGACATGTGCCAATCACTACAGCAGCCAGCATCTGCAATTGCTTGTTGCCTGAGAATCGCACAACTGATGCCCCCTTACTTGGACTGTATTGCCCGCCGTACCTTAACGTCAGAACCAGAACCTTGCTGTATTTTCACTGTGCTTTTTACCCGTATTTTTGCGCGTCTTGTTTTTACCGTCATGAGCTTGGTTTGGCAGCCCCCTACAGCTGCCAGGACAGAACTCTCTACCTGGCGGCCCGGCTTAGCTTGTTTGTTATCACCTTAACACGCACTAAGCCTAACCTGGATAAACATCAACAAACTTGGTATCCAGGGAAGGTGCTGACCGCGTGCCTTCCATGACACTCTCAATAAAGTGGTACTCCAACAATTTTCTTTGACGATAATCTTTGCACCTAATTTTCTCTTCCAAGCGCCTCTTCTGACCTACTTTTTGGCATACTGCTGGCGTCTGGAACTGCGCCGCTATTACTTTCTTTTCTCTTTTCTCGTTTCTCTTTTTGCGTATTTTGTTTTCCTAGAAAGTATCCTTTCTTTGTTCCTTCAGTTACTACACAGCTTATCTATCCCTCTGCTGCTCCTTATCCTCTTTGTCCCTTCGCGCCTCGGTGCCATCATCATCTTCTGTTCACACTTTAGACGCGTTCAACAGGTCATTCTATTTCTATCTCACCTTGTATCATGGATGTTGAGTCACCAGAGACGCGTTATCGCTCTCGCATCTTGCGTGAGATGAACGCGAATCGAGAAAACCCATTCAACTCACCGCCATCTTCTACCGGCTCTCACGGCACCTTAGATCCCACTATGACGTCGGTTATCACTGATCATGAGGGTGAAACCACCCGAAAACTCAACGAGGACATTGCACGCATCACCGGAAACGGCCGCAAGCCTTCTATCGACTGGGAGGCTATCCACAAAAAATGGCCCGACTTCTATCCCAAGCCTAAGCCTCTACACACCGAATCACGTAAATATACCTCCAAAAATACTCAATCGGCTGCTGCCACAGCGCCTTCATCACCGGCTTCTGGCTTGGGCTCTGAAACTAAGGAAAACCGCCCGCCAAAGGCCGCCAAGAAGCGCTTTAGCATGGATGACTTTACCCTCAGTTCCTTCACTGGTTCTAGCAGGACGCGAGCTGAAATGCAACCACGGGTGGATAGTGACTCCGACAATTCCTCCGTCCTCAACCTTTCCCCTGACCGTCTTGGTCTGCCGCCCCCATCACGTCTTCCTCACCAGCCACAGAACCGCAGTCCGCTGGCCAGGGAACACACACGGAGCCCGTCGACCCCTAATGATTCGCCTACTCCTGTTAGACGCATGTCGCTACCCGCCGCCTTGTGCAAGCAACAATTTAACGCGCCGACTGGACAAAGTCCACAAAAGGTGCAGCGGAAACTCAATTTTGCGCAACATGTTCTTTCCAAAGAAGTCAAAGCCGCTACCAAGCAAAAGAACAAAAAGCAGCAGTCGGGAGCTGCTGATTATTTGCCATCTTCTCAACGCACGTCCAATAGCGCATTGTATAACGACAACGAAACGATGGGCTCAACTGGTCGTTCGTTCGTCTTGCCAGACGTTTCCAACCTGGGCGACTTTGTCTCAGGTACTCTACGCTTTGACGGTACTATCAAGAATGGCATGCCGATCCTAGTCAAGAACGGCCAAGTTGTGGATGTTGGAGACCAGCAGCAGAAGAAAAGAAATATCCATACTGCTATTGGTGGTCTTAAGGCTCCTGAAGATGAGGAAAAAATTTTCGTGTCCATGGATATGATCAGGGATGAAGTCGTTGCTCTTCAAGAACATGACGAAATGGTGCAAGATTATGCCGAGGAGCTCCAGAAGGAGGTCGAAGAGCTGCAAGGACAGATTGAAGTCCTTAAGAGTCGAAGTTTTGGAAACACGATGAACCTCGAGAAGAACTCGGATGAGAAAGTGTCTGTCAACGAAACTCTGCTCGAAGAAAAAAAGCGTAAGTTTGGACCCATTCCGCCAAACCCATACATGGTCTGACTGCTAATCAACACCCGCTTTTTGTAGAACTTGAAGAAGAAGTCATTGTTCTCCGATTCCGCCTGCAGGAAGTCACCAAGAAACTTGAAGTGCTTGAGGCCGAGAAGCAAAGCGCAATTACTGAACGTGACCGTGCCATGAAGAAGCTACAGGGAGCTTGCGAAAACATCAATGACCTGATGGGACGCTTGGACATGAGCCAGCATGAACTGCACGTGACACAGAAGCAACTGGATGCTACCCTCGATGTGCGCGAGACGGATGAATCGCTGGCTAGCGAGCTGAGGGTTCTCAAAGAGGCCAACAAGAAGCTACGTGCTGAAAGTGAGCCAATGAGGCGGGAAGCCCAGTCTCTACGCGAAAACAGCAACGACCTACGCCAAGAAAACGAGTCGATTAAGCAGGAAGTCAAGTCCCTGCGACAGGACAACAGTAGCTTGCGTAAAGAAAATGAGTCCTTGATGAAAGAGAACCAGTCTCTGCGGTCTTCCTCACGCCAAGTCATGACTGAAAACGAAGAGCTTCGCAAGTCCATTGACTTGGCTAAGGGCGAGGTTTCCGGTGCTCGCGTTGAACTCGAACGACTCCATGAGGTTATTGCCAAGCTAGAAGAGGAGAAAGCCGTTTACCAGCAGGACAACCATAGCTTGGAACGTCACAACAACAAGTACTTTAGCGACAATAAGACGCTCCAACTTCAGGTATCAAGCTTCGAACGCAACCTCCAGGATCTGAATTCAGACAACGAAAAGCTGAAGCAGGAAGTGGAGTACCTCAAGACTCACCTAGAACATATTCGCCAAACGGCGGTGGTTCGTGAGGCCCGTGATATGACTGGTACTGCGGGTGGGCCCACTCTCACCCGTGGAATTGATGACGACAATATGACTTCCGCCTTCTTTGTGCCTGATATAACAACAGCTCATACCGAAGACAACACTGCACCATTTGAAAGCACGAGAACTTTCAATAGAAGGCTCTCAACCCGCCGCCAGCAGCTACTAGCCCAGCAGACCCAGACCATGGATGTTACTGAGGATTTAAAGGACAACACACCCACTCAGGCGGTGGACTTTACCGCGTCATCATTCAAGGACATGGAAACTGGCGAGGTGGAAGATAATAGCGTAGATATGCGCCCTGCAACTACAAAGGCCACCAAGACTGGCAACACGGTCAAATTTGACGTTCCAGATCTTACCATGACGAGCGTTGGAGAACAATCACAGAACCTGGCAACATCATCTACACCCGCGGCGAATCGTAGTAGCAAGCGTCGCAGCTCGATTAAGACGACACAGGCTCCTGCTCACAAGGATGACACAGAAACCGGTAGCGCTGGCTTCGCATCTAACGACAACACGCGAAACTTCTCATTGCGTCTCGAAAAAGACCAGCAAGATGTGGGCGAAAACCACACGAGCAACACCAAGACGGGTAAAAAGATGCATAGCAAGAAGCCTTCAAACAACCTTGAACAGGACTTTACCAACATGAGCCTTGGCCGGTCCCACATGCAAAACATGACGCAGAACTTTACGGAGCAGTTCAGCCAGCGTGTAAACACATACAGCACAGTTGACTTTCCTCTGCACAGCACTACTGGCGGTATGACTGAAAACGTTACTCGGGGCGGCGAGACTCGGAATGCCAACAAGAGGTCAACTCGATCTGTAGCACTTGATAAGGAGACATGCCCTGGACTTTCTGTTGATGCTCGCAAGGTCTTTGATGACCTGTGTGAGCATAACTGCCGTAATTGCAATGTTTGCTCCCGCATCTCAGCTCATACAAACGTGGTTTCACCGTCCGAGCTTGCCGAAGGCAAAAAGCGTGTGTCTGTTGCGCGACCTATCCCCGTTAGCGACCGAATTTCCTTTGCTGCTGCCCAACACTTTGAAGAGCCCACAATGCGTCCCTCGCAGCCACCTGGAAACGCGCTTGCTATTGTTATCAAGGCGCTCGAGGACGAGTCTGAGCATCTCAACATGGAACTCGCTGGACTTCAGGCTCGGTACAATGCTCTTGACAAGTCGCTTGGCAAGAGAGAACGCCGTGAGGTAGCATCTCAGCTCCGGGCTATTATTAAGAAGCTCGAGGCCAAGAATGATCAGATTTATGCGTTATATGATGTCCTCGAGGGCCAGAAACAGGCTGGTCAGATGATGACAGAGGAGCAGCTCGAGACGACCATCATGAATATCACGGGCATGAACGTAGCTGGTGTTGATCTCAGCCAACAACTGACGTGGGAAGGCATTCGCGATGTATGAAAGAATAGGGAAGACGAGCGTACATGACGATGTCTATTATGTTATTCCTGACTAGAAAGAAAGGGGTGTCCTTCAAACGGTGTATCATTTTTGAGGAAGAGAGGGTAAAGATGGGATGCGGTATACTTGTCAACTTTTTGGGTGTCTTTTTTGGGGTGTTTTTTTTTTTTTTTTTGGCTTCTTGGGGGAATTGGTTCATTCTGGAGTTTCTAGGCGTTTCAAATCTTTGGAAGATTAACAATGAATATCTCATAACGAGCGGATGATAGTAGCTCATAGCCAGTGGCCTAGGGTTAGCTATTATCATCATCACCAAATACAAGGCGGCCTTTGAAAGATGCAGTTTTCCTTGGCTTATTTTACTTGGCTTTTCATTTTGTTGCTATGATGTGATGTTAGAAGAACTATCCAATAGCTCTGGGATATACAACCAAGAGCCGCAAAACGCAAAATAGACTGAACAATAAATGCAATAAGTGAAACTAACACCCCTATTCCTAAGCAGAGCTCTCCTCTCTTCTGGCCATTCACTCCTCGTCCTCATCCTCCTCCTCGTCTTCACCCTCCGAAGCTGCTTCCTCAATCGCCTTCTTCTCGTCCTCCTTGCGCTTTGCTTCTTCGTCTTTACGGGCCTGTTCCATCATCTTATCCTTTTCAGCCTTCAGCTTACGCTGCACAGCGACGTAGGCACCTAGTGGGGTGTTCTCCCACTCGAAATCGCGGAGGAAGGCATCGACCTGGGCACGGTCCTTGGGCGCAAACTCGATTTTGGCGCGCTTCTCCTCGATGAAGCGGGCGTTGGCCTCGATCTTGCGCACCAGAATCACCAACCCATTGGCTACCTTGGCGTTGCGGTTGCCACCGGTCTTCTTGCCCACTTGCTTCAGCCACCTCTTGATCTGGATCACAATGGGCAGCGCTAGCTCGGGGAAGGCAATGTTGGTGGCCCATAGGCCAAAGAACTCTCCTAACAGCTCGGCTACTTGCTCACCTAGACCATCCTGGTACACGCGCGTCTTTTGGTACGCCTTGGATGCCTTGTAGTTGACAGCAAAATCCAACGGCTTCTGCGTGCTGGCCTTGGGCGGCTTGCGCATCTCAGCCGAGTTGAGCACTTCAAGAAGAGCGGGAGCTACGGGGATGTACGAGCCCGTGGCACGTGAGATGCGCAGTAATGAGCGCACGAGGTGGAAGCGCAGCGGGAAGTAAGTGGCTGTGGGAATCAGACGCAGGGCGCCCAGAGTCACCTGTACGAGAGGGTAAACGAGCAGCTTGAGCTGGGTGTCCTTGTCGCCAGCCTCGGCAAGACGCGCGCTGCTGCAGTGCTCGGCCAGCACGCAAGACCAGAAGTCGAGCGAGTGCGTATACTGCCAGTTGTAGATGATGCGGAAGGCATCGTTTTGGTTGTGGACGATACTGTTGCGGAGGTGGATGGCCAGCTGGCGCACGAAACCAAAGGCAGTGGTGTAGCCGACAGCCGGATCTAGCCCCCAAAGACTGGCGGCGCTGTTTTTCATCAAGTTGATGCCCTGGATGGTGGTGCTATTGGTGACACGGCAGCCCTGGATCAGGCCCTGATACGTCTCCTTGAGGACAGACTCGCGGATGCCGCGGTCGCCAATAACCATTAGGCGTCGGAGCACCATGAAAGAGGCAATCCGAGTGGTATCAGCACTGGCAGGCTGGGCCCAGAAGCGCACAACCGTCTTGACGAGGGCGCGCAGCAGCTTTTTGAAGGAGAGTAAGTATGGCAACAGCGGCTCAATGGCGCTGATGGTCAGCTTTAGCGTCTTGTCGTCGGTCAGCGTCGACAGCAGGTGCATAACAGAGGCGGTGTAGGTCTTGAGCAGATTTGAGAGGACTTTGAACTTGTTGCCCTCGGTTTGCACATAGGCCCGGCCAGCAGCCGATTCCTTGACGGGCAAGTGGTGCTGGATGACCAAGGGAAGCTGCTTGAGAGCCACAATGACAATGTCGTTGAAGGCTGCGGGGTCTGAAATCTGGAAGCGTTGGCGGGGATCTTCTTCAGCCGAATCACTGTTAAGGTGGGCCGCACTGCGGAAGGCAAGGACAACCTGGCGCGCGGCCTTGAGGGAATGGGTCTCTTGCATAGCCTTTTTCCAGTGTGAAATCATGTCGCGCGTGAGCTCGCTGCCAATTGCCGGCTCGGCAACCTTTACGGGCTGGGTCTTCTTCTCGGTCGCATCTTTCTTGGCTTTGGCGTCCTTCTTGCGCTTCTTCTTAGGCTGCTCGTCCTTATTGTCTTGGTCATCGTCCTCGCCATCGCTAAGTGCATCCACCTCGGCCAGATCGGCGGCATCGTCAAAGTCGAGGGCTTCGGGGTCGTTTTCGCGTAGGAACTGGTAGAATTCAGGGTCCTTTTTGGCTAGGTCATCCATGGCCTGTTTGGTCATGCCCTCATCTTCATCATCGTCTTCGTCGTCATCGTCGCTGCCGCTCATCTGGCGGTTGTCATCGTCGTTTTCGTCTTCTTCATCGTCACTGTACCCGGCCATGTCAACATCGATATCATCGGCTTCTTCGTCATCGCTGTCTTCAGTCGCGGCACCGTTGCGCTTCCTCTTGCCCAGATTGGCGGTGGAGTTTTGCGAGTCAGCGCCCTCGAGGATCTCAAAGCCGCTTTGAAAGAAATCGTCGACACTCATGGCGCTGACATTGGCACCGCGAGGCTTAGCACCTTTTGGTAGCTTGGGCCCACTGGTGTTGTTTTCTTCCGTGCCCTTGTAAAAGTCATTATCGCGAGTCTTCCGATGTATAGACTTGGCTTTAATCTGCTGACGCTGCTTGACCTTGGCAATGGCTTTGCGATTCTCGAGAGCACCTTTAAGGTGGTTCTTCTCGAACTTTTTGGTCGCCTTTGTGGCCTTGCCCATGGTGACTTGCTGGGAAGGGAAAAGAGAGGAAGGAGAGAGAGGAATGCGAAATTCGAGTAGCCAATATTGATGAAAGAAATGGGAACAGACCAGAGGGCAAGTAGGAGCAGAGCAGCAGAAAGAGAAACAGGTTCCTTAGAAATAAAAAAGGGTGGCTTTGGCTGTGACTTCGTGATGTGCTTCAGCAAATCTTGGTCTCTTCTTTTTTCCATGTCTTGAAATTTTCAACCGCTGCTATTATTTTTCTTATCTTATCGCAGATATCGGCTAGTCCCCAAAGGCGGTGAGTCGAGTTCTGCCGCCCCACCGCCCCGCGAATAACCTCAGTCTTAGAGCTTGGCTATTATAGACTTCGATTGTCCCTAATACTGTAACTATCACTGGTCAGCTTTGATCAGTAGCACCGCCAAATCTAGCGAAGATAGCCACAATCACCGGCTTCTTTATCTCTGGCTTTCGGGATGTGATTCTGAGAGGCACTATAGAATATTGCCCACCATGTCACAACAGCCTTATGCACCTATGCCTCATAGCTATGTGCCCAATACTTCACGTTCTGCCACTATCAACCTCGATGAAGTGAGTGACCTCGATTCGTTGTACTTGCTGCCATATATGCGCTATGCGCTGCCTAGGTTGAATAAATGTGCTAATTTCATGTATGGCTTTCGCACCTACAGGAAGTGAAATTGGCGACTACGCGTGCTGAAAGCGAAGTCCAGGAGTCGCTTGCCGAAATCTTTAGCATCTTGCTCACGCTTGATGCGCTCGAAAAGGCGTTCCTTAAAGACGTCGTACCGGAAGCCGAATACACGGAAATTTGCGAGCGCTTGTTGAAGCAGTACAAGTCAATCCTTGCCGATGAGACGATTGCGGCGCAGTTTGGAAGCTTGGATGACTTCAAGGCAATGTGGGATGTGCGTCTTTCCCAGTCCATTTTATCTCCTTTTTTTTTTTGGACATCCACTGACTTTTTTTTTCTCCCTCTTCTACTCTCTAGCTGGAGGTTCCCCGTGCCACAGAAAGGATCCGAGTCGGTATGCCAGCCACAACAATCTCCGCCTCTTCGGTCCCCTCCAAGCCAGCAGCTGCTACCAGTGCTAACGGCGTGCTGATTGCCGAGGCTACACAAGAGTTCATCACATTTCTTGATGCTGTCAAGCTGGGTCTGCTGTCGAAAGACCAGCTGCACCCATTGCTCTCAGATGTCATCCAGTCAGTCAATAGAGTCACTGACAAGGACTTTGAGAACCGCGGTAAAATTGTACAGTGGCTGATTACTCTAAACCAGATGAAAGCAACTGATGAGCTGGCTGAAGACCAAGCGCGGGAACTGGAAATGGACATCCAGCAGGCGTACAACGGCTTCAAGCGCACTTTAGCGTGATTGAGCTACGGGCGTGTGTCCGAGTACTTCTCGATTGCTCATTATATGATATATATATATACTTACATGGTCTTACAAAATATTTCAACCATCGTGTCATGTCGTGTTGTATCATGCCGTCTCTTGTTTTGTATCGTCCCAGCTGGTGACAGAATCACACGAGGAACGTCCAGAAACTGGGATACACAAACTCGTCTTCAAAAATCCTTCGCACCTGCTCTAATACAAACCGTTCGACCTTGCCCACGTTCTTCAGACTCTGCTTGCCGCTCTCTCGCTGTCCAATCTCACTTTCGACCCTGATTTCCTGCAGTAGGCCCCCAAACTTCTTCTCGCGATGGGCTCCTCCACTAGGCGACGTCACTGATTGGTTCGCAGCTAGCGCACTGCCCAGCTCGGCACTGTCTGGACCCACGGCTGCTAGGGCATCCTCAGGACTAAGAAAACAAAAGTGCACTCGTCGGCGAATATGTGCTAGTACACCTACACCATCGAATGTGAGTCCGGTGACATTGAGCTTGACGGGGATCCCAACAAAGCTGGGCATAGGGTAGTCAAGTAGGATCTCGGCCGTTAGCAGGAGCCGGATATCCCCGGCATAGCGGATGCGGAAAACAATTTGCACGTCCTCCGGCCGAGGCTCGCGATACCGCGGCATTGAGTTACTGTCTGTCTCCGATTCATTGGCCGCCTCGTCGCCACCCCGCTTGCTCCCAGCTTGGCTTGTAACAGCGGCGTCGGTCTCGTCTGTCGTGACCATGGGGCCCCTAGCGTCGCGCATTTCGGCAAGCAGTGCTTCATCAGCTGCGGATGTCACTGACCCTACTGATGGGGCTCGGCTATGTACACCAGCCGGCACGTTAGAGCCCGGCGGGGATTTGGCCGACGTGCAGCTTGTACCAGCTATGTGCATGCTGCTCCCCGTAGTGGATTGACCCCCTCCGCTTCCACTGTTCCATGGCCCCGAAAGATGGGCGCCTGCAACAGCTGCAAGTGGCGTGTGTGCACCGGACCAGCTGGCACCTAGGTGCGTCTGCTGGAAGTAGTGCATGTTGGACGTGCCACCAGGCACACCAGGCGTAGTGGCACGCCAGTACTGGCTATCATTACCGGAAAGACCGTCGCGGAAGCGCTCTTCAGCATCGCGGCCGCCGATAGTATGCCGACGACGGCCATCAGGTTCCGAGTCTGGTACTAGATCCTGCTCATCTTCCTCGGATTCAGAGTCATCTACGTCAGGATTTTCTTCATAGAAGTCAGGCAGTGGGTCGGTGATATCCTTGAGTTCTAGCTCGGGTGCAATGTCGCCAAAGGAAAATGAGTGAACTTTAACAGATTTAAGAAAGCGCGGTAGTGGCACGGTCTGGAATTTTTCGTGGATGAAATCTCGGATTCGTAGAGCGAGAAGGTCACCTTCAGGACCACCCGTGATGGCGTCCCAGTTTAGGTCTATTGACATTGGTAGTACTGCTAGAAGAGAAACATGGGAGAGAAAGGGCTTGAAAAACTGATTTTCCAGTACTTGAAAGAAGTTGATATTATTCACATGTCAAGTACAAAGATGACAATCTCTAAGTTGAAGCTATTTTCGTTGGATTTTTGGTGAGTTGGTGATGGATGGTTCACACGTCAGGGTTTGGGTCAGACTAGGGTTAGGAGTCGGATGTAAAGTGGGGTTACTTAAGCTTCGTTACACAGATTAAATAGCTATCACGATGCCGATACTGGCATCCAGAAAGACTTCTCTCAATATAAACGAATTTTTGGGTGTCAAAGCTAAACATACAAACGAGAGAGCGATTATATCAACATGTAAGATGGTTCATTAGTATATAGCCTACTTGGACTAGGTATAGTATACATCACTCAGGTGCAATCTAAACACACCCCCACACCCACACACAACACACACAACCACACATATACATAGCCTATCCCTCATCGGCTTCGAACCGTGGCCGCAGCCTAGGCTCGTGTGGGTTGAACAAGCGCCAGCAATCCGGAGCTTGCAGAATATACCGGTCCATAGCCGCACGAAAACGACTTTTGTACTCCCGAGGACTCGTGACAGTCGGTCTACTGCGGCCGCCGCCAACTAGACCACGATCCTTGATCCAAGTTTCTAGCTTCTTGTCGAGCGTGTATGTACGGATACAGTCGACAATACCGACGACAAGCTCCTGGCGTGGCTCGTCGATAGCCACCATTAGCGAGTAGTCCATGACATTCTGGCGTCCGAGGAATAACGTATCATTGTAGACGGACGACTGCAACAGACGCTTGGAGTGTTCACGTGTAAAAAGCGGCGACTCATAGATGTAGTCTACCATGTTTTCATCCAGGAGTACCTCGTCCTGTGCTCCAGTTGGGTCGACTTTTCGGTTGCGCATAGATCCTTTAAGATCAAACTTTTTGGTGGGTGCTCGATCATAAAACAGGTTCTCCATGACCAGGAGGTCCAGCTTGAGGTCGACGCCGGTGACTGGATTTTTGATATAGATTTGAAAAAACCCAACCATTTTGGCAATAACGGATGGTAGATCGCGGAAGAGGGCCTCGGCCATGACACCGAAATATGAAGGAGCAAAGTTGAGAAATGCTGAGGTTTCAATTGTGGAGAGAGACTGTTCGGGTCGGGTTAATAGGTTAGCATGTCGTAGTAATGATAGACATCCAGGGCAGGGCGTTATAGACTTTACTCTTCCTTATATCACCCCTGAAATTACCTACCTTTAGTACTAGCCGATCGTCCATTGTCTTCAAAAACACAGACTTGCTTTTACCGCCTCGTGAGTCCCATGAAATGCACCTCGAAAGCGATTCGATGAACCGCTCAGCCAGTCCACACTTGCGTCTCATAGCGTCAAAGTGCCCAGCATAGAAGATCTTACAGTGCATCTTGGACGAGCCTGCCTGAAACTGGAACTTAACATGCGAGCCGGTCGGGCTGACTAGCTCGCGTTCTAGGTCCTTCTGGTATGCTGCCTCGGCCTCGGAGCCTATTGCTGCAGGTGCATCTTCCTCGTAGTCAGCCGGTGATGTGGCCCCAGGATGCCAGTGCTTGTGTACGTTGTATCGGCTCTCAGCCAGTTTTGTGCGGTAATCAGATGAGCTGAGGGCAAAGGCGATTAATGAACTAGGCTCATCTTCGCGGATTACAATGTCAGAATCGGTAAAAATGTGTTCCATAGGTGTAATAGGGAAATCAAGAGGAGCCCAGCCGCTGGACGAACGCTCAGCCCAGAAGTTGGTGAGCATCTTGAGCAAGCTATTTTTCTGGTTTACGGGCAGTACTTCGACATCCTGGGCATCGTCAACTGAGGCCTCATTGTCACTTCCAGCCTCATCATCACTGGCTTTTCCAGAGCCTTCTGCTTTTTTGACGTGTGGATCAATATTTGACACAGCTTCTTGATCTTGGTCTTGATATTGCTCCTGCTCCTGGCCACTAGACTCTTGAGGGACGCTTTGAGTCTGGTCTTGATTTTCTTCCAAGGCATGGGGTTTGGCCCCAACCGGTGTTTCCTCCAATAGACTAGCCTCTGAATTGGCCAGTGCTTGAGGCTCAGAAGAAATCTCTGATATTGTTACAGGCTGCTCCATTTGCTGAGCCTTTGGTGTGTCAATACCTTCAGCCTTCTGTTCGTTTTGTAACCTGAAACCCGGCCTGCTAAGCTCAGCTTTGACATTGCTTTTGCCTGTGTCCTCCTTTCCGGATGATTTGGTGGTAGGTTCAGGCCCAGCCGCAAACCCCTGGTTAGGCGGCAGCCGCTGTAGATATGCAGAAGATCCTGACTGTGACGCTCTATCTTTGTGGAGTTTTGGGAACATGGGCGGTCTCTTGAGCTTCCTTCGTGGCTTTGGCTCCGGTTTCGGTTCAGGGAGTTCAAGCAGCTCGGACTCAGCCTCCTGCTCAACTTCAGCCACGGCAGCACTGACATTGTCATAGACCACAATGTTTGTTGCAGATGTACGGGGCAACATGCTACGTGGTTGTCTCAGCTGCTCTTTTTCCTCTCGCTTCTTCCGGTCGCGATCGCGCTCTATTTCAAACTCGCGACTTAGCTGCTCGAAGTGCCTGGCCAGTGCTGAGACTTTGGGAGTCTTTTTTGGCAGTGGCCGTGGAATGGCTGAGCCCGCCTTGTTTCGTTTCAGCCCTAGACGTTCGGATAGCCTTTTGCTCTGCGGGGCCTCTGCGATACTGCTATCCTGATCACCGCTACTGTTAATGCCACTGGTACTAGTACCACGACTAGAGGCAGATCTGCCCTCTTTGCCTATGACTCGGCCTCCAGGGAGTGCTTTCGGAGGGGTGCGGTGAGTCTGACTATTAGAAGCCCGAGGCAGAAAAGCCCCAGCCGAGGCAAAAGAAGAGGAGGCCGAGCGTCGAGGGCTAGGCCGAGGCCGGGACGGTTCCGACTCCATAGCGTCACTAGCGTCTTGCAGATTGTGCTCTTTGCGGATAATCTCAATTCTCTCTGAAAGACTGAGATCGTTTGCACCAGCTACATCAACAAAAGCACGCGTAGGTGATCTAGGAAGAGCTTGGCCCGGAGCTCTAGAGCTTTGCGATCGAGAAAGTCCCCCTTCTCTTGGACTGCTGGCTCTACGTGACTCCGGAGTCAGGGATTCTGGTGACTGGTTCTGGCTAGGGCCTGAATCTATCCTGGACTCAGGCTCCAGCGCATGCGATTTAGGGGGAGCTTCTGGAGGCTTTTGTGTGACTGTATTTGCCTCGTCTTTTGGAGCCGCAAGAGAGACATCAGTTTCTACTGCCATTGCTCCCAGAGTAGCTGCACCCAAGTCAGATGCATTATTGCTATCTTGGGCAATAGGAACAGCAGCTGAAATACCGCCGCTAGCAGTCTTCTCATCGCTAGTATTAATCTCCGCATGCATTTCTAGTTGTCCGTCGTCTAATCTTATCTTCTCCCCTGGCGGCGGCACATTCTGCATGGCGTCGTCAGCCTGCCCAAAGCTGCCACCAGCGTCTCCATCAACTGCCAACTGAGCGCCTTCGCCATCAGTAGCTGTCTCTTGATTTGGCAGAGCATCTCTTGCGGCAGTGTAATCTTCTGAAAACATTTTCCGTAGCTGAAGCAGCGTGACTTGCCGCATATCCTTGTCAGGCAGAAAATGGGCCTCAAACTCCTTGAAAGCAAAGTTCCAGTCTTCCGAAAGGTTCATCATCTTACGAGACACAACATTGAAAGGAATAAGCTCGTAGTACATGGTGTTCATGTAAATGTCTTGCAACGTTCGAATTAGGTCCTTTTGGTCTTCCTGTGCCTTCTTCAGCAATCGGTCAATTTCTTCCTTGCATGATTCAGCTTTTTCCGGAAGCACCGAGTCGAGACGAATACTCTTCAGGCGATTCATGACAGAGGCCATAAACCGGAGCCACACGTCTCGGTACTTGGTGTAAACGTCATTCTTAACCTTGATATCGTGTTCGACTTTCCATGTGAAGCGCTTCAACGGCACCACAATCTCCAGAAGGTCAATAGGGTCTAGATGGAGGCGGACTCGAACGTCAGCAATGGTAAAGTACCGGATGTGTTCTTGGTGGTAGTCGTGAGGACAACCTAGGCTCTGGTCAAGGGTGAGGCCGTTGCCCCAGAACAGAAGCTCGAGGTACTTGCAAAACGAATACCTATATGTGAGCTCGCTCATAGGCACCATCGGGGTGTCTTTTTTGCAGCGTTTGCAGTAGCTCCACATCATGATAACCTCAGTCTGCATTGATGCGGGGTTGGGCTCAGTGAAGACAGTAACAATACGCTGGTCGTGAACATACGTCCTGTGGTGATCCATCATAGTTTTGGTGCAGTTACTAGGGCACTTGGAATTTTGGTCGTGGTACAGTTGCTCGAGGAACTGGCCAAGTGTGCTGTCGTTCTCTATGCCAAAATCGGTACCGCGGTCAATGTAGAAGCGCATAGTGACAAGGCTAGGCTCACTACAGGGAATTTTGGTAGATGTGCAGATAGTCGACTGCAGCATCACGAGGGTCTGGTGCTCATTGGGATCACAGAGATCGATGTTACTCTTGATAACGCCCTCCCATAAGCGCGTCTGGGCGTGATATGAATGCAAGAAGTTGTTATATTCAACTTCGTGGGCGGCATGGATGATGCGAAGGACTTGCCGTGGCACATTCTGGCCAATGGCATGTAACATCTCGGGCTGAACCAACTGAAAGCGCTGCTCTCCCCCATCGCCGTCCTCTGTCTTTTCCTTTTCCTTGCTAAGTTCAACGCTGTACTGCTCCTTCAGGCGACGTAGTTCATTAAGACGACGTTCAAGCAGACGTGCTTTTTGGAGGAGATATGGCTGCGTGAACTTGACGAAGGGTGTTGATGAGAGAATCTTGGACTCAAAGCGGTCAACAATGTCGCCGTAGTATGACGGCATGTCCAATGAATCATTTTTGTTAGTCGATGCAGTGAGAGGCTGTGGTGCACTAGTTGTAGAACCACGGGGAGTCTCAGTAGCAGTAGTACTACTAGTAGTAGTCGGGGTAGCACCGGAGATGGTTGTGACCTTTGATGGATCAACAACACCCGGCCTTTCTTGATGAGCCTCGAAATTACCTTCCTGGGATTTCTTGTTGTCCTGGCCTGCGATAGCGGGTGCGCTTTGATATCCACGAGTATTTCCTAATAATTCCTGTTCTTCTGTGCCTTGAGCCAACAGATCAGTGTCGCTAGCGGTCTTGGCTGGCACCACCGCCGCTGCCTGAGTAGACGAAAAGTCCGCCTTTTGGCCCGAAGATTCTGTACTACTGGAAAGTAAGGCCTCCGGCTCACTACCCGTAGTAGCCTTAATGCTAGGAGGCACATACTCAGGCACGTGTACAAAGGAGTCTCGCAACATAGACGACTCTAACTTCAGATTATACAGTACATAAATCAGGAACTCGACAATTCGTTTCAGTTTTGCCATGGTGCTGATATTGCTACCACGCAGTGTAATGGTGCCACCCAAGTCGCGCATACAGTCGGACAGAAAGATGTATGACTTCTTACCACCAGGAAAAGCACTATCGACGAAAGTGCGGACCTCGAATTTGCCGCACTGGGCAAGCGGAACATCTGGCAACGCTAGCATGTCTAGAGACTCGATTACGATACCTTCTGCGCAGCGGGCAACAGCCTCCATGACAGACTGCTTAACATTGTATACCACAGCAATGTTAGCATCGCTCAAAGACCGCAAGGCTATACCTGATACACTCTTCGATGACAGAATGAGGTGAGGCCCGGCTTGAACAATCTTGCTCACAACGATACGCAGGTACTCCCGTTCCTGCGCAATGACAGGGTCGATCTTAATCAACTGATGCTCGGAGTGACGTTGGTATTCCAGAGGGAAAGAAAGCAACAGAATTTTGGGCCGGATGATCTTGCGGGGCATGCTTTTGAGTGCTACATTCTTGGAGAACACAATTCCAGCATTGTAAACAGAGTCTGAGGGCCTGGCACCAGGAATCTTTTTGATTTTGACGTAGTGGCGAATATCCATGTAGTCGGCCTCGTCTGTGTCTGGGGCAACCTCATCTGTACAAACTTGGATGATAGGGACAAGAGCCTTTTCCCATTGGGGAATGTTTTCAATGCCATTGTCTTGTAAAAGTTGGCAAAGAAGTCGGCGAAAATGATTTTCCGCAAGAGGGCTTAGATTGACTTTTGGAATGGAGTGGTCGTAGCCTGGGTCAGCAGCATAGAGCCTCTCAGGGTCCGGCCCATGGCTCTCGGCAGGACTATCGATAAAAACGGGCTCGTTGACAATATTAGAAAACTTGAAAATACCAGACTTTGGCCGTGGCGATCTCATAAAGTGCCCGACTGAGCTGACAATACTAAGATTCCGGCGTCGCGTTGGTCGGGGAACAGTACCGTAGAGACTAGGAGATATGGTTTCCTCCAAAGCTTTACTTGTGAAGCTAAGACCACTGACGCTCTTGTCACCGGCCCGCATGCGATGTCGTCGGCTTGCCGTTAGGAAGCTGCCGAATGTTGACTTGTCATTTTCAAAACTGGTCGAGCTGAATTCCTGGTTTGGCGGGGAGGCTATGTTTGTCTGATCATCACCGCTAGATGCACCATCTGACATGTAATCCTGAAGTTCAGGGTCGATGATGTTGTCATCGTGAAAGGCTGAGAGCTTAACCTTGTGCTTGTGGAGAAGGGGCTTTCGAAAAGGGACTTTTTCATCCTTCTTCTGAGCCTGGGAGGAGTTCGCGTGAGAACTATGGGGATGTACATGTGATGAGTGATGACCATGGACAGTGGCAAATGCGTGAAGATTGTGCTTGGAATGGTGTCGCTTATGACCAGAGATATGCAGACGGGGGTTGGCCAAAGCCCGGAGAGATTTTGAAGACCCAGCTCGATTCAACTGTGGAGGCTCAATTTCCAGGACTGGAGCACCGTCAGGGCCATGCCGCGTGCCGGGAATGGCCATCATAGGAGTAGACGAAGGCCGATAATCCTCCTCATCGGCAGCACGGATCGAAGTCAAGCTATCAGCTTCTGGTGTGACCTGTACAGGGACATTAGGAGCTGTGTCTCCACGATACCCCACAAACCTAGCAAGATATGTCTCGGCCTCTGAATCGCTGGAATCTTCCAGTCGACTTTGGAAAAACTCGCGACATGTCTTGCAGACTCGGAGTACTCCATTGACTCCGAAGTGCTCGCCTGGCAGAGTGGTCATGCATTTAGAGTCAAAGATTAGCCCACACAGCCGACAGTGGTGCTTTCGCCTGAAAGCTGTAAAGACACTTGAGCATGAATAGCACTCTTTACATGTCTCATCAGCCATCCAAAATTCCTTGCTCATGACACGTTTTTCCATGGATGCAAGTTTTGGATATGCCGACTCAACGACCGACTCACTAGCATGAGATTCGGGTGTCCTAGCTAGACGGGGCTGTATATCATAGTTTGTGTACACTGAGCCGTGAACCGAAGTATGGATGGGACTAGCTTGTGCCATATTCGGCTCATTCGCTTTGCTAATGACAACAGGGAGGTTGGGCTTAGGCGCTTTGGATGAAGACGCCAGTGCTGTTGGGATGGGATTCACGATGACAGAGGCGACAGGCTGAGAGTCACCAGTCAACGGCGATACAGGCGATTTTACAGCATGTGGTATGCCAGGGTCGGCCTTAGCAGCAGGCAAATCCCCCTGAACCGATGGTGTAGCGCTAGTACCGTCTATACCAGACGCTCTTCTGGAGAGATCGGGAGTCACCTCGGTGTCTAAAGCGTTCAATACGCCATCCTCCGCAGTGCCAACAGAGCTCGTGCCAGCAGTACTGTTCAGCCCAGAGATGCTCTGTCTGCTGCCAATACTAGATCTTGGGCCAGGAGTCAGTGCGACAGCCTGCGCCATGGATGATTGCCCAGACCCGGAAGGCTGCTGCTGTTCCATAGTAAGAGCTGCTGTCAAGGCAGGGGGTGCAAGTCCAGGTGACTGTGCCATAGCGGCGGCAGCAGCCACCATTTCAGCATCGTCCAGCTCTTGTTGAAGTCGGTGGTTTTGAGGCAGTGTTTTCGAACTAGAGGCGCCACTTACGGCATCTTTAAAACGATTATAGAGTCCTGACAAGCCTGCAGGCACAGTTTCGCTAGTTTTTTCTTTGGGTGATGGGGTGGACTGTCGGGGAGAGCCGATTTCAGTGAAGGTTGTGAGATAGGCGCTCTGGCTGGCAGTTGTGTGAATCTTGTCAAGAGTCTGGGCAATGTGTTCGCGATCGGCTTGTTGTTGAGAAGACGTTATGGATGGGGCATTTGAAGGCACCTGGTGGAACGAGGTATGATCTGACGATGGTGGGGGAATCTGCGACGATGCCGCAGCAGCAGCAGCAGCAGTAGTAGTAGTAGTAGTAGCGGTAGTAGCTATAGTAGCAGGAGTAGCTGTAGTGACTGTAGTAGCCGCAGTAGCTGCAGTAGCTGTAGTAGTAGCTGTAGTAGTAGCTGTAGTAGCTGTAGCAGCAGGAGTAGCAGAAGCGGTAGGTTGAACGTTGGCCGTGTTGTTGTTAAGGTTAGACATGGTGGGCGGGGGTAAACGACGATACGGACAACGGAAAAGACGCAACGCCGGCAATATATAGTAATAATAAGTAGACGGAGAAGCAAAAGCGGCAAACGCCTCGCTTCAAGACGGTCGATTATAAGAAGTCTCAAGCCAGACCCACGACTAACTTCAGAAAGCGCATTCTGAGCGAGCGATGGGGAGGATTATTGGGTTGACCAGTGCAGCGTTTGTTTGTATAAAGGCTGTTCAAGCGGTGGTACGGTGCCTCAAGCAGTAAGGATGGATTCTGTAGATTTAAAGCGAGTATAGATTTGAAGCTGATCAGCCGGCAAAGTTCGTTAATTAGACACGTCCTTGTTTGGCGGAAACTTGGCGTCACATCACATGGAGGAAGCATGAAGGGAGAGAGGTCATCGTAGACATAACCCTTAGGCTGGGGTCTAGTAGAGGGCACGAAATCCACGGCTCACCTATACTCTATCTTATGGGCTATCGAGGTTGCACTAATTGGCTAGAACGCAAGGATGCACATGTCGCTGTCGGTCGAGGATGTGTAACAATTACGCACAATAAAATATTTGTGATAGAGAGCCGGTTGTGGGGGAAGGTGATGGATGAGAATTGGAGGAAGCAATAATCGCCGGTGTCATCATTCATCATATCTAGAGGTAAGTAACCCTTATTGGTTCCAAGTGTGTGTGTGTGTGTGTGTGTGTGGTTGCTATGAAGCCTAAGTACTAGTGACTTAATGGAAAGCTTGTGGACTGAAGTCTATAATAGTGTTTTTTTGGGAGGGTAGGGGTACTGGGTACATGGAGCAAATTATTTGGGGCTGCCTCGTAGGATAATATATATTCTCTTATGATATTTCATTCTAAAAACGAACTTTAATATAGCGAGGCTAATTATTCTATTGCTTGAGGCTTGAGACTTGAGGCTTGAGGATTATTGCTGTTGTTTTCTTCTTGCTCACAAGTCAAAAGCTGCCCTACAGCCAAGCGCCAAGCAAGGGCCCTCAAATGTCCTTGAAAATAAAGTGGAGATTAGCTTTATCATGTGCACTATACGCGCTTTTGGCACGCCACATGTAACTCACGCGTCGTGACTCTGCAATAGAAACCACCAAGTACCGTTTTACCTGGTACTCGCTTTAAGTTTCTTTTTCTCAAGTAGAGACTCTTTACGGAGCAACACTCTCACCTCTAGCCATCAACATAGCCATGGGAAGATATAGCAACCAACAGCTCAAAACCCTACGCCTGAAACTCAAGATCCCTTCAGATCAGCAGGATCTGCTGCAGAAACTATCGTGGAACGACGAAGGTTCTGATCGCAATACTGGCAACAGCTTGGATGATGTCCATCTTCCACCAAGCGTCCTGGAGAATCTCCTCAATGCGCATCGCAGAAATAAGGAGTTTGAGAGCAAGAGATTGGCAGCCACAAAGACCCGTGAGCACGTTACGACCCAAGAACAGCTTTCAACACCAGTCTTCCAACCTCAGATTATCACCCAAGATCAAGACCAAAGCTCACAACAACAACCACAACCACCACCACCTCCACCACCACCACCACTACCATCATCATCCCCGGACGATCTCACTAGTTGGGCATCCTCACACTATGATAGTATCAATAAGGGAAATTCCAGTCCTTGCTCAGAGAGGTCCATCGGTAGTAAACCAGCCTCGCAAGACGCCAACGACCATGTGAACCACGATCTTCGGAATACGAGCCCGGAACTTGACGAAATTTCAACAAATCCTCGAGAGTTGGCAGCAGATACCCCACGGTCAAGCAGTATTCCAGAACTGTCAGTGACCGTCCCACAACCACTGTATTCACACAAGGCTATAGATATAGAGCCTCAAATAGCCACTACACAAGAACGTAGCCCCGAGTCAAATCCCGCCAGCCCCAATGAGTCTACGAGAAGAGAAAAAAAACCAGACCGGACACCTCTACGATACCGAGATTTGCCAACACTGTCATCCAAACCCCCGCAAGTTAGCCTGTGCATGTCTTCTGCAAGACAGTCACAGTCTGATGCACCATCGCAACTGGAGGCACGAAAGGCCCCTGTAACAGGGGCCACGACAGTGGTGCCAGCGCACTCGCTAAGGCAAAGTGATGCTATTGATGCCCCGCCATGTGCCCAACGGCTCAATAGTTTGTCACCGCACTCGCTTGCTGAAGGGGAAATTCAAAAGCCTAAAAGGAAGAGCCGCCCAGGCCGCATGAACATGCCAGCCTTTACCCAGACTCAAAGCTGCTCGGAACCTCCCCTCTTGCCCATAGAGAAGTCTATAAGAACCACGACGGCTTCCTCGCAAATATCCAGCCCTGTATTGAGGTCCCATAATCCGCCTTTGCACTCGCCAACTTGCATCAAGGAAACACCACTTGTGGCCTTAAAACAAACAAACCCGTCTGTGCTCGCCGATATAGAATCCTCGCCCCCTGTTACTTTGCGCACCAGAGCCACCCACGCAGCTAGTATATCAACTCCTCACATCGATACCTCACAGGCTGCGCCGTCTTCAGTGCCCAATCCAGAACTTGTCGTCCCCTGCTCAACTGTAACTCGGAGTATCGACCGCCAATATATAGAGAGGCATAATCGTGTATCAGACCTCGATACATCTGTATTTGAGAAAACTCAACGACAGCCTTCAACACCCTTATCAGTTTTACGTTTGAATAATAGAAAACGCAAGGCTTACGTGCATTCTTCTTACGAACCGTTCCCTAGGGAAAGGACTACAGACAGACCCTTGTCCCAGGCCTCACTGCTCACCAATTCCCACCCCTACGCAGCTCGAACGCCTGAAGCTGTGTCTTGTTGCTCTGTGAACTCTTCTAGTGCTCTAGTGCCCGGGCCTGACTCGAGACCAGCCAATATGATTGCTCCTCGAAGCTCGTCCATTCGTGACTTTACGCTGCAGTTGGGAAAGTCTCCATACGACTGGTTCTGCAGCATCTACCCTGAATTTGCTGCCACGCAGTCCAGCTTTGCTAATGGTATCCGCTATCTGGTGTACTTGCGCAATGGAAAACGCCTGCCCGAGTGCCTATATGATGACATGCTGCGCGCTTTCACCTTGGAGTTTCCCCTCTATGTTAGTCGCACAAAGAAACCCATGCCCGCAATTTCATGGTATATGGACCGACTAGATACGCCAACATATCAATCTCGTGCTATAACCCATTCCAACATCGATGATATTTACTTGATGACGTTTGGGTTCCCGTCTGATTTAACGTCTAGTCGTCATGTTTCTAGAGAGGCCGAAGAGCCTGCATCAGTTATACCTCATGCAAAAAGACGGCGCGTGGAAGTCACATCGCCATCTGATTACCTTATCCCACCTACCATGCCCACCGAGCTGCTATCATCTACGGAAAGAAACCAGATAATACCCCCTTCACAGCCCGCCATTAACCAGACCCTGGCTCCCAAACCTACCACTGTTTCTCGAGCAACATCCGGCCAATACTCTGAATCCTTCTCACCGGGAGAGCAGTCTAGCGCCCAATTTCTGGCCCCCCTACCAGATGGTGTTAGCACCACTCACCCCTCAGCGGACGCTTTAGTAAACGACTCGGTAAAAACAGTGCAAACTGCTTTGACCCAGCGCAGGGAACCTTCAACCCCGCCCCATCCAATGATCACTCGTTCGCGATGTTCCTCGCCGCACCACACCTCGGTCCGCCGGGTGAGTAGCCACAGCGCAGGAAAAAACAAAGATGCCTGTATCAGTCTACCCCCGGCCAAGGCTGTGCCCACGAATTTTCAGCAAAGGCTTAGCCGTGCCCGGCGTGTATCAGCAGCGGTGCAGAAGAAGCAGACATCTTTACCTGGAGCACAAAAACGCACAAAGACACAGCGTAAATCGGTAGCTATGGACTGGACTACGATTGACGAAAGCTCATTCCTGGCCTGAGTTGTTGTTTCTAGTGACGGCACAAGCTGTTGTTAAACGAACCCGTTGTATAATATGCCTCGTGGTTATTCTTTCCACTGTTGTTTTATTCCTTTCCCTTCCATCATCTAGAGTTGGCTCTTTTTGTTTTTTTTTTTTTTTTCTTTTTCCCTCCTGCTTTATCCTAACTTTGATATCCCTCCCTCCGTTAGCGCTTCGTCCCATTTTAGTTGCACTGCACTTATCGTCTCATTTCTCTCCAGTTCCCTTTGATCTAAATGTACGTATATGTGTTTTCTATATGAGCCACGAGCGACAAACAAAGCCTGCCTGATGCATCACGCATCCATCCCCTATTAATCCTGCGTGACACCCACATGGGCTTATGGCCTTATGCTTGGTCTTTTTAGCCGGGCGCCATGCTTCCGGTGTATCGTTATCTTCCTGCTCGGGTGTGGCCTCGGGGCTGGTGTGATGCTGCTGTACGTAGCCAGAGTTTCTCTTTGTCGTCCGGTGAAATATCTACGCAACAAAGCACAGGGAAAATGTTGTCACATTTTCCCTCGTGTTCCGGAAAGGCGGCCTCTACCTGAGATTCCTTTCGGGGTATTTATATTTGTTATTACATTTTCATACAGCCACACCATCGTCCTATTTTCTGTTCTCATCCATTGGAACTAGACTAGGGGTCGGAGTAATACCAGGTGACATGTCTTGTCTCTCATTGTTCATCTGGGACTCATTCTTGGAACATGGCACGTAGCTGCTCCTAGGTCCAGTCTAGTCAGCGTATGTACCGTACCACACATCACCAAGACGGTCTTGTTTATTTTTCTCCTTCTTTTTCTCCTCCCTTCTTTCACTTCCGCAAGTTGAGGGACAGACACGAAGAAAAGCAAAAGAAGCGGTCTGAGTGCTCTGTTGCGCAGGTTCATGTCATCGGCGAATAGGGAGTGGTGGATGATGTGTTACCAGAAGGCCAAGATGTTACATGGCACGTACAAAGCAGGCAAGTTTATGGCTCGGCTTACGAGATACACAAGGCATTTACGGAGAGGATATACAAGTTGTGACGTTTATATGGTTGCTATGAGTGCAAAGCAAATATATTCTATGTTGTGAGGAGCAAGAAAAGAAAGGAGAAGAGTGAAGAAAAAAAAAAGATGTGTTGAGCATATGCAGCTCAGTCTGTTAGTCAGTACGTCGTTTTCGGAGACAGACGTTCCGCTCCCCGGGGAGAAAGGTCATGTAAATAAAAGACAAAGAAAAGGAAATATGGGGAAAAAAAAGAAGGCCATGGACATATACACCTCCGCTTAGCCAAGAGACTCATTAGTCGGGTCATTAAGTTTGTCTCTCTGTCTCTCTCTTATTCTTCCCTTGACTTCTTGGGGCCAACCTGGCTGACTGCAGCAAGGCGGCTTTGCACATATGCACTTGTATGAAAGACGAACACAGCAAATGTACTCTAGACAAACAAGACTAGCAAGCAGAAGATAAGAGACGAGAGCAGAGGTAGATGGATGCAGAACCGTCCAGGAAGAGAAGAGCACAGGGAAAGGTAGGATTCTTTAGCCCACACGCAGGGGCATGCAGCTGCAGCATCTTTCGCCTGCCGCGAAACTCTTTGACGGACTCTTGCAGGTCTTGGTTGACTGAGGTCAGATCAGGCTAGACTAGACTAGGTAGACTAGGATAAGTCAGAGCACGAACCAGAGAAAGACAGACCAGACCGCCTTTCAGGACAAGAGCAGAAAGATAGATGTTGACAGGATGGTTTTCCCGTTATTTTTATCACTTCTTTTAATGCTTGACAGACAAGGCAAACAATGAAAGAAAGAGCGGAAAAGAAAAACATGTGAAAGCGCAAGAGACAAGGCTAGACCAGGCTAAGCCGTATCGTTGGTCAGGCTTGACCGCTTTTAGCGGCGGCCAGGGCGCGAAAGGTGTGAGTGAAATCGAGAAAACAAAGAGAGAAAGAGAGAGAGCAAGGTCAAGAAGCAGACGTAAGAAAGAACGGCAAAAAGAAAAGAAAAAGAAAAGAAAATCAGAAACGCCGGGGTTAACTGGCTTGTTTCTACATCGACAGAGCGTCGAGCAGGCAGGGCTATAATGTAGGAACAAGTAAACAGGTCTTTCCTCTACTCTGCCACTGGCACAGTAGCACCCAATGCTTTCTCAGTCTTCGCAAGACGCTTTGATTCTTCGTCGGGAGTCGTCGTACGCAGCGAGAGCGCATGGATACCACCCTCTCTAGCCATTTCTTCACCCAGCAGAGCATAGACCATGCGGTGACGGGCGGGCGCCATTTTGGAGTTGAAGGCTTCTGAGGTAATGTGAAGTCTGTGTGAATTAGTTAGCATAAATAGGAGAGAGAAGAGACGTAATCTGGAGAACAGTCTTACTTGAAGTGCGTCTCCTTGGATGTGCTGCCAACCATAGCCTTGTGGTGGGCATGGAGGTGTGACTGATTCTCAATCTCTAGCACAGTAGGATTGAAGGCTGCAGTGATCTAGAGGCTTGTTAGTGGGAAACATACACTGTATTTACAGGGCATCTCTGCAGAAAACAAGAAAAAAAAAACAAGTCCAGTATGCAGATATTGCAAACAGCCAGAGTTTTTGCTTTACCTTTGCACGGATGATGTCCTCCATAGGTGTGCTAGAATTCGGCATGGGGACTGCTGATCTGGATGCTTGGTATCCCATAGCAGCGTATTTGCGGTACATGGCGAAGGAAGAAGAAGAAAAACTGGCTGAAGAGGAGCAAGGCTGAGAGTAGGGTGAGGCTAAGAGTAAACTGTGGGTTCTCAATCTACCAATAGCAGCAGCGCAATTGTGGCGAGAGGGATCCGTAATACTGAGCAGGCCGGACGATGACGGTGAAAGTCTGGAAGAAATAGAAGAGACCGACGAAAACAGGCGACTAAAGCCTAGCGCAGACAAAGGTGAAGAGGGAGTAGGAGAAAGAAGTTGACGAATGGATGAAGAAATGTTTAAGCTGTTGGCAACAGGCAACGAGAAAAGAAGAGAAGATGAAGAAGATGCACAGCGCTTCAGAGAGCGGCCGGATCCAGAGATCTTTATGTCTGAGACGGCACGGCATCCAGTCGACAAGAACGTACAAGACGAGCTAGAGACACAGGCAGAGGTAGAGCCAGAGCTACCACGGGCTGGTTGACCCTGTCCCAGGCTCCGTGTCTGATTCACACGTCTAAGCCCAAGCCCAGGCATCCCATGTCCATGTCCATGTCCATGTCCAGATAGATTTCCATGTCCAATTCCGTCAGCTTGGAACGACGAGGACGAAGAATCAGACAGGGAACGTACATAGGCTGGCCCAAAAGTCGGAGAACTGCTGATCCAGGTGATGTGGACGTTGTTGGTAGCGCTAGAGGTGGTCCTGGCGGCGGTCCTAGTGGCGTAGGGCCTCGTCTTCATGCTGCTGTTCGTCCACATATACATGTTACCGCTTCCACTACCGCCACATTGTCTCCTGCAAGCACCCCGGCCACTTGCTGTCACGGCTTGTGATACTGCGGCTGCCATCACCGCTAGTTTGCGCCTAGACATGTTACTTGCTCTTTCGATTAGTGAGGGGGCGAGGGAGCGAGGGAGCGAGGGAGTGGAGGGGGATGGGGGGGTGTGTATGTATTCCAGCCTGGCTGATGGTGATGTGTACAAAGGGAAGGAAAAATGGAAACGAATAACAGGCAGAAAAAGAATATTCGGTGAGAGCAAGGCGAGCCGGTGTGATGTTGGTGCTGTGCTCTGTGTGTCCTGTGCCTGTGTCTGATGTTCTGTTGCTTCTATTCCTTCTATTCCTTCCTGTGTACCCCTCTGTAACATGGCTTGTAGCTGTGCTCGCACTACTCTGGCTTTAGATTTTACCGTTGGTGCGCTGGGCTTTAGCCGTTAGACCCACTATACTCGCCCCCTAGATCCAAAATCCAGCACTAAATACAGTACACCTTCGTATGAACACTTTTGAGCCGTGCGTATTTCATGTACTGTCTATCCACTTTCCTTCAGGTCGCACAAGTCACCAAATCATCAAGTTTCCGACGTCGTCGCTATACGTAGCGGTGATAGCCTGAGCCATCATACCGATATTTCGCATGGGCGAAAGGACATAGGAAATGATGAATCGAGAGGAGGCTTTAAACCTAGCCTTGTCGAACAGATAAATGCACCAATTAACAACCCAATACCGAGAAATTGCGGGCTACTGCAGACGTCCGTTTCCCTTTGCCTCTCTTGACGGCATTTGAAGCAGGGCGATGCAAGAGACGATTCTTGATGTGTGAAGTCCAGCCGAGCTGAAAGAGCCACGATACCAGAGCCACAAACGGATAGCAGCAACGGGAGAAGACACCGGGTTAACCTCTTGTCTCAAGGCTCCGCCTGGGCTCAGCCTGGGTTCCCCCCTAGGCTCTGCCTGGGCCCCTCTTTTTCTATCCAGACAAGGGTCTAGGGTTAGGTAGTCTATTTTGCCAAGATGTATTCCCGCATCCAACGACAATCCACAAGAGCTCCCAACTTCTACCACTGTCGTCGGTCTTTTGCTGCTTCGGTTTTTTTTTTTTATGTTGGCGCCGGAAACTTGACTCTTTGCCCCAGTCCTATCAGTTCCTTGTGCTTCACAAGCAACAGGAAAATTCACAGTACGGCTCGGCCTAAACATCAAGCTTACAAAGCAACCCATAGACCTTCGCACGTCTTGGATATTTTCCTTGTGCTACTTAATTTACTATATGCACTGCGGTACCCCTTACTGTTCTCAATGATCTCACGGCACTGCATGAAGGCTGCTGTTCGCTGCCCAGCCTCCTCCTTGACCCATCCCTCTCTTATATCCAGCGCGTCGTCTTTGTCGCCGCCCCTGCCTCTGTCCTCGCCTCGCTTAGCAGCGCTGTCACGGACTGCCGTTTCTACCTTCACTCCTCCTGTGCGCTTCTTTTCTTATTCACCAGCATCTAGAATGGTCCCAACGCTCCCCCGACTTCCGCTCTTGGAGGCTATTGCATCACATGATCCTCATTCGACTGTTGCCGTGCACTCAGCATCGGGTCGTACATTCAAGTATGGCGAGCTTCTTGGAGATGTACTACGCACAAGAAGCAAACTTCTAGAGGCCACAGGGAAATCTGATTTGACTGGAGAGAGAATTGCTTTTTTAGTCGAGAACAGCTATGATTATGTTGGTTAGCTTCTCCGCCCTCCACCCCACTCCCACCCCCCCCCCCCCTCCTCTTTTCTCCAGGGATGTATTGTCCTACCGGCCATCCCACTTGCTTCTCTTTTGCGAGCTTCGTGTCAATGTCAAGCTAATGCCTATCCTTCTTGCTTACATGTATATAGTTACCCTGCTAGCCATTCTAGCGTCAAAAGCTATTGCTGTGCCCATGTCACCAGCTTTCCCTGCCGCTGAGCTACAGTATATTCTGAACCAGAGCGAAGCTATCCTACTTGTATCTTCTGCTAAGTTTGCAGCCAAGGCTGTGCAGACTCTCCAGGCTCAGCTCAGCTCTAAGCCTGCGTATCTAAAGCTAGACAAGCTCACAGGTGGCTCTGTCCATGAATCTGTATCTTTCGACAACAGTGATATTAGCAATGCCGCTATGATGCTGTACACTTCGGGGACTACCAACCGTCCTGTAAGTGCCGTCAACACTGGCCTTTATTTCAAGCTGCTGCGATGCTAACGCTTTCTCCATGACTTGGTAGAAAGGAGTGCTGATCCCTGAGTCAGCTTTGACCGCACAAGCAAACTCCCTAATAAAGGCTTGGAGGTACACTTCTAAAGATTACCTTCTACACGTTCTGCCACTGCACCATATCCATGGGACCGTCAATGCAGTCATCACCCCTCTTGTTGCTGGCAGTGCTATTGAGTTCATGTTCCCATTTAATGCTGATGCAGTTTGGAAGCGCTTTATTGAGCCCTTTACTAGCACTAGTTCTCAAACTGTGAAGGAAAAGATCACTTTTTTTACAGCCGTACCTACAGTCTACAGCCGTCTTATGACGACCTTCAAAGGCCTGCCTGAAAACATTCAGGAAACCGCACGTTCAGCTGTCTCGCCCGAGAATTTGCGTGTATGCTTCTCCGGATCGGCAGCCCTCCCCACTCCTATTAAACAAGCCTGGTCGGACCTCAGTCACGGCAACGTCCTACTTGAGCGCTATGGCATGACCGAGGTCGGCATGGCCCTCAGCTGCAGTTTAGCAATTGCTGACCGTGTGGACGGCAGCGTTGGCTGGCCATTGCCGTCAGTAGAAGCGCGTCTTTGTGAACTTGACACCAACCAGATCATTGCCGAGGGCGAGGAGTTGGACGCCGCAGGTAATGAGCGGTCTGGCGAGATCCAGCTCCGTGGACCCACCATTTTCAAGGAGTATTGGAAAAATCCCGAAGCCACAGCCAAGGAGTTTGTCGACAGTGAAGACGGGCGAGGCCGCTGGTTCAAGACCGGCGATGTGGCTGTGCGTCGTTCAGTGCCCACTGCTGGGCTCAGTGGTGATCCCTGGGCACGTGGACTTATGTATTTCATCCAGGGCCGCAAGAGCGCTGACATAATCAAAACTGGTGGCGAGAAGGTCAGCGCACTTGAAGTTGAGCGTGAAATGCTTTCACTTCCACAAGTTTCTGAGTGTGCTGTCGTCGCCGTGCCGTCAGGCAAATGGGGCCACAAAGTCGGTGCTGTCGTGGTGCTAAACAGTGATGTCACAGCCAAATGGTCGCCCATGGATATGCGCAGGGCTCTACGTGATAGGCTAGCCAATTACAAGATTCCGCAGACCATGAAGATCGTTGATAATATCCCACGAAACGCTATGGGAAAGATTAACAAAAAAAGTCTTGTCAAGGCCGTGTTTTCTGAAGAGTTTAGCGGTGATGAGTTATAGAAGGACTTCAATTGACTGTTACTTCATGAAGGACAACTAGAAAGAAAAAATAAGAACCAGAAATCATACTCTTAACAAAACAAACATCGAATATCCAAAGAAACACAGAAGCACAGAAAGTCTAGACTAAGCATATTGCAGACCCCCTCAATGCACGCCAAATCAACTCCAGGAAACCCTCCCAACTGCGCCTTACAGGACTCCTTCACATAAATTAATAAAAAGAAATACATAACACGCGTAGCATCATCGCAGGCTATGCATTGTCCGAGGCAGTTATGGCCCGGCATATGATGAGGTGGCCAGAACTTGGGTGTAGTTTTCTTTTTTTTTGTTTCCTTCTGGGCTTTTGATGCGACATCTCTCGATTTCTAGGTATCATAATTCTGCCGGCAAGTTTGTGGGGTGATCACACACAGGACTGGCAACATAAGAATGCTTCGAAGAGGAGCTGAACACAGACGTGGTTCACCCAAGAGGCTCTCTCAACGATGGTACGACTTCAAACCATGCACGTTGATTTGGGGTTTTTTTTTTTGTTTTTCTTTTTTTTTGCTTGCAAAAGAAAGGTCCCCTTTTCAGGTCTTAAGCAACAAACTTGGATCTGACACGAGTGCTGCCGACTTGAGCAGCATCAATGTGACCGGAGAACTCGACGGACTCGCTGGGGTTAAGCTTCAAGACCTGCTTGAACCGGCTGCCAATGTTCTTGAGAATCGCCTCGCTCTTAGCGTCTGAGCGACCTTTTCCACCAGAGACATCACCGTTTCCACGACCGGGTATGGGGCGGCCAATGCTACCAGTCCATACACTGATACGGTAAAAGCCCTTGCGCACGTTGACGACAACACCCTGGATTTCGCCGTCATCCTCATCTTCCAGAGTCTCGCCAATAACAGCCATCATCACGTGCATCCATAGGGTGTCAATGTCAATGTTGCGCTTCTCCTTGTATTGGTATGACCACTTGCCACCGTGTTTGTTTCTCAGATCCTCCCATTCCGGCCGGACGCCAGTCTTGAAAAGATGATAATCGGACTTGTGGGCTAGTTCGGAAACGGGGGCAATGTTGTTCTGTAAGAAAAAGAACAAAAAAGACTGTTAGTGGGGTATTCTAGGCCATGCAGTACTGTGGCGGAGGGGAGGAACTCACGTAGATGCCCCAGAACTCCTCAACAGAGTCAAAAGTGACGACTTCTTTGAGAAGATCGTTCCAGTGCTCACCCTATTGTTGGAAAGATGGCGAAGTTAGTTTCATAGCATGAAGATTTCGTAGAGAGGTGTCGGCCAAGCCTGAATCCTCAGCCGTTTGGAAGGAGAAAGTTCCAGTATGCGTACCTTGCCACTAGGGGGCTTGGTGAACCACAGAGTCCACTTGTTCTGGAGAGGATGCTTGACATTGAAGTTGTCCTTGTCATGGAAGACAGTGATGTCCTTAGTGTTGTCCATGGTGGCAGTGGCGGAAGCGGGGGCCTTTTCCTCATGCAGCCCATCAGTGGGCGAGATGGGGATGGTGGTCAAATCGACCTGCTTGTCCATGTCGGAGGCCATTTTTGAAGAGAAAGATAGGAAGAGCAGAAGAAGAAATCCGCAAAGAAATTCTAGGGTGCAGATGATATTTCAAAAGAGGTGTTGTTGGTTGGGTAGGGCGGATGAGGAATCCAGTAGGAGAAGATGAGAAGGAAGATGAGAGGAAGAAGTTGGGGGGGGGAGGGGAATAAGTGGTGGGTGATGAAAATATTATTCAAGGCTTTTTTGCTGTGTCTAACGACCTGGCTCAGTAGTAATCCACCGGGGACAATAGCGAGAAGTTACTAAATCAAGGAAAGGGCACCGGTGCGATTCCAAAACAAACGAAAGTATAGAGAGGGGAAGTATTCGAAATGGCTTGCGTAGTTGCTAATGAAAAAAAGGAACAAGAAATGGGAAGAAAAAAAATTATAGGAGAAATACCCATGAAATATTCGTTATGGGGAAAAAGCAGACAGAGCAATTACTTTGCAGTAGTGTTGGCGAAACGGATTTACTCTGGTAACAACCCTTTTCAGACTTTGAATAGTTTTAGCTCGGCGGGGCGAGGCAAGGAAAAAAGGGCAAGCTCAGAGTGGTGCTACAGGTTCCTAGGGTCTATTTTAGGGTACGGCACTGGTACAGAGAAAAAAATAAAAATAAGATTAATTACGACCGAACTTCAGATGCTTGCAATGATTGAGTGAGTATAGCTAATTTCTGTGCTTCAATATGACATGAACACGCTAGACGTGAAGATCGTGAAAACTCTTTGTTGCCAGGCGCATGAAGAAATATATATTTCTGCTCTGCGTGACAGAACCTGCATCAAAATTTTCTTGCAAGCCTCAAATTAACGATAAGCCTATCCTTCGAGATCGGTTCTTTCTAGGAGGCTTGGGGGTCATAAGATCGTGTTTCACAAGGGCTTGTAGCAGTTGGATGAAGCTCTGTTTCGCTTTTTTATGTGATTTGTATCCAAGTTTTGAGATAATTATATAGCGGCTACCCTGTTACTCTATTTTTGGCATTTCTAGTCTTTCCGTCTCGTTTTCGGGTATTCTTTGAGGCTGCCTAATCACCCTTCCATCGTTTTCTTTGAGGGATAATGTGATTTCTTTCATCAGTAACAGATCGTTTGCGTGAAAGGTTTACAGCTAACCCTAAGACTGTCTCGTAACACACGTATTTGTGTAACTACGGACGAGACAAAGAGCTGCTCGTCAAGATGCTGTTCGTATGGTTCCTGACCGTTAACTTAGGATATGAAATTTCAGGCGAAGCTTTGACGATTGGTTAGAGCACAGAGTCTAGAAGCTGTACTGATAGAGATTTTATCATGACGCTAGAGAACGGATGGAAGTGGTGTCTTTCTTGATCATCCAAGATAGAGAAACAGATCTCTTCATCAACCTAGAATCCCATTCATCTAGTCATACTGAAAGAAGTTCATTCATGTCCAGCTCATCACCGAGAAACAGGAAACCAACCCGATAAGCGGTAAGTCAAAGACAGAAGAACAAGGAGGAAGATGGTTGCCGTGCGAGGACTACGTCTCTTCTGCTTCTTTGTTGATCTCGAAGTATAAAATCTGGCGTGCTTTTTACCTTGCCGTCCTGTTTGTTTTTCCCATCTCTATAATCATATTTTTTTCATCAAGCAGCCTTCTCTTTTGTGTTTCCTGTTCTTTTTTGTACACAGACACACAATCTCTTGTAAGCAAGTACTTGTTTCAAGTTTGAACAGTACTTTAACTCGAGTTCTCATTTCATATACTCTACTCCAGGGGAATCTTCTTGTATAGCCTCTTTATTCTTTGCTAAGCAATGGCCCATCTCACCCAACGAATTCCAGTCACGCATTCTAGAGCCAAGGATGGGTGGGAGGAAGTCGACCAGGTGGGCTTTGATCCATCCAAAGTCTACCGTTCACCGATTGACTTGAAGGTAGCAGCCTCTGTGCGTTTACAAAGCCACAAATTCACATGGAGAGAAACTGAAGCTACCCGCGGCTTCAGTGATGCGTTTTTGGGTTCACGGATCTGGTCTCTGGGTGAGATGATCCGGGTCTTTGCCGAGACCATTGTGCAAGGCAATCCAGATGTCCCGGGATATGAAGTCCCTCAAGAGTACCAGTGGAGGATCCCTTATAACAGGGATTTTGTGTTGGGAAAGTCAGCGGCCTACTTTACCAAGGCTATTCGCCTTAGTGGGGGTTTTGACCAAGTCTGCGAAGTTCTTCGCAGTCCAACCACTGTGGCTCTGGTCATTCGATCCATGGTGATGCAAATCATCATTGAAAAGGTTTTTCGTGTCTCCTTCTTTGGATTCGCTGTTGATAAATCTTCAATCGGCAAGTTTATAATAATCCAACCCTTACTAATCCATTCATTTTTTACTAACGGTTGACTAGACAGCAGTGAGAGGCAGCATCATGCTTTCGCTCAGAAAATCGTGAACAGAGGTGATTCTGCACCTTCATTCTGCACTGCCTGCAAAACAGTTGCCCTTGAAATCTTGGAGGTCATCAAACCTCTACTTGACATCGCGGCTCAGCATTGGCCGAGGCGTGGGCCAGCCTTGTCTTTGATCATACAAGCGCTATCTAACCAGGTTAGTGAGGCTGGTTTGATTTCCGTGGCTCTTCGTAGTAGCCCCGGCAACATCATATTTTCGATGGCTACCCCCGGGGAGCCCTACCATTTCCGCCGCCACGTCGAACGCACGCCAAACTCGATCAACATCAGTAGTTTCACTCGCCAATCTAGCAGTACTGCATCCAAGGGTAGCAACAACAATGTCATCCTAGCGGTTCTCGTGCCTCTCCAACCGTTCGTACAACGGGCGCCTGCGAACTCTTTCACTCTCGAGGGAACCATTGCCCACGGTGATGTGGTCACATATGAAACTACAAGCTGGGAAAATGGCCGTCAAAAAACGGCGCCCAGCAGCATCCTCCTGCGGCCACACGCTTTTCTCTGGTCGCTATGTACTCCATTAGCGTTTCGCAAGATTATACTAACAATCATTAACTTACTTGTGGCATTTTTTTTCTTTGGTCTAGCATTCAAGATATTTTGGCCCACTCATTTACTTGAAAGCCTGGGAGGCTGGGCTGCTGTTTTTATTCCTTATATCATGAAGCTTCTGAGCTCAATCCAGGGTTGAGCATAAGCACAGATGGCTCAAGAGGTATGCTTGACAAGAGGGCTTCGCTGGGTCGTATTTTTGGGTGGACAGTCTGCTTTGTATTGTTTTCCTACTTGATCTGGTTTCCCAAAGACTGCGATTTCTCTTGAGCGTATTGTTCATAGTTCTACTAATTAAGATATGGTGTCTTGATACCAAGTTACATTGGTGTTGTAACCCTTGAGTCAAAGCTTACAAGACCTCGTACCAAACCCGTAATAAACCCAGGCTTGATGTCGTCATTGTGCGCTCTTCCGAAGAATACCCACAAAACATCATTGATCTTTTTATCTCCACGTGACCTACACCTTATCATATCTGGCTATGCGCCGCTAACCCAAATTAGGACGCGGCTGTCCTGACGATTTCGCCTTGTGCATCTTTCTCTCCCGGTTTTCTCAAGCTATTCCAGTGCTGCCCCCATTTTCACGCAGCTTTCCCCCCAACACTAGTCAGACCGTCACCTAAACTCAACTCTGGCTATTTAAGAGCATGACTGGCGTTATCTTCTAGTTAACATTTGTGTACGTGTTTTATTTTCCGCTTAAGAGCCCGCGTTTTCATCATTTTGGGCTTAAAACACCTATCGCGGTATCGCGACAAAGGCCCTTGTGTCTTTTCCTAGTCTTCAAAACTAAAGCGAGTCGACTGTCACGATTTCTTGAAATACCGGGAGCGCTTGTTACGCAGTTTTCATCTATGGCTAACATTCATTTCTATTGCGACAAATAGCGAGCTTCTAGCGACTATGAACAACCAAAACCAACACTCTATTCCTAGACATTTCGAACGAGAACGTGAAATGGAGGATCACCGACAACGAGCCTTAAATCCCCCAGAGGAGATACCACCGAGAGAACGCGAACAGGCTGAGCGACAAGGCCGGGAGCAATATCCTCCCGGCCCCGCACCTCCCCACCATAGTAATGCCGGGTCATTGCCCATACACCAGCCCGTTGCCTCTCGTCTGTCGGGTGCTATTCATAGCCCGGGTGGGCTTCTGGCTGGCCATGGGTCGGCACTTGCTCCTATCCCTCTCGGAGCGCCACCTGGATCTGGCCCTGCCGCAAACTTTGGAACTCCTATACATGACCAGCAAGGTCGCCCCTTTCAAAACTCAGTAAATGGGTCAGGCCAACACCAGATGTATCCGCCTATGACACATAACAACGGACCGATGAACAACGCGCCGATGAATGCGCAAAACATTTCACAACAGCCTGGCCCTGCTTTTACTCCTGGCATGGCTTTACAAGACAACCAACGTGCCATCTCCCAAACACAATTTGGGCCTACTTCTGGAGGACATCCCCCGCCTCCTTCTTCCCAAGGACCGGCTATTGCTCAAGGCCAGCAACCAATTTTGAATGATGCCTTGACGTATCTTGACCAAGTGAAGGTTCAGTTTCACGAACAGCCAGATGTCTACAACAGATTCCTGGATATTATGAAGGATTTTAAGAGCCAAGCGTGAGTTTTCACGAAACCGAACGTCTGGGAATGACATTCTAACCTTCATCCATCTCTAGTATCGATACCCCGGGAGTGATTAATCGCGTCTCTGATTTGTTCGCCGGACATCCTAACTTGATCCAAGGCTTCAACACTTTTCTTCCTCCCGGTTATCGGATTGAATGTGGCGCAAATAACGACCCTAATACTATTAGAGTCACTACACCTATGGGAACTACTGTGCAATCCATTGCTGGCAAGGGACCTCAGCTCGACAGTAACAATCCGGGCACAAGTCAGCCATTCTATGGCCAACGTGGTGGGAACTGGCCACCCCAACAGGCACCCCAACATAGCATTGAAAGCCCAGAAGCAAGCTTTAATAATCACGCTCAAAATGGGGCACCCATGTATGGGCCTGGAAATGTGCAGGGCCCTTCGCCATACGACGCTCCTGGCCAGATACGGAATGTTTCTGGGCCAGTACAGGGTCTTCCAGGTATCCCACCTGCTGGTGCTCCTGGTTCAAGGAATGTGCATACACCAACTCCTGGAGGCGGTCCACCACCTCAGAATGGTGCTATTCAGCAACAAAACATGGAAAAGCGTGGCCCGGTGGAGTTTAATCATGCTATTAGCTACGTGAATAAGATCAAGGTAAGGATTCTGTTGACAACTGCTAGCCAACGTGATGTTTGGGTGCTAATATCTGGTATCTAGAACCGATTCCAAGACCGCCCAGAAATTTACAAGCAATTTCTTGAAATTCTGCAGACTTACCAACGCGAGTCCAAAGCGATCACCGAGGTGTATGCGCAGGTTACGTCGCTTTTCCACTCGGCGCCAGATCTTCTAGAGGACTTTAAGCAGTTTCTTCCCGAAACCACTGGTCAAACAAAAACTACTCCTGGCCGTTCGGGCGATGACATTCCCGCTGTCACATCTGCTCTCATGCAAACACCGCAACCTAACCGCGACGGCCAAAAGATGCCCCCTCTTGGCAGCTTTGCCCCACCTGCCAGTGCCAGCAAAGATACTAAGAAGCGCCCTAGAATCGACAAGACGTCTGTAGCTCCTACTGCCTCTCCAGCAGACACTAGCAGCTCCAATCTTCGGACTACCTCAAACATTCCTACTGGCGTCAAACGTGCCAAGATAGCACACAAAAACGGTACTGATATGATTGAGCCTACCCTTACCCCCTTGATGCCTGAGCCTATTCCCCCTCAAGGCACTTCTACCTCAAGTCAGGATGATCTTGCATTCTTTGACCGTGTTAAGAAGTACCTGGGCAACAAGTCCGCCATGGTTGAGTTTATCAAGCTCTGTAATCTATTTAGCCAGCAGATTATTGATCGGACGACACTGTACCACCGGGGTTTAACTTACCTTCAGGGTAACCCCGAACTCACCACCTCATGGAAGCATTTCCTCGACTTTGAACCGCAAGATCAATCTGTAGTAAATAGGCCTATGCCACCTACGGATAAGGTATCTCTTAGCAATTGCCGTGGCTATGGCCCTAGTTACCGGTTGCTGCCTAAACGCGAGCGCCTCAAGCCGTGCAGTGGCCGTGACGAGTTGTGCAACTCGGTTCTCAACGATGACTGGGCTTCTCATCCTACTTGGGCTTCTGAAGATTCGGGCTTCGTTGCTCACCGCAAAAATGCCTTTGAGGAAGGTCTACACAGGATTGAAGAAGAGAGACACGACTATGACTTTTATATCAGCGCCAATCTTAAGTGCATCCAGCTTCTGGAACCTATTGCTCAGCAGATGCTAGTCATGAGCCCAACCGAGCAAGACAGCTTTCGCATGCCTGCTGCTCTTGCTGGCCAAAGCACTTCTATCTTCAAGCGGGTGTGCAAAAAGATCTACGGCGATCGTGGCATTGAGGTGGTTAACGACCTTTTTAACAATCCCTTTGCGGTTGTGCCCATTGTACTTGCTCGCATGAAGCACAAGGATGAAGAATGGCGCTTCTCTCAGCGCGAATGGGAGAAGGTTTGGCGCTCGCAGACCGAGGCTATGCACCTGCGTAGTCTTGACCATATGGGAATTTTGGTCAAGCAGAATGACAAGCGTAATTTATCGGCGAAGCACTTGGTTGATCTGATCAAGACCCGACATGAGAATCAGCGCCGTGAGCGCCAGATCAAGGGCAAGACTTCCCACAACCAGTTTGTGTGGAACTTTGAAGACAAAGATGTTGTGATGGATTTGCTGCGTCTGATGCTTCTATATATCAGTCATAGTGCACAGCACAGCATCTCAGAAAAGGAAAGGATCTTGGAGTTTTTTGAGTCCTTCGTCCCTGCCATGTTCGACCTTCCTGAGGAGATGGTCCTTGAGCGGATGCCCAAGATTCAGCTGGATTCGTCTGATGAGGAAGAGCACATTCCGTATGCTCTTTCTAATGGCCGCCGTAAAACAGGCAGAAAAGGTGATCTTCTGCGGGGCGTCCTCGATCCTGGTCGGAATAGCAGCCGGTCCCGCGGTCAAAAGGATGGAAGCGTTGCTGGCTCCAAAGAAACCACTCCCGATGCGAACTCTAGCAACGACGAAGAGATGGCCGATTTTTCTGAAGATGCCCCGCCCGTCATCGCTCCGCCGCCGTGTGAATCATGGCTAAATTCAGTGCCCACGCCTGCTCAAGTTGGAAAGGGCGCCGGAGTGCCATCTTTGGACAAAGACTTCAAGGCTGACGGTATGTTCAAACGCCCCTGGTACAACTTCTTCTGCAACCAGACTGTGTATGTGTTCCTCAGCCTTTTCAACACGCTATACACACGTCTGTGTGACGTGAAGAACAGCACGGATAGCGTCAAGCTTTCAATCGCCCGCCTTACGCGACCAAAACCTGGAAAGGACATTGGATTCATCGAGGAGCGTATTCGTTTTTTCGATGCACAAACTGAGCCTTCTGCCTTCTGGCCACGCACCTTGGAGCTGGTTGAGGACTATATTGCTGGTGAAGTGGATGAGCCAAAGTACCAGGAGATCCTCCGGCATTACTTTATGATTTCTGGCTGGAAACTGTACACCATCCAGGATCTCCTCAAGACGTTGTGTCGTCTTGCTCTCACCAGCACAAGCTCGGATGCCAAGGAAAAGACGCCTGAAATTATCGCTCAGTATCTCGCTTCCCGTGACCGAGAAGAAACTTCATACTTGACCGAAATCAATATGCGCAAGTTTGTTGAGAAATGTGTAAAAGATGGAGAGATGTTTGCCTTTAGTTGGGTAAGTTTTAGACTAATTGGCTTTGCTTCGAGTCTATGTATGCTCACTAACATGAGTTTTAGTTCCCCGAAACTTCTGTGCTTACCGTTCGCTGGCTGCAGCGGGAGGATACGACCTTTCACATCGATGATATGCAGCTTCAAGAGCGCTGGCAGTACTATGTATCGGCTTATCTGCGTCCTGGATATACAGAGGGCGTCAATGTGGGGAAGATGTCTCGTATTGCACTAGTCCGTAACTTTCCTTTCGAAATCGACTTTGCTGGTCCGCCGGATGAGAGTGCGTTGCCGGAATGCGTGCAGGACGAACACAACCTTGGTATCGGCATCTGCATGTCAACGGCGCAGATTGTGTGGAATAGCCCAGGCATGGAATACTCAATTTATGACCGCCCTGCTGCCGACAAGGAGACATGGGAACAGCGCCTCAAGACCATCGACCATAACTCCCAATACCGCTCTATGAAGTTAAAGAAACTTACAACTAGCAGTGACTGGATTAAAAATGCGACACCAGACGAGCTCGAGCAAGCCAATGCCCGCTACACAAATCTTGTCCAGAAGGGTCCCCAGGCTGAGGGCGATGTTGACATCGTTGCTGATGCTGACGTTACCATTGCCGATGCTGATGCCACTGTGGCCGATACTACGATTGAGGCATAAGTTCATGGAAATCGTCTCAGCGGCAGGACAACGCGTGTTTCTAGGGAGCTGGATGGGGATTGTATGATATTCAAACTTTTGCTGCAGACGGCTGGGCGTGACAGGACTCGCCTTTTTATTCTCTTTTTTTTTCATTTATTTTTCTTCTTTTTTTTTTCTTATATTTTTTCGTCTTCTTATTTCTTTTGCTTGGGCAGTTTTCTTTATTTCGGCTTTTTTTTTTTCTTTTGCTTCTATTGGGCCTCGTCATGAGGATAATAAATTTAAGCTTTGTAAATATTCAGAAATCAAATAACGGACTGAGAGTAGAATCAGGGTATAACTATCCGAACATGTTCTGGGACTCTTTGACAGAGACACATTACATACTGCGCTGATACATTTGGGTTCCCGCGTTATCACAGATGTTGTTGATGTCTTGCGGCCGGATACCTTTATGTGAGACCTCATCCCGTTGATTGGAAAGGTATTCTTGGCTTCACCTCGGCTCCCCGGCTCTGTCATCATCACCCCTGTGGCGAGTGGATTGCTGGGTGTAGACAAAGGGTGCTCTGGTTACCATATGAGTCTTGTCCGATGCAAGCGGGCGATTTGAAATACCAGGTAGACATAATAGCACATCTCTGCTTGACCGCTGTCTCATGATTACTATCCAGATATCTCGGGGCTGGCATGCATGAACCAGATAGAGCCACTAATCCAAGCGCTGACGGTGTTCGGGATAGCAGTACTAGGCGAGCGGTCGATTCTAGTATTCTCACAACAACTCTCGATTGATCTTACCCAAACACTCAGGACATGAAGTTTAAACGCAGAGCTAACAGCCATGAAAGAACTATCTATGCAATTTAATGTAGAAAACAATTCAGAGAAAATAGAAGAATAAAAAGAAAAAGAAAAAAAAAACGGTATCTTGTACTAGTCCCTCTCTAGATTAATACGCCTAGCCAGATCATATTGGCTGGCCATCATTCCATTGGGAAATACACATTAAAAGGTCGTAATAAAAAAGCATTCCTCGTGATTTTGTCAGAACACATGTCTAGCTGTGTCAGCGGCAGTAGCTTTGCGTCGCCACCTGCAGCATCTATGGTTGTGGCCTTTTGCCGACTGGTTTACTGCAGGTTCTCGATGACAATGGCCGAAGCGCCACCGCCACCGTTGCAGATACCAGCAACACCGTACTTGGCCTTCTTTTCGCTCAAAACGGTGGTCAGAGTGGTGATGATACGGGCGCCAGAGCAGCCCAGCGGGTGGCCAATAGCAACTGAGCCACCGAACACATTGACCTTCTCGGCAGTCAAGCCCAAAATCTTCATGTTGGCTAGCGCGACGGCAGAGAAGGCTTCGTTGATCTCATAGAAGTCAACCTGGTCGGGAGTCAGACCAGCATGCTTGATGGCCTTGGGAATGGCCAGGGAAGGGGCAATGGTGAAACGCTCAGGCTCACGGGCAGCATCGCCCCAGCCAACAATACGAGCAATGGGCTTGAGACCCAGCTCCTTCACCTTGGCCTCCGATACCAGAACTAGAGCAGAAGCACCGTCATTGATGGGAGCAGCGTTACCAGCAGTGATGGTACCACCGTTGGGCTTAAAAGCAGGACGAACAGTCTTGAGCTTGCCCTCGTTCAGATTCTTGACCTCGTCATCTTTGTCAACAACAACATTGGGCTTTCCACGGCCACCGCTGACCTCAACAGGAACAATTTCTTTGGCAAAGACACCAGAGGCAGTGGCTTCTTGGGCCTTCTTGTAAGAGTTGATGGCATACTCATCCTGCTGTTCGCGGCTTAGAGAGTGCTCATCGGCGCAAAGCTCGCCGGCTAAGCCCATGTGCTCGTTCTGGTAGGCATCGGTCAGGCCATCCTTCAGGATACCGTCAACTAGAGTCTGGTCGCCGTACTTGGCACCATTGCGTAGGCTGGGGAGATAGTGAGGAATGTTGGACATGGACTCAGTACCGCCAGCAACAACGATGTTGGCGTTGCCGGTCATGATGGTCTGGGCGCCTAGGATGACGGCCTTCATGCCGGATGCGCAAACCTTGTTGACGGTAGTGGCAGGGACGGTGTTGGGCAGGCCACCCTTGATAGCACACTGACGGGCGGGAGCCTGGCCCAGACTATAGTTGAGTGTCAGCGGTTGTTCGCTCTGGCCGGAAGGAGACTAATGATATTCAGAGCATTTCCAGAGACTCACCCAGCAGAAATGACATTGCCGAAGAAGATTTCCTCAACAGCCTCGGGCTTCACACCAGCACGCTCGACGGCAGCTAGAAACGAGAATGTGATGTTTAGTATGAGTCATCGATTATCGGAGAGAGAGCAGAACGAGCGGTGATGCAATGGCGGCGGGGGAATTACCCTTGACAGCAATAGCGCCGAGCTCGGTAGCGGACTTGCTAGCTAGAGAGCTGGACAAGGAAAGAGTAGAAGTTAGCACTTGGTGTCTGAAGAACAGAAAAGCAAGGAAATGGCAGAATAAACACCACAATCTATGAGCACAGAATCGTTGATGCAAAGAGCTCAACTCACCCTAGAAAAGAGCCCACAGGGGTTCTGACGGCTGAGACAATGTAGACGGGAGGAAGAGAGGATGACATTTTGATAGAGTGTAAGAAAGCTACGAAGGACAATGATGATTAGGGCCGAGGGAGGATATGGACGAAGCTGATGAGAAAAGGTGGTCGAAAAAAAAAAAAAAGAGGAAAGGAGAATAGAAGACAGAGAAAAGCGAAGAAAGGGGTGAACTGTCCAGAATATATATACTTTAAGCATGTAGAAATCCTAAGGCCCGTTTGTTCTTTCTTTATTTGCTTCAATTTGTTGAGGGCCCTTTTCTTGCCTGCCTTCAATGCTTCCCTGTCCCATCGACTAACATACACACCAGATACTACTAGTGATAGCCAGGTCCTGTCCTCCTGGTGCCACGAAGCGTTGAACTGTTTGTTTCTGGTGCCACTAAAGTAGACTTGTTGTTCTACTTGTCCTATAGTGACGTTGAATACATTCAAATCAAATCAAACTTGTCCTATAGCAGTAAAGAATGTTCTTCCCTTAGAGCGGGCTAGTATCAGCCCCCTGCGATCCTCCTTTCTTACTCTGTCTTGGTATTTGTGACCTTTCACAACTTGACTGAACTCCAATGGCATGTCATGTGTAGATGGTACAGCTAAGAGTCACATCTGTCTTTGTTTCTCAATGTCAAAGACGGATGCTGCGTGACAACTTGTGATGTTCACTAGTCTGTCAATCAATCACATCACATCACACCATTGCCATGAATGGCCAACCCCATTTTTCCTTTTTGATTGTCGTCTTTTGTCAATGCCATATGGACTCTATGAAAGTGCGGTTCTTGGGCTACATCGCTGTCGCTTCAAGTCTTTCATTCATTCGCATATTCGTAATATCACAAAGAAAAGCGGTGAAACATGTCATTATACAGGCCGGCGGAATCCGGATCCGGAGTATGAAAATATTGACGAGACCCGTCAGAACTGTAACCCTTAGGTCTGTGACCTGCACGTGACAGTCTCTTACAGCCTCGTGGACCCACATATTTTTCTTGTCGCGATCGCGCATCATGCTCTCCAAGGCTGAGAAAAAGTGAAAGGCAAGACATCTTCAAGCGCTTTGCTCAACATATAGGCGACTTCTTTAGCGTGCTTTGATTGACACGCACAATGGATGAGCTCTACGACGAGTAAGCCGTTTCTTTTTCTTTGCTAAGAAACACCAGTCCATTTAGCTAATATTATTATTACATTTAGATTCGGTAACTTTATTGGCGAGGAAGTCGAGTCCGATGCTGGCTCTGACAACGCTATCGACGTCAATCAGTATGACTTTGACGATGCGGAGGCTGGCGGCGCCAATGCGGAGGAAGATGTCAATATGGACGGTAATCAGTCTCGAGAGCCACCTTTTCAAAATCACAGCAGCTAATACTTGGTGTCTGGCTAGATGAGGGCACTTCGAATGCCGTGATTCTCCACGAAGACAAACAGTACTACCCAACCGCCGAACAAACTTACGGGACCGAAGTCGAGACCCTTGTGCAAGAGGTTGATGCGCAGCCTCTATCCGTTCCAATAGTGGCTCCTGTCCAGCAAAAGAAGTTCACAATCGAAGAAACCGATCTCCCCCCCGTCTACTTTGACCGGTCCTTCATGACTGATGTTATGAACTACCCCGACCAAATCCGCAATATTGCTCTAGCTGGACATCTGCACCACGGAAAAACCGCCTTTATGGATATGCTGGTTCTAGAAACACACAACCTAAACGACAAGCTGGACAGGCGAGTTGGCAAAGCCCGCGACGAACAACTACGCTACACAGATATCAACATTCTCGAACAAAGTCGGGGCCTATCCACAAAGGCTTCCCCTATGTCATTTGTTCTACAAGGCACCAAGGGGAAGTCACATGTAATTAACATTATTGATACCCCTGGACATGTGAACTTCGTGGATGAGGTTGCTGCTTCTTTCCGCTTAGTAGATGGCATTTGTCTAGTTGTGGACGTTGTAGAAGGCGTTCAAGTCAACACAGAAAAGATCATCAAGCATGCTGTGCTTGAAGATATTCCCCTCACGCTTGTCATCAACAAGGTTGACCGCCTGATCCTCGAGCTGCGCCTCCCGCCAAAGGATGCCTACTTCAAGCTTAAGCTCGTAGTGGAGGAAGTGAATACTGTCATAGAAAACACAATTCCTGGCAAGGGCGCATCAAAGAGACTAAGCCCGGAAAAGGGCAATGTTCTCTTTGCAAGTACAAGTCTTGGATGGTGCTTTACGCTTCAGTCATTCGCTAAGATGTACGCTGATCAATTCGGTGGACTCAACACAGATGATTTTGCGAAACGACTGTGGGGTGATATTTACTTTAATCCCCAAAAGCGTAGCTTCACCAGAAAGCCCGTCGAGGAGGGCGCCATGCGGTCATTCCTCAAGTTTATATTGGAGCCTGTGTACAAGATTTTCTCACATTCCATCAGTGATAGCCCGGAGGACTTAAAGCCTGTCCTCCAATCTCTTGGTATCACGCTAAAACCCTTCCAGTATAAGGCTGATGCCAAGGTCCTGCTGAAGCTTGTTTGCGAGCAATTCTTTGGTCCGTCGGGTGGCTTTGTGGATATGGTTGTAAACCACGTACCATCACCCAAGGACGGTGCTGAGAGATATCTACAAAAGTACTACTCTGGTCCTCTAGACTCCAAAATTGCTACATCCATGCTCGCCTGCGACCAAGATGGCCCTCTCGTCATTCATGTTACCAAACTATTTAATGCCCCGGATGCGAAGAGTTTCCTTTCGTTGGGTCGAGTTCTTAGTGGTATCGCCAAACCCTACCAACAGGTGCGCGTGTTGGGCGAGGGGTACTCGGTAGAGGACGAAGAAGACATGGCGCCAGCCACTATCTCGGATTGCTTCATTGCCGAGACGCGCTACAATATTCCTACTGATGGCGTGCCGGCAGGAAACTGGGTGCTAATGACTGGTGTGGACAATTCGATTGTCAAAACTGCAACTATCGTTGCACCATCATTTGAGGATGATGAAGATGCTTACATTTTCAAGCCTATTTCCCACTTCACCGAGTCTGTGCTCAAAGTTGCTGTTGAGCCTGTCAACCCCTCAGAACTGCCCAAGATGCTGGATGGTCTGCGCAAAATCCAAAAGAGCTACCCTCTGATCACCACCAAGGTGGAGGAGTCTGGCGAGCATATCATAATTGGCACTGGCGAGCTATACATGGACTGTGTGCTCCATGACCTCCGGAGGCTATATGCAGACATGGATATCAAGGTGTCCGATCCCGTGACACGCTTCTGTGAGACGGTAGTGGAACAATCAATGAGCAAGTGCTATGCTATTACCCCTAACAAAAAGAATAGGATAACTATGATTGCCGAACCTCTTGACAAGGGGATCTCTGAGGACATTGAGAATGGGGCTGTCAAGATCCGCGACCCCATCCGCAAAGTTTCCGAGTTCTTTGAAAACAAATATGGCTGGGATAAGCTTGCAGGCCGTAGCATCTGGGCCTTCGGTCCGGATGATATGGGTCCCAATATCCTGCAGGATGATACACTACCATCGGAAGTATGTTTATACCAGGTTTTACTTGCCGTTGTTCTCTTCAGCTTAACGCGTGATGTTATGCTGCTCCAATACCCGATAATAGTTTCAGTATCAGTATACTAACATGCAATGCTACTTTAGGTGGATAGGACCCTGCTCCGCAGCGTCAAAGAGTCAATCAAGCAGGGTTTCAGCTGGGCTACCCGCGAAGGGCCCCTTTGTGAAGAGCGTAAGTCCCGAGCTCTATTAACATATTGCCAAATGCATGTTTTCATCAGCTAAAACCTAATTTTATCTGTAGCCATCCGCAACACTAAATTCCGAATCACAGACGTCACTCTTGCGCAAGAGGCCATTTTCCGCGGTGGTGGCCAAGTAATCCCGACAGCCCGCCGTGCTTGCTACTCTTCTTTTTTGATGGCTTCGCCACGACTGATGGAGCCTATGTATTCTGTGTCCGTAACTGCCCCTGAGCACTCAGCTTCCGAGGTGTACATGAGTCTTGCCAAACGCCGCGGCCACGTGTTGTCCGATGGTCCGTTGGCCGGCACACCATTGTACCGTGTCAATGGCTTATTGCCAGTAATTGACAGTTTTGGGTTTGAAACCGACCTGAGGATCATGACACAGGGGTCGGCCATGGTTAGTCTAGTGTTTGACAGCTGGAATGTGGTACCGGGCGATCCCTTGGACAAAACCATCCAACTACGGCCCCTGCAGCCGGCGAATGCACAAGCTACGGCGAGGGACTTTATCCTCAAGACAAGAAGACGGAAGGGTCTCAGCGAGGATGTTGGGCCCGAAACGTTCCTGGAGCCCGAGTTTTACCAGCAACTCAAGGAGAGTGGTATATTGGATGAGTCATAGAATCGCATCGCGTAGATGGGGAGTTGTGTAATTGAAGAGGGCAAATATACGGGCCAATATTGTATCAAAAAGATGGCTATAAGGGCAGGTTCACACACATGCACCATGAGACATAGTTGACGGACTAATACTTTTTTTTTCTTTTTTCTTTCTTGAAGTCTAGGCATTCGCCAGTCTGGCCTAAATTCAGGATAGACCTTGGTGAATTGTCTTTATACCCCAAGTTTCTGTTTTCCCTTGGTGTAGGCTTTAATGTCTACAAATCAGCGGCGATACATGGGGCGCGTGTGTGTGTCTAAGCCTCGCCAACCCTTGGTCGATGTTGTATTGTATTGTATGTTGGACAGGTTTTCACTGTGGCTGAGGATGCACGACTAGGCGTTCTCGGGAGGCCGGTTAATGGGGAGTAAATTGGATTCGTAAATACCATTTTTATGATGCTTTTATTGCTCGCCTTAGCATACTGTTTCCTGCTAGGATATGGAGTGTAATGTGCCCATCTTCACTATGCGCTTCGAGCGCCATGTAGGTGATGTCTGCCGTTATACACAGGTGACAAGCATGCGGTCAAGCAGATTCTTCAAGTCTTGATTCTCTAAAGCCGCTGCCACCCGCTCCTTATCTGAAAGCTGCTTGTTGACCTGGTCATCTTGGCTGTGGGTATTTTCCTTGGCTCTAACATCGACGCGATAGTTGGGTGGTAGGGCTTGCTCAAGACGAACGCGCACACCCAGTCCAAGAACGGTAGCCAGAGAGCAGTGCGTGATAGTCGGCGTGATCTCGACAAGCACCTGGACCAATTGGTGGGGGTCAGCGCGCCGAGATTGGGCAGACGGCGTGATATGGATGTCGGCAATGTTCACGATAGAAAGTTGGCCGAGAGAGAAGGGATGCTCGGGGTCAGAAATGGTAGATATCAGGTCTTGCGAGAGATTGCTTGAGAGTTAGTCTAGATTCTGTGGACATGGTCAAAACGAGGCACGAACCGTATATTTCCTGCTCGTCAATTGGGTCCTCCGACAGGTCATCTTCGTTGGTACCATTGCCACCGGCAACAGAAAACCAGCGAACATCTGCGTCGCTGCCAGCTAGAGCCTCGCCAGCCAGAGATCTGCTCATATGTGTTGGCCTAGAAAATATTATATCGTCATAACGACTATCAGGGCCGCTGCGAACTACCTTTGGCTTGTGTCTGGTTGGTAGCTCCGAAGGGTTGAGCACGGTGGGATTGGCGTTGTCTTTCTCACTGGCCATGGTTGCGGGTGATGGAAGGAGATTGGCTTTTATTTTTTGACAGGATAAGGCAGATGTGATGGAAAAATGAACGATGAGAGTTGAGATAGAAGACGGGGGTTCTTGTGACCTGTGATGGTGGGCTCAAAAAGCTTTAGAGGAGGGGCGGTTTGCATACGTTAACTTTTGATATTTATTTTCATTTTTCTTCTCTTGTGATGCTGACTAGGCTCCCCGCATTTTCCTCGAATCCACTAAGATAACTGCTAAAGACTGCTAAAAGTCAAGAGCACAGGGCGCTAGACTAGACAGTTTACAGGGCTTCAGTGCCATACAGATCTTCCTTCTGGCCCCTGAAAGAGCACCTGGGCTTGAGCATTCACATAAACCAGAACAGCAAATAGAGGCATTCACTCTCAACTGAAACGTGAAATGATTATTTAAACAAAGGCAAATGCAGCATCGGGCTTGTTTCCCAGATAGGCTTAAGAGGAAGTGAGTGCATCTGTAGGTATGGATGAGCGAATGTAGGTACAGAGCAGTGTCAGGGCGGTCTAAGTTGACGTCGTCTGTCTTCCTTTTCTGTTGGTTCAATCTTTCCTCGGCGTGGCCCATGAGCATGGAACTGTAGGGCGGTGAAGCCGAAGAATGGCTGTCAAAATAAAAACGCAGGCTTGTCAGTTTGTCTCATGGCGAAAACAAGATTCACTGACATTTGCTTGGCTTGTCCACACACTTTGGCTATGTGACTTATCTCTTGTTTGTTCTGTTTTTTTTAGAGGGTGCGGGACGTTCTCTCGTTGGCTGCACTCGTCCCAAGCCGAGCAAGGACGGTAGAAACGGAGCCTGGGCAGCGCTATATTTGGCGCATGTTCCCTGTAAACAGCGGCAGGTTTTAGCGTCTGGAGTCGCTTTTATGGGCCAGCCATGCGGTGCAGTGCAGCTGCTTCGCCTGTCAAAACGCAAACACTAGCACAGTGTACAAGACGGCCTGTTCTTTATCTTGGCCACTTTCCAGTGCTTTTAATAAGGATTTATCATGGAAAAAAAAAAAAGAAAAAAAGAAAAAAAACCACTAGAGCCTGGCTTGGCCCTCCTGTATTTAGCTCGCTCGCCCCCTTCTTCCAACTATGCTGCTACTAGATTTCCCTCACAGATCGCATCCTAATTCAGAAGGCTAGCCATGTTCTAGATCCAGCTCCAACTCATTTTGCTTGGTTGTTTTGGAGCAGCAGCTTACGACAAATGCGCAGTAGTTGTGGCATTCCTTCATCTCTTCTTCTTAGTTGCTTATACTACATCATCCTGTGATCATGCATGCATCTCCCCTTGTAGCCGGCCCAACTTCGGTTGTCTTGTTCTTGTAGTAGATCTTTTGCCCAATGTTGCTGCGGCGGGCGAGTAAGCTGGAACCTGAGAAATACGGTATCATCGACATGCAAACTGTGTGTACAGCACCGTGGGGCATTGTAGCAGCACATCACCATGGGTCTTCAGCAACCAACAAATATTGGACACTGTACGAGTAAGGATAGGGGTTTTGCCATGAAAGTTAATGCGCCAACACTCTCTGCTGGTTCTTTGGAATGTGTAAGTGGCAATAGATTGCTTCGCCCAGATCCATGGATTGATTAGTGCAGGATGCGTGCGACATGGCTATGAGTGGTTGCTGCCCTCATCTCACCATCGCCGTCCTAGTGGTGGGCGTGCAGCATTGTCACTGCATAATGAAGCAAACAGCCTTACTCAAGGCTATTGCAACGATGTCCCAAATTGGCATCACGTGGATATCATGTGCCACGAGTTCTGAAGCTTCATCCTGTGTCTCTGTCCTCTAACCGCCACACTACGCACACGCGCACGCACACACACATACTCTCTCTCTCTCTCCCTCTCTCTCTATCTCTCTTGGCCGGGACTACACTGTACGTACGTTATAGGTATCCCTTATGGCCGAGCTTCAGTTTGTGCAACTGCCAAGAACAATGCGTCCATTGTATGAACCTGCATGTTATATCACGTCGCCTTACAAACAGGGTGGGTAAGTGGCGTTTTGGCGTGTTGCTGACACCTATCGGCTGGCTGCCTCATGTTGATACCCCCCATCAGGTGTCTTTATTCGTGGCAATATGTCGTGTTTATTTGTCCGGGTGTTACGTGGACTTGGTTGATGCCACCACGCTATCGGGGAGTTCTGTTTGAACAAGTCCACCAGCTTTTGTTGTACGTTAGACCTTGTTACGAAACGCTGAACATGCAAGTTCTCAAACGGCTAGGAGTTGGTAGTACTGCAACCAGTGCTACAAGGCAGACTGCAGTGCTCTGCACCCCGCACTGCACTGCACCACTGCATTCGCCTTTTTCTCGTTATTTTCTTCCTTCGTCCCCTATTGTCGTAGAATGCCGTTGCAGAGAGGTATATTATGGCATGGGAATCGACGTGCATACCGACCAAAGTCCCAGGGCATATGCAGGGTCAATCAAGCTCACCCGACATCAGCCAGCCTCAGCCTGATGGAGATCCGTCTGTATATTAGGCTATAGCCTCCTCCCCCGACCCAGAGTAGCTGTATTTCTATCAGGAGCTCGAGTCTTGGAGCCGTGCAGATACTGTAACTGGTGTTGCGATCTCTCCTGCGTGTTGCTTGCTTATACGGGAAGGTTGGAGGCTGTAACGTTGTGGGAATCCTCTTGCTGCCTGCGCTACGAGATAAAGAAGGGCTTTCATGTTGTTATTCTACTTCTCTCGGCGGCGCAGGTGGACGAACCAAGTACAAGTACGTACAAAGTACGTGTGTCCTAGATAAGGACTAGAAAAGTCCTGGTGCAGACACAATACTACCCAGGTGGTGGTGACATGGGTCTTGCCAGTAAAAGCCACTCGGCAAGTAGGGACTGCAACTGCCGCACGCACTCTCTACTTTCTGGCTTGACTTGAAAACCGAGAAACCGAGGAGACAAGCAAGCAAGCAAGCAAGCAAGCAGTAAGCAAGCTTAATGCAGATTCATCCTTTGCCCTTGTCCGCCCTCTCCTGAATCTCTTTTTTGTTCTGTTCTTAGCTCTATTGGTGGCGCTTGGAGCACGAGGGAAGGGATGAAGGTTGTGGGAAGAATAGAGTTCTACTCGTTCAAGCCAGGAGACAAGATTGTTAAGATTTGTTTAGGGAGGGGAAATGGTGGGGTGATGGTCTACAATGTATATGTACACTCGTGATGCCGTATTGGCAACTTCCCAAAAAACCACCATGGGGATTTCTGAGGGGCTGAGTTGAACACTGAAACTGTCACTCTATCTGAACGAGGAAGGTGCTGTGCTGTCCATCTCCACCTCAAGCAAAGGCCACGGTTTTCTTTTGTTTGGCCTCGGCTGGGCGGAATTTTTATCGTGTCCTTTTCTTGGCTTTTCTCATTCCTACCAAAACTTGTTGTAGCCTTTTCACATCCCACTCTTTTTCTTTTTTCTAAATGCTACTAATCTAACGAACAAATACGCCTTGTGGTTCCCCACAGTGTCGTTTCTCAAGCTGGGAGGCCCTGTTTACGCGGCCTTCACGAGGCAAATCGACCTTAACTCGCAGGTATAGACCTTGGCTATATAGGGGGTGATGTGACATGTGCGATACCTGTATGCTACTGGGAGTACGTAACCTCACTATTCAGCCCGTCCTGTCCTGGATACCCTTTTTCTTGCTTGGTCCTATCAGTGCTCCCGCCACCGCAGAAACACGGAAATCAAGACAAAGCTATAGTTGCACTGACCTCTTCTCCTTCTGACTAGGATTGCTAGCACCGTCTTCGTCTTCGCCCTAGGCTCCCGCTAACGACCTATCCGTTTTCTATGCCAGAGTTACCAAAACAGCCCCCAAAGACCCAAGAGCCCAATACAGAAGAAGGCAAAGGAGCAAGAGGAAGCAAGGGAGGTTGAAGAACAGAAAAAGAACAAGCCAGTACAAGGGAGGAGGAACCAGCCTGGTTTTTTTTTTCTTTGGCCTTCCTTTTGCCGTGCCATGGCGCTGGTATGAGAGGGTGGTTTGACATGGCTAATACAAAAGCAAGGCGGCGATGGCCGTCGTGAGCACTAGTTACAGCCATGGGCCTTTGACTAGTTCATTGCACATCACACATTGCAAAAGTGGCGGCCATTAGTGGGCGGCTTACTGCTTCTCCCTCTGCCTCTCCCCTCGGTTGTGTCGTCTCGTGAAGCGCGAGGTGTGTGTGGGCATGGATGACAGTTGACCTTTTTTTTCTTTTCTTTCTGTATATGCATGCATGCGAGCTCATGGGCTCCGCTCTATATTCCCTGTCTATATTTCCATCCAATCCCTGCTTTAGCAAAGCGATTAAAACTAAACTAACCTGCTTGATTGTAGCTTGTGCTGCTGCCCATACTCCCTCCCCTACTTTGTGGCCCACAGAGCGACATTTCAAACTACAGCTCGCTACACCCTCTTGCCTCCCTCCCTCGCTCCCTCCTCCCCCCTCTTGAATCTAAACCTGTTCGTTTCGGTTTTATTGCCTCCCTCCCCCACCTTCCCCATCGTATATTCACTACGAGTCTTTCTTCACTTGAGCCCGATATTATACATTCAGTCAAGTCTTAACCTCTCTAATACGATATACGATACCACAGGGACATCTCCTTTCGTTAAGCCTGCATTGAGCCCAGCTCTTCTTACCCGGCTGCCTTGAAACACACAAGTTCAGCTAGCATAAGCACTCAAAGAAGAAGAAGAAAAAAAAAACCACCCCCCCCATACATTGTCTCCCACTGTCGACGACTTGAAAGACAAAACGCCAACTTTCGATTCAGGATGTCTTGTTGAAGATTGCAGCGACGACTTTGAAAAAAGGCCGCCCGCCACCCTTTGCGTTTTAGTTCTCTTGCGCCTTCAATTACTATCTCTTCTGATCACTTTTCGTATTGACGACCACGATATTTGTCGCCACCGATCTATGTCTAATCAAATAACTCCTGAATCGACATAAAATCGTACTTTTAGGTAGTGCTCATTCATGCACATCATTGCCAAACTACGTTTTATCTACCATCTACACCTCACCTTCACAACGTCATCTACTTCCTACTTAAAATTCAAATTTATCACGCCTTTCAGCGCTACAAAATACTAGCTGACATCTACCACCGAATACATCGGAATATCTTCACCTACTCTATCATCCAGACAATCCATTCATCAACCATCTGCGATTGCGCATTACAGATAGCCATCCAGCCGTAGACAGTCATCTCTTTTAGAATGATGCCTCAACACCCCCAGATGGCAGCATACACTTTTGCTCCACAACAACAACAACAACAACAACAACAACAGCCACAGCCTCAGCCGCACCGAGAGAATCAGAAGAGTGAGTCCTTTCTAACAGAGAACAAGCGCGTGAATGAGAATCTGGGCTCTAACCATTGCGCCTAGATTATGTCTTTGTCGACGAACACAACCGCCATAAACGTCTCAAGGGTATGTACATGAACACGTTCTAAACCTTGTTATCGCGAGCTTGAAGCTTATTAAATTCTTGTTTTTCGCCAGTTATGAGAGCCTGTGAAGGCTGCCGGCGCCGAAAAATAAAATGCGACGCTGCAACAACCAATACATGGCCATGTTCGGCATGTGTCCGTCTTAAACTCCACTGTGTCCGTCCAAATGGGTTTGACAGTTCTGATACAACGACCTACGACACGACAGCGGCCCCTTCTTCATCGATTCCGGCTACTACCTCATCCACGGCCGACTTCCTTGGTCAGAGTACAATGCAGTCTACCTTTAGTCATAACCCTCAGCAGAACATTCAAAGCAGCGCACAGATAGGCATACCCGAACCGCAACTTTACCAACAGCAACAGTATGACACCTCGCACCTCTATCAGACGGTGCCCTTCGTGGAACAACAACTCCAGTATTCTACCATGGCTAGCTCATCTTCCAACTTGCCATCCTCACACATGGGCCATGCGCAAATGCCACCATCCCAGCTGCCATCCCAGATATCAACACAAATGTCTATGCCTCATGTAATGCAACAGTCATTTTCTTCCGCATCTGAATTGGTATCTGCGGCTTCTACCTCTTCTTCATCCAACTTGTTCCCAACCACCCCTCCGACAATTGGCATATCAACATTAGATAACTCTACAATCTCGTCTCGCCAAATGGGATCCACTCCCCAATCTCAAACAAACGAAGTGAGCTCTCCAGAGACCGGGTCTCAACACAGCCACCCAAATCCCGATCTCTCTGACTTGCTAGGTTCTTTGAAAATGAATGACGCAGGCACTGGTAAGTTCTGATTCCTTATAATCCGCGGATATAATGAATTGTTCATGATCCGTTGCTCATTTTTACCTCGCAATACTAATACCGCTGCTTTTCGTAGCCCCATATCTCAGAAATAAGGCATCTTTTCGCCGCGAACAACCCCCTCCGGAAGAAGATGATGACGACGACGAAGACGATTTTCTTGCTAACCTGCCCCCTATGCGCGCTGGAAAAATTCGCATACCGCCCGAACTCATGCCGGCTGAAGAAACTTGTTTGCAGTATTTCGACCTGTATTTCACGCATATACACCCATATATTCCAGTCCTTAGCAAGCCTGAATTCTACCATCAGTGGAACACGAATCGCTCTGGTATTTCACCATTGATTCTTGAGGTTTTATTTGCTTTTGGAAGTCGCCTTGCCGATGAAGCTTCTCAAGGACAACAATGGCTTGCGCTCGCAACTAAACATGTCGATATATTTATGGATGTGCCACGAATGAGCACTCTTCAAGCCGTCATGATTTTGATGAAGGCCCGTGAATCCGTCCCACAAAAAGGCTATTATTACCGGTCATGGATGAATATTGTCTCAGCAATCCAGATGGCTCGAGAACTCGGCCTTGACGAACACAGCGAAGAACACAACAACGGCAATGAGTGTGATCTTGGTCCTGCTGAGTGTCGGCTCAAGACCCGAGTATGGCAGGTTGTGTATACCCTTGAGACCATGATTGGTAGTTCCCAAGGAAGAACTCAGCTTTCAATTGACTGTGCAGAAGTCGATTTTTCCATTCGGCCACAAGAAACCGACGAAGATATCTCCGAGTACCTTGTTAGCCGGAACTTTACCTATCTCGCTCGACTTGTACGGGAAATAGGACTGATGAACATCACCTACGGCAAGATGAAGAAGAAGAAAAACAGCGCGTGGGCATCAGATCCCCAGTTTCTCAAATTCGGCCCAGCTCTTAATAACTGGCGTACCTCTCTTCCAAAGGAGTTCGATGTGACATTTCCCTCCGATAACTCACCACCATGGATTCCCTCTTCCTTTGTTGGAAGCTTACTGAGCTACCACCATTTGTCTAAAATTCTGCTCCTGCGTCCTCAACTCTCTCTTTGTGAACCAAATAGCTCGGGCGGGCAATACAAACGTATAATGCTATCCTGTCTATCATCATCAAAGGACCTTTGCAAACTACAGGAAGCTGTTATGCGCCAGTACGGATACACTGGGCTTCAGGGAATGCTTAGAGGCTATAGTTATGTTGTGTATTGCGGCCTCTCGTGTATTGTTATTCATCTTGTGGCAATGACGTCTCCAGATCCCGAAATTAGCGCAGATTCCGGCGAATACTTTTCACGGCACATGCGGATCCTTGAAAAGGTCATGTCAATATGGAGCATTCCCGATGTCAAAAAGCAGATCGATGCCCTTCGCCGAGCCTTTAGTGCCGATATCCGGAAACCATTCACTCTCAAACCGAGTTTCCCATACGGCAGTCCGGCATCTAGTAACTCTAACTCGCCACAATCTTCTACCGACCATGATATATTTAAACAGTCACCTAGCTCTATTTCAGCAACTCTAGATTCTGGCATGCAACCGAGTAGTTTCAGCCACTTGTCAACCTCTAACAATCCTGTCATACAAGCGAGAAACAACCTCATGATGCAAAACAACCAGTCGATACCTCCTTCGTTCTCTATGGCCACTTGGAATCCTGCGCCAATCTTTGAGTGAGTATTCTAGCGAAAAGAAAAGGAATCTTAAGCAAAAAACCACATCTAGCTAACACAACATCAATTAGGCAATGGAACTCTACATTTGGGCCACCACCTAGCATGCGATCCCCTGCGGGGTCTGCCTCTCCATCTCAAACAATCAATAACTCTCCAGCAGGCGCGGGGACCGGAGTGCTTGATATGGCCTCAATGGGTGTGTCTACCAACGCGTCCATTGCTGCCTCTCAGCAAATCCAAACTACTCAGTCCTATGCCGATCCTCAGTATATGACCCCAGAGATGTGGCAGCAGTCTGTAGTTAGCGTGTACGAGGGTGGCCTAAAACGTGGTTGGGACTATGATGATGGAGGCCCAAGAAAACGGTAGGGGTGAATCATCTATTGCCAAGAATGGCAGCTCATGAATATTAAGCATCTTGAAATTTTTTTGGGACCGTTGGGGCTGTTGATATTATAACCGGCAGTCAGCGGGGGAGGAAGGGGGGTGGATATAGAAGGATACACGAAACACTTGATGAGATATAAACATGAGGCGATCGATTCGTCAGCATCCAATAGATAAGGGTATACACAGCACAGTCGGTGCTTTTATTTGAACGAAATACAATCCGAGATGCTCCTCATTTCGTTGTTCAAACTCGCTTGCATAGGACATGCCACGCTGTTACATTTTTCCTACGATGATGACTTTTGCTCATTCGCAGACACTCGCTCTAAACGCTTTTTCAACTCGTCCCAGATCCAGCCTTCCTTGACACCCCGGTTCGAACCAGTGATATTCAGGCTTTCAACGGCGCGAAAGCGCCACCATTTGCGAGAAGCATTCTCCCGGGAAACATCCTCCGGGGTGCGAACAAAGTTAACGAGCCCCAGCCGGCGCGGCGGATTCGCAACGCGTAATGCGCGAGCTTCAATAGTGGCCGTACGTGGCTTGGCAATAACAGACAGTGTCGTGATGTCGATCTGGGCGGTAGGCGGCATGTTGAGCACATAGCGCCGGAGGGTATCCCGCGAGAGGCGGGCAGCGGGCGGTAGGTGGATGTGCAGGAAGGCGACGTAGGGCGAGGTGATGTAGATGACAGTCAAAAGCGGGATCACGCCGCAAAGGCCAACTAAAACGAGACTTAGTAAAGGGAAAGCAGGCGAATACGATATGACAAAAGTGCGGTGGGTGGCTTACGACCAATAGTTTGCCTGTTGTCTTTTTCAGCTGCGACGTAGGAGGGTACGGCAATGCCACAGAACAAAGCGCACATGACAATGGTCGTCAGCTTCAGCACGGCAATGAAGATGAAGCGACCGGTCCCCACATGGTATATGGGTATCCTAGCTGGGAACACTGCAATTAATTCAATGTTAGCCTCATGTGAATCTTCCTGCTTGGGCTCAGTCTAACAGCAACTCACAGAACTTGGCGTGTTTTGTAGTAAGAGCCTCTTGGGAGTCTGCCCGCGGCATACCAGCACTACGTAGAGCGTGTATTTGGGAGAATAGCCGGGCATTAGAGGGCCTGGACGCCGACCTAGACGCAGCCTGGAAGAAGGAGCGGGACAAGAGATACAGCGAGGTGTGCTGAGGCGCATTGGAGCTGAGACGGGCGATAGTGAGGGAGACATGTGAGCATCGGATGAGACCAGGAGTCACCTGGCTGCGGAGAGGTAGATGAAGAGCGGGTATCATGTTCTTTTCGGCTTGCTCATCTAGAAAAAAAGACAGCGGTGGGTATTATTCAGAATTCTGACAAAGACTCGTCGCCATGTGCCTGGAGATGAATGAGAACCAAGGGCAAGTAAATGTACGTCGTCGAGTCGGCAATATTGGTAAGTTGGGGAGATTCGTATGGTGCTGCTGTGCTGCCCCACTATAGCGCTACCCCAGCTTTGTCGTTTTGTGGGTAGCTCTTAAATAGGCCGCAAAGCTTTGTCCCTTCTATGACTGATAACGTAACTGCATCAAGGGGGGGGGGGGGTTGGTAAAGAGGAGGGGCAATCACATTTAAAGACAGCTAACAAAAGATACTAGACGGCAAAGAGCATCACCACTACAAGACTGCGGATTTGGAAGTTTGCTTAAATTCTGTTAAACTAAGGACATGTGCAGCTATAATGGGCTAAGGTGTGTATGTGTGTGTACTGATAGTGACTGACGCTCAAAGCACCGAGTTTAAACAATGTTTTCTGTCAGCCACCTCTCCCACTGTCCTGCATCCCAGCCAGAACTAATGTCGTTTTGCACAACGCCGTTGAAAATAACCGTTGGGCTCACATGCACACCCACCAGGCGCGATGTCTTGATGGCGTATTTGAGGTCATTGGTCACGCCGTTCCCAGAGTTCAGACTGCCATCTGCAGCTGGCTTATCAGAGATCTCCAGAAGCTTGTAGACCCGGTCTGAGTCAACGCCAACTGTTGCAGCCAGAGCAGCCAGGCGCTTGTATGTAGCATTTCTAGTTTCGCTGACAACGTTCACATCAAAATACTCGGTTTGCTTCGCAAATAGCACCTCACTGAAGTTCCAGAACTGCGCGGGGCTAACCTGCTGTACGGCAAGAGCAGCCTCGTGCATCAGAATGGAAGACGGATGCCACGGCTGGACCTGCTGGCGGAAAACAAGCTGAACATTGGGAGCCCAAGTATTGTTGTTTTTGATCAGGGGCACCACTGTTTTGGTGAGAGTCGTGAATATCTTGGCTGAGAAAGGACAGCAGTAGTCTAGAAACACCTCAATCGTATGGGCAGCGGGGGGGACACCGTCCACGATTGACTTTGGGGCGCCAAAAGCTAGACGAGTGGCAGCGTACTTGGGAGCGACAGCCATGACAGCTTTATGTGTACATGTATGAATTTTTTGGAAATGGAGGAAAGGAGCACTCAAAGGCTAGCTCTAGCTAAGCTGTTCTGTTTGTAGTCTAACAATAAAAAGGGAGAAATAAGAAAAAAAAAAGAAAACGACAATCTGCAGCTGGCCTGGACGGCAATTTTGCTACACGTGACCCTCATTCATAATAAAGCAAAATCAGGGAAGGAACACAGCAAAATCTCGTCATGCAGCTTCCAGTTCGCGCCACAGCAAACCATAATGTGAGGCGCTGACAAATACTGGCCGGAGTGAGTTCGGCAAGCGACCCACATTAGGGGCGGAAAACGTACGGGGCTGACCGACGAGACCACTAAAGCCTTAAAGGTCACTCATGGTTCCAATAATTCAATATATATATTTCTTTAAATTGCAGTATTCTTAGCTACAACACCTCGCGCAAATTGGCCAAAGTTAATGTGGTTGACACGGTCAACCTCGGCGTCCAGGTTTGGCTGTGTAAAAACAGCTAGCGTGTTGCGTGCTACAGTGCGTCCACCATCCGTAGTACTGATGCCACGGACGAAATGCGGCACTGCTTTGAAGCGTCCACCCGTCATTAGCTCCAGCGTTTCGCCAGTTTGAAAAGCAATTGCGTCCCGAGGAATTTTCACCTGCACGGTCTCGCCACTACGTGAGATAATGTACAGCCCCGACATTGGGTCAGGACTGGAGTCTAGCTCCGGCAGAGCTGGGAGCACTCCGGCAGCTGATGCGCAATCTGGATTTTGTACGACCGGAGTCTCAATGCTCTCGTCAATGAACATGGCAGAAGTGAGGCCGGTTAGGCAGCCATGGTCCAGGTGCGTAGCGCACCAGTCATCTTCGTTCCTGCGTTCCACGGCATCGGAGCCTTGGGGATAGTAGTGTAATAAGCGGGCCTTCGTGGTGTTCGACGATCGCACGACGTCTTCAAGATAGCTTTTTGGGTAGCCCTCAATTTCCTTCTGGCCAAAGCGATCACAGGCCCGGGCTACCAGAACAGCTACATCAATAACCATGCGGCATATAGACTCAAGGCTAGCTTTAAATCCAGGTAGAACTTGTTCACTCGGCCACATGTTTGGGGAAAGATACTCGGGGGAGCTTTCAATGGAGAACTCGCCGGTGGGCTCAGCAGCATCGAGAAAAGGGTTAACGTAGAAAGCGCAATTAGCATAGTACGAACCCTTGGAAGAGTCGGGCTTGCCGTTTTTTAATGTCTCCTTGCCCAAGGACCATCCGATGAGATATTTAGCTGCCGGGTTTTCCAGCTTGTCTATAATAGATAATGTCAGTTTCCTAAAGGCAATGCCATGCTAGGGATATCCTTCAAAGAAATCAAGAAAAAAAAAAAAAAAAAAAAAGACAGGAGAGCAGCATACCAAGTTCCTGGACCGGAAGATTTGCAAGATAAGACGCATATGAAAGGGCGCGGTGCCGAAGAGTTGCAAACTCCGCCGGGACATCCTTGACCACGAGGATCCCAAGAGACTCAGGGCCAAAGGCTTCTTGGAGAGTACTGAATGGTATGTTGCCTAGCCGGAGATGTTAGTCATGGAAGCAAATGCGGAGGTTGTTTGAATAATAGTTGTGAGCACTAGCTATCACTTTGGCATGGGCAAACGCGACGATGGATCTGCTATCCTACCGGTTTCAAGATCTGTTAGAGACACAGTTACTGGCGTTGCTACGGTACTAGCCATTATTAAAAGAAAATTTAAGTAATGAGGCAAACGGCAGCTTGATGGTTGACAGGCGTTGGTCGTGTGTAGCTTCAATGGGAAGAGGAGAGAGATAGGCTATATGTAAGGTCATGTGACATGAGAATTCCCTCGCCTTGTTGTCAGAGTATTACTACTACTCTAGTTTTGACAAACTCGCTATATCATGATGGAAAAGCATCTCATTTCTTGTTTTACCAGCAAAATCTTCCCAACCCTTTCCTCTTCCAACAGCCATCTTAGTCAACAATTAGAGGTCATCGAGACAAAGCTTAGGGTTAGATATTCATACATCTTCGTGGTCGCTTCGAGAGCCCTGCGAAGGCAGCTATAGTATAGCTGCCTTCGCAGAAATCGGCCAACCCAACATGATGTAGCGCTTTTCAATAACTATTCTTAATTCGGGATTTGTGCAGTGCTTATCAGGCTTAAGCACTCAAAACATCGCATGTTCTTATAGCTTATATGTGTAGTGGCAGCTGTCGCCACCTGTCAGATCATCCTAGCAAGCACGCTCACTGTCCCTACATTTTACTGACGTCGGTTTGAGACTTCGACATACTCACAACGCTCTGCTATCTCTCTCAGCGCCTTTAGCATAGTTTCCATCACTGCTAAAATGGTCAAGGCGCTCGTATTCAAAGGCGACAAGAAGCCTAAAAAGAGAAAGCGTACCACCGATAACGACGACAAAACTAATCAAGCTTTGTCTGCGCCTACTTCTGTCGACAATCGCGACAGCTACACTGGAGACCATGTCGAACCAGAGAATGACGATAGATGGGTCTCTGCTGACCAGCCTAGCGATATATCCGGTCCGTTGATGATTGTGATGCAGTCGGCTGCGGGTGACAAGCCCTATGCATTGTCGTGTGATGCGACGGGCAAGGTCTTTGCGCTGCCGATCGAGAATATTGTCGACGGCAATGTTAGTAGTGCAGAGCCACACGATGTCCGCCAGGTGTGGGTGGCGAACAAAGCTCCAGGGACAGAGAACTTGCGCTTCAAAGGCGCGCATGGAAAGTAAGTTGCTTCTGGTGACGTGGCTCACTCTGCAGTGGATGGGCTGGGTCCCCTCTTCTCTGTCTTTATTTCATGTTTTACTTTTGCTTTTGCTTCTGTTTTCTTGATTATCCTTCAATATCTTTACCAACGTACTGACAGCTTATACTTTGCTCTTCATTCAGATTTCTCAGTTGTGATTCCCATGGGCTGCTCAGTGCCAGCGCCGAGGCTGTGTCCATCCTTGAATCATTCACCATTATCCCTGCTAAATCATCATCATCAGCAGCAGCAGCAGCAGTTTTTCACATAAAAACAGCCCAGGGCAATTACGTTCACATAAAAAGCCCCTCCTCCTCGGCGTCATCGAAATCCCTTGAAATTCGTGGTGACGCAGACTCATGCGACTCAGAGTCGACTGTACTACGACTTCGCATGCAGGCGCGCTTCAAGCCTAGTATTAAGTTGGCGAAAGAGGAGAGAATTAAGGACAAGGTCAGCAGGAGAGATCTGGAGACTGCGGTTGGGAGGAAGTTGGAAGATGATGAAGTACGCAGGCTGAAGAAAGCACGCCGAGAGGGAGACTATCATGAGCAGTTGTTGATGCTCAAAGTGAAGGGCAAACACGACAAGTATTCCTACTGATCTCAAAAGAGCAATACGACAGGAGAAAAAGAAAGCGTGGAGAGGGCGAGAGACAGGGTATATTCTATGCCATTAGTTTGTTTGCGCCGCATGGTAAAATAAAGCGTTTTGTTGTTTTCCTTCTTTCTTTCTTCTCCTCCACAGTCCTCCTACCCTTCGTTTTGCTTTTAGATGACCCATCCCTTGATCGCCCCATCTTCGCCACCCGTAAAGATGGCGTGGCTTTCATCGAAGAAGCAAAACCCGCGGACAAGTTCTTCTCCATGGGCGCCGGGCAGAGTGACAGCAGAACTCTGGTCCAGGGCCCAGGTCTCAGGCCCCTTGGCCATGTGGACAAGGGTAAATGCCTGCTGGCTAGCGGAATGTTAGCACCATACGCAGATGTTGGCAAACGAGGGAAAGGAAAAAGCACTTACTCCTGTGATCCAGCACCAATAATAGCACCGCTGCCATCTGTTTTAGTTGCTACGTTGGCGATGTACTGACAGTTCAGTGGCTTACGCAAGTCGCCCACGTCCAAGAAGGCAGAGCCCTTCTCGACCTGTTCGGCCATGTCGTACAATGCGAAGCGCTCATCGTTTGACAACCCATACACTTCAGTGACAGTGAGGAAGTCTGCATGGTGGATAGAGGCACCGTGGTTGAAAGTTTGCACAATAACCTCATCCTCGTCGGTGATACGCAGATCACAGACATTGACAAGACCATCAGTAGATCCAGAGAGGAAGAAGTTGGCATCGGTGGGGTGAAATTTCAACTGTGGACTCCAGGGTTAGCCCTACATACCTGGCCTGGCAATCACTTCTATACAGTAGATCTGCCGCCTACCTCGGTAATATCATCACTATGCACCTCCGTATATTTGTGGCTTTCACTAGGTGTTGACCGGATATCCCTAATGATGCGTGTTTGTCGTGTCAGTGTAAATGAATGACATCACAAGAGGACGACTAGGTCGACCTGTCCAAACTTACCACACGAATATAGAGGCAGCGTGAGTCCTATCCTGCAGCTCGGTGCCCACAACAATCGTGTTTGTCCGTGGGTCACACGCTATAGACATAACGGCCGCATCGCCGCCTACACAAGACTTCATCAGTGTTACGGTTGTGAGACGCAATGCTGTAGAACGTAAAGAATCTTTATTAATCGATGAAGAGTAGAAGAAGACTAAGTGGAAAACTCTGCTGTTGTGCGGGGATAAATACCTCAACCTGCCCCACTATTCCCGCACACCCTAACAGCCTTCTATTGTCGGTGCTAAACCGCAATATCATTCTCCTTCTCCTCTCCTTCTTTCTTCCTCCACTTGCTCTTCAAGCGTCCGGTCGGTGTGAGGTAGATCTCCTTTGGTCCATCATTTTTTGTTATTGGTCCCCACTTCGCTTCCCAACTGTGTAATGCTTCCAGGTTGTCTTCGATAACGTTGTCGATTGGTTCACAGGTTGGTGTCTCGAACCCTTTCCACTTTATCCACACCACTCTCTCCTTCCTCCTTCCGAAAGCACAGAGGATTTCATCGACTAGCCATACCTCTTCTCCCTTCTCGTTGAAGAGGGGGGCTGCCTTGTCGGAATCTGCGTTTTGCCCCGGCCATGGGTCTTCTCCTGCTGGCCTCAGTAGGTCAACGTGAAATGTTGGGTGTATTCCCTTTGGTACGTCCAGTTCGTAGACCATTGGTGCTATTTGCTTTGTAACCTTGTATTTCGCGTTGAGCCAGTCGAGTTTGCGGTTTGGCCTTCCCAGTTTCATGTTCTTTAGCTTCAGCCAGACTTCTTGACCGACTCGGAACATTGGCGCCGCCGCGCGGTGTTTATTTGCTTGTCGTTCCATGTTCTGTTGCGTGTCTGCTGTTACCACCTGGGCCCACTCTGTCAGCTCTTGGAGTTTTGTCTTGATGGCTTCCACGTCGGCCATCTTGCTGCCTTTCGCACTGTTGCTGGTTTCGTCAAGCACTTGGACTGGGGTGATGTTGTAGCCGTGCGTGAGGAAAAATGGGCTTACACCATGCCTTCTTGGCTGCGGTCTGTTGTTGATAGCTATTTGTGCCGCTGGGATCCATCTCGCCCAGTCTTGTTGATCCAGTGCTATTTTCGTGCGGAGAAAGATCTGAACCTCTTGGTTTGCTCGCTCAGTTGCCCCGTCTGTTTGTGGATGGTATGCTGTGGATAGCTTTCTCTCCACCCCCAGGGTGTTGCAAAATGCTTTCCATAACTCACCCACCCACTGAGGGCCTCTATCGCTGACAATCCACTCGGGAGGCCCATGATGTGCATATACGTTTGCCATGACCGCGTCGACTACAGTGGTGGTTTTTGTGTCTTCCAAAGGTACTAGGATGACGTTTCCTGTGAGTCTGCATGTAACCACTAGCAAATCTGTGAATTTTCCTGGCAAGTGTGTCATAAAGTCCATTGAGATTCCTTGCCACGGTCGGGATGGGACAGGTAGAGGTGTCAGTAGGCCATGTACTTTCTCTCTCCAAGGCTTTGTCCTGCCGCACCAGTCGCAGTTTCTCAGTAGTCGTTTGACGTCTTCTATCATTCTCGGCCAGAAGAATTGTCTTCGCAGTGCTACTATTGTCGCGTCTCTACCCCCATGTCCCGATATTGGGTCAATGTGGTGCTTCTTCAGTAGCTCACCCTTCAGGTCTTCACAGTCTGGTGTCCAAATCGCGTGTCTGTGGTATACAATGCCGTCTCTGACAGAGCAGTCCGATGCTTGTGCTGAGCCTGGAGGGACGAGTGTTGATGGGAATTGTATTCGTTTGACTATGTGTTCCTTGATTTTCTCATAGTCTGGATCCTTTTCCGTTGCTTTTGTCCAGAGTCGTCCCAGATTTGACTCTGCTTCGAATGGGTTCCTGGTTTCTGCGCTTTTCGATGTGGGTTCTTCTGTGATTGACTGCTGCATAATCTCAGTGTATTGGGTGTCCACTGGATCCCAGCTCTCTTTCCAGAGGCGTTTGGTTCTGCTTTCGTCTCTTTCTTCTTTGTCAAAGAATTCGTCCTTTCTCGATAGCGCGTCTGGTACCACGGCTAGCTTTCCTGGTCGGTGGATTGTTGTGAAGGGCGGTAGTTCCTCCAGTTCTTCCATCCACCTTATTTGTCTTTCAGATAGTCGTTGCTTCGTTCTGAAGTATTCCAGGTTCTTGTGGTCTGTCAGTAACGTGAACTTTTCCAGGCCTCTAAGCTCTCCTCTCCATTTTCTTGCTGACTCGATGACGGCTAGTAGTTCCTTGTCGTGTATGCCGTAGTTCATTTCTGCCGGAGTCATCTTTCTGGAGAAGAATGCAATTGGTCTTTTCTCTGTTTCAGGTCCTTGGTTCAGAACACCTCCTATTCCCACTCCTGAGGCGTCCGTTTCTAGCCACGTTTGTGCATCTGGGTCCCAACTTGCAAGCATGTTTCCTTTTACAAAGGCGTCCTTCAGTTTGGCGAATGCTGATTCCTCTGCCTCACTCCACTTGAAAGGGGTGTCCTTTTTCGTGAGTGCTATCAGTGGTCTTGCCAGTTCAGCATAGTCTTTGATGAAGTCTCTGTGGTAGTTTGCAAAGCCTAAGAAGCTGCGGACTCCTTTAGCAGTTGTGGGCTGTTGCCAATCTTGTATCGCTTTAACCTTTTCTGGATCCATCTCAACGCCTTTTCCCGCTGTGATGACCATGCCGAGATATTTTACCTTGTTGGTCTCGAATTCGCACTTGTCAAGGTCTAGTCTCAGGCCTGCTTGTTGGAGCTTCTTGAGGACCTTGCGTACTTTTTGTCTGTGATCTTCGAGTGAACCACTCGAGTATACAATCACGTCATCGACGTAAGCTGACGCACAGCTGTCTAGGAACTCGTCCAGCACATGGTTGATGAATCTTTGGAACACCGAGGTTCCGTTGGCGATTCCGAACGGCATAACGAGCCATTCATATGATCCATATCGTGTGCGGAAGGCTGTCTTCCATTCGTCCCCTTCTGCGATTCTGATCCTGTGGAAAGCCGCTCGTACATCCAGCTTGGTGAGCCACTTGGCTTGTGAGATTACTCTCAAAGTTTCTTGGATGAGCGGAATTGGGTACCGATCTTTCTTGAGGATTGCATTCAGTGCTCGATAGTCCACGCAGAGTCTTAGCCCCCCTCCTGGTTTCTTCACAAATAGGACTGGGGCTCCTCCTGCTGAGTTGCTGGCGCGGATGAACCCTTTCGCTATCAGGTCTGTCAAGGTTTTTCTCAGTACCAGCAGTTCATCTCTTGACATCTGATATAGTGGGCACCAGGGTAGTTCCTTTTCTCCTTGCAGGTCTATTTTTGCGTCGAGTCTTGGGCGATGAGGTGGAAGTTCTTCGTCCGAGTGGGCAAAGGCATCCCATAAGTCTGCATATTGTGGAGGCAGTCTCTTGCGGATTTCAGCTGGTGGAGTTTCTGGTTTTTTCTTTAGTGCCTTGTTTATATCTTCTATGCTGGCTGCGAAGATTGATGTTGTGGCGTTGCCCTTCCTCTTTGCGATTCTCATCATAGCTGCAAATGTGCGTCCGTTGATCACACTCATGTTTGTTTTTCCCTTGTTTTTCTTTTTTAATCTTTCTTCTCTGACTCCTATTTTCTCAACAGTGGTGTTGGTAGAGCATATCAGCATTTTGTCTTCTTGTGGTATGTAGATGGCACCTTGTTTCTTGATCCACGGTAGACCAAGCATTACATCATATTCATTGCCGGGCATGATGTATGCGAATACGTCCTTTTCCTCATGCCCTTCAATGTTGATGGACATGTGGGCCACTTCGTTGATTACTCCTCTTTTTCCCATTGGAGTTCTTACTGTTCGCGCTGGAATTGGTATGCGCTTTAGTTGTGCAGACTCTGCAAATGACTCAGATACTACGTTGTATGCTGAAGAACCGGGATCTATTAATGCAGTTGTCGTGTTCATGTCATTGATCAAGACTTCTACTACAAGAAGACTACAGTCCATCGTTCCCTTCCATTTTGTCAACCAAAGCTTTTCCAATTCCTTTTCTTGCGCCTGTCCGCGACTTTGGGCAGGGCTCAGTCTTTTCCCTGGCTTATCTCGTCAGATACATCCTCCACTGTCGGCGTGGCCCATTCCTGAGTCGCCGTGTTGTTGACTTGCGTAGTGGTGTGGCTCGGGGGTCTCGCTGGTTGTAGCGGGCAGACTCTAGTGTAGCAACCTGGGCGAGCACAGCGCAAGCAGACGTTGGCCTGGCGCCTCCTGTTCATTTCTTCTCTGTTGACCCACTTCGCCGCTCTGCCTCTGTACCGGTGGTCGTCAGGTAGGCCAGGACCGAGGCTGCGTTGTTTGTTTTGTCTTGGCGCAGGGTCTTGACGAATGAAGTTGGAGTCGATGTCCATCGGCTCACCGTACGAGACATCTTGTTGCTTTTTCCAGATTGGTGAACTGGTACCGACAAAAACCTTGTCCATGTTCCAGTTTCTTTGGAGGTTGAAGTATACTTGACGGTATGCTCTCACCTCCTCCTCCAGGGTTCTGCTAGGGGCCATGGCGAGGGTTTGGGTCAGGACTTTCCTGTTCAGACCTCTGCGGAAGATGTCTATTTTTATAACCTCGGGCCAGTCCTGCCCTTCCGCTTCCATCAGTAGATTATAGAAGTCCTCCACATACGGCTCGTACGCGTCTCCCTTCTGTTTAAGCGTGTTCAGCCTCGCTCGGGCGGCATCACTGTGCCCTGGGCTGTCGAACCGGTTGTCGAGGATCACCCAAGCATCCTCTAGGGTGGCGTCGATTTTCACACGCAAGTCTGCCAGTCTTGCGCTTACCCCTTCGCTGGCCTGCGTGCTAAGGGACATTAAGATCAATGCGATCTTCTTTTGATCATTTCTGGTTTCCTGAAGGTCGAGGGCGGCCTGCATCTGTCTTTTCCAGGACCTGTAGAGAGCCCGGTTCCCATCATAATTCGGGCAGCCTAAGGCGCTGGAGATGTTGTTCATATTGTAAGAATAGCTACTCTTGACTATTTCTTCTTCGGAAGTGTCTTCAACGGGGACACTGGGGTCTTGGACGTCTTCAACGGGGACGTCGGTGTGGTATTCGGTCGAGTTGTCGTACAAACTCGATTCTTCGGATGAAATGTGATAAGTTGGCATGAACCTCCTTGTTCTTTCTGAAGTTATTTTTATTGATCGATTAATTTGTTACGGTTGTGAGACGCAATGCTGTAGAACGTAAAGAATCTTTATTAATCGATGAAGAGTAGAAGAAGACTAAGTGGAAAACTCTGCTGTTGTGCGGGGATAAATACCTCAACCTGCCCCACTATTCCCGCACACCCTAACAGCCTTCTATTGTCGGTGCTAAACCGCAATAATCAGCAACTAACAAACTCCTACCCTTGTGGAATAAAACTCTTATACTTACCCTGGAACCTAGCGACTTCGGCCCTGTGCGGAGAATCTCTCAAATCCCACAACGATACGATGCCGTTGTCTCCCGTGGTAGCCACTAGAGAGGCCTCATCATCCAGGATCCTAACGTTAGTCAGGTTTCCATGCGAAGTAGTTGTCGAAAACACAGGGCCACTTTCCAGCCTGTCCGGCGCGAATGCAGTCAATCTCTGGTCAGAGGTAATGGCAACGATGCCCTTTTGAAGTCTTTGGAGGTCAAGTACGTAGATCCCATCACCACTCGAGCTGGGGAACTGGTAAGATACTTTGTTCTGTAAAGAGTACATTCTCTAAAATGCTTTCCTTTGTTCCCTGGTCATGAAGGGGCGGCAGTGAATGACTAAGAATAGGAAACACTAGATAAAAAGTACAGCAAGACTGAGTCCAGAAAGACAACACACCAGACAGGATGTACGATCGGCATCCAGCACCTCAATGAAAGTCCAGTGTGAGCACACCAAGCATGCAGAGCTAGTAACCCTGAAAAACTTTACCTCAGCAAACGCTGCACAGGTTAGGGTTAGTCGTATCACATCGTCGATGGGATGGCATATATGGGGTTACAGGATCACATGAAAAGCGGTAACAACGACAGTAGAAACACGTGCCGTGATTACAGTCGCCATGGCTTATACTAGCCATACACTGCCACCACTGAATACAGCAATAGAAAACAAGAATGCGAGAAAAATTGTTGTGTATCTGTGCATGTTGGCCGTAGTATATACATGAAGTAATCCTTCCTGCTACGATCTACAACACGAGCTGCAACATGGCGTTTTTGCTGATATTGGTAATGGGACTATTCAGGAAAGATTCCCCCAGTACTTCCTTTTCCTCAACTCTACCTTCATGCTTGCGCATTCTGCTACTATGCACTACGTCTACACTGCTCTGCTCTATTCTTCTGTCGCCGTCTCTTTCGCCTTACAGCAGGCTGTTAAAAGTGGGTCGCTGACTAAGCACAATCCAGAAGCTCAGCCAATCCCAGCCAATCACAGACTACACCCTGTCTTCTTTTGATCTACGCAAGCTTGGACAGTTCGATCGCATCGCAGCGATGGCTTTGATTTGATCATACTATGTCAAGCAGACAATTAGTCTGTTCTTAACAAACTTTACTCTCGAGAACCTTTAGCTTTCTCTTGCGCGATTTGTGCTAAGCTGTGCTGTGCTTGGCTTTTTCTCTTTCCTTTCTCTAGCCTTCTCGTGATCCAGCCATGATCTTGGTCCCTTGACCAGATATTGATTTCCAGCTTCTTTTTTTCTGGCTGTCCTACCCTTAGCTAAGCTAAATACTGCCTCATAATTATCTCCGCTGGATGCGTTCCACATCTCTTTGGCTTGTCCGTATGTTGCGTTGCTTCTTAGCGTAGTCTCATTGGCCTTTACTAACAAGATCGTTCCTCTGTCGTCCCCTTTGCGTCGTGTTATAGTATTGGCACAAGCTCTAGGAACAGTTGTAGCATCTACAGATGGCCACCAGGCCGTCCTCAATGATAACAGCCAACACAGCGGTCATCAAAATGCTGCCCAGCACGCTGCCGCTGGTGCTACGGATAATGTTCCAGCATTAGACATTATCAAGGGAGATAGGCAGCAGAAAAGTGCACCTGCTTCACAACCTGGTATGCGACTGGCTGCTATTTTCGTGTGTTGTTTATAGCTTCTTCGCACGCTTGGCTTAACCTCCAACTAACCACTGCCCTCGCTTTCTCTAGGTGCCGAATATGTCGACCAAGCTCGAACAATCTTTTCCGCGCTCGAAAAAAACCCACCCACTCCAAATCACTGGCGATCTCGGGGCTTTTTTGCCGACCTCATTCTTGGTGCTCTGCCGTCGTTCTCTCTCTCTGCACCGCAAGACAGATCCGCTTCACAACATATCCAATCAATCCCACCAGATCTTGTCAAAGCTGTCAGTCTTCTCGAACGTGCTGCTGCCGAATCAAACACCGATGCTCTTCATATGCTTGGCGACCTTCACTTCTACGGAAACTTTACATGGCCACGTAATTTTGATAAGGCATACACACACTACAAAAGTCTTGCAGGACTTGGCGACGCTAGTGGCCATTTCATGGTGGGCTTGTTCTACTCCTCAGGCATCAGTCAACAGGCCCCACAGGACCAGGCCAAGGCGCATCTCTACTATACAGCCGCCGCAAAACTGGGCCATACCCGCGCTCAAATGGCTATTGGCTTCCGCCATCACATGGGAATTGCTACCCCCAAAAGCTGCGAAAAAGCCGGAACTTACTACCGTTCTGTTGCTCGCAAGGCTATTGACTGGGTGAATTCTGGTCCTCCAGGTGGACAGCATTGGGTTGTCGAGGCGTATCATATTTCCGAGGAGGATGGTGGCATTTACGGCTTTGGGGCCAGCGCTACTAGCTCAGGGGCCAATGCTGTCAAAGTGAACCCCAACTCTGACGCCAATGCAGCTATTGACGATGTCATTGAATATCTCGATCTCATGTCCAAAAAGAGTGACAGTAAAGCCTCTCTGAATCTTGGAAGAATCTACTATGAGGGCCAGCGCGGCCTGGAGCGTAACTTTGACCTAGCGAAAAAGTACTTTCTTATGGTCGCTCACCAGTACTGGAAAAGGGATGGCACCGTTATTGAAAACCCTCCGTCTGGACTTGACAGGCTTGCCGGTAAGGCTGCAACTTACCTTGGCCGCATCTATCTTCGTGGGGAGGGTGTTGATCCGAACTTCACCAAGGCTCGCTATTGGATCCAACGCGGGATCGCCAATGGGGAGCCCCAAGCCTACTATCTACAGGGTCTCATGTACAAGCATGGGCTCGGTGTTACCCAAGACTCAGAAATTGCGAGTGACCGTTTTAAATACTCCGCCGAGCGTCTCGACTACAACCCATCCCAGGTGGAGATGGGCAAGATCTATTTGGAAAGAGGATCTGAGGCGGATGTCAAGTCTGCGCTTCACTTCTTTGAGCACGCTGCCCTGCATAACAACCTTGAGGCCTACTACTATCTCGGCGAACTGACATACCAGGGTATTGGCCGTGATCGTGCCTGTAACCTAGCAACTCACTATTTCAAGCGTGTCGCAGAGAGAGTTGAGCCACTAACTTCTGCTTGGTCTATTGCTAACGATGCATTTGAAATTGGTGATATTGATACTGCTTTGGTGCACTATTTAGTCATGGCTGAACAGGGCTGGGACGCTGCACAAATCAATATGGCTTATATCATAGACTCGGCAAAATCGTGGCTCAAGCTACCTCTCGCTACATCGTCCTTGCCTGCCCCATCTCCAAGTTTCCAAAACCCTAATCTCGCCATGGTTTACTGGACGCGCTCCTCTATGCAGGGGAATGTTGATGCGACCGTTAAGGTTGGTGATTACTACTATTACGGAATCGGACACGAAAAGGATATGGTCCAGGCTGGCAATTGGTACAGTCTGGCCGCCGAACATTCGGCCAGTGCGCAAGCCCTTTGGAATCTTGGATACATGCATGAGAATGGAATGGGCTTGAAGCAAGATTTCCATCTAGCCAAACGATACTACGACATGGCACTAGAGGTTAGCTCCGAGGCGTTTTTACCCGTCACTGTGAGTCTGATGCGCCTGAGGATGCGCAGCGCATGGAATACAATGACACATGGGCCTATTCACTCCATTGAAGATGAACCAAGTAAGTCCCCCCCCCCTCTCGCTCTCCCAGTAAAGTTTATGGTGTTTGTGTAATTTTCCCACGGGTTGTATGTATTGCACGCTGATATACTAATGAAACTTACTTGCTACAGAAACCAGCCAACATAAGACAATTAGGGAATGGATCAAGGCCTTCATGGCTGATCAGCCGCGCTACTACGAGCAATACTCTGAAAACATGTTTGAGGAAACCTATCACGAAGAGGCCGTCCACGAGGTTTACGAAGAATCTATTCTTGACACTATGCTTCTTGTCAGCATCTTCATGCTTATTTCCGCGCTGATTTACTACCGCCATCAGCGCCAACTTGATGCCCAGCGAAGACGTGAAGCCAATGCCCAAGGCCAGGGCCAGGGCCAGGGCCAACACCCGCTGAACCCTAACCAGCAACATGCAGAACCGGCTCCAGGCGCCGGCCATAACCCGGCAAACAACCAGCCGTTTGCGGCTGGTTTCATGCAGCCCGGCGGACAGTTCCAGAACTGGGGAGCCGGCGGCGTAGGACAGTAGGGGCATGAGCTACCTTCCATTCTGTTGTGCGACATCCGTCATTGTTCTTGCCTGTACCTTTTTTTGTTTTGTTCCCCTTTCTTTTTGTTCTTAATTGGTTGATAATAGACCAATGCTACAGCCACAGAAGTAATCATCTTGTTTTCTCTTCCCCCCCCCCTCATCGGTTTATAGAAGAGGTACTTGCGTAGTGGGTAGGCACATGGCGGATAGTTCGTCCTGTATGTTCTATCTGGTAACGAGTCCTTCCTTGCTGTTACATGTAGTAGTCTCTATGAAATGAGAGGTATGCAGCATGCACGTGTGTCAAGATATGAAAACAGGAGCAGGAGCCGCCTACATGTCGTCATTAATACCATCAGAACTAAGATATTGTTATACTTATAATCATGAATTCGAGAGTTAAATACTACAGTCTTACCAGCACTTGATTGTTACCCTGCTCAGCCTCCTCTCTCCCACTCACTGCTCATGTCTTCTTTTTCGCCTTTGTTGTGAGCTCTGCGTCCTCATCCTCTTTTGGCTTCTGTCCAACAAGCCGCTCTAAAAAGTGCTTGCTCTTCTCCTTTGTCTTGATGTACGTCTCCAGGCTGGCTAGGATGACATATGCTTTGGATACCTTCAGGTGCGATAGGTCAACGCCTTCAAGCTTGAGGTTTTTGATAAAGTGTTTGTAGTTTGCGGCGGGTGGGCGGTAGTGACCACTAAGAGGGCTTAGGGAAGTTAACTGGCCGTCCTTGACCTGGATTAGGCCGGCGGCCGCAATACGGGAGCCTTGAAGGAACGATGAGTGCTGGAAAATGCCACTCATTTTGATGCCAACATAGAGCCTGAAACGCGTATCGGCAACAAAGATCCATGTGTTCTTGCGGACAGACTTGCGCATTAGTTTGTTGAGCACAGCCGTTGTCGAAAAATGGCTTGATTTTATATGCCGAGTCTTGGAGGGTTTCTTTCCATGCTTTGCATCGGGAACGGGATGGGGATACCGTCTATGGCCTTCATCGTGATCTTCGCTTAAAGAAGAGCGCGGGGAGTGGCATAATGAGCTGTTCGTACTATCCCGGCGTGGAAGGATACCTTGAGCGACAGCATCAGAGCCGTCCACAGCTCCGGTGACTAAAGTGGTGTCTGGACCGGCAGTATAGCCCGGAGTTGGGTCGTCTTTGGGGACGATGCCTTTGATGCTATCACGATATTCCTCGGTGGTATTGAGAAGCTCGTTGTTTTTCGCCCAGCGCAGGCGGCCGTCTTTATCGAATTTCACTAGGTAGTATTGGCGTTCTTCTCGGCTCAAATAACGCACACACTCGCGGTTAAGACGCTCGCGGGGACAAGAGTCTAAGTCCAAGTCTTTTCCAGAGCCGGAGTCTAGCCAGTAGAAGAAGTTTTCGTTTGTATCGGCATATTTCCATTCATTGTGGTATATTAAGAGATTGCCGCCATAGCGGTGTTTGATATCGACCATTTCTAGGAAGTAGGAAATGTTCATCATCATGGCTTGGTTTTTGCGGCGGAGTTTTGCTTCTTCACGTTTTCGGCGCCTTTCAGCCCGCTCGGCTTGCACAGTTGGTGAGTCGTTCTCGGAGGAATCGGCGGAACTATCGCTTGAGTCTAGGTCGTCATCAGAGTCCGGCTCGATATCGTTTCCAGCGCGCTGAAAGACGGCACCGGCTTTGCGCCAGCGTGCAGCGGCAACCGAGTTTCTAGGGCTACTAGGAGACGATGGGCCAGTAGCGTTGCTTTCACTCCGAGCATGGGGGGTCATGCGGTTTCGAAATTGGGCATCATGGACGGTAGAGATGAATCGAGAAGAAGCATTGATAGTCATGCCGTTAATTTCGCGGCGGGTGCGGTAGCCCCGGTAGGTGCGCTGAATGAGCTCGGCGGCCTGTCCAAGGCGCTCGTTTTCAGAGGGAGAAGGAGAAGTGGAGGCCACAGGTACAGTATTGCAAGAAGTAAAGTCTAGAGGGGCAGTTTTGTTGTTGTGTGCGACAGAGGAGGGATGGTGATCTTGGTGATTGGATTGAATACCGGTTGCGTCGGCAAGATCTTCGGAGTTAAGGGGTTTTGGAGACTCGAGATGATTTTGATTGTTAGAGACAAGGTCAGGTGATAGAGCCATAGATGGGATTCGCTGGTGGTCTAAGCCGGTAGTGGGAGGGGTGCTCGCTGGTGCGATGGTGACACCTTGGAGGACATTCATCCTCTCTGCAAATAAGAATGAGAAGAGAGAAAGAGAGAGAGGGAGGGGGGTTTGTGTAAAGTGACAAGAAATGAGATGATATATATAGGCTGCAGATAGTGGTCAAGAAGCTTGTGCGTAAATAGATGTAGTATAAGTGAGTAGGGTAGTACTTTGTATGCAGGATGAGGGACGGAGGGGTCTTATGCGAGATGCTGTAAGCAAAAGTAGGTGGCAGAGTTGCGCATGAGGTAGTATAAAAAAGGCCAGGATCACAGATTGCCAAGAACCTGACCAATAGATATTGGGCTTGGCAAAGCTATTAGTAGCCCTGGAACTTCGAGAAGCCGGAATAACGAGACGAGGTCGGTAGGGCTTAAAGAGGGGGTGTTCTGATAGGAAGTAAGCGAGACGGAGAGGGCGGGGGAATAAATAAGACGAAGAGGAGTTGTTTAGGCGAATACGCAAAGGACAAGAGGAGAAGAGGAGAAATGATGAATGATGAATGAGACGAACAGCGAAGAGAATGAAAGACGTATATGTATAAGGAATATAGCAAGTATGACGAATAGAAGGATTGGACCTGGGAGATTTCAGAAGATAGACCCAAAAGGAGAGAAGAAACTACTTAGAAGGACAAAAAGGATGTGGCAACGGTAAGCATCAAGCGGAGGGAAGCAAAGTTACTGATAGTGCGATCATGTGCGCGGCCCTTGAAGTTGCAGGGGTCTAAAGAGTAAGAGAGAGGAGAAGTGTGGTTATACATGCATGCGACGAGGCGAGGGTTGCGCCCTGTGGTGCGGGCTACACGACGGGAGGGCGAAAGGCGAACGGCGAAAGGCGAGAGGCAGTAGCAAACGGGGAAAGGACGGCACTAGGAGACGCTACAATAAGAGACGAAGAAGACATCTCGAGACGTTTGGTGCTATGACGGCTTTAGAGAACAAAGGGAGAAAAGAGGTAACGGATGGGCGGAGGATCACGATAATTGGGCCATGTCAGCAGGCAACAACAATACTGAGCGAAAGAGGAAACAGCTGGCGTGGACACGAGGAAGAATACAGGCTAGGATGGGATGGGGCTGGGCCGGGCGAGAATAGCAGTGAAAATATGGCAGGACTAGCAAGTCAAGTCAGCAAGTACCAGCGTGTCCTCCGGGCCCCAGGCTTTGGCTGTCGTGAAAACCATTGCTGTTCTTGTACTATATTTAGACCCGGTCCTTCCTACTCTCATGCCCAGTTGGGCAACTTCCTTGGCTCAACTAACTAGACAAACTCTCGCAGTCCTACGAACACTCCGTTCCCGAAACCCATGTTCGCCCGATCTCAGGCCACGTATAAGAGGCAGTCACATGTGGAAGCCGGTCTCATATGAGGAGCCGCTTCCTGTTTTGCCTGAGTGGATGGTGGGGGGGGGGGGCTATTTTGTAGTTTGGCTACAACTTGGAATTGTCTGATCTGCTCAGAGCCCGACCTGCCGACCTGGGAATAACCCAACCCATCCAATCCATGGCTTAGGCCTGCTGCCAGTTTTGGCAAGCATTCTTGGTGTCTGGCTTGCGTTGGTGTGGCTCCGCCCCCCCCCCCCCTTGTCGTGCTCGAAGACTCGGCCCGGCAGGATTCTAGCGACGCTCCGAGTACACCGATAGGGAAACAGCGACAGCAGTACGACGACGGCCTATGACGATCGGATGGGATTCCTTTAGATCAGCAACGCTTTTTGGTGGAGAAGGTGGGGCAGGACAAGCTTGGGTAAGCGCCACATGCAACGAGTAGCTGTGGCTGACATATGATGCAGTGTGGCTGAAATACCACCACATACAGACAGCAAGATTAGCTGATGTTTCAGCTAGGGAGCCCCGTCATTATTCTTGGGATTTGCAGCATTGTCAGCTGATTCTAGCTAATTGCCGACACAAAACAGAGAGATTGTAGCAATCGAAGAGCAAAGTTAAAAGTAAGATTTCTGGGTCCGTTTTTGTGCCGATACCTGCATATGTGGAAAGTGAGGCGCAGCACAGCACAGCACAGCACAGCACAGCACAGCACAGCATAGCATGCCACGCAGCAAGGATTGAAACATGAAATGAAGAATGGCTAGACGACAAGGGTTGCACAAAAGCAGAGGGATAGACACTGGCCTGCCAAGATCGAGCGAAGGCTCCGGAGTATAGGACAGGCAAGCAACGGCAGTAACGAGATCGCGGGGTGGTAGAAGGAAGGAAAAGAAACAAGCTTTGCCCGAGATGGAATTCCTGTGGCTTACAGGCCAAAGATCCGACCCGGCCTCTTTCCCTGCGCAGAGAAGGCCCCAGGGAAGACTACTGGCATACACTCACACACAGACATACACACCACAGACCACAGACCACAGACCACAGACCACAGACCACAGACCACAGACCACAGACCACAAACCACGGACCACAGCCGCTGATCACCAACTCGATCTTCGCGCTGAAGCAAATGAGCAGGAGAAACTGACTGATAGCCATGTAATGGAGCAAGGGAAAATGGAGTCTCAAATGGGTTGCTGTTGAGTCAGTCATCCACCCAAACTTCTTTGTTTGGCCAGTACAAGAGCGGTGAAGCCACAACACAACTATCGGTTTTTTATTTTCCCTCACAAAAAGGTGAAACAATTGGCCCGTCCAACTTTATCGTCAAGTGTTTCTAATAAACTTGCGGGCTGCATATCAGCTATGTCTTATTGACATTTCTAAACCGCACGTCCCTATGATTTGGCACTAGGCCAGGCGCTAGCTAGGCTGAGGAGAAGTTAGCTTCCCTTACTTAATAAGGGCCCTCGATTGGAGCTAAGGATGAAAAAAAAAAAAAGGGCCGCCATATTTCTACTGTGAATCAATCGGCTTGTCTTCTCAATTTGGTTGTCGTGGCAAGATTACCCCAAGGGCCGTGACGACTCAAAAACAACATCACGGAACGCGGTCACGATCGGGCATTTCGGTATCACTCTGCCACCTTGCTGTCTAGATTTCGCGACTTGGGCAATTACCACACTGATATACTCCTGTTTGCATCTTCTTCTAGTATTTGCAATTTCTTTATTCTTCTCTTTTTTACTTCTTTCCTTTTTTGGCCTCCTTCCCCATCTTCGCTTCGTTCCTTCCCTTTCAGCAGCGCTGGACGTGACACGAGCCCAGGACCACAACTTCTAGTTGTCCTTTATCGATCTTCCGGTTAATTCTTCTCCATAGTTCCTCCCATTTGCTCAGCATTTCTTCATCTCGGGCATTGTCTGCGTCTTGGTTGTTGTTCTTCTTTGCCTTGTATTGCTATCTGTCTTCTTAGTATCATTCTTATTTGAGGTATACCGAGCATCCGTTAGCAATGTCTACACGCATCTGCACGGTGCTGTCGCGGGCTGGCCGTTGTCCGTCTATGGCTCAACAGAATGTGCGGCTCCATGCCCAGGCCCGGCTATCAGACTCGGGCTACCGGCTACCGCTACCACTACGTGCCCAGCACAAGGGCCGCCTCTGGCAACATCAGCAACGGCGAATGAACTCGGGATTTACAGGTAAGATGGCCCATCTGCACATGCATATAGAATGGCGTTGGTCCGTGGCACAGCTTAGCTCGGTGCGGCACGGCACAGGGTAATGCCCAATGCTGTGCGACGAAAAGTGGCATTTGCGCCGCTTTAGTCTTCGTCCAGTCGACCCAGTCGATGGATGGGCGCATGGACACACAAACACACGCGCAGCACCTTGCTGACTACGCTACCGCATACAGGCAACAAGAATGATGAGCCATCGCTGGCCGCAAAGATGACTGAGGCTGCTGCTACTACCTTTGCCTCTATTCTTATTCTCGGCGTTGGCTTTGCCACTGCTGGCTACGCCTATCACAAGTTCTACAAACAGCTTGTCCTCCGCAAAATCTCTGGTGCCTTTGAGCCCGGCGATCCTGTGCTTGACTTGGCCGCCATTGCCAAGGAAGTTCCCCACAACAAGCTCAATGGGAAGGTCCAATGGGTTGAGCGGAACGAGCAGGACCGGCTGGACAAAATCGTCTCTGGTGAAGAAAAGGGCCACTACTATCTGCTAATCGGCGAAAAGGGCACTGGCAAGAGCAGTATGCTGCTCGAGTCCATGCGGAAAATCGACGGCCTAGGTGTCGCTATGCTGGAGTCTCATTCAGACCTCGAAATCATGCGCATTCGTCTAGGCAAGGCCCTGGATTTCGAGTTCCATGAGGACTACATTGGCGGCTATTTCAGCGAGCGTGGGCCTCGAGATAGCACGGCACTTCTCGATATTGAACGTGCCCTGAACAAGCTGGAAAAGGTTGCTTTGCAGCACCGTTCTCAACGCCACAAGCCGCTAATTCTCATAATCAATCAGATGCATCTGATTCGCGACGATGACGATGGCAAGGATCTGATCGAGCTGCTACAACAGCGCGCTGAGCAGTGGGCGGCTTCTAACTTGGTTACCATGATCTTCAACAGCGACGACTACTGGGTTTATGAACGCCTCAAGTTGCTAGCTACCCGCATGGAGGTACTCTCTATCACCGACCTTGACAAGAAAAAAGCCATGAAGGCGCTGCAGGCTTTCCGTATACGCCATTTCGGGAAGCCTATTGAGCCCAGTATGCTAGAGGAAATCTACGACCGCATCGGCGGTCGGCTAGCCTTCATCAACCGCGTGGCCAAGAGCAGCGACATGCTAGCCACGTGCGACCAGATCAAAGACTCAGAGAAACGCTGGTTTCTGAATCAGTGCTGGATTCTTGGCTCCGAAATGGACGATGATGTCATGGACCAGCAGAAATGGGCTGCAGCTGCCATGAGTCTGGCGCTGGCCCTAGTCGACAAGGAGTCCGACATGGAATGCACATATGACCAGGAGAATGGACACTTGTTGCCGTCCTACCCGTTCCACATTGCCCAGGAGATCATGACACGCTGTGACTTTATTCGCAAGCTAGATCGCCAAAACCTGTTTGCCATTGTCTCGACAACAGCAGAAGTGCGTGCTAGCAGCGTTCCCATGCACCGTGCCTTCCGCGAGATCTGCTCCGAGCCTGGCTTCCGAGACCATTTGGAAAAGACCATCCAACGCATTTCTGACATTGAATCTCTGGGTCGCACGCGCGAGCTGGTTGCCAAGGACTTAGTCCTTGGCGGCAAATACACCATCAAGAGCCTAGGCGAGAAGAGCGAGAGGGGTGTTGTGGTGGAGCTGGTGCAGCCCGAGGAGAAGGAAGACGAGTAAAGCAAGATAGAGTAGAGATTGCGATGGAATAGGGATATAGATTGAAAGGGTATAACATTTAGCAGGTGTGTGGGTAGAAGGTAGGGATGTGCACATCTCACGGTTGCGCGAGCGTGTGCTGCCATCCTTTGATTTCGGGTTTATTGCTTCTTCTATTTTGTGATATGGCTTTGTGGTGGGTTTAGATACATTTCCTTTGTTCATTGGCTCTACAGGCCGTTCCATATGCCGGCCAGCATGGATCTTGGTAGTAATACTTGTCTATTGGCAGTTGATATTGCTTCTCATCTCGTATCACGTAGTCTCGAAGCCAGCAAAAATGAGCTCCCTTTCACGCAAGTCTGAAGACCGAGGTTTATTGGTGTCATCAGAGGGCCGCATGACGATAGCCGTACCATCGGATATATCGTGGGGAGACTTCAAGGAGATAAAGACAACGGGAGTTTGCGAGTTTCCAAGAATGGCGTTACAGACTTGGTGAGAGAAAGGGATACAAAAAGAGCCAGAGGCGCATTACATTGCTGTCTTTATACATGCATATGGTAGGCAACTTTGCTAGCTACGGATAGTAGGTTCCAGAATAGAACAGATCCCTAGGCAGACATTCATTGTCTTTGCCCTGTGCATCACCAGATGGGATTCTCTAGAGAAGAATCTTATGTCTTCATGTACATTAGTTCACTCCTTATTCTATAGCTGAAGAAACAATATCTTGATGATGCGCCTTGGGCAGGTGTATTATGCATGCATCATATGAACAAGATAGTTGAATACGTACAGGGACACACACGTAGACAGGTAGACACATGTAGGATCGCAAGTATACTTGAAACAGCTCCTAGCATAGTATGATATAAAACAAAGTCGACCCTAAACAAGACCCTTTTAATAGTAAATAAGCAGCATACAGCCCAACCCCTTCTTCCATACCCGCAACCTGTCGCTCATTTCCGGAACGTTACCGACCGGCCACCCTTCATTGGCGGTGCCCGACGCGCACCCTTGATAGGCCGGTCTAGACTAGCCTTGGTATAAGGATTAAACGACTTTTTGTGCGACTCGACAGCCTTGTCCACATTGCCGTACATGACCGACTTGGCCGTGTCGTAATCAAAGACCTCTTCATCTTCATTCTTGTCCTTCTCCTCGTCTTGCCCTCCCTCCGCTTCTTGTTCATCTTCGCCTATAGCCCGTGCCGCCTTTAGTTTCTCACGTTGCGCAGCCTTGCGCGCAAGCTTCTTTGCACGCTTGCGCTGGGCAACTGAGTTTTCGTCATCGCCCTGCTCGTTGTCTTCGCCGGCACCTTCTTGGGCAGCTTCGGCTGCATCTGCCACAGGAGACTCAATATGCGCCGCGGTGCTAGCATCAGGCTCGGGCGCCTTGCGTTTCATGCCGGCCTTTAGGGTGAACTCGACGTCTTTGGGCTTAACAGGGGTTGTCGAACTAACATGGATGACTTCGTCGGAAAGTTTCTTATCTTCTTCCTGTTGCATGGCCATACGTGTCTGCTCGTTCATAATAGAAAGCATGTCCGGATGTAGTCGCTGCCACGGCAGCTGGATAAAGTCGTCGTCGAGTGTGCCAGTTTCTTCACCGGCCTCCCAAGAGCTACTAAGTAGCATGTTGCCAAACAGCTGGGAAACATCGAGTCGGGACCCGGTAAACTCTTCATCGGGCTTGGCATCAGCACTAAGGTCCGCACTCCCCGTTGTCCGGATTTCCACCTTCCTTTCTGTGGAGTTGATGAACTGCATAAGTGTAGGACCGCTCTCGCCAGTCTTGATAGCCTCCTGCACAAGAAGCCACAGGTCCGAGAGATATTCCCGTGCAATACCGGCACGCCGCGGGACAAGCGCCTCAAAAGCCGATCTCTCATCCGGGATGTCACGAGCAATGTCGCCAAGGGTCTGGTTAGACAAGACGTACACGGGATTCTCATCGCAGTCACGCGCCTTTTTATCGCGCCACTCCCAGAGCGCTCTGTAAACGGCAAACTGCGAGCCGTTCATGGGCCACATCTGACGTAGTATGGAATTCAACCATCCACGATTGCCGTCGCCTGTTGATGGGTCAAACGTGAGTTGGTCGTAGCGCGTTAGGGCTCTCTCCTTGGACTTGCGGATGACCTCGCGCATGAGATTCATATCGGGTCTGGAGTTGTCAGAGTGCTCAATTAGCTCGTTGCGCATCATGTCGTAAATATATAGAAGGAAGTGCGTGTCGGATTGAGCATAGAACATCATTTCATTAGGAATCGGCCGCCTTCTCCAGTCGGCCAGCTGGTATTTCTTGTCGGCATCAAAGCTGGCAAACTTCTTGAGAAGATAGGCAAGGCTTCGTTGTGGGTAGCCCAACACCTCGCAGGCGTAGTAGGTGTCAAAATAACTATTGAGATATAAGCCGAGGTCGCGCTGCAGCCACTGAACATCCATATGGGCGCCATGGAGGACCTTGATGATACTAGGATCAGTAAAAACTTCGTTGAGTACTTCTAGCTTGTGTCTCCAAGGCTGGAGAGTGTCAACGATCCAGTCATGCGTACGGGTGCTAATTTGCATGAGACAAGTCAACCCAATATATGTGCGGTAATCGTGATGTTCGAGATCGACAGCAATCTCGTCGGCCTTTTTCAGCTCCTCCAGCATTTCCAAAACCTCCTCGTACGTGCTGACCCATGTGGCCTGTGTTGTCTCTAGCGGCTTGTAGGGCGTGGGCTCGGCATGTTGGAATGCACGATCGGGGAACTCCGAGTTGAGAATCTCGGTCTCGTAAGGATGACGCCACTCCATGGAGCCGTTGTAGTCAGCAAGCACAAGGCTCTCTTCCAGTGGAACCGTAGCGTGGGGTTTCTTGGTAAGAATAGGCTTCCATGGTGATTGGGACTGGGTGTCAGGCTGGACTTCAAAACTGAGTTGAGGCTTGCGGATATTGGCGTTCCTCAGATTTGCTTGAAGAGAGGTGGACTTTTTAGCGGTCTATGCGAAAGAGGGAGTCTGCGTTAGCGGCGAGGTAGTGTTTACGGCTTGAGGTTTCTATCTTCTTTTCGCTTTCTTTGCCCAGCCTTGGGGGGGGGGGGGGGATCTAGGCGAGATTGGTATGGTATGCTTACACTGTCATTTTGGCCTAAATCGCGGCGCTTGGCCAGACCAGTGCACTCGTCGAGAGCAGAATCGGCCTTTTCAAAAATACAATCGACAATATCAACAATCTTGCTCCAGTTCAACTCAAGATCATCGGTATCGGTAATACGCGGTGCCTGTGTCCCGACGGACTTGGCCTCAGCCTTGAGAACCTTTTGCGACAGTGCCAAAATTCGACCGACACTGCGCTCGAGTCTCTTGCCCGTTGCCGGATTTGCAGTCTTCTGGAAGTCTAGATCCTCGGCAGCAAGACGATTCACGGTCTTGACCGTCGCGACCAGGGCGCCTTGCACGCTCTCCTTCAGCGTCTGGAAATCCAAGGGAGCGTCCATTATGGGCAACTGGAGGCGATAGGCTTGGGAGTAGCGAGTTTGCGACGGGTTCCGATAAAGATAGAAGACCGCTCGTTCTGAAAATCAACTTGAGAATGCTGTTTGACTTGGTTTGTGTGAGCGTTTGATAGCCAGGCCAAAAGATCAGAGCCAGGCGAGAATTTCTGGGCAAGGATCAGTTATCGATAAGAATGAGCGTAGCCTTGGCACTCCAGCCAGCTGGCATTTGGTAGGCTGGCAGCTGTCATCAGCTGTCAGAGTGTGCATGATGAATTGAACCTCCAAGCTGACCATTTCTCTCTGGTATTCGCATTGAAACATCCTCAATTTGCTGCGACACAACAAGTCCATCATGTCGGCATCTCTTGCGCCAGAGTGCAATGAAATCAAGGAGTGAGTCCCAATCTCTGGGATAAAGCTTCACAGACGATGTCTTACACGCAGCGATGCTAACTAGATGCCAGGCAGTATGATACCTGCTTTCTGAAGTGGTATAGTGAGAGTACGGGCCCTGTCAGCCTCTATAGGCATGGAGAACCCCTGTTGCTTGCCTTCTAATACTGTTATAGAGTATCTGCGTGGCGAACGCTCTGAGAACACACAATGCCTAGCGCTTTTTAACCAATACCGCAGCTGTTTGACGGTGAGTGATGCCAGAGCTTGCGCCAGTGCTAGCATTGAGCTTGTTAACTGAGTACCCCTTGTGGCGCTGTAGGTGGCGCTCAAAGAGCGTGGAATCGACAAGTTACTGGAAGATGCACGGGAGGACAATAAAGAAAACGACAGCACGTATCTGAACCGGAAGTGTGAGTTTAATCAGATAATGCAAATCTCGCGTCCTCTTCTGTTATGATTTTCTTGGTCTTTATACTTCCCTTCGTCTGCTCTTTATTGTGGTGCTAACAGCATATAGGATAACCTAGCGGTCCACTGATGACGTAGTCGCGATAGCCGCTTTTCCGTGCTCATAGATTGCGTTTAATTATACCTTGATCTGCTTGACGTGTAGCTGCTGCACATCCTGTTCGCTCCCTGTATTAGTCCTTCTGACTTCCTGCTCTGTCTTGCATCTCTGCTCTACAATAAGTGAAACGGATCTTGTCTACCCACCACATTCAGCGCTCTTCTTTCCAACCAAGAAGACAACGCCGCGCCACGTACCACTATGTCATTCACTGATCCCCTCGATGGCCTTGATTCTGTTGACTGGTTTCATCTGTCTCATGCATATAGCCCTGCCAATGATATCTCCATGTTCCTAAACAACTCCAACATACAAACCAATAAGTCTCCACAACTGCTGGCGATGCACTACTGCCTAGCATTTCTCGTCGGGCCAGTCGCTACAGTGCCTCAGTTGAAGCTGCGCCCTTTTTGTATTCGCCTATTACTTACAGGCAGACTAAGGGTCGTGTCTTTTTGCCCTACCTGGTCACATCTCTGGCCATTGGCCTCCCGGCTTGGATCGTGCCCAGAGGAATCAACCCTGACCAGCGCCAGAAACTCATTGCCGGGCTAGAAAGCCGAGATGAGCACAGTTGCCAACTACATGAGTTCAGAGCATATGAAGCAGTTGAGCGGGGCTTGCCGGAGATTGAATCATGCCTTGCCTTGAAGCCCAGCATCATCCGGAAGCTTCAGGGCTGTTACGAGTCTACCTACCCTGATTATAGATGGGGCTGATGTTTTCACGAAGTAGTCTTCCGCTACCGCAGTCATCATTCTCGGCTCAACACGGAGGGCTTTTTTCGGAGAAACAAGGCGGATATTGGTAGACGGCATTCATTCAGCAAGCTCAGAAGCACGTATAAAGCCTGGCATAGACTTGCTGCCTTTTGCCAGCTTGAGCCTGCGTCTCTTGGTCCAAGCAGTGCTAAGAAACGAGTTCTAAGAAGCGCACATGCTAGCAAATGCAGAGTTCCCCTTTGCTGTAGCACACTATGAAAGGCATTCATCCGTGGCATCTACAACATTCCTGCGTAACCTTCTACATCAAGCTTAACAAGGGATAAATCGGCCAGAATCCGGGCGATTGAGGATCAATATACACAGAGACTATGCCCAAAACTCAACTACATGTGACTCAAGGAGATTGTTTCAAGTGGCCATCGTAAGTGCATAGACGAGATGACGAAATACAGCTCGTGAACAAGTGTTCTTCATCCCACTATTTAGACACAGATTTGGCTTATTAGCCGCAATCAGGCCAATATCTACACTATGTCTACCCTATCCATCGCATTATACAACAGTTCACAGATACTGCACTCCGCCGTAGAGGGTTTTACGAAAACAATAGCTTCTTCAATTCTTCTCCTTCTTACCATCACCGCTCATACTCGCATCTACCAGATGCAGCATGAGACCCCAGCGATATGTAGGCTTTTCCTGCACATAAAACCGATATCCATGTTTCGTCCGGCAGCAAATGTGCCTGTCTCCAGGCATTTTCTGTTCCAAGCTAGCCCCGGCCAGTTCCTACATGCAATTACACTCAGTACCACTGGCTAGGACAGCAGCTGTGATACAAAGAGGCTACCAAAGCCACATACAACTATTTCTGAAGTCAGCTGTCTGGTTTTAGGCTACTAAGATCAACAGCCATATATCTCTTACTTCTTCGTACCATCAACGTCGATAGGGCAGTAAAGGCCTACTAGTAGCTCTGCGTGCACACTGATCCATTGCTTAAAGCACGCGTCTCGGAGGGTATCACCCAGTTGTGAGTGCTTGTTTCCAATAACCGCGCCAGTTTACAAAACAGTGCACGTATATGACAGGATTTTGAATGAACTGCCAACAATGTCAATATCACTCAGTCACACGGGAAATAAAATGGAGACACAAACTGCTTGCTGCTTGCTGAGACACTGTCGGGTTCCAGATGCTAGGGCTACAGTCTTCATGATGTCGACAGTATTGATGGTAAGAGCGATGTTATATTCACAAATACATAGTCACGTGATCGTGGGCGATACATGAAAGCATCAGTCACGAACAACACCACTCGCTTTGGCCTATCGCTCAATATTCAAATTGTCCCTTCTATTTGTATGTATTATCTTTTATACAACGGTGTCTACGAATTTGGATTTTCAATCTCAAGTCTACCAGGCCTCTAATTGTCCGAATAAACCCTAAGCCTTCGCATCTAAGGGTCTGGAGCTTCAAAACTTGGCCTGACCAAAGCTCTAGTGTGCGCTCGCTGTATACAACAAACCTAGATAGCCTCCAAGAGACAAGAGACGGCGCGGCGCAACCCCCATCGTGCACATTCACATCGAAGTCTAGCGCCTCTTGTTCTAGATCACAAACCACCGTCACGCCTTGTAGAGGCTTGCAATGCTGCTTGGACACCCTGTCTACTATTGACCCGGCCGATCATTAACGAAGACGACCACGAAAATCCCAACGACGACAACGACTCTATGCACGCCTTCTCCGTCGTGACTTTCGGCATCTTTGTTGCTGGCTATACTACTGCACGCTGGGATCTAGTGACTCGATTGTATGAGTTGGCTGTTTTTGCCTGGGAATACGGCGTTGTTGTTAGTCTCCCTTCTCTATTGTTCTCCTCAATCTCCTCTCGTCCTTGTGGCCTTCTATGCAAGCATGTAATCTCTAACAAAGCTACCCCTCCCCTCCTTCAAGACTCGCGCTGCAAAGTGCTTTTTGGGGCTCTCTTTTTTGTTTCTTGTGTTGTTTGTGCCTATAGCAATTCTGGCATCCAAAGAATCTTACGAGGTTAGTATCAATGGCCGTCTTCCTCCTTTGTCTTGCCGTCCTCCTCTTCTAACTCTTCCTCTCCTCCTCCTTTTATATAGCACCCTCGAAACCCTGAATGTGGTGTGTCAGGCCGAGAGCAGCTTCGCCGTCGTGGCTCCCTAACCTTCTTCTGACGTTTCTTGTCTCCGATACTTCTCCATCTTTCTGTCTCTCCCTTCTCGACTTTTACCTCCGGCGGCCATGCCTTCTCCCATTCGCGATGGCTTAATGCGCATCTTCTGGCCCGCAGATATCCCAAGATCTTCTCTTCCCGGTGTCATAGTGGGATGGAAAAACTCGGAACGCGACATGTTCGTTGTCGCTATTCTCGATGTTCCAGATGTACGTCATTGCAAATCCTTAAACTGCTCCCGCCAAACACTCTCCACATGCCCTCAGCTAACACTGTGATTCCTTTGTTGCTACTTAGCCTCGTGCTGTCGAGTCTCACTTCAGGTCTAACACTCTCTTTCGCTATGCGCCTCACTCTGTGAGCCGATTATTCGAGTTATGTGGCCGCAACTCCATGCGAACGCTTGGCCTCGCCAACCAGCCGCAACCTTCTACTCTCACCGACTCCGACCCGTCGTGGATTTATGCTGCCATCAATCCCAATGTCCGAGTGCCACGAATCCAATGCCCGACAGTCTCCAGTATCCAAATTATTCTTTTTGATCGACCTATACCAAGCAAGATGCAGTATATCTCATTAAAGCCCATATCCTTGGCCTTGGCTGATAAAACCGCCATTGACTATGCAGCCGAAGATGAGAATGAGGACGAAGACGACAAACAGGAGCATCTTTTGAGAGCTCAGAAGAAGCGCCTGGTCCAGCGAGTCAAAGACCACACTATTACTATACGCACACGTACTGCCAAAGAGACAGCCCTACCCCTAATTGTTAATCAAATAAATTGTTCGTGGGAGCTTGAGACACTCCTTCAAAAGAATGCTTCGATGATAGGCACCCGCCCCAAAAGGAGCCTGAGCATATCAGAAAGAATGGCAGAATCGGCAACATCTGCCAAGAATATTCTTCTAAGCTGCGTCCGCGACATCGTCCTTAAATACATTATTCCAGTTATCCGCCAGGTTTTTGTCTTGTTCATCATGGGTCATAGAATCGCTGCCGAGATGCTCCTCCAATTCCTGGAATTTCGGGCCCGCCCGGGCTATGCGGCTCTCAAAGACCTCTCTGCCACAGCCCAACAGGTGGAAATACGCCTGCAGCAGTTCTGCTACTGGCCTACACAAAACACCATGTTGCGCCAGCGAAAACAGGATTGGGCCAGTGTCACCACAAGCCACCCAGACTACATACGCTTTTTCAACAGTCTCTGGCTAGTTGCTAACGACGTTATCATTGGAATGGCCATTGGCTCGTACATCATTGAGCATTGTGAGCGTGTAGCAACCCAAATTAGCCATCTGCTAGACATGTATACAGTCCTTGCTCTACAGCGCAGCATTTCATGGCTCATGGGGTGGCCAGCCGGGCTGAAACTGAACAACGAGCTTGCTGCTTTTTTAGGCGACCTATTTCTCTGGGTAATTGACTATTGGGCTAGTAAGTAACTAAGACTATCCTCAATCTGTGCCATACATACTCAGCTTGGTATATCCTTAAATCCAACGACTAATCATTCCTGTTCTAGGTTGCATCAATATGCTTCATCCAGTTCTACCTCACATCATATGGTTCATAGGCTTTTCCAGCTTTGCCGGAGCCAGCATGCCGATTGCTATGTTCTCTGATCTTCTGTCTGGCCTCACGATTCACATCTACTCCTTCTATTTGGCGTCTGCCCGGATCTTCAATTGGCAATTGACCATTCTCATGTCCCTCTTTCACTTATTTCGAGGCAAGAAACACAATGTGCTCCGCGACCGCATCGACTCTTGTGATTACGATCTAGACCAGCTGCTCGTCGGCACCATTCTGTTCACTCTTCTTTTCTTTCTCTTGCCTACAGTTGTAGTGTTCTATCTTAACTTCGCTGTAGCACGCATGGTCATCATATCGCTAAAAGCGGTGTTTGACTCCCTTTTGTCCTGTCTCAACCACTTCCCGCTCTTTGCCATAATGCTCCGAATCAAAGACCCGAAGCGCCTTCCAGGTGGAATCAGGTTTGAACTCCACGATATCGAAGATTATTATCCAGACGAAGCCACAGAGTCGGACGATGATAAAACGCATGATATCCCACCAACCTCCATCATATACCTCCAAGTAAGCGACTGTGCATTTTCCAAGCTCTCTGTGGCTCCTACAAGCTAACGATGTCTCTCTATCTGCAGCCAATCCCCCTCAGCTTCAAGGACATGTTCCAGCAATACTCCCACATGGCGCAACGGATACGTAAGCATTATCTCTCGCTCCGGGTTCTATTTTGCCTCTTGACTGGACGGTTCGTGCCACCGATCGATCGTAAGAATTTGTACAGTCTACAGTACAGTATGCTCCCAGCACAACGAGCTGGGATTTGGGATATCTGGCAATCACTAAACGCCCCTCTAGCCCAGCCGTTGCATAGTAGTAAGAACGGTGGGTATGGTACGAGAAAATGGGCCTCGTCCTCTGGGAGCTCAAAGCGGCACAAAGCCTGGCACTAGTAATTAATATGCCATGCTGCTACCTTGACATGTAGTCATAAATATGCTGATGATGAAAACGATAAGACTGTAATATAAAGGCTTTCCTTTGGTTAGGGTTTTAGCTTGGTCTGTCATCTATTAGGGTTATGAATGGTACCTCCACCCCACTTCGTCAACGTCACTATATTGCTACCGAGTTAGTCATGACAGAGCTTCAAGAGGACATCTAGAGAATTGATCAAAGAAAGGTGCACTTTTAACACAGAACAACGCGTGGCAACAATAGTTGAAGACGAACCACTTCCATTCTTTGTTAATATGGATCTAGAACTAGACAATGACCAATTCTACAAGCACTTCCAGACTACCATAGCCGGTACTATTCCCTACCACGTGTGCGTCAATGATAAAGCCTGTCTCTCTAACACATACTTATATACAAGGCTTGGAGGAAAGAATTGCTGGTGTCTTGACCGCCCAGACTGCTGAGCAGCGTAGCCAGAACGCCGATGAAATTCGTGCTGGGATCTCACAGCTTACGCGTGAGCTGGCAGATGCATCGGTGCGTCTGCCCCGGTACGATCAGCGGAATTACAATGAAGTATGTACAACTTGCAGTCTCCTGGTCTGACGCTAGATGATGGTGATCACGGGTAACTATATGTAGTGCATGGCTATATTTATGCGTCACACGGGACACTGGATACTTGAGAGAACAGTTCTAATGTATTTGATATATAGGCCCTTAAAACAGTCACCGCTAAGGTCAACGCTGCCACCGAGAAAGCCGCGCCCAAGCCGCGCTTCCAATTCCGCCGTAGCGCTGTCCCATCTCGCTCTAATGGACCATGCGCAACTGACACACGAAAATTAACTACTACACACGCCTCCGCGTCAACACAGCGATCAGAGTCACAGTCACAACTTCTGCCACAAACACAGGACTCTTCGCCTGATGCCATTGGTCCTAGCACTGGAAACGGTGTTGTTGGCTCAGAGAAGGACTACAACTGTGAGATAAAAGCACAGGAATCACGGGTTCGTAGACCTAGTTTTTCATCTGCTAAGGAAGTGTCTCTCGCGCATCACTTCAATGTACGAATTTCACTGCCGGAAACTGCTGCAGTGGCAACAGCTGCAGGTCGTTTGACCGATGTGGTGGGTTGCGTCGTTGATATGTCTGGAGCCACACGCAGCGGGAGTCCATTTGCAGGGTTTGCGATAAAGAATATCAACAGCTCCTTGGTTATATCGGGCACAGTGGCGGGTCCTGTGCATATAACAGCCGTTCGCGACTCAGTGTTGGTGATTGTGGCTCGTCAAATTCGGATTCATGAGTGTCATAATGTGGACATATACTTGCATTGCGGCAGCAGACCTATTATTGAGGATTGTTCTGGGCTCAAATTTGCACCGGTAACAGAGTATTATGTGAGTAGTGGCACTTTCAGTCTTGGGGTCTAGGTCTATCTCCTTGGGCTAACAATTATGAACTATAAGGCGCCAGGAGACTTTCTTGGTGCAAACCAATGGAATCAAGTAGATGATTTCAAGTGGCTGAGAGCTAACGCCAGCCCAAACTGGTCAGTGCTACCAAAGGAGAAAGCAATTGAGGACGACGTATGGAAGGATATTGAAGCCGATTCATCGTCTGAACCTACGGCGCTGCTTGACCGCGTTAAATCGTGGTAGGTAAGTTATCCTAAGATATACGCGGTCCGGCAATCGTTTACTAATGGTTGCCTATTTATTTATCTAAGAATCCTGCTGTTGAGATTCGGAGACAATGTCGACACCCCCAGCCTTGAGCTTCTCCAAGATTTGTTGTTGTTTGCGGATGCGCTTTTCGAGATCAGCGATCTCTTCCTGCTGATCTTCAATAGTTCGGTTCATGTCTGGTAACTGCATGACTTGTGTGCGTGCTTTCTTTAGCTTGTGCTTGAGAGGGTCGGTGGCTGTGGGCAAGTCTTTAGCGAGAATTGGCTTGGGAGCATCAGGGTCAACGGAGTCTTGACCGGGCGGGTTATTAGACAGTGAGGGGTCAGCGTGAGGGTTGAGGATGGACTGTAAGCGTTCCAAAGTCACTGCAAGATCGGACACTGTATCGAGAAAGTCGGGGGACAAAGTCTCAGGCAGCGCCATAGGATGCTGCTGTAGTTGTTGTTGTGGCTGGCCGGATCTCGAGGTCATGGTACTCTAATGTGTTTTAGTGTTGTGAGAAGCTACCGTGAAGCAAGGCTGAGAGAAGGTTGTGCGTCTACTGCACTGTGCAAGGCTAGCGGACCGAAATATTTAAATTAAACTGGGGCGATTTTGAGTTATGCTCCACGACAATCGACTTTGCGTAGGCGGAAATAAGTGGAACGCTCTGACGACTCGGCCGACAGCTGCCAGCGGTAGTTTATGCATATATGGGGTCGGCAAGTATAGGGTTTAATATGCTGTGTATGCAAGAATACGTGCAGCTGCGGTTTGTCTAGTAGTAGTAGTAGTAGTAGTTTTTTTTTTTTCTTTCTTCTCCTATGCTCGGTATTGTATCCAACTGCGTCTCGCTGTTTTTGCGGCGTTTTAATCGTGCTTCGATGCTCGATCAGCGGCTCCCAGCAAGGCCCAAGGTCTGCACAGTGCCTTTAAAAAACACACATTCCCAGTTTAGCAGATAGCTATATTGAAGCTTATTCCTTCCTAACTGCGTTTCTACCGAAAATTTCGCCGGTAGATAAGCATCCAACTGGAGTTTATAAACGCCGCAAATGAAGCGGATGTTTGGTAGCTATGTGAACTTGGAAACTAGGAAGGAAAGAAGTACGTCATGTCATATTCTTTTGGGTAGCTTCCTCGAAAACTGTGAAACTTCTTCAGCACACAAGACAGTCCAGTCCGTAGTTGAAACCAGAAGGGAAAAAAAAGACGACAAAGAAATTCAGACAAGCTCGGTAGGAGCTCGGTTTGTTCTTGCCATTATAACCCCGCCTTTGTGTTTTTGCCTTCCTGTTTTCGCCTTCCTTCCCTGTCGTTATGCACCGTTTCTACGTCCGTCCACCGCAGTCCACTGCGTATTAGTATTGAACCGAAGAAGAAAAAAAGTGACCTCAGTAAATAAGACCACCATCCCACTTTCGCAATAACCCCCCCTCCCGTTTGCTCCCAGGTCCATTTAATAGTAGCTTGCGTCTCCTCTTTCCCTTCCTGTTTTCTTCTTTCTCTTCCTGCATTACGATCCAATCCTGATCAAGTCTTTTTGTTTTCTTTTTATTTTTCCAAGAGTTTTTGTGCGCTTGAACCTTCCTTTTGAGTCAGTCTCGTATATCACGACCTTATTTTTTTCTCTTCGTAATGACTGTCCCCGATCACAAAGCTTGCCTCGGTACGTCTCTATCTCTGTCTACTCATATCACCGCCAAATTCCCTTCCTTTACCGTTGGCTTCATCACCTTTCTTCTCCATGTCTTCTACTTCCTCTTCTCTTTCACCCCCTCCTTCTCCTTCTTCTCCCCTTCCTAGGAATACCTCCCCAATATCCTCCCGCTTAATCTCCCAACGTCTCCGTCCCTCTCCCCCAATCCGGGCTTCTTCCGCCGCTCCCTCTCTCCATCGCCGTATCCCGTTTCCTGAGGCCTCAAACCTTGAGTTATCCTCAAATGCGCAATCCCCTAGGCCTTTAGATGCCCCGTCCAGCGTGCGCCAACGCTCTTCGCCGGACATTCTCCTCACCCTTCTCTACATCCTCGCCTATCTTGAGTTTGCCTGGCTAATATTTATGCTTTTGCGCTCCTTTAGTCGTCATTGACGGTTGGGGTATTGCTTCGGCTACCTCTCCTAAGGACGGTGATGCCATTGCCGCTGCCGAGACCCCCGTAATGGACGCCTTCGCTCAGAATGCTAACGGCTACCAGAAGCTCGATGCCTCTTCGCTGGCTGTCGGTCTTCCTGAGGGTCTGATGGGTAACTCCGAGGTTGGTCACCTGAACATTGGTGCCGGCCGTGTTGTCTGGCAGGACGTCGTGCGTATCGACCTCACCATCAAGAAGGACGAGCTTCTTGATAACACTGTTATCCGCGAGACATTTGATGCTGTGCTCAAGGGCAACGGCCGCCTGCACCTTTGCGGTCTGGTCTCCCACGGTGGTGTCCATGCCAAGCAAAACCACCTGTATGCTCTGCTCAAGGCCGCCAAGAAAATGAACATCCACAAGGTTTACATCCACGGCTTTGGAGATGGTCGTGACACTGACCCTAAGTCTGGCGCTGGCTACTTTGAGGAGTTGGTTGCCTTCATCAAGGAGCTTGGCCTGGGTGAGATTGCTACCATTGTTGGCCGTTACTACGCCATGGACCGTGATAAGCGCTGGGAGAGAGTGGAGCTTGCCCTTCAAGGCATGTGCTACGGCAAGGGCACTGCAGCCACTGATGCCGTCCAGGCTATCAAGGATGTCTATGCCAAGGGTGGCGACAAGGACCGTGATGAGTTCCTGAAGCCCATTATCATGGGCGGCGATGAGGCTCGTATAAAAGGTAAGTCTTGGCGTTGATCTTATCAGCATCCAGAGTACATCCAACTGACAACTTTTGTAGATGATGACTCTGTCTTCTTCTTCAACTACCGGTCTGACCGTGCCCGCCAGATTACCCAGGTTCTGGGTGGCGTTGACACCTCGGTCATGCCTGACTTCAAGGTCCCGAAGATTGCTCGCCTGGTCACCATGACCCAGTACAAGTCCGATTATCCCTTCCCCGTCGCTTTTGCTCCTCAGCGCATGGACAACGTTCTGGCTGAGTGGCTGGGCAAGCAAGAGGTCAAGCAGGTCCATATTGCTGAGACCGAGAAGTATGCCCATGTCACCTTCTTCTTCAATGGTGGTGTTGAGAAGCAGTTCCACTTGGAGGAGCGTGATACTACCCAGGATTTGGTTCCGTCTAACAAGTCCGTTGCTACTTACGATCAGGCTCCTGAGATGAGCGCCGATGGCGTTGCTGACCAGGTTGCTAAGCGTCTTTCGGAACAAGAGTTCCCTTTCGTCATGAACAACTTTGCCCCCCCTGACATGGTTGGCCACACCGGCGTCTACGATGCCGCTGTTGTTGCCGTCGCTGCTACCGACAAGGCCATTGGAAAGATCTATGAATCCTGCAAGAAGAACAACTATATCCTGTTTATCACTGCTGACCACGGCAATGCCGAGGAGATGAAGTTCCCTGATGGCAAGCCTAAGACTTCCCACACCACCAACTTGGTCCCTTTCATCATGGCCAACGCTCCTGAGGGCTGGAAGCTGACTGGCGATGGTGTTCTGGGTGATGTTGCCCCTACTATTCTGGCTGCTATGGGTTTGCCCATTCCCGACGATATGACCGGCACTTCGCTGCTGTCCCGCTCATAAATTTAGACTCTTATGATTTGATGTTGTAGTAACGTTGGAGATTTTGATTTTAGTTAAAGTTTGGAAGGGTTAAAGATAAGGTTATGGCCGCCTGGGCAAAAGTATAGAAGTGCTCATGGTAAAGAAGACAATCACAATAGAATGAATTAAACACTAGTAATATTTACACACATCTATCTACTTCATATTTCTTGTGGTCTAAGGTCAGGGTTAGCTTGGGTTAACGCCCCAAAGCTGGGCCTGCATTGCATAGCATCAACTTAAAAAAAACTGCCCCGCCATCACTTCGGATGACTAATCTGCGTTTTGCCTGCCCCAAGTTAGCTATACCAAATATTATTAGGCTTATATTTCTATAAAGACGACATCAATCCGCTGGCATTGGAACAAGGCTTGATAGCAGAATCTTTGGCATATTGTATTCAAGCTATACCCCAGCAACTAACTGAGCTTAGGAATCTCAAATAATCACAATGTCAAGCAAGAAGGAGCTTGCGGCAGGGTAAGAAGTCAATTTCCATGCGTGCTTGCTGCCCTCCCCCTCCAAATAGGCTTGGGATGAATCTTTTACTGACAACCGACCGGCAACTTCATATAGCGAAACAAACCCTCGTGGTATCCCGAAGGCACCATTTGTCGATCGTGTCGAAGACTATGTGACGAGCCACGATGAAGTTGAAGGCACATTGCGAAACTTCCAGGAGATGATTAAGTGAGTTGAGATCTCGGGAATGAAGGAGAGAACGATTGCGACCACGAGATATACGAGCCAGCATGACCCAAGGGTGACCCTTATGAAGGCTCGCGGACGCGGCGACTCGAACTATAACGATACAGGGTGGCAGTGAAGTGAAGGACGCCCTTCATCTTGAAAGATGATGCGATGGAGAAATGCTCACGTGGAAATAAATAGAGCAAGGCAGAAGACACATGCGACGGAAGTTCGAAAGAAATACGACCAGAAATGCTCGCAGGACACGAGTACATGTCCTCTGGGTTCTATACGGGCTTCGACTGTGTTCTACTGCATTTACATATCTTGGAGGGAGACATTTAGAAAAGACCCCATGAGATACTAGACCATTGAGACTAACCTATGACTTCTTTCGATATAGCAAGTATCAATTCATGGAAATGAATCTCCAGAAGCGATTGGCTGGCCTCAAGGAAAAGATACCCGAGATCCAAAAGACTCTAGAGACCGTGCAATTTCTTAAGCTGCGCGGGGTAAGGCTTCATTGACCATGGCCATTGACAGAGGTGATATTCCATAGTAGGATGAGCATGAATACTGACATTACTACTGGGCATGCCCGCAGTCCGATTCCGAGCCTATTGAGACGACATTTGAGCTCAGCGAGACTTTATATGCCAAGGCCTCAGTGCCAGCTACCGAGGAAGTTTATGTCTGGCTAGGAGTATGATATCACCATACCAATTTTATGCTATTACAGCAATGTCTCTGTCGGTCTCAGAATCACTAACATCTCTCTATAGGCTAATGTTATGCTCGCCTATCCCGTTGATGAGGCTGAGACGCTGTTGTCTGGCAAGTTAAATGCTGCAAAAACTAGCGCAAGCAATTTCGAAGAAGATCTAGATTTTGTGCGCGAGCAGATTACTGTGAGTCAACTAATAGATACACGCCAAAAAGACTGCCCACGTACTAATGACCATGCGACAAACAAAACAGACTATGGAGGTTGCTTTGG